>JAJTUV010000094.1:0-1497500 GCA_021653895.1 Mastomys natalensis
ACAGCATGCGTGTGGAGGTCAGATGTCTATGAGTAGGTTCTGTCCTTCCTCTGTAGTACGAGGGACTGAACTTGAGTCATCAGCGTTGCCCAGCAAGGCTGTTAGGCACTGAACCACACTGTTCATCTCCTATCACCACCTGCTTTTCTGGTTTCTTTGCTTCTGTTTCTGACAAGTGGGTCTGCAAATGAAACACTAGATCTCAGTCCCCAGTATAAACGGTCTCCTCCCCTCAGTCCATAGCACGGGCCCTTGTCCAACAGGCCAACTCCTACTCACACTTCCACTCTTCTGCTCCAGCACTGCAGGTCTCTCGAAGCTGCTCCCGAAGAGGAAGAGGCGCCTTCTAGTGATCAAGGAAATCATCACAGGAGATACTTGGTGCCAGCACAGGTTAAGGGTCAACACCTTCCTTCCAATTAGTGAGCGTTCCCAGCCCAATCAGCCGCTATTCTCTAACTCTCACTGCTCCACGGAAACTGTGAGTAACTTACACCTTGGTCCTGACAGAGCAAACCACTGTTTCATAAGGACTTTTCTATGTTGATTAAGGAAGTTCTGTTTCAAGTCTGGGTTCTCGTCTGCGCTCCTCAGAGTTACTTACACTTCCTACTGTGTCTCTGCGGGGCACGTTCTCTAGGCATCCACCACAGGCTGCATCTCCCACTACATGATTTTTACTTAGACACAACCCAAAGCAATTTGTGAAATATTAGTAATGTTTTAAGGACTTAATTATACTTTATTAGCCAAAGTAGCACATGAAAGCAGATGTGTACAGTAAGTGTAGTCTAGAGACCTAAAATCTAGTCCTAAATTGATTACTAACTAGCTTTGAGACTGCAAACATCTGATAAAAGAAGGTAGGGAAAAATGTTCATTTCATCATTACCACTGAAGTATAAACTTCCAGAATCCTTCACCACTAGCACACTACCAATCACGTAAGACTGCCCCAAAAATATGAATAAAAATCAAAACTTAGAAAATAAAACTCAAATTCACAACCACCTCACTAAGATACTACGGGAGCACACTACATGCACAAGTCTGCTTCCCTAAGGAACAGAAACGTGAGCTGAGAGGAGGGAAAAGCATGTGTTCCTCACGAGAAGAAAACATCAGCAATGACGCAAAATCAAGAGTACAGTCATGCATCATGTACAGACACACATGCATGAACAGATATATACAACATACAGGCACATGCATATATAAACATACACCATGTACAGACATGTGCATGTATAGACATACAATATGTACTAATATATGTGCATGTACAGGCTCACACTGTGTACAGACATGCATGCATGTATTCACACACACCATGTACAGACATACATGCATACAGAAACATATACCAGACACAGGCATGTGCATAAACTTGACATAAGTGACAGACACTAAATATGCTCTTGCCATATGGTCCAGTAGAGTATCACTGACTCCAATGCTTTCAACAGTTTTAGTCACATTGCTATGATGCCCTTTGGGAAATGTAAAAACAGTGGTATACCTAAACAATGCAGAATTACCTCAACAATGCAGAATTATCTGGCACCAAATAAATGAGCCATTAGGTCTCAAAAAGGTCTGGAGGATCCCCAAAATGCATAGTATTAAAAGAAACTTATCTGGGGCTAGCAAGATAGCCTTTAGCCAAACCTGGCACTCTGAGCTAATCTGTAAGGAATTCGTGGACTTCAGAAAGCTGCCCTCTGCTCACACTGCACCCCACCGAACACACAGCGTGCATGTGCACAGAAGAAGACATAATAACGTTTACTGTGGTGGTTGTTGTTTTTAAATCAAGGCAGGCAAATCTCTGAGTTCAAGGCCAGCCTGGTCTACATAATGAGTTTCAGGACAGCCAGATCTACTCAGAGAAACCCTGTCTCCAAACACAAACAAACAAACAAAACAAATCTACCTGAAAAGGCATTACTGGTAACTACAGTAACATTTTAGAAAAGGCAAATCCATGGAGACAATATAAAGGCAATAGGTGCCATAGGTTTGGGGGAAAGAAGGATGAAAAGAAGAAAAAAAAAAATGTGAGCACAGTGAAACTATTCCAAATGATAATGGTGGAAGTGTCAGAGCAAAGCAGTGGGCTCTGCATCCCACAGGCTCTGAAGGTAGTCGTGCACTCACAGACGCAGCAACTCTACAGGTGCAAGGTCTTCCCAGCAAGGCAGGCTCCAGGTGTACATGGCTAGTCTCTGCTTCCTGCTTAATGTAGCTGTATGTCTAATACTTGCCCTCAAAACCATTTCCCCTTTAAAACAGAAAAGAATGACTTATTTACTCCTTAACCTATGGATTCTATTTAGCCTTAAAAAAAAAAAAATACAATCAATCATGTGTTTTCTTCTTCTGTCTTTGAGGTAGACTCTGAGTATATCATTAGTCTACCCTGTCATTTCTGTAAAGGCCAGAGTATTTTTCACACACCCAGATGGTATACAAGTCTACTACACACAAGGGTTATATGACAGAAAGAGATACTCGGTACAGCCAATTGTTGGAGGGTCACGATGAAAACAAACATCATGACATTAAATCAGCACAAAAATGTGATAGAGACATGGTAACCATGAGCTGTGTGAAGCTTCTGAGAGAAGGAGTACATTTAAAAATAACCAGTCATCTTTTATCATTACCATGTAAACTATGTAACTGTCTGTGTTACATGCTCATAAAAAACAGGCACCATAGTAGGTCCATTTATACCACCATGTGTGAGTAGTAAGATGGCTATAAGACCTAAGCAATAGGAATCCACCCACTCTGTAATCATCTTTGGGAGCATGATTTATGTATTTATGGAAACACCATAAGTCGTCCTGACTGTAAGTAAGCTGCTGAGAGGATTCCCATGGCTAGGAGCACTTAATGCTCTTGCGCAGGATCCAGGTTCAGTTCCCTGCACGCACCTGGCATCTTACAACCAACATCTGTGGTTTCAATTCCAGAGGATTCCATGTCATCTTCAGGCCTCTGTGGCCTGACCTGCACATACACATTGCACATAAACTCATGATGGTGTGCACACACACACTCACACACACACACACACAATTTAAAAATAGATTTGGAATGAACCCAAGACATCTGGACAAACAAGACCTCTGGACAACCTCTGAGTCATCTCTCAGCCTATTTTGTTCTCTTTTTAAATGTATAAAACTATAATATATTCATACTTGATTATGCTAAAAAGTTAAGTAACTGTAAATACAGAGACAAAACAATTTTCCAGGTAACAGAGAGAAGGCTAGGCTCTACAGTGAACTTCAGCTCAGCCTGGGCCAGTGTGAAACTATCTCAAAAGTGTATGCACTGTCTGCGTGTGTGTGCGTGTGTGTGTGTGTGTGTGTGTGTGTGTGCATGACTTGTCCAGTATGCACAGTCCCTTGGGCTCAATGCTCAGAACCACCAAAAAAAAAAAAAGGTGCATGCAGGAAGGGTGTGTATGGAGTATGTAATAAAAAGATTCACAAAAACATTCTAAAACTTTAACCAGTTGTTTCTGATTTAGAGGTAAGCTAAATTGTTCTGTTCTTCCCGCTGCCCCCCCACCGCCCCCACCCCCCGTGTGGTGGTTTGAATATTCTATATGAATAGAGTGGCACTATTAGAAGGTGCAATCTTGTTGAAGGAAGTGTGTGACTGTGGGGGTGGGCAATAAGACCCTCCTCCTAACCACATGGGAGCCTGCCTTCTCCTGAAAGCCTTTAGATGAAGACATAAAACTCTCAACTCCTCCTGCACCATGCCTGCCTGGATGCTGCCATGTTCCCACCTTGATGATAGTGGACTAACCTCTGAACCTGTAATCCAGCCCCAATTAAATGTTGTCCTTATAAGACTTGCCTTGGTCAGGGTGTCTGCTCACAGCAGTAAAACCCTAACTAAGACAGCCTTTATCTTCTAAATATTCAACTGTAGACAAAATTGTTACTTTTATAAGTTTTTAAAGTTCAACTTTTAACTAATATTGAGTAAAACTTAATAGTAAAACTGAAAATTTGCACAATACTGTCTTTTAAAAACTCTTAGCTTTCTAGGTGGTAGTGGCACACACCTTTAATCCCAGCAACTCAGAAGGCTGAGGCAGGCAGATTTCTGTGAGTTCCAGGCCAACCTGGTCTACATAGTGAGTTCCAAGACAGTCTGGGCTACACAAAGAAATGCTGTCTTGAAAAAACAAAAATAATAAAAAACTAAAACTAAAATTTTTAACCAGTTGTTACAGGCACACTTGTAGCCCCAGTAGTCAGGAAGCTGAGGCAAAAAGATCCCAGTTTTGAAACTAATCTGGATTACACCATAAAATCCAGGCTTGTGGAGAGGATGACCCATTAACTGTCTGTATTCAGTTGTTTTCTTTTAGGTCTAGTAAGAATAAGATACTCAACTTAAATTCTGACTCTCTACTATGTAACACAAAGACACAAGAGATGCTAATTAAAAACAAGGATGGGAGGGAGAAAAGAGGTAAAAGAAAACCAGCAGTCCTGACCACTGAGTCCTGGGAAAGAGGACCAGGAATGATGGATGGTGCACACACCTTCAATCCCAGTCCTCTGGTGACAGAGGCAGGTGGATTCATGATTTTGAGACCAGCTGGTCTACATATCGAGCACCAGGACAGCCAGAGCTATACAATAGAGAGACCCTGTCTGAAAAACTAAGCAAACAAAGACTCTGGAGCTCGGTGGGCAGCAGGGTCAGAGTGGAACCTGATGGTTTCAATGACTCTGGGCTCTTATTCGTGCCTTATCTATCAACTGGCTGTGAAAAGCCATCTGTAGAGCAGTCAGGAGAGCTTCCCCTCGTGCGACTGTGGAGAGCATGAGGACTGTGCTTGGCTGGGCAGAAGCTAAGGAAATGCTGCTCTATCATGGGCTGTGACTGAGTACATCCAGGAGGGTGACAGAGATGAAAGAGACTCAGAGTCAAACCATCCCATACCAAGGAACAGGCTGAGTGTCTACGTGTCTCTCAATGCAGACTTACTCAGCAGGGTTCAGGAAAACAAAGCTTTTCAAGTTACAAGAGGTAGATTTTCAGTTCCTTAGTCCCCCCTCCTATATAAGAAAGAACATGTTCAACACGACATGAATCAACTTTATAAGTCACTGAGTGTGCTCAAAAAGAGGGATGAAAAAAAACTAAACAACCCCCAGATATGCAGAAAGCCTGTTAGCAGGTGCAGGGTCAGAGATGCTGAGGCCAGGGAGTGGGTGGAGACACATTAATTGCAGCAGGGTGAGCTCCAGGCCAGAT
Source organism: Mastomys natalensis (assembly GCA_021653895.1). Classification (NCBI taxonomy): domain Eukaryota; kingdom Metazoa; phylum Chordata; class Mammalia; order Rodentia; family Muridae; genus Mastomys; species Mastomys natalensis. The sequence goes on from JAJTUV010000094.1 coordinate 5,296, forward strand.
GTGCATAATACAAAAAACTGTGATTGATTTCATTTACCAATCCACATAAATCCATCCATAAACTCTACTGAAATTTGTCATAAGAATGTTTTATATTTTAGTTATGATGAAAAAAAGACTTTCAAACATCAAAGATTTGTGGTAGAAAAGCAGATACAAAATTAGTAACATAGATAAATAGAAAATACAATTAATACATTAACAGAACCCTACCCCCGCCCCCCACAAAAAAACAAAAAACCAAAAACCAAAGGTCAATGTGCTGCTGGTAATTTGCAGTAACACTGTTAAAACTGCTGAGCTGTACCTGCGGGGCTTGGTGACACAGCGCTGGCCTAGGACTGTGAACCCTGGGTTCAGCTGAGGGGTCATACAGTTCAGTGTTATTTATTTCTTCCTTTAAAAAAATAATTATGTACAAGGTGTGTGTGGTGTTTGAGTATTGGGTGGTGAGTGTGTTGAGTGTGTGTGTAGGTTGTGAGTGTGTGTGTGAGTGGTGATGTGTGTGTGTGTGTGAGTGTGTGTGTGAGTGTGTGTGTGGGTGTGTGTGAGTGTGTGTGGTTGAGTGTGTGTGTGTGTGGGTGTGAGTGTGTGTGAGTGTGTGTGTGGTGTGTGTGAGTGTGGAGTGTGTGTGTGAGAGAGAGGAAGAGATCATCAGCTTCCTGGGAAACAGTCTCTCTGTAGGTTGCCTGGTCTGCTGAGCCATCTCTCTACCCATTATTTCCTTTCTATGCTGTTAACTGCCTTAGTTATACATTCATTACTAGCTTTCAAAGCATTTAGGAATGTGTAAGATTTGAAACCACAGGTTGAAAATCTTTAAATTAAAAACATGAGAGAGCAGTGGACAGTAAAGGAGCTTTAAGACTTTACGTTTTGCTTCAGAAAGACCCAGATTAGGTGACCAGACCAACATGCCAAGATTGTCTCGTTCTTGACTGCGCCTTGCCAGTTTGGCTTAGTAGAAAGAAAAATAAAAATTGTATTATATAAGTTAGTAGCTATAATTAAGCAGTAAACACCACTACTATTCTGATCTTTTAAGTGTTACACATGACATCACCGCCGCCACCATTCATCTCACACCCATACATAATAGTAAATAAAAGAACTTTAAAATGGTATTTTAGGAAATTCCAAGTCCCTTAAGATGACTTTACATGGGGATGGAAACAACATCTACAGGACGGAGAGACAGGATGCTATAAATATTAGTAGAATACCAATCTATTGTTGAAATGCCTTTTTAATTTGTTTTTGTTGAGATGGGTCTCAGTATGTATTCCTGACTGTCTAGAACTTGCTATGTAGAAACAGACTGGTCTTGAACTTCACAGAAGCCTACTTGCCTCTGCCCCCCAAATGTTGAGATTAAAAAATGTGCACCCCCAACCTGGCCCCAAATGCCTTTTAGAAGTTTAAACAAAAATGTTAATTCTGCATACAACACCACCAACAAAAAATTAACAGAGGCCCAGCCCCCTGCCCAGGCCTCCTTTAAATAGACACTGAACTGGTTCACGATGTGAAGCTCTCATGGTGCCTTAAAACTCGTGAAAGTCCCACCTCCCAATAGATTGACAACAAGATTATTTTATAAAAAAAACTTTTTTGGCAACAGACACTTTAACATGAGTCTTGGAATAGGCAAACATTCCATCAAAAACAGATTTTCACCAAAGAAAAACATTTAGCAGGAGTTGTGTGTGCGTGCTTGCTTACAACCCCAACGTTTGGGGAGGCTGAGGAAACTCTCAGCTGAACCGAACCTCAGAGCAAGATGCTCGTCAATAAAAATACTCTCCAAACCAACCAACCAAATCTGTAACAAAAAGAAAACAGACAGTCCCACCCTCACCTGTCTCCTGAGGAGGAGGGTAAGGATAAGAAACCAGTAGATGAGGAGCCGGAGAACTAAAGCTTCGTGGATACCATCTCTATTGAAACAGTGCGCATCTGGGGATAGTGTGGAGAAAGGGAAACCCTGACTTAATGGTGGCAATGTGAAGTGCAGCTAACTCCTCGAAGGGAGAGTCCATCGTTTTATCCAACTGTACCATCCATATCCATGCAGTAAGGAAAATGAATGAATAAATACAAAAGAAAATGAATGAACCTCAAAATAAATAAGCTAAAGAAGAGTCAGAAACAGAGAAGCGGACAGGATTTAAGAACCCGTGGTGGTGCACAGGACGTGTTGGGACAGCATGCACCCATGAGCGCTTTCCCAGAGGAGCTGCAGCCTGGGTCACAGTGCACCAACACACACATTTCCCGCTGTGCACCTCTGAAATCCTGGGATAGAGGGAAACTGATCAATTAACTCTCAGATGGGACTTCTGAACACAATTTCCAATAAAATAACTAATATATCTTTTAGAAATGTCTTATTCTAAAAGCTCCTAAGATTACAAGGTGACCCTAGAATGTTTTATTGTACTAGAAAATAACAAGGCTGCCAAAGAACAATGGCTCTGTCTTCCACTAGCTAAATATAGAAAACTCTGAGCAACAAAGTAAATGACAGCAGCTTTAAAGTGGATGTGTAGTCACACCTTTAAGCCAAAACACTTGATGAAGGTAAGTGCAGGAGGATCTCTCTAGAATTAGACCAGCCTGGTCTACACAGTGAGTTTCCCAGGCCAGCCAAGGACACATAGTGAAGACTAGAACAGTCATTAGTGTAAGCTACAGATGGAGACCATGTCTTTGTGAGAGAAAGGGAAAACAGAAGCAAGGAGGGAGGAAGGGAAGATGGGATGACTTTGGAAATAAAGACAATTGTACATGAATGAAGAAAAAATTATATTAACTTTTAGAAAAAGACATAGGAAAAAACTGTGGAATTGTTATAGGAAAGATATCATTAGATATGGTAACAGAATCATAATCATGATGGCTCACTGTCCTTAATCCCAATTTGACAACTATGTATCCATCAGAACAGAGCAGGAGTCAGGCCTAGTGAATTTACCAGATTTCCAACATCCCCCCCATATCTGTGCCAAAATTTACTGTCCCTGCTGTGAGCCAGACAACCACTCTCTTTATTCCTGGTGGTACTTGGCATGGAGTCAGTACCCTGCAACCAACAGACAATGTTTAACCCACTGAACCCTCTGTTTACTTCTAATGCTGAGCCAGGGTCTGTACCGTTTTAAACCTCCAAGTTGTTTTCACACTGTTAATCACCTTCTGTGGAGGCATTAAATTAGCTGGCACTATAGCCATGTACCTGTCAGCTGGAACACCAGAATGATTGGACCCAAGCAAATGGGGCTGTGGTGTGACAGATAGCTTCCCCATCCCCGTAGATACACGCCCATACTAACAGGTACTTTGATCTGAAGCTTTTGAATATTTGCTTCCCGTTTGTGCCTAATGTGGACAGACTAGACATTCTGCTACTGTTGTGCTGCTGCTTTTAGTCAGAGTCTCTCTGCATAGCACCACTGTCCTGGAACTTGCCATGTAGACGGGGTTACCTTCTACACCCAGAGATCCGCCCACCTCCCCAGCAGTGGAGGAAAGGCATGCCCCAGCATGCTCAGCCCTAGACCATTCTTACATGGTAAAAGAACATTCGTAACCATTTTCTTTCTCTTATCGGTTTTCTTCATTTAATTTCAATTTATCTTTCCAAGAATACCTAAAATGTTTACATTGGGTTTTTTTGTTGTTGTTTTACATAGTGTAGTCAGTATGCATGTGTCTGGGTGTTTACAGGTGGCTGAGAGCTGTCCAGTGTAATGTGGGGCTAGACCCCTCTGGAAGAGCAGCCAGTGTTCTTAACTCTTCTCCAGCCCCCAAATAAAGCTTCTGTGAACAGCAGTGAGTTTTCATTGAGAACATGTGCTAATTCTATTTACCTGAAAAGTGAGTTTCCTGGGTAAGACTTTTAGTAAAATAGTTAATTCTTTTTAAAAGACTGCCTGTTTTTGAGTGGCTTTATCATTAATTCACTTACTTCAGCAAAACCAGAATTCTTCACTTGTCAGTACTTAGCTTTACCTAGGCCTTCTATCTTAACCATTCTGCAAGTGTTTAGTGCAGTCATACAGTGGCTTCATTTAAGTTTCTCTAATGCTCAGTAAAGTGGACAGCTCCCATGACATGCTATCTGTAATTTTTGGTGAAGTAACTATTTAACTTTTAAAAACATTTTAAGGGATCAGACAGACAACACAAGTTCATCCCTTTGGCTTTATGTGCACCGAGAGCTGCACTGTGAAGGAAGCTCCTGCCAGCTCTCTGCGTAGACACTGATGCCCCGAGGTCCGTGATTCTAAAGCTGTCTATTCCAGTCAGTAGTGCCAAGGGTTAAAGGATTCAAAATAAACTCAGAAATGTCTGGAACAAGAAGAGCACAAGAAACCAGAACTGTCACTAGCTGTACCAGCACAGCAAATGCTCACGCTACTACAGCAAGTGCGGCTGTGCGAGTCTGCCCTACGACAGACACTGGAAATGAATGCACCCTAGCAACCAACTCCTTGCCTAGAAGCAACCTACAGACAACATCAGCGCAACACACTGCCTGTCAGGCCTATGGAAACCACTCTATGGCATCCTTATAGCATTAAAAGAAATAGAAGTAGGACACTCCCACAGCTTCATCTGGTGTGGTATAAACACTGCCAGAGACTTTAACTTTCCAAGTCCCGCCTTGAGACACTAAGATAGCACTTCAAATGAGCACTGGCGAGCACGGCTTAGTTTTGCAGGATTTAGACTGTGTCTCTGCAGGCCTTACACCCCTCAGTAAGGTGAGGGAGGTACTGCTGGAAAGTATTAGCTACATACTCTACAGCTCTCAAGGAAGCCTTAACTCATGAGGACAGTAACCATAGAACTTGGTATAGTACAAGATATAGAAAAATCTTAAACGCTGTCAGGTATGAAATAAACCACCGAATTTAAAGGAATTAAAATAAAAATTAGCTCTATACCAGTTTCATTACAATACTCAAGTTAACTGAAGTATGTTATTATAACAAATGTTATTTACAAATATTAAGAGTAAGCCTGGCGGTGGTGGCGCACACCTTTAATCCCAGCACTTGGGAGGCAGAGGCAGGTGGATTTCTGAGTTCGAGGCCAGCCTGGTCTACAGAGTGAGTTCCAGGACGGCCAGGGCTACACAGAGAAACCCTGTCTCGAGAAACAAAAAAAAACAAAACAAAACAAAACAAAACAAAAAATATATATATATATATAAAGAGTAAAATTCACTTTCCAACTTCTTAAAATGCGTGTTGTGGGCGTCTTTAAAAGTTTACCAACATGAAAAGGTTTGAGGGCACAGTAACTAGAAGACAATGAAAAATCAAACAATGAACTGAAGGGGCTCCTGCACTTCTTGCCCATGCTGATTTATGTGACATCACAGCAGTTTTGGGTGCCAGCAAACAGTGTCTCAATCACTCCACTTGAGGGACCCTCGGGGCTTTTCCAGTCCCATACCCTCCTTTATAGCTTAACCCTCCTGCCAGGGGTCAAGGCTAGACCAAGCTCCACTCTCCACCCACAGGATCATTCTTGAGTAAAAATTCTCAGAAGTAAAGACTGGTGGTCACCTGACCCTCTGGAGAGTCCCAGGTAGAGTTCAAATGCATGTCATGCTTGCTAGCCAAGAGATTTAAAGGTCAATATGATTACCCAATAAGTTTGAACTATAACCTTGCTGATGTAACCTGTGCCCCTAAAAAGTATAAAAACTGCTTGTAATAATAGCCATTCGGGGTCGCCTTCTAGTCACTCTCCTTGAAAATAAACCTCTTGCTTTTACATTGATCTGCATCTCAGTGTCTCACTGGGGAGGTGTGGGGGGGGGGAGGGTAGTGTCTTGAAATAAGCACCACTGAATGAGGGTCGGGGTCTTACACATAGATAAAAACTGCTGCAGTGTGAACTGCAGCATTTTCAGTATGCATACAAAGCTTTCTACTCTTACAGAAAACAAAGACTTTCATAATTTTCCTCTTTCCTCACAATATAATTGTCAAATTACTATGTATTTATCTAAAAAAAAAAATTTCCGTCATTGTTATTTTGTGTACAGGCTTTTTGCCTATATGTGTCTGCAATATTGTGCATAATCATAGCACCATTACACACGACTGGCAAGAAGCAAAAATGATCTCAAATGCCTGTTAACCAAATAGAAACACATTTATTACATCCATAAGATGGTTTATACCACCATTCAAAAGTACTGAAAAAGTATAGTGGGGGACAGGAAAACTGAAGCCAACAAGAAACCCTAACATACATATTTTAAAGGTATAAAATTAAAGACAATACTAAAATTTGATTTAAAGCAATGTAAAAGGTCAATAAATTCCTAGAACAAGAAGTAGGCCATTGGGAATCTGACATTGGGCCATGACAAGGAAGTAATAAGTTCAGGCAGGAATCTGATTTTGGGCTGGAACAAAGAAGTAGGCTTCAGGCAAGAATATGACTTTGGGTTAGGACAAGGAAGTAGGCTCAGATATCTTGGTCATCCTGATAAGCCCCTAGAAACAGTGATCAAGGGACTTTGTTTATTTCCTTGTTCATTCCTTAATCTAGAAATGACCTTATTACTTGCATGTAATTAAAATGGTATAAAAGGAGACTGGGAAAAAATAAACCTGTCTCAGCCTCAGACAGGCTAGGGTCATGAAAATAAAAAAGAAGAGGAGGAGAAGGAGGAAGAGGAGGAGGAGGAGGAGGAGGAGGAGGAGGAGGAGGAGGAGGAGGAGGAGCACCACTGGATAGGAACAAAAAACTAAAATGTGTAACTTAGCTGTATATACTTCCCCAGTGTCTGAGTTTTCACCTGAAGATGCAGCCATAGGAGCTGCAGAGGTGGCTTAGTAGTTAAGAGCAACGGATGTTTTACCAGAGGACCCAAGTTCAGTTCCCAGTACCTACATGGTTCACAACCATCTCTGTAACTCCAGTTAGAGGATCTGAGGTCCTTTCCTGACCTCGGGCAGTGCACACACTCATGCACACACACACACACACACACACACACACACACACACACACAGAACAATACAATGGGCACTGCACACACTCATGCACAGACACACACACACACAGAACAATACAATGGGGCACTGCACAAACTCATGCACAGACACACACACACACAGAACAATACAATGGGGCACTGCACAAACTCATGCACAGACACACACACACACACAGAACAATACAATGGGCACTGCACACACTCATACAGACGACAACACAGAACAAATACAGTGATACTGCACACACTCATGCACAGACACACACACAGAACAAATACAGTGGGCACTGCACACACTCATACTATAGACAACACACAGAATAAATACAATGTATTCACAGTGCTACATTGTAGCTCCATTAAGGAAAAGGAGTGACACTTTTCCTCTGTGGCTTCTTCCCTCAAAGCCATAACCTCAATCTAGTCATGATGGGAAAGGGGAACAACCCCAAACACCCTATGAAACTTCTCATCAGTATGCCTCAAACAGCAGTGTCATCTAAAAGAAACAAGGTCTACAGGATGTCATCACCAAGAAGAATCTAAGAAGACTGAGCCCAGTGCTTCCTTATGAAGGGAAACTTGTTGTGTGCGGCACAGAGACTCTCCTTATGGCCTTTCTAACTGCTTGCAAATTCACAACTACACTAAAGAGTTAACTAAAAGTTAAGAAGGAGATCTCGCTGTCATCTCCCACGCATTTATGTACACGAGACCCTTTCAACGGTACCAGTCTATCTCCACTTAGGCCCTGCTGCCTCTCCCACTGCAATCTATTCTTCTTGTCAATTTCTTTCCAGGGTTGTGACCACCAACTACTATGACAGACCTGAGGATCTATTTTTTTTTTCCAGTATCTGATTTCCTCCCAACTCAGCCTAACAATCTATACGGCCCCGGCCCTGGCCCCTCAGTATTCACACAACATTGGGCCATTCCCTGTCCCACTTCAGGCTTTATCATGAGCCATTTGTATAAGGACAAAGGCCACCATCGACAAAGAACAATAAGCATGATATAAACCCTGCCCGGGTCTGTGAGGATCAGAAATCAAACTGGCATGTTTAGTGACACCTCATAAATGACACCTTTTTTTTTTTTTCCTGTCTCCACTGTTAAATTCCAGTCCTTGAGACATGGGCACCTCTGGTATCTGGCAGGCTAGTGTTTCATAAATGTTAGATTGATAGTGAGCTTAGGTAGCTAGCCAGTGAAAAATTCTAGAAGGGGGCAATCCCTATCTATCTGTTTCCCCTCCACCACACTGACATGTTGGGGCCCTGTTGGGAGGAGTAGTGCCTTACAACTCAGCTCCCTGAAATGCAGCTCACTCCATGATGGAGCTTCTTAAGGGTATCTATGCAGCCAATTCCTGATCTGCTACCCACATTAGATAGAAACTGGACTGATAAACTCAAGAGTTGTTTCTAACTAAAATATATAAACAAAGGAAACCAAAATGCAAGGAAAGTCTGGGGGTAGGGGTAGATTTGAACAGAAAACAAAGAAATAAAGCCACAGTTGGTCAGGAAGGAAGGAAGGAAGGAAGGAAGGAAGGAAGGAAGGAAGGAAGGAAGGAAGGAAGGAAGGAAGGAAGGAAGGAAGGAAGGAAGGAAAAAGTCTAGCCAGCTCAATGTGGGAGTTCATCTCTGTTATCAGAGCAGCACTCAAGCAGCTCAGAGAATTCTGAGTCCAAAGCCAGTAAGGCTACAGTGAGCCTTGATGTTTAAGAAAAAGGGGGTAGCCGGGCGGTGGTGGCGCACGCCTTTAATCCCAGCACTTGGAAGGCAAGGCAGGCGGATTTCTGAGTTGAGGCCAGCCTGGTCTACAGAGTGAGTTCCAGGACAGCCAGGGCTACACAGAGAAACCCTGTCTCGAAAAACCAAAAAAAAAAAGAAAAGAAAAAGGGGGTAAACATTAGGATATAGCTGAGTTGGTAGAGCATGCTGGCGTCCATGGAACCCTGGGTTCAATCCCTGTCATGGGATAAACTGAGTGGTAACACACACATTCAGCAATAACCTGTTCTCAGGACTGAAGGTCAGAAGTTGAAGGTCTCCTTAGCTACACAGAATGTTCAGGGCTAGCCTGGACTGCATGAAACCTCACAGCCACCCCAAAAAGACAACTTAAATTGACTTTTGATTGCTTTGTTCTGCTCTTTTATTGGATACATCTTCCAGAATTAGACACGTTTTCTGAGGGTATGTCTTTTTAACCTGGTAACAATTATTCTTCCTAAACTTGAGATTTCTCCAACCATTTCTGTTAATAGCTTTGGCGTATGTAACTGCACAGCACAATGCAAATAATTCAACAGCCACTCAAAGTGTCTCCAACTCAACATTTAACCAAAACTTTCCCTTCAGTCTGACCATCACCAACATCCAGACTCTTTTTTAATCTCAGAACCACATGTTGTCCCTTACAGTCAGTAAAGACAACACGGTTATGCATGAAATCAAACATCCAACAAGAGACTCAATCTTAAGGAGCCATACAGTGAACAGATACTAAAGCACCGACTGACACATTACAGGTGCCAAAGGCACAGAGAGCAGACCTAAGCAAGAGCAAAGCAGGACACACACTCAAGGGTCATCCTTAGCAATAGTAACTCATGCCCATTCATGACGGTATAAAAACAAGATGGCTTGTAGAGGGGAAGCTGAGGTGGAATTAGCTTTCACACAAGCTTTCCAAAGAGAGTTGCAGCATCACCACCTGAAAGCAAACCTTCATGACCAAGCATCCTTCACTGGGGGGGAAGCCATCACGGATAATGTGATGGGGATCCTGAGGAAGAGACAGACCATGAAGTTCTGTCAGCTCCCTTTAGATCAAAGAAGCAAAAGTAGGAGAGTAGACCATGTGACCTGTGTCAGGAAGGAACAGGTAAGAGTCTAGCTGTAACTCAAAGACAACCAGGGACTGGGCAGTAAGCAGAGCGGCCTTACTGCAACCACAAAGCGGGAAGGAAACTGCAAGGTCAGCTAGCTCCCTACCAAGAGCCTCTACAGGGAGACACGGTCTGGTGTTCTGGGAGAGAGTAGACGGACCTGTGGTCTAACATGGACAAGCCTGCCTGAGTTCTATACTTGAGCCCATGATAGAAGGAGAGAACAGGTTCCCAAATGATGTCCCTGACATGTACATGCATGTTGTACTACATGTACAAAGTACTATAGATTAGCTCCAAGTAGAAGTTAGTCTTAAGATTAAAACACTTGGGTCATAATAAACCTAACAAGATGAGGGATGGGGGGCAACATGCGTGGTGTGTTTGTGTGTGTGTATATGTGTGTGTGTGTGAGAGAGAGAGAGAGAGAGACAGGACGAACAGAGACAGAGAGAGAGACAGACCAACACACAGGGGGAACAAAGATAACGGCACATTCCACCCAATCTGACAACCTGAGATCAACACTCAGGACTAATCTGATAGAAGGAAAGAACTGGCTCTAAAAACTGTCCTCTGATTACATACATGCCATGATCTCCATGTACACACCCACCAATACCTCCACAAGTGAATAGTGCAATAAGGTTTACTCAAGACCCTAAAAGGTGGGGGGGGGGGGGGAACGAGACCTTAAATATGAAGTTACCTAAAAGCTTCCATCCAAAGGAGAACACACCTACCACATCCACTATCTGCCATGTCTATCTGCCATACAACACCAGAAACCATCTTCACAAATGTCCACTGTTCTGGGGTTTACGGAATCAAAACAAATTATAAAACACAGGAAGCACACATCAGTGTGATGGCAAACTAGAGAAACTGAGGCATGAGGAGGGTGCTTGAAGATAAGCTTGAGCTACACAGAAGAGCTCACACACACATACACACACATACACACACACACACACACACACACACACACACACACACACACACGGGAGGGACTTGGAATACAGGTAGGAGAATTATAAATTCAAGGTCATTCAGGAGACATTATCTCAAACAAACAAAACACAGAAGAGGGGCCAGACAAAGGTAGGCAGGTCCCCTGTCTGTCTGGCATTCTAAAGGCCTTGAGTTAACTCCTAGTCCGCTGGGAGAGGTGGGGGGGGGCAGGGGAGGGGGGCCAGGGAGAGCTGCAAAAAACTAAAATAGTGAAGATGTCATGAGAAAAGGGGGGGGGGGAGGGCAAAACCTGGCCCTGGGAAGCATTCTGAGAAGAAGGAATGCCACAGAGCTTCACAAGAGAGAGACAGTGCTCTGGGATCATGCTGCACCTGCCACAGCAGCTCACACAGTCCTGTGCTTGAAGGGGAAACTCAGGAAGTCAGCACATACGGTAAAATGGCTGCTTCCAGCTAGGGGAAAGAGAGGCTGGAATGAAGTGAAAAGCTATGTGCACCATGCAAGCCATTAGTATCTTTCAGACTTGGATTGTCTGCATACCCTGCCTACCTAAACACTTAGCCTTAGAATTGTTCTGAAAAGTCAGCCACAGGATAGGATGACACCAAGACCAATTCTAAATTATACCCACGAAACCATCTATCCGTCTGTCAGGAACTGTGGATCTAACAGACACTCCTCTCTAGACCGCCACCTCACAGGAAGGGCTATGCTACAAGCCACCACCCACGGCTAGGAGGTACCAATTACTAAACTTGAATTAAAACTAAATCTTGGAAGCTGAAGCAGGTGTCGGGGAGTGAATGGTGGTCCATACCTTTAATCCCAGCACTCAGGAGGCAAAGGCAGATGATCTCTGAGAGTTTGAGGCCAGCCTGGTCTACACAGTGAATTACAGGACAGCCAGGACTAGGTAGAGACACCCTATCTCAAAAATTCATGAACGAAACAAACAAACAAACAGAATATAGGGCCAGGGAGATGGTTTGGTGGGCAGAGGCAATTACAGCTGCACCTGATGACCTGACTGCTATCCTCGGGTGGTGGCTCATAGGTGTTCGTAACTCCAGTGCCTTCTCATCTCTGAGAGAACCAGGCACACACATACTAGGTACACAGACATCAGACATGTAGGCAAAACATCATAACATAAAATAATTTTTTTAAAAAATAATAAGGATTGAAAAACAAAGACTATGTAGTGAGGAAAGGTCCCTGTGGGCACTTGTAGTACATGTTAGGGGAACTAAGAAAGTCCCCAGAACTGATGGAAAGGTCGAGTGCGGTGGCACATGCCTGTAATCCCCATGAGCCAGGCAGCCTGACAGGACAGGAAACAACAAAAAGGACTGCCTCAAACAAGAAGGTAAGTGAAGAGCAGAGTCCAAGAATTACAGCTGCCTGTCACATGTGAACTCATGGACAAGCAAGCACACACACAAGCTTTTTAAAATAAAACTATAACTCTCACACAATGGTGTGTGTGTTCAACAGATGTGAGCAGATGGCATGAGGGCCTGTCCAGAACTGGCCAGGCAAGCCCTTGCTGAGAAGCGAATGGGTGTGATTCCCGAGAGGCAGGGTCTCTGAGAGTCCAGAACTTGGAAAGCAGTGAGAAAGGCGGCCAGGCCACAGGGGACAGGAAGGAAGACTCCTGGGCAGGTCTTCCATTCATTTGCTCACCACCCAGCCATGTGTGCAGGCTGCGACATTTACATGATGTAGTATTTATTACCAGTTCCAAAGAGAACACCAGCTCTACCAAGACTGAAGCAGACTTTCCTTGATAGGGCTTAAATTTTTCTTCTGTAAAAACAGAGGAAACGTCCTTCTCCAGAGCATGAAACACACCACACAAAACAAGCTGCAAGGGCACCGGCACACATCGGCAGCCTGAAGTATCCATCCAGACACCCAGGCAGATTCAACTGGAACAAAACGTTTTCAGTTTTGCTTCATGTGCAAGAGGGATTCACCTGCATGTACATGTGCACCATACACACGACCTCTGCCCTCAGAAGCCACAGGTGGTCTGGACCTTGGAACTGGAACGGTAGATGGTTATGAACCACATCAAGTGGGTGCTACTCAGGTCCCTCTGCAAGTGCCTACGTCAGCTCAGCATTATGAGCACGGTAAGAGACTGTTACCAGAGGTGGTGGCCAAGCCTTTAATATCAATACTCCAGAGGCAGAGGAAGTTGGATCTCTATATCTCAAAACAAATAACAAGCCGGGTGGTGGTGGCGCACACCTTTAATCCCAGCACTTGGGAGGCAGAGGCAGGTGGATTTCTGAGTTCGAGGCCAGACTGGTCTACAGAGTGAGTTCCAGGACAGCCAGGGCTACACAGAGAAACCCTGTCTCAAAAAACCAAACCAAAACAAAACAAAAAACCAAGTAACAAAAATAACTGTAAATGCTCTCACTGAAAACAACCAAACAATTCTTACTTATTCTGGCCAATTCAGCATAAAGGTAATTTTTTTCTTTATGAGACAAGGTTTCTCTGTGTTGCCCTGGCTGTTCTGTGACTTACTCTGTAGATAAGGCTGGCCTCAAACTCAGACATCCACCTACCTCCATTTCCTGAAGCTGTGCTTGGTGGTGGTATAAAGCTGTAATCCAGACCTTGGGAGTGTAAGGCAGGAAAATCCTAAGTTTAAAGCTTCCCTGGGCTACAGAATGAATTCAAGGCTGGCCTAACAACTGTGACACCTAATCTCAAAATAAGGATAAACAGTTTTATTTGTTTTTTGTTTTTTTTTTTTTTTTTTAATGTTCATTTTCTTCTCTGTGTATGGGTTCCTTGCCTGTATATAGGTCTGTGCATACCTGGTACCCATGGAGACCAGAAGAGGGTGTCAGATACCCTGAAACAGGAGTTACAAACAGTTATGAGTTGCCATGTGGGTGATGGGACTCAAAACCAGGTTTTCTGCTGAGCCATCTCTCTAGCCCCAAAATGAAAAAATTTAAGGGCTGAGGGCTCTTGAGCCTGCACTTGCTCAGACCACTTCCACTCTGTGGTGTGTGCTCTTAGCAAATCCCTACCTTCCCTATTAAAAGAAGCTGGGGACACTAGGCCCCCAACACCGTCCCAGGAGACCCAATCCAGAAAGACACAGAGCTCATCCAAAAGACTGTGCACATAAACTGTGATCAGCTCATTTTTCTATCCTCTCAAACTCTAAATTCTGTCTCTTTTTATTACAGTGCCCCACACACATTTTTAACAACTCATGATAAACAATTCACTCAACAAATATCAGTTACACCATGTTAGTAATTAAGTTAGTGTTTTAAATAAAAATATTTTAGTAGATATCTGGATTGTGTTTTGTCTGTTGTTCAAGACAGGGTTTCTTTGTGTGGTCCTGGTTGTCCTGGAACTCTCTGTAGACCAGGGTAGCCTAAAACTCAGAGATCTGCTTGACTCTGCTAGGGTCAAAGGCATGAACCACCACTACCCAGCAAGCATCTGGATTCTATCGTAAGTTAATGCTCCTTGCCAAACCCAGCAGCTATTTCTGAGTCAAGTATTATTTCTCGGTGAAGAATCATTTTCTATTCTATTAGTTTCTATCAACATGCTCAACCCGCTTTTTTTACAAATTCCAATTCTGTGCTAGGTGAAGGTGGTGTACGCCTTTAGTCCCAGCACTCAGTAGAGAGAGCAGCGGATGTCTGAGTTGAAGGCCATTCTGGTCTACAAAGTTCTAGGACAAGCCAGTCAGGGCTGCATTAAGAAACTCTGATTTGAAAAAAGCAAAAACAAAAAACAAAAATTTCAATTCTATCTGCCTCTATGTCTTACAGAGAAAGGGGATTTGGTTTTTTTAGCCTTAACTCCTCTCTGCTCAGCCCACAGTTCCCAATGCATTTAACATTGTGAACGCTATTCATAGCTGCATCACACCACACACCACGGCGACACATCCATTCTTACAAAATGTTTTACCTGGAATTACAATTACTTTCTTTTCTCTTTCTTTCTTTCTTTCTTTCTTTCTTTTTTCTTTTCTTTTTTTTTTTTTTTTGCTTGCTTGTTTTTGGTTTCTTATCCCCAGTTCACAAGTGTACACCGACACCTGGGTCTGCTCGCCCATGGGACCTGGTGGGCAGTTGTCTGTGTAGCTAGTGTTGTACCCTCGGCAGCCTAGGAGTTCTCTTTACTTCCACCCTACTCCCAAATCCTGTATCCAGGGCAAGTGTTAGGGTCATTGAGTCACGAGAAAATAAATCTATTAGGGATAAATAGCCAGGCTTGGTGGCTAGTGCCTGTAATCATACCATTTGAGAGCTGAAGGGAAGCAAAAGGATTATGGGTTCAAGTCCAACACCACATGGTGAGTTTGAAGCCAGTCTGGGTGACATGGGATTAAAAACAAAACAAACAACAACAACAACAATAAAAACCAACTAAACAAAAACAAAGCAAAAAATGAATAATGAGAACTACAGAAGGCGGGCTGGAGAGCCGGCTCAGTGGCTAAGGGAACAAACACACTGCTCATCCTGAGGACCTGAGTTCAATTCCCAGCATGTACATCGGCTGGCTTACAGTTCCCTGGGAATCGACAACCGACCTCTAGGCACTTACACTCATGTGCTCATATAAATCTTTTTATTTTTAATTTAAAGAGAGAAACAGAGAAGGGAGCTACAAATAAACAAAGAGGGAAGTTCAAAAACACTAAGGTTCTGAATCATAACAGCAGTGTGATGCAAACTCCAGCTTCTAAGTGTATAAATAACAGTCAACAGGTGACTGGGAGGATGCACAGACTCCTTACAAGTTCTGCCCTAAGAGAGAAAGCTAGATCATCAATACCCTGACAACATATATTCCTATCTGATCTTGGCTTCTCTAGTAACTCTTCTCCATTAATAGAAATGACTGCTTCCTTACAGAAATAATTGATATCAGGAATGAATAGGAAAACACAAGATAAATATACTAACAAGCAATGAAGCATGCAAAAACTGAAAGAACAGCATAACTTCTGAAAAGGATGTTATCTTCAAGAAGTCACATCTGGAATAATGTGGGCACCAAATAAAAACTAATAGTTATTGGGGCAGCAGAGATGGCTCAGTGGTTAAAAGCACTTGTTCTTGCAGAGGACCTGGGTTCAGTTCCCAGGACCCACGTGGCGGTTCTCAACCACTTGTAACTCCAGTTCCAGGGAATCCAATCCCCTCTCTGACCTCTACAATCACCAAGCTTGTACATGATGGACATATTACTATATGTACACAAAACATACATAAAAATGAATAAATATAACATTAATAAAACCCACAGAGGTTATGAAGCAGACATCACTACTGAATGAACTGGAAGTCCTGAGTGCACGACTAGGAACAAATAAATAGCAGAGCAGCTGGTGACACACGCCTGACTCCAGTCAGCAGCAAACTGAGGCAGGAACTCAGATTTGAGGCAATTTTCTCAAAAAAGCAAGCAAGCTGCACAAACACTCTGAATCCCAGCACCCAGGAGAGCAGTGTGGTTTACAGACATAGGTTGTAGGCCAGCCAGAGCTACACAGTGAAACCGTGACAAAACAAAATAAAGAGCAAAAACAAAAGAGAAAGCAATTGGCCAATAAATGGCAGGAAAGAAGCCATCAAACTGCATATAAAATCTATTACATTAATTAGTAAATACAAAGATTCTTTCTCAACTGGGCACGGCAGTATGCACTTAAAACTCTTAGCACTTGGATGGCTGAGCTGGAGGACTCCCTCTAGTTCAAGGCTATCCTGCCATACATACACAACAAGGCATATTCATATGCCCACTTGCCTGGGTCCTGCCTTGCCTGGTCAGTATCTTCCAAGCAACTCTAAAGCCCCTTGGGTTCAAGGCATGGCTCCTACACTGCTACAGTAAGGGCAGAATCCAGAAATCAAGGCCTTCTACAGAGTTCAGCTGTCTACCCCATGTCAGTCACCTTCCGACCCACACACTGGGCCATATTAAAGCAGGAGAGAAGCTGGGTGTGGTGGGCTCAGGAGGCACAGTAGGAACATCTGAGTTCGAACCAGCCTGATCTATAAAGCGAATTTCAGGATAACACGACTACACAGAGAAACACTATCTTGAAAAACCAAAATAAGAAAAAGAAAGATATTCTAAGTGTTACTCAAAGAAGACTAAGGCACAGCCATTTAAATTCAAAGCTATTAAATAAAAAAAACATGCCAACCATCATTGTAAAACCAGCCCGCTTGACGTGAGTGTGGGAGCCAAGCTTGAGTCCTCTGGAAGAGGATTGCATGCTATCAGTGAAATGCAGTTAACAGTAAAGATCCTAACATTGCTCAATAAAGCACTTATAGTGGCTAGTACCAAGAACTGCATAAATATTATTTATTAAATAATGACTCCAATGGCTCTAAGGCGGCAACTGGATGATAAGTGATTACCTCTATTTATTATCCACTCAAAAATTATAATTCAAAAAATTTAACCAAAGAAAGAGTCAGGTCAGCGCGGCCAGCGGTGGCGCACTGCTGTCATTGCCGAACTCGGGAGTCTGGGGTGGTGGGCGTCTCTCCGAGTTCCAGCCTCTGCTTGCTGCAGCACAGAGAGTCCGTCTCACAGCCCGGGGAAAAAAAAAAAAAAAACAAAAAAACAACTTTAAGCCAGGCAGTGGTGTTGCACCTCTTTAATCCCAGCACTTGGGAGGCAGAGGCAGGCGGATTTCTGAGTTCGAGGCCAGCCTGGTCTACAGAGTGAGTTCCAGAACAGCCAGGGCTACACAGAGAAACCCTGTCTCGGGAAAAAAAAAGAAAGAGTCAGGTATCTTAACATCCATAAAGCCTCCCCTACTAGTCACTAAAGTCTGAGTCAGAAGAACTAGGAAAGACCACTCTGAGATCCTGTGTGCACACTGGGTCATTCATGGCAACTGGCACATTAAGTCTACATGCACCACAACTTTATAGCTAATGGGCTAGGCTTTCAGAAAATTATTTCAATTATTTCCCTTCCATTTCAAACATTTAATTAACTAAAAACAAGACTAGCCATTCCTACCACAAAAGATTTACGTAACTTTGGAGCTGTAATTTTAAACTACCCTGCTTACCTCCTCTACTAAAGGCAAATACCAAATGCCCTGCCTTTTCTACTATTCATTCATTCATTCATTCACTCACTCACTCACTCACTCACTCATTTGTCTGCAGTACTAAGGACAAACCCAGACTCTGTATGCTAGGCAAGCTCTCTATCATACCCTAGATCTTCAAATGCTTGTTAATGAGAACATTTTAATATACTGCGAGCTACATCTGCCTAGCAACAAGTTATAAACTTATGTTATCCTACTTCTGTTCCCATGGATACAGTCATGAACAGTGCTGGGGCAGCTGTACAAATCAAGAAAAGAATCCCAGGAGAATCCTATCCCCAACTTGGGTGGAAAGCAATGCTCTAAAGGTAAAAATACTGTCCACTATATTCCCGTTAGAACCCACCCCTCCCTGCCCCACAAATCCCCAAACCCCTTCCATTATCATCTCCCTTCTTAACCCCGCCACCGCCCACAGCTTCAGCAGCGACCTTGGTGCCTGCACTGACAGTGACCTCGGACTTTGTGCATGTGTTCTACTCCCAGAACTGGTCAGAGATTTCTTGGTATTTATGATGTAGCAAACCTGTCAAAATAACGTGAAAAGAAGGTAGAAATTGCTTCACACTGTAAATCTGTGTGTAATCTGGAGGAAAGCTAAATGCTTTTATTGACTTTGTAAACGCATCTTTTCTCTAAGTACTGACATCTAAGGAGAAAGAAGTGCATAATTCAAATTTTGGAAAAGACAATTGCTTTAAGCTTAAATATTTACTTCCAGTGCTTAAAATTAAAAGAACTGGCCAGGTGGTTAATTAATTAATTATGGTGGGCACTGCCTAAGAAGGCAAAGAGACTGGTTCCCATCCCCAGACCAAAGAAAACAGACAAAGATGTGCCTGGCAAGTTGAGTCAACAAGTAAAATACTTCCCAAGCAAGCTTGATGTCCTGAGTTCAACCCCAGAACTCAAAGCAAGAGAGGAAACCAAATCCCAAGAGCTATCCTCTGAGCCCATGTCACCAGCATACAACCTGACACCCACACCACATATCGATTCAATGCATATAATAGCAATCAATAAAACTTTAAAAATTAAAAATACAGCTAGTATTATCTCCTTTCTTTATCACTCTATATATATATGTGGATGTGTGGGTGTGTGTACATATATGTGTGTGTGTATGTGCATGCATATATATATTTAATAAATATATTGCTTTAAATTATTTTCCATCAGACTTTAGGAGATAGGACAGAACAGATAATTTAGAAATTAGAAACAATCAAACCACATGCAAAATACCCCAAACATTTGGCTGAACACATGTAGTAGCCAAATAATTAAAAGTCAACAATCTGAGAATACATATTTGCAACCAGTGACAAGGATTTAATATTTCACACTGATTAGAAAGCGAAAGGTGTTCTCTTTAGTGGGAAAAGAACATAGAAGACATATCATAAAAGAAAATAAAAGTATCCCACCACCTCTAGAACCTGGAAAAATACATAATAACAAAACACTGTGCAAATGAATTTTTCCTAATGTAAGCAAGAGTACACAATAAGCCAAGGTGATAGAACAAACCTCTAACATAGGATTTGGAAGGCTGAGGCACAAGGATCTCAGTTCCAGTCCATACTCAATGTCCCTGCAACACACTGCTTCTAGAAAAGCACACTAGAAGCTGGGTGGTGGTGGCGCACGCCTTTTAATCCCAGCACTTGGGAGGCAGGTGAATTTCTGAGTTCGAGGCCAGCCTGGTATACAGAGTGAGTTCCAGGACAGCCCGGGCTACACAGAGAAACCCTGTCACGAAAAACCAAAAAAAAGAAAAAGAAAAAAAGAAAAGCACATTAGAAATACACACATAGAGCTGTAATTAATTTCGCTTTGGGGAATCTAAGAAAACAACTGAAAATATACAGATTTCATGAGTACATGGACAGTCATCTCAAAATGCTTATAAAATATGAGAAGCCAGACCAGAGAGACGGCTCAATGCCTGAATGGTGGGAATTCAATCCCCAGGATCCACATGATAGAAGAAAATACTCTTGAAAGTTGTATACACACACACACACACACACACACAACACACACACAAAACAAAAATGGGGGTGCTGGGGCCCTGGGCAGTGGTGGCAAACACCTTTAATCTTGGCACGCAGGAGGCAGGAGGATCTCTGAGTTCAAGGCCAGCCTGGAAAACAGAGAGTTCCAGGACAGCCAGGATAAACAGAGAAATACTGTCTCAAAAATTAATTAATTTTTTTAAAAAAAGAGGAAGAAGCCAAAATATAACCAACACCACACAACAAGAGTGAATATGTTTGATACTTCATGGACTGTTATTTAGTTCTTTAAAAGTTTTAAAGACTTTACACAAAAAAAACTATTAATGTCATAAAGGTAATAATAGTGAACTCAGTTCTTGTAAGGGACAGGTCTACCTGTGCAGTTCATATATATTATTAATACAATCTTACAAACATATTAATGACAAAGCATTGATTCTTGAAATTTTTTGAGATTTATTTTGATCAAAATCCCTTGAGCATTTGTGAAGCTAACATTTTCTACAAAAGATGAGCATTTAACAGTGCACACAGTGTCACAGACCCAGGTGTGGTGGTATATGCATTAGTCCTAGGACTTAGGAGTCAGTGGCAGGTAGACTGATCTCCAGGCTGGCCTAGTATACACAGCAAGTCCCATTATGGCCTACAAAGGTTAAAGCCTGTTCAAAATTCCCCACTTTCTACATGATTCAAAATTAATGCATATCTGTATCTAGAGACTGATACATAACAGGAGCAGCAGACTAAATAAGGTGTTTGTAAATGTGTGTATAGCTAGGCATAGACCCAGAAGACCATAATCTGTAGCCAACCTGGGCCATTGAGACCCTCCATTGGCATGTCTGCACATGCATACATACACATACCTAGAGTTAAAAGATTTCTATGCTAATGGATGAAAGTTTCAAATACGCTCTTATCTCAAAATCGTAATTCTCTAAGGGTCTGGGTGTATATTTTGCTCAGTATTCTATATGCTATTTAAGACAGAGCCTAGCATATAGCAGGTGCTCATTTAAAAGTTCCTGCACTACCAAGCTGGGCAGATAACTCAGTTGGTACAGTGCTCTCCATGCAAACATGAGAACCAGTCAGGTCCCCAGCACCATGTAAAAGTTACGCATAGTAGTTTGAGTCTTTAACCCCAGTACAGGGAGCAGAGGCAGGCAGGTCACAGTGGCTGCTGACCAGCCAATTAACAGCGAGCGTCGGGTTCAGTGAGAGACTCTTACTAAAAACAATAAAGTAAAATAGCTAGAGACGGCCCAACAGTTAAGAACATAGCACTGTTCAGTAACAAATCAGACAGCTCAAATGCCTGTAATTCAAGTTCCAGGGAATTGGCATCCTCTACTGGTCTCCATGGGAACACACTCATGTGCATGTACACGAACATGTACATACATACATGCATGCACGCGCACACACCCACATCCACACACACACGGGGGGGGGGGGTTAAAATCCATTTTTGTCTGTTTTTGTTTTTCTAGATAAGGTTTCTCTGTGTAATTCCATCTGTCCTGAACCTTGCTCTGTAGACCAGGCTAGCCTCTAACTCAGAGATCTGCTGGGATTAAGGCGGTTGGTCACCACCACTATCTAGCTATAAAATAAATCTTTAAAAAAATAAATAAATTGCCGGGCGGTGGTGGCGCACGCCTTTAATCCAGCACTTGGGAGGCAGAGGCAGGTGGATTTCTGAGTTCGAGGCCAGCCTGGTCTACAAAGTGAGTTCCAGGACAGCCAGGGCTACACAGAGAAACCCTGTCTCGAAAAAAAATAAATAAATAAATAAATAAATAAATAAGGTGGAGAACTGGTTGAGGCAGACATCCCAGCACTGACCTGGGCTCAGCAAGACCCTGCATTAACAGTGAGTGAGCGCACCCGCGCACCCGCGTGTGCAGTTCCCGCACCGTCAGACACAGTGACCACCGTGCTATACGCAGTGACTGCGCTATACACCAACAGAGGCTCAGACAGCCAAAGTCAACATCTGCCTGAGCACACAGTTCCTAAGACTCTGTCCTAAAAAAGCAAGTTGAGAAAAACAGCAGTCTCCTCCGACGTCACTGTCCTCAGCGAACCATCTTTACACTGTCCTCATCGTGTCCTTCCCCAACCACAACTACTCCATCACCCTGTGGCGTAAACAGCTCCAACACCGCGCACTGAAGGGCAGTGACTCTAAAGGTAGGGAGAGCAGTGTCACATACAAGGTTCAGAGTCAGCGAGATTGCTCAGCAGGAAAGAGTGCTCACCACACAGACCTGAGGGTCTGGATCTAATCCCAGAACCCATAATGGCACGAGTGCATGCACAGGTACCTTTAAAAGTATCAATTTAATAAATAATAAGGAAAGAAGGAAGAATGAGGAAAGGAAAAACTACTACACATACAAGTATGCAAAGTATATAACTGTCATAGTAAGTCATGGTAGAGGTACTGATTTGATTTGATTTACTTATTTATTGTTATGTCAGAGTCTATTTCCTTCTGCTTATAAACTTGACCATGAAACAGACGGCACTGGCCTCACCACCCTCACATCTGCTTCCCGCCTAACGCTGGGAAAGGAGCTAAGGTTCCTGGCACACTGGGCAGGCCTGGCAGCACTCTACTCCTAGCTACATGTGTAGACAAAGAGTGAGGCAGGCGAGACTAGGGGTTAGGGCGGTGTTAAGAGAGCCCGCGCAGCAAGCACAATGCCCATCCCTAACACTGTGAGAAAGGGAAAATCCAATGATGTCACATCAAGTGATCAACAGGTACCACAGTACCTTTCTTCCGTAAGTGTACTCCATCGTGTTTAAACAGAAGTCACCTAACATTTCCTTTCTTCTGCAGAATGTGTCCCCATCACTTAATGGCAGATGACTCTGCTAAAAAGACCAACCACAAGCTCCAGGGTACATCTTTAGATATAGCACTGAGGAGGTAAGGCAGATGATCTCAGTGAAGTTCAAGGCCAGAACTACAAAGTGAGGCTATCCTCAAAAACAAAACATAAGCCTCTTTACCTATGGGATTCAAACAAAGCATGAAGGACTCTCAGCCAGGAGTGGTCCTCCTCTCACCTGCCTGAAACTAGGACAGTAGCACACACTTGTAACCCCACTGTCAGGACTTCTAACTGTGCCAGGTGTAGGAGCACACACCCTTAATTCTGTGAGTTTGAGGCCAGCCTGGTTTACATAGTGAGTTCTAGGACAGCAGGAGTACCGAGAAATGGTTTTAAAAATAAAGGTCTGGAACTCAATGCCATACTGATCTTCATAGTGACATTCTGCCTCAAAACCCAAAAATGACCAAAGCAGTGTCTTTGGAAAGTCTTCCTTCTGCACCTGCTCTCAATTGAAATCATCTCACTAGAGCCACCATGACCACGAATGTCCAAGTGCAGAGATACCAGTGTCCCGTGGCTTTTACTCCATCTAATTAGGCACTGTATGATAACAAAAAGGTTAGTCATTATACTTACTACCCAAAGTTATGTGCTGTGATGCACACACACCACCTCAGGGCTGATATGATACTATAGCTCAATGTAGACGTATCTACAAAGCCCTGGGATCAGATCAATACCTCACCACACACACACACACACACACACACACACACACACACACAGAGCACATTTACAAAACTTAAGACAGAAAAATTTTAAATACACCAAAAATGTTATGATAAATCATAAGCTAATATATCACATATAATTATACATAATCATACACTTATAGATTTTTGCTGTCATTGTTTTCCAAGACAGGGTTTCTCTGTGTGGTCCTGACTGACCTGGAACTTGTTCTGTATAACACGCTATCCTCAAACTCAGAGATCCACCTGCCTCTGCAGCAAATAATGCAGAGGTTCTCAACCTGTGGGCTGTGATCCCTTTGGGGTTGAATGACCCTTTCGTGGAGGTCAAATATCAGATATCCTGCCTACCAGATATTTACAATACAATTCATAACAGTAGCAAAATTATAGTTATGAAGTTGCAACAAAAATAATTTTATGGTTTGGGGTCACCATAACATGAGGAACTGTATTTAAAAGTCACAGTATTAGGAAGGCTGAGAACCCACTGGATTAAAGGCATATGCCACCATGCTTGGCTATAAAACCTTAATTCAAACATTTTTAAGTTACTAATCCTGGCAGTTGGAAACAGGACTCACTATTATTCCATTTTTCTGATGTTCACTTATGAACATTAGGAAGCAAGTGTAGTAATCTGTAACAGGAAATGTACAGTGTCTGTGCACTGCAGACGGTGAGGAGTCTATCCCATCCTCACATGGTGAGTGAGTCCTAAGAGCATGCGCAGAAGTAAACTGCGAACAGCAAGGTGACACAGGCACTCAGGAGAACAAAGTCAGGGTCTGGTAAACACAAACCCTAATCACACACCGCCTTACTTCTACAGAAGGTAATTCCACTTGTAAATTTCAGGTTTTTTTTTTTTTTAATGCATCTGAGTGCTTTGCCTGCATGTACACGTGAAGCTCACACCTGCTCTAGGTCTAGCCAGAGCAGGAAAACATCACAACCCATGGCTAGCCTGGCATAATGCACAGGAGGATCTGACTTAAGAAGTACAACTTTTTAGTCCTAGACAAGATGCTCTCTTCTTCCTAAGCAACAGAAGTTAAAACCCCTACATGGGTAATCTTAGCACTCCCGAATCAAGAGCCTACCATAGACCAGACTCTGCTATACAGTAAGACACTTTCTCAAAAAAACCATCTTGTGACCCATCAAGATAGCTCAGCAGATTAAGGCATTTACAGCCAAGCCCAACGACCTGAGTCTACTCTTTAGATCCACATGTTACGCCCGGCAGTGGTGGCACACGCCTTTAATCCCAGCACTTGGGAGGCAGAGACAGGCGGATTTCTGAGTTCGAGGCCAGCCTGGTCTACAGAGTGAGTTACAGGACAGCCAGAACTACACAGAGAAACCCTGTCTCGAAAAAAAAAGAAGTACAGACAACTCCTCCAAGTTACCCTCCGACTTCCACTCAGCTTACGTGCATGTGTGCACACACTAAGTAAATATACTAAAGGGGAAGCGAACATTAGAAACAGTAGCAACTGCTCTGAAAAGTACCTCAGCTGTTGGAGGGCTTGCTTTCCATGCTTGGCTTCAATGCCCAGCACTCCAAAATCCAGACAGAGTTGTATAGACCTGGAAATCAGGACTCAGCAGTGGAGACTAATGGATTAGAAATTCGAAGTTGGGGCTGGAGAGATGGCTCAGCAGTTAAGAGCAGTGACTGCTCTGCCAGAGGCCCTAAGTTCAATTCCCAGCAACCACATGGTGGCTCACGACCATCTGCAATGGGATCCGATGTGTGTCTGAAGACAGCTGCAGTATACTCATACATGTAAAATAAATAAATAGTTTAAAAACCTCAAACCACCTGTAACTCAAATTGCAGAGAACCCAACTCCTCTTCTGGACTTAAGCACCTGCACATACAAGCAGGTACATACACGTAAAAATGAAAATTTAAAAAAAACACTTTGCCCTCGCAAAAAACACAACTCGGAATCAAAGTGATAAGTAAACAATGAGCTTAAGATACTTAACCTGATTTTCTGAGTCACAAAACTGGTTTTGTTTTGTTTTGAATTGTTTGGTTGACTTTTGAGATAGTCTCATCTAACATCCCAGGCTACCTAGAACTCCCTACACAGCCCGCGCGGACTCCAACTCCCATCATTCCTTCTGCTTAGGTCTCTCCTTAAACGGAACCTGAAGGATGCACTAAGACCAGGACTGCTCGGCTCTTCTTCTCACCCTCGTCCCACCGTTAATGTTTATTTTATTTTACACTTGTACATCTTACTGTGCGTATGTCACTGTGTTGCCCGCCTATGCGCGTGTGCACCACATGCCTGCCTGGTGCCCTCAGCGTTCAGAAGAGGGCACCCAATGCCTGACGCTGGACTCAGGATGATTATAGGCCCCAGGCAGGTGCTGCAATCTCAAACTGGGTCTTCTGGAAGCACAAGTACTCCTAACCACTGAGCCATCTCTCCAGCCCCTTCTCATGTTAAGATTAAATCAGAACATTGGGAGGCTAAGAGTAAGGCCACTGGCTGCTCTTCTAAAGGACCAGGGATTGATTCCCATTTCCCACATGGTGCCTCACAACCACCGATAACTCCAGAATATCCAACACCTTCTTCTGGCTTCCAGAGAAACCAGTGTGTACAGTGCAGACACACACAAAGGCAAAACACTCAAACACATAAAGCAGTAACTTAAAACTTTAAGAAAAACAGAACTTCTATGCTGGTGTAAGTGACACCAGGCAGTGAGAGTGTGTTACACAAAACAGGAATACACAGCGACCCCTCCCACTCAGGAATACACAGTGAGCCCTTCCAGTCAGGAACATGCAGTCAGCCCTCCCACTCAGGAACACACAGTGAGCCCTTCCACTCAGTGAATTTTCTTCTTTCTTTTTGTAGTTTTGAGTCTTGTAAATGCCAAATAAATACCATCATGAGCTAATCACCTCAGAACTACCTATAACTAGATTTAACAAAAACTTTCATTTTTGGTTGTGAGCCTAGTCTTTAACAGCTGAACCTTCTCTCCAGTCCAACTTGACAAAAACTTAACTAACCAGCCTCAAATGGAAGCTTTACCAGGAACAAGTAATCAACAAATTAACTGTATAGTATATGCATTATATATAGTAAAATAAAATACAAATGACTGGCAAGATAATCATATTTTACTGCAACACACAGTTTACTGGAGGCTACCACTCGGGTGAAAATCATTAGCACACATGTGGTTTAACATGACCCCCAGGAGGCTGCCACAAGCTATTACAGCAGTGAATATGCACTTGATTTTATTTTGCTGTAGTGTAGTATTATAACACCTTACACTGTTTTACACTCGAAGGAAGGAGGGAAGGAGGGCTCAGACAGCCCAAGTTGGCCTAGGACTTCTCAACCATCCGTTTACAGAAATGTTCAGTCTGTGTGTGCCAAGTTTTAATAAGTTTCAGTCCCCCACCCGCACCTTTAGTTTAGGGTAGGTCTGGCTGGTCTGGCCCTCACTGTAGTGTCCTCAAACCCTAAGCAATCCTCCTGCATCGGCCTCACACGTACTGACATGACAATTTGCACCAGTACCCCAACTAATATCAACTTCTTGTATGTCTGTATATTTATGGTAGTAAGTTTAAAAACTATTTTATATAATCTAGATTCATGACAGCTTTTTCTTAAATTTTTCAGTTTTTCTATACTAGATGTTTCTCATGCATCTATTTTCATAATTTACATGAAACTTAGCCATAGCAACGAAACATGCCTGTGATCCCAGCCCCTCAGAGGTTGAAAGCAGAGTGCTAGAGGCTAACCTGAGCTATACAGGAAGGCTTTGCGTATAAGTAAGCAGCCAGGCAGAGGCAGGCACATCTCTGAGTTTGAGGCCAGCTTGCTATATAGAGTAAGTTCCATGCAGCCAGGGTTACAGAGAAACCCTGTTGAATGAATGAATGAATGAACCAACCAACCAAACAACCTATCCAGCCATTTAGGTCACAAGGAAAGAACTAATCTATGGACTGCAACCAAATGTTGCTGCCAAATGTTTTCCTTAAAGATATTTCTGGATTAACACTGGTCTAAATTCTTTCTGTTAATGATTATGTTGTTAATAAGTTCTTCCCTCCCTTTTTGAGTTTTTTTTTTTAGTTTTTTGAGACAGGCTGTGTAGCCCTGGCTGTCCTGGAACTCACTCTGTAGACCAGGCTGGCCTCAAACTCAGAAATCTGCCTGCCTCTGCCTCCCAAGTGCTGGGATTAAAGGCGTGTCCCACCACTGCCCAGCTTGTTTTTGTTTTCTTGAGACAGGATTTCTATGTGTAGCCCTAACTGTCCTGGAACTCAAATGCTGGGATTAAAGGGTTAGGATTAGGGTTAGGCCCCACCTCATTCTTAGTGAAGTCTCTTAAAGCTAATAACAATTTAAGACTGGGTCAATAAGTTACTGAACATTTTCAGATTAAACCATAATTTAACTACTTAGTACTTGGGTTTCTGAATACAGGAAATCAAGACAATAACTTTCCCTGGTGTAACTTTGGGAAGAGTTAAGTGCTCTAATGGTGTTCAAACAAGCCTGGAATAAATAAATACCAAACTGATCTGGCCATGCCAGGTCACTCTTCTGACAGTCTCCAGTTAATGATGACAAAGTCTCTGTCTAGCCACACACTCCCGCTTGCTCTCTCACACACCAGTGGCAAATGCCCAAGGCAGCTGATGAGTTACTCACAGCACTTTAACCCCTTTGAGAAAACAGCTGCAACTCTAGGAAGCAAAGCCTTCACTTCAACCATAATGTGCACTGGAACTGCATGCAAGGCAGACATTGCACCAGAGCTGCTCATCTGGCACGGTAATTTGGGTCAACCAGTTAACAGCATACCAACACAAGCTGAGAGGATTAGTTTTGAAAATACCCAAAAGGTCTCAATTCTTGGAAATATGAACCTCAGAAACTCAGAGTTCTACAGTGACATATTACAGGGGCTATGCACCAACACCAGTCTTTTGAGTACAAACCCCAATGAAGAAAATATTTTTATTCCTTCCTAATCAAAGAAATTAAAATACTTCCCTACACTCAATATTAAAAACAAAAGCACTATATGTAACTCTAATAAAAGATTAATAATCAAATACATAAATTACATGAACTTAAAAATGCTCAATATTAAAAACAAAAGCTATATATGCAACTCTAACAGGAGATTAATAAACAAATACATGAACTTAAATAAACTGTTACAATGGGGGCGGGGGAGACACCAACATACTAATAATGGTGGCATAGCTTAGAAACTCAGCTCTTGAAGAGGCAGGAGAAGGGCAGGGTTCACAGCCAGGTTCATCTACATAAGAGATTATGCTTAACAAAGAATCACCAAAGAAGGTCACATGTATGGTTTGCACACACATGTAACATTAGTACTAGGAGGCAAAGGAAGGAAAGCTGTCATGTTCTGGGCCAACCTGGGCTACAAGCTAGTTCTCAGTCTGCTAATACTACACAGAAAAGCTTGTTTCAAAACATAGAATACAAATTTGACATAGTGTCTCACACCATTATCCCAACACTTAGGAGACAGAAAGTAGATCTCTGTGAGTTCAAGGCCAGTCTGGACTACACAGTGAGTTCTAGGCCAGCCAGGACTACATAATGAGACCCTGTCTCCAAAAATGTAATCAATTAAAACATACAACACAATGAAAATGAAAGAAAATGACCAATATACAGAAAACAGCAAAGGTGAGTTGGTCAGGTGGCCCACCAGGTAGACAATTTGCTGTATGTCTGTATATGACTTACAATCCATACCCACCAGGAGAATCAAAGCTGTCTTCTTACCGCCACATAGTCCTGTTCCCTCTACCCTCCTCCAACCCCCCTCCCTCCCTCCCTCTCTCTCTCTCTCTCTCTCACATACACACACACACTAGAAAGTTTAAAACCACAACAAAAGTTACACTGATTAAAGAAAATAGCAAGAAAACATAAAAGGGAGGGTTATAAAGATGGATCGTCAGCGAAGGACCCAGGTTCCCAGTACCCACGAGGTAGTTCACAACCATTTGTAACTCCAGTTACAGCTGTATCTGGTGTCCTCTTCTGGCCTCCATGGGTACACCCAACATATGGTAATACACATGCAGGGAAAACATATACATGCAAAATAAAGAAAATCTTTTGAAATAAAGAAGATACCTGACCTCATCAATAATTTAAAAAAATACAAAATAAACTGGACCAAGTTTCAAAAATTAGTGAATCTAAGTCAGTCCTCGGAGTGTCCATCTTTAACCCCAGCACACGGGAGAAGGGGAGCTAGATCTGTGAGGCCAGCAAGACCTACAGAGTGAATCCCAGGCCAGTCAGGGCTACAGAGTGAGACTGAAACAGAAACTGTCACAAATTCAAGGACAACCTGGTACACCCACACCTTAGGAGACAAAGAGCAGAATCCAAAGTTCAAGGTCGTCCAACGCTACACAGCAAGTTTAAGTATCTTGAACTACAAGATACCTTAAATTGGGGAAAGCAGTCAGAAAAACAGAAAGGGTCTGGAGAGATGGCTCAGGAACACATATTGCTCTTCCCGGAACCATGTGTAACTCCAGTTCAGGAGACCTCAAGTCCTCGTCTGACTTTTGTGGGCACTGGCACATGTGTGGTACACATACATATATACAGGCAAAAGATTCATACACATAAAATAAATAAATAAATACAGAGGAAAAGTTTTTAAAACAAAAACACTATAAAATTATTACACCTAAGTATCTACTGCAATATAAACCACGCATAAACAGCTGAGTGTGGCTGTAAAATCTAAAATCCCAGATTCTGACTGAGAAGGCCAAGATGTTCCACAGCCAACCTGGACTGCACATCCAGTCCAAAAGCAGCAAAGGCAAGGGCAGGGGCTGCAGCTCGAGTGGAACATTTGCCCAGCATGCAGGAGACTTTGGGTTTGATCCCAGCCCCACGAAAATCAATCCATTAATCAATCAACAATCAGTAGTAGCATCCTTCAAACACACCACTCAATTCCCCTTCTACAGGAAGTGGGTTCCCAAACAGACAAGCTTCCCAGAATCCTCAGGTCTTCCCCCAGCCAATGGCTTGAGTGAGCTGGTGTCTGAAACCCGAGCCATCCTTGTCCCTGCCCTTCTCAACTGTAACCTACAGAGCCCGTCCACTCAAGCGGCTCTGCCTAAGCAGCACTGTCACTTCCTGTCCTTCAGTGTCACACAAAGCATGCATGCAGGCTCTGGCTACCGGAACCTCTTTCCTCATTATCCTCATAAGCATCTACCCCAGTGATCACTCGCACATCTAACTTTGCCTGCTTGCTGGAGAATGCCAAAAAAAAAAAAAAAAAAAAAAGTGAGGGGGTCAGGCAGTGGTGGCCACGCCTTTCATCCTACCACTTGGGAGGCAGAGGCAGGCAAATCCCTAAGCTCCAGGCCACCTGGTCTACAGAGCTAGTTCCAGGGCAGCCAGGGCTACACATTTCGGGGAAGAGTAGGCCTTAGCTGGACCTAATGTGCCTTAGGTAACAACGGTCAGCACTATTCTATCTGAAATGTTTTATCTTTCACTTTTTGTTTGTTCCCTTTTGTTTTATGATATATTGTATTTTTAATTATGTATGTCAGAGGAGGGCATGTGCTTAAGAATACAGGTGGCCAATGAAGCCAAGTGTTGAAGCTCCCTGGAGCTGGAGCTACAGGTGGCTATAAGTCACCCAGTGTGGATGCTGGACCTGGACTCTGGGGCACTATGCACTCTGAAGGAATGAGTCATCCCTCCAGCTGCCTTTGCCTTTTCTGGTGTTCTGAAGCAGGGCTCACTGCCTAGTGCACTCTAGCCTCAAATTCCTGGAACCCACATGGTGGAGACCAACTTCCCACAGTGCTTCTCTAACTGCTTTGAGGCCCATACACACAATTAAAAAGAATAAAAATAATTTTTTTTTAAATGTCATTGTCCACTGGCTGGAGAGATGGATGGCTCAACCATTAAGAGCACTGACTGCTCTTCCAGAGGTTCTGAGTTTAATTCCCAGCAACCACATGATGGCTCACAACCATCTGTAATGAGAGCTGATGCCCTCTTCTGGCACACAGGTGTACATGCAGATAGAGTACTCATACATAAAATAAATAAATATTTTTTTAAAATTTCAGGGTCCTTCCTCTTACTGTTTACTAGCAAGAAGCAGGAAACATTCATATTATTTCAGAGAAAAAAAAAACTATTCATATCAAAATACAAGGTGCTTGACCAATGTAGGAATGAGTCAAAGCAGCAATCAACTTAAGCACTCCCCCCACGCTCAGAAGGAAAAAGCAGGAACACCACCTCTGGTTTCACATTATCCTTCTTGTTTTTACTTTGTGTGTGTGCACATGCAGAGGCCAGAGGAATCTGGATGTCAGAATCTTTCTCTATCAGTCTCCACATGTATTATTTATTTAGCAGCAGGATGCTCTCACTGAACACAGAAGCTTAAGTCAGCCAGGTGTGGCCACACCCACCTTTCTCAGGTAGGTGGTAGGACTCTGAACTCAGGTCCCCTTGCTCTCATAGCAAGTGTTCATGCCCAGAGCATCTCCCCAGCCATAGCAAGTGTCATGCCCTGAGCTTCTCCCCAGCCCTTGTTCCTGGTTTTAAGACAGGGCCTTGAACTCCTCTACCTGCCTCAGTCTTCCAGGTGCTGGGATTACAGGTGTAAGCTGCCATGCCTGGCATTTCTAATTTCTTTTTTTATAATATAACTTGTTTTTATTTTATGTGCATTTGCATTTTGTCTGCATGTACAACTGTGTGAGGATATTAGATCCATAGAGTTAGTCAGAACTGCCATGTGGGGTACTGGGAACTGAACCTGGGTCCTATGGAAGAGTAGCCAGTACTCTCAATCACGGAGCCATCTCTCCAACCCTAACTTCTTATAAGCACATAAAGACCCTGACTTGTGGTGCTGGAGAGATGGCTCAGAAATTAAATGCACTGGTTACCCTGAAAACATGAGTATGATTCTCAGCCCCTATATGGTACTAACATCCATCATGTAACTCCAGTTCCGGGGACTCTGGTGCCCTCTTCTGACCTCAGAAGGCACTACACACATGTAGTGCACAGACATAAGCAGGCAAAAACCCATTTAAAGAGCAGGGTGTGGTGGGGAGGCAGAGGAAGGCAGGCAGATTTCTGAGTTTGAGGCTAGCCTGGTCTATAGAGAGTCCAGAGCAGCCACACAAAGAAATCCATGGAGGCACTGTCTTGTGTTTAAAAGCAAACTGCTGTGAAACAAAGACCTGCGGTTTTCTGTTCTGAAACACAAGTCTCAGACAGGTGTGGCAGCACACACCTTTAATATCAGCACTTTGGAGCCCCAGAAGGTACAGCTCTGTGAGTTCAAGGTCAGCATGGCCTGCTTAAAAAGTTCAAGGACAGCTAGGGCTACATAGTAAGATCCTGCCTCAAAAACACACAGACAAAAACCAGAAGACTTTCCTTGGAATTTACATTCAATAACATAAAACAAAACAAAACAAAAAAAATTGACACATAAATAGTAAACAAATGTGTCCCACTGCTCAGATTGACAAAATAGGGTTTTTAAATAATGTTTTACCAGTTAAATTACTTTCCAGATTAAACAAACACAAAATAGGAATTTTTGAAATATTAATGTGAACAATCAATTGGCAATAAAGCTATGCATGAGAACATTTACAGTGTTTTCCTTTCTAAACTGTTAGAACTCTAACAAATCTATCTCCTATCGAAAGCCGAAGACAAACTGCGAACGGAGCTCAGTGGCAGAGTGTAAGGACCTGGGCTCAATCCCAGCATGACAAAAAAAATGAAGTTAACTATCACATCCTGAGAATACAATATGTACAAGACCTAAAAGATATTAATAAGCAAAATAAGTCTAAAGACACCAAAGTAGGATGATAGCAAATTTAAGGCCAATTTGGGTCACATAGCAAATTTTTAAGACAGCCTGCATTACAGAGAGACCTGTGTCACAAAAACAAAATGTCCCAAGAGTTTGAAAACGATTCCATGACACTTGATGTTTCACACAAGAGTCTAACTCTAAAGGCACAGGGCACCTCAATGACAATGCAGAGACTAAGAGATGCAAATCCTGTGACCATTAAATATGTCCTTTTCCTAAGTCCCATCAAACATAGAAACTTTCAAAATATGTAACAAAAATGACCCAAGTTTCTGAAAGGTCTGACTGCTCAATTCAGTTTTTAAGACTAACTCATGAGAGAAACTTTGTAGCAAGCTTAACGTTCTATGTATCACTGCAGTCAGACTTGACCTACAAAGTGAGGCTAGGGTCAACTGTAACGGAAAAGCAGCATGCTTCCCCTGGTGGCCAGTCCAGGGATGAAGCCCTGCTCAGAAGTGAAAAAATTAAAAGTGACTCCCAGAAAAAGATGTGGGAAAAGGGGGAAACTATCTGAAACACTGACAGAAGTGTCCGGAGAGAGGGGTTATGCTACAAAACTGTGAGGGACTGGAGTCACACATTTGCAAGTCATTTATTCTCGGGGGTGTCCAAACACTCACCCTGAAGCCCTCTCTTCTGTGCTTTCACTTTTACCTAAACATAGAGTTCAGTACCTTAATAACAACTTAAAAGCAATCTCCTTTTTCAAGGACCAGATCCTTGCAATTTTCTGCAGTCTTGTTTCCAAGGAAAAGCATTTATCTTTTCAAACTAGTGGTATAACCTACTTAAAAAACCTCCTGTTCTAAAGCCCTCCAACCAGGACGGTTCACTCTAGCTGTACAAGATTGTCTTTTGAATTTTATTTCTGAAAACAAAACCCACGTCCTTTCAAACATTTCCTGTAACCACCACCTTGAAAGACAGTCTCATACAGAGATGGGACAGAATCATAGGCATTAAAATCTGGCGAATTCCTTTGTCTGACAGGATTTTCCCCCCTCCCGGTACCACTTTAAATTTGCTTCCACACAGATCAGCAGCAAGGCAAGTAAAAATGCCCTTCCTTGGGGACAAGGATTTCTAGTAGATGGAAACGGACGGTTAGCTAAACCTTTGATGGTTCTATTCTTTCACAACCTCTTCCTCCCCACCCCATCCCCCAAAAAGAAAAAAAAAAAAAAAGAAATAAAGGAAACACACATTTACAAACAGATCCTAAAATAACAGCTACAAGCCGGGCTCTCTCATCTAGACAGATGCTCTCAGGAAAGCACACTTCTTTTATTACCTGACTGGGGTGGAGGGACGGGATGATAGTTACTCCACTGGCCTCGGGATGGAATGGAATGGGATGGGACCAGGCGAGGACGAGACGGGACGGGACGGGAAGGGATGAGAGTCAGTAAGCGCAGGGTTGGCAGGGTGACGCTAGGAGACGTTCAGAGTAAGAAGTCTCTGCGGAGCCCCGGGTCCGAGCGCCCCAGGACGCCAACTCTCCAGCACTGCCACCCGGGATCCTGTCCTAGCCCCGGTGCACCACACCTGGAGGCAGAGACACCCCACTCCACCCCAGCCAGGTGTGGCTTCCTCAGGGCCAGGGGACGCAGCAGGGCCAGTGCTGTCCCCACCGGGGCCCGCGGCCTCCCCGCACCCGAATCTGCAGAACACTCGTGTGTGAGCGTGCCGCGCGCCTCCTGCCCTCGCGCCCCGTGTGCCCCCGCGGACCGAAGGCCAACACGCACAAAAACAAAGTTGTCTCCCGGGCTCCCGTCGCTCGCTACTCACCGGGATCGAAGTCGGGCACCGCCGCCTGGTACTGGGGTCCCACCCGCATGCCACCGCCACCTGCGGGGAAGCAGAGCACGGCGGTCAGCGCGGGCGCGGACGCGGACGCGGGACGGGCGCGGGGGCGGCTGCCACCTACCGTGTTCCTCGTCGCTGGACGAGCCCGAGCTGCCCTCCTCCCAGGAGTTGCTGCCGCTGTTCCCGTTGGGAGCCGCCGCCGCCAAACTTTTATTCTGGCCATTATTGGGGGCGGCGGCGGCCGAGGCGGCGGCGGCCGAGGCGGAGGCGGTGCCGGCCGAGGCGGCGGCAGAGGCGGCGGCCGAGGCGGCCGAGGCGGCGGCCGAGGCTGCGGCGGCCGCCGTGTTCCTCCTCGCCGCTTCCCTGAGACCTCGGGGCCCTTCTCCACCATGGCTGGCATCGGCGGGGCCCGGGGACGGGCCAAAGTGACGGGGACCCCGGCTCGCGAGGCGCGGGCGGCGGGCCGCGGGCAGGGGCGCAGGTGGGCTCCGGGCCCGGCGGGCGAGCGCGCGGGATCCGCTGGCGCGAGTTGGGGCTAGAGGAGGCCCAGAACGAGCGGAGCAACGAGTCGCCTCAAGCCCCCGACGCCGAACGGAGCGCAACTTTGGCTCTCATCGCCGCCCGCACTTCGCTGGCTCTAACTACTCCGAGAGCCGCGGGCGGGGGGAGGGGCGGAGCCTGGGGGGGAGGAGGGCCGCGCACAGCCTAACCCGTCGCTCACAAGCTCCGCCTCTTTGAGCTTCTATTGGCTCTCACAGGATCCAGGCGGCAAGCGGCGGCATGGTAGGTCCTTGTGCGTGTTCGTCAGGGCACGGGGGCGGGATCACGGGAAGGGGGGGAAGGTTCTGTGCTTCCGTTGGCCAGGTTGGGTTGACGCGTATCGCCCACTGTACGTGGTTTGAGGTTTGCGATCGCTTTACGCCCCATGATCCATCTCTCGAGGCAACAGCGAGGAGTTAGCCGCCCTGCTAGCCCCCTCCCCCCTCCCAGCGCCCCGCTCCCTCCGCTCACACCCCGTGGGCCCCGCGCCACCTCCCCAAGGGATCCCGCCCAGCGTCCCATCGCCTTCCCAAAGTGAATGTGCCCGACGCGAGAACAGAAATCGCGGGCAAGGTCGGGACTACTTTCCCCCTCGCGCGGAGGAGTACGCGCACAGTTTGAATGGGTTCTATACAAAGAGGGGAAACTAATTGGGAGAAACTAATTGCGCCCCCGCGTCGCCCAGGGGCGATAGAGATGTACTAGAGCAAGGGAACCTAGGGACAAGACTCTCAGGTGGCAGTGTCCCCCGAGGGAAGGAAAGCGGTTGTGCCAGGAGACGATGGCGATCCCCGCTAATTGGGTTGGGGGCCGCCGGCTCCCCGCGTTGCCTTAGGGGCCGCGGGAGGAGTCAGGATGTTCGGCCGGGGAGGGCCTCGAAGCCGTCGGGGTGAGGGGAGGTGCCGAGCGACCCTGGGACAGCGGGAGGGACATAGACCGACGAGGGGCCCCACGCGGCGGGGGGGGGGGGAAGGAAGGGGCTTGGGTCCTCAACTCGGTGGGGGAGGAGGGTCACTTCCCGAGACCCCGGCCCTTCCCCCAGCCCGCAGGGCCGAGGGCCTGAACGCGTAGGAGTCGGGTGACACCCAGCCCAGGGCGTCCTTGTCCCTAGAGTGATCAAGTGAGGGGCCCGTCACTGCCTGACAGCTGCCTATGGGGCTGGGTGGGCTGCCCCACCCCCCGCGCCAGCAGCCAGACCTGGGGACTGTAGGTGAAACCGTTTGCTTTACATTAAAAATAAATAAATAAAACAGGAGATGGCTATTTTCCGTTTATGTTACTTCAGACCTGGGCTTCATACGGGGACGGTTTTTACACTCGCTCCGGATATAAATAGCTACAGAGAGAAAACGAGAGTTGTACGGTTTTAAAGCTTGAATAAATAAGCAGGGTTTTCTCTTCCACGTTTTCTGCCCCGCGAATCATTTTAAACTTCACTGAAGTGACCATGGTCACTTCTAACTGGCCTTTAAAAACAGAGCCCAGAGCCTCCCGGTAGCAGCTCCCTGCCCCCACAAGTTCCCGTTCTTGCTCTTGGACTCCTCTCTGAAGGACACCCCTCTACTTAGAAAGCCCAGGGCACTGCAAGCATAAGGCCTGGGTAACCAGGCTCAGCTGGCCTGGTCAGGAAATAGAAAAATCAGGTGGGAACCAGGGATGACTTGGGATAGGTTCCTGGTTGAAGCCATGACTTCATGACAGATGAACCTTAGCGGCTAGGGGCGCTCTGCACTGCTCCTTCCCTATCTTCCAAGATGTACCAGACTGAGGTTAACCTACATATAGGCGCAAACATGATTTGAGTTCCTTAGTAGGGCAGTTGGAATGTCACAACACAAGGGTCCCCGTCCCTGCCCACTGGACTCCCAAGCTGGAGGCCATTTCCTAGAAAGTACCGCCTCTTTCTAGGGTCATGACCTAAAGAAAGGGAGCCCACAGCTTCTAGGGCGGGACTGACTGGGTAGGGCAAGCCAAAATGCCAGGACTCTGGGCTCTCAACTACCATGGTGCACCCTGCCTGCCTCACCCTAGTCTAGGCCCTGATACAGGGAGTCCTGCCCCACCCCGACCCCCACTGAAATGGAAGATGGGCTTGGAAATAGAAGCTGAGATTCCTGCGTTCATGTGAAGTCTTCTGCTACTGCCTACCCTACCCTGTCAGTCTGACATCTTGCTACATTGTAACTTTGGATGCCTCAGTGAACCTTCCAATTGATTTTTTTTTCTTGGTTGGCTGGGTTTTATTTGAGACAAACCCTCCCTTTAACTGAGACAGGTCTTTAATTCCCTACCTACCAGAGGATGACCTTTAACCCCTGTTCCCTCTGCATCCACCTGCAAGTACTAAGATTACATGTTGGTTGGTTTTTGAAACAAGGTTTCTCTGTGTAGCCCTGTCTGTCTTGGCTGGCCTCCAAATCACAGAGATCCACCTGCCTCTGCCTCCACACAGCAATTTTTTTTTGTTTGTGTTTGTTTTTTGTTTTTTCGAGACAAGGTTTCTCTGTGTAGCCCTGGCTGTCTTGGAACTCACTCTGTAGACCAGGCAGGCCTCGAACTCTGCCTCCCAAGTGCTGGGATTAAAGGCGTGTGCCACCACTACCCGGCTCCACACAGCAAATTTATAGTGCAGTTTTTTGTATGTTGTTTGTTTGTTTGTCTTGACTTTTTTTGGGTTTTTTTGTTTTTTTGTTTTTTGAGACAGGGTTTCTCTGTGTAGTCCTGGCTGTCCTGGAACTCGATCTGTAGACCAGGCTGGCCTCGAACTCAGAAACCCACCTGTCTCTGCCTCCCAAGTGCTGGGATTAAAGGTGTGCGCCACCGCCCAGCTTTGTCTTGACTTTTCAAGACAGGCTTTCTCTGTGTAGCCCTGGCTGTCCTGGACTCACTATGTAGACCAGGTTAGCCTCAAACTCACAGAGATCCTCCTAACTCTGCCTCCTGAGTGCTGGGATTAAAGGCATGCATCACCACAGCCAGCTATAGTGGTTTTTTGAAAGATATTATTTATAGTTTTGTGTGTGTGTGTGTGTGTGTGTGTGTGTGTGGCATATTTGTTGAAAAAAAAAAAAAAAAAAAGCCAGGTATGGTGGTGGCTTTTGTTGCACCATTCCCTTGGTGGTGGCTGAAGCAACCGGCTTGCTGTAAGTTTGAGGCTAGCCTTAGGTATAGTATAAGACCTTGTCTCAAAAACAAAAAAAAACAACAACAACACCAAAAACAACAAACATGGGGCTGGAGAGGTAACCTAGTGACAGATTGTGTAGTGCTCTTGCAGATGAACTGAGTTTGGGTCTTAGAACCTAGCCGGGCGGTGGTGGCGCACGCCTTTAGTCCCAGCACTTGGGAGGCAGAGGTAGGCGGATCTCTGAGTTCGAGGCCAGCCTGGTCTACAGAGTGAGTTACAGGACAGCCAGGGCTACACAGAGAAACCCTGTCTCAAAAAAACCAAAAAAAAAAAAAAAGAACCTAGCTGGGACAGTTTACAAGGTCCTGTAACTCCATGAGATGTGACACCCTCTTCTGAGCTCTGTAAAGTCAGCTCTTCCAAGTCAGTGTCCAAGACATCCCCAGCCCTGGACTCCTCTCCTTATACCCCCACAGCCATTGTTCGCAAGCACCTAGGCCAAGATCCACCAAGATCTCAAGATCTACCCATCCCGACAGATGTCCCCATCTAGCACACCCTCTCTTCAGACTCTCCCACCCCTGCTGCCTCCCTGCACCGCCTCCATGCCTTGAGCCCCCACTCCAGGCTGAGCTTGGCTCCATTTCTCCACTCTCCTGGCCCACACACTCCTCAGAGGCTAGTCTATACTTGCTTTCTCTATCCCCTCCCATCACAATCTCTCCTTACCCCACCCGTGGACCCTGTCTCCGCCCCATCCTCCCTGCTGTCCTGTCCAATGGCCAATTATTGGTAGCACTAAGCCTTCCAGAAGCAGCTGAGCAAACTATCTCTCCCAGAAACTCCATTGTCTTTCTGGATATCCCCACTCTCACTTGCTCTGCTTCACGGGCCACGCCCCCCTCAGCCCCTATGCAGCTCCGCCCCTTCCTTCTAACCTATAATCTGCAGTTCCCGATCTGCACTTTCCTCTTTCCTGGGTCTACAGTACCGTGGGTGCTCATTAGATGCGAAGGGAAAGGGGCTGTGGAGTATAAGCCGTTCTGTACACAGAGCTGGAGCAAATTCCAGGGGGAAAAGGGGATCCCCTGAAACAAGTGAAATCCAACTGAGGAGTCATTGGTTAGTTACATGGGGGAAGATCTTGCTCTCAGTCTAACATTCTTCAAGTGCCACCCTCTACATCCCTAACATCCTCTTCCAGTTGCTTGGCTCCTGACCTGCTTGTGACTCAGAATTAGTTGACAGTAAAATGTTCCTGGTTCCTGTCCATAAGTGATTGGCTCAGGCACGAGCACATGAGACAGCTAGAACTTTTCTTAGACGGCATCTTCTCTTCTCATCATTTCTGAGATCAGGACCTAAGATGGGGGAGCCTAAAGCCTCTACGGCACCTAGCTGAATAAGGCAAGCCAAGATCCCAGCTTCTCAGCTACTATGATACACTTAGGGCATTCTGCCTCCCTCACCCTAACTTGGTCCCTTCTCTAGGGAACCCTTACCCACCTCTCCATCACTTAAAATGGAGGGTGATCTTAGGCAGAAGGACTCTGAGACCTCTTTGAACTCTCCCTACTCTCTAGTCCATCCTATGTTGCAGGCCTTTAAATCCTAGCCTTTAAATTGATTGATTTAGATTTCTGTTACAACTTAGAATCCAGAATAATACAAATGACAGAACCATGCAAGCAAAGGAGGTAGTCTACCCTAAACAGAATCGTTAAGTATTTCTGTGTCTAGAGTTCTTATTTTAGCATTGAAATCAAGAGCCCTTTCTGTTTGTTTGTTTTTGTTTTTTTGGTTTTTTTGTTTTTGTTTTTTGAGACAGGGTTTCTCTGTGTAGCCCTGGCTGTCCTGGAACTCACTCTGTAGACCAGGCTGGCCTGGAACTCAGAAATCCACCTGCCTCTGCCTCCCAAGTGCTGGGATTAAAGGCGTGCGCCACCACCGCCCGGCCTGTTTGTTTGTTTCAAGACAGGCTCTCATATACAACTCTGGCTGTTGTGGAACTCACAGAGATCCACTTATATCTACCTCCCGAGTGCTGAGATTAAAGAGCCCTTTTAATAACCCCTCAGTAAACACAATTCCATCATCCTCTCAGCACAGTGGATAAGGACACTGAAGCACTGACAGAGGGGACACTGAAGCACTGATTTGCCTGAAGTCATAGATGTAATGAGCAGAGGAAGAAGGACATATCTAAACCACAGAGTTGTGAAGCCAAAAGGGGAATGCTGGGGCCAGCAGCATGATACATGTGAACTTCCTTATCTTGATTCTAAATAAATACAATGTTGCAGAGTAGGGATGTAACCAATCGCTAGAGTAGTGCGTAGCATGTGGGAAGCCCTGGGTTCATTTCCCCTGCACCACATAAACCAGGCATGGTTGCACACACCTGTAACCACAGCAACTCAGGAAGTAGAGGCAGGAATCAAAAGTTCAAGTTCAGCCTTGAGAGTTTGAGGACAACCTAAAAAACAGAAAATGTAAATGAATAATAAAATATTGATGGTTCATATTGATACTGTATTACTATTTTATATGACTCATTATTAGAACGTTCTACGTGGCAAGGAATAGCTTCTACAAAGATGGATACAGACAATGGTCAGGGCTGGCAGGTATCAAGAAAACAAGAAAGAACTAAAACCATAAAACAGAAGAAAACCTAGGAGCACAGCTTCATGTTATATGTATCATACACACACACACACACACACACACACACACACACACACCCATATTATGTGTATATTGATTTCATGAGACAGAGTCTTCCTAGTCTTCCTTTGCAGCCCAGGCTGGCCTGAACATCTATGTGCATCAGACTGTCCTGAAAACAATATAGACAAAGCTGGTTTTGAACTTACAAACATTCAGTGTTTGAATGCTTGTCTGGGATGTGCAAGACCCTGGATTCAGCCCCCAGTGCTGCAGAAATAAAAAGTGCCACACAATGAGTAGCCATGTCATGCCTGCTATGACAGTTGTTACCCAAAAGATAGACAATAACAACTGTCATGAAAACATGGAGAAATTGGAAGCCACTGTGGGTGGAAACGTGAAAAGGCACATCTGCTCTGGGAAAGGCACACTTTGGCAGGTTCTCAGGACGGTAAGCATAGACCTATCAGTTGACCCATAAATCCCACTGTGACATTTCTGCCCCAGAGGACTGAAAGCATGGCCATGTGGAAGCCTGTGGACGTACGTTCATGAAGTACCATTCATAACAGCCACCAAGTGAAAAGCACAATGACTGTCACTTGGTAGGTGGTTAAAAAGTGATCTGCTCACACACCAGAATATGATTCAACCACAGAGAAGAATGAAGTCTGATGCCTCGCCAGGGAAGGACCTGGAAAACTTGAGAGTAAATGAAAGGGGCCTCTCACAAAAGACTTGGGTCTGATGATTCCGTATGAACACAGGACATCTGGGGCAGGCAAATATGTAGAGGAAGTGTGCTGGTGGCTCTCAGGCTGAAGGAGGGGAGGAGGAGTGTGTGACCACTGATGGGATCAAACCCAGGGTCTCACTCCTTAGGCAAGCTTCCTGTCTCTTTCTAGGGCCTCTGTCTCTGCCTCTCTCTCTCTCTCTGTCTCTCTATGTGTGTCTCTCTTTCAGTGTGTGTGCGTATATACAGGTGTGACTATGATATGGTGTACATGGGGTAGACAGAGAATAACATTCAGGAGTCGGTTCTCTCCTTCTACAACTGGTTTCAAGGACCCATCTCAGGTCAGCAGGCTTCTAAAGAAGGAGCCTTTACCTGCTGAGCCATCTTGCCAGCCCTCAGGTTTCTTTTTGGGTCATGGACTATTCTAATATTGATTATGGTGATGATTATTTAACTCTGTGAATATATTAAGAATTAACTACATACTATGAGTAGATGAATTATGTGTCAATGAAGCTGTTTAAGAAACAGGGCCTGGCAGGTGGATTTCTGAGTTCGAGGCCAGCCTGGTCTACAGAGTGAGTTCCAGGACAGCCTGGGCTACACAGAGAAACCCTGTCTCAAAAAAATAATAATAATAATAAAAAATAAAAAATCTATTCTATAAAGAAACAGGGCCTGGGGAGATGTCTCAGCTATGAAGATCACTT
Source organism: Mastomys natalensis (assembly GCA_021653895.1). Classification (NCBI taxonomy): domain Eukaryota; kingdom Metazoa; phylum Chordata; class Mammalia; order Rodentia; family Muridae; genus Mastomys; species Mastomys natalensis. Next base: position 48,509 of record JAJTUV010000094.1, read on the forward strand.
GCTGCTGCTCTTACAGAGGACCCAGGTTCAATTCTCAGCACCCACATAGTGATTCACAACAATCTGTAACTCCAGTTCCAGGGGATCTGATACCCTCTTCTGACACCCATGAGCACAAGCCATGCAAGTGGTACCCAGACATACATACAGACAAAACACCCGTACAGATAAAATTTAAAGGAAAAGAAACAGACGAAAGCTGGAGATGTACCTCAGTTGGAAGAGTGCTTGCCCATCACACACGAAGCCCTGGGTTTGACTCCCAGCCCTAAAAAAATGGCATGTGGTGGCAGATACCTGTAATCTTAGCACTCAGGAGCTCAGGAGAAGTTCAAGGCCACCTGGTGTGATGATTTATGCTTTGATCGTGAGGCAGAGGCAGGTGAATCTCTGAGTTTGAGGACAGCTAGGGTTACACAGAGAAACCGTGTCTCTAAAAAAAAAAAACAGAAAGAAAAAAAGTAAAACTCAGGAAGTTGTCCTCTGACCCTCAGGTGCACTCAAGCACACACAAGTGTGCACAAGCACACACACCGCATGACTAGACAATGCACATAGATGTGCACACAGTCACATAGAGGCTTTGAGTTTTCACAGATCTGATTTCCATCGATCCCACACTTTGCTTGGGCTGCTGGGGTGGGACAGGCCTTCCCTCGACCTCAGTGTGTCAGCCCTGGCTCTCTCTACTAGGTCACTCGATGGCTGCTGCTTGAAGCTTTGGCACAGCAAGGCACCAGGACAGTGTAGGTGATCCGTTTCCACAGGAAATCAGCATTTTTGTTCCACAGGTTCCTCTTCGGCCAGACCCCTCCTTTCTATCTTCACAAGCTGAGCTCTGAACCATGCCTATAACTGACTATACTGTAAACAGTGGCGGCGGGGGATGGGGGGAATGTCAGCAAACGGTTTCAGGGGGAAGTGATGAGCTCATGTCCTTTCCTGTCCAGTCACCCCTCTGGAGCTTTCATGCTTTCTTTTTTCTTTTCTCTCTCTTCATTCCTTTTTCTTTCTTTCCTTCTCTTTCTTTTATTTGTTTGTTTTGTTGTTGGGTTGAGATAGGACCTCATTGTAGAGTCCAGACCGGCCTCAAACTCATGACCTAATACCGCCTCAACCAGAGCACTGGCGTCATAAGCCTATGCCACTACATCTAGCGCCAGAACTTTTCTATCACTAAGAAACCTTCCCAAAAAACTGGTCCTGGGCCGGGCGGTGGTGGCGCACGCCTTTAATCCCAGCACTTGGGAGGCAGAGGCAGGCGGATTTCTGAGTTCGAGGCCAGCCTGGTCTACAGAGTGAGTTCCAGGACAGCCAGGGCTACACAGAGAAACCCTGTCTCGAAAAACCAAAAAAAAAAAAAAAAACTGGTCCTGGAATATGTGCCTCTGGGACCTCTAGACTCCTAGAAAGGGTCCCAGGACCAAGAAGGAAGGGAGCCTCAGAGTGGTCCCCCACAGGAAGGAAGTAGTCTCCATGTCTAACTTAAGATCCCCAGGTTTGGGGCCTCACCTTCCTCCAGGTTGTGTGGGGTTCCTCTCTAAGTTCACACGTTCACACGTTCATATGGTGTCCCTCATGATCAGCTCACAGGCTGCTTTCCTCAGGCAAGGAGCCCTTTCTGCTGCAGATCACTTCCGTTCCCTCTACATCCCATCTAGGATGATCATGGTAACAGCTGTGACATCCTTCCTGGTTGAGTGATCTGCCTCACACTGAAACTAAGTTCTCTAGGTTACACAGTAACCTGTACACAGTAAGAGCTCATGAACTTACTACCCGCACCTGCTTTAGGGTCAGGCTGGACCGGGAGACAGAGTAGAGTATAAATTCATTGGCAAGGAAGCAAATGCTGGATGGAGCTCTGGCCTCACAGGAGCCTGACCAGAGCAGAGAGATGGCAGCTCTCAGATAATCAAAGGGGGTTGCTCCCTTTCCATCCAGAAACTGCCTTCCAATTTGTGGTTTCCTGTCTGAGGACCCACCCCCTGTCTACAAGATTGATAACTCCCCTCCCCGCCTCCTTGAGTTTGCTGGATTAGAAAAACTGATTAGCTAGCACCCCTACGACACACAGGTGGAGCCGAGGACAGGTTGTAGATCATAGTCTGGGACATGATGAAGCTGGGCACACTATTCCTTAAGACCGCCAACTATGTCCAGGCCGGACTAGACTAGTTTCTCTTTGTCCCTTACTTGCAAATGTCTGTGTTTGAGAGTGACAGAAGAGGTCTTCCCCAGGGCTCAGCAGGACACCCTCCCTTGGAAGGGAAGCCATTTCTCCTTCATAGGATAGTCACAGACCTCTGGAAGGATGATTAGGGCTGTAGCCCAGTTGGTAGATCGCATACTCAGTATACATAAGTCCCCGGAGTCATGACACAGTGCTATAGTGGTACAGACCTCTCCCCAACTGTGTCTCACACAGTGAAAAATAAATTCAAACGCATTCTTCAAGATCAACCTGGGTTATGGTAACCCAGTCTCAAAAAAAAAAAAAGGAAAAGGAAAGGAAGGCAGAATCTTATTCTTCCGTTTCCCACCTCATGGGCTTCCTGCTGCACTGGAGATAAAATTCCAAGTTCCCTACAGCTGGCCCCTACTCCTCCTTCCTTGACCTCCACTTCCTGAGCTGCTCTGTGCATGCAGCATGTGCCTGGAGACTTGGCATGTGCTAGTTCTCAGCCAAGAACACCTTACCCCTAGTCTGCTCAGGCTGCTGAACCTTGTCACTCACCACTCACCTTACTGGTCTCTTCCTCCTGGGCCCTTCTCCATTTCCTGGCTACTCAGCCCTGCCCCCCCCACCCCATTCTCAGCCTTATCTCTATAGCGGTTCTGCGACTCTTGACTCTTGTTATCGCTCCCTCACTAGATCCCACCCCAACAGAGCTGGTCCCTCTGCCTGTCTCTCTTACTCCTAGGTGTATCCAGAACCAGAGAATAATGCATCTGGGGTTCTCCAGGCGAGGTGCACCTCTGGAGTGTTGGGGTGATATAGGAAGGGTAAAACCTGAGGGGCTCCTGCCCTCTCCCTAGCAGTCCCCCTGCAGCCCTTGGCAAATGCTTTGTCAACGTCCCTGTACCATCTCCCAGGCCTGATTAACAGTAGGCCACAGCCAGTGCTGTGCTCGGGCTCCGGACAGGAGGGGAGGAGCCACAGACCTTCTGTTCCTTTACCTAAGACCCTCCTTAGCAGAGTCAGGGCAGGACTCTGGCAGGCCTTGCCTACCATTTACCTCTAGCTTCCTGGACTTTAGGCTTCTCTGAGGAAGGAGGGGTGGGGCCTGTCCCGAAGAACTGCTTAGGAAACCTTAGAGATCCCTGGAGGAGAACCAGGTAAATTCCCAGCGTGGTTAAAGGTCAGCTGGGCTGTAAGGGGAGGGGGAGGAAGACAGAGAAGATCTTTGGAAGCAATGGAGAGTGGGATAGTCAACTCATTTTCCTCAGATTTCTCCAACTCTATAAAATGAAAATAAAGATGAGACAAACAACTAACCTGTAAAAGGTAACCACAAGGGCTAAGGAGGGCCCAGTATCCGCAAAGCCAACTCCATTGGTAGAGGGTAGGATAGATGTGGCAAGGCGACCCCTTGCTTGGGCTCCCTGAGTTATATGGTAAATCTGAGGTAAGCTTGGGATGCATAAGACACTTCCTAAAAACCTAGCCAGGCGTGGCGGTACCCACCTTTCATCCCAGCACTCAAGAGGCAGAACGAAGATGGCCGATCTCTGAGTTGGAGGCCAGCTTGGTCCACAGAGTGAGTTCTAGGACAGCCAGGGCTACACAGAGAAACCCTGTCTCCAAAACCAAAACCAAAGCAAAACAAACAAAAAGAATGAAGGAGCAGACAGGTGTGGTGAGTTCTTGCCTGTGATCTAGGCAGCACTGGGGGGAGGTAGATCAGGTCTACAGAGACCAGCCTCAGAAGGCTACATACAGGGATCTCCTACTTGGGGATGTGTAGTCCAGGCCAGCACCAGCTACACACCAATCCTATACAACAAAAATTAAATGGGATTGGTGTCTGCACAGGTGACCCAGCCATTAAGAGCATCTGCTGCTCTGCTAAAGAACTAGAGTTCTACTCCCAGCTCCCACTTGGTAGCCAACTGTCTGTCACTCCAGTTCCAGGGATCTGATGCCCTCTTCTGGCCTCTGCAGGCACTGCATAAACATGGTGCATACACATGCATGTAACGCAAAACATCCATACACCTAGAATAAAAATCAATCTAAAAAGATTAAAGAAAAAAATATTTAAACGAATATATATGGATGTACCTATATTATGTGTACACACATACATATATATTTGTTCTTTTTTTATTTTTTCTTTTTCATTTTTGTTCTTTGGTTTTTTTTGTTTTTTTTTGTTTGTTTTGTTTTTGTTCAAGACAGAGTTTTTCTATGTAGCCCTGGCTGACCTGAAACTCACTCTGTAGACCAAGTTGACTTCAAACTCAGAGATCCACCTCCTCTGCCTCCCAAGGGCTGGGATACAAGGAGTCCACCTCCACCACGTCCACCTCCACATCTGACTTATTTTTCAATTTTAGATGAGTGAAGGAGCAGGAGTCACTAGCTGTAGAGAACCAGGCTTGAGCCTAACACTATGACACAGGCCACCAGGTAAGAGTGAACCATGAAATCTTAGCTACATAGACCAGCCTCAGAAGGCTACATACAGGGGTCTCCTGCTTGTCTGTGATGTCCAGAGCTGGAAAATCCACAGAAAGTAGCTGGGTGGTTGCTGGTCTCTGAGGGAAGGGAAAAGATAAGATTAGTTGCTCACAGGACAGAATGAAGAGGGCCGTACACATGTGAAATAGTTCAGGCCACTGAGTCGTACATTTTAGAGATTACCAGGGGGTTAGTTTGGTTTGGTTTTTTGTTGCTGTTGTTGTTTGGTGGGTTTCTCACTTGCTAGGTAAGTGTTTTATCACTGAGCTGTGTCCCCAACCCCCTTTTAAATCTTTATTTTAAGACAGAATCTTGGGCTGGAGAGATGGCTCAGTGGTTAAGAGAACTGACTGTTCTTCCAGAGGTCCTGAGTTCAATTCCCAACAACTACATGGTGGCTCACAACCATCTGTAATGGAATCTGATGCCCTCTTCTGGTGTTCTGAAGACAGTGTACTCATATACATAAAATAAATAAATAATTCTTTTAAAAAAAAATAGTATTTATTTAATGTATATGAGTACACTGTAGTTGTCTTCAGACACACCAGAAGAGGGCATCAGATCCCATTACAGATGGTTATGAGCTACCATGTGGTTGCTGGAAATTGAACTCAGGACCTCTGGAAGAGCAGTCAGTGCTCTTAATCACTGAGCCATCTCTCTAGTCCTAAATAATTCTTAGAGAGAGAGAGAGACAGAGACATACAGAGAAGACAGAGAGAGAGAGTCTCACTTAGTTGCCATGGTCGGCCTTGAACTCACCATGAAGCCACATGTGCCTTGACTTGTGTTCCCCTTGACGGCTGTGATTACGTATATGTACCACTAGCCTAGGGCCTAGCTTACAGTGATAGACTGTATGCTGTGTGTATTTTACACACAGAAGGATACACATTGAAATCCAGCCTTAAATTCAAGGCCAGGGCCTACAGCCTGTTCACCCAGATAGGTACAATAGGGAACAGCCTAGCACAGCTATGCATCCGGACTCTATCTTCAGCATCCCACCTAGATAGCCTTTGCAGAGCAGCAAGGGATGGATTCCCAGGCTTCAGTCCTGGGTCCCAAAGGAGGGCATGGCCTGCGGTGGGGAGGACCAATCAGTAGCCATGCCTATGGACCACACAGAGCTCAGGACTCAGCAGATGCCAGACACTGTGTTCAAAGCCTGGCCACCCTATGCAGCGGACCTTACTGTTGGTTGACTTCTGCCCTGAGGCTAGGAGGTTCAAGATCAGGGACCATGCATCTGGCCAGGACTGGCTTGCTGTGTCATCCTATGGTGTAAGCCCAAATGGGCAAGAGAAGGGGAGGCAAAGAAAGGGACCGAACGAGAAGCCACTTGCAATAACGGTATCAACATAACAGGCTTCATATCCTCTCGCAAGAAGTTGACTTGGGGATTGAGTTTCCCATCTTCAAACCATAGCAGACTGGGGAAGGATCACAGGAGGGTAAGGGCCTGGGGCCCTTGGTGCTGCAAAGGAAGCAAAGACATCTGTAAATCTGGTTATAAGGTGACAAAGTGACAAGAGCATGCAGAGCCACCAAATGAGACCTGATTGTACGAAGGGCAAAAGAGGCTGCTGCTGGTATAAAGAGTGGAGGGGAAGGGAAGGGAAGGACATTCCCAGAGGCAAAGCAGACGAGCCAGGGGATGAACGTATGGGACTTGTCCCTGGAGAAGCACCACACAGGTGTGAGTTGAAGCTGGGCACCCTGGAAGACAGGGTTTGGAACCGGAGGGACAGGGATGTGTCACAGCCCACAGGCCAAATCAGCTCATCGCCTATGTCTATAGAGCCACAAGCTGAGAACGGCTTTTCCTTTCTCGGTTTGTGTGTGTGTGTGTGTGTGTGTGTGTGTGGTGTATGTTCACGTGTAGGGGTGCATGTGAGGAAGCCAGAGTGGACATGCGTCATCATTGCTCTCTACCTTATAATTATTTAGACAGCATCTCAATAAAAATGGAGCTTACCATTTGGCTAGACTGGCTGGCCAACAAAGCCCCAGGGATTGGTCTGTCCTCATGTCCACAGTGCTGGAGTCACACGAGCAATGGTGGCACAACCTTTGATCCCAGAACTTGGGAAGCAGAGGCAGGGAAATCTCTGAGCTTGGGTCAGCCTGGTCTACAAAGCAGGATAGCCAGGCTACCTAAAGAAACCCTGTCTTGAAAACAAAACAAGAGCCGACGCTGGAGTTACAGAGACCTGCTGCTGTGCCCCAGTTTTAATATGGGTACTAGGATTCTAAATCAGAGCCTCAAGGTTGTAAGACAGGCTCTTTACCTCCTGAGCCAGCTCCTCTACCCCACTCTTTCAGTTTTGTTATTTGTTTTTTTCTCTTTTGTTATTATTGTTTTACTTTTATTTCATGTGCATTGGTGTTTTGTCTTCATGTAAGTCTATGTAAGGATGTGTTACAATCTGGGGCTGCCATGTAGGTGCTGGAATTGAACTCAGAACCTCTGGAAGAACAGCCAGTGCTCTTAACCCTGAGCCACCTCTCCAGCCCTATCTGCTGCTGCTTCTTTTCTTCTTTTAATATATAGTCTTGCTATATAGCTCAGGTTAGCCTTGAACTCCAGGTAATTCTCCTGTCTCATCCTCCTGAGTTCTGGAATCATAGGGATGAACTACTTTCATACATTTCGTCAATGGTTGAAAATACAACATTTTGTGACACAGGAAGCTGGGTGTGGTGGTACAAAATTATATAATTCAAATTTCAGCATCTATAAATACAACTTTATTGGCACACAGCCATCCCTGTTCATTTACATATTACACACAGCTGCTTTTTGCGCTACAACGGAAGAGTCAAGGAGCTAGTCCATCTGGCTCCAAAAGCCTGGAATATTTATTTTCTAGTCCTTTCCAAAAGGTTTGCCTACCTTTCCTCTAGGAAGTAGTCACAAGCAGACAGTAGGTCCCCCAAAGGATGGTAGGAAACGCCTAGGATGGAGAAACGGTGTCCTTCGCCAAGCTTGGGTGGCTCCACCTGCCGTGGCCCATTTTCTCTAGAGAAGGACGGTGAGTGAGGGCTCAGGAGAGGCACCGAACAAGTCCTGCGGAAGATCTGTGTTTAAGGCGTGAGTCATTACAGAGCCTCCCAGACATTCCGAGCCTCTCGGAGGCTCGGGAGGAAATTGCAAGGTATCTTGAAATTAGTTAGACGTGACTGCCTGATTATTTTGCTGTTAAATGTGAGTGGTAGCAGCGTTACCTCAGAGTGAGAGCTACGAGATCCAGGAAGTGTCAGGCATCACCTTGGAGTGAGCTTTGAGAAGTGGGTAATCAGTCATCCCTTTGCCCTTCCCCCTACCCTGAAGAAGAAGCCTCTTTGTTGAGACTCCAAGGGTCACGGGGGGCTGGGGGTGTGTGTGGTAGCTCAAGGGAACACAGGAGAAAAGGAGGAAGAGAGTAGAATGGGAGGAGAAGGAAGGAAGGAAGGAAGGAAGGAAGGAAGGAAGGAAAATGGAATTGGGTAGAGGGTATGGGATGGACTTGATTAAAGGTATCACATGTAATTGTGTGTGTATGAAATTCTCAAACAACAATAACAATCACAGAGCCAAATGCTGCCTACATGTGATGGACAGGAAGCAAGAGGAGCTGACCCTGCTGGGCTGCTCAGAAACCTGCCAGGGATGCTGATAGCAAACCTGTACTTTCCACTCAGTCTTGCTGTGAAAATATAAAAAATAAAATCTCTGTCACTCATCATTGTAAAAAAAAAGTTAAAAGATAATAATGTGGAGAATAAAGGCATTTAAAAAAAGGAAAAGGGGGAGGAAGAGGGAGAGGGGATGAGAGGGAGAGGAGAGGGAGAGGGAGAGGGAGAGGGAGAGGGAAGAGGGAGAGGGAGAGGGAGAGGGAGAGGGAGAGGGAGAGGGAGAGGGAGAGGGAGAGGGAGAGGGAGAGGGAGAGGGAGAGGGAGAGGGAGAGGGAGAGGGAGAGACTGAACCATCATTCATCAGGGGGAAGCACAGAGAAGCCATGGAGAGAGACCCGCCCCCACTTCCACCAGGATGGGAAATGGCTGACAGGTATAGTGTAGTCATCAACATGAGCAAAGGACCTGACTTCAGATTTCAGAACCCAGATAAAACTGGACAGGCAACACCTAGTTACATGTTGAGATGGGAGGCAGAGACCGGAAAGCCCTCGGAAGTCCACAGGTTGGCCAGCCTGAGGTTCACAGCAGCAAACAGGAGACCCTGTCTCAAACAAGGTAGAAGCTGAGGACTACCCTAGAGGTTGTTCACCGACCTCCGCTCGTGCATATCACACACATGCTCACACTCCACACTCACCTACAGAGACACACACATACACAAATAAAAATTAAACATAAATCTAAAAATAAAATCTGTTTCTCTGTTTTCCTCTCTCTCTCTCTCTCTCTCTCTCTCTCTCTCTCTCTCCTCCTCTCTCTCTCTCTCTGTGTGTGTGTGTGTGTGTGTGTGTGTGTGTGTGTGTGTGCGGTGTGTGTGTGTGTGTATAATGTGTTTTGTATATAGGTATCTGCAGAAGCCAGAAAGCTATGTTAGATCCTCTAAAGCTAGAATTGTGGACAGTTTCGAGCCACCCAACATAGGTGCTGGGAACTGAACTCAAGTTCTTTGGAAGTACAGAAGAGTTCTTTTTTAACTGCCTGTCTTCTCTAGAACTGAGCAGTTTTGTTTGTTTGTTTTTCAAGACAGAGTTTCTCTGTGTAATCCTGGCTGTCCTGAAACTAGGTCTGTAGACCAGGCTAGCCTCGAACTGACAGAGATCCATCTATCTCTGCCTCTTGAGTGCTGGGATTAAAGGTGTGTACCACCATGCCTAGCTCCTGAACAAAGATTTAAATAAGAAGAAAATAAAAAGAAGAAGAGAGGAAAGGAAAGAAAAGAAAGAAAAGAAAGAGGGATGGAAAGATGGCTCAGTGGTTAAGAGCACTTCTGTGTTGGGCATGGATGGAGGAGAGGCTTCCTGCAAGTGGCAGTGAGGCTACTGTGGAAAGCTGCCAGCAACTTCACAGGAAGGTACACTCCCTGTGGAAATGGAAGCAGGTGCATACTCAGAAGCTTTTACACAGATATACATACTTATTCACAATAGTCAAAAGCTGGAAGAACTTAACATCCATCACTTGGATGTGTAAGTAAGACAGAGTAGTCAAACAATGAAACATTGATCTGTTGTTGTCGTTTAAGTAGCTGGCTAAAGGTGGCACATGCCTTTAGTCTCAGCACTTGGCGAGCAGAGGCAGAGGCAGAGGCAGAGGCAGAGGCAGAGGCAGAGGCAGAGGCAGAGGCAGAGGCAGAGGCAGAGGCAGAGGCGAGAGGCAGAGGCAGAGGCAGAGGCAGAGGCAGATGGATCTCTGAGTTCAAGGCCAGCCTGGTCCACAGAGCTAGTTCTAGGACAGCCAGGGCTACACTGAGAAAGCTAGATTCAAAAACTAAGTATTGACAGGCAACATAGATGACAAACATTATGTTGCAAGAATGATCCCAAGTGCTGGGACTAAAGACCTGGCCTTATCTTTTTTTTTTTAAGCAGGGTCTTGTGTAGTGCAGGCTAGCCACTGGGTTGTACTATTCAATCAACATATTAAATGGAAACACAGGTAGAAGAAACGCAGTCTTTCTCCCTTTCCACAGCTGGGTGTCCTCATTTTTGGACTCCTGAATGTCAGGATACCCAGTGTCTGTCTGGCTTTTAGATTCTAGCTACTCAGAGTCACACCGGTGGCCTCCTGGTTCTGCAGTTGAGGCTGTTAGCCCCATGCTCCTAGCTTGTCCAGTGTGATACCTAACGGGGGTAATGACTTCTCCAGACCACACTGCTAGTGAGCAGAAATACTGGCTCTGTGTGCTGTGGATTAGGGACTCTGGTCCTGGTGAGTTTAATCAGGGCTCCCCCTTAGCTGTATATAGCTCATGGGGTGATCCAGGAGCCTCTAAGTGAAGGATGGCATCTCCCTCCCTGACACCTGCCTCACCCAAGACAGCTGTGGCTCCCTAGACAGACTCTGTGGCAGCAGCTGTGCAGGGAGCAGCTGAGTCTCCAAATAAAACAACCCAATGAGGGTTTCCTAGCCTCCCAACCCCCAACTTTAAGGCCCTGGTCTGGTAGTGAGAGATCACAGCTTCCCTTTCTGAAGGCAGCACACAGGACCCAGACCCCAGTAAAGCCCCTCCTCCCCATTCACCTATCCCTCCATCTATCCAGTAAGTACCTACTCACAGCATGGGACCAGTGTAGCAGCAGCCCTGAAGGCCCCGCCTCTTCTCACTCACCTAGGGACGACTGCACTTGACCCTTGGCTACAAATCTCCAGCCCAGCCCAGCTACAAATCTCCTATCACTCCATGTCACCCCATAAGGCATCCCGGAAAGCCCCTTAGCCTGGTACCCAAAGTCTGCTTTGGCTAGTGTGCAGTGGGCAAGCCCCTTCATCTTGTCTCCACCGCATCAGCTACTTTTGTCAGTTCTGCAACAAAGTGTCTGACAACTTATGGAAAGAACAGTTTCTTTTTGGCTTACAGGGACACTATGAATCCAGGTGCATGAGCAGCCGGTCCCATCAAATCAGTGGTCAGGAAGCAGAGGTGAGTACTGGCTCCTGGCTTGCCTCCCCTTCCCCCCACCCCCTTTATTTAGCTAGGGACCCTAGCCCAAGGGAGGTGCTGACTCCATTCAGGGTGGATCTTTCCTTCTCAGTTAAACCTCTCTGGAACCCCTTTCACAGACGGCTCCAAGGATTGCCCACTAGGTGGTTCTAAATCCAGTCCATTTGACAATGAGGATTTATGATCACAAGTTCAGGATCGGGGGGTGGGGGGGGGATAAAGAACCAAATATCACCCCTTGCCAACTTGATATCTATTCCATAATTTTTCTATTTGTCTTTTCTTTCTTTTTTTTTTTTATCTTTCTCGTGCACATGTAGGCACACACACACACACACACACACACACATAGAGACAGTGTTCTCAACATGTAGCTATGACTCTACTGGAACTCAATATGTCAGGTTGACTTTGAACTTGCAGCCACCCTCCTGCTTCTGTACCTTGGTGCTGAAACTAAAGGGACAGGCACTCTGCTCTGCTCCCTTTTTACAGAGGGTCTCATGTGGTTCAGAGTGGCCTCAAATTTGGTGTGAGGGGGACCTGAACTTTTTAGGCTCCTGCCTCTCTGTTCTGACTGCTAGGATTACAGGTGTGTGTTCTGCCCCCCAGTTTGTGCAGTGACAAGAAACGGAACCTAGGGCCTTACATATACTAGACAATAGTCAACTGAGCCACATCCCATAGCTAAATACATCACCGTTCGTTTGTTTGTGACAGGGTCTCTACATAGCCCTGGCTGTCCTGGAATTCACTATGTAATCCAGTCTGGTCTCAAACATATAGAAGAAACCTTCCTGCCTCTACTTCTGAACTGCTGGGATTAAAGACATGTGCCACCATGCACAGCTGAATACATCATTTTGATGAATTTTTATTTCTTTGCATGTGTGTATTGTATGCATGTGTGTACCTGTGGAGGTCAGAGGTTGAAATTGGATATCTACTCGATAACTCCTATATTTTGGAATCAGGGTTCTCAGTAAACCTGGCATTTACTTTTTTTGGCTTGACTGACTAGTAAGCAGCTGGGATCTACCTGCCTTTAATGCTCTAGAACTGGATTACACACGTATGCACGATGCCTGTATTTTACACTAGTACTTGGGAGATCTGAATTCTGGTCTTCAGACTCGCACAATAAATACTTTATCCACTGGACATCCCTCTAGACCTCATATTACACAGAGAAACTCTGTCTTGAAAGCCCCACCCCAAATTTATTTATTTAAATTGGGGATTCTCTGTGTACTCCTAGCTGTCCTGGAACTCACTTTGTAGACCGGGCTCGCTTTGAACTCAGAGAGATCCACCTGCCTCTGCCTTCTGAGTGCTGGGGTTAAAGACCTACACTACCACAGATCTAGTTCTTTTTTAATTATTTATTTTTATTTTACATGCACTGGTGTTTTGCCTCTGTGTATGTCTGTAAGAGTGTCAGATCTTGGAGTTACAGACAGTTGTGAGCTGCCATGTGGGTGCTAGGAATTGAACCCAGGTCCTCTGAAAGATCAGTCAGTGCCCTTAACCACTAAACCATACCCAACCCAGCTATTTTTAAGTGATAATATTTCATGCCACACTTGAAAGGCTCACAGACAATAATACAAAATGCACACTTCATCTGTAAGACTCAAAGTCCCAGCTGCTCTACCTGTTCAACAGGCCCGACTCCAGATTTCTTCTGAGACTCAGGACTGTGAGTGCTTGTAAATTATAAAAGTGAGTCTTTGTTTCCAACATATAGTGGGATATAGTGAACTTCCTATTCCAGAAGGGGCATAGCAAGGAAAACCCTGATCAAAGTAAGACCAGACCCCAGCTAGGAAAATGTCAAACCCTGAAATGGCATGTCTGACACTCAGGGCTCTCACGATGCCATGGAAGGAAAAAAGAAATCAAAAGGAAAGGAAAAGACATGACTGCTCCCGTGTATTAGAGCACGAGCGAGTTTGTTGTAGATGTGAGGGAGAGCATAGCCAGAGGCAGACACATCTGGGAGAGTCCAGAGCAGACGTGACCAGACAACTGGGTCACATGGAGAGAGGAGGAGAGGAAGGGAGGGGAGGCCAAAGGTACAAAGGGGAGGCGGGTAACCAAAATGTCTGGATTGTATAGGGAAGATCCTCTAGGAGAAAGGCAGGCAGCCCCTGGGCTGGATGTGCCAGCCATGCCCTGTGACAACCGGTAGGGACTGAAGAATGCTAGAGAACTTGGTGGCCAGGGCACCTTAGCTGTTTTACCAAGGTTTGAAACTTAACAGTATAACCTGGGCTCCAACAGCCTTGAGTGTGCCCATCTCTTTTGCTCTGCTGTCCGCAGCACAAGAAGTCTTTTTCCTAGGCTAGTTCCACTCTGTGGATGTCCCATGGTCCTGACATCTCTAACATGCTGGAGTCCCATGGCAACACAGACTTCGCCTTCACAGCCTCGTGAGCTAACCTTTCGGAGCTTCCTTTCAGGGAATCCAACCTTGCCACAAGTTGTCTGGCTTTCGGAGCTTCCTAAACTTTGGTGCAAGCCTCCATGGCCCCTGTGCATGCCTGCAGAGCTAGGACCACAATACCAAACTGTGCTGTCAACTCAAAATGAGTCTGGTTCTCTTGGAGCAGAGCCGGCATGGCTTCTCCACACCTTGCAGGGCAAGTGTGTGAAGACTGAAGACATCTCTTCTCCTTTGTGAGCACACTCATTTCCAAGTGTTGCTGGGATTGAACCTACGGTTTTGTGCATACTAAAGACGCACTCTATCACCTGAGTACATCCCCAGCTTTTCTGTTTTTTATTTTGTTATTATTTGCTTGAGATGGGGTCTCTATTACATAGCTTTGGCAGTTCTAGAATTCCAGGCTGGCCTTGAACTCAAAGAGATCCTTCTGCCTCTGCCTTCCAAGTGCTGGGATTAAAGGCATGTGCTACCATGCCCAGCTAAAATATTTATTTTTATTATTATTATTTTTAATTATGTGTACGTGTTATGTCTGTGTGCTTGTTCACTGCCATGAAGTTGTTCACAGATCCCTCTGGATCTGAAGTCACAGGCAGCTGTAGTCACCTACAGCCAGGGGTACTGGGAATTGAACTCCTGTCCTCTGAAAGAACAATCTATATTCTTAACCTCTGAGCCATCTCTACAGCCCTTTCATTTGTTTTTTTAGATGGGGTTTCACTCTCTACCAAACCCAAGCTGGTTTTGAACTCTGTGCATTCCAGGATGGCCTTAAATTCACAGAATTCCTGATTTGGTCTCTAGGAATCACAAGTCTGTGTCATCACACTGAGCTGTAATTAAAACAAAAAACAACACAATAAACAACAAACAAACCTATAGCAAAAACAGGTGACATTGGCTGTGTAAGTAGTTCTTACACCTGTGGTTGGGCACTGAGTTCGTTCACACTATTTCAAAGCTTCCTGTGGCCACCATGGGAAAAGGGAGCTGAGGTGGCCAGAGGGCGCTGTGTCACTGGACCCCTGCAGGAGGGATACGCCGTAGAGCTCTGCAGGTCCTGCTCTGGGCTTCAACAGGAGCCGAGAGATGATCATTCTAGGTACTTTCTGACCTGTCTCGGACATCTGGCACCAGATGAATGCGCCTCTATCCGGCCACTGCTCCAGGACCCATCTTTGATGGCCACAGACCTTTCAGAGTGAGGGACAGCCTCTGTGCCAGTCTAGCTCTTCCTCCAGAACTGCCTGGCCTTGGTTTCCTTCTCTGCCAGGACCTATGCCATGACCCCTAGGGTCTGTGACTTGGTGACTCACTGTTGTATGACCTTTTCTTGGGGAGACAACCAGTGTTACTCACCCCAGACAGAGCACCAATAACAATACCCCAAAGTTCAGCTTGTCGGACTAATTAGCTCACTTGGGTTTACTTACAGGGCACATGTGAGGGGTCGGTCACTTACAGAGCGTGGGGCTGCCACAAAGAAGCCATATCATTGAACAGTCCCACCCCAGCATGGATGATACCTCCCCAGAGCTACACAGAGGATGCTACCCTCCAGTGACCCCTCCACCCTCTGTTACCCCGTTTCCCAAATCACCAGAGTGTACACACGCACGTGTGCGTGAGTACGTGTGTGTGCGTCAGAGGGCAACTTGTGTGAGTTGGTTCTCTCTTCCATCAGGCACCCTCAGAAACATCAGACACATTACATTTTTTTTAAATAAACAAAGCCAAACCTGGCCAGGGCTTTCGGAATCTCCCTAGGTCAGGTCTGTGATAGCCTCTCCAGGGTGGACGCCTCCTAGCCTGGGCCTGTCGTTCCTTTCCTGTTCCTTGGGAGAATTCCAGCTCAGCTGCTCCAGGAGCTCCGAGACTCACATTGCCTACATTCAAGCAGTCATGTAATTTTCAGGTAGAAATGCTGTTTCCCACTCTCCTCTGAAGCAGCAGTTTGCTATCTTGGGGCATCTGCTCCTCCCTGGATCAGTTTTTGAAGCAGAAGCCCCTCCCCCTCCAGGGAAGAAGTGATTGGTTACTGTTCAGGATCCTTGGGGGCTCTCCCTTTCCTGTTCACTCTTCTGGGACCCACCCCCACCCCATCTCTTTCTGTATTCACCAATGTGTATTTTTATCCAAGTAATGCCAGAGTTTTCAAAACATGCAGATGACACACATAATTTTAAAAGGCAAATAGGTCCAGAATGAAAAGCAATGTTGCTGGGCATTGGTGGCACACGCCTTTAATCCCAGCACTTGGGAGGCAGAAGCAGGTGGATTTCTGAGTTCGAGGCCAGCCTGGTCTACAGAGTGAGTTCCAGGACAGCCAGGGCTACACAGAGAAACCCTGTCTCGAAAAACCAACCAACCAAACAAACAAACAAAAAAATGAAAAAAAGAAAAGCAATGTCCTCCTGCCCCCCCCCGTCCCCAACTCCCATCCTGTCCCCCACCCCCCCCACTCCAGGGCCTCTGTTTGCTGAACATTCCACAGTCCAGGCTCTGGGCTGCTTCTCTATTTCAAATGCAGGTTAAGAATCTTCTAGAAGATGAGTGGAGCTTTCTCACACCTCTTGCAGCATATTTATAGATCTGCTTGCTCCAAATCTCCCCTTGTTATCAATATATAATAATCTTTATTTAGTTAAGCTGATATATACAGCTACTAGGATTACACAAACTTGTTTGTTACTGAACAATATGCTCTGCTCATACTTTCTTCTCGGCATAATTTCCTTCTATGAAGATTTATCTTTGTATTTCATTTACTTTTACTGATACGTGTATTCGTGTACATGCTATATATGTACTGATGTGTGTGTGTTTTTTTTTTTTTTTTTTTTTTTTTTGAGACAGGGTTTCTCTGTGTAGCCCTGGCTGTCCTGGAACTCACTCTGTAGACCAGGCTGGCCTCGAACTCAGAAATCCGCCTGTCTCTGCCTCCCAAGTGCGTGTGTATTTTTTTTTTTTTTTTTTTTTTTTTTTTTTTTTTTTTTTGGTTTTTCGAGACAGGGTTTCTCTGTGTAGCCCTAGCTGTCCTGGAACTCACTCTGTAGACCAGGCTGGCCTTGAACTCAGAAATCCACCTGCCTCTGCCTCCCAAGTGCTGGGATTAAAGGCGTGTGCCACCACTGCCCGGCTGATGCGTGTATTTTACATGCTACATGTGTAGAGGGTGCCCATTATTAACTTATTTTTTATTTTCTAAATTATGGCATAAATCCCACTTTAAATAATTCACTTATTTTGGGCAGGTGTCATGGCACACTCCTTTAATCTCAGCACTTGGAGAGTAGGGGCAGTTGAATCTCTGTGATTTCAAGGTCAGCCTGGTCTATAAAGTGAGTTCTAGGACGTGCAAAATACAGAGACTCTGATTTTCAAAAATTATATATGTATATATTATGTGTGTGTGTGTGTTCCAAGTAATGGCAGTTCTAGAACACACACACACAGAATGGCCTAGAATGAAAGCAGTAACACACACACACACACACACACCAGGCTTTCTGCCTTGCTCCCCAGGTCTCTGGAGATCCCAAAAACAACATATATATTATTCTTATTCATTTTAAATATTTTATTTTTAAAGATTTTTTTTAACTTTATGTCATGTGTATGAGCGCTCTGCCTGCCTGTGTGTATGTCTCCCCCCATATGCCTAGTCCTGGGAACGCTGGCATTTAAACCCTGGTCCTCTGGGGAAGCAGTCAGTGCTCCCAACCGCAGAGCCTCTCCAGCCCTTTCTTAGCTTCTTGAACTAAAAAATAGGAGCTGGAAAGATACCTCAGTGTTTAGGAGTGTTTCCAGTCTTCCCAGAGGATCCAACACTTCCACTCCCAGCATCCATGTTGGGAAGGGATCCAACAGCCTCTCCTGAACTCCACGGCACCTGCACTCCTGCACAAGGACTCTGAGAATAGCTATCTCCCACTGCAGGGCACCAACCAGCTACTCACTCTACAAGAGAGGTGCCTCAGTAGTCCCAATCTGGTGCCAGGAACCTGGAAAAGTCTTAGGGAGCTGCTGATCCCTCTTCCAGGATAAAAGCTTGGAAACACTGGTTCTATCTCAGCAAAGAACACAGCGCCAGCAAGAGGAAAGGCCAAGGGAAAGAAGGTGAGATGGTCTTCCCTCTGAAACTTCCTTCTTATCTGGTCTGCTATCAGAAGGTGCTATCCACAACCAGGCAGGTCTTCCCATGCCAATCAAAGCAAGCAGGACGGCTCTTCAGGTGATTCTAATTTGTGGCAAACTGACATTAAAACCAAGCATAATAGCCAAACACATACATACAGACATATACACATAATTTTTAAATAATTCTTTTTGTTTGTTTGTTTGTTTTGAGACAGGGTTTTTCTGAGTAGTTCTGGCTGTCCTTGAATTCACTCTGTAGACCAGGCTGGCACTGAACTCACAGAGATCTACCTGTCTCTGTCTCCCACGTGCTGGGATTAAAGGCATGCGCCACCATGCTCAGCTAAAATAATTCTTTGTTTTAAAGGGATAATTGCCTTTGGTTCTGGTTGCGTTGTGTGGAGAACAGCTTTAAAATGGCTCCCAAAGAGCCCTGCCTCCTGGTGTTCACACCTACTCCTAGAATGTGAGAATGAAGGGCTTGTGACTCCTCATAGCCAACAGAACATGTCAAAGAGGGTAGAACATAGGTGATTATTCGACATCTTGCATGGTCCTATTTCTTACTTACTTACTTACGAGGGTGATTATTCGATATCTTGCACAGTTCTATTCCTACTACTTAGGGAAACTGCCCTATTGTCGTGTGTTGACCAGGTTGCAAGGAGCTATGAGTGGTTATAAGAGTTCCAGGAAAGCCGGGCGGTGGTGGCGCATGCCTTTAATCCCAGCACTTGGGAGGCAGAGGCTGGAGGATTTCTGAGTTCGAGGCCAGCCTGGTCTACAGAGTGAGTTCCAGGACAGCCAAGGCTATACAGAGAAACTCTGTCTCGAAAAACCTTAAAAAAAAAAAAAAAAAGAGTTCCAGGAAACCTCTAGTCTATAGCCAACAAGAGATAGGTAGTGCTCTAACACCACAGTGGTGAGAAAATTCAGTTCACGACTTAAGAAAGCTCAGACGTAGGTTATTCTGCAGCCAAACCTGGAATTAGACTCAAGTGCCAGCAGCTTGCAAAGCAGCGGATATAGATCAGTCATGCCCAGACTCCTGATGTACTGAGCCAATAATATGTGGAAATCTGTATGTAGCAAGGGATGACTAATCGTGTACCTTTTTTGGTACCTGCCTCTATTCCTCTCAGTGCTTGACCACTATCTCAGTTCGACTAGCATTCCCTGCCCACCACAGAACATGCTCTCTGTCCCCACTGTCTCACAGAAGGCCACTCCACACTCACCCATATCATTCTCTGGGCCAACAGCAGTGACTGGTGATCTGGGTTTTCCACTTTGTCTCTCTTGGATCTTTGTCTTTCTTTTCTTGGCTTCCTCCTTCACTGAGGAGTATTCTTTAGTCATTCCTAATGAAAAGGTACATAACAGATCGGTTTGATTAACCTTTGCATTTCTGACAAGTGTTTACACAAACTGTTCCCTTGGTGGTAGTTTGGCTGGGTATAGAAACTCAAATTGAAAAATCCTTTCTCAGGGCTGGCAGTGGTGGCCCACACCTTTGATCCCAGCACTTGCATCAGGAAGATCTCTGAGTCTGAGGCCAGCCTGGTTTACAGAATGAGTTCCAGGACAGCTAGGGCTGCACAGAGAAACCCTCTCAAATAAATAAATAAATAAATAAATAAATAAATAAAAATAAATAAATAAAAAGCAAAAACAAACAAACAAAAACTCAGAAAACAATCCCTTCTCCTTAGCATTTTGAAGGCACTTCTTCATTCTCTTCCACCTTCCAGTGCTAGTAATGCTTTTGTTTGTTTTGAGAAAGAGTCTAATGTATCCCAGCCAGCCACGAATAACCTATGTAGCTAACTCTTAGCTCTCTCTCTAACTTGGTTATGAAATTAATATGCCTTCCCAGAGAGAAATCACCACACACACTAGAGATTAATAAAGTAGAAGATCTTTAATATGTGCATATTTGACCGTAGCTAATGTTCAAAGAGGAACAGCTATGAAGATTTCACTAACTTAGATGTACTTTAGACTTATACATTCCATATATCCTGTCATCCTGAAATCCCTTTCAGGTCCTGGCCCCAGGTTAGAATTTCAACAGTTTAAACAAGTCTGGCCAACTTAGGCAGACGGGAGAATTACATAGCAATGATACTGCATATTGCCAGAGATATTTTAAGTACACTTGTGTTCTTTTTCAAATAGTTGTTAGCTGGGGTCATCTTGCCCACCTGTGAGGATTATACTTCTCTCAAAGGAGAACTGGAGGCTTCCTGGCAGGCCAGGATTCTGGTTGTAAGCCTGCATGGTCCTTGAGCTGGCTGTTAAGAGGCATGTTATTTGGGAATGGTCCGAGGAGCTGGTCAGTCCTGGTGAACAGACATTTACACCCCAGTGTTGTATATCCTGCCTAACAGGCCTGGTTAGCATAGTACTTATCTTTGGGGTGTTCCCTCAGCTATACTCTACCTTGTGTGATTTAATGTCTCCTAAGCAACTGTATTGGTAAATCTTTTACAACATCAACTCTGTTTGGCTTTCTTTTAAATCTTGTCCACCTCCTAAGTGGTGGGATTACAGGCCTCAACCACCATGTCTGGCTTCTTGCTACCACTCATGAAACTAGGCCCTTTCAGTGTTTACCTCAGGCTAGGCTGGCTGGTCACCAAACTCCTAGGATCTTCTTGTCTCCAAACTGGGATTATAAGTATCCTTTTTTTTTTAAGTTTTTTTTTTTTTTTTTTTGAGACAAGGTCTCACTCTGTGGCCTTGGCTGGCCTGAACTTGCTGTGTAGACCAGGCTGATTAAACTCGCAACGCTCTCTCTGCCCGCTTCTGCCTCCTGAGTGCCTGGATTCGAGGCATGCACCACCACGAGTGGCTCATACACAGCTTTTTACATGGGTGCTGGAGTTTACGTCCCTCACTCTAGCACAGCAGGCTTTTGAGCAACTGAGCCATTTCTACAGCCTCTGTTGACTTCTGAGACAAGTCTGTTTATTTAACAATGGCTGTCTTTGTATCTACATAACCCAGATTGACCTCATACTTAAAGCAGCCCTCCTGCCTCAGCCTCTGGAATGCTGGGCTGTCAGTGGGTTAGGTTTCCTAACAGCGCAGGGCCCTGGCTCAGCCTGGCTGGAGGCTACAAGCCATGGGCTCCTCAGCACGGCTTCTTCCTTCAGAGACCCAGCTCAGAAGCCAGCTTTCTCTCCTGCTTAGGCATCCCAGGCCTGATGTGATGAAACCACCAGAGATCTCCTGTCACCGGGGGACTGTGTTCTATGGCTCAGAAGTGACATTCAGTCCCTGTCTGGACTCCAGGAGAAATTGGTCTAAGCTCTAGAAACCAGAAGTCATAGGGAACCTTGGGGATGTCTGCCACAGGGCCCCACAGCCTGCTACCTTCTGTCAGCAGGCTGTCCTTTGTCTCAATCCTGCCTCCCTCAGCTCCCAGGGCCCTACTCCAACCCTACCTAGTCTGCTGGGTCTCCAGAGATACGGTAGCTGCTGCTTTTCTGTTGAATCCTATCTGTTTTCTATCTTTTACAATGACTCCCACGTCAGAGTCGTTTCCTCTTTACTCCTTTAATTTTTCCCCCCGTTACTGTTTTCAGCGAGCTTCCAGGGGAAACAGAGATTTGAACAAGGCTTATGCTCCAGGTTTAGACAAACTCCTCCCCTGTCTATGGTTAAGCCTCTCCAATCAGATAAGTCTTAGTTTTGGTGTGATTTTTTTTTTCTGCCCCACCTCTGTTCAGGGTCCGACACACACACACACACACACACACACACACACACACACACACACCCTAACCTCGGAGCTCCATGAGCAGACCCTCTGGTGCTCTCTGAGCACAGCTATGGGTGCTGGATGTGGCACCTTGGCAGCCTTGAGCAGAGAGACAGACACACAGGTAGAGCATGTCCAGACACTTTCCTGCCTCTGTCCCATCTCTTCTCTGAACCCCTCCCACCACCCTGCCTCTTGGTGCCTCTCCCTTCTACCTCTACCCCTTCTGCCTCAGGCACCTTCCTGGGAACCTCCCTAAATGGTGCAGGCGGAACTTGGCCCTTTTTCTTGGCTGGTCAAGTATCTCACTGGATTCTACAAACATCTGCAAACCGGGGCCTGGTGCCCTTCTAACCCTGTGCTTCCACACAGCTACAGAGAGCACGAGGAGGGTGGTGTCACTGAACAATGAAGCAAAGCCTTTTCTTCTCAAGCAGCAGAGTCTAACAAGACACAGAGGCCAGAGGGATACACTAAATTCAGTCTGGCAACACCCTGAGCAGGCTCCTCAGAGCTGCTGGGCTCATGTCCAAAGGCTGCATACGGCCTACAGTCCTAGGGATCAGCCTCTGCCCCCCTCGCTCACTCCCACCCCCAGGGGAGCTGGGGGATCCTTGTCTCAGAGCCCATTTCACAGCTTTCTCTGCCCTCCCCTACACCGCCCCACTGAAATTCACACACACCCCCACCCCACCCCCAAATCTCTGGACTCCTGCCTGCTGCGCTCTCCGCCTCACCCTCATCATTCTGGTTCTGTGACACAGATGACTCCTATAATCGACAGGGTGTAGTCCCAGGCTGTAGCCTTCCCTACTCCAACCCCACACCTGCCAATAGAGCACACCGAGGAGGCTGTGTCCTGTGTCACTGGAGGCATGCCAAAGGCTATTTCAGACAACACCTGTTAAGAATGGACACAGAAAACAGGGACCTTGAGGCTGGCTGTGCTATTCGGCTTAGATACAGGAAATCAGCCAAGCCAGGAGCCGAACAAGCCGAAGCCCAAGACGGAAGGGTCAAGGGCAGGCAGCCGGAGCCCTGCTGAAGTTTGCTGTCCTTTTGTCTAGCACCAGGATCCTCGAAGCTCCATCTCCTAATCCTTGGAGGAGCTGCCTGACTGAGATGGCCTTGGCGGGATGAGTCTGTGCTTGCTTCCTGTAGGGCCTAGAGACAGGCTATAAACTAATGAGGTTTTGCTAATTACTGGGCCCAGCACTGGGAGACACGAGGGACTGCGGTCTGCCACCTACAGGGTGAATGGTGATATGATCCTGGAAAAACAAGATGTCTTTCAGGGAAGAAGTGAACCACGGACATGGGCAAGGAACCCCTGAGGCTGAACCTAAAAGAGCGGAAACAGGTCTCAGGACTCAGGAGATCCAGCTTCAAAGAGCTCTCAGGCCCCTCGAGACAGTGGTAGGGAAACAGGGTGATTCACAGGCCTTGTCTCAGGCCCCATGGAAGAGGTCCAACCTAGGTAGTGCCAGGGAGCTGGAGACAGGAGCAGCTGTGTGCGTGTGCGCATGCTCTCTGTGTGCATGCTGTGTGTGTGTGTGTGTGTGTGTGTGTGTGTGTGTGTGTTGTGTGTGTGTCTCGCGCGCGCGCTCGCCTGTGTACATGCATGTGTGCTTCTGTGTGTTTTCCTCAGCAGCTTCAAGACAGTAACAAAGAACTTTATCTAGACTTGCAGTGAGTCACTAAGTGGAGACGGGGGTTTCCAAGGGGAGGGAAGAGGGGTTTCGAGCAGGAGGCTTACACAGGAAGTTAGGTTCCTGGCTAAGATATTGTTCGACCTGACATGCCACTTGTAAAATGGGTTATCAGGCTCCTCCACCTGAGGTCAAGGGATAGAGCAGTAGAGAGGGACTTGGCAGCAGGGAGAGGCTGGGGTTTAAGAAGCCAGCAGATTTACTTTACACACCAGGGCTCAAAGTCCCCTTATAATCTTGAGCTAAGGGACCAAATAGCGGAGCCCCACAAGGGTAAAGACTGCATTTCCAGGGCTCCATTGGCACTGGGAACCCGAGCCTGGATGTCCAGACCTAGCCGGGAGGACCCAGGAGGTGACCTTGGCGACCTGCTGAGGAGTTTGGAGCCCACAAAGGTTGGGATTATGGGCAGACCATCTGGCTGGGTCTGGATTCAAATCTCAGGATCCTGCCTAGCTCAAAGCATCCAGGGTATTGTGGGACTGCAGTTCTCTTGGGATTCGGTCATCTGTTTTCCCGGTGATTTTCCCAGCTGATGTTAGCAGTAAACAGTAGTGTCCCTTGACAAGGCCTGCTGCCTGAGGTACAAAGGCCTTCACCCCACGACACGGCAGGGTCACGGGGCCTTTTCTGTCCCTAATTTGGGTTCCGTGCACCGGTTTTCATTTTCAGAAGGGGAACTCAGTGGGTTCAAATACCTGGAGTGCCACAATGGAGGGAATCACCAACCATGCGCAGTATGGTTGACCCACCAGGCCTGGTGTGTGTGTGTGTGTGTGTGTGTGTGTCTGTGTGTCTGTGTGTCTGTGTGTGTGTCTGTGTGTGTGTCTGTGTGTGTGTCTCTGTGTGTCTCTGTGTGTGTCTCTGTGGGGTCTCTGTGTGTCTGTGTGTGTGTCTGTGTGTGTGTGTCCGCGCGTGCCAGCCCCCACTGCCCACCTGTCTCTTCTGGTGCCTCAGCAGAGGAAGGGGGATTGATTCCCTTTGCTTCCAGTTAATGGTCAAGGAAATGAGGCCAGAGAGAGTTCACTTTCTCAAGCTCAGCAGGTCAGCAAGTTTCGAGCCTGAGAGGACTTGAAGGACAGGAAAGATCTAGTCATCTGGAGAAGGGAGAGGAAGGCAGGTTAGGCGAGGGAACAATCTGGATCCAGTATACTAGGCCCTCAGCACTGGCCTCGCCCATGCGGAACTTTCTCTCCAGCCCTCCCAGTGTACAGGTTCAGTGGCTCAGCTTCTCAGGGATGGGCACAGAGGCAATCAGGGGACCAAGGAGGAGGTGTCCTGTGTTTGCTGGAGAGAATCCCTTCTTTGATTGTGGTGCTGGGTACTATGTTCTCAGCAAGAGTTCTCCCATCTAGCCCCAGCCCAGCCCATCCCTATCCCCACCTCCAGCCTCAGTCCTAGCCTGGCCCAACCCCAGCCCAGCCTCAATGGAGCCACTAAAGATGATCCACAGCGTGTCAGAGAGGCGTGAGGAGGACAGGACTTTCCAGACCTGTGGTACCAGGTGAGCATTGGAAGTTTACTCTGTAGAGAAACCAAATGTCTACCCTTGGGGAGCAGCTGGTTTCTTACATCCCTCTCACAGCTTCACACATATCCTCGAGAGATCTGGGAAGTATGCAGAGGCCTGTGGGCTTCCTGGAGGAGGAAACAGCGTGCCAGCCAGGCCGGAGAGCTCTGTGAAGGATGTTCTCAGGCAGGACCGACTGTGGGCAGTGAGTGGTACGGTAATGCACAGGCTGTAGGGCAAACAGGTCAAACCCGCTGGGGCAGGAGTTCCACCTCTGGTTGGGACATATGACTCGCCTCCACCTGGGAGGGAACATCTGGGTATGTTCAACTTGGTGGAGCCTGGGCCCTTACGGACCCCTGAGCCTAGGCCAGGCGGCCCACCCTCCATCTACCCATCCCAAACAGAAACTTTTACCTGCTCTAACCCTTGACCCCATTCTGCCTTAACAGCCAGCTCACCTTGTGCTGGCCTACAGGGAGTCCACACATCTGCAGGGCTTCCTTCTCCTCCTCTTGTCCTGTTCCTGTGACCCTCTGCTCTGTCACCTTCTCAGCTGTCTGGTGCTCTGAAGCTACAGCGCTCCAGGGCCCTGGCCCCAGCTCTCTGCTGTAGTCTACAAGGTCAGTGGCCTGGGATGAGTTCTGCCCTCCCATTTCTCCCCTTCTACCCCTAAACCCAACTTCCCTCAAATCTTCCCAGCTTTAGACCCAACCTGGCCAGCTCCCGTGTCATACACTGCCCATGTCTGTCCTGCAGGCTCCTCAGGCACAGCCTGTTCACTCAGCTTCCTCCCCTGGTTCTAACACGTGACCTTTGGAATCCTGGCTAGCTCCAGCTTCTAGTCTGTGGGAATAGAATACCGCCCCTCTCTGTTTCTAGGACAGTGCCCCTAGTCACCAAGTTCCTGGAGTGGCTGAGAGAGAAGTGCCAGGCACCCAAACCCTCAGCAGAACTCAATTGTCCAGCCAGGACTGCCACTGGGGGGATAGTGAGAGTAAGGTAGTCTCTTAGAGGCCCCGGATCCTGTCTCCTCAAAATGACTCCTGGATTCCGGGAAGGGCCGGCTAGTAAGAGAGAGCAGGGTGTGGGAAGGTGTCGCTCTACAGGTAGGTTGAACACAACCTCTACCGTAGGAGCTTTCTTCAACCACTTGCTTAGGTTAGAGGGTATCAGAGGCCACAGCACTGAGTAGCCCTGGGGGAAGTCCACATGCCAGGGCCAAAGCTACCAGCAGATGCCTTGTCCCCACTGTACCCTGGGTGGAGTGGCTTGAGTCACTTCTGAGTTCCTGACCTGCCTGAACTGTGAGACAGTGTGTGGTACCCTTGTACACATACCCCTACACACACCCATCAGGAGACAAGAAAGCAGGAGGATGAAGAATTCAAGGACATCCTTGGCTAATTAGTGAATTGAAGACTAGCCTGGGCTACAGAGGACCCTGTCTCAAAACAACAACAACAATAACAAATCAAAATGTCACTAGAACCATGGTGGCTTGCGCCAGCAATTCCAGCACTCAGGAGGCAAGGGCACTGTGAATTTGAAGCCAGCCTGGGATACATATTTTGTCTCAGAGCAAAACAAAGAAAAAACCAATCCACTTGGGGACTAGCTAGTGAAGGTTCACCTCATGATCACAGGGCTCATCGTGCTTTTTTAACATGCGTGTTCCCTGGCAACCTCTGCATGTGCAGGAGACCGCCCGTCCCACATGCCAGGGGGCCATTGCCACTTCTGTTGTCAACACAGAACTCAGCGACACAAAGGCAGCACCTACATTGAGGAGCCTTCATTCCCCACCCCCTCTTCACAATGGTCTCACTACACCCCAATCCACAGCCATTACTCAAAGCATCATTGCAAAACATCAACCTTGGGTGACTGTTACTGTTTGGGGCATTATCTCCACACCCTGTGTAGCTGAGGATGACTTTGAACTACCAAAGCTCAAACAACTGATCCTCCGGTCTCCACTTTCATAACACCAGGATCACAGACTTGCCAGGCCCAGCTTCCGCCAACAGCATTCCTAAGCCCCACAGGAGTCTGCATTCACTTCTGCCGCTGGGCTGCTGTTTAAGGGTTCACGCCGTTATGTCTAACAGGCGTCCAGAGGTGGGAACAGAGCATGTGGGTCTCATGTGGTGGGTGAGCACGGGTTCGAGGCCAACTTGATGCGGCCCTAATCAGAAACTGTTGGGGCTGGAGAGTTGGCTCAGGAGTTAAGAGCACTGACTGCTGCTCTACCAGAGAACACTGCTTCCGTTCCCAGCACCCGTGTGGTGGCTGACAACCACCCATAACTCTGGTTCCAGGGGATCTAATATCTCCTTCTGACCTCTTCTGCCACCAGGTATGCAAGTCATACACATAAAATTAAATAAAGCCTTTTCTAAAGTTTTTGTTTTGTTTTGTTTTGTTTTTGTTTTTGTTTTTTGAGACAGGGTTTCTCTGTGTAGCCCTGGCTGTCCTGGAACTCACTCAGTAGACCAGGCTGGCCTGGAACTCAGAAATCCACCTGCCTCTGCCTCCCAAGTGCTGGGACTAAGGAATGTAGCTTTTTAAACCTGTGTGCTTTGTGGATGCTGTGGAGGGCTCAGTGAGATGAGCCATGAGATGATGTTTAATTACCTGCTGATGTGACAGACCAGCCAGCTCCCAGGACCTTGGGAAGCTAAACCCCTCTCCACTTGTCATGGTATGCCCTTCATCACCCAAGCCTGGCCTGGAACTCAGGATCTCAGCATGGCCCTGAGTGCCCAGAGAGCATCCTGTCTCTATCTCCTGAGCACTAGCATTGGAAGGCAGGTGCCACATGGCCCACCGTCGATTTTCTGGGCATCTTTGTCTCTTTCTCTCAGTCCTTTCAGATCTTCCTCTCCAGCTCAGAATGTAAGCCACTGAAATCGTTTAATTTTGTGTCGAGTCAGAAGAAAAAAGATGAATTTTGGGGAGAAGTAAATGTTATAAATATCATTGTACTCACCTTCACACCGTTGAACCTAAGTACGATGCACATACGTTTTAGAAGGAGAAAGGAAGCAAAAGACACTTCCATGAGAGGAAGTGTACCCTTGGCTGAGCCTCAGTTTCTCCCTCTAGCAATGTGTGTGGATACCTGGTTCATCCTGGCTTGGTTAAGTGACACGGTTGGCTGTTGGCTGTGGTCCTTCATCCTCCCACTGAGCAGAGATCTCTGGATCTTGAGGTAGCTGGATGGAGGAGCTGTGGGGTCCTTTTTCACTGACCCCTGCTGGAGAGGGCACCCTAGTAACAGGTGCCTCTAGCCAAGAGCAGAGGAGGTCAGGCCTCTCCCTCGAGCAGCTGTGTGTGTATCCTGGCTCGTCCAAGGGTGGCTGAGGCCTTGCTAAACAAGTGTGTTCGAGACACACAAACTCCACAGGGTGCACCTGACATCCAGGTGTGAGAGATCAAGGACAGTAAGGACCATCCTCTGTCCAGGTCTGTGAGAAAAAACACGTGCAGGGCGGCCCCAGGCCCACGCAGCACAACCAGCAGCAACCCGAGGGTGGCGGAGGCGGCCCACGGGGGCAGCGGAGGCGGAGCTTTTCCGCTGGCAGGTTCCCACATACGCGAGAAGGTCTAGGGTTCCAGAGGCTGGAAGCTTGGCCGCGCTGCGGCAGGCCCAGAAGACACGTGGAGTGGGTTTCTAACGAATAGCTTTATTGTCCATGGTGGTAGTAAAATCTAGATGTGTGTCCCCCAGAAGCCAGGAGAAGACTAGCACACACATAGGGGAGTGTAAAAGATGAGGGACCAGGGAGGAATAACTTAATTAGCTATGCGCCCCCCTTTAGATAACTCATTGATATGCAAATCTCTGGAGGCAGAAGCCTTGTAGTCACACCCTCTACCTGTGACTGATGCTGTAGGTTAAATGGAGATTAGACCCCGTGTCAGGGCCCTGGGTTCTGGGGGCGTGGCTGAACACCTGCGTCTCCGGGTTCCAGGCCCATGCCAACCAGAGAACCAAGATGCCCTTCCACCACCCGACACCCTCACCTTTGATTGACACTGTGCTTTAGCCTCCAGCCCATGCTTGACTGCAGCCTCTCAATCTTAGGAACATGTAGCTGAGGGGTCAAAACAGCAAACAAGCCTGTATATGTGTATGTGTGTGCGTGCAAGTATTTGTGTGTGCGCGACAGGGATTTATAATCCCAAGGTACATCTCTAGCCCATCCCCTGATGCCTTGGCAGCAAGTATGACTGGTCACTTAATGCACTTGTCCAAGGCACAGGTATTCATTTAGACATTGAAATGGTCACATACACAACCAGCCAGTAAGTCCACAGCAGGCAGAACAAGAAATGCTTGTGCCTTGTGGCCACCTTTCTCTGGATTCAGGCACAGGGAACCCTCCCTGTTAGCATTCTGTTTAAACTCCACCTCCACAGTTACCTGGCAACAGCCAGGTATGCTCCTCCCCACAGTTACCTGGCAACAGCCAGGTTGGCCTGTCCACTATAAAAGGGGCTGCTTGCCTCCTCCTCTCTCTTGCTCTCTTGCTCTCTTGCCTTTAGTTTCTCTCTGTCCCCTCCCCCCTCCCCTTCCACCTTTCTCCACGTGGTCATGGCAGGCCTCCACTTCTCTCCTCTCTCTCTTCTCTTTCTCTCCGCCATCTTCTCCCATTTCTCTCCCCACCTTTGCCCTCTGCCCTGAATAAACCCCCCACCTTGGAACCGTTTGGTCTGGTGTTGTCTGTTCTAAGCTGCGCGTGGAAGTCCATCACTCCCTCCCTTCTAAGGAGATAGAATAAGGCAGTGCTTACCTGTCTCAGGAGACCAGCCTACTCCCGCTGTGGCCTGAGGGTATGTGCTGCGACCAGTGATACCCACACAGTCCTGACAAACATCTGGGGCCTCAGCAAGGAACATCTGCTGGGAGAACCAAATCGTGGACAAGGGACAGAGGCGAGCCCGAGGAGACTACACAGGCTGGGCTCTCCTGTCAGGACCTTGCCCCACCTATGGCTCCAGGTTCTTTCTCAGTTGAAGGTTTCAAACCTCGCAGAAGCATACCTCTATGGATGTGAACCTGGGAGCCTGCATCCCTCTGGGCCTCAGTTTCTCCAAGGAAGCATCCTCAGAATCTCAAGCAATCTGAGAGGAAGAAAATGAAGTCCTAGCTGCCAGAACCTCACTCTGTAGACCAGGATGGCCTCAAATTCAGAGATCCCCCTGCCTCTGGTTCCTAGAGGGGAGATTAAAGATGGTGCACCACAATGTCAGGCTTACTTTTATTGTTTTGAGATAGAGTCTTGCTCTGTAGCTCAAATTTACCTGGAACTCTAGAGCTCAGAACAACAATCTTGGAAGTCTTTTTTTTTTTTTTCCTCAAGACAAGGTTTCTCTGTGTAGCCTGTCTGTTCTTTAGACCAGGCTGGCCTTGAACCTTCGATCCCTCTGGGAAAACACTCACGTTCAGCTGTGAACAGCTGATCTCACTAGGCCTGCCCTCAGGTTCACCCTTGTCAAAGCACATGGTGGAACTGCCCTTCTAAGACTGAACAACATTCAATGTTTCTCCAAGTGTCCTCCATGGATGAGTGGGCGTCCTCTGCCTTCTGGATGTGGAGAAGAGTGGGATTGTGAATATCTGTTCACCAATGGAGGGATGGGCCTTAGATGATGGTGAATTTGGTTCAACATATAGTGACCCTTGAATGGTTAGGGTATGTCTGAACTGAGACAGATGGTTTAAGCCAGCATTTAACATGGATAGTGGCTGGGTTAAAGTCACCCAGGCTGTGGGCAGCCCTGGCTCCAGCCCTCTCTTCATGTCCAAGGTATGTGACTTCATCTCTCCGTGCAGCTGACCCAGACTCAAGTCTGCAAGAGGCCAGGTCCTCCTCACTCATCTGCTAAGATCCAGGAGAACATCTGATTGGCTATGCTATCACCAGGCCACCTCCAATAGGTTGTGGTCAGTCTTGAATAGGCTCCCCTCCATGGCTGGTCTAGCTCTGATGGGGCCCCAGGTAGCTTGAATGGTGAGAGTCAAGGTCTGAAGACAGTTTGACTCCTGCCCTTGAACTGCAAGCTTGAGGAAAACCAAAGATGGGAACCCCAATAGTTTCTAACACAACACTTGGAGCTTGGTCCTTGGCTGGTGTTGGGAGGGGAAGCCCCCACTGCTCTGTACCCCTAAGCAGCAGAGTCCCCTCAAGTCCATCTTTTACCACTCCCATTTGATCCCTAACCTTGCCTTGTCCTAGGTGGCCTGCTGCAACCCCCCCCCCCCCAATCCCCATCTTTGGTTGCTGGGTGGAGGGAGAGGACTGCTCCTAGCTGTTTGTGGGTAGCCCCTTGTGCTCTTCCCACCAGATCTGCCCCTATGGGGTCCCACCAAATGAGGAGCGCCCCTAATTGCCCTGTGCTAATTGCTTACCTCACCTGTGCAGCTGGCTGAGCTCCCTGGAGGCAGAGTTTGTTGTTGGAAGTTACATGAATTCCCCAGGTTAGCAGGATTCAGCTTAGGGGATGGATACACTTGTCCCTTGGAAGATTTCCTCAGGATGGGTCTCAATTCCTCAGCACCTCACCAGGCCTTTCCCAGCCCAGCTGGGAGTGCTGACCTACCAGAAATGTCTGGCACTGGGAAGGCACAGGGCTGTCCAAGCCCTGACTTTTTCCTTTTAAGAATTTTATCGATGTGTATTTAGCTACTACATTTTACACTTAGTTTGTAATACATTTAGAGTTGCACAAAGTAATGTTCACGTCCATCATCTCTTGTCACCTCACCAAGGCCCCGTAAACCTGCTGGTAGCCAGTCCCTGCAGGCACCTCTCCACTGGCTCTCTGTTCTCTGTCTGTCTGTCTCTCTCTCTCTCTCTCTCTCTCTTCTCTCTCTCTCTCTCTCTCTCTCTCTCTCTTGTAGATCATCTCTGTTCATTCTATTACATACACCTGTGTGGTCTCACTGTGTAGTTCATCAAGCTGCCCCCAACTGACAATCCTCCTGCCTCAGCTTTCTGTATGGTGAGATTACAGGAATGAGCCTGGCTTGCTCTTTTATATATTCTCCCCCTTAGAATACTTTTAATTTTTAGTTTTAATTTGTGTGTGTGTGTATTTAAGGGTGATTTATGTTGTGTGTGTGTGCATGAGATTATGGGTGGGTGTGGTGTCAAAGGAGGCCAGAAGAAGAGAGTATTGGACTCTCTGGAGTTGGAGTTACAGATAATTGTGAATCACCAGAAATCGGTGCTGGGAAGCAACCTGAGTTTGGGATGCCCTAACAGCAAATGTTCTTAACCACTGGACTGTCTCCTACAACGGTGAACTTTTCACCCACACTCTAGTTCCAGAAATAACGACTCTGAGACTTATTATTTGTGATTGAATGACTAGGCCACAAACTTTAGCTTAATTAATTAATTAATTAATCAATCTGTTTATTCTATTCTAAGAGTGCCACATGGCATGTTACCTCTCCTCAGTTTCAGTTTCTGTCTTCTCAGAGTTTGGTGCCAGTCTGTTCCTGCACTTGACTATATCCCAGAGTTCCTCTCTCCCTACAAAACAAAAACAAAACAAACAAACAAACAAAATATAAATTATATATATATATATATATATATATATATACAATACATACATAACATATATGGGTTTTGAAAAAATTAAACTTGCATATTTTTGTTTTTAGTTTTTTGAGAAAGGGTTTCATTATATAGTCTGGGCTATTCTTTTTTTTTTTTTCTTTTTTTTTGGTTTCCGAGACAGGGTTTCTCTGTATATCCCTGGCTGTCCTGGAACTCACTCTGTAGACCAGGCTGGCCTCGAAACTCAGAAATCGCCTGTCTCTGCCTCCCAAGTGCTGGGATTAAAGGGTGGCCACCACTGCCCGGCCTAGTCTAGGCTATTCTTTAACTTGCAATCTTCCTAACTTAGCCCCTCAAAGTGTTGAAATTAGAGTGTACAATTGACCTGAGTGGTGATGGTGCATACCTTTAATGCCAGCACTTGAGAGACAGAGGCAGGTGAATCCCTCTTAGTTCAAGTCCAGTTTGGCCTACAGAGTGTGCTCCAGGACACCAGGGCCTACACAGAGAAAACCAGGTCTAGCACAGTTTTGAAATTCATCTTTGTGCTATGACATGCTCTTTCCATTGTAGGGGTATATTGCAATTTCTATTAATTTATTAATTATTTCTATCGATCTATTAATCAGTTAATGGACATGCGGCTATGCGTGTACTGTCGTGTTCACGGTATATGAATACAAATGTCCATGCTTTGTTTCTTCTTGAGAAAATGTTTTTTGTACCTTTACTCCTTGAGCAATAATAGCTAGCAGGCAGGGTTAGAATTTCCTGGGCCAGTAAAGCAGCATCAAATATTTTTCTGAGGTCCTTACTTCAGTTATACTCCAACCAGCAATGAAGGAGAGTTTCCCTTGTTTCATGTCCTTGTCAGAAGTGGTTCAATGTTCAATGCATTTTAGATATTCTTTTTTGTTGGTTTCTTTGAGACAGGGTCTTGTCTCTCTATGTAGCCCTGGGTGTCCTGGAACTTGCTTTGTAGACCACGCTGGCCTTGTATTCACAGAGATCCTCCTGTCTTTGCCTCCCAACGCTTGGATTAAAGGCGTTCGCATCACTGCCCAGACTTAGTTTTAGATATTCTGATACCTGTCTATGAGTACCTCACTGCGGCTTTAGCTGATTATTGATGACATGTTGAATATGCTTTTTTTGACCCTTTAAAAATTGACACATTGGGGCTGCAGAGGTGGCTCTTCCAGTGGACCCAGGTCCAGTTCCCAGCACCCACAGGGAGGCTCACAACTGTCTGTACTCCAGTTCCAGGGAATCTGACACCCTCTTTGGCCTTTACAGTCATGGCAGTGCAGACATGTGGTATAGGCAAAATAACCATAAACATACAATAAAAATAAAAGCATCTTTAAAAAATTGCACATTAAGGCTGGGTGTGGTAGCATACACAGAGAGAGAGAGAGAGGGAGAGAGGTAAAGAGAAAGGGAGGGAGGGAGGGAGAAAAAGAAGGAAGGAGGGAAAGAAAGAAGGAGAGAGAGAAAAGAGAAAGAGAGAGACTGTAATTCTTAGGGCTTGCCCAGTGGTGGTGGCACACACCTTTAACCACAGCACTTGGGAAGCAGAGGCAGGCAGATCTCTGAGTTGGAGGCCAGCCTGGTCTACAGAGTGAGTTCCTAGGTCAGCTGGGGCTACACAAAGAAACCCTCAAAAAAAAAATTTATTTGGGCTGGAGAAAGGGCTCAGCGAAGATCAGGGTTCAAGTCCCCATCCCCATCTGAGGGCTCATAGTCACCTATAACTCAGCTCCAGGAGGTCCAATGTTCCCTACTGACTTCTCTGAGCACCAGACGTCATGTGGTGTACTGGTGTACATATACACACACAGGCTAAACATTCATACACAAAAATAAAAATAGATAAAATTTAAGAATTCTTGCTATAGGGCATCTAGCCCAGTAGGGAGAGTGCCTGCTTCCTAGTATGCTCAAGGTCCCGGATTCAATCCAATAAAACACACACACACACACACAAACACACACACACACACACACATATACACATACATCACACACATACACACCACACATAGCACATCATAACACACACATACACACATACACACTACACACATACATACATACACACACATACACACATCACACGCACACATAGCACATATATACACATACATACCACACATACACAAAACACACGCACAACACATACACACACATACACACACACACATACACACACCCATACACTATACACATACACACACACATACACATATACACACACACAATAACACAACAACACACATACACACACATACACATACACAAATACACACACACATACACAACACAATACATACACACAAATACACACACACATACCATACACACACTACACACACATACACACACACACATCACACACATACACATACACACATTTAATTAAAAACCTTTTTTGAGACAGTGGTCTCACCCACTAAGAGATCCTGAAATTTGACTATGCAGATCAGGCTGGCCTCAAACTCATAGTAAACCACCTGCTTCGTCGCCTGAGTTCTGGGATTCATAGTGTACCACATGCCTGCCTTGCTGTATTTTTAATATATGATTTGCAAAGATATTTCCTCAATCTGTGTCTTATTTTTTACTTTATTGATGGTATTTTGTTTCCATTATTTAATTATTTTGGTTTTCAAGACATTAGCCCTAACTGTCCTCAAACTCACTCTGTAGACCTAGGCTGGCCTTAAACTCATAAGACCACTCGCCTCTGCCTCCCGAGTGCTGGAATCAAAGGCATGAGCCACTACTGTCCAGCTGTTTCTTTATTTTAATTTTTTAAAAATATGTGATTTATTTTTATTGTATGTTCATTGATACTTTGTATGCATGTGTCTGTGTGAGGGTGTTTAGAAGCCCTGGAATTGGAGTTACAGACAGTTATGAACTGCTATGTGGGTGCTGGGAATTGAACTCAGGACCTCTGGAAGAACAGCTAGTGCTCTTAACCACTGAGCCATCTCTCCAGCCTCTATTTCTTTTATTTTTAAAAATTATTTTGTTTTTGTGATAGAGTCTCACTTAGAGGTCTAATCTGCCTCCAACCTAAGGTAATCCTCCTGCCTCAGCTTCCTTATTTCTGGGCTACTGTGTCTGCTTCCTGCCTGGCTATTCACCATCATTCTTGACTTGCTTGGACTTCTCGATTATCTGTCTTCTCCCTCGGCCCTAGCAATTCTGTCTTATGGGGTCTTTTCTTCCTTGTACTTAGGAAGTCTTTCTCTTACTTTGTATCTTTTTAAGAATTTATTTTAAAGTGTGTGTGTGTGTTGTGTCTCAGAGCAGGTGCATCTGAGGCCACAGGCATAGGAATCCTGAGGCTGGAGTTAAAGCAGGTTGGAAGCCACTTGATGTGGGTGCTGAGATTACAGGCGTGTGCCACTGAGCTTGGCTCTTAGGGATGTATTTTTTGAAGGTTTATTTTTATTTTCAGTGATTTTTCTTTCTTTTTAAAATTTCTTTTTGTACTTATTTATTTTATATGTATTGTATGCTTTCATGCATGTATTTTGTATGCATGGCGCCTGCCCACAGAGGCCAAAGGGTGTTAGAGTCCCTGGAACACATAGTTTACAAATAGTTGTCAGTCATCATGTAGGTTCTAGGAATTGAACTGGGGTTCTCTGCAAGAGCAACAGTGCTCTAACCACTGGGCTATCTCTCTAGTCTGCACCTCTACCCCCTTTTTTGTGTGTGTGAGACAAGGTCTCACTGTGTAGCTCTGGAGACCTAGAACTCTCTATATAGACCAAGCTGGCCTTGAACTCACGGAGATCCACTTGTTTCTGTCTCCCAAGTGTGCTAGAAGTAAAGATCTGTGTCACCAGCTCAACATAGTGTTTTCCTTCATTTCCCAAGTCACATGACAGTCCAGGAGGGCAGAATGTTTGTCTCTGCCTATCATCTAAGGGCATGGCGTCTTGGCACCTAGCTGGCACACCCGCCACATACAATGTTATCACATTGCACCTGGAAAAAATTCATCTTTAATGTTCAGGCCACATACCGGGCACTGCCCACGGACCCCACTTGCTTGCCCCGCCTCCTCTCTCGCTGTCCCGCCCCTTCCCACACCGCCCCACCCCATTCTCCACTGCCCGGCCCTTTCTCACACTCTTGCTTTTCTGTCAGGTCTTCTCAGTTGAGACTGTTTGCAGTAGCTGCTTCCTCTCTCTTGGATTCACTTTGCACATCAGCCTGAAGATCACCACAGCCATTTCTGAGAGGCCCTTACCTAACACAGCTGCCTTCTTCACGTTCATCCATCACCCACAGACTGAAACCGGACTGCCATGCTATAAGGAATCCCAGGTTAGCGTGCTAAGAAGCCTTGCAGAGGGAAGCCAAAGGCCGTACTTAGGGCAAGGGCCCCAGCAGAATTTGGAACAGCCAGCTGAGCCCCTAGTCATTATCTGGAATCAGCCAAACAGGTGAAGCCTCTCGGGACATTTTACCTGTTGAACCTCCCGATAACTGCAGCTGGGTAAGCGCAGGAAGCCGACCGTCAGACAATCCAGGAACAGTGAGAAGCAACAGACTGGTGTTCTAAACCACCCTGCAGGACTGGTTCTTACCTAGCAGGGACAGGTACCCGTGCCGTCTGTCTCCTTGGGGTCACCAGCTTAGTAACATGCAGACCTTTCTCCCATCAACCTCCCCCCCCCACCACCAGTACTTTTGTTGTATGTGTGTTTCTTTTTTAAGATTTATTTATTTTATGTATGTGAGTACACTATAGCTGTCTTCAGACACACCAGAAGAGGCATTGTATTCCCATTACAGATGGTTGTGAGCCACCATGTATGTGGTTGCTGGGAATTGAATTCAGGACCTCTGTGTCTTAGGGTTTACTGCTGTGAACAGACACCATGACCAAGGCAACTCTTATAAGGACAACATTTAACTGGGGCTGGCTTACAGGTTCAGAGGTTCAGTCCAGTATCATCAAGGCGGGAACATGGCAGCATCCAGGCAGGCATGTGCAGGAGGAGCTGAGAGTTCCACCTCTTGTTCTGAAAGCAAACAGAAGAAGACTAGCTTCCAGGCAGCAGGATAAGAATCTTAAGGCCCACGTCCACAGTGACACACCTACCCAACAAGGCCACACCTACTATAACAGGGCCTCACCTTCTAATAGTGCCACTCCCTGGGTCAAGCATATGCAAACCATCACTCACTGGAAGAGCAGTGAGTGTCTTAACCGCTGAATTTTCTCTCCAGCCCGTTTTTTGTTTTTTGAGACAGGGTTTCAGTGTAGCCGGGTTGACCTTGAACTCACAGCAATTCCCCTGCTTCAGCTTCCTGAGTATGGGGATTACAGGTGTGAGCCACCAGACCTGGTTCAGCCCATTTGTTTGTTCGCTTTCGAGACATGGATGTTACTATGTTCTAGAACTCTCTATGTAAACCAGGTCTGTCTCTGGCTCTCCAGTGTTGGGATTAAAAGCCAGAAAGGATGACCGTTTGCCCAAATACCCTTTTCTAGCTGGGGAGCCCCTCCCAGCCTGTTTCTTCCTGATCTGCCTGGGAGTAGCTTTCTGAAGAACCTTGACATTTTATCTAGACCTTATTACCGCATTGGTGTGTCATCGGGGTTCCTTGCGGCCTCCCAGGTGCCTGGTGGGTGTTAGGAAGGCCCTCCACTTAGGTCTTTCCGTGTTCAGTTCCTCTTCCTGTGTTCAGCCCTCAGCCCTGCAGGCATCCAGGAACCTCATAATGTGCACCTGGGGAAGGCCAGGCCAGAGCCTGAGGGGACCAGGGAAGCTCCCTGGAGGCGTAGTTATCATGCTTGGTGAGCAAGCAAAGCTGGGAGGACAGCATTCCATATGGAAAACATGGCTGGCTCTCACTGAGCCGGAGGTACAGAGGGCTGGACTTGGGCCACCTTTGCCTGCAGGCAGAGGGCACTGTGTGTTTCTAGGTCGGTAGGGTGAAATGGTGTGTCGCCGCGTTGACACAGCCGTCGCCTGCACCTTGAAACACCGTAAACTGGGTGTCGCATAACTCAAAGCCTGAGACCCTGTAGGAACCCAAAGGGATCGGCAGGACGCACCTCGCTAGAGAGGAGAGGGTCATGGAAGAAAGGAAGGGCAGCGTCTAAAGGAAGGCCAGCGTCCAGCAGGATGTGGAGGGGCCCTGGAGAGGTCACAGGGCGAGTGGCCAAGACAGAGGCGGGTTCGAGTGCAGGCGGTAAATTTCCTTAGGAAGGGACCTTCAGAGGGCACACAGCTGGAGTGGGGAGCAGTGTCAGCGGTGGGTCCCGAACTCTCAGACCCAGCGGAGTCCTAGAGCCCCGGCAGCCCAGGGCCTGGCACCCTCCTAGGAGACGCGTCCTGGAGGCTCCGCGGTTCCTTTCTCTACCACAAGGCGGCAGTGCTGGCCGCTGCTCCGCTGCACAGACAGGGCTACCACGCCTTGTCCTCTCTTCCCAGCCGCCTGCACGCTCCCCAGGCCCCACGGGTCGCGTGGGCGGGCTCGACGCCCCTCCCTGCCCTGCGTCCTTGCCGCACATCTTCGATCACGCGAGAGAGTGAGGACGCAAGGATGCGAGCCGCTTGGTGTTTGGGCGACTGCAGAACAGTGCTGCTCTCCAGCCTGACATGCAGGGGCCGCTGTATCATTAGGACTAGTCTGAATTGTGTGACCCGGGCTAAGCCTGACCCCACCCCGGCTCAGTTTATCCTGCTTGACTTCACTCCTGGAGCTGGCAGCTGGAATAGCACTATGTAAATAAGATAGGTCGCACCAAAGACGCGGAGGCCATACGTGCAAAGCCGGCTCTGAGCCCCGGTTCCGAGGGGTGGGACTGACTCCTAAGGGAAGCGGAGCTCTTAAGCCAGCAATGCTGTCAAAGTCCCAGAGCCTCGCAGGACTCCAGGGCCAGGTGCTGAGAAGGTCAAGGGGTGAACTGGTTTTCTCCTCCCAGCCTTCCTGGTCCTACTAACTTCCTGGCCCCTAGGGCAGCCAGAGCTTAATGGTTAGTCTCTTCTGGAAGGAGCCTGGTAGGTCCAGGCTGGGCCACTGCTGTTTCTGTTCCCAGAAGCCAGACTGCGCCCTCTGTCGGCCTTTCTGACACGGCCTATGAGGAAGGAACACCATTTCCGGCTTCCATCCAGCTCTGCTCTCGCACCCCCTACCTGTTCCCTCTCCACCTGGTCCTAGAACCTCAAAGTCAGCCCCACCTACCTCCGTGACTAACTCTCTACGTAGTCATCCTCGTTTATGGTGCAATTTCTACCCTCTTGGCTGGACAGGGAGGCCCCACCCTCTTACAACCTCCTAGGCAGGGATTAGGGGCAGTGGTGCTCCAGGGTGGGGGGTAGGGTGGGAGTTGGGAGGGTGTAACATACTCCTTTTGCCAAGCCTCTCCAGAGGTGAAGCCTTGCTTACCTCTGGGGAAGAGAACCGCTGGCAGAGGGAATAGCACCTGGAAAGGACCTCAAGCCTGAAGGCTGAGGTTTTAGGGAGATGGAATGGAGGTTTTCATTTGAAAAGTGGGATGGGGCCGGGTGGTGGTGGCGCACGCCTTTAATCCCAGCACTTGGGAGGCAGGCGGATTTCTGAGTTCGAGGCCAGCCTCGTCTACAGAGTGAGTTCCAGGACAGCCCGGGCTACACAGAAACCCTGTCTTGAAAAACCAAAAAAAAAAAAAAAAAAGAAGTAACTAGTGCTATGTATGTGTCTGCCATCCCAGTGTTCAGAGAGGCTGAGACAGGAGGATCAGATCATGCAGTTAAGACCAGATGGACTATAAATGTGAGACCTTCTCAAAACCAAACAACAAACCAATCAAACAAGCTTGTTGAAGAAACGGGGGTGGGGGGTGGGGGTGGGGAGTCAGAAGAATAGAACTTGCACATGCTGGCTGACTTTCTCCATTTTTTTTTCCCTCTCCCTCACTCCCAAGACAGGGTCTCTCTATGTTATGTAAAACTAGCTGGCCTAGAACTCCTTGTGTAGATCAGGATGACCTCAAACTCACAGAGATCTGCCTGAGCTATCTCCAAAGTGCTGGGATTAAAGATACATGCCACCACACCTGTCATCTTCCATTTTTATTCCACCTAGGCCCCCAGCCTATCAAATGCTGTCATACACATTCAGTTGTTGACCCACAAGACAGTTGGCATTGGGAATGGCCTCACTGACAGACCCTGACACTTGCCTTACCAGCCCTTAGCATTTTCCGGCTGCTGGAGGTGTGGCCTGGCCCTGGAAGTGTGTAGTCAGGGCATTCAGCATGGATGCCATTGGCTTTATAAAAAGGCTCCTTTGGAGTGTCCTCGTCCTCTAGGAAGTCTCCGTGCCCCCACACAGCTAGAGTCCTCAGTACAGATCCAAGGGCCTGTTTCGGAGAAAACCAAGTGATGTTACCTGGAAGTTTTGCCTGACAACCCGCCTCCCTGGCCAGGAGCCTTGCCTACCATCTCTACCTACCTTGTGTCTCACGGCGGACATTTATGAAGGGAGGAACCACAGCTTTGACAAAGTCCAGACCCCAGTAGGGTTATTCAGAACTTACATAGGTAGAGCCATCCCTCTCTGGGAGGGAGCGAAGCTTCCAGCCTGCTTGTGCGATACCATTCCTGAGGAGATGTGAACACGTATCTACTCACGCCAGAAAGGGAACTAACAGACCAAAGCAATGATGCCACCCAAGTCCCATTTGGTGAACCAGGAGCATGAAGGACCCAGAGGCAGCTGCATCACCAAGGCCCACCCCAACGCTGGTGATGGCTCACGAGAGCTGGAAACCTGGAGCTGTCTGAACAAGATCCAGGCAGCTCCACAGGTCTGAGCGTCTCTCCTCCTCCGCAATCCTCACTGCTTGTATAATAAGAGCAGGGAGAGGGAACTTTGTGAATCTGCTATGTTTCAGGACAACCTAAAGCTTCTGAATTGTTGGCTTCTTGAGCCTTTTGTTTGTTTTGTTTTGTTTTGTTTTGTTTTGTTTTGTTTCAAGATGGTTTCTCTGTATAGTCCTGGCTGTCCTGGGACTCACTCTGTAGACCAGGCTAGCCTCAAACTCAGTTTTGCTCACCTCTGCCTCCTGAGTGCTAGGATCAAAAGTGTGCGCCACCACAGCCCTGCCTACTTGTTGACTTTTTTTTTTTGGTTTTTCGAGACAGGATTTCTCTGTGTAGCCCTGGCTGTCCTGGAACTCACTCTGTAGACCAGGCTGGCCTCGAACTCAGAAATCCGCCTGCCTCTGCCTCCCAAGTGCTGGGATTAAAGGCGTACGCCACCACTGCCCGGCTCTACTTGTTGTTCCTCCTAGATGGGATGTTTCTGCTCACAGGAAATTGCAGACCAACAGTGTTGCCCTGTCCTTCCTCCCAGTCTCGGTCTCTCCTTGTAAAGTGACCTGACTATCATGACCTAGCACACAGGTAGTCATGAGATAAGATCAGTGAGACAGCGTTTTCGTCAGCAGGCCCTGCCTCTTAATCATAGCAATAACTGCTGACTCTTCGGGTCTTTCAAAGGACTTCGATACCATTGGGTATATACCAGAAGTGACACAGCCGTGTCAGATAGTACTGTATTTAGTCCCCCAAGGAACCTCCTTACTGATACTGAAGCAGCCACACCAGTTTATATTCCCATTAGCTGTGACTTGAGGTTCTCCTACTCCAATCCTTGCTGGCATCCACTGATAGCTGTTTCCTTGAGGGTGGCCATTCTGTCAGGGTGAGATGATCTCAAAGCAGTTTTAATTTTCATGTTCCTGATGGGTAAAGATGTTGAATACTTTTCAAATATTTGATGAAATGGGTTTACATTTCCTTTTTTTTTTTTTTTTTTTTTGAGAACTGAATATTCCATTCTCAAATATTTATTGGAATG
This sequence comes from Mastomys natalensis, assembly GCA_021653895.1. Lineage (NCBI taxonomy): Eukaryota > Metazoa > Chordata > Mammalia > Rodentia > Muridae > Mastomys > Mastomys natalensis. The sequence continues at coordinate 90,851 of JAJTUV010000094.1, forward strand.
GATTTATATTTAATGTTGAGAATTTGCTATTTGAGTCTATCAATTGGGTGATTTTTTTTGGTGTTTAGTTTTTATAGTTCTTTATAGATTCTTGATATTAATCCATTATTGGAAGTATTGGATATATAGCGTTTGATTGCCAAAGACATCATTCCCTGTCTGTAGGCTGTGGTATGTATGTATGTATTTATTTATTTATTCATTTATTTACTTATTTTTGTCCTGTGGATAGAATGTAGAGCCATATGTATGTTACTAAAGCACTCTTCTATTGAGGGTGTGACAGCCCAGCCGTGTAGGCTGACTTTACCTTGTTTTTCTTTGAACAGTTTCTTGTTTGTTTATGGAAATATAAAGGTGCCCTGGGGCTGGAGCAATGGTTCAGAGCATTTGCTGCTCTTGCAGAGGATCTGGGTTCATTTCCCTGCACCCACACGGTGACTCACAAACATCTGTACTGCAGCTTCAGAAGAACTTGGTGCCCTACTCTGGCCTTTACAGACTGGCACACATATGGTGCACATACATACATGCGGGCAAATACTCATACACATAAAATAATGTTAAAATAAGAATAAGGTCATAGCGACTCAGTTACTGGGGTAGTCTCTGTGTCCAGCATGGCTGTGCCCACAGGGACCCAGGAGACCCTTACAACGTCCTCTGGATGTCTCTACTGGACAGATGAGAAGATGCAGGTTCTGTTCTTGCCTGTGGCTGTGTCATACCTGGATGTAATGAGCCACCTGTTGAGAACACAGGACACTGACATCATTATGCTGGGAGAGCAGGGATGCCACAGCCATTCCCCTTATGACCGAAGAGTGCTTCTTAGCCGGGCAGTGGTGGCGCATGCCTTTAATCCCAGCACTTGGGAGGCAGAGGCAGGCAGATTTCTGAGTTCAAGGTCAGCCTGGTCTACAGAGTGAGTTCCAGGACAGTCAGATCTACACAGAGAAACCCTGTCTCAAAAACAAAACAAAACAAAAAGTGCTTCTCCAACTGGTCTAAGCAAAAGAGATAAGTTACCAGTTCATTAAACGGAAAAGGCAGGGTGATCAGGCCCTGGATCCTGGAGTCCTACAAAGACACAAAAGAGAGAGGCCATGGGGCCTGGCTCACACTAAGGTGGGAATACAGGCTAAACAGCAAAAAATACATCTCCTTGGTACTTGGCTGACACCTGCATTCTGTTTAACTATGTAATAGAAGTGAAACATGAAATTCCAGCTCAAGTGTGTTTTTGAGGATTTATTTTTAACTATGTGTCTGTGTGGGTGTGTGCATATGTGAGTGTGTAGATGTGTGCACGTGTGAGTGCAGATGTCTGCAGAATTCAGCAGAGGCTGTCAGATCCCCTGAAATTAGAGTTTCCAGCATGGGTGCTGGGAACCAAATTTGGGTTCTCAGCAAAAGCATCAAGTGATCTTAACTGATAAGTCATCTCTCTACTCTAGGACTCAATTCTTTTAGGAAACATTAAGACACCACCACAGCCGGGTGGTGGTGGCGCACGCCTTTAATCCCAGCACTTGGGAGGCAGAGGCAGGCGTATTTCTGAGTTCGAGGCCAGCCTGGTCTCCAGAGTGAGTTCCAGGACAGCCAGGGCTACACAGAGAAACCCTGTCTCGAAACCCCCCCCCCCAAAAAAAGACACCACCACAGTGAACACCACATATGTAACTTGGAATGAGAGCCAGCATTTAACTGGGATAGAATGCCTATCTACAAAAGGAACGGTGGCATATGAGACTCTGGGATCCGTCCCCAGCATTATAAAGACATGTCAGCCTTTCTGGGCACTGTCAGGGCCTTCCAAGGAGCCCCTCCCCCTTAGCTTCCCTGATGATGACTGCAGGACTTCCCACTTGGCCTGTCCACAGTCCCCACCTGGCTGATACAGGCTGGCCAAACTCTGCTCAATTTTGGCTTGGCCACCAGGCAAAACAAGAGGTTGCACATTTATAGACTCCTGGCACGGCTGCATATCTTTATTGGCTAGTATGTAAACTACCTATTCATACGGTAGCACTGTCCTGGGTTGGTCCTCCCAGCTGGGTTATGGCAGCTTTTCCTACACCTTTGCTATGTGTATCAGACGATTCTCTTCTAGTAAGTTACATTCCTTGTGTTGAGCCTTGAGAGACCAGTGGGATACATCTAGAGGAGAATGGGAGAGCCGGAGACCTCTGAGCAGAGGAAGGCCAGAGAACAGAGTTCAACCTTAAAGACCAGGTAAGTTTTGGTTCAGCCAGGTGACAGATAGGACCTGGGTGGGGTGGGGACAACTGTGGGAGGGCCCACACATGCTGAATCACAGGCTCCTGGCCTTTCAACCCTGGTTCCTTCTTGATCTCTAAGAATTTCCCTGACTCATTACAGATGCGTGGTCAGCATTCAGACATGTCACCTAGGCCAGGTCACTAGCTGGTGAGTGGCTGGCCATGTAGAACCCAGAAAGTCTGGCAGCAGCTGCTCCACGGGGCTGCCATTGCCTGAACCTCTGAGCCTACACTGAGCTCTTATAGGCTGTCCTCCTATCCCAGTGTCAGACTCCGTGGGCCCGACTGGTGCTCGGGCCAGGGAACACTTCTAGGTGGTCAGTGAATGGGCTCTTCCAGCCCATCCCTTCTCACTGAGAAGACGACCATGAAAACTGAAACCATGGTTGCAGATGTAGCCAGTGGTAAAGTGCTTTCCGAGATGCTGGAGGCCCTAACTCAGTCCTCAGCATTATATAAACAGCTGTGTCTGCTGTAATCCCAGCACTTGGGAAGTGAAGGCAGTGGGATGACCATAAGTTCCAGGTCATCCTACTCAATACACAGTAGAGGCCAGCCTAGGATATGTAAGACCATGTCTCATAACAAAGAGAGTGAGTGGCCCATAGCACACACCACTCCCAGAGGGTTTATGTGCACTTGGCTCTTGATAGGGAAGGGAGAGCAGCCACTGGTAAGGGTGCTCATGGTCCTGGAAACAACGTGGTAAAACCCAGTCACACGCACACATGTGCACATGCGCACACGCATAGTGCGGAGGCTGGGGTGATAGCTCTGCCATTAAGAGCACTGTCTGCTTTTCCAGAGGACTCAGGTTTGATTTCCAGCATCCACATGGTGGCTCACAACATCTGGAACTCCAGTCCCAGAGGATATAACACCCTCTCCCTGGCTTCCTGAGACATTGCACACATGTGGTGCTCGTACACACACACACACACACACACACACACACACACACACACACAAAGGCAAACACCCACATATAAGTAAAAATCAAAAGAAAAATAGGTAGGAGAGTAGAAGGGGGTGAGGTGGGAAGGGGGGGGATGGCTGGGACTAGAAGGGGCCAAGGAAGGGCTTGGGGTGAATGTGATTGAAATCCATTATTTACATCGAGGAAGATGTCATGACGCACCATTGTGATATGTGAAGCGTACTAATAAAATACTAAAAAATAAACTATGAGAGTGGAGGCACACACCATCACCTGTACCTGTGCCCTCCTGGGTATCCATGCCCAACCCCCACATGAAGAGGTGCCTGTGTCCCTGACTGAGCCCCCTTCTCTCCAGGCAAGCACCACCCCTGCTAGTCTTCCCAAGGCGTCATTCTGAAAGGTGTCCACACCAGGACCGGCGACACTCACCCTCCAATGATGGTAGCTTTACAGACGTCCTTCAAGGCTGCCTGGGGATGGCTGTGAAGGGGGTTTCTCAGGAAGAAGGACAGACATCCGTGTGCAGGACAGAGGGGATGATCTTTCAATGCAGTGCGCTTGATGCTCACACCGGGGCATGGTTGGGTTGGCTTGTGTGCCCGTGTGCACAGCCACCCACACTCTGGGGCAAGTTCACACACCTGCTCAAGCCCTCCCTCCGTGCCCTCTGACTCTTTCCCTTCCTCTACTCCCTCAGAAACATCTCCAGTCCTCTACTTGGCTGGTGCCTAAACCCTGTTCAAATAAAGTTCTTACTTCACCCAACCTTGGCAAAGGACGCTGCGACCTGTGTGGCAATGTTCCTGTCTCGGCTGCCTGGCACCACTGACCACACTTCCTCCTTAGGTCACTTTAGCGTCCGCCCAGGCCCCCTGCACCTGTTTTGGCTTCTGAGGGCCTTTCCCCTTTGCTAGAAGCACTAGGTTCCGACCTTGGACTTTCTCACTTCTCTCTGATTTCCCCTTTGTGTGGTATGTGTGCATGTGCATACCACAGCATGAGTGGAGGCCAGAGGATATCCCCAGGGAGTCAGTTCTCTTCCTCCACCATGTCCTGGGGTCCTGGGGATTGAACTCCAGCCACTGGGCTTGGCAGCAAGCATGTTTACTAGCTGAGCCAGCCATCTTCCTGGTCCTTGAGCAGGGAGTACTCATAATCCCAGCTGTCCATCAGCCAGACCTCCCCAACTTCCTGTTGCTATGCACATACCTCCTCCAGTTCCATACTAGCTCCTCTCAAGCTTCCACATACTCAACCTGAGACTCTGGGAACCTTGGGCCTCTCTCCTCACACACTGTGTAAGATCTACAAAATATGTGACCCTCAGCTGTCATCCGCAGCAGCTGCAGTAACTGCTCCTGCTCACTCTCCTGCAGTTTTATCCTCAGCAGCCACAGGGAGCAGAGAGAGTAGGCCACATGGCTCCTCTGTTGAGAGCTCTCCTAGCTTCTGAGTCCTGAGTCCTGCTTGCCTGCAGTGGCCCTCAGTTTCTAGTCCCTTCTCCACCCCCACCCCCTTGCCCTCACTGAGCAGCTCGGCTTCCTGGGTATACACAGAAGCTTTGACCCGGGCAGTGGACAAGATCTCCATGAGAGAGGAAAGCCTGCCTGGGGTCAGGTCTCAGTAAACACATAGCAAGGACAAAGGTGAACTCTATGCCCAGTTAGTAAGATATTCCACTTCATCTCCCCCAACCCCTCCAACCTTGGGGTCTCCTCAGCCTCTCTGAGAATCCTGGTGTCCTGTCTGTTCTCCATGTCTCACATCCATTTGGCCTTCCAAAGAGAACGTTGCCCCTTCATGACTGTCTACACGGTAACCTGGGCACCCTTGAAGGATAACAATGACATACCTGAGGCAGGCTGGGGTATGGGTTATGGTTGGTCTTGGCACAATCATAGGCCTGGCTGTGGTGCCTCCAGTGTGGGCAGGGTTGTTCACAGCACTGGAATCCTTCATGCCAGGCCATAGGGCACAGCTTATCCAGCAAACCTGTGACCCAGAGCAGCAGGCTTGCTTGCAGGATGAGTAGTTTCTGCCATTTCTGCCTGCTCGTCGCAGCCACAGAGCAATAAGGCCGGACAGCCTTGAAGGAACAGCGGTATATGGATAGCTCTGGACTGGGAGGAGAGGAGAGAGGGAGGGAGGCAGAGTGGTGGGACTTTTATCCCATCCTCTCCAGAGAAAAGCGTTAACCCATTGCTGAGGTCAGAAGTCCTGATCTTCCCAACTCTCAGCACAGTCGCACTGGGGACTTGGTTTCCAACACGTAAGCCTCAAGGGACATGTTCAAGCCATGCAGTGACCTTGGGGACATGGCAAACTGCTGAGGGTAGGGCTGTTTGGTGTCATAATGGAGAAAGCCACCTGCCACCAAAGAGTCACAGGACAAGGAACAGGGTTCAGAACAGCTGGAGCTTTCAAATCTATCAGCCTGCTGTCTTGTCTCTCTCCTCCCAGGGACTTAGGATGGCCTTGAACTCATAGCAATCCACCTACCTCAGCTGGTCGAAAGCTGGTCATGTGTCACCACATTGCTACCAGCAGTTTCTCTCAGGGAGCCAGTATTATTTTGTGTATGTATGTCTGACTAATTCACAAGTAAATTAACTTCCTCCCCTCCACCTACACCTCAGGTATGCAGCACACATCCATGCTCCTGCCTCAGCAGGTATGGCTCAGTGGACTTGCTGTGGCCCACTGACCTCTGAGCCTCTCCCACTGCTTGCTTGCACAGGTTCCCCCGAACGCTGTTCAGCAACTCGTCTGGACTATTTGGCTAAGTGCCTGAGTGACCACTGCTTCTGAGCACGTGAGAAACGGGATCTGGTGGCTCTACAGCTCTCTGAGAAGCCCAGCTAGGAGAGGAAGTCAGAGACTTGGCTTCAGAGACTTCAAGTGCCCTCCTGGCCTTGTGACCTGTGCCCTTTCACCCTCATGACACAATGGATTGTAGAAAGAGCTGTCTCACCTAAGCTGTGCAAAAGTAGAATTGGGTAAGGAGCCACAGGACGAGCTGCAGGAAGCCCTCTCTCCACATCTCCTCCCTTGGGTGGAGGAGGAGCTCCCTGAGGCCATTTGTTTTGGCACACTTTCCATCATAATTGACATCCAGAAGACAACAGTTAAAGAACCCAGAGAAGGCTTGTTGAAAGCTGAGGCCCGGGAGGGTGGGGCTTGGAGCCCTAGCTAGCACAGTGCTCTAAATCTTTAGCCCTCTTACTCCTGACCGTGACAGGCAGTTGCTTGCCATGGATCTCCTAGGAGCTGGTTAAGTTTACAAGGTAACGCTGCCTCGAGCTGGTGTAGGCATGCTGGGGTTCTGGCTGGCAGACTGGTGTAAACACATTTTGTAGGCCAGGTTACAAACATCCCTGCATGCCCTGGGTGTCTGTCCCCTCTCTGGACTTGAGAGTCTTATGTATCTCTTGGAACTTCTTAGCTGGCCTAGGGTACTGTGGTGGCCATTCCTGATTGTCAACTTGACTACATCTGGAATGAACTACAACCCAGAAATGGAGGGCACACCTGTAATCCAGATCTTGAGGCTGGAAGATACAGACTTCTGACCTAGATCTTGACAAGTAGATCTTGAGGCATAGTGGCCATGAAAAAGCTTAGGCCCAGGCAAGGTAGTACACGCCTTTAATCCCAGGAGACTGAGGCAAGCAGATGTCTGAGTTCAAGGTCAGCCTGGGACAAAGCAAGTTCCAGATCCAGGCGTGGTGCTACGACCTTCTGCTGGAGGCAGACATAAGGGAGTTGGAAGAAGGAAGGCTCGATCTCTTTCGCCTGCTTGCATTTACTTGCAGGCACATCTGTTGGAACCTACTTCTTCAGGATTCCAGCCTATACAGAAGACCAGTTGTAACTTTAATTTTTTCAAACCTTATTTTTGTTTATTTGTTTGTTTGTTTGTTTGTTTTTTCTTGGAGTCAGGGTTTCTCTGTATAGCTCGGGCTGTCCTGGAACTGATTCTGTAGTCCAGGCTGGCCTCAAACTCAGAAATCTACCTGCCTCTGTCTCCCAAGTGCTGGGATTAAAGGTGTGTGCCACCACAGCCCGGCTTCAAACCTTATTTTTAATAAGGTTTAATATTCTTAAATGCTTTAACCTCCCTTGTAGCCCACCACCCACTAGAGGTAGAGGAAAAGAAAGACTATGGGGGCAGTGGACCTGTTTAGAAAGGTTTTTTGGAACAAAGAATCTCTGGTTCCATCTGTGTTGTCTGGAAATCGGCAGTTCAGTTCATAGGTTAGCAGCGGCAGCTCGATCCACTCGCACAGACTTCGAGGATACACCGGCGGTCCAGTTCGGCAGAGTTGGGATATCAAACACGAGTCAGCAGCAGTGGTACTACCTAACAGAGACAGCCAGGCCTCAGCCTCAGCTCAACTCAGCAGGAAGGACCAGGAAGAATTCTAGGAGAAGTTCTCTGCTATGTCTCTCTCAGGGAATCAAAGATGAGAGAAGACTCGAGACCCACAAGCGTTGCACAGCTGGCTCTATAGGCAAACCTAGCTCAGCCCTCATCACTGCTCTTACACGATCTCTAAACATCACGCGTCCTCACGGATCTTGCCTCAGCACGTGTGTCTGTCTTAGCTGACATCACTCTGCCAATCAGTCCAAGTTTACAGAAGAGGCAACAAACTGCAGCACACCACCAGAAGGTTTTTTTGTGTGTGTTTCTCTATGGAGTCCCGACAAATGCAGCTCAACTACACAGTCTAAGGCAGACCAATACATGTGTGTTGTTAGCAAAGAATCCTTCATCACATGTCCTTTCACGTGCTCGCTTTAGCAGAACATCCTCTCTCCTGTGTCTGCTTCAGTGAAACATTCCTTCAGGCATCTGCCTTAGTCTTTCACCTGTGTCCACTTCAGGAAAACACTCCTTCACGTGTTTGCTCCAGCGAAACACCATCCAACACAACTGACTTTCCAAAGAACCCTTAATTTTCCACTTCGACTAGCTGACACACTAGCCCAGTGAGGCTGAGCAACTACTAGATTCTTGGACTTCCCATTCGCGGCTGGCCAGTGCTGGGTTAGTTGGACTACAGACTAAGTCATTACAACAAATTCCCTTAATATATAGAGACATTCCATAAATTCTGTGACTCTAGAGAACCCTGACTAATACAGGTACAGAGTAACAGGAAGTCTCCGTTTGTGTGTATGTGTGTGGGATGTTGGGGGACATATACCTGCTTGAGTCTGCTCAAAGGACCCAGGGAGACTCCAGCCTGAAGTCCCTTAGCCCCTGCTGGCACAAAGGAACCAAGAGGGTTGAAGGCTGTGTACACATTTGCTCTGAGATAGAGTAGGAGAGGGTGGTTTGAAGGTGCTGGCTGTCTGCTGGACAGAGGCAGGAGAAAGGACCTGGATGGAGGCTGCATGAACCCTTGGCCCTAACTGAGCTTCAAAGGGCATTCTGGGAAAAGAAGCTAGAGGCACCTGTGAATGGAGTTTGGCACTATTACACCAGGGGGATCCTTGCCTCTGATAAGGTGGAGTTCCAAGGCCCAGGCGTGGCCGTATTAAGTAGTGCATTTGGAATGGACTTAGCACTCCCATAGCCTCAAAGTCAGGACCTCAAGCTCCCTAAGCTCTAGGGTCCTCTGTGGGAAGGCTAGATGGAGTTCCCAGTTCCTCCTGAGTGAGAAACACCCGGAAATGCCAGCTTCCCGCAGAGTGTACCTATCTTGGGACAACCTACTCTGCCCCCCCGCCCCCGTGTGTGTGTGTGTGTGTGTGTGTGTGTGTGTGTGTGTGTGTGTGTGTTTTGAGACAGGGTTTCTCTGAAGTCCCGGCTGTCCTGGAACTCACTTTGTAGACCAGGCTGGTCTTCAGTTCAAAGATCCACCTGCCTCCGCCTCTTGAGTGCTGGCATTGGCATTAAAGGCATGTCATATCATAATTGACTTAAATAACTATTTATGTCTTAGCAGGGCTCATAATTCCGCCCCTCTTCTTTTTCTCCTGTGTTGGTGAAGTCAAAGTGAAAGAAAGTGTTTAGCTCAGGAGAAGACCCAATAGGCGCCATAAACAGCTCTTATCCACGCACCCATCCATGCCTTTCTTTTTTTTTTTTTTTTTGGTTTTTCGAGACAGGGTTTCTCTGTGTAGCCCTGGCTATCCTAGAACTCACTCTGTAGACCAGGCTGGCCTCGAACTCAGAAATCCGCCTGCCTCTGCCTCCCAAGTGCTGGGATTAAAGGCGTGCGCCACCACCGCCCGGCCATCCATGCCTCTCTTATGAGGTTGGAACCGAGGCTAGCCATGCCAGGGCGCTGGCAGGGCAGAGCGAGGTGCAAACCTTTAAGGATTCAGTCCTATTCTAGGCCTTCCCACGTGCAGATGGGATAACAGCTGGATGTTTCCCCAAGGTCACTGAGGGTCAGAGCAAGGGAGGCCCAGAACAGAACTCTTGCTCCAGCCACAAGCCAGGGAGCCTATTCTTGTGTGTAGTCCTTGGAGCACAGAGACCCAGCTCCAGGAGGCTGCCCGGACTCGCCCCGCCTCCGTCATGCCCCGCCCTCCAAGCTCCGCCCCGTCCCCGGCTTCTCTCATTCCTCCCCACCCCCCTTTCCCCGGCCCTCAAGTTTCTCCGAAGTTTTCCGCGGGTCTCGCTGAGAGTCCCGCCCCCTGGCCCATGACGCAACAATGGTGCAGCGCGGCGACCAATGGGTAGCGGCGGGGGCCGGCGGCGTGAGCCAATGGCGATGGCGGTCCGTCCCGCGGTCCTGCCCGGCTCCGGCCGCACTGCGCCGCCCGCCGCCCGCCCCTTGGCGGCACCGGCACCGGGAGACCCGGTCGCGGCGGCTCAGAGTGCGGCGGGCGCAGGCGGCGGCGGTTGCTTCCGCTCCCGGCGTCGTGGGATCTCTGTTTGCTCGCCCGTGCATGGACGGCGCGCGCTCCGGCCCGCCTCAGGGACAGGGTCGCGCGGCTTGGTGAGTCGCCTGCCCCGAGCGCCCCCGTGCGCAGGTGCAGCCCCTGATCCTGGCCACCGGCCCGCAGTCACTTGGGCGCGCCCCGGGAGGGGTCAGGGAGGATCTGGCCGGCGGCCCAAGCTCCAGTCACAGAGCTGCGGCCGTGACTCTGCCCAGTGACGTGGGGCGACCGAACTTTACGTAACCCGCCCGGCACCCCACGCGTGCTCACACAGTGCACCTGGGGCGCAGGGGGCCCAAGCTCGGGAAGGAGCTGCAGTCATGCTAATCCCTCCAGAGGGGCGGCTGCCGCAGCCCACTCCATAGTGCCCACCTTTGTAACCCAGTTACTGCTAATGGTCATGACACTGTGGACGAGGCCCTCTAGCTGTCCCAGGTCCCTTGTAACCTAGAGCTTACCCTTGCTGGAGGCAGGTAGGGCTCTTGGGCAGGGAGGCCAAGGGTGAACGGCCAGGACTCAGGTTGAGGCTTGGGGCCCAAGGTTGAGATAGGGTTTAAACTGGGGTCTGCAGTGTCTGGACCGGGCCTCAGAATGTGGGAGACCTAGGCTCTTGTCCTGGCTCAGCCTGACTTGGTGATTGACCTTGGACTAGCTTGTCCCCCGTTTAAAAATGGGATGGCAGTATCGGCAGGTGGTGTACACTCCAATCCCTCCATTGACTTCACCTTTTCCCTCCTCCCAGGAGCTCATTCCTGCTGGGTAGCAAAATTGTTTGCGGTTAAAAGAGCCAGAGTCACTCCCCAACTTGGGCTGCCGGCCCGGGGCCATCACTTACTTATTGATGAGGAGGTGGGGTTTGGTGTGTTAGAGTGAATTCTCGCATCTGTAGAACCCAGGGCAGCCTGCAGGAACCGGCTAAGTCTAAGTGAGTTATGTCCATGACCTTCCTGGAAAGATGCCTGAGTACTCTCTGTCGGGGTCAGGGTAGAAGTGGAGTTGGGGCTGCGAGGATGATTTAGGCTCAGTTTGTGCTGTGAGCCTGAGTCTTCTGGCGTGTCCGATGGGTTCCTCTTTATTTGCAGTCGGAAGGACCTGGCTCAGGTGTGAAAGGAACTCTCTTTGAAGGTTCCAGGGCTGCAGACGGTTGGCAGACGGAAGGCCCCAGCAGATCCAGCCTTCTCTAGCCCAAGCGAGAAGCAGGTGCAGAAATTCAAGCATGGTTCTGGGCCTCAGAGAGAATTGAGCTGGGGGCAGTGACTGATAGAGTCAATTCACTTGACCCCACTTTGTCTCACAGGTTGGTCTGGGTGGTGTGACCTATGCTTTGAGGCCAGGAGTCTCTGGGAGGCCAGCATGCCGTGGGACACCAGGCCTGGACACAGCGCCAATGGAGGACCCGAGGGTCCGGGCGCAGCTCGCTTGCGCGTACAGAAGCAGTGCCGGAAGTCATCCTTCGCCTTCTACCTGGCAGTGCGAGATCTGCTACCAGTGTGGCTACTCGAGGACATGCGTGCCAGCGAAGCCTTCCACTGGGACGAGCGCGGGCGCGCAGCTGCATATTCGCCATCGGAGGCCCTGCTCTACGCGCTCGTGCACGACCACCAAGCCTATGCGCACTATCTGCTGGCTACCTTCCCGCGGCGTGCACTCGCCCCACCTAGCGCGGGCTTCCGCTGCTGCACGGCGCCAGGACCGCACGTGGCGCTGGCGGTGCGTTACAACCGCGTGGGCATCCTGCGCCGCATCCTGCGAACCCTGCAGGACTTCCCAGTGGAAGAGCGTGTGCGCCTCCTGGACCGGCGTGGCTGCAGCCGTGTAGAAGGCGGTGGCACGTCGTTGCATGTGGCCTGTGAACTCGCACGTCCTGAGTGCCTCTTTCTGCTGCTTGGCCACGGAGCTTCTCCGGGCCTTCGAGATGGCAGTGGCTTTACACCGTTGGAGCTGCTGTTGCGCCAACTGAACCAGGACACCAGTTCAGCCCCTACTGCTGCTGAGGCCGCCTCTGCTACCGTCAACGTGGCCGCCAACACCACTTCGTCTGGGGAGGTGTGTCAGCGTCGCCTGCTGCTGCTTGACCTGCTAGCACTGTACACCCCGGGGGGCAGCGTTGTAGGCTCAGCTCGATGTGAACTGCTAGGAGACCGGCTACGCTGGCAGAGGTTGCTGGGTGAGGACAAGTTCCAGTGGCTAGCAGGGCTGGCGCCACCCTCCCTCTTTGTCCGTGCCATGCAGGTGCTGGTCACCACTATCTCACCTGGCCGCTTCCCAGAGGCCTTGGATGAGCTGCCTCTGCCACCCTTTTTGCAGCCCTTGGACCTCACGGGCAAGGGCTAGACTCAGGGGACCCTGACACAGTATTTAGGGACAGAAGTATTTTTGAGAGCATTGTACTGGCACTTTACATATATGGATCTCTGACTGTACAGAGGACTCTGCCTGGTCTGTCGCATGCATTTGGGGTAGGGCTGCCAGGTTGCTCAAGTGTAAGAGCTGCCTGCTCAGCCAAGGATAAGGGTGAGAACCTAGAGTCCCGAGGGGGTGGGGGGGAGGTGACAGCTGAGCCAAGCAGGTGAGGAACAGGAACAGAGGGTGGGGACTCTAATGACCAAGCAAGAGGACAGAATGTGCTGAGGCCAAGGGGACAAGCTCGTGTGGTTCTGACCGGCTCCCTCCTGTGCTGTCAGCCTCAGAAATGGCCCATGAGTTGGACTTGATCCTATGTCCAGGAGGACAAGCAGAGCTGAGCAGGCAGCTATAGCAGAGGTTGAGTGGAAGCCAGGCTGGCTGTATTTTCATCTCACACTGAGTCATTGCTCCTCCACCCAGGCCTGGAATTGGCCATTCTGCCCTCAGTCAGGACTGGCAGGTACTAGCTCTGGTCCTCTGTACCTGCTTCACCACAGGCTTTGGGCCCCTGCATCATGTGTCTTCATCAGAACCAGGTGTGCCTTCCAGGTCCCCCCTGCCCAGCCCCAGGGGTGGGCTTCCCTACTCATAATGGATGTCAGGTGGTGCTGATGGGGCTGTCACCCTGGGTAGGCTTCTTGCCCATCCTGGAGAGCTACTTTCTGCTGGGCACTTAGGAAGATTGGAGGCTTGTTAATGAATGCATAATCATTCTTCAGGATAAAGGGACCTTGGCTGCAAAGCTGGGTTCGCACCCCGAGGAACTTCGAGACTGGGGAGGGCCCTTCCCTATCCAGGGATTTTGCTAGGCAGTGAAATTCAACCTTTGTGGCACAGGCTTGTAGGCCATGATGTGCTGCCAGGAGCAGAGGCTAGCAGTCTGCTGAAGTGGCCAACCTGACTGGGGGTACCTGCTGCTGAGTGCAGCATGCCGTGGGGGGTGGGAATGTCCAGGGTGCTGAGCCACAGGAGGGAAAGCCTGGAGAACAGGCAGGGCCCTAGACTTTGCTACCTCTGTTCTGGGCCCGTGTTATCGTCAAGGGACTTTAGGCCATTTCCCAGGCCTGAAAATGAGAGGTTACTTGCTGGTATAGATCCTACGTCTAGACTGGAGGCTCTGCTTCCCTCTGCCTGAGTACCTTCTCTGAGTCCTGGCAGTTGTGGGCGATGGGTGTTAGTGTCTTCCTCTGCCCTGTTTGACTCAACTCACAATCAGTCCCCTCGGGCTTCTAGGAGGTCCCAGGTCCAGATGCCATTGGAGGTGACATTTCCTTATTTGTAGGACATGACCAGTGGTTTGCTGTAGCTCCTGGGGAGCCTGTTGGGAATCTTGGCTTCCCCTCACCTGTCTCTAGATCAGTGCCCTTTGGGCTCTGCTGGTGCAGAGCTGGGTGCTTCTCTGTGCCCTTTAGGTAGACAGACTGCTGCCTTCCTAGCTGCTTGGTCTGGAGGATCGTCCGTGTGCTATGTAGGCCCTGTGGTCATCAGGGAGGCCTTGTGGGAGGAAATGGCACCATAGAGGAAGGACCTAGCCCGAGAAAGGTACAGGGGAACACCAAGCCCAAGAGGAGTGGCTTGGCTCATGGTGACAAACACATAAGTGTCATGGTTAGTCACTGTGGATGTGGATTGTTTCACTGCTGGTGGCCCCCAGGCCTCTGTGCAAAGGCAGACTCACCAAGGGCACGTATGTGGGAGGTGAAAGAAGGCAGGCCCAGAGGGGTAGAGAATCCTTGCCAACTACCTCAGAGGAATGCCTGATTGCTGCCACAGCTGTTTATTGTCATGGGATGCCTAGTGCAGGCCTGCACTTCAGGAATCGAGAGGGCCTGGAAAGGTGGTACAGGCTGATAAACAAGGCCTCACTTATCGTTGGGATGACTGTTTCTGAGAGGAAGGTGGGTGGCCTCAATGTGTCTTATCTGTCCCCTTGGCCCTCCAGCCCCAGGAAGGGCTGTGGTACCACCTGACACATTACCACCCTGGCCATGAGCTTGCAGCACTGACTAGAGCTTGCCAGGTTCTGTGCCGGCATGGCATCCACTATCAGCTAGTGGTAGGTGACCTTGGTGTCTCCAAAACATACAAGCAAGCTGTGTTCTCTTGGTTAATTCTTCACTTGCCCCCATCAAATGTATGTGTCCCCAGGAGATTTGTACTATACTCCAGTTAAAGAGTTCAGGAACCAGAATTCTGGACCCTGACGTCTATTAGGGAAGACAGTGAACTGAGCCACTGAGACTCATTCCTGAGGGCCTCACCTGTCTTGGAAGGTCAGTCTGCATTGGTGGGGTAGCCTGCTGCTGCTCCCATCCTCTGTGTCTGCTCTCCACACGGACTCCTTCTGCTACAACCTCGGTTTCATTTCTCCACTAGCCTCAGTGGATGGCAGTTCTGTACATTATCGCATATCCTATCCAGACAAGGCTCCCTAGGAGGCAGGAAGAACACCGGCTCTTCAAGGCTTGTTTCCAGTAACTGCAGATGATCCTTAGTGGCACTGTGATCCTAACACAGCAGAGGATCAAGAGATCGTGGTCAGGGGCTGGAGAGATGGCTCACTGCTTAAGAACACTGGTTGCTCTTCCAGACTTAGACTCAACTCCCAGCTACCCTCACGGTAGCTTAAAACAGTTTATAACTCCATTTCCAGGGGATCTGACGCTCTCTTCTGACCACTTTGGCCACCAGGCATGTACATGGTACACAGACTTACATGTAGGCAAAACACTCATGAAATAAATCTTAGGAAAAAAGTTAGTGCAGGGCTCAGAATATAGTTCACAGGATTGAGTGCTTGCCTAGCAGCTAAAAAGCCATGGTTTTCATCAACAGTACCAAATAAAATTGGGCGTGGTAGTGTACACCTCTAATCCCAGCACTCATGAGGTAGAGGCAAACAATGACCTCCTTGGCTATGTAGTCAGCTTTAAGTCGGCTTGGGCTATGGAAGACTGTCTCAAAAAAATTCATCAAGGTTAGCCTAGGCTACGTGAGTTCTAGGCTACTCCTGTCCCTGTCTCAACAAAGCAAACATCAGTAATTCATACTGGTGTTCCCCCCACACCCTCCTTGATGACTGGCTGACTATAAAAGCCTGAGATGATGTCTACATGATAAAACACAAAGGCAGCAATTTGTAGCTGGATGAGTTATGACTAATGTCTCTATGGGTGTGACTGTTGTCCCAGCACAGGAGGAAGTGTAGAGCTCTCCCGCCACTGCTATCTAGACATTTAAATGTTTTCTCTTCTAAAGCATAGGGCTGGAAAGATGGCTCAGTAGGTAAAGGTGCTTGCCACCCAAGCCTGGAGTCCTGAGTTCAATCCCTGGAACCCATGTAAAGGGGCAAAAAATGCAATTGTGTTATGGCATGCACACCCACACACGTGCATATAAACATACGAATGAATAAACAGAGTCCAGCATGGAACACTGGGACTGTGGGGAGAAGTCCAGTCCTACAGGGGAGGCTCAGGTCACACTGCTCACCAGTGAGCTGCTGGCTGCATGTTCATGTCATCTTGGTGTATTACAGATTTTTCTCTTGGCAATGCTGGGCGATGGAACTACACTAAGCAAGTATGCTGCTCTAACCACCCCCCAGCCCCAAGAGTCAGTATTTTTAAAGATCACCATGGTAGGGACTGGAGAAATGGTTTAGTGATTAAAGAGTACTGGCTGCTCTTCCAGAGGACTCGGGTTCAATTCCCAGCACCTACATACCAGTTCACCACTGTTTAACTCCAGTTCCAAAGGACTTGGCACTCTCATTCATACACATGTAGGGAAAACACCAATGCACATGGTATAAGCACTTCCAATTATTTTATGAAAAGGATTTTTTAAATGCTTTTGGTGTTAATTCTGTGATTGGACTCAAATACTGTTAATACTGCAAAATTAAGAGAATTGAGTTTCTACATGTACATTTTATTTAGTTTTGAAATAAATAATACATTTACATGGCTCAACATTCAAAGGGTAAAAAAAGACACAGGCTTGGAAACAATCACTGGCCAGCTGTTTGTCCCAAGTGAAAACTAGTCTCTCTGCCCCTCCTAAAGAGTGAAGCACACACACAGCGCCCTTGCCATGCAGTGTTCTCTCTGTAAACCGTACTGTGCTGACAGGTCAGAAGGATTTCACACCACCCTAAGATCACCTGTGGGACCCCACGGTACACTCTGCTGACATACATCCTGTGGCATTGCAGACAGGTGTTCAAGCTCATAGACAGTGGCACCCTCCCTGTTTAGCTGTATTTGTTGCCATTCTGGGAATTGAAGCCAGGGGCTGCATGCTAGGCAAGGGCTAGGTACACAGCTCTTGTTTTGTTCTTGACTAGTTTTTAAGAGATGCCATTTTTAGTGTTAGGCTTTTGGACTGAGGGCCCATCAGAGGCTTTCTCGGAGGGCTGTGCCTTTGGGATCTCCCACTGGAGGACATTTCTCTGAGTTGCCTCTTCACCTCCTCTGTCCATCTTTGTGTTGTTTGTTCCTACTGGTTTATACACGTCCAACATGGATGCCAACGTCCTGGCAGTCCTGACTCCTTTTCAGTTTGTTTACTCTTAAATTCAAGTTTTTTTGAGACAGGATCTTGTGGTCCAGACTGGTCTGGAACTCGTGACAATTCTGCCTCAGCTTCCTGAGTGCTGGGATTGCAGGCATACTGAGTCCATGTAGGTAGGGATTCTGATCTGTCTTTTGTTGCTAAGCCACATCCCTGCCCCACACAGGATTTCTAATGTACAGGTTCTACATTTTGAATAAGTAAAACCTCCATATGGGTTTTCTGTGGCTGTCCCATCATCTGAGCATAGAAAGCAAAGGGAGGTTTTCTGTGCTAAGTGGAGACTGGGCACAGCAGCTGTTGGCTCTCTCCCCTGCAATGCCTATGGAATGCTGTGAGACTGACTACCGGGTGCTGCCTGGCCACTCTGCCTGAAGGCCCTGCCATGGTCTGGGTCGTACCTGGCATGCTGGCCCTTGCTGGAGCAACTGCAGGAGTTTCTGGCATCAGCACAGGTCAGCAGATTTGTCAAGCTGGGTCCTAGTGCATGTTCACTGTGTGACTCTCTGAGGCTCACAGACTAGCCACAGTCTCCTTCCTGGGCTCTAGAGAAGGGGCATGAAGCTAAGAGACCTGAGCAGTAACATGGGATATCTGTGGGTACTGTCATGATTTTAAGAATTCCTCTGTCTCTCCAAGAGAAACATTCCAATAGGGATTCTGAAAGAGCTATACTCATAGACTTCTTTGCATGGAATCTGACGTCATTAGCAGGACATGGTGGTGGACACCCATAATCCCAGAAACTGAAAGGTGGAAGCAGGAAGATCAGCAAACCTACATGGTGAACTGGAGGCCAACCTGGGCTACATAAGACTGACTCAAAACAACAAAAGAGAATGTCTTGGGACTGCCCTTCATTCTGCCTTCTTTGGGGCATCCTTTCTAGGACTGTCAGAGGGTGTGTGCTGCAGTGGAATGGCACTGCCCGCTGCACCATCTGCACAAGTTGCTTCGAACCACCCAGGCAGTGGCGCTCTGCTGCAGCGTGCTGGGCTTCCTGCAGGCCTCCCAGCTCACTCATCTGACACAACAGCTGGAAAAAGTAATATTTTGCATGATCTCAAAGCACAACTAAAATTTAAAACCAAAAAGTCATCCAAAGCACTGAAGCTAAAACTAGTCTCCAAGTGTCCACTTAGCTCAGGTTTAATTGCACTACTGTCCCGTGGGCTTAGGAAGTGCTGCCATTGGGAGGGAGGGGCCAGGCAAGGCACACCATTCACAGAAGAAGACCAGCCCACTCAGGGCCACTTCTGCTGTCACTGAACTCTTGCAAAAGAGTCTATAAAACGAAGTACAGTCAAGGCTCCCAGCAGCTCATCACTGCTGAGACCTGGAAGCCTCTGCATCCTTACTGCTGGGGCCCTGACACATGCTTAGTAGAAAACAGACATCAAGTAACTGCCTGGACCAGGCGGACTAAAACAAAGCAGCCAATCTGGAGCAGTGACAGAGACCTGGTAGGCAGGGTGGACAGCAGACTCGGGGAAGGACACGCGGTGGGTAGCCTGCCCTTGAAGCTCAGTGCCCTATCCCGACCACTGTGATGGGACAAGGCAACTGTAAGCAGAGGCACTGCATCCCACCAGCTCCTGGAGAGTCAATGCTATACTGGCTGCTCTTGGGTTAAGAACATGATAGGGGATGACCACCTCTGCAAAGCTATACCCAAGACAAGGTGGGCTTAGGATAAACCTCATGAAGGAACAAAAGGCCTTCACTGTTTTCAGAAGATACATTTATCTTCTGAATCTGTGAGACTTGATTTTAAGTGAGGTATCTTATTCAGGTTTGTAACATAACAAACAAAAAGGCAATTACTAGATCCATCTTCTGAGGAAGAGCCTGGCTTTAGGATACCTGCCAGCATACCAGTCAAATGTCATTCCCAAGACGTCTCTAGGTTAGCTCAGCACCCCTGTGCTGGGCTATGTGGGCATCTGTGTTCTGTCTGCACCCATTGGCTGTTGTGTTGGCTGAGGTGGGCAGGGGGTGGGCAGCTACCCTGAGTGCGGGCAACATGACGAGGCTAGGGTATGTGCATGTTTCCCTGCACAGCCCCGCCCCCATCATGGGTGCTTTCCCACCTGGAATGTCCGGTGTGGGATGTGCACTGTGGCCTGTATGTCTAGGAGAGAAGTGTGGGACCCTGTGATAAAGTCAACACTATCACCAAACACATCTAGTGGCTGCAAGCTCCGACCTGCCGGCCATCTGGTCTAGGGTTCTGGAATGGACATGTGCCCAACTCTTCCTGGCTTTGAATCACCGGCCTCTGGCGGTGTCCCTCTTGGCTCACACACCAGGACCCATAGTTGCTGATAAGAATTGACTGTAGTGCACAGGTAACGAGTGCATGCAACCGAGCAGCAGCCGCTGTTCCCACTGGGAGGTGACCCTGGCAAAATGTCAAAGGTGCTGCTCCTACAGCGACAGCTCCGAGCACGTGGCTAAGGCTGTGAGTTCTGTAATGAGACCAAAACAGATACAGATGAAAGCAAGTGTGAGATGTCCAGCCTGGTGGATGAGGCATGTCCGTCCATGAGCCACCGGAGAGAGCGGCCTCCATCACAGAACCCGGCTTCCTCCATCACTGGCTGCCTGGGCTGCTTCAGATGACCTCCCACTCGTCCTCCAGCTCCTCAGGGTGGGAGGTGGCTGCTTGGCTGTTCTGAGTGTTGTGTGAATGGCTGAACGTCTTTGTCAGTCGCTGAAGGAGACAGCCAGAGGAGCCTACTGCCCACAGCTCATCTGATGAGGTCGCTGTAAAGATGACAGCCAGTCAGTCTTATAAACCGCATAGTCTGAGACAAGGGGCACGGAAGGTGATCAGCCCCGGGTGTGGTCGGGATGTGATAGCATTATGGCTCAGGGATGAGGAAGAGCCGGCCATCTCTCCAATCTGTGCTGTGTTCACTCCATGTAATTTCTTAGGATTTTTTTTTTTTTTTTTGAGACAAGAGTCTCACACTATAGCCCAGATTGGCTTGGAACTCACTATGTAACCCAGGTTAGCCTAGAACTCACCATCTACCTCCTCAGCCTTTCCAGTGTTTGGATTACAAGTGTGTGTAGCTGTGCAAGCAGTTTGCTCCCAGCTGCAGAACAAAGCTCCTGTTCCTGCAGAACCTGCGTCTGGATCCCTCCCACCGGTGGGCCTTGTCCTCGGCTCTGGCTGTGGGATGTGGAGCTGAGTTGGAGCAGCCTCTTCACATCCCCTCACCCGCCCTCCACCTTCCCCCAGGAGATACCAAGTCTACCATGCCCAAGCACCTACCCGTGAAACAGGATACACATCCCGGAATTTTCTTCCAGTAGTCCCCAGCAGGATTTTTGTCTGTGATGCCATAGCGCCGGGCAAGGTCACCATTTGGACAGCGGGCCCACACAGTTCTGGTGCTCAGTGCCAACTGGCAGGCCTGCAATCCTGTGGGCAAACTTGGTATCAGCTCACCCCTGGAACATACATCTAGAGCACCATTCCCAGTGCTGCTCTCTCCAGACACTGTTGGCCACCAGGGCTTGTGGTGACACTGTATAGTGCTGGGCACCAAGGCACAGAGTGCCCACAGGGCTTGTGGTGACACTGTATAGTGCTGGGCACCAAGGTACAGAGTGCCCACAGGGCTTGTGGTGACACTGTATAGTGCTGGGCACCAAGGTACAGAGTGCCCAGGAGGCTGGCCCAGCCACACAGGAGTTGGGGCTCTGAAAAAGCTGTATTTCCCGCATTCCCACAGTAGGCTGGCCTGGGTTCTCCCAGCAAGGAATGCCCTTCAGATCTTTACCTGCAGGGCTCCTGCTTCAGAACATCTCAGACCCAACTGAGTACCCAGGACCTCTATATGGCCACTGCATAGGTGTTTTACAGTCAGTGGATCTGGGAGACCTCAAGTTTAACTGACTTCAGTTCTTGTCTTACGTGGCTGTGGGGGACACTAGGGTTGCCGTTAGATTGTTCCTACCTGGCACATGCTCCCAGTCTGTCCCCACAGGCATCTCCTCGGTGATTCCAGTTCGCACGTGCACATTCCATCTGCTATCCAGGGCCCACAACATCTGGTCATTGGGGCTGGAATGGACGCTGACCAAAGTGACCCCAGCAAGCTGGAAATAGGAAGGGGCAGTCCTCAGAGAAGGACAAGAGGGTTAGGGAGCTGGGTGGAACAGCAGTCATTAGCAGAAGAGGCAAGGCTGGCATGGGCTCCTTGCTGGTTCTGCACCTGGCAGCAGTCTCACAGGAAAGAAAGACATTTACAAGGCCATCATCACAATGTCACACTATGGGGTATCCCAGCAGACAACCAGACAACTTCAGCTGGCAACGTAGAGAGACAGAAGAGGTCTGGATAGGGAGTGAGCCAATGTGAGAAGAAATGGACTTCAGCCCACAGGGCAGAAAAGGCCCCACAGTTTTGCTTGCATGCAGCCTGCCCCTGGCTACCCTCATATTCACTAAGCATAGGGTAGCCTCCATTATGGGCAGCTTACCTGGGCCCTGACATCTACTTGAAGACTTCCTCTTATCTCTATCAGTCCTCCTGCCTGTGCCTTTGTGTCAAGAGACATTTCCTGCAGTATGGACCATGGGAGATGGAGGCAGAGAAAGCTAGCAGGAGCTGGCTCTTGGCTGGGCACCAGGCTGGCTGCTCCTGTGTCCAGGGCAACATGCTATGGAATGTTGTCAACGTTTTATAGGCAAGAACAAATCCTTCCAAAGCTGCTTGCTGTCCTAGAGCAGGCACTTCACAGAGTAGCAAAGTCCTCATGTTTTTTTAGGGCAGAGTAATCTAGAGACCTTGTTGGAGGAAGTGCCACTGTGGGCATAGGCTTTGAGGACCATCTTCAGAACCCAGCAAAACCAGCACTTGTAGTTGTAGGGTAGATACTGCAGAAAGAATGCTCAGGAATAGGTCTCCTCGACAACTCTGACATCTTTCCTGATCAGGTAGGTAACGATGACTGGGACCACTGTCGACTAGACAGTGAGTTCATGGCCAGCCTGGTCTACAGAGTTAATTCTAGGACAGCCAATGCCACACAAAGAAACCCTGTCTCACAAAAACAAAACAAAAAACTCAAACAACAACAACTCCCACCCAAACAACAAACAAACAAAGAACAAAGAGAAACATAGCTACGCCTGAAGGCACACACAAGTCTGTAAGGCCAGTAAGGAAGGTTGGAAGGTTGAGGCAGGAGATCACAAACCCTGACAATGTACTAAGATCCTGTCTCAAAATGACAAAAACATGAAATTAGTGGTGTTGAACACCTTTAATCCCTCCCAGTTGTCCTAGGCAGAGGTAGGTGTATCTCTGCGTTCAAGGCTAGCCTGATCTAGAGTGAGATCCAGGACAGCCAGGGCTATACAGAGAGACCCTGTTTAAACAACAACAAGTCATAAAATGAGACGTGGAGCTATAGTTCAGTGGTCAGCACTCGCCTGCCACGTATGAGCTCCCAGCACTACCTAAACCCAACAACAGAAATAAAGATGGAGGCAGGGAAGTGTGAGTCCAGAGCATCCCCCGGCCCCAGGGACAGTGCTGTTGACTTTGTCCTAAACAGAAGGATTGTTATGGAGAAACTGAGGCCTAACAGGGTTTCTGTACACCAAGCACCTCCCTTAAACCAACAGGAACCTCCCACATCCGAAGGAACTCACTTAAGCTGCCCCAAAAGTCAGCTATGTCAGGCAAGGGCATCTAGTCAACTGAACAGCCTGTATCAGCTCAGAGACTGAACTCTGCTCACTGCCATATACAACTTGCTTTTCTGACATTTTTCTCCCTACCAGAAGATCTTGGCAGTTTGATCCCCAGCAAACCTTTCTGTATACCCATGAGTTGGTACAGGAAGGAGGAAAAGACTATTAAAAAGTTAGCATATAAACAGGCAAGCTGGGACACAAAAACCACACAGGGACCATGAAGACAGAAGACACTTCAGAAAGCACTGGTGCTACAAAGACGACACATGGGTAAGAATGCCTGTGTGTAAGCATGAGGACCTGAGCCTGGAGCCCAGCACCCAGGTCAGAAGCATGGCTGTGCATTCCTATAGACACGGTGTTAAGAGGGTAGACACAGGAGATTGCTGGGGCTTGCTGATTGGTAGGCTAGCTGAAAAATTATGAGCTCCAGGTCTAGTGAGAGACCCTGGAGCTACTGTCTTCTGGTCCCTATATGTGTGCACAAGGTTGCACACACACACACACACACAACACACACACACACACACACACACATACACACAAGTGCACGTATGCGGGGTGGGTCAAAAAGAGGTTAGGTTTGGAACTACCAAAGTAAGAATTTCAGCAAGTGAAGAAGAGAGAGGAAGGTATGGACATCTACGGACTCACCATGTGGCAACAGGACAGCCCGCAGACCAAGGATAAGATGGCAGAGTGTTAAGCCGGGCGGTGGTGGCGCACGCCTTTAATCCCAGCACTTGGGAGGCAGAGGCAGGCGGATTTCTGAGTTCGAGGCCAGCCTGGTCTACAGAGTGAGTTCCAGGACAGCCAAGGCTATACAGAGAAACCCTGTTCTCGAAAAACCAAAAAAAAAAAAAAGATGGCAGAGTGTCCTCTACTCTACACTGAGCAGAAGCAGACATTCACAAAGTATGCCTCTTCTGATCTGCCCTCATCACATCAGGGAAAGAGATCCAACAAGCGTCTAGAGGGAAATCAGTGTAAACGTGTAGAATCCGGTGTCAGCACCTGAGCATTCAGACTTGTTCTGAGCTAGATTCTAGCAACACACATAAAGGTGGAAGGAGAGAACTGACTCCAATACTGACTCCAAGGTCCTCTGACCTTCACAAATGCACCTTGGCACATATGTATGCACACACAAACATCACACACACACAGACACACAAGTATAGTAAAATAGAAAGTTTTGAAAGTCGATGAAACAAAGAGTTGTTTCTTTGAAAAATTAATTAAGTACAATCCATAGACACTTAGCTAATTAGAAGAAAAAGAGAAGACAAATTAATAAAATTAGAAATGAAAAAGGGAAAATTGAAAAAGATACCAATGAAATCTAGAGGGTCATTAGGGAATGCTTCCAAAATTCTGTATTCAAAAACTCTACAGGAATTCTTAGACACAAGGATGAACCTTTAGACAGATATGACCTACAAACCTACCTCAAGAACACACAGAAAGCAAAGGCTTTGATAAGAAATGAGATAGAAACAGCAATCGCCTCCCCAGACAGAAAAGCCCAGAGCAGAGAGCTTCACAGTTTCTTTCAAAAGACCTTAAAAAGGAACAAACAGCAAGCTCTTGAGACCAGTTCACAAGGCAGAGAGGACCTGAATGTTATCAGACACGTTCTATGGAGCTAGCCAGCATCAGACGCCTACCAAAACCAGAAAAGGACAAACTAAAAAGAGAAACTACAGACTGATTTCCCTGATGAACACAGACATGAAAATTCTTAGTAAAATACTTGCAAAGTGAATTCAACAACATAAAAAATCATATATCATAATCGAGTGTATTTTAATCTAAAGATTCAGGAGTGGGTCATTGTATGCAAACCAATATATCATAGTACATAGGTAAGACAGAAATCACATCTCTGAAGATGGAGCTAGGCCTCTAATAAAGCTCAACATCACTTCATGATAAAAGCTCCAAAGAAACTTGAAATAGAAGGAATGTACCTCACATAATAAAAGCTATATTCAGCAAATCTATAGCCAACACTATATAAATAGAGAAAAATGGAAAGCACTTCCTCTGACATTATGAATGAGACGGGATGTGGCTCTTCAATCTGGTTCAGCATAGTGCTTGAACTCTCAGCTAGACTGCAGTAAGGTGAGGTGAGCAGGGAAGGTGGATACGGCCAGGAAAGGAAGAAGCTGAGTTAGCCCAGTTTGCAAATGGTAAAGCTCGTCCAAAAACCTGAACCCCAATACACTCTGTAAGCAGAGCAGGATAGAAAACTGACATTACAAAAATGAGGAACTGGAGAGATGATGCGGCCATTACGAGCACTGCAAGCCAGAAGACCTACGCTCAGTTTCCAGCACCAAGACGGGAGCTCACACTGACTGTGACCCCAGTCCCAGGGATCTGATGCTGCCTGGCCTCTGCAGGCACGGAAGGAGTGAGGTGAATATAAACTCAGGCAGGCATGAACACGGTGAATATAAACTCTGGCGTGAACACACACAATCTTTAAAAAATTAGGAGCTGTTCTATAAACTAATAACAAACTTGCTGAGAAAGAAATCACAGAAGCCGGGCACGGTGACACACACCCGCAATCCCAGCATTTGAGAGATGGAGGCAGGAGGATCACTATTTCAAGGTCACCGTGAGTACATGAAATTTGTCTCCAAACTATTAAGGGAGCTAGAGAGATGGGTTGTCAGTTATGAGCTCTTACCTGGTTCAGTTCCTAGCACCCATATGCTGGCTCATACTGGCTATAGTTCCAGGGAACCAATGCCCTCTTCTGAATTCCACTGGCACTGCATGAATGTAATGCACATACATCCATGCAGGCAAACACTTTCATGAATAAACAACAACAACAACAAACCTCTAAAACCTATCAGGAGGAATGGGTAGACAGCTCAGCTGTGAAGTACTTTCCATGTAGTATGAAGACCTGAGTTCAGATCCCTAGCACCGGGTGAAAGCTGGCCATGGCAGCACACATCCGTAACCATAGAGACAAGCACATCAATCCTGAGGCTTCACTTGTTAGCCAGTCTAGCTTCCGTGTTGGCACCAGGTCAGTGAGAGATACTGTCTCAAATAAACAAACAAACCACTAACAACAGAGGGCTATGGAGAGGCACGTGATGCTGACCTCTGGTTTCCACATGTGCATGCACAGGCAATTGCACCCACATGTACACATACATATGTATACACCAGACACACAAAGTGGAGTAAAAAATTAATTCATAACAGCATCAACAAACCAACCAGCGGGAGCTGGAGAGATGTCTCAGAGGTTGAGAGAACATAGTGCTCTTCCAGAGGACCCAGGTTCAAACCCTAGCACCCACATGACAGCTCACAACTGTCTGTAACTCCAAGATATGACACCTTCACACAGACATATATAGAGGCAAAACACCAATACACATAAAAATAAAGAAAATAAAAAATTTTAAAAAAATCAAACAAACAAGCAAAAAGCAACAACAGAAGATATAAAAACCATAATGATTTAAACTAACCAGGGAGGTAAGAAAGCACTGCAATGAAAAGTTTACCACACTAAAGAAACAGTGGAAGACCCTTAGGAGATGGAAAGACCTCTCATGGACCAGCACAGCACAATGAAACTGTTCGTAGGACAACACATTGATGGCAGTGGGATTTAATGACACTTCACATGTTTTGGCTACTTGCCAGCTGTCAGCCTTGGTGCTATAATGTGTGCTTTGCCAGGCCAAGTCTTCAGTGTAGGCAGAGCACACAGCACTGGATGGCCAATAATGGCACCGCACAGGGGAACTGGCTGGGGACGGTGGCTCACAGCTGAGCAGAGTCGATGATCAGGAAGAAGCCGAGCCTGCTCAGGGTGGGGTCAAGCGAGGGTAGGTGCCTGAGGACTCCTTTAGTTCAGCTGCTGAGCCTACAGTGCTATGAAAGACCACACCATCACTTGCTCTAGCTTTAGAGGCACCCCAAATACGGACATAAATCTCTGCAAACTCCAATTCTAAACCTGCTAAATACAACTAAAAATATTTCTCCCAAGTCCTCCCAGGCACTAGCAAGTCTGAAAACTGAGTCATTTGTTTTGAGTACTTTGTCGAAACTTCACCCCAAAACCACTATCAGAGGGAGGTTTTAACAGAGACCAGGAAACAAAAATAGAGGCTTCTGCTCCCTTCATGTGCCCATGGTACCCTCTGTGCTCCACCTCTGCTCAGCTCGGAGGAGGGTGTCCCGAATGAGACTCGGAGCCTGAGCAGAGGTGCAGAGGACCCAGGGCACACAGGCCACTATGTGACCTATGTCTGCTATGGAGCCACCACACACTTCCTAACCCTCAGACTCATTCCTGAACTTACTTTTGCATTTGCAGAAGAGTCCCTGTTGGCCTCATCACTAAGCTGTGAGTGGTATCAGTGAGCTCAGGACGGACACGAGCTCCCTCATGGCTCCTGGAGTCAGGGTCCCCACACAGGCCTAGGACCCTAGTGCCAGAGGAGGGAGTCAGATCAGGTTATCACACACCCATGTCTGCATTTAGCCTTGCCACCTATGTGGCAGGTCACCAGAGCTTGCTGGGGCCAAAAGGCAAAGCTTTACTCAGGGTCAGAACTGCCAGGCTGTCCCCAAGGAACAGCAGCACAGCCAAGGAGTGAGTTTTATAGGAGTGTGGCAGGAGAGCACTAAGTGTGTGTGTTGGGGGGGGGGGTCTGGCTGTCAGAATAGCAGGAGGCTGTGGTTAAGCTGTTCTGCTGAGACAAGGGGTCAGCGGACTTCTGAGAAGTGCTGAACATTCAGTCTTCATTTTCCAAAGGGGCTAGATGGGTCATCCCTCTTGGTGTTTTAGGTGACTATCTTGGGCCAAAGCTCTGGGTCAACTCTATACGACCTATTAGACACAGGCAACTTCCTGAAACACTCTGAGCTGGAGTCTTCTCTGTCACCTGGAGACAGAACACTGGGTATTATGGTGTATGCCTAGAGTCTTAGCACTTGGGAGGCTAGTGCAGGAGGATCACTACAAATTCAAGGTCAACCTTGGCTTCACATAGAGACTGTGTGTCAACAAAACAAAGAGCCAGGCATGGTGGCACAGGCACTCACTCAGCACTCAGGGCAGAGGCTGGAGGATCAGGACTTCAAACTTATCTTTGGCTACACAGTAAATTTGAGATCAGCCTATAGACAGGAGACACCGTCTTTGAAAAAACCAACAATGAACCAAACATAAAGGAAGAGGGGTGGGGCTGGAGAGATGGCTCAGTGGTTAAGAGCACTGACTGCTCTTCCAGAGGTCCTGAGTTCAATTCCCAGCAAACACAGGGTGTCTCACAACCATCTGTAATGGGATCTTACGCTGTCTTCTGGTGTGTCTGAAGTGACAGTGTACTCACATACATAATATAAACAAATTTAAAAAAAAGGAAAAGGGGAAAGGAGTGGCTGCTTTCTGTGTTGCCACAAAGAAGGACAGATGTGCTTAAAGCACTCAGGCTGCCTCAGTGGATCATCTGTGATAGCTCAGTGTGTCACCCCTAACCTTAGAAATGACAGTCAGGCCAGGCGGTGGTGGCGCACACCTTTAATCCCAGCCCTTGGGAGGCAGAGGCAGTCGGATTTCTGAGTTTGAGGCCAGCCTGGTCTACAGAGTGAGTTCCAGGACAGCCAGGGTTATACAGAGAAACCCTGTCTCGAAAAACCTTAAAAAAAAAAAAAAAAAAAAGAAATGACAGTCAGGGACTAGAGACATGGCTCAGCAGATAAGAGCACTGACTTCTCTTACAGAGGACAAGGGTTCAATTCTCAGCACCCACATAACAGCTCACAATGTCTGTAAGTCCAAGATCTGACACTCTCACACAGACATACATGCAGGCACAAAACAATCAATGAACATAAGAAAGGAAGGAAGGAAGGAAGGAAAGAAGGAAGGAAGGAAGGAAGCAAGGAAGCAAGGAAGGAAGCAAGGAAGGAAGCAAGCAAGCAAGAAATGACACTCAGGCGTCCACTAGAAGCCTTAGCAGGGGTGGCTAGGAGAAGCAGTTGTGGGTCTCAGTAAGGCTCTGCCTCATAGTAGGGTTGTGTGGTGCTGAACAGGTCCCTTAAACTGTTCTTTTTTTTTTTTTTTTGGTTTTTCCAGACAGGGTTTCTCTGTGTAACCTGGGCTGTCCTGGAACTCACTCTGTAGACCAGGCTGGCCTTGAACTCAGAAATCCGCCTGCCTCTGCCTCCCAAGTGCTGGGATTAAAGGCGTGCGCCACCACTGCCTGGCTCCCTTAAACTGTTCTAAGCAAAGCAGCAAAGCCACTTGCTGGTGAAGTAGGGAGAGTGTCCTCTGGCTTCTGCTTCTTGGGAGCAAAAAGTAGGATGAAGGAAAGGGTACTTCCTGGAAAAGTGCTTCATGAAGGCCCACACATACACAGAGCTTCTTTCCTCTTCCCCCAGGATCCAGTGTGAGAAGCATCTGGATCTACACACCCCCAGGCAAAGCGATTCCTTCTATAACACGCTGCGGTATTCGAAGTGAGCAAACAGCTCTGCTCGGCAGCACCGCTGAAGGAGTCCATGTTTAGCAGCCACTTGGAGTCACTGCCTCACTCAGAGCACAGCCTAGAGGTCCTTTCACGGGACATAATAAGTAAAGAGACTGGGTCTGTAACAACAGGACTGGGGAGAGGGCTCAGCAAAGCCTGATGACCTGCACTCTGCAGCTGGAGCCCACGGTGGCGGGAGAGACCGACAGCTGAAAGCCGTCTCTGGTCTGCGCACATCCACCGAGCGCACCCCAGCACACATGTCCACTTACAATAGTAATAGTAAAACATAGGTAAATAAAATAAAAATTGAACAACTACAAACAACAACAACTCTCATACAAAGATGCTCAGAATCGAGTTTGGACTTCAACACCACTGTAACTGGAGCACTGGGAGATCTAACACCTCCTTCTGACCTCCTTGGGCGTATCCATGGTACATACCCATATAGACATAGAAACAAAAATCCTTAAAGAGACAAGTTGAATTCCAAAGGCAGAGGCAGGCAGCTCTTTGAGTTTGAGGCCACTTTGGTCTACATCTTATGCCAGTCAGGGCTAAATAGTCTGACTCTCTCTCAAACTTCCAAACAAACAAACACACACAAAACACGCAAAAAACAAGCCCCAGCTAATATTACTACCCTGATAAATTCTGTCAAATGCTTAAAAACTCTGTAACACCAATCCTCCATAAGTCCTTTCAAAACAGAAGAGAAGTATTTCAACAATGTCTTTCTTTAAGGCAGTGATGGGACTGAGGGCAGGGCCTGCTGCGTGCCTGGCAGAAGCTCTGCTGCTCAGCTATGCCTCCAGTTACCTAGACCACGTGCACTTTAGAGATCAGCATTATCCTGTACCGAACTGCAGACACTCATGACGGGAGCAGGAAGTCCGAGGTCACTGTTCCTCAGGAGTGTGAAGGTGAAATCCTCAACAGTACCAGCAAAGCAAACCGGACAGCGTACATGGCACAAAGGGTTACCCAGCACCACGGCACAGGATCTACCACAGGAATCAAAGTGCACAAGCTGTGTTCAGTGGACTTGTTTTGGTGCTGTGACAAAATATCCCAGGAACCAAAAGAGGGAGGAGGCAGGTGTGGTGGCACATGCCTGTTCTCCTGGTGGTGCAAGTTCAGGGCAAGTCTGGTTTACGTACAGAGTGCCAGACCAGCCAGTGAGACCCATCACAAGCAAACAAACCCCATTTGACATGTACTAAAAATAGAAAAGTTTAGGAAAAATTTTTAGGGGCCACAGTATGTAGTGAAACGGAAACCCTCACATTCTGCTTGCAGAATGCAAAATCAAAGATTCACTGCAGAAAACTGGAAGTTCCTGTTCCTCAAAGAAGAAGGAAGCGTCTCCCTAAGAGTTGTATGCAAATACTGGTAGGAGCCTTCACAGCAGCTAGGAAGCAGAAACAAGCCAAATACCCATCAACTGAGCATGAATAACAGTGGTCTCCAGTGATGGAGTTATTATGTCATAAAAGCGAGTGAAGAACTTAGGTGTGCTAAGACATGGAAGACCTCTGAGCACATAACACCCAGAGAAAGATGTCTGATGAGAAGGCAGATCTTAGCAGGATTCCATTTATTATATGCAATGTATAGACTAAGGAAATAAGAAGTGATCAGTGGTAGCGACAGGCTTTTGGGTTTGAGGTTTCTGAGAGCAAAGGAGTCTAATCAGTAGGATCTGCTCTTTCGATAATGAGAATGCTCCAGGACTGTACAGTGGTGAGCACAACTTCGTGAACACACTAAAAACAACTTGCAGTATCACATACAGTATACTATAGAAGAGTACATTTATGCTATGTGGATTGTCACTCCGTTTTTTCCTTTATGTTTTATTGAGACAGGTTTATGTAGGCCTAGCCATCCTTCAGCTATATAGACCAGGGTAGCCCGGCCATTGGAGGCTGGCTTGCCTCTGCCTCCCGAAGACTGGGAGTAAAGGGTGCACTAGCGCACCAAGCATTTCCTTAATCATTTTTGGTTTCTTGATACAGGGTCTCATGTATCCCAGGCTGGCCTTGAAGTCACTACATACTAGCTGAGGATGTCTGCTCACTCTGCACCACGGCAATCCTTGAATTTGAGATCCTTCTGTCTGTCTCCTAAGCAGCTAAGCAGGGAGGGTTACAAACTTGTATATCAGGCCTGGCTGAATAATAACTCTTAAATAATATAAAGTCATTAGTAAAAGAAAGACGAGAAGGACTGTTGACAATGATGTGGAGGAGGCCGCCTGCATGCAGGTGTCGGGGACATCACCAACAGCGCAGCTGAAGTCTGTACTCAGGGCCAAGCACATCCTGTTTGAGTGTGCTACTGCATGTGGAGGAAATGCATTCTGTTCAACTTTGTGGCTGCAGACACGCAGAATATAGACAACCATAGTTCCTGTGGATTCGTTCCTGCCTCCTGCCCCGTCCTTCTATATAAGACAGCCTCACCTCTTTCCCAACAAAGCCACAAAGCAGATGAGCAGGAGCCTGAGCAAATTACTCTGGAGGTGTCATGGCCTCTCATATAAATTTTGTTTGTTTGTTTGTTTGTTGTTTTTCCAGACAGGGTTTCTCTGTGTAGCCATGGTTGTCCTGGAACTTGGTCTGTAGACCAGGCTGGCCTTGAACTCACAAGAGATCTGCCACCTGTCTCTGTCTTCCAAGTGCTGAGATTAAAGGCATGGGTCATCAACTCCCAGCCTAAGTTTTTGTTTTTGTTTTTTTTAAATTATGTATTTTTATATGTATTTCTGTAAACTGCGCATGTGTCTGCTGCCCAAGGAGGCCAGAAGAGGACATTGGATCCCATTAAACTAGAGTTAAGGATGGGTAATGAGTCATCATGAGGATGCTGGGAATTGAGCAGTGGTCTTAACCATTGCATTCTCTCCTCACATAAGGCTTAAGAGACATATACTTAGTACACGAACCACGCCTATTTAGGTCTTCCGGAGCAGCTAGCTAAAACAGAACAAAATGAAAAAGGCAAAACAAACAAATACTCCAAAACATGTCAGAAGACCTTATAAACTGAAAGCCAGGAAGTAGACTTTAGGATAGGGCAGTACTGGAACTGAATCCCCACACAAAAGAGACAAACACTTCAGTAACCCAGGAAACAGAACTCTTAAGTCTAGGAAAGGCATTCATAGAACACTAGTACCAGGGCAGGGACCTCAGCTCAGTAGTCCAGTGTTTGCTTGGCATTTGTGAGGCCTGAGGTTCAGCCTTCAGCATTGCCATGGGAAACAGCAAACCCACTAATAACATATCTCCATGGCAACACTTTATGCAAATTTTAGGTTCTTCTTTGTAATTTTTTTGGTTTTTTGAGACAGGGTTTTGTAATTTTGAATAGTGTTTAAAAAATTTTGGGGGATTTTGGTGGATTTCTGAGTTCCAGGCCAGCCTGGTCTACAGAGTGAGTTCCAGGACAGCCAGGACTATACAGAGAAGCCCTGTCTTAAAAAAAAAAAAAAAAAAAAAATTTTTTTTTTTTTAGGGCTGGAGAGGTGGCTCAGCAGTTAAGAGCACTGACTGTTCTTCCAGGGGTCCTGAGTTCAATTCCCACCAACCACATGGTGGCTCACAGCCATCTATAATGAGATCTGATGCCCTCTTCTGGTGTGTCTCAAGAAAGCTACAGTATACTCATATATTAAGTAAATAAATATATTTAAAACATTTTTAAAGATAATGCTCATTTTGTGACAAGTCAAATGTCTTTGTGAGGAGAAAGTATGTGTTAGCTCAGATAATCTCAAATGGCCTGTTCTGCTGTAACCTCCCCAAATACCAAGCTTTGAATGTCAAGTGACTGAGCGCTCACAGGGCGCACCTCCATGCACCCCTGGGAGTTGTCCTAAGAGCTTCCTCTTACTACCAGGCAAGTTCTTTCAGGCTGGCTTTGCTTACTTGGACAGGTGGCTCAATCATGATCCAGGCTGGAAGCATCAGGCTGGGATTCAGAGGCTGGGTCCCAACGCGGAAGTAAACCCCACCCCTAGAGTCACAGGCCCAGATATGCTGATTTCCACATGCCAAGCTGGTCAGTCTCACAGTTCCTGCAGGGACAGGAAACACACACTGTAATTAGTTTGACAAATGACAGATCTTTCAGTTAGTGTATAAACTCAACTTCAAAGAAATACAGGAGGCTATGTTTGCAGTTGGACGCGGGTGTGTGTCATCTGGCTGTCTCTCCACATCAGGTGTGGAGCACTGGCTTCTCTACCAGGTGCCTCAGAGCATCCTGTGTAGGCTGCTGGCTAAGTAGCTATGATGCCATCGAGCACACTACGTCCCTCATTAACTTCACCCACCATGTGACCACTGCTAGTAAATTCTCGGTATGGAAAGGGGGCTCATATTTACTAGAATTACGAGTAAAGAATCCTCACTTTTATTTTTGCACTTTCTCTGTGCTATTTAAGCTAGCTGCTGCCATAAGAAGAAATGGAATGGAGGGAGTCAAAAAGACAAGAAGCTGGCCGGAAGGGTGTGGCCTAGCCCAGAGCACCCGATAAAGCACCTCAAGGAAAAAAAATGAGAGATTACATTTGATAATAGTCGAGCAACTAAAAACTGCAACAGCCAAGTTACTGAACAGTAACTGTAAGGCTCCAGTCAGGCCTCTCACCGCTTCACTTCAAACCTTACAGCAACGGTAAATGGTTCACAGGGGAGAATGGCAGGATGGTGGCCAACCCAGGAAGCAAGGAGGGATAGCAGGCTTGAACCCAGGCCAGCTACCTCTGACCTCTAAGTCTTTATAAACAACAAATGTACAGGTAGATGTTCAGGTTCAAGTCCAGATTTGACAAGTAATCTACAAGAGCAACCCACACCTTACAAAGATACAGAACATCTAGTCTCTCTAGGAATTTCCTCAGGTCCCTCCTTGCCTGCCACGGCTTCTGCTTGAGGCCAGGGTCTCATGCATCCCCGGCTGCCCTGCCATCTACCGCCAGAGCTTAGCTCAGTCCTTTCTAGGGGTTCACACAGGCAGAATCAAAGTCCACGTGCTACAGTAGGAGGCAACATGAGGCAGCCATCACTCCCCTGGTGGCTAAGTATCATCCCATTGCACACAAATGCCCCAGACCGTTTCTGCATTTACCTACTGATGGACATTTGGATCATTTCCATGTTTTCCTATTAGAGCTGTTATGACTGTTCTTGCATAAATTTTTTGTGTGTGTGCCAAGCCAGACCTTACAGTGCACATCTGAAATCCCAGTCCTTGGAAGGCTGAAGGGGTAGGGTTATTTTTAAAGCTATCCTGGACTTCATAATGAGACTATGTCTCAAAGGGAGATTGAGCGGAGCAGAAACATGTATTATTTTTATTTCAAAGATTCTTAAATTTTTATTTTATGTGTATGAGTGTTTTGCCTGCATGTATGTAAGCACATCCTGAAGAGGGTAGGGGAAGTGGATCCCTTGTAACTAGAGTGACAGACGGTTGTGAGTCACCGCGTGGGTGTAGGAAGCTGAATCCGGGTCCTCTGGAAATGCAGCCAGTGCTTTTGGACACTAAGCCAGATCTCCAGCCACTGTTTTTTTTTTTTTTTTTTCCCAAGAATAAAAAAAGAAAAAGCACATAGTAAAATTGTCAGGACATAGGTTATATGTCTCACTTTAAATTTTTTTCTCAAATTTACTTATTGTCATTGTATTTGAGAGAGAGAGAGAGAAAGAAAGAGAGAGAGAGAGAGAGAGAGAGAGAGAGAGAGAGAGAGAGAGAGAGATTGTATGAGTATAAGTGCTGGCAGAAGCTAGAGGCATCAGATTCCTGGAGCTGGAGTTACACGTATTTATGAGACACCAGACAAAGATGCTAGAAACCGAAGTTGGGCCCTCCCCAGGAGCAGCACGCTCTTAGACACTGAACAATCTCTCCAGCCCCTGCATTCACATGTGTGTAACTCAGAGGACAACTTTTAAGAGTTGATTCTTTCCTTTTACCACATGGTTCCAGGGATGGAATCAGGCCATCAGGACTGACAGTATCACTTTTAAGGAGAATGCTAGTTTCTCCAAGTTGTACCATTTTACATGCTTATGTCCTTATTAACATAGAGAGGTTTCTGTTTGTCTGTTGTTTGAGACAGGGTTTCTCAATGTAGCCCTGGCTGTCCTGGAACTTACTCTGTAGGCTAGCCTGGAACTCAGAGATCTGCTTCTGTCTCCCGAGTGCTGGGATTGAAGCAGTGCAGCACTAGGGCCCAGTGTCTGCTGTTTGTTTATTTTATTTGTATGAGTACACTGCAGCTGTCTTTAGACACACCAGAAGAGGGCATTGGATCCCATCACAGATGGTTGTGAGCCACCATGTGGTTGATGGGAATTGAACTCAGGACCTCTGGAGGAGCAGTCAGGGCTCTTAACCACTGAGCCATCTCTTTTTTTTTTTTTTTTTTGAGACAGGGTTTCTCTGTGTAGCCTGGGCTGTCCTGGAACTCACTCTGAAGACCAGGCTGGCCTCGAACTCAGAAATCCGCCTGTCTCTGCCTCCCAAGTGCTGGGACTACAGGCGTGCACCACTGCCCAGCGCCATCTCTTTTTTTTAAAGGCGGTGTCTCAGGTCTCCTGTATCTCAGGCTGGTCTCAACTGCTATGTAGCCAAGGATGGCCCTGCTTCTAGCCTCAGTGCTCCCCGTCTATGCTGTGCTGGGGACTGCATGCAGGGCTCCCAGGCAGGCGCTTCCTGAGCTTACCCACTGGATGTTGAAGACTGAGAAAAGCTTGTTTTATCCTACTGACTTATCTGCACTACTACTATAGCCATAGATGGAAAGGAGAGGGGTGTCTTTTTTCTTATTCTTCCCTAAACAAAGCCTTTCCCTTCTTTTTGAGACAGGGTCTTGTATAACCAAAGCTGGTCCCAATTTACTATGTAGCCAAGAGATGGCTGCGGCCTCCCGATCCTGCTTCCACCTCTCAAGGGCTGGGATCACAGGTGTGGCCTCTGCTCTCAGCCAGCCAGCCTTGATCTCTTTCCTAGCCCTAAGGCACTCCTCATGTGTGCTGCATTGTCTGAGCATGGCCAAGAGCATCTGGCAGGCTTTGTCTAGCTTCAGTTGTGGGTCTAATTTGAAACCTGTTTTGAGGTATGGGCTGGGATACCTGTGGCAATCAACTTCCATAGATTCACAGCAGTATCTCCCGAGCAGCCTGAGCATGGTCCACCTCCTTTTACCCAGAGGACCCTGGACATTCAAGCACTGACTGCACTCCATTACATACCTATGCCCAGACATCTACCTAACCAGCAAACCATGGTGTTTTTGTAGCGTTGGTGTTTGAATGAAGTCATAGGCCTATGTTTGATCAGCTTGTGGATCTGCTGACATCAACAGTATGGTCCTATTGGACCTTAGCTGACCTTTTTGGTACAGTGGAGGATACTGGAGGCCGCCCTCTTGTGGTTGGAGCATCCTCATGGCAACAGTAAAAGAAAGAACTCTCTCTGGCCAGGCTTCTCCCATCGCTGGGCACTTTTTAATGTCAGCCATTTAAACCGTAGCTTGTCATGGCTTTAATTTGCAATTCTTTGCTAAGGAATGACATTGAGAAGCTTTTACTGTGCTCATGGGCCATCTGTATGCTGTATGCCTTCTTGAGCAAGCATTCACAAATGAGCACATGTGTCAGGGGTGGTGATGTCTTACTAAGGACTTCAGATGGGCTTCCTACAGTTCTGACATTACATGAGGAAGTCCATGATAAAGCAACTTCTGCAATAATATACAGAAAAGGCTGGGACTCAAATGCTAACTACGGAACGATTTTATTGGGAATCTATAACCTGCCAGTTGAAAACTTGAGGCAGTAGCTGAACATGATAAAGTCACATAGGGACAAAACCACACTGGGCTGGCATCTCATGTAAGACACGTGGATCTGGGTTCAGAGCAAGCAGAGCCTACTGAGTGCACACCCCAGAGGCCATTCTGCACCCAAGAACTAGGTCAAAGACAAAAACACTTAGTTGGGGCTTACTTTTTTGAAGTTTTACTTCAGATGTTATATGTATGTCCATAGGGTGGGTGGCAGAACCTCCTCCCTCCATGAGCTTGCTGTGCTCCTCACATTCCTTCAGGGTTAGCAGCCATGAAAGGTTCTTGTGATCGAAAGTGCTGTGCCACCTCTGAACTGACGTTTCAGTTAGCAGACTTTCTCCTCAGTTCTTCCCTCTGGGAGCAGTAAGATATGCAGCTCCAGCGGGAAGCACCTAGAGCAGTGCAGCCTCACTAGTGCACCGTGGGGACAGCGAGCTGCTGGTGCCTGGGGCTGGGACTAAGGGGGAGCCCAGCCTGACATCTTCCATTTTATTTGCTTCATCAAGGAGAAAAACTTTTTCTTTACTTCCCACAACATGCACTTTCCTCTTAAAATTGCTTTAAAAAAAAAAAAAAAAAAAAAAAAGGTATGTGTGTGATGAATAGCCCAACGTATCCTCAACCTTGTGCAACCTTGCTGCCTCAGTAGGATTACAGGAGTGCACCACTGTACCCTACTGCAGAATCTTTTACGTGCGTGGTATAGAACAACAAGAACAGCATCTGCTTGTTGTTTCCTATATTATAGCATTTTTCTCCACATAAATTAGTGCATGACATAATCTTGTTTGTTACCTAAAGGCACAAACTGACGATGATATGTCTTCATCACATGCTGTGACTAGATGAATTAAACCACAAATTGCATTAGTTTGGTCTAGTGCAAACTAGACATGCATATTTATGAATAACGGGAAGTGAAATATTATGAGCATCTTAAATATTTACTAAATGATGCACATTTTCCTCCAAAAGCAAGGATTATAATAGAGCACTGTAAAATTCTTCTATCTCTTTAGCTGGGTTTAACAAACAGCCATTTAATAAATGTCTTAATTTAATCCTTTTCCTGACTACTATAGTTGTTTTGACATCTGTGCAATCTAGGCTGGCCTTGAACTGGTGATCCTAGGGCCTCAGCTTCCTGAATCACAGGTGCAGCCACTATTCTGGCAATCAGAGCAGCATTTGCTTGGTAAGGTTAAAAGGGGAAAGGATGCGATGGATGGCTGTAGGCTGACAATACTCAGCTAAGTTCAGAGTCAGAAATCACTTTTGTGTGGTGGTACTTGTTCATGTGTGGAGTCAAAGGACAATTAGCAGGACTTGGTTTTCTCCTTCCACCATGTGGGTTCCAGGGATCCAACTCAGGTCACTGGGTTTGCTGTCAAGAACCTTTACCTTCTGAGCCATCTTTCTGGCCTTAATTAACAATTTAAAAATATTATTATCTTTTGTGCCTGGAGAGGTGGCTCAGTGATTAAAAGCACTGGCTGCTCTTCCAGAGGTTCAATTCCCAGTACCCACACCCATCTGTAACTCTTGTGAGCCCATGCATCCATGTGGTATACAGACATACATGCAGGCAAAACATCCACACACACAAAAATAATCATCTTTACAAAGAAATAAAACCCCAATCTCTCTCTTCTCTCCCTCTCCCTCCTCTCTGACTCCGATTTAAGAGGTGTGTGCTGGGATTAATGGCACAAGCCACTATGCCCAGCTAAAGTTATCTCCTGACGCACCTGCTTTCCTCACTGGATGCAGACCAGACCTGGAGAGAATGCTTAGTGCTCCTGGCTGCAGGTCAGTGCCCTGCATGGCACAAGTGGAGGCTTCTGGGACAGCAAAGGCCAATCTCCTTTCCACTAAGCCCTGCCTAATTTCCTTACACCAACACCAAGCCTGCTAGCTGGACTTTAGGCATTGTTCAGTATGCTGAGAAAATTGGTGCCAAGAGTGTACTATTTTACCATCAGTCACAACATCAGAGCAACACATGAGAGCACAGAGCAGGGTACAGATGTAAGAGAGGCAGGGGTTCACTGTACAATATGGTGGTGGAAATCAAGTGGTCCTAGTGCATACTCAACTGGCCCAAAGGCCAGTGCTATAACCAAAGGTCCAGGGGTCTTCGACAACAGGATGAGAGACATCTGCTGGGGTCATTGGGATGGGGTGACAGCTGATGGGGTGACTGCATGGAGGGACCAATTTGGGGGAAAATGGCTTCACTTCCAGCTGAATAAGCATAGACTTCTCTAGTTTTTCAAGGTTTGGTAGTAAGAATAAACAATAGCTCTGGCTTTTCTCAGAGATACCAGCCTCCTTCCTCCAGGGTCTGGTGGAGACTGCTGGAGAAAGGCTCAGGACCACTGAGTCTCTGGACAGAAGAAGGAACTCTTAGGCCAGGCAGCAGGCTCAACTGGCACCCATGTCCAGGCTACACCCAGCTGCAGCCTTGTCTGGCTGGCACATGCCCTTGGAAAGCTGGATGAGCAGCAGATCTGAAAGACGGTGTGAAGCCCAAGGCAGACAAAATCACAGGTCCTCTGGAGTCTCGAGCTGTGGCACACAGCTCATTTCCACAGCAGACTGGGTTAGGTTCAGGCCTTATCTCTTCTAGCAGCCTGCAGAAACCCCACTGCCAAGAGCCCATCAGGGCAAAGCATGCTTTACAGGGGTGGTGGTCACCTTAGGAGGCGCTCTTCCTGCTCTCCTCCCCAGCCCTTCTCTCACATGGTTGAGTTATTACACATTGAACACTTAGTTAAGTCCATGGAACACTGGTCGCCAGTGCACAACAGTGTCTACTCCTAGACAGGACTGTGGAAGCTCAAGCTAACCCTGACCCCGGGAGCTTCTGCTATCGTCTCTGCCTCCACTCTCAGACAAACCACACTTGAGCTGCTGAGTCAACTGAGAATATAATACTCTGAGCTCATTTTATCACTTCTTAGACTATGAAACATTTCCATGTCATCACAGGCTGTGTCACTCTCACTCTTAGGACAGACCATAGCAAGTGGCTAACAGCACAGTCTCTTTTTCAGTGGCTACAAGAGAACCCAGACCTCACAACTGTGTGTGCAGCACCCACGGAGTGCACTCTTCCAGAGGCCAAGACACAGCTCAGCATACACCGATCCAGTCACACGACACAGCCGCCACTTCAGATTTAAAGGTCAGAGAGAGAGGACCGCACAGCTGTTCTAGTGTTGTCATTTTAAGCAGATCTTGGTGGCACCTTCTGCCACCGCATAGCTCCTTTGGTTCTGAACAGTGTAAACTGCACACAGGGAGAGAGGCAACACTCCCTACAAAATTAAGAGGCTCATTTATTCTGGGAAGTAGCCAGTTAAGTTTAGCAGCTGACGAACATTACCAAAGAACCCGCCTTCCCCACACAGAGTGAATGTGGGGACAAGGTGTTTTAGTCAGTTACATTTTGAGTGAAGCACTCACACTCTGCACCATACCTAGCTGGGAAAGGTCCAGTTTCGTCCAGTGCATGCCTGTGGGGCAGCTCTTGGAAAGTGTCCTGATAAACACCTGTCCAAGGCTGTCCAAGGCCCATAGTGCATCCTGGCAGGCAGCATAAGTCCTCATCTCTGCATCGGGGGCAGTTGCACTGTGGAGGGGCGGCACTGTACATTCTGGGCACTGATGATACACAGGTCCTTGCTGCTTTGGCATAGCCATAAGGAGCTTCCTGCAGAAAAGGTTCACATTTGTCACCAAACACCGTCTCACAGAGCCACCCACCCTAAGAGCACCGCACAGCCTTTATCCTCAGGCAGAGCCCTGACACCTGGCCACAGATTGCCTGGTCACTCACCATTACCTTACAGGTAGGCTTGTTACACCTCTGAAGTTAAAGGGAAACACTACCATCAGATATTTCTTTTTTTTTTTTTTTTTTTGTTTTTCGAGACAGGGTTTCTCTGTGTAGCTTGGGCTGTCCTGGAACTCACTCTGTAGACCAGGCTGGCCTCGAACTCAGAAATCCGCCTGCCTCTGCCTCCCAAGTGCTGGGATTAAAGGCGTGCGCCACCACCGCCGCCGGCCAGCAGTCTATATTTTTAACATAGACTATTAAGGCTATCTACTCTTCAGTCCCCAGGAAGGAGAGGGGCAGGCAGTATCTTGGAAGGCATTTCCCTTGTTCTGCTAATGAGTGGGCAGCAGGCATCTGAAGAAGGAGGAACTCCTTCTCCTCTGACCCTGGCCTCAGAGTTTTGCTTGCAGTCCTCTGATGTTCTGAGACTTTCAGGGTTAACGGTTTATTTAGAATGCCAGTCATCCTTGGGAATTAAAACCTGGCCATACTGTGTAATGTAAAGTATTAGCTAAAACTTGTGGTCATATGTTTTAGAATACTTTTATTTCTATTTTAATTGATAATTAATTAAACTAATTGGTTTGTTTGAGGCTGGGTTTCTCTGTGTAGCCCTGGCTGTGCTGGAACTCCCTCTGTAAACCAGGCTGGCCTCGAACTCACAGAGCTCCTCAGTGCTGGGATTACAGGTGTGCACCACCACACCCAGCTATTTTTATTTTTTAGAGGGTTTTTTTTTGAGATTTCTTTATTTTATGTGTATGAATGTTTTCTCTGCATGTATGTCTGCACTATGTGTGTGTGGTACCCATGTCATGAAAGGCAGAAGGTACGGTATGGATCTCTTGGAACTGGAATTTCAGATAGTTGCAAACTGCCATGAGTACTAGGAATCCAACTCAGGTCCTCTGGAAGAAATGGGAAAGACCCTCAGGAAGTCATCTGGTGCCAGCTCCTACCACACTGCATGGTGACCTTCCAAAGGACACTGCCTCAGACTCAGCTTTGTCACCCTTCCCACCTGGTAGCTCTCCTGAGCAATGCCTATCCAGCACTGCTGGCTCACAATACTGCCATATCCCCTCTCAGGTCTAAAAGCCACATCTCCACACCCACAGGGCCACAGGAAGGTCTGAACTTTTCATCCACTGACTAAACTTGCGCACCACATTTCTCAGCTGGACTAAGACTGACTCACCATCCTGGGTGGGAGCAGGAGAAGCCAACACAAAGGCCCATTTTGTGGCAGAAGCTGTTCCCCGGGGAACAACGTTATTCCAGTAAGTTCCTAGAGAGAATAAGTATAAAAGTGGGTTAAGGAAAGAAAAACGCAACAAGCAAAAAGCTCTAACACTTGAGTTCTTGTTTTAGACTACAGTTGTCCTTGAAAGCTCTTACAGTGATTTCTAGTGTCCTTAAACAAAGCTGCATGAGCTACTTATTTCTCTAAGCATCATCAACAAGAGCTATCCCTTGTTCACGTAAGCCAACAGAGGCTGCACGGGGGACAGAGCTGGAGGAGATGCATCAAGGGGGAGTCATTCAGAAGTGAACACCCAGCTCATCTACAGATGTGGCCAGCATGCTGCATGTCCCACAATGGCCATGATTCCCCTGTAAATGGACTGTTCTCTCTCAGTAGACTCTGTACATGTGTCTGTGTGGGAGTGTGAGCCTAAGCATGTTCATCAGTCCGGAGGGTCCTGAGTGTTCTCGTCTCACTTTCCACACAGGACAGGCGGCAGGCCTCTCCCTGATCTTGAGGGATCTT
Source organism: Mastomys natalensis (assembly GCA_021653895.1). Lineage (NCBI taxonomy): Eukaryota > Metazoa > Chordata > Mammalia > Rodentia > Muridae > Mastomys > Mastomys natalensis. The sequence continues at coordinate 133,667 of JAJTUV010000094.1, forward strand.
TGCCAGCTTAGAAGCCAGTAAGCCCCAAAGATTCTCCTGCCTCTGCCCACCCTGGTGCTAGTCACGGGCATGCATAGGATAGCTGGCTTGTTATGTGAGTACTGGGATCTGAACTCTTACCCTCATATTCTTAACTGCTGAGCCATCTCTACCCAACCACATACCCCACTTTAAAACAAGATTCTTTGTGTGAGTGTGTCCACAAGTGTGTCGTGGCATGTGTGTGGAAATCAGAGGACAACTTTTGGAGTTACGTTTTTTTCTTCTTCTCTTGTTTTAGGGGCAAGGTGTCCTGTTCTGCCAGTGGGCCATGTATGTGGCCATCTGCCCACTTCTGTCACTGCCCCCCATGTCCTCAGAGCCATGCTCTCCAGAGCCTCTACTGTATCTGGCTTTTTGTTGTTTGTTTTGAGACAGGATTTCTCTACATAGCCTTGGCTGTCCTTGAACTTAGCTCTGTCTGCCTACCTTTGCCTCTCTATGCTGGAATTAAAGGCATGTGCCACCACGCCTGGCTGTATCTGGATTCTCACATGACTTCTAGGGATTGAGCAGAGGCCTGCAGGTTGGTGTGGCATATGCTTTTATCTGCAAAGCCAATTCCCTGCCCAGCCCTGAGTGGACTGTGAAACTGAGCTAGTCTCCCATATGTCTTTATTATAGCATACTAGGTTTCCATAGCAAAGTGATGACACACTGTCCAGACACCATGATTTAGGAATGACAGAATGAAAAAGAAAACAAGACGGAAAGAGACCAGGAAGCCTGGGTGCCTCTGTCACAGGACGCTTTCCCACTGGCACTGTGTTATCTCAAAGGAGACCTTACAGCCTCTCATTAAATGTTCTGTGAGTCCCTAGGTTAGATTCCCGCTACCACAAAAAATAAGATAAACAAAGTAAAAATAATGTGAAAACTAGAGTAATTGACTCACCTATGAGACTTCCTTTAGCAACATGGAACTCATTCTTCCCTGAGGAGATCCACACACCAGTCTTGTTAACCCCTAGTAGGCTGGGCTGGCATTGAAGCTGTTGAGACCAAAACGCCATGCGCAGCTTATCTGCGACCTTTTCCACGGGGGCTTGGGCCGCTGTGGCGACTGAATGTGTGGCATGCATGATGGTCTGGAACAAGCTGCACTGGTCAAACACCACATAGTCCGTGATGCTCACCTGCAGGAAGGGTACCAGGTGAGCCTTGCTGTCGTGCAGGCCCTGAAGCCCACCTGCCTCCAGAGGCAACACCCACATACAAGTACCCGGCAGCAAGACCACCAAGTGCCTGAGACCGTACACACACCTCTGCACAGGACTGGCGCTGATAAGCAGCTGCATTATGTCCTTGGGCCGGCTCATGGGCAAGGAAGAAAATGTTCTCACCTTATTTTACTTTTACATCACTTGGCTCTGTTTTAAGTATCAACATTCTTGTGATTAAACAGCACCTGCCTCACCTAAGAAACCTTTTACTCTAGTTAGAATGATAAAGAATAATTTTAGTTTTAAATTCAGGTGTTTCCAATGACAATAATGTTTAATACTTAGAATCATAATATGAGCATTAAAAAAACTCTACCAAGTGTGTGAAGCAATTACTTAAGCTATAAGCATGACTATTGAACTTATATCAGATATCAGCCTAAGCAAGAAGACCCCAAGATTCTAGAAGCCATCTGATGTGCAACTCACCTCAACAACACTCCTGAAAAGCTTTTGTACAGACACTGCTAGAGACACTTTGGGACAACTATCTCCCAGAGGGAAGCTTCTTGATTGCCGGGCAGGCAATTCTGACAGAGTTCTTTTTAAAAATATTTATTAATATTTAAATTTTTTGTGTGAGTGTTTTGCCTGCATGTATGAATGTACAACAGGTGCTTACAAAGGCTAGAAGAGGGTATCAGAACACCTAGAACTGGAGTTACAGAAGTTTGTGAGCTGCCAGTGGGAACTGAACCGGGTCCTCTGCAAAAGCAGCCAGTGCTCTTAACCTCTGAGCCATCTCTCTAGCTCTGTGCCAAAGCAAAGTAGGTGGAAACCTGGCTCAGCAGAACTCTCTGTAGTATTTAGAATTACATTCCATTTATTTCTATTTATGTATTATGTATGTGTGCAGGCATGCAAGCTCCGGCACACACTCAGAGGACAACTGTTGGGAGTCACTCCCACCTCTACCATGCTGGTCGAGGGCTCAGACTCAGGTGGCTAGGCTTACAGGCACTCTGACATGCTGAGCAATCCCGCTATCCTCTCCAGTATTGCTGCCCATTAGATTTATTACAGATACTGGCACAAATCCTATTCGTAGGATCCATTCCCAGGTCACACAATGAAATAATAAGTGAAAGTATTACAGGGAACTTAAATTTATAAAAACAAACAAACAAACACGAAAGAAATGATTGCAAGTTAGTATATCACGCATAAATGCTGCCCTTCTGCCTATGAAGGAGCACAGCCCCACTCACTACAGAGCTGCGGCCACAGTCAGCATCCAGCCTGCCTTTGGGACTCCTGGGTGCTGTGCTCACTGGAGACGTGGCAGTCACTACGCCAAAGTCACACACTAAGTCTGTGATACCCAAGAGTGACAGACATGGAAGCAGGTCTCCCACTGAAAGAGAAAGGAAAGACCTAGTAGCCAAATATAATTGCTTCTGGAGCCATAAAGAAAGCAAAGAATGGAGCTGGAGAGATGGCTCAGTGGTTAAGAGCACTGGCTGCTCTTCCTGAGGTCCTGGGCTCAATTCCCAGCACCCACATGGCAGCTCACATCTGTCTGTAACTCCAGTTCCAGGGCTTCTGACAGCCTCACAGACACACATGCAGGCAAAACATCAATAAACATTAGAAGGAGGAGGAGGAGGAAGAGGAGGAGGAAGAAGAGGAGGAGGAAGAGGAAAAAGAAGAGGAGGAGGAGGAGGAGGAGGAGGAAGAGGAGGAGGAGGAGGAGGAAAGCACAGAACTATTTCACTCTGCTTCTGTGCCTCTGTCTGTTAAAGTTGTGTGTATTATGAAAAAATGACAGCTTTCTTTGTGTTGACTTTAACGACTGGAGGGTGCAGCACCCAGCACCCAGCACCCCAACAGGCAAAAACCCAACAAAACAAGGGCTCAGCGGATGAAGTGCTGAGAACAGTGTGAGGACTGGAGTCTGGATCCCCAGCATCCATATAAGGACTGGAAGGCAGAGTGGCTTGCTTGTAAACTCAGTGCTTGAAACTTGGTTCAAGCTGGCTAGCTAAGGTCTGTGAGCTTCAGGTTCAGCCAGAGACCCTTCCTCAGCAGATAATGTGGAAAGCAATCAAGTAGGATTCCCAACATCAACTCTGGCTGCTATAAGAATAGACACATACACACCCATGCCCTCATGTACACATGTATACATGCATGCTTATTATACATATACAAAAAAAATGCCACCAGAATTTAACACATACAGATATGTATATATGCTTATGTGTTGTTTACATGTGCATGTTCATACATGATAGTTATTTTTGAATCATAAAACCTCAAAATATTATAATATAAAATTTTATATACATATATATGTATATATGTGTGTGTGTAATATACATGTTCATTTTCATGGGAAAGACTAAGGAGAGCAGCACGCTCAAGACAAGCCTCACTAGGCAGACCAAGGAGACAGCGGTGAGGAATCACACTACACATCTGTCAGAACCACCTCGGGCACAATGTGTGTATGGGACAGCTGAAAGCTTAGCTCTGGATGGTGCCAAGACAGGAGAGTGGATGCTCCTTGCAAAATCCACCAAAGGTTGGGCTGGGACCACCCCTACTCCTCACAGTACTCTCTTCACCGGCAGCATGTGGGGAAACGCTCAGTTCTTTGTTGAAATATCATTTACTTAAAGGCCTTTCAAGCAAGTAGAGATAGAGGAGTTTTAATTGTGGGTTGGGTTTCCAAACCTATTGTTTCGTCTCTTTTCTTAGCATGTTTGTTCAGAATTAAACATCATTATTACCCGGGTCTACAAATGGATGTCACTGGATTTATTTAGCCTATAATGGTGAATGCCTAAATAACATTTAAATAAATAAATAAATTCCAGCCTGTATTAAAGCAAAGAAAGCTTTTACAAGTCATTTCCTATGAGGGAAAGTTTTGTGTATTTTTAATATACCCAACCACAAAGTCCTATCTACTAAATGGTAAAAGTAAACACTGCTAACTTAATCCAGTCTCTTAAGGAAAAGAGGTAAGGCAGAAAGCGTGGTCTGTAAGTCAGAGAAAGTCCCATCAGTTACCTGCCACCAATGATCATCATCTCCTTGGGGCTTCTTGGGAATCACGCCAGTTCTGAACCACAGCTTCCCATGAATGTCCAGGGCCCAGAGTGTGTGCTGATCTCCGAGAGTTATGCAGACAGGCTCCAGAGTTTGCCTTTCACTGGTAGTGAGAGAACACAGCATCAGCCCACCTAGGAGGTACAGTATGCAGAAGGCTGCCTCACTGAGTGTCTCTGAACAGGCTAAACAAGAGTGGATTTCTGAGCGACAAGGAAGGAGCTGAGCCTAAGGTACACTGCCGGGCAGTACTTACTGTCCAGACATGGCTGCTTTAGAAAGACACAATCTGAGAAGAAAGCTACTTAGGCCAAGAACACCTGCACTTCTCCTCCCTACCTTCCCCCATGTCAGCTGTGGTGAATAGCTGTCTCTGGCTGGGTCTGCAGTTCCTTTCTTCCTCTGGGGATACCTTTGGCAGCTTTGGGGCTCAGTTGAGGCTAGCCTTGGCATTGCTGCCTACCCAACTTCTAAGGGCAATTGATAGTTCCCCACTGCTTTGTGCTGTCTTGACACCAACTGGCACCCAACTGGCTGAGGCATGGCTCCCCTCTGAGTTGAAGGGGTTGAATTTTGGCTATCTTGTACACCTAGGCCCCAGAGAGTCCTGGTTCCCAGCAGGAAGATTTACTGGCAGCTGAACCTAAACCAACATCATTCTGACCTGGAATGTATAAGTAAATCCTTTTTTTTTCCCTCCAGACAAGTGTGTATCCCTGGCTATCCTGGAACTTGCTCTGTAGAGCAAGTTGTCCTCTAACTCAGAAATTAGTCTGTCTCTGCTTACCAAGTGTTGAGACTAAAGGTGTGTGCTGCTACCACCAGTCCCAAATCTTATATGTTAAAAAGATATAGTCCAGAACAAATTTTCAACTGACTAGGATAAAAATACCAATAAGCATTTTAATCTAACCATCACAGATTTGCAACAGAAGCGTGATAGCAGGTAGCTCCACACAGAGAACACGTGACCTAGTGATTCTCTGATGCTCCAGGACATTTTTTATTGGACTTTCTCTTTCTTTCTTTCTTTCTTTCTTTTTCTTTCTTTCTTTCTTTCTTTCTCTTTCTTTTTTCTTTCTTTCTTTGTCTTTCTTTCTGTCTTTCTCTTTCATTTTTTATTGGACTGACTTCCTTCCTTCCTCTTCCTTCCTTCCTTCCTTCCTTCCTTCCTTCTTCCTTCCTTCCTTCCTTCCTTCCTTCCTCTCTAAAGATTTATTATACATATGTAATGTTCTGCCTGGATGGCCAGAAGAGGACACCAGATCCCATTACAGATGGTTGTGAGCCACCATATGGTTGCTGGGAATTGAACTCGGGACCTCTGGAAGAGTAGTCAGTGCTCTTAACCTCTTAGCCATCTCTCTACCCTACACTTTTTTGGAGACATGCATCCAAGGCTGAGGATGCCTCTGAGCTGATGCAGTTACTGGCTGCCTGTCTCCTAAGTGATGACATTATAGGCATGTGTCACTCAGCTGAGTTTATGTACTACTGAGGATGGACTCAGGGTCTTGTGCATGCTAGGCAGATACTCTACCAGCTGAGCTCTACACCTAAACCCAACACAAACTGTAACGTGCCCCTTTGGCAGTCTGCCAGCAGAGGATCACAGACCAGTCTGTTGAGGCCAACTCTGACAAACAGCAAAAACTCTACCACCATGAAACCTGTAGTTGTTGGTTTTGCCAGAAAAGACTCACCTAGGTGGCTGGTCAGGAATAAATGTAACAGTGCTAGGGCCCATACCTGACAATATCACACTTCCACTGTTCCCCTTCAGGACAGAAACTGCTCACGCCCTCCCGGTACAGGAGGGCCCTCTGCTCTGTCAGTGCCCCACACCACGCTGTTCCGGGCTGCGATCTGGGACAGTGGGTAGGGACAGTCGACCTTCACGGCTCGGGCACAGGGCCGATCCACGCTGAGACCTGTAGTGAGAGAGGAGGAGCCCCGCAGACTCAGTAGCAGCATTGCACACTCTATTTTGATCTGTGGTTTTCTTTTTGGTACTTTTGCTATCTGTGGTCTTTCATAATAGATATCTTTCCAAGTACAACTTCTTAGGTAAAACCCCAGACTTACACTGCAAGGCCTGTGCACAGTCAGAGCTCCTAGGGGCTTCCCTCACCTCTTTGTGGCTGTCAGTGATGTGTCATGTATCTAAATGATAGCAAAGGAACTACTGAGGGAGCGGGCTGGACACATAATATGTAAATTCCATGTTCTATAGCTTCAGTCAGCAAGTAGGTCCTAGTTGTATAATCACAAGGGTATCAGCAGATGCCCACAGGACATCTTTGTGCAAATGGTGCCAACTGCAGATTTTAAACTCAGTAGGACAGGAAGGCGCAGGGTGATATGAAACCTGCTCTGACACCATGGTTGGAGGTCACCTGCTCCTTCCTTACATGTAGGTCCAAAGTATCCCCTTTCCTGCCGTGACCAAAGTCAGGCGCCCTGAAGCTAGATGTGCACGTGTGTATCGGAGCAGCCTATTTCCACTGAAATGCATAAGAATTGACTAAGCTGAAGCTAGAGCCCCACACATGTCCATGAAGTCAGCAGTGCTTATGACCAGGTGATGACTTCCACACCAGGGACATTCCACACTGGGAGAACCATTCCTGGCTGATAGCTCACTCCAAAGATGAAGCTATGTTCTCAGAATCAGTATTAAATGACTAGATCAATCTTCGTGTAAATGCAATATGGCCTCATGACAGCACCGCAGAGCCCCTGCTCCCAAGGCCATTCCCCAACAGTGCACAGTCCCCTGCTAACGGTACGCAGACCCTGACTTATTACAGTGTACTTTAAATAAACGAGTCCCACTGCGCCAGGTCTAGCAGCTAAAGATTTCCCTGAGGGCATTCCTAGGGCAAGTCAACCTGCTATTTACAGAGAATTACTTCTTGTTGTTTCCCCCCAGTCCACAGGTAAGTATGTGTCATGGCTATTTCTGCTTTCCTCTCGTCTTGGATACTCCAGGATATGCACGGGCATGGGCAGCAGGAGCATCCTGCCCTGCACTCAATCATCTATCCATTCCTTTCCAGACTAGTCTGTGTCAGGGTAATTGCTCTTCCATGGCAAACAGTGCTTCTAGAAATGTTCTCACTTAACTTGGTTTTCGGTCTCTGCATCCTGTGACTGCTCTCAGAATGTGACTAGCTGCAGATTCAGCAAGTGACAAGGACAAGGTATATGGCCTTCGACTACCTGTCTGAAGGTACAGATCTCCATTGGTCCTGATGATCCAGGCTGTGTCATCACTCAGGGCCACAAACACAGCCTGGGGCAGAGCCTCGTACCAGTGTCGCTTCCCCTTGATGGTGACTTTGCCACAAGCAAAAGCACGGTTAGATTTCTGTTCAATCTTCCAGAGAAGAGCCCCTAGGAGAAAAAAATTCTACTCACTGCTCAACAAACATGAGATTCACCTATACAAACACTCCATTCTCGGCCCTGCAAGGGATAGCTTTCTAAAATACATCTTGTTGCTTCCAACTCAGGAAGAACCCACCATGCTGAAGTTTAAACCCACCAGCTCTATGTTGTCGGACAACATATGAATGTGTCCAAGTCTCACTTTTCTCAACTGAGAAGTGGGTCATTTCCATCTTCTGGGACTGATCTAAAGACTAGACGAAAGGAGAAATCCACCACATAGCATGGTGGGCAAGAGACAGTCACTCATGTCGGGGAGAAGTAACATTTCATTAGGTACCTGCCCACTGACGCGTGAGGCACAATTAGTGCCCAACACTTGGGAAACACTTGGGGACCTGGGGAAAGGGCCTTTTCTGGATCACTTATGTGTATCTGAGTTGGGTTGGCACGTTTTCATTCAAAAGAATTCTAAGGAACAGATAAATGAGGTGAAAAAGGTGGGCAGAGGCAGGCCAGAGGCACTGTGGGAGACGGCTATGGCACTGGGCCGCGTGAGGAATGTCAAGGAATGAATGAACTGAGCTACCAAGGCCTCTCCCTGCCCTGCCCTGCGGTACCACAGAGCCTGAGGCGTCCCAAGAGGACGGGCTCAGCTGAGAAAAGTGATCTCACAGAGACAGACAGCTCCAACCACAGCAACCAAGGAATGGTTGGAAAAATAAAAGTAATTAATACAATCAGCTGAAAACCAACACTTCTAAATGGCTAGGAGGAGGAGCTTAAAAGTTTATGACAGAAACAGGAAAAAAAATGAAGATATACAATTATACAACACCAGCTAATGGAGTGGGCTATTATCTCACCCAGTCTCCAGGGAAAATCAGTGCCAAGCAAACACTGAAAGAAAGTGAGCAAACAACTAATAAACTAATACTTTAACAAGAATGCCCTTTCTTTTGCTTCTCCCCCATGATGCCCACTGCTTCAGAAGAGATGAACGTGCATCCTGCATTAGGAAAACGCAAACGAAGCATAGTGGGGTTATGCCTATAACCCCAGCTCCTGGGAGGCTGAGGCAGGAGGACCCAGTCTGAGGCCAGCCAGAACTCCACAGTGAATTCAAGGTCAGCCTATACAGCATGGCCGTGTCTAAAAACAAAACAAACAGATAAAGAAAACCACTAACAGGTAATGAGTCTCCACAGCTAAGGGAGTTATCTCAGCCTAGCAGAACTGTATTCAAAAACGTCTCTGTGTGCTCACTAAACACTAAAATGCTAACCAATGCACACAGTGTGAGGACCTCTGCTGCTGCAGTCAGGGAAAGGCTTCCTGGCACATCAGCACACAGCCAGCCTGTCTTCACTATTTCAGTTGCTTTAAAGCAACCCTGACAAACCGAAATACACGATGTTTTTATGAGGATTTAGTGTTCCAACATGAGGAGAGAAAAAAAACCCTCAAAACTCAAATTATTTGTATAACTTACAAAGATATGTTCCTTGTGTTATCACTGCAATTACTAAAGTAAAATCCAAAAATACCCCAAGTAAGTATGCTGAACACCCATCACCCTAACCGGTGTCAAAGGAAGCATTCATGATCTTTACAGTACCAGCTAAGCTGGCAGGAAAAAAAACTACTTTGCTGTTGCCAGAGGAGAGCTGCCTTGTGAGCGGGGAGCTGTGTTGGGGGTTAGGAAGTGGGAGCTGGGAGGCGAACCTGAGGGAGAGACTGCCATCTGCTGGACAGCATCTTCAAACCTCTGCCAGCGCAGCCCTGCACCAGGCAGGGCACTGCAGAACAGGCCACCTTTGTAGTCCAGGCACCAGATAAACTTTTCCGAGACCGCCAAGCTGAGGATGCCATAGCCAGGGCCTGAGTAGCCCATCCAGCTCTCTGCAAACTAACAAGGACAGAGGCCAGTGAGTTCTGTGGCAGGGGACACTGCTGCCGTCATCATACTGTTACCAACAAGACAAGTGGGCAGGATACTGAAGTCAACGGATCTTTGAGAAGCCTTGTCTACCCTGCTCTCCTTGGATCCAGTACCAGGAACATTCTGAAATAGGAGTTGTGGTCCTTGTGGAAGATCCCATAACATCCCTGGATGACACTTTCTCATGGCACAGTACCCTTCCTAAGTAATGCTCGACGGTGTATACTACTACTTGTCAAAACAAGACATTGTCACCTCGCAAGTCCACACACAAGAACCACACAACTGAGTCACAGCCCTCCCACAAAAAAGTTTGCAAAAGAAAACATAACACTTAAAGTACGTTTACGATTTGACTTTGGGCTATGCTTATAGCTATCCTGGTGCATATGCTTGTACAGGATACAGGCCACGCATGCTGGTAGAGCATGACATCACATCTAAAGAGACCAGGCTTTATTCTATACAAACCTTACTTTACACAAGGAGGTGTGTTCATCAACACATGTATGCAAATCAACTTTCTGTACACTTAACGTAGGACAGATACATCATGGGAACAGCATTACCACTGTCTGCATTACAGCTTTTCAACCCCTGTTCTGGCCTTTGGACTCCTGGCCATGCTGTATGGAATAGCTGGAGGAGTGTGGATGAGATACTGTCCAGATTCTGCATACTAAAGCTTTGCTGCTGCTTTTGTCATTTGTATTACTTATTTAATGTGACCACGCATATGCACACACATGAGAGTGCTATATACATAGCACATGTGGTAGTCAGAGACAATTGTGAGAGCTGGTTCTCTCCTTCCACCGTATGGGTCCTAGAGATGGCAATCAGGTCCTCAGGCTTGGCGTCAGCCCTAACCCACTGACTTGTCATGCTGGTCCCATGATGCCAGCATTTGTTTAAAAGTCAAAGCTAAGTAAAGGTTTACTTTAGACATACTTGTACAAATATGAAAGCTAGTGTTATGAAATAGAATGGTTTTTACCTTTTTCCACCTGGCTTTGTTCACCACAGCAAACTTTTCCCTTAGCCCCTGCCTTAACAAACAAACAAACAAACAAACAAACAACAAAATCCCAACATTTCTCAGTTTTTCTGCTATTTGGAGCAAGATCAGGTATGACAAAGCTTGGTAGAAAAACTTAAGAGCTCCGGGATCCTTTTCTATGGGTGAGGGCTTTCTTAAGCTAAAGTCCTAAGATCCACTGACAGATGTGATCAGCCAGCTAACACTCTGTCAGGTGATTGAACTGTTGTGGCTTCCCATAGCTCTGCACTTGGCTTAACACCCTTATCCAAGTCCCACTCAACTGATGCTCTGAGCATGCGTCTGGCTTCCCAGAGACATGGAGTCCACAGCTAGCTGCCACTTGCACTGAGCTCCCAGCATGAACACACACACTGTCAGAGCATTTAGGAAGCAGTGCACTGAAAAGATGAAGGCAGGATGCTGAACAAGCCACCCAGGTTTTGAGATAGAAGACAAAGAACAGGGGAGAGTCCTGGGCCATTCTGATCTTCACTGGTGCATACACTACTTTACTCTTCTGAGGCTCAACTTCCTCCTCCATATAACGGGGATGGCTGCACACATGTCCTAGTTTGTTTGTTTGTTCTACAGATTTATTTATTTAATTTATGAGATTTATTAATTTAATTTATGAGTATTTAATTTATGTGTCTTCAGACACATCGGTAGAGGGCATCAGATCCCATTACAGATGGTTGTGAGCCATGGTTGCTGGGAATTGAACTCAGGAAGGACCTCTAGTCAGAACTCTTAACTGCTGAGCCATGTCTCCAGTCCCCCTAGTTTGTTTTTAAAAAATGACTCAAGTGTGTGAAGTGCTCAGCCCAGAGCTGCATGGTGCGAGCTGGTAAGCATCACATGCTCTCAGCACGGTGATGCAGTGTGGGCCTCACATCAGCTTCTAGGGAATGCGCTGGTATGGCTAGCTCTGAAGCCAAATGTATTTGCAGACTTACAGGCCAAAGAAAGTAAACACTTAAACATCAGTCTTAGGGCTGGGCGTGGTGGCACGAGACTTTGATGCCAGCACTCAGAAGGCAGAGGCAGGTGGAACTCTGAGTTCAAGGCCAGCCTGGGCCACAAAATGAGTTGGAGACCCTGTTTTTAAAAGTAATTTTAAATATAAAACTCCCAAGAATGCTGGGCAGTGGTGGCGAGTGCCTTTAATCCCAACACTTGGGAGGCAGAGGCAGGTGGATTTCTGAGTTTGAGGCCAGCCTGGTCTACCGAGTGAGTTCCAGCACAGTCAGGTCTACACAGAGAAACCCTGTCTCGAAAAACCAAAAACAAAAACAAAAAAACAAAAAAACCTCCCAAGAACAATAAATTGTGCTGGCTGAGAGGCCCCACAGCAGATTGGGGCCTCACTCTGCAGTGTGTCCTAGGGCACTATAAAGATACTGCAGAAACAGCATTTGTGGAGAGGCCTCCAATTCAGACTGATATTCCTACGAGTGAATGAACTTCGGGGAAGGCAGGAACTACCCACCTCATATGTGCTCAGAGCAAACAGTCCTCTGCACAGTGGTATTCCAATGACCCCATGCTACCTTAAGTGCCTACACTGGTGTGGCCTTGAAAGAGTCCACTTTTGTTGGTAGGAGGTTAATTGAGTGGGATCAGAAATAATATAGTTCAAATGATTCTGAGTCCCTGCACTGGAAGTTCCCCCAAACCTAGACTTCAAAGCTGCAGGTTTTGCAGTATACAACTTCCATAGAAGGAAAATGATTGCGTCTGCCCTGGATGTTCGTCAAAGGAAAAAGCGGCAGCCGCCACACACACTAGTATGTTTCCTGCGTCAGCACACAGACCTGATCTGCCTTGAGCAGTGTGGTTTCCTCAGCACCTGGTTGGCTCAGCTCCTGCAGAGAGCGACCAGCTCCAAGCTCTGTGACACTTGTCTCTGAGGATGACGATGGGAGTCCATGGGCATAAATGTCTTCCTCATCACTAGATGTCACTGCTTGATCCTGGAAAGGCTGGTCCGGCCAATGGGCATGGGTGTTGGCTACCGAGGCAGAGGTAAGAGGAGTCACCTGTCCTTCCACGTTTCCCATGTGACATTCAGAAGTGGGTGTTTCCTTTTGACCTGTGTCACTATCGGTTAGTAAATGCCAAGGATTTGTGCTCAGGTGGCTAGGCACCTCCACCTGGGTCAGGATGTCTGCTTCTGGGCTGGCCTCCCCAGCGCTGACCTCACAACCTCCAATCCCAGGCAGCCACTGCTCAGCACCTGGGGGCCAGCTGAGGCTGGAAGGCAGCATGTTTGAGTCCAGAAGAGGGGCTTCAGAAAAAGTGCTCTGGGCGTCACTCATCCCCATGGTGTCCACCTCCTGCTCCTCAGCAGAGCTGTTCTGTTCCTGCAGGCATAACTCTGTATGCACTGCTGCATCGTCAGCAGGACCAGGCTCCTCCTCAAGGCCTGAGATGATGTGAGCACCTCCCTCATCCTCCTCTGGCTGCAAGGATAAAGTCAACACTCTACTGAGCAGGTCTGTGTCCACTGAGTGAGGGGCAGGTCCAGGCACCTCCAGGACATGGAATGCTTCCGGGCCATTGTTCTCCTGTATGATCCCATTCACCTCAGCACTGGAGTTGCCCTCCTGGTCTGGAGACTCTATGCTCAGCTGATCCACACTGCTGCCCAGAACACTGGAGGTCACGGACTGGGGCTGTCGGCAGGGAGCTCAGAGCAGGGGGTTGACTCGAGGGAACTGTGGCAGGTGTTCTTGCTCCCTCCTTCTGATTAAAAATGAGAACATCCAAAGTAAGGCATGAATCTACATAAACAACCAGAGCACTGAAAGAGCATTTGGCTCAAGAAAAAATATTTTAAATGAAGGATATTTAGTTGGGTATAAATTAATCTTTATAGTTCCAGATTTTGGGAAGCAGAAACAGGAGGCTCATGGGTTTAGAGCCGGTCTGAGCTACATAGCAAGTTCCAGGCTAGCCTCAGCTATTTGGTGAGACTCTGCTCTAACACCCCCAATAAAAAGAAGAGGAAGAAAAAGAAGAAACCTGCTAAGTAGAAATGATCTTAGTACATTTCACTGGACACTGAATTTCATTAGTGAAATGCTGAGAAAGTGGAACAGGAATGAATCGGATGGATTACAGGCCAACTGTTAAACTTGTCAAAATGCGCAAGTGCTCACGAACGCTCCTTACAACTCTGCAGCAGCCTTTATCTGCAAGCCTCAATAAGCACCCAGGAGCAAAACGCATAAAAAGGTCTATGTGGCCTGGGTGGTGGCAAATGCCTTCAGTCCCAGCACTTGGGAGCCAGAGGCAGAAAGGGTTACATAGATCTCTACCTCAGAAAAAGAAAAAAAAAAAACAGTTCTATTAAACGGTTAAATCCCATATCTGGTAACATGTCAAGACAAAATGTAAGATGTCCAACAAATCCCTGTTGCAATGACTGTCCCACATGTTTGTAATATCTCTGGTCTGATGAATGGTATACATGGTAAGCCAACATCTTATATTAAGTATTATCTTAAATATTAAAGAGCAAAATCCAGACCCTTCAATCAGAGCCTGAGCACATGGATTAGTGTCCAGCACGGGCCCTCCAGAGATGCTTACGTGTGTTGTACACACTGTTAACGTGTGGGGAGGTTCAGTGCGTGAAGTTCTCTGTCTGCCAGGAGCAAGTGCCCCTTCAGTGAGAAGCATCACCCCTTCCCAGTTGATGTGCACATACCCAAAGGTTCTGGCCAGGCTACCCTAGGTGCCACACTCACTCGTGTGCGCTTGCCTAAGGACAGTACCTGTCTTTCTCTTCCTCCTCTTCTTCTTTACTTTGATAGGTTTCACAATAAGCTCTTGGTCAAAGTCTTCAGAGCTGATGACACTGAATCTGTGTGAGCATGGCTGACCGCTCTGGCCCAGCTCAGGGGCAGCCTGAAATCCAGGCACCAGCAGCACAGAGCCACTGTCCGTGGAGTTGAGTGAACTGCTCCTGCTCCGCTGCTCACTGGCCACAGAACTGGCCACAGAAGAGCCTCGAAGCCTCGTCTCGCCAACGTTGGCCCCCAGTGACTTCTCCAGATGCTGTCCATGGACTGCTCAGAACACCTCGTCATCTCTGGACCGTCTCTCACTAAGAAAGAAGAGATTGGTTTACTGCTGGCTCTTTGGAAGATGGCAAGGTGCAGCACTCAGCCTGCCAGCCCGGGCACCAGCAGCCACGAAACACCCAACTTCATCCTGCTAAAAAAAAATCAAGCAATTCCACATTCTCCAAACCCGGAGAAACTCAAAGGGTTACACAGGAGATTGCAGGCGACTTTGTGTTCAAGAAAGCTCATACAGTTAGGATCAGTAGGACAATTCACTATCATTGTCCTTTGCAAACACTACCAGTAACAGAATACCACTAAATATAAAGCACTTCTCATTTCAATTTTATACTTTTATAAATGTTTCTATGTCAAGAAGGGTATAGTTAAATTCTCTGCTTATACTATGCTTTCATTATACCTTGATAGTATCTAAGAGACATTCTAATTAAATTCCTTGAAATTCAAGGACGAGAAGTAATTTCCCACTAGAGTGGGTTCCCAGCAGAGGACATATGGAGGTCAGTGTCAATGCAAGCATGGAGCAGGGTGAAGGCCCCGTGTGGGACATGAGTCCTGTGTTACAGAGCCAGTAAATGTCCCACTGCAGTGGACCTCCCTCCATTCAACAAAGCACTGAGCTCTCCAGGGCTAGAGCTTCCGGTTTCAACACCTCACCACGAAAGTGCCGTGCACTTTGACGGATCATCTACTGGGTGCTATGCACTGTACCAGGTGCCAGGTAACAGCCATCAAGAAAATATATGAGCCGGCGGTGGTGGCTCACACCTTTAATCCTAGCACTTGGGAGGCAGAGGCAGGCGGATTTCTGAGTTCGAGGCCAGCCTGGTCTACAGAGTGAGCTCCAGGACAGCCAGGGCTACACAGAGAAACCCTGTCTCGCAAAACTAGAAAAAAAAAATTTATGGACTCTTATCCTTGAGGTACAAACATTCTCCTGAGGGTTGTCACTGGGCTGACTGAGGGTGCCTGAGTACACACTGGCGAGGAGACAGACTTAACCCTGTTCTGCAGTGACTTGCCAAAGATCATACAAAGTAAGGGAGTGCTAGGTCTAGAGCGGTATGTGCTATGTGGAACCACCAGTAAAACGTGACTTCCAAAATTCAAATTGATTAAAATTAAGCAACATTTAAAATTCAAATTATTAGTAGCACTCACCACCTGAAGTACCTCAAACCACAGACGGCCAGTGACATGCTACCAGACAGAGCACAGTCAGCTCTGCAGATAAAGTTCTGCGCAGCAGTGCCAGGCCACTGCTCTCTGTGAGCCACACTGGACCTTCTTATACAGATCATGAATCTTACATGCACTTCTTATAAGAATTTGAATATTCACCCCAACCCACTCTCTACTTTGGGAAGATCAGTGGGGATAGTAAGGAAAGGCTGGCATGCTGGCATCACCCCCAAAAGCTAGTTCAGCACCGAGCCCCAGCTACATCAAGCTGCCTGAAAACACTGTTATGCTTCTTTGCTCATTAGCAGTTAGAGTAGTGTACTTAACATGTGCAAGGGCTGGGGCTGAATCCCAGCCCTGCAAGACCAACCAAACAAGACAAGAGCCTGCTTCTGTGGCAGATACCTGCGATCCTAGTACTTGGGAGGCTAAGTCAGAAGGAATGCAACTTTGGGTCAACCTGGGCTATAAAATTCAGTCTAAACCAAAACAAATAAACAAAAACCATTATGGTTTGCATAAACTGTAAAATAAGATCCAAAGCACAGGAGAAAATAACAATCCCAAAGGACAATCTGTGTCTAGGGCAAGAGATGTACAGGAAATTACAAATGTCATTGTTTTAAAATTACACAACCTGTGCCTTGGAGACATTAACCGCACACAGAGTCTCAGATAGGGCACCTGGAGGAGGTAAGTGGTTTCTGATTTTTCCTTCTTATCTTTACACCTGGAGGAAGCTCTACCACCATCAGACTGCCTAACATACCTTAAAGTAGGTCACCTCCATGACAAACCTCTAAATACCTCCTTGCTTAAGCAAACCCCAGTGACGGAACTTTTTTTGGTTCTTCAGGACAGGGCCTCTCCGGGTAGCCTTGGCTGTCCTGGAGCTGCCTCCCTGAGTGCTGGGGTTAAAGGTGTGCACCTGACTTTACACGGACTTTTCCTACCCTAAGCAGGACAGACACTCTAGATCAGAGGACTGACAGCACACACAGCAGCACACTTGGCAGTTAATACAAACCTATGGATGCGAGTCCTTCAGGTCTGCTTGAAATCCTTATAATGTTCCTATCTCCCTTTAGGAAAAATATTTCATTTTCTGTGCAGGAAACAGACACAATATCACCCAGTCCTTCCAAACCAGCAACTGTGGCCTGTCAAAACAAACAAACATGCAACCAGGCAATAAACAAGCAGGTGTGATAATTCAAATAATTGTGAGTAATTATTGGATTTTGTCATGGCAGTTCCTGGAAAACTCATAGACGCAATCCAACCCTCGGCTGGACAGTCTTTGATATGTGGAACCTACAGTCACACACATAACTCAGCAGTGAGTCGCCATAATGGCTGGTGCAGCCTCTCTCACCTCTTAGCCACTGTCTCCTGACCCTCTAGCTCTCTCCCTTCTTATGACAGGAAGCTCATATTCTGTTAGGGCAGGGGCTCTGGACAATCCGAGCCACCTGTCATCCTGCCTATGCTGTGCCTCACCAAAATGGAGCGTGTCAAGCCAGAGCCCAGCCCAGTTCCTCAGCCTATGCATGTAATGCAGGTTTCTCTGTGCTGGACTCCCTTTCCTGCCCTCCTCACCCTCCTTAGGAAGCGCTGCTTGAACACTGTCATCCTGAGTGGTTAGTAGTATATGCTACAAACCTGTGTTCCGTGGCTCCTGTGCTACAAACCTGGATGGACTAGGAATGATACACCACCCAACAAGTGCCCCTACTGTGTGCTTTCCTACAAACTAGGAAAGTCTTGAAACCCAAGTCTCTTGAATTGAAAGAAGGGAGGGAAATGGACCCTGGCTAAAAGCAGATGGCACTACATAGGATTATCCTGGGTCCACACTAGTCTAAAACAGTTCTTGCTTTACAGTTGACAGTGTGCACAATATTAGTTAACTGCAGAAGACATGGAGCCTAGATTCTCTGCTAATTTTCAGGTAGTCCTGACAGAAAGCTGGAAACATGACATTAGGTTCCAAAAGCTGCCAATCATGGTACTTCGCAGAGGTGCAGACAGCGTCTGTTCACAGACACACTGTCTCCATTTCCCTGCCTAGGAGGTTAATTACACCTGCACTGAGAGTCGCAGGTAAAATGCTCAGATGAAAAAATGATGCACAGTTACAACATGTCTTAAAGCCAATAATTAACAAGTTCCACAGAAACCCAGGAGAAAAGTTAAGTCGTCCACAATGGGAGAAGCCAAAGAAACAAATGCAGGGCTAGAAGGTGACCCCTGATCCAGAGGCCCTGTGCCCCACTCAGAGACTTCCAGGGCCAAGTTCTCTCTCCACCAAAAGTGTCACCAAGCATGGCCGATAACTAGAGAGGTGTCAGTGGGAGCAGACGAGTTCGATTCTCTGGGGACACTCTCTCTAGAGATGCTGTGCCACAGGCCCACAGAGCTCATGTGGAGGAAAGCCAGCACGGCCTGGACTCTGGAGGAGAAGAGTTGGGAGTAGGGCAGGCCAGAAGCTCTGATCTTAGGACAAGAAGTAACTGAAACCAAACAGCCTAAATCAGCTTCTGAGAGTGATCTGTTATCACCTGATTTAGGCAGAAATGTTTTCTACCATGAGTTAATGGTACTGGGAAGTTGCCAAGATATACCAGTTAGTTTCTAAAAAGAAAGGGGCGAGGGAGGCAAAATAATATGCTTGTCTTTGGATAAGACACAAAGGGGGAAAATCCAAAACAAAACAAAAAAAAAAAACAAAAATAAAAAACAGGGGAGAGTACACTGGACAGGGAACCCGCTCCTGGGCAGCACCACCAACTTGGACTGGGAGGCAGTCCTCAGAGTTACTGTGTCTGTCACGTCTGTCTTCACTGGATGGGATTAGATAATAATATGGTAGTCAGAAAACACATCATCTATAAAGACTTCGTACCACAGTATGATCCCAGGTACTCAGCAGGTTGAGGCAAGGCAATCAGAAGTTCAAGGCCTACCTGGGTTACAGAAAGGGTTCACGATCAGCCTGGGCAGCTAAGTCAATCCCTGCCTCAAAAATAAAATAAAACGTAACAGCAACAAAAACAGAGCTGTATAGCTCTGTAGTAGAGCATTTGCTCAGTATAGCTCTGTAGTAGAGCATTTGCTCAGCATTCACAAGTAAAATGCAAGACTGAAACAAGACACGCAAACTAGAAGGGAGGGGTATAGCTCAGAGGAGGCAGAGCATGTGTTTAACACGCATGCATGTATACATACATACACACATACATTTGTGCATGGGAAGGAGAGAAAAGGAAGAGAAGGCTGATCAGTACAAGGCTTGGCAGACAAAGGTAAAGGTACTTACCATCAAATCAGACACCTGAGTTCAATCTCTGGGACTCAAGGTAGAAGGAGAGCAACAACTCCCACACATTGTCCTCTGACCACATAGGTGCCAGGACATGTAGGTATGATCACAAGTAGGCACATGTGAGTTTGCATACACAAACAAATAAGTGGAATTTTAAAAAATGAATCAAATATTAAATGAACAAGTTTAATTGGAGCTTTAAAAAAAAAACAAAACATCAAATTTCTTAGCAGAGTAGGACTGTGAATATCAAAAAACAGGTTTTTTTTTTTTTTTTAAAAACTAAAAATTACAGAATTCCATTTGATTTCCTTGGTTGTCTCAGAGGGTAGAGTAAATACCAGAGTTAACACTGCTCCTTCCGTCTTCCCAGGAGCCCAGTGGCTGAACACCAAAGACAGGTACAGTTCTCCACATACCTGATTGACAGTGTCCAGAAGATAGATACTGTACTCATTCCAGCTCAACACCCAGCCTTCTCGGAAGAAACAGGAAACAAGCCCCAGGTGTTTCTCAGGCGAGCTGCAGCTTCCCCCATCAGAGGGCTCCAGACGAGGGTAGAGCTCAAAAGGTGTGACTCCTCCAGCAAAGACATCCTTGAGGATAAATGTGGCTTGAACGGTCCCATGGACATCAGCCTTCCACAGCCTGAGCCCAGGTCGGGCTGCATACAGAGTTAGATCGCTTTGCTTACACAGTCCTGGTATAAAACAAGCACCAAATTTCCCAGTACTAAAATCGGAAGAAAAAAATGAAAAGAAAGGAAAAAAATACAGGCATGGACTAACTGGAAGTGATTCAATTGTCAATTCCTCACATCAACTCTAAGAATCTACTGAATAACAAGTGATTGCTTTTCTTATCCTCTCTACTGTTTGTTGGTCACTAAGTCACACCGGCATCCGTGTACTCAGGCTCCACCATGCCTTCACAAGTACACACTACCTGCATCATCAACAGTTCCCACCACTGCTCACACAGCTCACTCGTGTCTCATACTGTATGTCCATTCTCTCTTTAATCCTGACAGCAACCCCACAAGGCCGCTATTACAACTTCTGGTACAGAACAAAAGCTGACACATCCAGGGCTGCCCCTGCTATCCCTGCTTATGGTGCTGCTCCTTCTAGAGTCTGATGGCTACCATCACACCCTAGCTCCTTGAATGAAAAGTTTTACTCACATCTGAAGTAGCTCATCTATGTCTCAGAAGTTCTCCAGACCCACCAAGGGTACCAGTTCCCCTTCCCATCCTCAAGCTTGGTATTATTTTCTTATAAAACTATAAAATACCCAACACACAGAAAAGAGCATGTGTGGGAGTTGGAGAGACCGCTCAGTGTGGTTAAGAGCACTGTTGCTCTTGTAGACAACCCAGGCTTGGTTCCCAGTGCCCACAAGGTGGCTCACAACCAGCTGTATCTCATGTCCAAGGATCTGATACCCATTTCTGACTTCATTTGGTTTCAGGCACTCATGTGCTGTATATATTTCCTTTTTCCGCTCAAGCTGAAGATGTGTGTGTGTGCGTTTGTGTGTGTGTATCCAGACACAACACTCATACACATAAAATAAATAACTCTTTAAAAAATAAAGATGGTTTAGTTGTTAAGAGCATTTGTTGCACTTGCAGAGATCCAACACTAATTTAGCACTTTCATTTTAATAAATGATGCCATGTGTATAATTTTGCAGGTTTTAAATTTAGGAATAATTAAAATTTTTTTTAAATTATGTGCTTATGCATGTTATTATGTGCATATGGGAGCAAGTGCCAATATAGGCCAGAAGAGGGCACAAGGATCCCCTGGAACTGGTCTTAGAGGTGGCTGTGAGCCATCATCCAATGTGGATGATGGGAAAGGAATGCAGATCCTCAGAATGAACAGGTATGAGCCAAAGC
Source organism: Mastomys natalensis (assembly GCA_021653895.1). Classification (NCBI taxonomy): domain Eukaryota; kingdom Metazoa; phylum Chordata; class Mammalia; order Rodentia; family Muridae; genus Mastomys; species Mastomys natalensis. Next base: position 154,858 of record JAJTUV010000094.1, read on the forward strand.
TCTAGACATATATCCATACATAGTGCATGCATGAGTGTGTGTGAGCATGCGTGTGTGCGTGCACACACACTTTTTCCCCTCTTCCCTTCTCCTGCTTGCTCCAGCCCCACTCGCTCTGGCCTGCCTGTTCTGGCCCACTCGCTCAGGCTCAAAGGTTTTTATTTATTTATTGTATGTAAGTACACTGTAGCTGTCTTCAGACACCCCATAAGAAGGCATCAGATCTCATTATGGGTGGTTGTGAGCCACCATGTGGTTGCTGGGATTTGAACTCATGACCTCAGGAAAAACAGTCAAGTGCTCTTAACCACGGAGCCATCTCACCAGGCCCACCCCCTGCCACGTTTTGATAATTTAAAGTAACTTGTCTTTTATACTTAACCAATGTTCTAAGATTTATCTTTGATTAAAAACACTATAGTGCTTATTCATTTTTTATTGCTGTATAGGTTTTCATTACTTATTCAAGTGTTAACATTATCTCTCTCTTTGAGCTAAGATCTCATTATGTAGCCTAGGTTGAACTCAAATTCAAAAGTCTACTGGCGCACCTTAGATTCCACAGCTACTACACTTGTACTACACTTGGCTTTAGAGTGTTTTAAAAACACACACACATACATCTCACGAGAAAATGTTTCCTTGGGTACTGGAATATGCATGGATTTGTGTAAAGTGTGCACATCTATGAATCTAATATTTAGGTTCTGTGGTACTGGGAGCTGAATCCAGCTACTACTCCACTGCATACACAGTGTTTTGGTTTGTTTTTTTTTTTTATTGGAAATTTTATTTACATTTCAGTTGTTCTCCCCTTACCCCATTTTCCCCCCCTCCCTCCCAGGAACTCCCTATCCCTTCCCCCCTCCTCTTGCTTCTATGATGGTGTACCCACACCCACCCTCCCCGTACCTCACCTCCCCCATATGTCACCTCCCCACCCTCAAATACCCCCCACGACGTCCAGCCTTCATGGGACCAAGGATCTCTTCTCCACTTATATATAGCTCCCTTGCATATACAGCTGGAGCCATGGGTCCCTCCCTAAGCGCTCCCAGGCTGGTGGTTTAGACCCTGGGGGCTCTGGTTGGTTGGTATTGTTGCTCTCCTCATGGTGTCCCGAATCCTTTCAACTGCTTCAGTCTTCACTCCAACTCCTCCATTGGGAACCCCATGATCAGATTGATGGTTAGCTGTGAGCATCTGCCTTTGAGTATGTCAGACTCTTGCAGACCTCTAAGGAGACAGCTATATCAGGCTCCTGTCAGCATGTACATCCTGACATCCACATCAGCATCTACCTTTGGTGACTGCACATGGGATGGATACCCCGGTGGAATGGTCTGCAGACGGCCCCTCCTTCAGTTTGTTTTTTTAATTAGAAATCATTCAAGGGCTGGAGAGATGTTTCAGTGGTTAGGAGCACTACTGGTTTTACAGTGAATTTGATTCCCAGCACCCACATCAATGCAGCTTACAACCTATAACCAGGAAAGCAATGTTCTCTACTGGCCTCGGATACCTGCACTCACTTTGACAGACATACACACACTTACAATTAAAAGTAAGTACACGAAGTATTTTTCTTTCTTAAACAAAGCTTCTCTGTGAAATAGCTCTAGCTAGCCTGGAATTCACAGAGATCCACCTGCCTCTGCGTCTTGAGTGCTGAGATTAAAGGCAGGCACTATTAAGCCCAGCTCTAAATAAACTCTTAAAAACAAATAATTTATTCAATCTTATTACTGGATCGCTACTGTTATTAATTTGTTGGCAGACAGGACTTCATGAAGCCAAGGCTGTCCTGGAATCTGTAGTCCATGGTGATTGCTATACAGGATAACTATCAGGATGACATCCAACTTCTGATCTCCTGTCCCTACCTCCCAAGAGCCGGGACTACAGGTGTGTACCACTGAGGCCACCTAAGACATTTTGTTTCTTTTCTTTTACCTTACCTTGAGGCTGGAGACGAACTCAGGGTCTCATCCATGTTGGGCAAGCGCTCTGCCACTGGCTGGTAACTGGATGATTATTTTGTTCGGTACAGAACTAGGAGTGGAATCCAACCTTCACACACTAGGTAAAATCCTTGACCTGTGCTACATCCCAGCCTTTTCCTTAAAATATTGTTTGTTTGGCTGGTTGGTTTTCTGAATGGCCTGTAACTCACCAGGTAGAGCAGGCCTGCCTCTGCTGGGATCATAGACCTGTGCCACCAGACCTGGCCTTCTTACACTACTTTGAATGATGGTGCCATGTGCCATGAGCTTTTTTTGCACAGTCTTCCTAGCATACAGGCCTGAGAGTTTGTCCAAGTTGTTCCAGAGTAGGACTCAAGTTTATAGACAATGTGCTTACCCCAGGCTACCCACCCATCCCTGCCCCAAACTGAATTCTCAGGAGCTCACACTGTTTGACATCTTTGTCTTTGTTTGTTTGTTTGTTTTGGTTTTTCGAGACAGGGTTTCTCTGTGTAGCCCTGGCTGTCCTGGAACTCACTCTGTAGACCAGGCTGGCCTCGAACTCAGAAATCCGCCTGCCTCTACCTCCCAAGTGCTGGGATTAAAGGCATGCGCCACCACTGCCCAACTTGACATCTTTGTCAATGGTCAGATTTCTATCAGAGTTCAAACTGAAGAGCTTTAGTTCAACTGTGCCTTGCTGATTCTTTCTTTAAACTGTCTTTAGCGAATCTGGACAGTAGAAAGGGCACTGGTGTGAGTCATTATTAGCCTTCTGAGATCTTCGTGTGCTAATCTTTAGACCGAGTACCTTCCATACCCCAGGTGGAGTGAGACTGAACAAGAAAGCTCCATTAAGCTCAAAACCAAGTGTGTGCCATTCCTGGTCTCCTGCCTAAGGAGCTGCCATGTGCCACCCCCTCACAGTGCATAGCTTCTCGCTCCCCATCACCCCTAGGGTGAAACATGTCTGCGGGTGGAGAGCTCCTCTGCATAAGGGTATCCCACTAGGCCCCACTGGCACCTTAGTAAATTAAATCCCTCCAGACAGGATCAGGGAGGAGATCATATGTCAGATCCGGCTTTATAGAACAAAGATCATGAGACTAATCAACTGTTTTGAGCCCACAGGGTTTTCATAGACAACTATGTAATAGGACTGTTTCTGAGTCTTGCCTTTAGTGGGTTTGTGCTGGAAAGATCCCCTAGAGAGAAAAGCCCAAAGGAATCCTAGTTAAGCAACCAGTGCCTCTCCCTTCTGCCTTTCCTGTCAAATAATCTGTTTGGGGATCCAATTTTAAGTTTGCTTTCCTTCTATTTCTGGGGCCTCTTTCTTCCCGCTGCTTCTGTTTTGTTCACTGTATGTAGCAGAGTGTGTGTTTTACCCCGCACTCGGTGTCCTGAAACCTATCAAACTGGGTGTGTATTTGTGAAAGATGAGGACGAGGTCGGCACCAGGAGCCACCCGCCAAGAGGATGGGTCCTAGTCAGAGCTGGCTTGGAGGACATTTGTGTGTTCTGAGATTCTGTGAGGGAGCAGACAGAAGGCAGGTAGCTGGAAAGAACCAGCCCATGAAGCAGCCTTTCCTGAACCCTTGCTTAATGAAGCACATGGACCAGCACAGCCTCATCCTCGTAACCAACACCTATGGCAGCTCATGACAGAAAGACAGGAAGACACAAGTTAGAAATAAAGTCATTGCTCCCTGAAAAAGAGGGCTCATTCCTGCTTCTGAGGGCGGGGCCGGTCCTGGCATAGAGTACACTTTATATGGAGACCAGGAGGGTGGGACCAGTCCTGGCATAGAGTACACTTTATATGGAGACCAGGAGGCAGGCCCACAGGTCTTAGCTCACTGAGTGCATGTCAGACTACTGATGGCATTAAGAAAGGAGCCGAAGAGGAGTATGAGAGAACTTCCAATATGAAGGCTGCCAGGCAGAGAAGAGAATAAACCTAGTGTTGTTGCAGAGCACGGGGCATAGGACAGACCATGAATACATCAGAAGCTGGCTGTGTCTTGTCTGACCTCATCCTCCTCTCTCTTGACATTTGTCACCAATGGCACCACCAGCCCTGGGGAGACCCTCTCATGCCTCTTAATCTCATTCTCCAATCTGCCTCAAATCCTTTCAACATCCATTAACTCACTGTCATCCTGTCCCAAACCTGTGCAGGCACTGTCCCTTTATTGAAAGGAGGACGCAAGGTGGGGGCCCTCTAACTCCCACAGCTTCTCAAAAGCAAGTTCCCATCACCCACTTGGCCCCTGGCCCTCCTCAGCTAAAGTCCTCCACTGTTCTGCCTCCCTCCCTTTCATCTCCACACAAAGTGGCTACAGAGGTTCATTTTCTTGCTGGAGGACAGTAAAGTGCAAGATGTGTATGTTTCTTCTGTCACATGTTTAGTTTATGGGGATCCCTAAGTTCTCACCCTTCTCTTTGTTGTCCTTCTTCCAGCAGGTGATCAAAGGAGAGATATTCTTTTAGCCCAGAACCCTCCTCAGTTTAGCTTCTCCTAGTCAGCATGTAGTCTTTACACTGAAAAAACTCTTCTCTGACCCTAGGCTGAGTGGAAGCCTGCTTACATTTCTATAGCACCCTGTAGCCATTGCCATGTCTGTCAGTAAGACCTGGGTCTGCCTTTTGGTATCTATGACACATCTGCGAGGCTACCGAGTCTCATTTGGCCACAACCTACCAGTGTGGAGCACAGCAGCAGCCAGGGGCACAAAGGTGATGAAATCTCAGGGCTCTAGAGAGAAACCATGTCTAGAGTGGACACACACTACTACCCTCTGCATTCCTCAGACCAAGCCCTGGGGCGCACTGGCTATGCTCTCAGGTCCTGCATCTCCTCAAACTAGAGGACTTCTTCATCCCAGCAGACTCCATCAAGTGCCTTTGGCAGGCACAGGCTACCAGGAGCCCCAGGCTGGTGTGGCTGTGGTCTCCACATCTGGCTAACAGGAAACTCAGGCGAACTTAAGGGTTAATTCTGAGAGCCATGTGACATGCCTAAAGCTTACCTTTTCCTTGGCTGGGATCCAATCTGCTTGACAGCCTTCTCCTCTGTGTAAAAGAGCAGGCTTCTCTGCAAGGTGGACACGAGCAGCACCTTCTGGCTGTAGTCCAGCTGCACATGGAGGACGGCTCTTCCAACACAAGGTGTGAGTTGCAGATACCCTGTGAGAGGGCCAGGTCAGCAATGGTGCAAGACTGCTCAGCTCCTCAGTGACTAGACATACCTCTTGCTAGCTGTAATGATTCAGAACGACCTTGTGGTACCAGGCACAGTGTGCATACCTATACTCTCAGCACTGGGAGATGGAGGCAAGTAGATCAAGAGCTCAAGGTCATTCTTGTCATATAGTGAGTCTGAGGTCAGCCTGAGCTACGTGAGACCTTGTCTCAACAAAACAAAACAAACAAAAAGTATGTTTTAATTTTCTTCAGATTCATTGTTAACCTACTGCAAATGAGATTTGAAAAATTTCTTACTAACAAGACAGTAAAATTGACATTAATCTCATATACACCAAGTTTTAAAAGAAACATCAAAAACCGACATATTTCTCTAATAATATTCTAAGTAAATAGTTCAAAGAAGGATGCATAGAAATATGCCACAGCACATGTATTAGGTATCTTATATAACAGAGCACGGTTGCCTATGAAATCCTGTGACAATGATATGCTCTCATGGTTTCTCTACAAGGAATGGCTTGTGGGATGGCTCCACAGATCAAAAGGGCTTGCCACACAAGCCTGATGACTTGAGTTCGATCCCAGGAACCTATTACTGAAGTAGAGAACAGACTCCTGAAAGTTGCTCTCTGACACTGGCATGTGCACTGTGGCATGTGAGACTGCATTCTCCACACTCCTCACAAATAAAAAAGGGCATTTTTCTGTTAAAACAAAATATATTCATGTATCAAAAATCTGATTTTAACCCAGACATGGTGGTATGATTGCTGTGAGTTCAAAGACAGCCGGAGCTATATTATGTATCAAGAAGACCCAGTCTCAAACCCCTGTTTCTACAGTCGCTGTCGCCTGAGTGTCCTTCTGTGCGATCAGCAGCCTGCTCACAGAGGAGGGAGGGAGCAGCAACTGCAGCAGCGTTGTTTAAGTATGCTCAACTATTCAAGAATAATGCTGCAAAAGTGGCATGGGGCACACGGCTTCAACCCCAGCACTCAGGAAGCAGAGACAAGCAGATCTCTAAATTTGAAGCCAGCCTGGCCAAATAGTTCTAGGACAACCAGGGATACATACAGAGATTGCCTTTTCAGGATGTTTCTGAATTTTTCCCCCCAAATTTTATTTCCCTTCAATTTGCTGAATAGTGAGATCCGAGTGGCCTTCTCTCGGTTCCTTCAGCAGCCTGCTCACAGTGGTAAGAATAGATGACAAGGAGCAACAACTCCTTAGCAGCACCAGGAAAGGCAGAATCTAAGACCTTGATGACCCTGACAAGCGATGTTCCCACAGAGCAGCAGTTCTAAGTGGACTCCATTCACCCTAGGATCCCTAAGACTGAGACTCTTTTATAGCATACACCAGGCCAAATTCATTTCCATAGAATACCAAGATGTTAAATATCCTCTTATCTAAAGCTTTTTCAATTTTACTTTATGTGTATGGATGTTGTGCGTGAGGTATATCTGACACCATCTATGTGCCTGGTAGGCAAGAGAGGTTAGATGAGGGTGTCAGGTCCCCTGAACTGGAGTTACAGAGGGTTATGAGCTATCATGTGACTGCTGAGAAATGAATCTAGGTCCTTGGGGAAAGCAGCCTGTGCTTTTAACCTCTGAACTATTGATAAACCTGCCTCCATTTTAGGCTTAAAAGCCATCTTATAGTAAAGATAAACTAGGTTCATTCCTGTTTATGATTAAATCTCTTTGTTAGTCAAGGACTCAGCTATGCCCTACCTGTGACCTTAACTACAAGTGGTGCTGTACTGCCTATTCCAGAAAATGGCAACCATGCCTTTGTTTCAAAGTTGCTATGACCATCTTCCAACCCTACCTTTGTTTCAAAGGCTTGTTATGCCCACCGTGTTTTGCTGCTCCTGTAACCCTGATATTTGCCCGCCAAAACCCCCATTTGGAAATCCCCTGCCCCTGAGCTATGATAAACCTTACTTTGCCCATGTCCAGTGCTGATCTCTTGAACCCCTCCTTTAGGGACGACAGCTCATGCTCATGCTCAAGAATAAAAAGCTTGCTTTAACTAATCTGGCCGTGGTGATGTGGGTTGGTGGTCTTCCTCCTCAAATCTTTGGGTTCAACACCATCGTTCCATCTGCATGCCTTTTCATTAAAACATGCCCAACATAACGCCTTCTAAATGCTTCCACTGAGAGCACAGGAAGCATTGTGTACAGACCACGTGGGATTTCATCATGAGCCATGACCACAGCACCCAACTTTATAAAAGTCATTGTCCCTCCACCACACATTCACACTGAAAATATAAATTCCACTGGAGAGTGTCTTGATGCAGAAAAATGGTAATTTCAGCGCTAAGGAATGGAGGTTTTGCTCTTGATGTGATCAAATGGGATGTGTGCACACAGACCTGCAGGATGAAACCCTGGGTCCTGAGGAAGGACCCTATGCCTGCCGTGGTAGGAGCGGCACTCAAACCACACGCTGTTTTCGCTCACCATTTCACCTGAAAGGGTAACTGTAGGGAGTGAGGCTCTGACAGACATTTTCTTTGTAAAAAGGAAAAAGAGAGAGAGCCTGTTCTTTCAGTATTTGTTACCTTCAAGTGAATATGAGAATCTTGAAAACTTGTGTTTGTATACATTAGACAAGATTCCAAAAGCTGAAGAATTTTGTGATCAACACGACGGAGTTATGAACAAAGGTACTTTTCTTTCTTTTTAAAAATCTTTTTATTTACTTATCTTATACAATATGGGTTTTTAAAAAAAAGATTTATTTATTGTTTATTTTATGTACAGAAGTACACTGTAGCTGTGCTCAGACACACCAGAAGAAGGCATCGGTTCCTATTACAGATGGCTGTGAGCCACCGTGTAGTTGCTGGGAATTGAACTCTGGACCTCTGGATGAGCAGCCAGTGCTCTTAACCAATGAGCCATCCTTCCAGCCCCAATATGGGTGTTTTATCTGCAGAAATGTCTATACACTGAGCGCATGCTTGATGCCCCAGAGGCCAGAGAAGGTCTCAGATGACATAGAACTAGAGTGAGGCAGTTGTGAGCCTCCAAGTCCTCTCTCCAGCCCCAGCCTTCTAATATTATATAACACACGTGTCAACATCTGGAAGATCTGCACCATCTGAGATGCCTATTCTACTCAGTGACCAACACATGATATTGAAATCATTCAAAAGCGTACGATAACAGGTTTTCATGTAACAAGGTAGGAAAACCCATCAAGGGTTTCAGGCAACACATGGCAATCAGCTTTTAAGAAAACCCCATGTGCTGAAGAAGCTCATCGAAGCCACAGGGTAGGCCACCTCTCTATGAGTTGTTTTCCAAGCAGTCCTCAGAAGCCTTAGGAACAATATAGGCTACTGCCACTGCTTCTAAAAGACTTACTTATTGTATATATATGAGTGTTTTGCCCGCATGAGTTACTATGCACCACTTGGGTGCCTAGTTCCCACAGAGGTCATAGAGTAGGGCTTGATCCCTGGGACTGAGTTACAGACAGTTGTCAACTGCCATGTTCTGGGGATCAAATCCAGCTCCTTCAGTAGAGCAACCAGTACTCTTAGTCTCTAAGACATCTATAGTGGTTTGAATAAGAATGGCTTCCTTAGGCTCATATAGGTGTGGCCTTGTTGGAGGAAGTATGTCACTGTGGTGGTGGGGTGGGCTTCAAGATTTCAAAAGCCTCTCCCTCTCTTCCTTTTTCTTCTCTCTCTCTCACCCCTTCCTCTCTCTCTCCTTCCCTCCCCCACTCTCCCTCCCCTCCCGTCTCTGCTGCCTGCAGATAAGATCATAAAGTTCTTAGCTACTGTTGCAGAGCCGTGGCTGTCTGCTTCCCACCACAATGGACTAACCTCTGAAACTGTAAACAAGCCCTCAGACAAATGCTTTCTCTTATAAGAGTTCCCTTGGTGGGGGCTGGAGAGATTGCTCAGTGGTTAAGGATACTGGCTGTTCCAGAGGTCCTGAGTTCCACCACATGGTGGCTCACAACCGTCTCTGATACGATGTGATGCCATCTACTGGCAAGCAGGTGTACATGCAGTTAGAGCATTCATGCACATAACAATAAGTAAATAAATCTTAAAAAAAAAAAAAGTCACTTGGTTATGGTGTGGTCATGGTGTCTCTTCACAGCAATAAAACACTGACTAAGACACCATCTCTCCACCTCTGCCAGTGCTTTTGGTTGCCACTACACATAGGATGCAGGGCACAGAGAAATCAGACAAGAACTGAGCTGAACACTTCCTCATGCCACTTAATTTTTTTTTTCTTTTTTTTTTTTTCGAGACAGGGTTTCTCTGTGTAGCCCTGGCTGTCCTGGAACTCACTCTGTAGACCAGGCGAACTCAGAAATCCGCCTGTCTCTGCCTCCCAGTGCTGGGATTAAAGGCGTGCGCCACCACCGCCCGGCTGCCACTTAGTTTTCAGAGCGCCAGAAGGTGGTGCTATGCAGGGTGTCAGAGGGAGACACCATCAGTCCTCCTGCTGTGGACCGACCCTGTGCTATACTACTCACTTGTCAGTGTAACAGTGCTGTGTCTGTCTCTGCCGAGGCATGAGGCCTGTGCCCCTGGAGGGAATTCATGCCTGTTATTATAAATCTGGTTAAAAGCCCATAGCTGGAGAGGTCACGGGCACTAGTGGAGAAACTACTATTGTTTTGCTAAATGGGCATGTTATGGCCATCAAACTGCCTTCTTAATATTTAGGTTTATGCCCTTAAACTGGTGCTTCTTTCATTGTTAGTCAGAGAAGCTTCTTTTTGCAGTGGGCAGAACTTAATTGCAAAGCCTCAAAACTGGTCAAAGTGCTGAGAATGTGTAACGATTGAATGCTATGCCCTAAAAAGGACATCTGTATCATTCCCCCAAGGCTCAGGGGACAGCTCTGAGGAGAGGGCAGAAAGCATAGAAGGAAGGAAGGAGTGCTGTAGGATATTACCTTCCGGGGACATGGTCATGAAGTCATAGCAGCTGTGACTACCCACGGAAGACCAGTGTAAGACTGGGCCCACTGACATTCCAAAATGAATAGGGGAGGGCTCCCAAGACCCTGTCTCCCCGTAAGGAACTACTGACCGTCAATGGTCGCTTGGGGAGAAGGAGAGGCCTTCCTCAGCTGTGTGGCTCTGGGTCACTGCCATCCTCCTGTACATAACTAGCTCAGGACAGCAACCCTAAGTAAGCCCACCGGGTCACACACATACTGATGTGGTCACAGACATGACTAGAGAATTGTTTGCATCCTTCCTGACAATATTTCAAAGAATCAGGAAGGGTCACCAGCTCTTCGCTTAACAGCAGCCAGGAGAACAGCAAACATGTTTGAAGAGCTGAGTTGAACACTGCACACAGCATGTACATACCATGAGACATCCTGAAAACCTGTCCAACTTGCTCCTTTATTTGTTTTGACATAGACTTTTACTACGTAGCTCTAGTTGGCTTGGCACTTTCTATGTAGCCCAGGCTGGCCTCAAACTCATGAAGATATTTAGTCTCCGAGTGCTGGAATTATAGGGCCCCACCATGCCTGCCTCAAACATGTATAATTTTTACTGTTGATTCTGCAGGACAATTCTTTAGTCACAGATGTAGGAGCTTACAGAACACTGAGAAAGATCGTGAAGGAAAACGGCCACTTAAGGGCATGGTGCTGGAGAGGACACGGAGGCAAGACTGCTGCCTCTACAGATAAAAGCCGGAGATGGCCAACATCCCCAAAATCACCTTACCTGGTCTAGATCTAGAGAGGAGTAGACGATCTTCCCTTTGTCGTCTCCAGAGAACAGCTTCATCCCATTGGGGCTCCAAGCCAGAGCTGTAATGCTGGTTTTGTGGACACCACTAACATCAAATCTCCGAAGCTACAGGTGACAAGAGATCCCAGGAAAGGAGAGCTGTGTGACTGTGTGCCTACTTTTTGGGGAAGCTGGTTTCCAAACAGGACTGTACAGATTCCATGTCTGTCCACATTCAAAACTCACAGGTAGGCCAACAAGTGGATAACAGCACTCTGCCAAACCTGAGGATGTCAGTTCAATCCCTGGACCTATATGGTGGAAGGAGAGAGCAAACACAAACACACACACACACACACACACACACACCCCACACTCTCTCTCTCTCTCTCTCTCTCTCTCTCTCTCTCTCTCTTTATTTGTTGATTGATTGTATTTTTTATTGGATATTTCTCTCTCTCTCTCTCTTATTTGTTGATTGATTGTATTTTTTATTGGATATTTTCTTTATTTACATTTCCATTGTTTTCCCCTTTCCAGATCTCCCCTTTAGAAACCTCCTAACCCATCCCCTGGCCCTTGCCTCTACGAGGGTGCTTCCCCATCCATCCACCCACTCCTGTCTTCCTGCATCTCTCTCTCTCTCTCTCTTCTCTCTCTCTCTCTCTCTCTCACAAATAAAAAAAAAAAATAACTTAGAAAAAACACAAAAGGGCATTAAGTAAAAAGAAGAGCTCTGATTTGTGCTTTATGCCAGATGTTCCAAGCAGGGACAAAGATGTCACCCAATTATAAAAAGCACAATGTTAGACTGAATATAAAGTTTCCAGGCAAGTGAGGACTCCCTGCCACCCACACACATTACAGAGATCATCCAGGCTCTGCCTCTGGAGTGCTGGACCACCGGCTGGAGCCACCACACCCATCACACCCAGCTCTGAGCATGTCTCATCTTACACACGTCTGAGGAACCGGCCAGGGAGAGAAGCAGCGGCAGAGCCCGGGCACTCACCTGCTTGTTCCTCCCTGGCAGTGAAGACACAAGCTGAAAAATGGCAACCCTCCCGGAGGCTGTGCCTGCTGCAACAAGGTCATCAAAGCAGCTCAGCAGCTTCACCACAGTGATGGACTCCGTCTTCCCCTACATGCACACATAAGAAACAAAGACGATGACCAGAGAGACACTTAAAATGAAGAAAATAAAAAGCAGCTGTAAAGCTGGGACCATGAAAGAAGGTTCCTGAGCTGCAGCATATAAGTTTCTGATTAAAAACGTGTACAAAGTCAGAAAGGCAAATCATTCTAGGATTTCTGCATTCTAAAAATTATTATTATAGGGCTGTAGAGATGGCTCAGCGGTTAAGAGCACTGACTGATTTTCCAGAGGTCCTGAGTTTAATTCCCAGCAACCACATGGTAGCTCACAACCATCTGTCATTGGATCCAATGCCCTCTTCTATTGTCTGAAGACAGCAACAGTATACTCTCATATTTAAAATAATAAAACAATTCTTTAACACCCTCCGCTTCCAGAATTATTCTCATCTTGCAAAAATGGGAGCGTTACACCCATCAAATAATAAGCTCTATTCTCCCACTGAACTCCTCCCCACCGGCTCCTGGCTACGTCCTTCTACGTAGCCCTTCATGACGGTAAAGGCCTCATGCTTGTCTTTTTCTGACTGCTATGTTACCTAATACAATGTCTGTAAGGCCCATGGAGCATGATGTGGTATCCATCAGAATCTCCTTCATTGCACCCTTTATATAGATGCACAGGTTGCTTACTCATTAACCTTTACTCTGTTGCCATGCATGGTTTTGAGACAGAGTCTCTCTATATGACCTAGGATGACCTTGAACAAACTGCCTACCCTCCTGCTTCAGCTTCCCACATGCTGGGGTTATTGTACATTGGCCACATTACGCACTCCTGGGGATTTTTGCTTATTTTGTTTTGTTTTTTTTTTAAATTATTAAAGTAAGCACATAAAGCCGAGGGTTTGCTTACAGCATTCTGACATATACATATCATTATACTGTGTTCTTGTTGGAGTTTTGATTTGTGCGTACATGGGAATTCACACGGCTGCTGTAGGTCCCTGTCTACAGTTGGTTTTTTGACTGATCAATAAAGAGCCAACAGCCAATGGCTGGGCAGAGGATAGAAGCAGGACTTTGAGGATTCCTGGGAGGAAACACAGGACAGGGAAAGGGCAGAATTGCCGTGACAGGGAAGCAGAGAGATCAGACTTAAAGGCCTGCTGACGTGTACGAATCTGGGAAATTGGGTCTGAGGCAACAGAGAAGAAATGTAGATTTAGCAAATATTAACTCAGGAATATCAGAGGACAGTACGTTAGTCACGTGAGTAGCCCAACCATTGAGCTAGAAGGGATATTAAAAATAAGGCTGCACACTTGTGTCTTTTCATTCGTGAATCCAGAGCTCCTGGGTGGGTGTAGAGCCATGTGCACCCACTGGAGCAGAGAGCAATGATAAAAAAAATTCACTATGTGGACCATGCTGGCTTGGAACTCAGAGATCCACCTGCCTCCACACCCAGCTATTATGATGATCTTCATATCCACTCATCTTTTATGAAGACTTCTCACTTTAGTTATCATAAATAATGCTATGAAGAATGTACAACTATCTCTTGAATCCTGCTTTCAAGACAGATGTGACAGTGCATGTCTTTAATTCCATGACATGAAGTACCTTACTTACGTATTTGTAAATTTTTTTTTGAGACAGTTATATGTAGCCTAGGGTAGCTTCAAACTTTCAAACTTGAGGATCACTTTGAACTTCTGGATCCTCTTACGTCTACTTCCCAGTACTGGGATTACAGGAATATGCCACTGTGTAGGGTTTTTACAGTGTTAGGGATCAAACCTAAAGCCCCATATATGTTAGGCAAGCACTGTACTAACTGATCTTCCTACACTGAACATCCTGACATTCCAGGATCAATTTGACTTTGATCATAATTATAAATATAACCTTGAACCGGCTGCTGAAACCAGTTTACTAGTATTTTTTGTACTGATATTAATAATGAATACTGCTATATACTTTTTATCTGGTATCTATCTCTCAGACTTTGTTATCAAAGTAAAATTAGTGTCATTGTTTTGAGGTTTATTTTTATTATTTTTAATTATGTGTGTGTGTTTGCTCACACATGCCCATACACACAGGAATACTGTATCCACGGAGGACAGAGGTAGCAGATCCCCTGAAGCTGGAGTTGCAGGTGTGAACAGACCAACATGGGTTCTGAGAACAGAACTCAGGTCTTCTGCAACAGAAGTACGTGGTAGTAACCACTGAGCAATCTCTCCTGCTCAATTCATTTGTTCTTTACAGTGATTTTTGTTGTTAGTTGTATTAAAACTTCACTTGTGTCTTGTATTTTCTGTACTGAACCCATGACCTTGTGCATGCTAGGTAAAGGCTCCACCACGAAGCTACAATCCAGTCCCTCACTTGTTAATTAAACATTACTTTTACATGTGTGTATTCTGTGTGTGAGGGAGGTGTGCCACAGCATGAGTGGAGGTCAGAGGACAACTTATGGAGCTGCGTCTCTTGGTCCACCACGTGGGCTCAAGAGACTGAACCTATGTCAGCAGGCTTAGGCATCCGTGCTTCCTCACGGAGCCATCTGGCCGATCTTATTTGTCTCCAAACGTCTAGTTGATTTCACTGGTCACGCCCTCATGTCACATTAGCTTTACTTTACCAGTTTTTACTGTAATCATTGTTACCATTTGAGATTCTCACTAAGAGGTTTACTAAGAGTTTTTTGGTTTTGTTTGTTTATTTATTTTGTTTTTTTTCTCTGAGACAAGGTTTCTCTGTGTAGCTGACCTGGAACTCACAGATCTTCCTGCCTCTGCCTCCCAAGTGCTGGGACTAACAGTGTGCCTCACCACCATCCCACAGGATCTTTTGTGGGTTTCCCATTAGGCATCCTACTCCTGCTCAGATTCCCTTCCTTTCATATCTTCCCTTCACCCTTGCAACCTGCCCCCACTCCATCCCCAACCACCCAAACACACACAACACACACACACACACACACACAGACACACACACACAGACACAGACACACACACACACCACACCACCACCAAAGCATAGAAAACATCTCATCATGAAGCTGTAGTGTGTCACAGTGTGCCCCACAGTAGATCCCTTTGTTCATACATCTTCATTTGCAAGTGTTCATTGCAATGAGTCACTGGTCTGGTTTGAGATCTCTGGCTTCTGTGATACCATCCATACTGGATCCTTATTGAGACTCCTAGGCATCCCCTTGCTGCCCTGTCATAGAGATCCTGCAGCTTTAAAACAGTAGGACTGGCCCTTTCACACCTCTCAACCATCTGCAGATGACAGAGATTCTGGGGTGGGACAACTTAGATCCCTGGATCTGGGCTCTTTCCCTTATCCTAATTACCAGGGTGAGCTCTTCAGTACAGCTTCGGCTAGACCACCTAATGCTGCCATTAGCAGGAGGCAGGTTCAGCTCTCCTACTCTGCTGCCTCTAGAGCCAGCTCATCTGCACCCAGGCTTCTAGAGCCAGTCTACTATACTGCCCAGTAAGATGCCCACTCTTCCAAATACTGCAGCCTGTGAGGGGCTGGGTCAGCTCTCCTGTTCTCTGGCTCAAACTGCCTCTTCGACCAGGACCAGCCCTGACTTTTATAAATGCTGCAGCCAAGGAGAGTCAAGGCCAGCTCACCTGCTCTCATGACCCCAGGGTCAGCTCTCCCAACCCTCTCAGGTGGTCAGGGAAGAAAAGGTGGAGGACATCGAACCCCAGCCAGCTATCCTTTATTCACCCCTTCAGAGCCGGCTCATCTGTGTCCCTACTACCAGGGCCAGCTCTACTGTGTTGCTCAGGCAAGAAGCAGGGCCCACTGTCCTGAGTGCTGCAGCCTACGAGGGGCAGGACCAACCCATCTGCTATTGTAGGTGGTGAGGGACAAGGAAGGACGGCATCCCCTCTGCACTCATACCACCTCTTGGCAGACAAGTGGTGGGGTCAAATCTCCAGTACTCTTGCTCTTCGGGGTGGCTCACCTGAGGCCCTGTGCTCTGCTGTGCTGTCCAGGTAAGAAGTAGAGCCCGCTCCCCCAACTGTTCTCCTGAGCTTATGACATTGTGGGGCAGGTTTCCTGGCTGCCAGAGGTAGGGAGTTGTGGAAACAGGGGGCAGGGGGAGCTATCACCTCTGCAACCATACCACACCACAGCAGATGAATGGCAGGGTGAGTCAAAGACATCAGCCCTAACCCCTGCCCGTCAGATAGCCACTGACTCAGACATGGCCCTCAGTGGCAGTTCCGGATGGGACCTCACCATGTCCCCAGGTAGCAGGCTGGCCACTCACAACAGGCTCCTCCTCCGCACCTCCAGTCTCCAGCTCCATCTGTCTTCATAATGCTCAAACTGCTCCACTTCTTTCTCTCCCATCTGACCACCACACATTCTCACACTGTAGTGGCTCCTCCATTTTGCAGGCTGGCCATATGGCTGGTAGGCTCCTGGGTGACATCCTCCATCTGTGCCATGTGGTATGGCAGCAAGCAGGTGTCTATGGCCAACTGTGTCATGAGCTGGAGGGAAAGTCTGTGAGTGGCAAGCCAGTCTGATGGTCTCTGCCTGTCTTCCTCTTCCCGTGATATGCTACATGGGTTTGATTTGATTTTGATTTTTATGAGTCCTAGGCATAAGACAGTTGTGGCCACCAAGCCAGGCATCAAGCTAGGATGAACAAAGGACATAAGAACACCACCACAAACAAGGTGCCTTTGTCCATTGCTTGGGGTGGGGGACGTCACTTATTTTACTTTACTTTTAAATTATGTGTGTGGGGGGGACAGGGGGTAAGGCTCTATTGCTGAAGACAAAACTTCCCATCTCACTGAACAGAGAGAAGCTTACGCTGGTTCCTAACTAGAGCCTTCACCCTACTGACTAACATTCATTGTACCGAAAGGCACTCTGCACACTACCAAACAGCACAGTAAAGACCAACTTAGCTGTCTTAGTTAGGTTTACTATTGCCTAAATAGTCACAAGGATATGCCTGAGTTTATTTTAATCTTCTTAGATAGGTAGAAGAATGCTTTCCCAGCATTCAGGAAACTGTAGCAAGAATATTGCTGTAAGTTCAAACTTAGCCTGGGCTACACAGTGAGTTCCAGGTCAGCCTAGGCTACAGCAAAAACACTCTCAAAAACAAAAGAAAACAATCCCAAGCTTTTCTGAATACATTCTAGCTTGCTTCAAAAATCACTTACCACACCCTTCCCCCAACCAAAAGAAGGTCTAGAAAAGATCCTACCAAAAACATCCAATGATATAGTCGACCTATCTGAGTAAGACACAGGAAAAAGCCTATATTAGAACATAAGCCCACTGGTGGGAGCCATTCAGGAAACGCTGTGGCAAGCAAGTGAGCTTTCAGGAACGGCCCACCATTCTGGGTTGCTCTGAAGAGGCAAGGACCCCAGGGACTTTGTCTCAAGAATGCTTCTTGCTGCTATGCCTGTCAGTGCCGTGCTCCTCAGTGTCTGACACAGCCTATTGTTCCTGGGTTTAACCCACTCTGTTGGGCAGCTGTCCTGCAGAATGAATATGAAGATGTACTTTCATGTAATGATGATGTTTAGATGAACTGATAATTTCATAATTCCTGATAATGATTTTATAAAACTCCTGAATTGATTCAAGTAATTTTAAGCTCCCCACCCCCCCCCAGCAGAATAAGAAAATTACAAAAAGAGTTCTGTGAATCTCCACGTGTTGCAAAGCATGTACTCTATACTAGGAAAAGAAATAGGCTTGGGACAGATTTATGATCAAGGGAAAATACTCACTGTAGGCTAGGAATGAGGCCACTAATCTCAGCAACTAAGGTCATAAACTAGCAGCAGGTGATTTATTATAGGCGTAGGAACAAAGATATGATACATTACTATCCAAGACTTCAGAATAATAAGACACAAGACAAATGACCTGTCTCTTCATAAAAACCTTGCTAACTTATGCCATAAAAACTATTGCTTTAAACTTAAGGACTGTTAGTCAGGATGAGTCTTAATGGAAAGACATGTAAACAATTGTGCTGTAAGTCCTGAAGCCATAGAGACCTATGACATGAACTATGGCTTTGAACTTATGGAATGAAAATGTTTTAAAAATCATATAATCAATAACACTGCTATAACTCCCTTTTCTGTGATATCTTATTTGTTTTTGAATGAGGTAATCGTTCTTCTTACGTAGAAAGCTATGTCCTGGAAGATATAAAAAGGCAAAGAGAAAAAAATAAATGTGTAATTGGAATCAGCTCCTTGGCGTTTGGAGTTTGTTTCATCCATCAAATGTGTGTGTGTGTGTGTGTGTGTGTGTGTGTGCGTGTGTGTGTGACGTGTGTATGTGTGAAATTGTTGGAGCTTGCTTGTTGGAATGTGCTTTATCTACTGAATGTGTGTGAGTGTGTGAATTTTTCTTTTTCTTTCTTTCTCATCAGCCCAAGTAATTGTCTTTTTCTAATCGCCTGCAGCTTTCAGCAGGAGTCAACCACGAGAAGCCATCACATCAGCGTTGGCACAGAAGAGCAAAAGAGAGCCGGACTGTCAGGAGCGTCCAGCTTTTGAACCACCACCAGCTCTACGGGCCCCCTCAGTTTAACACTGGTCTCAAAGCTGGTTTTGACACCCACTCTAGAGCCAACAGGTACACGTTGACAATCTGTCTGACTCAACCTGGAGGCATAGTTTTACACCTTCGGGTGCTGTATTGGCTGGTTTTATGTGTCAACTAGACATAAGCTAGAGTCATTAGAGAGGAAGGAGACTCAGTTGAGGAAATGCCTCCTTGAGATCCAGCTGTAAGGCATTGTCTCAAATAGTGATCAGTGAGAGAGACCAGTCCAGGTGGGTGGTCTGCCCTGGGCTGGTGGTCTTGGGTTCTATGAGCAAGCCATAATGAGCACTGCCAGTAAGTAGCACCCCTCCATGGCCTGCCTCTGCATCAGCTCCTGCCTCCAGGATCCTGCCCTGCTTGGGTTCCTGTCTTGACTCCTCAAACAATGAATAGCAATGTGGAAGTATACGCTGAATAAACCTTTCCTCTCCAACTTGTCCTAATCAGGGTTTCTCTTGCTGCAGTGAAAAACCATGACCAGAGACTTGGGGAGGAAAGAGACGATTTAAAGGATTAGGAGGTGTGGCATTGTTGGAGGAGATGTGGCCTTGGAGTAAATGTGTCACTGAGGGTGGGGCTTCAGAAATCCAAAGCAGGCCCAGTCTCTTCCTGTTGCTGCTGACAGAGGCATAGCTCTCTGCTACTTCTCCAGCACATGAGCTCCCTGAGCTCCCTGCCATCATAATAAAGGACTAACCCTCTGAACCTGTAAGCCAGCCCCAACTAAGCGTTCTCCTGTATAAGGGTTGCTGTCATCATGGGGTCTCTTCACAGCAACAGAAACCCTAAGACACTTGCTATACCCATAGAACAGTCTCACACAGCCGTCACCAAAGATGCTTCCTCCTGCAGATGGGAACAGATGCACAGAGAGCTTGAAACACTCAGTCCTATCAAACCCCTTTCCTCAGGACTCAGAACTCTACAGAAGAGGAAGTGGAAGGATTATAAGAGCCAGAAGGAAAGGAAGATACCAAGGAAACAGTGCCTTGTAGACACAATAGGACTGACACATACAAACTCACAAAAACTGTGGTAGCATGTACAGGGCCTTCAGAGGTCCAAGGCAGATGAAGTGCCAACCCTGAGAAAGAATGAACAGCGCCCATCCCTAACCAAGAAGCTACCTCTAACTGAAAACGCTTGTAAATGAAAAATTCATTTTCTCCAACTGAGTGTCACTGGAGATACAAGTCACATTTTTTATAAGATTTATTCATTTATTTTTATGTATATGGGTACATTGTCACTGTCTTCAGACACACCAGAATAGGGCATTGGATCATATTAGAGATGGTCAGGAGCCACCATGTGGTTGCTGGGAATTGAACTCAGGACCTCTGGAAGAGCATTCAGTGCTCTTAACCACTGAGCCATCTCTCCAGCCCTACAAATCACATCTGAAGGTAGACCCCATGCCCAGCAGTAGATGGCCAACAGAAAACTAACTTAATGCTATGTTTGGAGGTTTTGGGGGGCTGGGGAGGTGAGACAGGATGTCTCTGTGTAACAGCCCTATCTGTCCTGGAAACCACTCTGTAGGCCAGAGTGCCTTGAACTCCGACATCCGACTTCCTCTGCACCCCAAATGCTGGGATTAAAGGTGTGTTCCACCACTGCCTGCTTGTTTGGGCACATTTACCTTATATACAAACATACTTACTGCATTTGTATTTTATGGTTTCCAATTTTGTGTTTTTATGGTACGTGGGTGTGCGTGTATGTATCTGTTCATGTATTGTTTTCTGTGCTTTTTCTTTGTTTTATTGTATTTTTAAATTCTATTTTATTTGTCTGTTTTCTAAAGAGAGAGAGGAAGAAAGTATAGAATTGGATGGATAGGAAAGTGAGTAGGATTTGGGAGATAAAGGAGAAATCATGATCAGAATACATCATATGAAAAGAAATGTATTTTCAAAAACTAAAAAAAATTAAGTTTACTTTAAAATTATTCTGTATGTTTGTATGGGTATGTGTATGTGAGTGCAGGTGACTTTGAAGGCCAGAGGTCTGGATGCCCTGAAGCTGGAGTGACAGGTGGTGGTGTGCAGCCTGATGCACTGCTGAGAACCAGACGTGGGCCGTCTGCAACAGCAGTACACCATCTTAAACACTGCTTAAATGGTTCTCAACCCTAATTTAAATAATGGTTCTTAAACGCTGTAACTTCCCTTCTAGCCTATTGCCCAAGAGGTAGTGGAAAAGAAAGGCTATTAGGATACAGGGGAACTTGACCTGTTTAGAAATTGTTCTTTGGAAAAACAAACAAAAAACAAAAACAAACTTTTAGCCGGCCAGAGGTGGTGCACTGCTGCAGTCGCTGCACTCTGGAGTCCGAGGCGGCAGTCTCTCCCGAGTTCGAATCCCAGCCTGTGCTTGTTCCTGATTAGGGGTTGGGGGGAAGAAATTGTTCTTTGGAGAAAATTCCATCTGCTTTGATAGGAAATCAACAGTTCAGCTCACAGGAATCATTAGTGGGAGCTTGATCTACTGACATACACTTCACAACTATAACAGCAGTTCAGTTAGGTATGTTGGGATAGCAAATCAGCAGTGGTGGCTGGCCGAGCAGAGACAACTAAACCTCTGCCAAATCTGCGCGCATCAGCAGGAGGGACCAGGACACCAGCAACACCAGGAGAAGCTCTCTGCTGTGCTCTCTCAACTAAGCAGAGATCAGCTAAGACTCAAGACCAAGAAGTGTTGCAAAGCCGGCTGTACAAGTAAGTTTTTTAGTGTATTTTTCGAATGGAGTTCAACTATGCATTTAAGGCGAACCAATACATACGTGTGAAGAATCCTTCATCACTCATCATCCTTTCCCGTGCTTGCTTTAGCAACACATCCTTTCACTTGTGTGTGCTTCAGGAAAACACTCCTTCACATGTTTGCCCCAGCAAAACACCATCACATTTGGCTTTCCAAAGAAACCAGAAGTTTCCACTTCACTGAGACAATTCTTAAATACCCTGGAAGTCATTTAAAGTGGAGAGAGAGGACCTATAGCAATGAGGGAAAGTTCAAAATGGTCACCTACTTTACTGACATCTGGGATCAGAAGCAAGTATCAGCTGTAAGAAGAACCTACCTCCCAATATTTAGAGGACAGAGTACTTTTGGCTATCCTGGATCCTGAAACATGAGGTGCCAGGAACATAACTGCTTTTCACAGGCAAGGGGTGAGACATAGGTATCTGCTAATGTGCTAAGGACGAAAACTGACCAAAATCTACCACATTTAACCATCAAGCTGCCTCGGAGGTCACAAGCTAATAGACTTGAGTTCCAAATAGATTTCGTTAGACAGATTCTGCACGACTAACTTCTACAGCAATGAGAGGAAGCAGATGTCTAGTGGGTCCCCACTCCATCATCTTCCCAGAAATCCCACTTTCCATTCTAAATTCCTAACCTTCAAAATAACAAAAATTTAAAGAACTCTTTTCTAATGAAAGAAATGCTGGTTAATCATGAGTAGACTAAACTATTACTAAGAGAGAACTGAAGGCCAGGAGTAGTGGTGTATGACTTTAATCCCAGCACTTAGAGGCAAACTGTAAGTTTGAGGCCAGCCTGGTCTCCATAGTGAATTCTAGGAACAGCCAGAACTATAGAGAGAGATCATGTCTTAAAAACCTAACGAGTGAGAATAAATATAATGAAGGAGCTTTGACAAGAGGATATTTCTCAAGCAATTAAAAAAAAAGTCTGAAGTCAAAAGACCCAGAACCAAGACCAACTTGATTTAAGAACCAAAGATGCTGGGAATCAGTTTATAAATCCTTTTTGGGTGTATTGTTTAATCAATTGGGCAAACCTGGGAAAGACAGGACAAGTACGAGCCACATGGGTGATACTTGTCCTGTCTTTCCCAGGTTTGCCCAGTTGATTAAACAATACACCCAGAAAGGATTTATAAATCTGATTCCCAGCATCTTTGGTTCTTAAGTCAATAATACTATTATTAACACTGACTCAAGCTTCATGTAAGTTTATTAAAACCATGGAATAGCATACAAATATTCAAGCTTCAAGTTTTCCCTTCTGATAAACCCCTTTAAATTCTGATGCAGTAATTTCTACAGCAACAGCCTGCCAGATATGTAACAACAAATTCTATATCTTAGGTACCAAGTGAAGCCTCAGTTTACCGAAGTAGGTCAGAGTCCTGGCCCTCTTGTAGATTAGCTATGAGACATGCACATAAAAAAAGGTGCCTACAGCAACTGGGGGTGGTACCAACAGCTCACTTTCACATGGTACTTTACAGTTTTCAGAATATTTTCATGGGCTATAAATAAATCCAATGCCAGATGGAGATACAGGTTAACAAATCTGGATCTTAAGTAATAAGGAACAGAGTGATCCTTTGAAGATTCTTACCTTAGCTAGTATTACTTAGTCAGGTCTTTCTTGACTATAGTTAGACGTAGATGGAAGGAACAAGGGAGCGGGGCTAGGAAGGAAGACCAGCTCCGGACTGCTGCATTAGTTCAGGCCAAAGTTAGTAACAGCCAAGTCTAGCAAACCATTAATGAAATGGGTCCCTAAGGCAGTAAATCCACAATGAAGACAAACTCCATCAAGATCTTGTTGGGCTGGTGAGAGAAATATAACAGTGCAACAGCTTTTTTGTTTGCTTCTTTGTTTGTTTTTCTAGACAGGGTTTCTCTGCATAGCCTTGACTCTCCTTGAACTCACTGTGTAGCTTAGGCTGGCCTCCAAGTCAGAGATTGGCTGGCTCGTACCTCCTGAGTGATAGAGAGGTTTGTGCCATTGCCAGTGCTGCTGCCACCACCACCCAGCTTCTTTCTTTCTTTTTCCTTTCTTTTCTTTTCTTCTTTTAAGGCAGCATCTCTGTATGTGATCCTGGCAGCCTGGTACTCACGCTCACTATGTAGGCCAGGTTCGTCCGAAACTCAAAGAGCTCTGCCTGCCTCCTGCCTCCTGAGCGCTGCACCACCATGCCCAGCTACAACCACCTTCTTTATTGTTCTGTTGTGTTAGGCAACTTGTTAAAGCATTGTATCTGCATTGCTGAAGCTACAAGCTACCGGTGAGGAGAGAAGCTACAGCTATCTTCATGTTATAAAAGAAGGGCTAACCTCCAAGAAGCTCAATGATGTGTCTAAGGGAGTTAGAGTCAAGTCAGTGTCCACAAGCAGGTATGACTGACTGTCTCTAGGCCTGCTTTGACTTGGCTCTAGGCTTTCTCTGAGAGAATTCAAAAATCTTGGTAACAGATAGTTTGCTAGGGGTGTGAAAAGAAAGGAGGATACAAGGGATTTTATTCTCTGGAGATATGTTACAGCAGAATAATTATGGTAACAAAGGCATTTACTTCATGGGTCTAAGGGAGAAGGTGGCAGAATAGGTTCTGGACACACAAAGATGTGACGAACGTGGTTACAAGATACTGAAAGAGCGTTTTCCATAGGATATGTAACTACAAAACCACACTACAGAAGGAAGCAAAATAGCTTACTAGAGAGCTTGCCATGCCATAGCACAGATTTAAAACTGTGTAATTTTCCTACATAGTCTCAAAATTATCATTCAGTATCCACTGCTGTGTACGTATGTATGTATGTATGTATGTTTGTTTCTGGGTTTTTTTTTTTTTTTTTTTTTTTGGTTTTTTTCGAGACAGGGTTTCTCTGTGTAGCCCAGGCTGTCCTGGAACTTACTCTGTAGACCAGGCTGGCCTCAAACTCAGAAATCCGCCTGCCTCTGCCTCCCAAGTGCTGGGATTAAAGGTGTGCGCCACCACCGCCCAGCTGTATGTATGTTTTCTAATAAGCCTATGTGCTAACCTTGAGTTAATATTATTTAATTATTAACAAATGCCACAGTTTATAAGAACCAAATTACCCCAGGAAACAGACTACCAGTACTTAAGCACAGTTCAGATAGAAACAGACTATAAGATATACAGATAATCTCTTGTATACTATATGGAAACATCACTTGTCAATAAAAAAAAAAAAAAAAAAAAAAAAAACCTGTTAGCCTATTAGCTTAGGCAGGAAATAGGAGGTGGGAGTTCTGTTGGGGAGAGAGGATTCTGGGATAGAGTCAGGCTGGGAGAGATTTGCCCTGAAAGCTGATGGAGACAGTTGCATGAATCCAAAGAGAGGAACTAGCCGTGTGGCAGGATTTAGAATAGAATAAACAGGTTAAATTATGAGCTAGTCTGGGAACAAGCCCAAGCTTATGGCCTAGGAAATTATTCATAAAATCTCAGAGTCATTATTTTGGTAATTTGGGCTCTGGTGGAAAAATCTACAGTTACAATGAGGCTTCAACCTCAGACAAATACAAACACCTGGAAATGCTAAGACAGGGAAAAAAAAAAAAACTTTGAAATGTATTGTTGAGTTTTCACAAAAATAAGGAAAGTGCAGCACCAAATATAAAGACAATGCGGCCCAAACAGGGCAGAAAGTGGTATTAAAGCCACAAACTACCCTGTGACTTCCTTTCCAGCTCTTACCTGCCAACCACACAAAGCCTTGGGTCCCCAGCCCAAGGAGAGCTGAGGAAATGAACTCCAAGTGTTGGAAGATCCTGCTACTTTAGTAACAGTCTACAGGGTCCAGATAGACCTCCAAGTTTGGTGCACAATGGAGGAGTCCATTTCTCAGCGGACTCCCAGTCTCCCTGTATCTGGCTGCATCTGGAGAGTGTCTCTAAGCTACAGGTGCCTGACCTTATCTGGAGGACAACCCTGCACGGAGTTTCCTGCAATGCTGCATGATTCAGCACTTAAGTCCCACTCAGTCATATGATAATTAGGTATTATGTTAAGACCAATCAGCTCCCTCCACCTCATGGGCCAGAGGAGAAGGGAGATCCATAGCTGGCACCCAAACAGCAACTCCTGGAACTCATGAGTACATGAGTACATGAGTCCTGCTCCCCAGGAGGGTTATTCTGCCTGACCATCCAGCTTGAGGGTCAGTCATCTCTGCTCCGTCCTTTGCTTTACTTTTGTTTGCACCTTAGGGTAGGGTCCCAATGCAGTCTGAGAACAACTGAAGCTTCTCAGTCAGCGACTCCCTGACATTGGCTAAACGTCCCTCTACGTTCTTTCCGGACCCAAACAGCCTGACTGAATGTAGGCAATAACCCTTACATCCCTCATAAAAACCTGATCACACAACCATCAGTTTTTAAAAGTCACTAGGATGGTTGCTAGTCTCTTATCTGCTTGTGCTTATTGAGGCATTTTCAATCTTCTTCCCCCACCCCCCCCACCCACTCCCCATCTCCAACAGAATTGCCTCAGGAATACTGAGCAACACCCAGTGTCACTTCCTGTCTTTTCTATACTGGCAAACTCAACATCACATCAGAGGGTTTCCTAATTAATTCTCTAGGGCTTCACTTAAATGGAGAGGACTTAAACTCTCCAAAAAGAAGGACTTCTGGAGGGAGATGCTCACACCATGGGTCATGTCGACAGGTATTTCTGACCCTGACTTCTCGATGCATGTTGCCTAGATGGTTCAGAAAACGGAAGCCAGGAAGGCTATGTTTTCCCCTTTCTCTCCTTCCCATGATAGCGCATCAGGCCATGCATAGGGAAAACACAAGGCCTAAGGATGACCTGTTAGAGGACAAAACACGGGAGGATAGAGGGGAAGACGCAAATGAGGAAGAAGACCCTGATTTAGACTATTAGAAAAAAGGCAACTGGCCGGGCGGATGGTGGCGCACGCCTTTAATCCCAGCACTTGGGAGGCAGAGGATTTCTAGTTCGAGGCCAGCCTGGTCTACAGAGTAAGTTCCAGGACAGCCAGGCTACAAAGAGAAACCTGTCTCGAAAAACCAAAAAAAAAAAAAAAAAAAAGAAAAGGCAACTGACTTAAACAGAAGTTACTCCCTAGTCAACACACCCTCCCCTTTACCCTCCTCTTCCATTCTAAGAGCCCACGTTGGCTACAGAGGACAAAGATCTAAAAAATTAAGACCAAGGCTCCATAAGACACCCAGATAAACTCTCTTCTATCCTTGCCATGCCCCCCACCATGGCCATTGAGCAGCCCGGTAATCTCAGAGACACTGGGGACAATTATCCTCAGACCCCTCAGCCACAATGGCCCAAGGATACTGAACCTTCACCCACAAGACTTTTCTGGTTAACCTGTGTGTATCCAGACAATCATGCCCCATAAACCAAATCTATTTTACAAAGGCTCAATAACAACCTTCTAAGCACCCAAGACTAGAGAGATAAAGGCTGGTCTACTCTCCCTAGTCCTCTGTACAGTGGGAAGCTCTTAGAGATGAATGCCAGATTCAGGTTAGAAAAAATGAAATACATAATCAACAAATAGGACCACAACAAGGACAACCCCCCTCAATTAACAAATTGTTACTTACTATGACCAATTGTTTGGCCAAAGTAATTTCTCCACAGGGATTTAGCCCTGCTAGCTACTTTGAGCAGGTCCCCTTATGTCTACACCATGCCTGGGATCATTTAGTCCCCTGTCCATAGGACCTGGAGAGGCCTTTTCATTGTGTTTCCTAAAACAAAAACCAACTGAGACCTCCCTGATTTCATATTAAGAGTACAAGCTAGTTTAGACAGAAAAACATCAGACCCTGCAGCCAAAGCAATGCTTGTAAACAATCTTGTTTGGGAAAGAATGACCTCAGAATATAGACAGGCATGCCAGGGACTAAGAAACAAACGTGACAATAAATGGATTGTAGCTACCTATGGCATTGCACTAGGATTGGCTCATACCCTCTCCTCTCTTGCCCAAGTCTTTGCAGCCACAACATGATCTAATGCAAGATGCTTTAAGTGTGTAGAGACTGGAGATTGGAAAGGAGATTGCCCAAAAGATGACTCAGCTGCTCCCAAACTTCCCAAATCTGTCTGTCTCTGCTGCAGGAAAGGCATTCATTGGGAAAAGGTTGACAAATCCAAACATGACAAAGATGACAAGCCCCCTACCACCTTTAAACTCCTTGGGGGGCAACCGTCAGCCCCGCCAGTAAGAGGGAAGAACCTACAAGTCCACTGGTCACTAACATACTGGAAAATATCACCCTAAACTTTCAATAAAATTGACAATAAAAGTTTGAAATGCCTAGTAGACACAGGGGCAGAAAAGACCATCCTAAGATGAGCCAAGGTTCCCCCACATTGGACTCTCCTAGCAGGGCCTCAACTGATGAGAGCAGGAGGTCTCTCCCAAGCATTTATTAGCCAAGACTTTTACAAAAGACCATGAGTCCCCTAGTGGCTGATGTGGCCACTAACCTGCTGGGTAGAGGTATCTTAGAATCTTATGAGTCTTAGAATTAAATGTGATCCTTGCTAGTGAAGAAGGGGAGAATGCCTCCAAATAGAAAATTACCAAAAATATCAAGATCAAAAGAACTCCCAATCCTAAGGGTCACAGTTGCATGACTTACTCCCTGCCTAGAATGGATCACAGAAGATCCTGTCTGGGTGGAACAATGGCCATTAAACAGGGAGAAATTAATGATTTTATAATTTTAAGCACCAGTTAGACATGGGGCACATTTGTCCTTCTAGAAGCCCCTGGAATACCCTGGTTTTTGTAATGAAAAAGAAAACCAGGACCTGGAGGCTTCTCAATATGGCCGCCCCTTTGTCTCTGTTATACCTACAAATACTCTGCTACTAATTTTAGAAATTAGAGATTGTTTCTTTTCAATACCACTCCATGATAAAACTACAAGAATTTTGCCTTCTCAGTCCCTAAAGTCAATAGTTCAGGACCAGCTGACAGGGTTGAGTGGAGAGCACTCCTCGAGGTATAACTAACAGTCTCACTATTTGCCAGGAACCTGTAACTCACAAACTAAAACCCCTTATTACACCAGGTCTCTGTATATATCATTACATGGACGGCCTATTGATATGGCAATATAAAAGGCAAGATCAAAAACTAACCCTAGAGAATCTTAACAAGTGGCCTGAAGAGCCCTAACAGAATAAGGCTTTACAGTAACCAAAGATAAGACCCAACTCACTCCTCCCATTACATTTCTAGGGACAGAAACCACCCTGACCTCAGCCTAGCCAGTGAACCTGTTATTCACTTCCCAACCCATTAACTCTACATACCCGCCAAAATTTTCTTTCTTTCTTTTTTTTTTTTTTTTTTTTGTTTTTCAAGACAGGGTTTCTCTGTGTAGCCCAGGCTGTCCTGGAACTCACTCTGTAGACCAGGCTGGCCTCGAACTCAGAAATCCACCTGCCTCTGCCTCCCAAGTGCTGGGATTAAAGGCGTGCGCCACCACCGCCCAGCTCATAATGTTGTCTGTCTTTTTTTTCTTTAATCTTCACTCCCTCCCTCGAGACCCTGTAGGCTGACTGAACTGGCTTGGTCATGGACCCCACATCCAAGGCAGACACAGTGAGAAGCTGGGATGTGCATCTGTAGCAAAAGCTATAACTTCCAAGGATCTAACTCTAAGTAAGAGTAAACCAGGAGATGATGATTCTGCTGGCAAATCAATTCAAAAGACATCTGTCTTCTCCCAGGCACTACCAGAATGAACAAAATGAAAAGATCTTGCTCAGTAGAAGATAGAACACATACATATGGTAGAATACATGTATTACATGCACAAGTATAAGGGAGAGGGAGACAAGAAATAATACCAATAATAATCTGCTCCATTCAGCATCAAGCTTTGAGTTTTCTCTCTCCTTCAATGATGCTACAGCCAGCTAGCCCACCTGAAGACTTGTGTGTTGGGGGCACTAAAGTTCACTAGCAGAGGTAAACCATCTGTGGAGCATTTTTCTCACATATTGCAATCAAATCGCTCAGTATTGCTGGGTCACAGGAGGACACAGTCAGGCCTGACAGGTGCAGAAAGACAGGTAGGTGAAGTTGCTGTCCATGGATGAGAGGCAGACAAACACAAAGTGATCTATTATGATATCCTTGGCTGTCACAGAGACAGGGTTGCCTACATTGCTCAGGCTGGTTTCCAATTCTGAAGCTTCGTTAACCCTCACTTCTGCCTCTCGAGTGTAGACCATCACACTCAGTTCAACTTTCTCTGTCTTCATGCTTGAACTCAAAAGGTGATCTTGAATCTATGATGACATATCAGACGTACACTGCTTGGAAAGGGGACTGAAATCAGCATCTCTCTGACTATATACCTGCTTCACAGGAACCTTGCTTTGAATCAGAATCAAGTTGACCCTTGTTCATATTACCTTGTTAATCCTAACTTTTTCTCAAGTTTATGCACCCTTGAGGACTGAAGTGGACAGTTTCTACCTTCAACCTTCCTGACCCCGATACTCAATCTTTCTGGTCTCTGCTGTTCATCAGCCTCGGAGACTGACTAATAACCATACTTAACAGATTGAAGATTAAGCCCAAAAGCTACCTTGCTATCTTACAATAAATGAATGGCTATTCAAACAAGAATGCCCAGTGGGGTGACTGTGGGGATACACAGTCTACCCCCACAGTCAATCAACTTGGGTAGCTTAGCAAGCAGGGAACAATCTCTGATCAAATACTCATCAGACCAGTCAGTCCCACAACAAGAGCTGCCTGCAGCAGAGGCCTCCAACAGAGCAGTCCATTTGTGGACACAGCACATAGTCTCCCTACCACCCAAGTGACACAGCAAATGATTCCCTTCCTTCCGTCATATTCTCTTTTCTGGTATAAAAGCAGTCCTTTCTCAGTCTGGCCTGGGAAACATTCTGCTCATTTTATTTTGCATTATTTTTTATCTGGGATGTGTGTACATACACACTGTACACGATGTGTGCAGGTCAGAGGATAACTAGCAGGAGTAAGATCTTTCCTTCCATTATGTGCGACCTCCAGAAAGAACTCAGGTTGGCAGCCTTTAATCATCAAGCAGACTTGCCATTTCTTGTTTTGTTTTGTTTTGTTTAGAGACAGGGTTTCTCTGTGTAGCCCTGGCTGTCCTGGAACTCAATCTGTAGACCAGGCTGGCCTCAAACACACAGAGATCTACCTGCCTCTGTCTCTTGAATGTTGGGATTAAACGCCTGCACTACTACTGCCCAACTCACTGTTTCTTTAAGATGACTCTGGCCATCTGTGACCTAACCTATTGTTAACTCTCCTGTCTCTCTCATTCCTAACTTCCTGCACCACATACTGCTGTCCTCTGGCTAGCAATAAAACCTCCTGAAACAGCAATCTAGTATCAAAAGTGCTAAGGAAGCCTGGTAAGAATGTTCAAATTGGTAATCCCAGTACTCAGGAGGCTGAGCCCAGACAGCCATGAATTCAAAGCCAGCCTAAACAACAGAGTGAGACCTTGTCTCAAAAACAAAACTTGTTAAGGAAGATTCTATTTAAAAGGTACCTGGGCCGGTTTTTCTGGACCTACACCAAAGCATTAGGCTGGCACTGTCCACTTTCGTAGGAACCTTGGCAGGCTGCTTTTCCTTTATACATAGACAAAACCACATCAGGAGAAAGTGCTCTTTGTGAGCTGGCTCTTGGCGCAACCATGAATCGGACAAAGCTTTCATTATAAGCTTCTTGTGGTGATCCAAAGCTCAACAAACTTCAGCAGTAAATGAAAACTATTCTGAAATGGTTAAGAAGGTGAAATAAGAATCACTTCTTTTCCCTTCTATACTAAAAAAGAACAACTGTTAGTTTTCATATAACTTTTAATGAACTGGAGGTACAAAAGTTTCTGCTTCCTCTGAAAACTCCCTTAACTCTCCAGTGCAAAATGGAACAAGGTACGATGCCTGGGCTGAAGGAGGGAACACAGGCCTAAACAGAACTGGGTAAGGCAAACGACTCAGGAAGACCAACAGCCAGACTGCCGGCATCAACATCAGTGACAGGAGACAATCTCCCCACCCTGCTAGGGGCTAATTCTTACAAGCCAGGCAAGTGCTCCAAACCCAGTAACCCCACAAGCCTAAAACTTACAGTGTTGATAAAACCACCAATGCAGTGAAGCAGGATCCCACTTCACTTCCTGTCTATGTCCTTAACAATTGTTGCAGGCCATTTATTGGAAAATATTGTGTAGCACAGCTTGGCTAGCCCCTACCCAGCCTAATCCAAAAGCCAACATGATGTCCAACAGGTTTCAGAGTATTTCAGGTTTGGAATTTTTAGATTGAGGACACTCAAAAAATAAAACCTATACAAATAGTCCAAAATACAAAAACTCAAAAAGTGGAACTAATTCTGGTCTCAAGTATTCCACACAAATGTTTGTCAGCCTATATATCTCTACAAGGACTCCAGTGTCCAAATACATGACAGCTGTCTCCCAACTTGGTTCTGTGCAAGTCATCTGTGTATCTGCCCTTGTTTGTGCTGATGTCACATGATGTAATTACTGAAGCTTATAAGTTTGTTTCCCAGGAGATCACTGTCTCCTAGCTGGCTCTTTTGCACTAATATACTGACTATTTTAGTCATTATAATTTCATCTACATTTTAAAATCAATTTGTTAATTTACATGAAAAACAAATTCAGGCCGGGCAGTGGTGGCGCACGCCTTTAATCCCAGCACTTGGGAGGCAGAGGCAGGTGGATTTCTGAGTTCGAGGCCAGCCTGGTCTACAGAGTGAGTTCCAGGGCAGCCAGGGCTACACAGAGAAACCCTGTCTCGAAAAAAAAAAAAAAAAAAAAAAGAAAAACAAATTTGGGGCTGGGTTGTGATGTGCACGCCTTTAATCCTAGCACTCAGGAGGCAGAGGCAGGCAGATCTCTGAATATGAGGCTACCCTGGTCTACAGAGTGAGTTCCAGGACAGCCAGAGCTACACAGAGAAACCCTGTCTGGAAAAAACAAACGTGGGGAGGGAGATCAGGGCTGAGAATGTAGCTCAGTAGCAGAGTCTTGGCTTGGCACCCATGAAGGCCTGCACTTGTTCCCCAGCACCACATAAACCAGGAGCGGTGGATGCACCTGTGACCCCAGCACAGGGAGACACAGGCAGAAGGAGCACAAGTTAAAAGATATCCTCAACTATACAGAAGATCACAGAAGACCCTCTCTGAAAAAGGAAAAAATAAATCTCACATGTGCACTCATACACAAACTTAGAATTAAACTGAACTACGGGAATGGAGAGATGGCTCAGAGGTTAAGAGTACTGGCTGTTCTTCCCACGAAACTGGGTTCAGTTCCCAATACCCACAAGACAGCTCACAACCATCTGTAACTCCAGTTCTAGGGAATCCAATATGAGAAGGAACCGAGACAGATAGAATAGGCTGGCCTGGAACTTGGAGACACACTTTATGGCTCATAACCTTGGTGAATGCCTTGCATGTATTTGCAAATGTGTATCCAGTTGGAATGGCAGCGCTCCCTTACTCCAAGCTCTGGGAGACAGAGGTAGGCTGACCTCTGTGAGCTCATGACAGCTTGTCTAAATAGTGAGCTCCAGACTAGCCAAGGCAGCAGAGTGAGACTGTAGGTTTTGTTTGTTTGTTTTTTGTTTCTCAATGGGTATTCAACACTATAAATGTCAACTGGATGAAGCTGGCTAACAGTGAGTCCTCAGTCCTTCTATATTCTCAGTTTTCTAGCTCCTACTTTTAATACCAAGAGACTCCAAGTCTCTTGTAAATACCAATTTGTTCTATTTCTTCCTTCCCATATGGTGAAGCTCTGTTATTAGAGAAAGACTCCTGCCTCTTTGTGAACCAACCCCGTTATTATGTAACGTTATTATCTTTTTACCTGTTATCTCTTGCTTAGAAAATAATCTTGATATGAATACATCTACTTTCTACTGATTAGTATTTACATATATGGTATATCTTTTTACCATTTTTTCTTGTTGATGGAAGGTCTCACACAGCTCAGGCAAGCCTGGAACTTCTACGTAGTCAAAGCTGGCCTTGAGTTCTGATCCTTCTGTTTCCTTCTGTTTCCTTCTGTTTCTGCCCAAGTGCTGAGATTACAGTCACGTACCACCATCACAGTGCACAGCTTCCACCTTTTCCCCCATTCTTTTTCTAAAAATCAGGTTCTTTCTATGTAACCCTGGGCTGGACAGGAACTCACTCTAACCTCTCCTATTGTCCTCTGCCTCAATGTTTCTATTGCTGTGATAGAAAGCCATGACCAAAAACAACTTAGGGAAGGAAAGCTTTATTTCAGTTTACATGTCTCTATTACTGTCCATCTTGAAGAGAAGTCAGTAGGTAAACAAGGCAGAAACCTGGAGACAGGAAGTGGTGCAGCCGTCACGGAGGATCACTGCTTACTGGCTTGCTCCTCAAGATGGCTTGCTTGGTCTACTGTTTCATAGCACTTAGGACTGCTAGTCACCTGGTGGCACTGCACACAGTGAGCCAGGTCCATCATCAATCCTCAATGTAGAAATGCACTACAAGCTTACCCACAGGCCTAACTAGTGTGTGCATTTGTTCGGCTGAAGCCCCTTCTTTCAGAATGGTTCTAACTTGTATGGAATTGCCGTGAAACAGGCAGCACACGTTATCTTCTAAGACAGGCTCTCCAGCTGAACCTGGAGCTCACCTTTTCAGCTAGACTGGCTGGCCAACAAGCCCCCAGATCCCTCCGCCTCTGCCTCTCAGAGCTGGAGTTAGAGGCTCTTGTGTGTAGTGCTGAGGACCTGAGTTCAGATTCTCCTGCTTGCTCAGCAAGTGCTTTACCTACTAAACTATCTCCCAGTCCTATCTTCTTACTTTTAACTTACCTGTATCATTACATTTTAATTGAATTTCTAACTAATGCTATATTTCACCCTTTTTGTTGGCTCGCCTTTTTGTTTGGTATATATGTGTTGTTTTGTGTGCAGTGCACATACCTGTTAGTGTAGATGTGTGCATACGGTTATACATACACGTGTGTGTGCGCATGAACACATCCCATGGTGCACAGATGGAGGTCAGTGACCACTGTGGACACTGGGTCTCTCCTCCCGCTACTCTGCCAGCTCACCATCTTTGTTTTCAGTGGTGTTTCTCACTGAAACTGAACCTCATCATTGTAGCTAGCTGCTGATCAAGGAGCTTCAGGGGTCCTCTCTCTCTCTCTTTCTCTCTCTCTTTCTCTCTCTCTCACTGAAACTGAACCTCATCATTGTAGCTAGCTGCTGATCAAGGAGCTTCAGGGTCTCTCTTTCTCTCTCTTTTTCTCTCTCTCTCTCTAACTCTCTCTCTCTCTCTCTCTCTCTCTCACACACACACACACACACACACTGAGGTAACACACAAACTTCTGTACCTGGTTTTCATCTTTTTTTTAATATGATCCGATAAGTTCTGTCTTTCAGATATGTTTGAATCATTTGCACTTAATATAACTACTAGTATATGTAGATTTTTAAACCTGTTAATAATACATCCATATTTACCTGTGAGAGAGAAAAAATGTGCATGCACTGTGTACTGAGCCCAGGGTCTTGTACATGCTAAGCACGTGCTCTCCACCACTGAGCTTATCCCTAACCTACATACACCTTCAGAGCCCACCTCTGCAGACAGACTGCAGGAACCTTACCACCATATAGCACCCTACTCACGCTTTAACTGTCTTCCATAGGACTACATCTACAAACACTGAAAACTCAACAGGTATGCTCCTGCTTTCAGCTGTCAAATACATCTTAAAGAACTCCTAGAGGACAAGTAATCTATTGCATTTCCCTACACATTTACTATAACTTTTCCCTCATTCCTGATGCTGGATTCCTTCCATCTGAAGAACTTCCTTAAACAAAAATTCCTGAGCAGGTTTTGACAACCAGTGTTCTGTTTTCCTTCATCTAAGAATACTTTGTTTCTCATCCCTCCTTCTCCTCCTCTTCTATTTATTTAATTATTTATTTTAGACAAGATCTTGCTGTGTAGCCCTGGCTGGCCTCAAACTCATAGTCCTCCTACCTCAGCCCCCTGTGAGCCTAGGAGCACAGGCTTTTAACCGCCCAGGTTTACCTTGGGTTGTTTTTTTGTTTTTGTTTGAGAGAGGGTCTCACTCTGTAGCCCAGGTTAACCTTAAAATCACATCAGTCTGCCTGTCTGGCCCCTCAAGTGCTGGCATGCCAGGTGTGAGCCACGATGCCCAGCTCTACCTTACTTATAACAGACATCTCAAGGGGGGCAATTCTTGGAAATTGTTTGTTTTGAGAAAGGTCTTGTAGTGTTGGTTGGTCTTGAACTTTGGAACTTTCAACAAAATATATTAATATAGATCATATAGTCCAATTTCAAATGCTAGTGTTGCCGTTTATTAAGTGCCCAACTGCGGGTGAATTACTTACATGCTCTGAGCTTCAGTGTCTCCCTGACAAATGGAGATGATAACTGCATCTACCTCACAGGGCTTGTGAAGCTAAGATGAGTTCGTGGATGGAAAGGTTTCCAATAGTGCCTGCTGCAGCATAGGCCACGTGAATGCTAATCATTTTTGTTATTTTTAAATAAACATAGAAATCTGGAGAGAGAGCGCGGTGGTAGAGTGCTTGCCTAGCATGTATAAGGCCCTGGGTTTACTCTCAGGACTGCAGAAAAAGGGGGTGCTGGGGAGGCAGCACACTAGGTCACAGGACTTTTCAGCAAGCCTGGTAGCGTGGGTTCAATCCCCTAGACGGATATGGGAGAGAGGATGGACCCCTGGATTGTTCTCTGACCTCCACTCACTCAAAACATATACTCATGAAAATAAATAAATAAACAAATAAATGTAGTTTAAAATAAAAAATTACATACGGGGAGATTTATTTTAGTTTTAAAAAACCAATTTAAATCAAAATTGTAATACTTATGTTGATTAAAACAAGAGTTTTATGCTCTAAACACAAAAGCCTTGCCTTAGTCCTCAAACGCCCACCAACCACAGACACAACAGAGTGTCATATGGCTGCATGGTGGAAACCAAATTCAGTCTCAGAAAAACAACATATTCACCAGGCAAAGCTTCAAGTGCTTGAAATATTAATGCTTGGGAGACTAAGTCATAAGGATTATGAGTTCCAGGCTAGCCTGGGCTACATACATAGTGAGGATTTTTTGTTTTGTTATTTTGTTTTTAAGGTTAAAGCTATGGCCTGGTGTGGTGGTACACATTTATAATCCCAGCATTCAAGGAGCAGAAGCAAACAGATCTCTGTGAGTTTGAGGCTAGCCTGATCTACAAAGTGAGTTCCAGGCCAGCCAAGATGTTATACAGAAAAAAACCTGTCTCAAAAAAAAAATTAACAAACAAAGATTAGAACTAAATGCTTAGTAAGATACAAATGCTGATTATTACATTATGTTATTATATTATATTATATTATATTATATTATATTATATTATATTATATTATATATATATTTAGCTGGAAATGATAGTCAAGTCTTGTTTGAGTGAGGTACGATGCTGGAGTTTAGCAAGTCAAAGGTAAAGTATGGCATGTTGAACAGTTAGAACCCTAGCAGTAGAAACAGCCGCTACAGCTGGTCCATCCTCAGATGCAAAGACAAGCAGACTTACTTCGAAGTTGTACTTCTTCATCTGGTTGAGGTGTCGGCAGTACAGGTAGAGCATGCCGATGCTGCTGCCCACCGCAATGTAGTCCCCGTTGGTATCCAGGGCTGTGAGGTAGACCACAATAGAACGAAAGCCTCTCTGGATCTTTGTGGGAATGGCATTGAGGAGATAGTACAAAGGGCAGAATTCTCGGAATGTTACAGGCTCTGATACCGAGGCCATGGTCAAGGTTTCCACAGATGTTCTTCAGACAGTATGATGTTTATCTGTCATCTAGGGAAACCTGCAGGCTACAGAATACAGCATTGTAACTCTTTCAGGCCTAATCATGCCAAAAAAATAATAATGTTTAATAATGGGAACATGATATTTCCAGGCAGATAAAACCGCAGCTGGAGGGCTGAGGAGATAGCTTAATGGTTACGAGCATGTAATAATGCTCTTGCAGAATACTCTTTGTGTCAGACAGCCCACAACCTCCTGACCTCCAGCTCCCAGAGTGCTCACACCCTCTCCTGGCCACAACCCACATTGCACTCACATGCACATATTCTCATCCAGACACAGGCATACACATGAAAGTGAAAATAAAATAAATTGGGGTGACAGAAATGGCTCAGTGGTTAAGAGCACTGACTGCTCTTCCAGAGGGCCCAGATTCAATCCTCAGCACCCTCATTATGGCTCACAATTGTCAGTGACTCCAGTTCCAGCCTTCTTTTGGCCTCTTTTGGACTCCATGGACAAAGTATGTGCAGATCTACATGCAGGCAAAACCCATACACATGAAATAATAATAGTAAAATAAGAATGAAAAATAAAAAATAACCTTTAAAAAAGGAATTCTGGCTGGAGCTTAAGCAGAGAAAGTAAGTGAGAAGTGAGGTAGCTTCAGCATTTGAATTTCAAATGTACTTCAGTTAGGACTAGCTCCCACAACGTTGGGGTAAAATAGAAGAGCAGAAAGCACAATTCTTTCAAGGAGTTTATGATCTAGCCAGAGAGGTCAAAGCAAGAACAATAACAACAAGAGAAAGAGAGAGAGAGAGAGAGAAACACTACAGAATTAACCCTGGGTTTCCTTGAGAAAATGCATGTTAGTGTGAATTGAAGTGAGCCAGGAGCAGGTCTCTCCTGAGAAGACTACCACTGTAGTGTCCTTTTCCAAAGCACTTGTCTTTCTTGCCTAAATAGTCACAAGGGTCATAGCTAAGTTCATTTTAATCTTCTTAGATAGGTAGAAGAATGCTTATAACCCCAGTACTCATGGGAATGCAGCAAGAATATTGCTCCAAGTTGAAATTTAGCCTGGGCTACACAGTGAGTTCCAGGTCAGCCTGGGCTACAGTGAAAACACTCTCTCAAAAACAAAATAATCTCCAACCTTTCTTAGTAAAGAAAAAAACACAGCTTTAAAATCATTTGCAACACCTGCCTAGCCAAAAGAAGTCTGGAAAAGACTCTACTGAAAACATTCAACAATACAGTCCACCTGTCTGAGCGAGACACAGAAGAAAGCCTGTATTAGAGCAATAAGCCCAGTGTAGAGAAATGAACTCCCCCTGTTAATGCCTGGTGAAAAAGCAGGTCCCCACAGCCATCTCAGTGTTTGGAACCTGGTCACCCTGCAGCTCCCACCTGCCTCTCCATGAATTAGATCAAGACACTCTACCCTCACCAGCACCTGGTACTTAACAAAGTTCACTCACTCATTAAGCCTTACTCTGCCCTAGCACGGGGGTGGCCTCTTCCACAACTTTCAGAAGAACGCACTCAAGTGAGACCCAGTGTGACCTCAGAGCTGAGCCTTGAACACAGCTCTGATAGAGCCAAGAGGTACAGTTGACAATCTGTCTGACTCAACCTGAAGGCATAGTTTACACCTTCAGATTTTGTCCTAGTTAGGGTTACTACTTCTGTAAACTATGAAACACTATGACCAAACGCAAACTGGAGAGGAAAAGATTTATCTGCTTTACACTTGCACACTGCTGCCCATCACTTAAGGAGGTCAAGACAGGAACTCAAGCAGGCCAGGAACCTGGAGGCAGGAGCTGATGCAGAGCAAAGATAGAATGATGCTTACTGGCTTCCTCTTCATGGCTTGCTCCGCCTGCTTTCTTATAGAATCCAGGACTACCATCCCAGGGGTGGCCCTGCCCACAATAGGCAAGGCCTTCTCCCATCTATCACTAAGAGAATTAGTGCCTTACCGGCCCATGTACAGCCAGATCTGATAGAGGCATTTTCTCAATTAAGACTCTCTCCTCTGCAGTAACTAGCTGTGTCAAGTTGATATAAAATTAGCCAGCACAGGCTCTATGAGGCCTTCTAAGCCTTGTTTAGTAACTTCTTGGGATGCTCAATTTACTATCTCTTTGAACTGTGAGTTCTCTATTACTCTATGCTTGAGTGACTGAGTCCTTAGTCTTCTTCTGATTAGGTTCATCAAACCCACTCTCACCTGAGCACCATGAATAATCTAAGTACCCATTCAGCTTTTTCTACAAAGAAAGGCCTCAACAAATAGGCTTCTGCTAAAATGCCCGTCCTACACGAGATCTCACCTAACCACCTACCCCAGCACTCCTATCATGCCACCTGCTTTGCTTTGTCTACATGTTCTCTAGATTTTCTGAACATGGAAGCATGTGCATACACATGTACATACACAGACACACAGGTCTATAAGCCCCATGAGAAAGAGCAGAGGCCACAATGCCTCACTTGCTCCCCTAGAGCATCTAGAAAAGGCCTTGGGATGTCAGAGGCACTGGGCAAGTATGTACCGAGCACATGAATGAATGATGAGAAAGGATAACAGAGAAGCAAAGAGTGAGTGACAGGAATGGAGCTGCATCAAATAGCTTTTGAAAGCTCAAGACTGGGAAAACGCAGATATAATTATCCAGTTTCCACACATGGTAACAGCCAATACAGTAAAGGTCCATTGTAGAGAAACATCCTGAAAGTAACTAATAATGACAATAATAATTGTAACTCTATCCTTGATTGTTAGGGATTCAACTGAAACATATTCTTTTAATAGAACCCAAAGCTCTGAAGGTTCAGAAATCTGTCCAAGCCACACAACTAATACAACAGAAATCTAAACTATGAGAAATGAACTGTCTAAACACCAGCACATCACAAATGTATAGCCTTATAAGGACCACACAGCTCTGACTAGGAGATGCCTGTTCTCTGAATCAGTCTACACAAGCACCCTAGAAAAGTGGATAAACCCACAGGATCCAATCAAATGCAAATGGCACGGCTGGCAGACAAAGCCAGTTACCCACTGGCTACCACCTTTCAAAGCAGGTAGACCACTAAGGGCACAGGGCTCTGAAAATAAGGAGCAGGAGTAAAAAGAATGCTGCAGAGTATGATAGCCCAGCACCTGAGAGGCTCCCCAGTTAGAGGCCAGTGAGGACTACAAAGAGAGCTGCAGACCAGCCTGGGCTACTTGTGGACACTGGCTCAAAAACACAAATAACAACATCAACAAAAAGCCAAGAATGCACTATATGGATCACTAAAATTCTCTTTTAAATGTTTGATTTTACCATCATAAACAACACAGAAATATATCCAATCATTCTCTTGGAAACAGTTTTTATTTTTAAAAATTTATCATCACCACCACCACCACCACCACTATAGGTATGGGTGTTATACCTGCATGTATGTCTGTGTATCATGTGTATACCTTGTGCCTGCAGAAGCCAGAAGAAGGTATTAGATTCCTTGGAACTGAAATAACAAGACAGTTATGACCCACCATATGCTGGGACTCAAACTCAGGTCTTCTGCAAGAGCAACAAGTACTTAACTGCTGAGCCATCTCTCCAGCCCCTATTTTTAATTCTTAATTATATTGAAAGTGCCATTGAAGCCCAGAAGAGGGCATCAGTGCCTCTGGACTCAGAGTTACAAGTGGTTGTGAACCACTTGAGATGGATGCTGGGAACCTAACTCAAGGCTCCTGTAAGAGCAACAAGTGCTCTTAACCACGATGCTCTTTCTCCAGACCCTTTGAAACATTTAAAAGGTAGAAAAAGGCTCGCCCAGTGGACGTGAATTAGCAATACTAACAAGGATTTCAAGAAGTGAAAATATTAAAATGCATTGTCAAATTGTTTTCCATAGCTGTCATATGAGTTTTGCTTTAAACATGTTTTCCTAAAGGAAAGGTCAGTAAGTCACAGCACTAGGTGTGGTTCTGGGTTACTCAGAACCAGGTCTGTGCCTTCCACCCAGTGGTCACACAGGGACAGGGCTAAAGCTGACTGTAACAAAACTTGCCCACAGAAGGCTGGAAAGAAATGAAGAGCGGCTGCCTCCCTATCTTGTGAGACACTTGAGGAAAACTATTTAGATTCAATGGCCACTCCTGACTAGTGTTTTTGCATGCCTAGCCTGCCCAATTTTTGCACAAGTTTGAAGGCTGCATTTGCCCTACCTCAGGTTAAGACCCACTGCCATGAACTAATCGGAGGCTCTCTGCTATAGAAGAGAGGCAGCATATTCAGTGGCTAATGACTTCAGAGGGAAAAGGACGGGAGCTAAATCCCAATGCTATCCTAAGAGTACCTGTGGGACCCTGGGGAAATTATGTAATGGCTCTAGGTTGCCATTTACCCATCTAACAATGGTTACGATAATAAGCCACATATGGTGACACACACCTGTAATTGTGGTGACGTAATAATTCTACCAAAATTAACTTTTGAATGCTAAGGAGAGTACAGTTCTAAAGTAGCACCAAAGCCGGACTCTGAGTCAAGCACCATCCAGAATGAAACCCTGGTGCTTACCAGTCCATGGCTCCTCCCTCTCGCTGACCTCCACGTACGCTCCACATACTGATGCCAAGGGCCCCTTCTCCACACTCAGGCTTCACAATAAACCTTCCCTCTACTCAGAAGGATCTCCTTCTACAGATGTGGCTTCTTTTCATTCTGTGGCCTCAGCAGGAACATTATCACTCCAGAGCCTCTCCAGGCCAAATCACCATGAGTGTCCAAGCTTCCCTTTCTATCATGCCCGTCATGACTCTCACCACAACCCGGGTCTTCACTTGCTAATAACCTCTTCCGTGAGAAGGGATTTCAATCCTCTCTTAGCATACAGTACACATCCATAAATATTGGTTGAATGAATAAAATGTTAACTTCTAGTATTATTGCAAAAGAATAATCTCAATACAATCCCCTTCCCTCTGCCCTCCCCGCTTCTGTTTTTCTCTCTGCTCTTATCTTGCTAGGAAAGGGTCTACTACAGTGTTATACCTCAGTCCTT
Organism: Mastomys natalensis; assembly: GCA_021653895.1. Classification (NCBI taxonomy): domain Eukaryota; kingdom Metazoa; phylum Chordata; class Mammalia; order Rodentia; family Muridae; genus Mastomys; species Mastomys natalensis. The sequence goes on from JAJTUV010000094.1 coordinate 197,282, forward strand.
TTGTTCCAGTCTTTAAGATAAATAATGCTGGGGTCGAAGCGATGGCCCAGCAGTTGAGACACTTACGGCTCTTCCATAGCACATGAACTTGGTTCTCAGCACCCACCCACAGAGCAGCTCATGACTGCCTGTTAAGTCCAGTGCCAAGGGATCTGATGTTCTCTTCTGGCTTCTGCAGGCACTGAATGTACATGGTACACATATAGACAAGGCACACATATGCATATAAAGTGTAAAAATATATAAGAAATGACTCCTTGGCTGTGAGTATTTCAGTTAAAAATGCAAAAGTTGAGTTAAAAACAGAAGGTGTGGGCTAGAGAGACAGATCAAGGGCTGGAGAGATGGCTCAGCGGTGAAGAACACTGACTGCTCTTCCAGAGGTCCTGAGTTCAATTCCCAGGAACCACATGGTGGCTCACAACCATCTGTAATGGGATCTGATGCCCTCTTTGGGTGTGCCTGAAAATAGCTACAGTGTCACTGTAATTTTGGCTGTCCTAGAACTCCCAGGGATCTTCTTGCTGAGTTTCATGAGTGCTGGAGTACACACATACAACACCATGCCCAGTAGATGAAGTGTTTTTATATAGAATTCAAAGGGACAGGAAATAAATAAATAAATCTTTAAAAAAAAAAAAAGTGGAGGGGGAGAAACAGATCAATGTTTAAAAGTGCTTGCTACTCTTTCCAGAGGACCTGAGTTCAAGTACCCACTTCTGGAGGCTCACAATTTCTTGTAACTCTAGCTCTAGGGCTCCAACACCCACTTCTGGCCTCCGTAGGTACCCACATACAGGTGACACACACAAAACCAGTACATGAAAGCTAGACTATGTCCAACCATCATGGTAATGAGCACTTCCCAAAACTAGACCTAGGAGTAACCTGGAACCCAAATCACATGTCACCACAGGCTCTGATAACATTAATATCCCAAGGACCTTCTCCAAACTCAATACAAAATAACAATTAGTATTCCTGCACAGTTTTTATTTAAGACAGTCTCAATCTAGCCCATGGTCCTCAAACTTCATAGTGCTGGGACTACAGGCACAGGTTTTCATGCCTGCCACACCTCCATCCCCCTTTCTTACTATTTAATTAGAACTGCTACTTACATGTGTAAGTTCGTGCATACAGCCTGCTGAAATTATTTAGTGTAAGCACATCTGGCTCTTACGATCTACCTTTATTTGGGCTTTTAAGTATTTATTCATTTGAGGCAGCCTCACACTGTAATTTTGGCTGTCCTAGAACTCCCAGAGATCTTCTTGCTCAGTTTCATGAGTGCTGGGGGTGCACGCATACAACACCATGCCCAGTAGATGAAGCGTTGCTATAGGAGAATGCAAAGGGACAGGGAATAATTGACCTTACTGATGAAATGCTGTCACTTCCCTGCTCTCATTCCTGCTGGCTAGCCAAATGTTCACAGGTTAAGTCTAACCCAAGCACTGAAACCAGACATTTGAGCCTTGCAGTGGTTAACTCATGCCTTGAATCCCAGCATTCAGGTAGCAGAGGCAGGGGGATCTCTAAGTTCAAGGCCAGCCTGGTGTACAGAGCAAGTTCCAGGATGACCAAGGCTACACAAAGAAACCCTGTCTTATACAACAAAACAAAACAAAAAACAAAAAGAAACCAGACATTTGAACAAAGCCCTGTATCTAACTTCATCTCCATCTATATTCTCTGCTCTAGTTGCAAATTTTAAATTTTTATTTTTTTATTGCTAATGTGTGTGTGTGTGGTAGATGTATTTGTGCCATGGTATGTATGTGCCATGACACATGTGGCAGTCAGAGGACAACATTGTGGAGTCAGTTCTCTCTGTTCATCTTTACATGGGTTCCAGGATTAAACTGAAGTTACCAGGTTTGCCAGGCAAGTGCCCTTACCTAATAAGGCATCATGCTGGTCCCCTAAATGAGTCCTAGGATATGGAAGTATTGGAAGGATGAAGGATGAATGCCATAAATTCAAGGCCAGCTTGCACTACACTGACAGTTTACAAGCTAATCAAAGTCTACACAGCAAGATTCTGCCAAGCCCCACCTCTAACTGACCAACTACTAATACAAACAACTAATAGGCTACATTAAATCAACACTCAACACATACTTGTTGGATTAATCTCTCTCAAAACCCCTGTGCTGAGCCAGGTATGGTGATGTATACCTATAATTCAAGCAGTCAGGAGGCTGAGGCAGGAGGATCTTAGCAAGTCTGTGGACAGTCTAGGCTTTATAGTGAGATCCTGTCCACAAAAGAAAACAAACAAAATACTATGTCACACTGCCCCAGGACCACAGCAAAGATTCACTGGAACTCTCAAGACCAGATCCAAAGGGTTCACTCATGGAAAACATACATTCTGAACTTGCTTCTGCCTCAACAATCCAGAAAACATACCACCAAGCCGGGTGTGGTGGCGAACACCTTTAGTTTCAGCCCGGGGCAGCCTGAGTTTCAGGATAACCTCAACTACACAGAGAAACCCTGTCTTAGAAAACAACAACACAAAACAAACAATCAAAAACCCACCACCTAATTTCTACCTGTTGATTCTACCACAATCCCTGTGCCAATCCTAGTGGAAACGTCTCCATACTTGACCCTAATGCCCATTCTTATTAGCACAACCATCTCCTACTCTGTTCTTCACCTCTCTAAATTCAAAAGACAGCTGTTATCATCTGCTTTCTTCTTTCTCCCCGCTAAGTGCCAGCAGCCATTTTGTTTAAATTATATAGTAGCTACTATGAATCGAGATCCTCTTCAACCCCAAAAGATAACTTCCCTAAGGAAAACTAAAAACCAACCCAATAAGAACTAGTCTTCCGCCGGGCGGTGGTGGCGCACGCCTTTAATCCCAGCACTTGGGAGGCAGAGGCAGGCGGATTTCTGAGTTCGAGGACAGCCTGGTCTACAGAGTGAGTTCCAGGACAGCCAGAGCCACACAGAGAAACCCTGTCTCGAAAAACCAAAAAAAAAAAAAAAAAGAACTAGTCTTCCATTGAGAAAGACAACGTGGCTACATCAAAACAACTGCTTAGGGCTAGAGAGGTAGCTCAGCCCTTAACAGCAAGGGCTGCCCTTCTAGAGGACCAGAGTTCAATTCCCAGCACCCACATGGCAGCTAACCACTTCCATGGGATCTGATACCTTCTTCTGACCTCTGTAGGTACTGCACATATGTGGGTATACAAAATACAAGGAGGCAAGACACCCATTCACATAAAATACAATTTTTTAAACTGAAGTGTGTGTGGGGGGGGGGGCGGATAAATCCCTTGGAGGACTTTATTTCATCTTCCCCATCCTTGGGTCCCAAACTGAACAGGATTCTCGGGTTTGAAATCTCAAGAGCTAGACTACAACCTTCCTGAGAGAGAGAGACTGGGTATGAAAGGTAAGCATACACCCCTAGGGCACAGCCGCTGGCATAGGGAAAGCCTAGTAAATACTTGATAAATGAACAAACATGACCTGTAAGTCAGGTTACAAAAACAAACAAAATGGTCACAGGTATATCAGCAGCATTACAGCTGGGGGGTGGGGGGGAGTAAGTACAAAAAGTGTTACAGCTTCAAAGTCAAGGACTCTCTGGTGATAAGGGACTAGAGCTACTTCTTACCTAGGACCTGAGTTTCCCACGACTCCCTGCTCCAAAAAATTTTAAAACCTTGGCTGCAAATGATCATTCCAGTCAATGACAAAACGATACCCCTCACATGCTGTCAACAGATGGAACAGAAAACTCCTGAATATCGGTGAGAAAGAAAGGATGTACAAAGGGCAGGAAAGAGAAGTAAAGTTGAGTTGAGATGAGAAACGAAAGCAGTGGGAAGCCAAAGACTTAAGGGACCAGAGGAAAAAGCAGCGAAGCCCACAGAGCCGTGTGGGTGACAGCAGGGACTAACCTTTATTGGCATCATTCAGCCAGACCCTGGACGGCTGGTTGTGCATCCACTGATCCATTTAATCTCCACTATCCCAAGATAAAAACTTAAGCTAGGAAGTTGACACTTGCCCAGTCAACGGGTAGGAAGTGGAAGCACAGTGACCTGACCTCGAGTCTGACCCCAGGGTCACCCCAGTCTTTAACCCTCACTGTCCATTCCGCCTCGGAGGCCACACTGGGAGGCAGTGGGTATCCATTTAACCAACACTTACTGAACTCCTACTGGGTGCCCAAGCCAGCTGCTTGGTGCTGGTAGGCGAACGTAAGGGATCCAGCTGAGGATCCGGGGACAGAACAGAACGCAATGTCAATCTCAAGGCTGGAGGAGCCTGGAGCCCGCCGCGACAGGGATGCAGGGTGGGGCAGGAGGGGAGGAGCGGGGGAGCTGGAGCGCCCGGGCGGCCCCGGGGCAGTGTGCGAACGCTGCGACGCCCGGTGCTCTGCACAGACTCGGGCTGACAGACGCGCCGCGTGCGGTGGCTGCCAGGGGGACGGCAAGACGGCTGTGGACGGGGAAAGGCGGCCCTGCCAGGGGGAGGAAACGCGAGGGGCGGCGTCGGGGACGTCGGAGGTGTCCAGCACCCGCCCGCGCGCTACCGAACTCACCTCCCGCGGCAGCCCCTCAGGACTCCTCAGCCCCGCCAACCCGGAGGAGGCGGGATGGACTCCGGGCCGCAGGGGCTGCCGGGAGCCTGTTGCCTAGGCAACGGGTTAGGCCTCAGAGAGTAGCAGTGACTCCGCGGAGAGCTAGAGAGGCAGAGTCACAAGTGTCGGAGGACCCGAGGAGCGGAAGTGACATCACTTCCTCAATCCGTGGGCGGGGCTTCGGGTCTCCTCGGGATCTACCTGTGGACCGCATGGAAGGTGCGTGAGAGGGCTGTGCTTCCCTAGTTGTGGAGGCTGCAGGTAGAGGGTTTGGAGTGGAAGGTCATGACCCCGCGGCGTAACAGGTAGGGCGCGCCTGGACCTCGCGGGCTGTCGGGAGCCGTGTTCATTCCCGCGTGAGTGACGTCTGAGTGTAGTGATGTACGTGAAGTGTCAGCGGTGTGGCGCTCAGAGCATCCCGGGACACATTGGAGCCAAGCCTGACCTGCCAGCCCCTCGGGGAAACCCTTCGCTATACTCCCGCAGTCAGTAAGACCGGCCGTGGGGCTTGCAGTTTGTAATAAAGGCTGTCTCTGTGTCGGTTAGTGTCAGATGGGTCAGTGCGTTAGCGTATGACAGTGGTCTTGTGGAGTCACCTGAGTCTCAGTTTGGTTTGGTAGCTTACAAGAGGTAAGCAGCTCAACCTCTGCTGTGCCTCTCTCCGAGCTGGCCTGTGACTCACATTACTGATATTTCCCTATTTGTCTCTGAGTGTCTAGAAGTCAGAGCTGTGCTTTTGGTTCCTAAGTGGATCCGGCAAACTTAAGTCAGATGTGACTTAGGAACACTCACCGAAGAACGAATGTAACACAAGGAGTAAGAGCGGTTCCTCCATGTAGCCCGTTTGATTCTAAATCTACTATGTGTGCAAGATAGGGAGGGGACGAGACATAACTCCTACTCTGGTTGAACTAAGTCCTGCATGGAATATAGAATTAAGAAATTGACTCACGCCGGGCGGTGGTGGTGCACGCCTTTAATCCCAGCACTTGGGAGGCAGAGGCAGGCGGATTTCTGAGTTCGAGGCCAGCCTGGTCTACAGAGTGAGTTCCCAGACAGCCTGAGCTACACAGAGAAACCCTGTCTCGAAAAAACAAAAAACAAAAAAAAAAAAAAAGAAATTGACTCACTAGTGAATGTGATGACAGTCGGTGAATAGGAGGTAACATGTCTACTGCAGCGACTAGGGGATCCAGGCAAGGTTGAACAGGCTGCAGCCCAGGCTACCTGGGAGGCTGAGGCAGGAAGAAAGTTCAGAGTCTGTCTGGGCTGTAAAATAGGTACTGCCTGCCAGAACAATGTAGTGAGAGCATCTCCCAGTAATATGGGCTGAGGATGTTCCCCACTGGAGCATGCACAGGGCCCTGGGCTCAACCCCAATGCCATCAAAGCAACCAAAAAAAGAACAGAGCCCTAAACAAAACTGTGTTAATAGGGTGAGTTGATACACACACGAACAGTCAACACGACCTATGCTGGAACAGTAGAGCAGCAGAGGCAGAGAATGAGTAAGAGGCCACCGTGGAGAAGAGAGGACAGACTTGGGGACCAGTAGTGTGCCTTGTTAACTGCTTGTTATGTGTCCGGCCCTCGCAGCTTCACATATTATTTATATATTTGATTTACTGTCTTAGACAGTCTCACTGTGTAGCCCTGGCCAGCCTGGAACTCACTATGTAGACCAGGCTGCTTTGAACTCATATATCCACTTTGGGCCAGAAACTGCTTGATCACCATTTTGCAGATGAGAATATTGAGGCTCCAAGAGATTGACAACTATGCCTACACTCACAGCTGGCAGAGCTAGGACTCACACCCAGGAAGCACGGTCTTCAAGGTGTAGGCCCCAGAGCACGAAGCTGCCGTGTGTCCTGGATTCCTCGCTGCTGCACGATGACTTATGCAGAGTTTTAAGTCTAGAAGGCAGTACACACTGTTCTTGGTCTCGCTTTCCTCGGGCCCTGGGTTGGGTGAATCTCAGATGGACAGCACTACTTAAGGAAGGAGCTTCCCAGCAGAGAGAACCGCCTGTGCTCTTGGTAGTGAGGGTACCTCACTAGGAGCTCTGCCTGGCTCTGCAGGGCTGGAGGTGGGGATTAAGATAGGGGCTGGAACAGAGATGCAGGCAGAACTTTGGACATCTAAGTCATAGGCAGACCAGCAGCAGCCTGGCAAGATCTCCACTCCACTTTCTCTCCTCTGCATCTCCAGTGTCCCACTTTCTCAGTATTGTGGTGTGATGGGCTCTCAGGAGTCAAAAGCTCAGTTTAAGGGTTCAAGGTACCAGGTACAAGATGGCTGGAGTATAAAGAGTCAAGACTAGATTATCTCATCGGAGAGATAATGGTAAGCGTGGATGTATTAGAAAGTCAGAGCTTGTTTCTAACTCTTAAGGTACACAAGGTGCCATGCCAGGTGTGGTGGTGCCCACCTTTGATCCAGCCCTGGAGAGATAGGTGGGAGAATCTCTGTGAGTTCAAGGCCAGCCAAACCTACATTTGAGACCCTGTCTCCAAAAAGAGAAGTAGACAGAGTATGTGAGACAGGTGTTTGTGGAGCCATGAGCTGTGAAGAGCCTCTTAGTTTCTGGAACATTGAGTTATCCACTTGGTGTGGCATATCAGACCATTTTACTATGGAGGCCTGTGACCATGTGTTCCTTAACTGTCATGTTTCTCTTGCTCCTATTAGCAAAGACACTTGGGATTGCAACACCAAGAAAACCTGTCTTATCTGTCAGTGCAAGAAAACTTAAGGACAATGCAGCTGACTGGCATAACTTAATCCTGAAATGGGACAGCCTGAGTGACAAGGGTTTCACCACAGCGAGCAGTATTGCCAACCTGAAAGTCAGCTTGTTGTAAGTACATGTTCGGTTCCCATGCTAGGTACTTTTCACCTCTACCCACTGAGAGAACGGTCAAGAGAGTAAGAATTTCCTGCTGTAAATAAAGCCAAAAGAGTAGCAAAGCAATACCTGCACATGTGCAGAGGTATGTTGACTGTTGTGGTACACATTGGGAGGACCCGCTGAAAAGGCAGTCACCGTAGGAGTATAAGTTTAACACCTTGAGCTAGAGAGATGGCTCAGTGGGTAAGGTGCTTGCCACCAAGCCTACTGACTGAGTTCAGTCCCCGCAACCTACATGGTGGAAGGAGACAGCCAAACTGCTGCAAGTCGTCCTTCATGGGCACAATCATGGCATAAATGTGCCCATTCTTATATACACACAAATAAGTGTAAAAATAAATACAAAACTATGCTACGTGTTGTTTAGTTCTGAATATAAAGTTATAAAGAGATTGACCGAGGAGAAAGGGTTGAGTCTGTGATACTGTTATCTTTCAGGAGTGTGGGGTGGCAGGTAAGTGGGTATCCCTCCTGCCCTCCATTTCATTCGTTTTGTTTGGTTGCTATTTTGAGATAGTCTTACTACACCAGGCTGACCCCGAACACCCTGCGCTCCCCGGCCTCCGTCTCCTGAGTGCTGGGATTCTATGTGCATACCACCACACCTGATTTATTTCCATTTTGTGGCAGGAGCCACCTGTGTTGCCCAGGCTGATTTTCCTGCCTCAGTCTCCCTGAGGAGTTGGAACTACAAATGAGTACCATTGCACCGACTTCATTTTATGTCCCTTTTTCTTTGTATACGTGGGTAGTTTGCCTACATATTTGTCTGTGTAGCACTTGAGTGTCTTGTTCACAGGAGTCAATAGTGGGTATTACCCTGGAACTGGAATTACAGTTGATGAAGAACTGCCATGTGGGTGCTTGGAAACAAGCCTGGGTCTTCTGGAAGAGCAGCCACTGCTCTTAACAGCTGAGCTTTCTTTCTCCAGACTGTGTTTGCCGTTGTCTCTTAGACTTGTTAATTTAGGTGTTGTGAGTGTTTTGTATGCGTGTGTATCACATAGCTGCACCACCTACAGAGGCTAGAAAAGGGCGTCGGGTCCGCTGAGACTGAAGCTACAGACAGGTGGGAGCCTGATAAACACAGACAGACAGACAAATATTCATACACATAAATTAAAAATAAATATTAAAAAGAGAAAAGAAACAAGTGTAGTGGCTCATGCGCTCCGTCCCAGCACTTGGGAGGCAGAGGCAGTGGATTGCCGTGAGTTCAAGACTGGCCTACACAATAAAGCACGTTCAAGCCATCTAGGACTACATATCTTTTAAAAAGATCCTATCTTTAAAGAAAGAAGACAAAGGAGGAGGAGAGCTCCCAGGTACTCAGCATGCAGACACGAGGACCCGAGTTCAGACCTCAGCATCCAAGTAAAAAGCTGGGCATTTTGGTATGTGTGTGTAATCCTAGCACTGAGGAAGGAGAAACAGACCACCACCCCAGCCCACTCTGTTCTCCTCGGTCCCAGGGATGAGAAACCATGTCTTGAAAAAGGTAGACGGCTCCTTGAGGAATGCCACCACAGGCTAACTACTGGTTTCTGTGTGCACCTGTGGCATGCATGGCAAGATGGCATACATCATACTGGATGTTCACACTTGACCTCATGGTCAGGCCAGAGAGAAGATCCTGGGATCCCACAGCTCTTTGAAGGGACCCCTTTCCCTACATGGATAGAAGCCTTCCCATGAGGCCTGACCTTAATAGTTGCACCTCCTCCTAACAGCACCATAGGCTGATCAAGCCTTTACTGTCTACGCTGTATGGATCACAGACTTCCGTCTAAAAATTACTCACAGACTCTTGATCCTTTGGGAAATGACCCGTGTCATATGCATTTCATACAACCAACACTAAGTCCTACACCAAGGATTCCACATGGCCAGACTTCACTTCCCCTAGGACAAACTTGAGTGGCCAGGGCTGAGGGCATAGCTTAGCAGTAGAGCGTTTGCAGTACACGGAGGTCCTTGGCTCCATCCAAGCACGACAGAGTTGAGTAATGGCTGTGCTCACTGTGTAAATGTAATCCTGGCATAGGAGAGTCCTGTTAGAAACCTGTTAGCTCTAGAGCTAGGGAGATGACTAAATGTTAGGAGCATTTGCTCTTTCAGAGGACTCCAGACCCAGTTCTGGCCTTAACTGGATAAATAAGCATCTACTATAATGACTTTTGCAACATTTAAGCAATATATCTAACATGATTATGTAGATGATGGCTTATATAGAATTTATTATAGCACAATGAGGTGAAGGCTTTTTCCTTGTTTTGTTTTTCTTTTTTTGAGGCCAGGGCTACTATGGAGCCAAGCTCTTTCTCCTCTTCTTCCTCCTCCTCCTCTTCCTCTTCCTCCTCCTCCTCTTCTTCCTCTTCCTCCTCAAGCACTGGGATTAGAGATGTGCAGTCTCCTAGCATGAGGTAAGTATAATGAGTGTAATTTGTACCCACTATCTTCTGCTCTGTCCAGGAGTAAAGAGAAGGTTGAATTAGAGAGCAGCAGCCCAGCTTCCAGTGAAGAGGAGGGAAAGACAAGTCTGGGCCATGATAAGGAACTGGAAGCACTGTGTGAGGAGCTGCAGGCCATCTTGGACAGCTTGGTAAGACCTAAAGATGCTGGCAGTCAACATCACTGTTTAGGGTTTGATTGACTGTAGGGGCATTCAAAACTGTTGGAGACTTTTCCTTCCCAGCCTTTCCTTCCAACTACCCAACAAGTCCTGGTGCTCTCCAGTCACTGCTGAGTACACTGTCCTGGGCAGTTGCAGCCACTTTAGGGTCCAAAGTGAATATTCAGATTTTGTGGACCAGAGCATTTCTGTCACTGAGACTTCTTGGTCCTGCCATATAACACTAAAGCAGCCGCAGTCTTTGTTATCAGTGTGGACCTAGCAGTTCCTACTTCAGGTTACCGTCCAGATCAACTGTATTTCTGTTCAGATTGTCTGCATTTAAGCATTAGGAGCTCTTCTGCCTGAAATACCGGCTTCACAGTAAAGTTCTATTTGGGGAAGTTTTTGACACTTCCTTACTGACTAGCACTGAAAGATGTCCCAGACTCACTTTGCATATTTCCTGCCTCCGTCTTAAGAATCAGCATTTTTTCCCAAGAAGCCTAGATCCTTGTATAGGAGAGTCTTGTTAGAAAGTGGTTAGCTGGGCTGGAGAGATGGCTCAGCGGTTAAGAGCACTGACTGTTCTTCCAGAGGTCCTGAGTTCAATTCCCAGCAACCACATGATGGCTCACAACCATCTGTAATGGGATCTGATGCCCTCTTCTGGTGTGTCTGATGACAGCTACAGTGTACTCATACACATAAAATAGATAACTCTTTAAAGAAAAAAAAGAACGTGGTTAGTTAGCTGTAGGGCTAGAGTAGATGGCTCAAGTGTTAGGAGCACTTGCTGCTCTTTCAAAGGACTGGAGTTTGCTTTCCAGCGTCCATATTGAGCAGCTCACAGCTGTCTCTAACTCCAGCTCCAGGGAATCTAGTATCGAGTTCTGGCCTCCATGCACACCCATACACATAAATAATAAGTCATCTTATTAGAGAAAGCAAGCTCTACATGCTAGCCATCATGTTAGAAATTCTCTGCTCTGATGAACTTGGCTCTGTCTGAAACTGGCTTGGAAATGTATTCTCACTCAGTGTTCAAACCCAGAAGTTGGGGTTGGAGGCTGTGAGCACTGCTTTTCTTCTCTCCCCAGCCATTAAAGAGATTTGGGGTTGAGTATCTTGACTTGGGGGATGGGCATACTCTTTCCCCTAAGATGTACCCCCATTTCCATGTGACGTGTTACTGTGGGAGACACTACAGCTGCTCTGTGGTGTGGGCTGCTCTTTCATTGTTAGCTCAGCAAAGCACACACAGATGGGACTTTGTCCCTGTTGGTGGCTAAGCTACAGATCTGGGTCAGGGCCTCCAGATTTCCCTGCTCTCTGAATCCTTCTAAGCTTTTCTAGAATTAGGAGGTGTCTAGAAGCTGCTGTGGGGTGCAGACTTTTTTGCAGAGTTGGGTTCAAAAAGCACAGCTCCAGTCGTGGCTCCGCCTCCTCACCCCAGCCTTGAGCATCTTCCCAGCTGCAATCGGAAACCATGGAGCCTGTCTGGAGGTTAAGCCAAGGGAAATATCGAACCTAAAATGATTTGAGAAGGAAGGAGAGACTTTTAAAGATTAACATTTGCTAAATTTAGTGTGTGCCACTTTAGATAAAACCAGGAGATAGACGGCAGAGAGGATCCAGTCCAAGGAGTCATGACTTTGATGCTGTATCTCTTTTATCCCCAGATACATAATAGTTAACTGCACTGAGGGGTTGGAGATTTAGTTTTAATAACCCTTTGCTCCTTTCCTAGTTAGTTCTGCCTATTGTATTTTACGATCACTGTATAACCAGGTGTCCCATGACCCACGTCACTGCCCTTCATCTGTCATACTTTGGTCACTGTGGAGAAGGTGCTGCTGTCTCCTGCTGGGAGCTGGCAGAAGACACAGCAGCAGAGGGAGGGAGGGAGGGAGGTCTGTAGAGGCCCAGGAGAGGACACAGCAGCAAAGGGAGGGAGGAAAGGAGGTCTGTAGAGGCCCAGGAGAGGACACAGCAGCAGAGGGAGGGAGGGAGGGAGGTCTGTAGAGGCCCAGGAGAGGACACAGCAGCAGAGGGAGGGAGGGAGGTCTGTAGAGGCCCAGGTCTCAGGTTCTCAGTGCTTTCTCTTGTGTGGATAGGAGGCTCCCTGTCATCCTCGTCACCGTATGTGTAAGAAAATCCAGGCTCACAGATGCTCCATAAGAGTCAAACGCACTTGGTGGGTGCCTTTCTCCCTATTTCATTCTCTGACAGCAGACACTGGGATTCCGCCAGGTCTCTGGAGCTAAAACACTCCTGCTGCATAGAAACCTTCTGAGGTGGGACGCAGCAAGCTCTCCTTTCTCTGAGGCTGTGAAAACCCAGGGCTTAGTACCAAAGAAATGAAACCACAACTCCCACCTGTCTCCATGCCGCTGGAAATCTGCCGTCTGTGGAGTTCGTGGGGGAATACTGGAACTTTAGCCCCACCAGGACTACACATCATAGCCTTCAAGTCTTTATAGTTACTAAGTCTGAGATGAGAAATTCTCAGCAGTGTCCTCATATTCCAGATTAATATCTTTTCAGACTAAAATACAAACGAAAATGGAAAAGCTATCTTCAACCACCAAAGGAATTTGCGAACTAGAAAATTACCACTACAGGGAAGAAAGCAGCCGGCCCCCTCTGTTTCACACGTGGCCCACAGCCTTCTTTTGTAAGTAGCTCTTCTGGAGGTGGTTCTAGGGTGGGGGGGGCGGGCTGGTCCTTAGGGAAGGACACAGGGCCTCTGCCTTTTGAAAGAAAGAAGAAAGGAAGGAAGGAGAAGGATGAAAGGAAGGAAGGGCAGGCAGATGAATGTAAAAGTTAAGTAAGTTGAAGACAGATTTGGTAACATACGTTCCTATAATGCTAGTTAGTAATGAACAAGGAGGAGCAGGAAACTGTCAGTTTAAGGCCAATCTGGGCTATAAACTGAGGGCCTGTCTTTAAAAAAATAAATCAACCATCAGCTGGGGACACTTGAGCCAACATCATAGAAGATCATTGAGAAAAGTGAAATTTAGTATGGTAGTCTCCCTAGTAGGGATGCTATTGCTATGATCAAATATCATGACTAAAGTCAACTTGGGGAGAAAAGCATTTATCTGGCTTACACTTCCACATCATTTTCATCATCGATGGAAGTCAGGACAGGAACTCAGACAGGACAGGAATGGCCACGGAGAGGTGCTGCTTACTGGCTTGCTTCCCCGTGGGTTACTCAACCTGCTTTCTCATCGAACCCAGGACCACCTGCCCAGCATTCACCCACCCACACCAGTTACTACTTAAGAAAATGCCTTGCAGCCAGACCTTATGAAGGCACGTTCGCAGTCCAGGCTTCCTCCTCTCCAGTGACTCTACCTTGTGTCAAGTTGACATAAACTAACCAGCATATGATGCAAGTTCATAATCCCAGTACTTGGGAGGCTGAGGCAGGAGGATCACGGTGAGTTTAGGAGCAGCCTGGGCTCAAATGGGGGGCTAAATGGGCTGGTAAGATGGTTCAGCATGTTGCAGGATATTTGATGACACTGTGAACCCAGAGATTGTATTATTTACTGAAAAACAACCAGACAAAAACCTGTTTCTAGTTATTGTGTGGCTCAGCCTTAGCACACACCTCTAATCCCAAACACTGAAGGTAAAGTTAGTTTGTAGAGGTAAGCAGCCATATTTGAAGGTGAAGTCTAATTGAATGGCAGATAAGTGACGAGTCAGAGAAAGATTTGACAGAATAGGATATGCCCAACTCTCATGAGAAGAGAGAGGAAAGGGAAGCTACTTAAGGGCCAGTGCAAAGATAAAGAGAAGGCAGTTTTACCAGCAGAGTTTTACAGAGACAGGTTGGAAAACACACTAGACACAGGTGAAGGCAGACTGAGCCAGTGAATGAGAAGGAACTAGAAGATTAGAACTTTCTACCAGAGTTAGTTTGAGGCCAAGTGGGGCAATGCAGTCAGGCTGAGGGAGAAGCCAGGTTGAATCAGTCAGTTGGAGAGTTAGTTTGAGCCAGAATGGCTGAGTTGAACCAGTGAGCCAGAGTAAAAGAACGTTTTCAGCCTTCTAAGCCTAAATAGAAGCTTCCAGGACCAGGCCTAGGTTAACAGATAGAGGCAAAAGATTCAGAGACAGTTACATCAGGTGAATAAAAAAAAAACTTTTACATTAGCAGGTAAAGGCTCTTGCCACCAAGTCTGACAACATGACTCTGATCTCTAGGACCCACATTAATAATAGAACAATTATTAATAATTAATAATAGAACAAACCAGTGACTGAAAGTTGCTGTGAACACCATGGGTTATACACACATACACACATATAGACAGAATAAAATGCAAGGAAAACTTTGTAGAGGTTAAACTACTTGATATTGGAGTTTGGGGGTGGGGTGGGGTTTTTTTGTTTGTTTCTTTTGATTTTCTCTGTGTCATCCAGGCTGCCCTGGAACTCACTCTGTAGACCAGGCTGGCCTCTAACTCAGAAATCCACCTGCCTCTGCCTCCCAAGTGCTGGAATTAAAGGCGTGCGCCACCACCGCCCGGCTCAGTTTAATTTTTTAAAGACTGACTTTATTTTGAATTATTTGTATGTGTGTGGGTATGTGCACATGCATGAAGACAGAGTTCCTTAAAGACTAGAGGTCCTGTGTCCCCCTGGAGCTGGAGTCATGGATTTGTGAGCTCCTGATGTGTGCTGGAAATTGAACCCAGCTCCTCTGGAAGAGCATCAGTGCTCCTAACTGCTAGACCATCTTTCCAGTCCCCTAGTTCCTTTTTAAAACAGTCTTAGTATGCATCCTAGGCCGAACTGGCCTGAGCAGGCCTCAAACTTGTAGCACTCCCCCTGCTTCAGTCCTCCAAGACTCCTGAGTCTGGATGAAGTGGCTCACCATTACAAGTTACGCAAAGGTTGTGTGGCCTTGTGCTTCCTACCATTTCACCATCCAACTGGACTGGCTTGGTCCTTCTTTATCTCAGTGGTGTTCTGATCTGCTGTACCTCCCATCCTCCTGCTTCAGCTTGCAAGTGCTGCACTGTAAGCACTCACCACCACACTGCCTGTGGGCGCTGGGATTAGACCTAGGGCTTCGTGCATGCTGGGCAAGTACCAGCTGAGTCCCATTGTCAGCACTGATGCTGGCCTGAAGTTAGGACAGTGCGTTCTCATGCAGCCGTGCTGTGTGCTCTGTTGCAGATGAGGTCTCCCACCGCCTCTCTGAAGCATACAAGAAGGAGCTCCGTTTGAAGCACACCATTGGTGCAGAGCTGGCCCATACTGCAGACCGAAACCTCAGCCTGACCTACCTGTCCTTGTGGCTGCACCAGCCCTACATAGAGAGCGACAGCAAACTACAGCTGGAGAGCATGCTGCTTGAAACAGGGCACCGGGCCCTGTGACTCCCTGGCCACCTTGCCTGTGACCACGGCTTGAGTTCCAGACCACTGGCTGAACAGTCACTTGGGTGGAATCTGTTGTGCCTCAAAGCCAGATCCTTTTAGGGTCCTGAGATCACTCTCCCGATGCTGCAGCTGTCCTCCTGCAGTGCAGATACAGGCACTGCTGCAGCTGTCCTCCTGCTACTCTGTCCCAGGTATCTTGACGCTCCACTGAGTGACAGAGACAAGAATGGCTAAGGGGCTGAGTTTTGTAAACCAGTGGACTTTACAGTTACATCTGTGGTGACAACCTGAGTCTCCTATTTCTACCTTGTTCCTATCTACCTTTTTGTTTGTTTTGTTGTGCTGGAAATCAAAACCAGACTTCACACAAGCTGAATATTCAACCACTGGTCCACACTCCCAACCCTGTGCTTAAAATTTGAAGAGAATGTTTTAGTTCTGAAACTATCCCAGAAATATTAGACTTTTAAAGTATCATAAGTGGGGACTGAGAAATGGTTTAGCAGTTGAGAGCATGTGTAGACTTCTGGCCTCCCCTGGCAGTCACACAGATTGCGTGCACGCACACATGAGCACACACACACACACTCTCTCTCTCTTTGTAAATTTTATTTGTACTTAGGTATCTGTGTATGGGCCACATGTACAGACGACCAGGGCAACTATGGATAGGAGTGGGATCCTTGGAGCTAGAGTTACAGGAGGTTGTCAGCCGCCTGAGCCCAGTGTCAGAAACCAAACTCCAGTCAGTCTCTCAAAGAACAGTTCACACTTTTAACTGCTGAGCCATCTCCCCTATGGCTGGAGATGCATAAATTTAATATATTGTATAAAATATATTAATAAAATGTATTGAAATATATCTTTTTTTAATCCTGTAGAGTTAACATTATTGTCACAGAAATGAAAACCACTTACCAAAAATTGCTGCTGTTTGCATGAAAAGACGGACAAGCCAATAATAATAAGACCAATAATTGAAGACTGTTTATATCTGGGGCCTGGATGTGCTGTATCTGTTTAGGTTTCTCACTGTTAGCACACTACCTAAGTCCATAGAGAACTAACATCACTAAGAACTGCCTGGGCCAACTGGCCCTCGGGAACGACCACTTGCACTTCCTTTCACTCCTTCCTGATGCGGGGCACACTAAGACCACTGTTTTATCCAGGGGTGGGCACCCTTGGACCACTGCTCCCAACTTTTCGGGAAGGAGTACTCAGACCACATTGCTCTCGTCTCTATGTATGTGTATATGGGCACACCTGAGCTACACTGCATGTGTGCAGGTCAGAGGACAGCTTTGGGTGTGGGTCCTTGCCTTCTGCCTTGACACAGGGCCTCTTGTTCACTGCTGTAAACACCAGGATACCTGGCCTACAAGCTTCTGGTTTCTCTGTCTCAGCCTCTGTCTCCTTGTAGATATCACAGGAGTTACATACACTTGTGCTGGTCCTACGCTGGCTTTTCTGTTTCTAGGGCTCTGAACTCAGATCATCAAGTTTGCACAATGAATGCTATGCCCTCTGCTGCTCCCTTTTCCCAGAGGAGGACAAAGGCCTGGAGTTAAACATGCAGCTTTTCAAGGTTTGTGCTAGAAACTGGCAACTCCCAAGCTGTATTTACACACACACAACACCTGGTTTTTGTTTTGTTTTGTTTTTTTAACCCAAGCAGTTGCCTACAAAGTGCTTGGCTCAGAACAGAGCTCAAACACAAGTCAGACAGACTGTCAGATTTTCAGGCCAGTAGAAGTTGTGTCTAACGTCACATTTGGAACCCGGCTTCTTGCGCAAATACCTGAGATAGTTTACTATAGGTTACTTAGCAAGGCAATGGTGGCACACACCATAGATCTCAGCACTCAGAGGCAAGCAGATCTCTGTGAGTTGGAGGCTAGCCTGGTCTACAGAACTAGTTCCAGGACAGCCAAGGCTACACAGAAAAATTCATGTCTCAAAAAATAAAAAAATAAAAAGGAGGTTACTTTGAATCAGGCAAGGTAACATGTAACTACAATCTCTGCACGGGAAGCTGAAGCAGGAGGATTTTGATTGTGATGGGCCTTGTAGGCTATTTCGTGAGTTTATGTATGTGTGTCTGTGTACCTGGCTACAGGTACCCAGAGACCAAGGAGGGTGTTGGATCCTTTGGAGTTAGAACTACAGGCAGGCAGATGTGAACTGTCCAACAAAGTGTGGCTCTTAGCACAGCTCAAACACGAGTCCAACATATCGTCAGTAATCAAAATCAGTCCTTTTCAGGACTAGTATGCACTCTCAAGGATTTCCTTGGGTTTTCTGAGACGGGTTTGCTAGGTATCCCATGCTTACTTCAGAATCAAGTGCTGAGATTACGGCCACACCTCGTCTAGCTTCTGTGTATTCTTGGTGATTTGCTCCCGAGCCACCCATTACCACACAAGAGTGCTAATGGAGCGATCAATACTGCCAAGGACAGGCAGAAACACACAACCTAAAGATAATACTCATTCTGCAGAGTACCTCCTATCTGAATAGTATGGAGGTCATCAGAGGTCAATATGGCACTACAGGTTGAGCACAGTGGTGAATCACACGCGTCTTCTACAATCCCCAAACCTGCCAAGTTAACAGGAAACAGCTCAGATCCACCCTGCCCTGGACTGAGAAGGTCCGAGGATGGTTCCATAGTGAAGACTTTGGAAAAGCAGGTGGTTGGTGGTGTCTTTTGTAAAGCATCTCAGGCAAATCAGAAAGTACTGAAGGCAATGTAAGAAATGTCCACATTGCCCAAATGCAGACTAAGAACTTAGGCAATGGGAAGCTCTAGGCTTCTGAGAAGTGGCCTGGTCCACAGGACACAATCCTGCCTAGGTCAGTCTGATGTCCCCCAGTTCCAGGCACTCCTGTTCTGCTAAGAAACCCACCTGTTTGTCCCTGTGACCCCTGCTCTGAGAGAGAACAGGAAGTGCAAGGGCTGTGGGGAACAGTTCATCTTGATTCAGCATAGCACCAGGATGTCCTGTAGCCATGATCCCCAGCTCTGCCCCGCAACTGTGTCTCAGGTGCTCAGGGTCTTCCAAAGACTGCAGGAGTGAGCAAAGAACAGCTGAGGTCCAATGCTCTTGTCTAATGAGGACAAATGGCCTTCCCTTTGTCCCACAATATTGGCATGGAAACCCTCACAGAGGAATCCTGAGAAGGTATTTTACAGCTGGAACATCCAAAGTGCTGGGCTTCCCTGTGAGCTCCAGGCTTCTGTAGAGCCTTTTATCCAAGCACTGAAGAAGCAGAGGCAGGAGCCTAAGTTCAGAGCCAACCTCAGCTATAGCAAGACCCAGTCTTAGGGGAAAAAAAGTGAACATAAAATCCAAGTGGATAGCTGTTAAGAAGGCTCCATGGTTATAGGCACTCTCTGTGCAAGTCTGGCGACCTGAGCGACATCCCTGGAATCAGATAAAGAAGGAAGGAAGCTGGACACTGTAGCATACACCTTTAATCCCAGCACTCAGGAGGTAGATAGATCTCTTAAGTTGGAGGCCAACCTGGTCTATATAGTGAGTTCCAGAACAGGCAAAGCTACATAGTGACACTGTGTCTCAAAACAACAACAAAAATCACACCTGATTGTACAGCCTGTCACTGTAGCTACTGGAGAGGCTAACACAGGAGGATTACAAATTAGAGGCCTGCTTGGGCCACTTTACATGAGACCGTCTTAAAGATGAAATTCAGCGATTGAGACTGCCTGGTGAGTTCAAGGCTCTGGTTTCAATCCCCACACATATCAAGAAAGCAAATACAAATGACTTTCTTTTTACTTTTCAACAGAACACTGCCAAACAACTAGCTTCGTAAGTTTTCTAACTGGATCCAGAAGTACAGAGGACATCTGTTGAAGAAACAGCCCACCATCGAGAGAGGAAGTGGCACAATATGGGATGGCTGCAAGGCTGGTAAGTGATGATGGAATGAACTTACTGCAACAGCCACCAAACTATCTCAGTATGTAAGAGGGTCTGCATCTGCCTGAGAACACGTCTGTAACTGCAGCATTGGGCTGAGGCACAAGGATCACAAATTCAAGACCAGTCTAGGGTGTGGCAAACCCCACTTCCAAAACCAGACAGAAGTATGGATGCACCATCATTGTGAAGAGGTCCTTAGAAAAAAGCAATAGAGCACACATTATTCTTTATAAATAAATGGCTGGTTTGTGTCAGTATTCACATCAGAAAAAGACACACAGCCTGAAACTGACCTTCTGTGGATAAAATCCATACAAATATAGGTTCAAAGGCCTGCTCTTCATGAGTCATCCTGTCATTCAGTAGATAGAGGCAGGAAGACTGGGAGTTCAAGGCCAGTCTAGGTTACATGGGACCAGGCCTCAAAAAACCCCTCCCACATACACTCATTCTCTGTTTCTTTCTCTCTCTTATCTCTCACACACACACTCTCTCTCTCTCTCTTCCTCCCCCCCCCCCCCACTCACACACACCCCTGACTCTGCTCACTGAGAGTACTCTGCCTCCACAGTGAGGAAGGCTTCCATGGCTTCAAGAGCAACACCTTCTGGTGGGCCAAACCTCAGAACAGAACCCCTTGCATTAGTCACTATGACGCTGTCATCTTCCTGAGATACTATGGTACTTGGATAGGACAAAATAAACCCATCAGAAGTCCGAATAAAAATCTGCTCCTGTCCCTGAAACAATACTTCCTGGCACACATCAGAAATATCAAAAGCCAGGGCTTCCCCGACTGCAGCCACAGTCTCTGGCGCTCTCTGGTCATGTGTCTCCATCCTAGAGAGGAGGTGGCTTATGTCTCCGGCCTCACTTCCAACACTGGGGCCCCCATTAGTTGGCAGTGATCCACCTGGCTCAGGATGAAGTACTGGCTCTGGCACAATCTTGGAAACACAGGCAGCTGGCAGGATATTCACAGGCAAATGTTATGGAATGGAAAGGCTGCAGACTCTGCAAGAAGGACATGGCTGGGACTGGCCTGCAGGCCACTGAGGTGGGGTTGATTTGTCTCCCTGAGGTCTCCTGCCTCTGCATTTTCAGATGCCCTAAGCAACAGAGACTCAGTTCTTCTACCTGATGATGGTGTACCACCGACACTGTTGCTCTTCCAGGTGGCCCCAGAACCCTGATCTATAGTGTGTTCTGGAATATTCTCTCCAGAAAACACAGACTCCTGGGCTAGGGGCATCCCTCTGAGCTCTGCTACTTGGGAATACAGAGCTGACCCACTGACATCCTGACACAGAAGAGCAGGGTCTGCAGAGCCACTCCTGGTAGCTTCAAAGTCATCTAATGCCATCAATGCAAGACGCTGGCCCACAGGTGGTACGTTCCCGTCACTCGCAGGAACCGTCTCCCGCCAGCTTCCTTCAGAGCAAACAGAATTCTCAATGGCTGCAGGATCCGAACCTGAATAGTTCAGAAAAACAACAGTCACACACTCATCACCACGATGGGCTGTTTTAAATGGACCTCCTTGAAAGAAGCAGTAATGCACATTCTCTTTGCTACTTAAGCTGGATGGCAGTATTTTATTGGTTACTATATCTATTCACAAAGATAGGTTTAGTATTAAAAAACATGTTCCAAGAGAGTCTAGCAGGGTAACTTGACTGAATGGACAATGGACCCTTTCCTGAGGGGAGCCCAAGGTCAAAGCAGGCTTTCAAAACAGATCCACAGCCGGGCGGTGGTGGCGCACGCCTTTAATCCCAGCACTTGGGAGGCAGAGGCAGGCGGATTTCTGAGTTCGAGGCCAGCCTGGTCTACAGAGTGAGTTCCAGGACAGCCAGGGCTACACAGAGAAACCCTGTCTCGAAAAAAAAAAAAAAAAAACAGATCCACAGCCAACTCCAAACCCAACCCCACCCTTGGAAAACCTGGAAGCTTAAATATAACCTTTTCAGATACCCAGTCAAGAGTCCTGGTCTTGAGGTCAAGGATCCTGTCCCCTCGAATGTAGGACTTATGCAGATACTGAAGGACCATTTGTGGGGAAGAAGTGGATGTGGGATAGATCTCAGAGACAACAATGAGTGAGTGAGGGGCTGTGCTCCAGACTGACGCTGGAGGTTCCCTGTTCCCACTGAAGATCTGGGGCAGAGCTGCACAGATGTTCTAAAATGGGCGTGCATGGCCCCATAAGTCTTTACAAAGGCACATGAATACAGCTGATGTGTTCAGAGTACCTAACGACATGATTTGGTTACAACCAGAACTAAAGCCAGAATGTTTTCCTTTCAGTGTTAAGTCTCGCATGTTCAGTGCAGCCAAGTCACACAAAGATGCTAAGCCACAGTTCATGGGACCCAACTCTGCCCAACCTCTCAGACAGCCTGGGTCTACCACCCGGAGACACCTATGAAGTGACGTTTAATAAGGAACTCCAAGAGACCCCCAAGGCCTCATGAATCATGGGGCATGAATGTGGCATCAGAGAGTGTTGGGAGGTTGGGATAAACTTAAGACACTGGGGCTAAAGGGGCGGCTCAGTGGTTACAAGCACTGGCTGTTCTTTTAGAGAACCTGGGCTCAATTCCCAGCACCCCATGGCAGCTCACACCTACCTGTAACCCCAGTTTCAGGAGATGACACTCACACAGACACACATGCAGGCAAAATACTAATGTACATAAAATAAGTATAAATCATTTTTTAAAAGAAAACAACAAAACAATAACAAAAATCAAGAGACCAGAGAGTTATCTCATCCGGTCAGAGGGCACCCAACCCCTTAAAGGGATGGTTCTGGGTGCATTTGTGCCTGCTAGTAGGATCTCTAAGCATAGGGCAAACCACAAAATATGTGACTTACCCTTGCTGAAGGCTGGAGCACGTGAGGGCCTAGGCTTCTGCTGGCACCCATTTGCGGAGGGAAGATATTCAAGGACAGCTGTGGACAAAGCCACTGTTCGAGGTTTTTTCACTGTGGCCTATGGAGAAAAGACTCCTTTATCTGAGACCAAAAGAACAGGCAGACCTGCACCTTCCTGGAGAGGTCTACAGGGGTGAGCTGTGAACTGACATGGCCAAGTCATGAATCCGACATCTGCACAGACAGTCAATGCCACTTACCAGCACACCCAGCTCCCTCTCCTCTTTCCGTCCACTGCCTTCCTCCAGCTTCCCCTCCCTCTCCTGGCTACAGCACTTAGGTATCTCTTTCTTCCTCAGGAATTCTGTGATTCCTAATGACCTGGCAACCTGAAGGGAAACAGTAAAAATAAGCTTTGCTTAGAGCAGACAGAGTGTGCCAAGTGTGTCAATTCCTGTGTGTATGACTGGAGAGAGGGGCACTTTGCACAGTGAGGCAGGGCTTAGCAGGAGAAAGAAGAGAGCTCCAGAGTCACACTGGCCGGCTAAGGTGGAGCCCGTGATGACCGAAGCTAGCCAGTCTGTGGGGCAGGAGTGGAGCTGAGCCCTCCCCCCGGTGCCACCACTGCTTGTAATGCCAGTTTAGCCAAGTCCCCTTCCTGCCCTCATCTTTCTTTGTCAATTCTTTCTGGTCTTTTTAGAAAAATATCTTGCCCAGGCTAAAAGCAGTCTCCCTTCTTGTGCTCCCTCATCTGTTCCCTGAACTGCAGCTGCCTGACATGGTGTCTGTGACGCTCAGAGGGCTGAGAGCCAGAAAGCACCACTTACTCCAGGGTTAAGGGACCCAGGGTTAAGAGACCCAGGGTGGGCACAGGGCACTCAGGGTTGGTGAGGGCCTGGTGTGCACACAATGGTGCCAGAGCTGAGGACCAAACACATTAACCCCAAACTTATGCTTGAAAAGAGCTCGGCGTAGCCACAAGCAGCTGAGGGATGAACTCAGAAGCATGTCATAACAACTACAGCATAACCGTGTGCAACATACAGAAATCCGGCTAACGGCAAGGGGGTTGGTAGCTAAGTGAGCTGGCTGCTCTGCCAGAGGCCCTGGGTTCTGTTCATAGCACCCACATGGTGGCTCACGGGACCCAGGTACAAACCTATAGCACAGACATTCATGTAGGCAAGACACTGAAACACATAAAATAAGTAAAATAAAACAAAATCTAATAAAATTTTTTAAAAAGAAAAGAGAATTAACCCTGAACACCAGCATTCAGGGGATTGTGCTGTTATGGGGTGAGCCCTGTGTATAGGGGACGGTGGTGTCAGCCCTGTGTGCAGGGGACGGTGGTGTCAGCCCTGTGTGCAGGGGACGGTGGTGTCAGCCCTGTGTGCAGGGATGGTGGTGTTCACAACTGTCTTTGAGCTATTCCAGTTTTCCATTTCTGAAACAAGGGTTACCACCCTTCTATTAATGAAACAAAACCTTTCCTTGGCAGGACAAGGCTACAGTGGCTAAACTAAAGGTGTCTCACCAGCACCCCCTTGCTCACTGACTGCTTCCTCTGACTAAGAGCAAAATGGTTGGCCCCTTGTGACATCACCTCATGGTTGTTTATCTCCAGGGGCTCCTGAGAGCATGCACCAGCGCTGCTGAGGTAATCCTGACACATTCTTTTCACCACATCATACAACTCTTCAAACTCCTTGTACACAGCAGGAAAGAAAGGCTTCGCCCTGGGACTTTTCTCAACCTTTGTGACAGGAAGGATGGGCAGAGTTTAAATTCAAGGCAATGACCCAGAAAACAGAAAACAAATTCGAAAGACCTTGCAAGCCAAGGTCCTCAACCCCTGAACTGGTCAATGGCCACCGCTGTCTTAGCTTCCTAGTGGTGCCTATGTATGTCATACCATGCCCAACTCTGAGAGGCCAGCTGGGGGCAGGCGGACCAGAAAAAAAGCCTTAGGGTGAAGGCCACAAACCCTGGGACTAGCATGACCCCACAGGGGAAAAAAAGTTGGGTAAAAAGGCACCTTCAGCATCTAAGGGGCATATCCACACCTCCTAAGGGGCATATCTACACAGAGGGGCATATCCACACCTCCTAAGGGGCATATCCACACAGAGGGGCTCTAGGTGCCACAGCTCTCTTCAGCTCTGTCCTAGTGAAGAAAAGGAGATGATTCTGAATGGCCTGGTGCATTCTAAAGGAAGACCAGCTTGCGATATACTCAGGCTAACCCTTGCTCTTCAGACATGCTGCGGAGACTCACCTTCACCAGAAGAAGTTCATACAGGGTCACCGCCTGAGCCAGCTGAGGTAGCACCAATTCCACCAGTTCCTCCCGGCCACACTGCTTGAGCGCCTGCCAAAAGAAGAGTGTTGGGCACCTTTAACTGGAGACAGGCGACAAGCTGGTGTGACTCAGAACATACAGGGCAGAAAGATCCCCAGCACCCAGCTGTACATAGCTTCACACTGTTGTCCGACAATAAAGCATCATGGTCAATTCTAGGTTCAGACACAGGTGCCTTGTGGACACTGCATCTAGGTGCTGCATGTGACTGCCAGGGGCTCAGATGCAGAGGAGCCACAGAGTTGCAGATAGCACCCAGGGATGGCATGGAGGAGGGTGGAGAGCAGCCCAGGCTAGGCTGGGAGAAGCCCAAAAGCTTGGATGTCCATCTTCCGGTCCATCCTCCGGTGACATAAGGACGGAGGTTAGTTCTGTTAGCGGTGAGGAGATGCTGCACTGCCGAGGTCCTCGGCTCAGGCGGGCCTCTGGCCTTAGTCCTGTAGGGATCATCAGAATGCATCAGAGTGCCTGGGTCTGGAGGGAGGTTTTAGGCAGTGGTGGTGTAGTGAGCGGAGGGTGTGAGTCTGCAGGGACTCGGCAACAAGAGGCAATGTGAGAAAGCAGGCACGGAGACGGTGAGGACTCCACAACAAGGGAGGTGCAGCGGAAGGGCAGGGAGGGCCTATCAGGTCCCAGATGTGGAGGTGGATGGACTGGGGATGAGGCAGACAGAAGGAAGAGCCAGAGCTGCAGGCAGCCGGAGCTTAGCTTAGCCTCTAATCTCAGCACCTAGACGACTTGAGGAAGAAAGACTGACAGGGCCACCCTGAGCTACAGAGTGAACAATGTCTCGAAAACTAAACAAAAACAAGAAACAGGAAGGAAGGGGAGAGGTGGGAAAGAAGAAAGACAAGGACCTGGGCTTCTATCCTGTGCACCTAGTGACCGTACATGTCACAGGACCAGACAGGAGACCACTCATGCCCTCCTAACCACATGGAGATGACGTAGTCCACAGGCCGCCCAGAGAAAGTAGTCTTTTTTTTTTAAGGGAATTGATTTGGGATTATTGTTTGTTGGAGACAGAATCTCACTATTTGCCCTGGCTGACGTTGAATACCCAGAGATCTACCTGCCTTTGCCTCCCAAGTACCGAGATTAAGGGAGTGTGCTACCATACCCAGCCACTGGTGAGTGTTCAGAGAGACGTGAGGCTCCAGAGAGGTCTAACCAAGATGCACAGTGTGGGAATCTGCAGTGGAAGCAAGGCAGGGAGAGGGACCTGGAGAAGCCTCGGAAACCATGTACGTGTGAGGTGTAGGGAAGCCATGTGGCCTAGGCTTAGAGAATAATCAGATATATTAGAGAATAATGCCAAGATATAAGGGGACCGAAGAAGCTAAGGAAAAGCCTTACTGGCAGGATGGCTCAGTGGTGTAAGCCTGGTGCATGAGCTCCATCCCCAGATCCTAGGTGAAGAAGGAAGGAGAGAGCCAAGGCTACAGCACTGACCTCCACATACCCGCCATGACGTAAAGGAGTGAGGTGCAGGTCACGTGCATGCCCGTGCACGCATGCAAGTGCATGCACACTCGCACATGCACACACACTAAACAAGTAAGTTTTACTTCAACTTTTAAGAGCTCGTAGGGAAGGCCGACCTGTGGTTTCAGCTCTGTGGAAGCATAGGATGGTTGGTTGATAAGGAGTCACCCTGCCATGACTTAACTCTGGACAAGCTTTTAATAGAATCCATCTCCTTATTGTTAACTCAATGAGAACATTCACCTGGCAGTTTTGTCAACCAACAGGTTTGGTCATCACTCCTCACCCTACTTCCTGCCAGAGTGGCAGCTGTGTCTAGTTTGTGCACGCTGCCCCTCAATAGCCATAGCTGAGCCTGCCCTGTTATCAGCACACAGTTCATGTTTAAATAAATCTCATCTGGGGAATTCTCACCTAAGGGAGTCAAAGTGGTCCTGCTCACAGCTGCAGCTCAACTGTAGGACTGTGAGGTGTTGTCAAGACGACAGAGTCACTACAACCATTATACACAGCCTGGGACAACCTCCCAACTCTTGACACCATATAACATGGATTTAAGCTCTGGCCCTGCCTCCTGCCCAAAGCCGCCCTGACTGACTTGATCTCCCTGAGTTTCAGCTGCTCAGCTGCTCATCTGCTCAGGTAGAAGGCCACTGTGACTGATACTGTAGTTTCTGGTGTGCACCACTACCTGACACTGGGATGTTGGCGGTTTAAGCTCAGAAAGCAGACAGTGCCTGGAATGGTGGCCCAGACCTGAAATATCAGCTCTCAGGACACTGAAGCAAGTCCACTGTGAGATCAAGGCTAGCAGAGCTACACATGCAACCCTGCCTCAAAACAACAAACAAGAAAAGGGAAGGAGGGAGGGAGGGAGGGAGGGAATAGTTAGATGCTGCACCAGACAAGCACGCTGAGTACACTGAATCAGACCAAGTTACCTCCCGGAGCTGGGCTCCCCTGGACACACTCAACCCTGAAGGTACAGTAGGGTCGCTGTTTGGCTGGACTGTTCTGCTCTCCTGGAGGCTGGCTGTGCTGAGTTCTGCCTGGCTTTCCCAATTTCCATTTTTAGGTTCTAGGTATTTCTCTGGTCTCAGAAGAGCTGAGGGGCTTGTATTTTGTGGTTCAGGTACCAGTGTTTCTTCAACTTCAACAGGCTGACCGTTCTAGATAGCGTGGCACACCCAACAATAAAACAGAATGAAAATCATGCATTATATGCCGTCGTGAACACCTGAAGGCAGAGAGATGTCAAGTCAAATGCACGGAACTTTCTACTTTGTTTTTCTTTAGCAAACACCCTTTAACTACCTTCACACATTTTAACCTCTCCCACCCACGACTCTTAGGAGCATCAAATGATTATCAGCCACTCAGGAAGGCTGGGCTGACAGACAGACAAAGGAACTCCTCTGATGTTAATGATCATCTTACAACTTAGCCTGGGGCTGGGCTGGAGCTCAACCATAGAACTTGTGCTTACTGTGAGTTAGACTTCCAACACCCAACAATAACACTCGCCATCTCATGTCTCATTTATAACTTATGCACAACTTTGAATGTGTTGTTATTAGTTGTATTTCAAGCACCATAAGACCATCCTTTTTTAGATTCACTTTTTAGTTATATGCACGTGCACATCTGTGTGGGATACGTGTATGAGTGCAGATGCCCACCGAGAACCTGAAGCTGGACTTACAGGTGGTTGTTAGCTACCTCACACAGGTGCGGGGAACCAATCTCGGGTTCTCTTCAGAAGCAATATGTGCCCTTAGCCAGGGAGTCATCTCTCCAGCCTCAAATCCATCCTTTGAAAGCATATGATTCAGTGGATCTGAGTAATTAACAGAATGTTCTCAATACAGGAGAAACGTGTACCTCAACATCTCCGCCTCTTTACCCTCCTCACTCCCAGTACGCGTCCCCAGGTATGTGGGCCTAATCAAGGTCCATCTCCAAGGCTTCCCGAGGCTGGCTGGAGGAGACCTCGTGACAGTCTAGCCATTTCCTCACTGCCAGTGCCCTCTGACAACACCTCTGGGATAGCTGTAGGGTCAAAGAGTTGACCTAAGGACAGCACAGGCTGTGACAGCCAACACCAAGTACTATGTGTCCCTTAAGTCTTTTTGTTTGTCCTGTCTTTGTTCCGAGATGGGTAGGAAAGTATTGCCCAAGCTAGTTTCTATTCCTGTCCTCGACTAATTGTCCTGCTTCCGCCTCGTGAGTAACTAGGACTTACTGGCACCCTACACCCAGCTGTCCTAACTCTTGAGATTCTCCCTCCAAATTCTCACTGCAAGAGTTTTAGGAGACATACTGGGTGTGTCTGAGGGCTGAAGTACCACGAGATCCCTTAGTAAGGAATAGGAGATCACAGCTGAGGGTGTTCCTACCCACTCTAGCAAGATGAAGGGGACAATTAATGGCGCCTACAGCTATTCCCAAGGTAGGGCACCTGGACTGATGGCCCAAGAGCTGTCAGCTGTTTCTACTACTGAAGAGGTGGCCAGGACTAGGGAGCCTGCTTGTCCCATTTGTCTAAGACAGTCTGAGTGTACCGGTCAACTGTGAATTAGCATAGCCCTTATACTATCAATGCCCGGGCTGACAATACTCACAGGCTGGAGGGTAAAAGCAGAAAGCCTAAATATTCTCAGTTGAAACAGACCCCATGACAGAAGACTAACAATCGCGCAGTTCCTATGTGCATGGGCAATCCCAGAGAAAGAGGAGGTCAGAGAGGTGGTTCCCAATTTCAGACTCCAGAGTATCTTCGAGGAAGGACAGCCATTCCTAGAGAACCGGCAGGACCGAGGGACGAAGCTTGTGAACACCCCAGGCAGTATCAGAATGGAATCCACGGACCTGGAGGGATGGCTCAGGAGTCAAGAGCGCTTCTGCTCTTCCAGAGGCCAGGTTCTATTCCCAGCTCCCACATGGTGGCTCACAACCATCTGTAATTCTAGTTCCAGGGATCCTCTTCTGGTCTCAAAAGGCAAAACACATGCACATAGTACACAGAAATACATGCAAGCAAAACACCCAATATAACACAAAATTAATTAAAAAGAGGAAGGAAGGAAGCCAACAGGTGGAAACACTGTAATAGGCTGTCAGGGACTGGGCTAAGGAACAAGCACAGGAAGATGGGTTGACTTAGAACTAAATGATTCTTAAACTCCCTAAGTAACACTTTGGGCTTCCTGTTCTTTTCCTAAAGCTCTCCTGTCCTCACTGTGTAGCTGTCCTGGAGGCTGCCTCATCTCAAGCAGCATGGCCTTGCTACTTCTCTAGCTCCCTCATGGGAGGCTGTGGGCGATAGTCTCCCCGCCCTCCGCTTTTCCTCTAAGTCTAGTAGACTGTCCTCAAGCCTTGTCTGTATCAGTTCTTAAATTCTTTTATTAATGAAACTAAGAATCTTAAGAGTGGACTCCAATTTCCCAGATATCATATGATGGCTCTACTGGGACTCCACAAGATTTCCACAAACACTTCTTTCTTATCTTTTAATTTTTTAATTGGCAGAGAAAATAAACTCATTCCCACATCCCTAGATAGTATCAATACGACTTGTTTCAAAAAATAAAACCAAGCCAGGCCTAGTGGCATATGCCTTTAATCCTACTCAGATCTCTGTGGGCTCCGGGCCAGCCAGGTCTACATAAGGAGACCCTGTCTCAGATACAAAAACAGTAACACTCACTCCACCCCCCAAAAAAAAGGGCAGAGACACAAATAACTGGCAGCTTCTGATTGGTTAGTAGCTTGTTACAGTGGACACCTCTGCTTGGTCCTCCAGGCTGACAAGCGATCTACAGCTATGTTCAGGGGTTAGCCTCTGCTCACCATAGCAGAGAAAAGGCAGGATGCAGCGGGGCGGTGGTGGCGCACGCCTTTAATCCCAGCACTTGGGAGGCAGAGACAGGTGGATTTCTGAGTTCGAGGCCAGCCTGGTCTACAGAGTGAGTACCAGGACAGCCAGGGCTACACAGAGAAACCCTGTCTCGAAAAACCAAAAAAAAAAAAAAAAAAAAAAAAAGGCAGGATGCTTTTTTTGTTTGGTTTTTGGTTTTGTTTTGTTTTTTTGAGACAGGGTTTCTCTGTGTAGTCCTGGCTGTCCTGGAACTCACTCTGTAGACCAGGCTGGCCTCGAACTCAGAAATCCACCTGCCTTTGCCTCTCAAGTGCTGGGAATAAAGGCGTGCGCCACCACTGCCCGGCAGGATGGTTTTTGTTATCATAACCCTATGTCCTTCTTTTAGGCAAGCAGCAGGAGAGCAGAGAGCTCCCGACACTGCTTCACCCTGCTGTGAGTAATCCTTCATATTTAGGGGAGGCGCCTTCTCTCCACCACCACCCGGCCCTGTACAACTGGAGAAACCGAGCGGTTTTTCAAAAGCTGAGGCTTTCCAGGGCTGGAGAGACAGCCCAGTGGTTAAGCGCATACGTGGCCACAAGACCTGGGTTTGGTTCCTAAGACCCATATCAGGTGGCACATGAACACGCACACGTACGCGCACACACACTTTTTTTTTTAACTTTAGGTTAGAGTTCTCCATGAATGGCTATGGCAGGAACAGAAACCGACACCCTGGTCTACACACAGAGCACGCTTTGAGTCACAAGACTTTGGCCTGAGACCTAGAAGCACTGCACCCTGGGCTTGACCAGTCACCCTCCAAGTCTCACTGTAGTACTTCAGGTAGGAATGATCATTAAGAAAATGTTCAGGGCCAGGTGCAGTGCGCATGTCTGTACCCCTCGTACTGGTGACACAGAGGCAGGCATATTTCTGTGAGTTTGAAGGCAGCCTAGTCTACACATTAAGTTCAGGGACAACCAGGGCTATGTAGAGAGACCCTGTCTCAAACAAACAAAATACAAAATAATAAATAAATATATAAATAAGGAAAAGAAAAAGCACAGGGCTAGGGAACGGCCTGATGGCCGAGCACCTGTCTAGAAGCACAAGTCTTTGAAAGCTGTCCTTGTCTCTAAGAGTAACTGGAGGAGGAGGAGGGAGAACGAGGATGTATATGAGGAATGTGAGACCGATGCCCTTGGCACAGGGAGTGCCTGATGCCAGACTACAATAAACAGTAGCTTACTGTGGACACCACTGCTAAAAGCAAGATGACAGTTTTAGTCGGATCACAAGGCTGATTCATGGTTCTTCCTCCAGGCCCAGGTGTTCTCTGTCCAGACCCCAAGGTACTATTGTAAACAGCTGCCAGCTTCACTGCACCTTAGAAGCCCCTGATCTACTGCAGGGAAGGAGGGACCAGAGTAGGCAGACACTTCTTCCCACTGTGGAGTACGTCCCAAATCTGACTTTTCCCACACTCCTCTCCACGTGAGTACCAGTCAAGGGTATTCAGTAGTCACAGAGACCAGCTCTAGAAAACTGTGGCCAGGCCGGGCGGTAGTGGCGCACACCTTTAATCCCAGCACTTGGGAGGCAGAGGCAGGCGGATTTCTGAGTTCGAGGCCAGCCTAGTCTACAGAGTGAGTTCCAGGACAGCCAGGGCTACACAGAGAAACCCTGTCTCAAGAAAAAAAAAAAAAAAAAGATGTAACTGAAGAAGGATGGGGAAGGGAGCAGAGATAACGGTCCTGTCACCAGACACAAGTGTTACCTGTAGGGTAGGCCAAGCTGACTCTGCCTCTTCCACGCAGACAGTAGCTGGTGTGGATGGTTTCTGGGAAGCCAGGCCTCTGGTCTTTGAGTCCATGCAGCCCAGAGTCAGGCTCCCATGAGCTTTCTCCGACAGCAATATCTCAGGCTGCAGCTGGCCGTGGCCTGGGTTGAGTTTACAGTGCCTTGCCAGCCCCCCTTTTCCTATGTATGACTTCTCACATGTCTGACACTTAAAGGCCTTGGGCCTCAGGGCAGAGACCTCAAAGTCAAAGAAAGCAGGCTTCTCTTTCGGCTCTTCCTCCTCCTCCACACTCAGCTCTGAATAGTCATCAGAATCCGACAGATGCCCTTCTGCTAAGTCCTCAGTTTTGATGAATTTGTAGTCTCTGGCTTTGTACCTGGGGGGCCGGGATACCCGTCCAGACCGAGTTCTCACTCTTAAAGACTTCTTCGACTTCTCAGTACGTGCTGTATGCAAGCTGGCAACCAACAGTCTCGCTGAGCTAGATGACACGGGGCTCAGAGTGATACCGTGTCCGTTTACAGTTTCCTGAGCCTTGACTCTCTTCGAAGGGGCTGGATGAAGGTCTGGCAGCATCTTCTGTACAAACACCTGAGGAGCAGGAGGCTGAGGAGAGCCTCTAAGGACACGGAGCTGTGACTCAGTCCTCCCCAGGGCCTGCACCCTGAGCAGCTGAGGGCTGGAGACACACAAATCCATGGTGCAGCTTCTTTCAGGTAGCTGACTTTGTTTTACTGTTTTGGATTGGATGGTGGCCAGAGGGGGCATTGTTCTTTCCTTAAGTTTTGTGTCACCAGATACCTTGACACAAACGGCTTCAAGTTCCTTAAACACACACACACACATGCACAAAAAAAAAACCAAACAGAAGAAGAATTATAATTCACAAACATCTATGCTGCCTTCCCACCAAACACACAGCATTGTCAGAGCCACATGAAGTAAGTACTGAGAACTGAACTTGGATCCTCTGAAAGAGCAATATATACTCTTAACCACTGAGCCACCGCTATGGACCCTTGTGTGTGTGTGTGTGTGTGTGTGTGTGTGTCTGTGTGTGTGTGTGTGTGTGTGAGAGAGAGAGAGAGAGAGAGAGAGAGAGAGAGAGAGAGAGAGCGCTAGTAGCATGGGTGCTAGGAACAGAACTAGGTCCTCTGGAAGAGCATACAACATTCTTAACTAAGCCAACTCGCCAGCCTTCTTAACATCTTCAGACCTTCTACATGATCCACAGACATATAAGCATGCAAAATAACCAAACACATTAAAAAAAAACTGTTTAAGAAGAAAAAAATATTTCAGCCAGGTATGGTGATAGATCTCTTTAATCCCAGAATTCTGGAGGCAGAGGCAAGTTCGGACAGATCTCTGCGAATTCCAGGTCAGCTAGGAGTATGTAGTAAAAGCCTGTCTCAAAAAATAAAACAAAATAGTATCATCACAATCTGGGATTGGTGACACGCACTCGTCACCTCTGCATTTAGGACAGTGCAAGAGAATTGCTACAAGTCACAGGTCAGCCTGTGCTACACAATCTATCATTTATCCACCTCCATCATCATCTCAGCTGATCGACCATCAGGTAAGTTAGGTTATCTCTGCAGCCTGGCTCATTCTCAAGACTGCTCTGCTGCATACAACTCCACCTGGTTCATCTCTGCAACTGAGTTCCTTCACCCTTCTCCTACTTCTAACCCTCTGTTCTCAGCATCTGCTCAGAACATCACCGGTGTGTACTTATACACACATGTGAGTTTCTCCAGGAACACACACCTAGACATTTGTACTTGCAATGGTTTTCTTTTAATCTAACAAAAACTTAACTGTGGCCAGGCAGTGGTGGCGCACACTTTTAATCCCAGCACTTGGGAGGCAGAGGCAGGCGGATTTCTGAGTTCGAGGCCAGCCTGGTCTATAGAATGAGTTCCAGGATAGCCAGGGCTACACAGAGAAACCCTGTCTTGAAAAACCTTAAAAAAACAAAAACAAAAACAAAAAAACCTTAACTGTGTATGTATGTTCTTTGACCCAGTGTTCACTTTCTGGACTCTTTTTTAAATCATCTGTGCAAAAAGATATATGTTCTACATTTGACACAGCACTGTCTGTAATAGCCAGACACCTACCACAGGGCTGCCTTCAGTAGCAGCCCACAAATATTTACTAAGCACTGTCTATGAGAGACAGCCATGTGTATCAGGAATGAGCTTGAGCTGTGTGGGAAGAGGCTGGGGACTGCAGGAGAGAAGAGGCCCTGCACTTACAGAACAGAGACGACTAGTGTTTCTTCAGAAAGAGAGAGAGAGAGAGAGAGACTGTTACCATCAGGCACAGGTTTGTGCCCTCAATACAAATTAATGCCCTGGTTGGTGACCCCCTGGTGTATGTGTTTGGGGTCAGGGAAGGCAGCAATCCTGTGCACTGGGGAATACTGGCTTCGCCCACCAGATACCAGTAGCATCCCCAAGTTGTAACAAAGTCTGTTTCCCTAGGGGTGTAGCTCCACTGATTTGAGACTACCAGCAAACCCTCTGTAGAGTCAATCCTCTGCTAGTGAGAGGTTAATAACAGAGTCACACAGGGAAGTCACTGCAGTCAAGCTGGAACACACCCTTGTCTGCATGCCTAGTACACTATTACAGACAGCAGCCTCTCTTTGAAATTATGGAATATGAAGAAGTGTATGGATTAGGTGTCCTGTGAGCCCCCAATTCCTGGGCTATGTGTGACTCAATGACAGCTAGTTTTACTGTGCACATTCAAGAACCATTATTTGTTGAACGTTACTATAAGTCACCCAGAATATCTAAGATCTTGGGATATACCAGATATCATATGAATGAACACACACACACACACCTTGTTTTAGGAAAACTGGTCTGATTATTGATCTTACGTCTTGACTGGCTTACTGTGTGGGTATACTACTTGATACTTTGCTTTGTGTTTATTTCATTCAGCAGAAGTTCCTAAGTCCCTCTGACACCCATTTATAAACATCAGCTAAGTCCCTGCAGATTTGTAGGATTGCCTCTCCTGGGACAGGAACCTCCCAGACTTCAAAAGTTTCACTGATGATTCTGAAAGGAGACAAGAGTCCCCAGAGACAGATCAGACAGATAACACTGCCACGGTGACACAACAGAGGCTTTAGAGAATGTTCCAGAAGAGACTGTCTCTCAGGGGTCTTGAAAGTCACAGTGAATTTGGTTAGGCATTACAGTGCACTTGTGTCTAAGGGAAAACAAGAGGCTTCTCGGAAGCACAGAAATGTGCACAGCTGTTGGTGTCTGTAACTTAGGAAGAGTGAAGATGGTACCAGAGGCCCACACTACCCCAGAATGTGGTCACTGGCTTGTACTTCTGGTCTGCTGTCCCCACAGTCAGCCGGAGCTTGCTGTCCTGGTTGTATCAATGAACCCCAGCTGTACCCCCAAATGTCACCTCTCCTCTCCTGCATTTCCAGCTGGAACCCAGCCTGGCAAATCAGACACTAGCTTTTCAGTCAGCTGTGTGCTCCCAGAGAGCGAAACTACTTCCTTTTTCTGAATGTATTCAGTTCGTTACATCTCTAGGTTTTTTTTTTTTTTTTTTTGGCCTTGATTAGCTATCATTTGGGTCTTGCGTCACTTCCTCCTAGTTCTCAGACTCCTTAGGGACAGAGTCCCTATCTGCAGACCAGGCCACAAAGGTCCATTATTTCAAGTCTGGCTTTCACCACCCCATCACACCAGCTGCCAAGCACAACCCTATCAAGCTAACTCTGATTTAGCTTGTTTTCATTTGATGGAAATTATATCATTGCCTCTTTCCAAAGCTGTCCTGTCAAATTCAAAGTTGTGGCCATATTTAGCCATGTGAGGAGTACTGCAAGCCCAGACACGGAGTCTCTCTTGAGCGGTTTCCCTGAGATGCTAGAGATGTGGTTTGGTGGATAGTTAAACCGCAGAGGAACCAGTGAGTTCAGCCCCCAGCACTGTATAAACCTCGAGAGGTGGGGAAGGAAGGGTTAGAGATTTAAAGTCATGTTCAGCTGTGTGGTTTGAAGCCACACTGGGAAGCAAGACCTAATCTCAGGAAACAAACGAAAAAAAAAAAAACCAAACCACTGTCACGTGGCTGCTGACAGAGTAGAGGCACTCCAAGCAGGAGCCGTTACTTCGCGGAGGCTGCACGGACAGTGTGTCATGCCTGATTCAGACCTGCTGTCAGAGCAGCAGCCCACCAGTGAGGGACCTTCCTGCAGGCAGAGAAACCAACGCCCAAAGAGGGTCAATCACCGAGGGTCACTCTTCTAGAAAGCGCTGTTGGGAAGACTCATACTGACTTACAAAACTAGCAACACAGGCCCCCAGTCTTATTAATTTTTAAAATTTAGTGTGTGTGTGTAGGTCAGAGGACAACTTAATGTTGAGGTCAGTAGAATTCTACTCTCTGCCCTACTTTAGAATCTGGTGGAAGCAGCTCTCTTCCCTTTGGCAATTCTGAGGTGAGGTGTGTTTTGTCTTTTCCAAAGCCAACAGGTCTTTTTTACTCCTGATACGGAGTACCTCCAGTTTCAGGAGCTACTTGAACCCTCCCACGAGGGGAAGCCAGATTTTAGTGGCTACTCTCAAAACAGCCAAAAATCTTCTGTGTGAGCAGGGGGTAAACCCGCCGGGAGGATGTTCTGCAGTAGTGTGTGTGTTTCGTTTGCTACTGTATTGGACACTGAAGTTTGCCAAAGTCTACAGCAAAGTTCTAACGGAAGTGCTCAACTCCGACCCTGTTCTGGGTTAGTGGCTGCTGCGTGCCGGCATGGCTCGCTATGATGATTCCTCTTAATCTACTCAGCTCTGGGTTCCAGTGTCAGGGCTCCAGAACGGCCCCAGTAGAAAGTTCTCCCTTGTCACCCCCAAAACGTGACTTAGGCTATCCGCTGGACGTTGAAACATACGCTTGGCCTTAGTGTAGAACCTGGCATACTTCTAGTGCTCCATAAATACTGAAGGGAAGACAGGGAGCTGTAGGGAGGGCCAGGCGCGGAGGGGCTCGGAGCGGGGCTGGGAGCGCAGGAGGATGTCCCGAGGAGGGCCGTGCGCGCGGAGGACGTCACTGCGCAGCTTCCACGGAGCCGGGCGCGGACGACCTAGGCTCCGAACGCCGGCCTCACCGGCCAGCTCCGGCCTCTCCATCCCGCGCGGCGCCTCACCTGGGGTGTCAGCAGGCGCGGGGTCGCGCCGCCCGGCCCCGCTGCTGGGCGACCTGCTGGGCCCCGTCCCGGAGCCGGCGCGCCGCGTCCGGCAGCGCGCTGGGCGGTGGCTGCGCCCGAGTCACCTGCTCCAGGACACGCCGCAGCTGCTCAGGGTCCAGCGGAGCCAAGCGCACGGCGCCGTGGCTCCGGCCGGGAAGAGTCGAGCCACGACCGCCGACGTTCCCGGGCTGCGGTTCCGCGCCCGCCATGGCGGCCTACGGGGGACTCGAACCCGTGTCGCCTGTGGCGGCGGGGCGGAAGTGCGTCACTCGGTAAAGGACGGAACCTACGAGTGCTCCGCAGGCCAAAACATTTCCAGGACCTGAAGCGGGTCTTATACTTGATTGCTGCCACCTCGCGGACGCCGCCACCGCCTCTCCCTTAGTGTTTTGATCCCCAGTTGTCACTTAATCCATGCAGATATTCCAGATCTTCAGTGGAGGTCTTCGGAGTTCCCGAGACCCGGGCTTACACTAAGCTCTAATCCTAAAGTTCAAAATCTTCCTAACCCGACTCGAGAAATTTGGGGTTACAGTCCCAGACCACGTCTGGTTTTATGCGGTGCTGGGGCTCGAACCATGACTTTACGACTGCTAGGACAAATACTCAACCAAGTTAAGATTTAAAAAGGGGGCTTCTCACCTGGCGGTGGTGGCGCACGTCTTAAATCCCAGCACTTGGGAGGCAGAGGCAGGCGAATTTCTGAGTTCGAGGCCAGCCTGGTCTACAGAGTGAGTTCCAGGACAGCCAGGGCTACACAGAGAAACCCTGTCTCGAAAAACCAAAAAAAAAAAAAACCAAAAACAAAAAAACAGAAATCCTCCTGCCTCTGCCTCCCAAGTGCTGGGGTTAAAGGCGTGCGGCCACCACTGCCCCGCAGGAGTATTCTTAGCAACCTTCTCAGTAATTGTCAACTACGGGACTTCAGTCAGACTCCAGGGCAATGAGCACTTTTCCCTTCCCATGTCCACTCAATTTTACCCTGCCTCACAATAGGATTAGCATTTGATTTTTCTTGTTTTATGTGTATGGGTGTTTTGCCTAGGTGTATGTACGCAACTCCTGTTCCTGGTGCTTTCAGAGGCCGGAAGAAGGTATGGGAATCACCTGGAACAGGTAGAGATGGCTGTGAGCCACCATGTAGGTGCTGGGAATGGAACCCAGGACCTCTGTAAGAGCAGCCAATGCTTGTAACCACTGAGCCATCTCTCCAGGCCCAAAATGTCTGCATATTTGACATCAGTGCTCCGAAACCTCCCCAAGTATTCCCAGAGTGACCCATCCCATCGCTACCTAGCAGCTAGAGTGAACATCTCGAGAGCAGGAATGACATATTACTCATTGGGTGCCCAACACAAGCTCTGGCCCAGAATACACACTCAAGGAAGGATGGATGGATGGATGGATGGACAGACAGACAGATGGACAGACGGATGGATGGACAGATGGATGAGTGGGTAGAAGGGCGGGCAGATACATCCATCCACATATGTGTCCACCCTCCTCACATTTCAGTCTGTCCATCCAGCTCTGCTACCTCCTCGGCCTCAGCCTAACGTCTCTCTTTACTGTAGTGGTTTTGTGTGTCAGCTCTTCCCTGAGTAGTGCAGTAGGGCCACTGCTCAACACATCCTTATTAAGCCCCTGTTGGGTAGATGAGGGTCCCTGCCCTGGAAGGCCCGAAGTTTAAGTAGGAAGAGTGAGACTAGCAATCACTAGTCAGCGTGAGGAGGTGAGGGAGACACATAGGAGAGGGACTGAGGACAGCTTGCTGTCAGGGAAGACTCTGATCATTGCGTTTCACCAAAGGATTATCTTTTGGTTTTTATTTATTTTATTTATTTTTTTTTTTTTGATTTTCGAGACAGGGTTTCTCTGTATAGCCCTGGCTGTCCTGGAACTCACTCGGTAGACCAGGCTGGCCTCGAACTCAGAAATCGCCTGCCTCTGCCTCCCAAGTGCTGGGATTAAAGGCGTGCGCCACCACCGCCCGGCATCTTTTGGTTTTTAAACTCGCTAATTATGTAACTATGTGCTGAGTAGCTATGTGTGTGCAGCACACGTGAGCAGGAACCAGAGGAGATCATAAGAAAGCATTAGATCACCTGCAAGCAGAGGTACCAGTGGTTGTAAGCCACCCACGGTGCATGCGTGCATACCTGCGTGCCTGCGTACATGTGTATGTGCACGAATGCGTGATGGGAATCAACCCCAGGACTGATTATCATCTTTATTATTACTGTACCCGTTTTCCACCCTGCAGTGTCCTGAATTACCCCACTGTCATCTTCACTAAGGTTATCCAGGAGGTCTTTGTCTTAGTGGAACAGCTTCCGGTTACATATATAACCCATGCCGGGCTGGAGCTCACCATCTGCCCGCCTCAACCTCCTGAGTGCTGGCCTCACAGGTGCGTGTTACCATGCCCACTTGTTTCTTTACCATTTTCTTCCTTTTCTCTTCCCTCCAACCGAAAGTCTAGAATTATCCCTATTTTCCAGAATATCGACTCTATTTTAATATCCTCTTGAACATGTTGGAGAGGA
The DNA here is from genome assembly GCA_021653895.1 of Mastomys natalensis. Taxonomy (NCBI): domain Eukaryota; kingdom Metazoa; phylum Chordata; class Mammalia; order Rodentia; family Muridae; genus Mastomys; species Mastomys natalensis. The sequence continues at coordinate 236,941 of JAJTUV010000094.1, forward strand.
AAAACAAAACCTTATCGTTTGAATGTGAGGATGTGTGTGTTTCAAATTAACAGACAAAAGACGGGTTACTAGAAGACATGATTAAATCACGAATGGTAACAGTGTCTGTAAAGGAACACAGAAGGCCAGGCGTGGTGCAGCGCACCTCTGATTCCAGCATAGAGGTCCTTCTGCCTCCGGTGCTGGGGTTAAAGACATTCACCGCTGCGACTAGCTCCAAAATAAATTTAAAAAATTTTTTTATTTATTTTGTTTTGTTTCTTAAGACAGCGTTTCTCTGTGTAGCCCTGGCTATCTTGGAACTCACTCTATAGACCTGGCTAGCCTCACCGCCTGTCTCTCTGCCTTCAGAGTGCTGGAATTAGAGATGTGTACACCAGTGGCTGCCCCACTTCCAATGGTAATTTCTGAATCTCTGCAAATGTATGCATTGAAGGCAGCAGTCTGCGATTCCTCCTGTCTCACAGTGCTTCACCCAACAAAACCCACCTACCGGACAGTCAAGGCTACAAGAGAGAGACAGCTGCTTTCTTTGCTCTCTCATCAAAAGACCCAGTCCTGTCACCATCTGCCAGACCTTCTCCATGTTCATTGATACAGAAAAATCATGCCAAAACCCAGAATCCAAAGGGCTGGGGCCCAGCTTGGTGGTAGGGGCTCACCCAGCACTAGCAGGGCGTGGCTTCATCGCTAGCTCTGAAATGAAAAATAAACAGGCCGGGCGGTGGTGGCGCACGCCTTTAATCCCCGCACTTGGGAGGCAGAGGCAGGCGGATTTCTGAGTTCGAGGCCAGCCTGGTCTACCGAGCGAGTTCCAGGACAGCCCGGACTACACAGAGAAACCCTGTCTCGAAAAAACCAAAAAAAAAAAGAAAAAGAAAAAGAAAATAAACAGAAACATTACCATCTCCTTGGACTGACTGCTTCCGGGCTTAGTTCCTGCACTACCACGTTCAAAATGTACAAGCTGGAGGAATCCAACCCAAGGCCCCGAGCAGATGGCTAAGCTCGCAACAGTAGAGGTAAAGATGCCCGCTCCATGGTGGAAAGCAACAGTAAAGTCAGGGAAAACAGGAAAGCGAGCTTGAGATCTAGTGTCAGTGCCCAGCTCCACTCCCTACTGTGTCCCTGGGTCTAACCAAGTACCAGAAGCTCACATCCAAGACATGACATGTGCAGGCCCCTATCCTGTGGCCGGCAGTCCATTTCTTTTAATTTTGTATGTGATAACAACAGTCCCGCCCACTAGCATGAAATCCATGGCTCTCACTACATCGAAGGCACTTATCAAGACCTTAAACTCTAGGGACTTGAGTTGCTGTTATCTAATCCAGAGCCCAACCACATCTGGAGCACACCATAGAGCCGCCAGGCAGGCAGAAAACACTCGAAGTCTTCTAGCCGGCTTGTCAAGTCTCTGAAAACACGCAGCGTCAGGCGGTGCTGCGGGGACCGCCCAGCGCGTGCAGTTGGCTTGCCGTAAATCCCCGCGGAACGCGTTGTCTTGACCTGCATTTTCAGCATTAATAACTCAATCAACGCCGAGGTCCACCCGAGGCCATTCGTCTTTACAGAATCGCCAGAGAAACTGGAGTCTTGGAAAATGTCTCGGATGATGGATTTAAAATCCAAGGCTTTTGAACGAGTAATCTAACATGTCCTATTCAAGTGGCTGGCGGAGCCGGCGACAAGGAGCAGCGGAAACTTTAGAAAGGTAGTCACTTTCAAAGTTTGAAAATTCTTCTAAAAAGAAACACTCCTGGCCCGTACGGGGATCGAACCCGCGACCTTGGCGTTATTAGCACCACGCTCTAACCAACTGAGCTAACCGGCCAGACGGGGAAATCGTCTTCTCAAACTGCTTACAAGCTTTCTGCGCCGTCCTGCGCTCCAGGCTGCCTGGCTCCTCCTCTTCTCCCCAGAGTTCCAAAGCACCCGCCTCTCTCCCACGCGCTCCCCGCCCAACCCGAGCTCTTGCTCGGCGTCCTGCTCCTTAACCAGATGAAGAACCTGACACCCACGGGCTCCAGGGGCGCGGTGTCCTACAGGGGACCCAGGCAGGGCCTGGCTCCGCAGTGAGGAAGCATTCAAACATTCCAGGTCAGAGCTCCGGGAATATCTGCAGCGAGAAAACTAAACTGGTGAGCTAACGCCGTGGGCGTGACTTAATCAAACTTAGAATACGGAAATCCAGACAAAAAGCCAAAAAAACAAAACAAAAACAAACCGAATTTCACATCAAGTCACCAGCAGCTGCTAGGACTTTAGTTTCCTTCCTTCCTTTTTTTTTTTTTTTTTTTTTTTTGGTTTTTCGAGACAGGGTTTCTCTGCGTAGCCCTGGCTGACCTGGAACTCACTCTGTAGACCAGGCTGGCCTCGAACTCAGAAATCTGCCCAAGTGACCACCACTGCCCGGCTTTTTTTTGTTGTTGTTGTTGTTGTTGTTTTTTTGTTTGTTTGTTTGTTTGTTGGTTTGTTGGTTTTTGGTTTTGTTTTTTTGTTTTTTGTTTTTTTAGTTCCCTTCCTGCGGACCTGAATCCTGTGCTAAAACCCCCCAAAACCCCGGTCTGATTATTTATTTGTTATTCTTAAAGATTATTTTTTTGACTGGACTCAGAAGCTCTCGGCGAAAACAGCGCCACATCACTTGGCGATCTGTTCCTGGAGTTTTTCTTTGGCTTCCTTCATTTTCTTGGCCCAAAAGTTTAGCATATTCTACAGCCTCCTCCTCGTTTCCTTAGTGCCCGTACGAAGCCTGCCTTCGTTGTCCGCCTCGGTGAGTTTCGGACAGGAAGGGGATTTTCAGCTTCCTCTAGACACGGCCTGGAATTCACTTCTAGTTTTCTTTCAACTCAGGCACCTCTCCCGCCCCAGCCTTCCGAATACTGAGATTACAGGCAGGTGCCACCACGCCAGCCTCAAAAATGTCATTATAAATCGTTTGCTAAGTACAGTAATGCATGGAGTGAACGAGACCTAAGTTTTTCTCAAAAACAAAACAAACAAAAGACAGCCACCACCCCGGCATTTTAGTGTAAGTTCGGACAACATCACGGACTTACACTAAAATACCAACTGCTTTGTGACTGGCAACCTCATGGCCAGAGTATCACTGCTTTGCAGATTCCTCTGAAACCACACTCAGAAAGGTGTCGGGCAGAGCCAGGAAGCTGGAAGCATTTCCAGATAGACCCCGACTCTTTAAGCCAGTAAATAATTTTAGCTGGGCCAGGTGTTGCTTGCCTACCTGCAACCCCAGCATTCAAATGGGAAGTGGCGACGAGGGGATCAAGAGTTCAAGGCCGGGCAGCTGTGGCAAACGCCTTTCATCCCAGCACTTGGGAAGCAGAGGCAGGCGGATTTCTGAGTTCGAGGCCAGCCTGGTCTACAGAGTGAGTTCCAGGACAGCCAGAGCTACACAGAGAAACCCTGTCTCGAAAAACCAAAAAAAAAAAAAAAAGTATTTCATAAGTTTCAAAATAAAAACAAAAAAATTCATTATTAAAAAAAAAAAAAAGAGTTCAAGATGGTGCAGTCGAGTTCGAGGCTGCCCCTATTTGCAATCTGTTTCCACAGCCTCGTTATTTATGAGGTGAATCCTCTCCCACCACCACGTCGTGCACTCCCGGAAGGCCGCAATCAAGCGGAGCTCAGCAGACGCTAGGGGTTCGGGGCCACTTTCAGGGAACCAACTTAGTGCTCACCCGGCTTCCCGACACCTGGACGCGGCTCGGCGCAGTGACTAAGATTGAACGCTGGGAGGCAGCCGAGATCCACGGAACTCAGGAGGCTAAATAAATTTTCTTAAGGGAGTGGACGTGTGTCTTTATATACAGCATTTTAAATAGACCACTTTTATTTTTCATCTGTTCCCTTTTTTGAGCTACTGTATCATTTATCCAGGCTAGCCTCATAGCTGAGAATGGCTTTGAGCTGCTTCTCTTATTTCCATCTCCCAGAGGCTAGGAATATAGGCACTCACTGTCAAGGCTGATTTTTTTTGCGTGCTGGGGAATCGAACCAAGGCTTCATACAAGCTAAACAAACTACCAAATTAGCGCACGCCTAGTCGTATGTTTCTTTCTAGTAGAACTTTTTGTGTTGCCCTGTGTTTCGCTGTTTAGCTTTCCATAGGTGAGTCGTTAATCTGACTGGATTGTTGAATTCCCTTTTTAAACAGTCAAATGCAGGAGACCTGAGAGCAGTTGTGCTGTTTTTTGTTTGTTGATTCCAGCCTGAGATGCCTTCTAGGGCTTCTTGCTACAATCTGGGTTGGCTGTTCTCCGTGCCTGCTGCCCCCTCATCTTCCCAGTCTTCCCCATCCCGTTTTGGATCCCTTTCCTCGTTGTCTGTGCTGGATCTCTTTCCTCCCAGCCCCAGGGGGTCGTCTCCCTCACTTACCTTTCATTTGGATTCTGGACGTCCTCATCCATTGGTGACTCCTGCAAAGTGTTGAGTCCTCCTTGCCTGTGTGTGATCCCAGTTTGTTTCTGCCCTCACCAGACCAATAACTGGAGAATTCTAGAAGAGAATTAGAAGCAATCGGAAGGCCACACTTCTCTCTGTCTTTTATGGCCAGTGAGATATTCAATGTCATACAGAACCAAATCTTTGGGATATGACCTTAACACTTAGGAACTTGTCTCCATCCCTACGCACATCCCGTGGTGATCTGCAAGTCACTGTGAGGCTTTTGGTGTAAGAGCCCAAGTGCACGCAGTTACTAGTAGGCACTGAGCAGGCGTTCACCAGGTATCTGGAATTCTAAAGCTCCTGCTGAGCTTTCCTGAGAGTCTGGGTCTGAAAACATGCTGCACATTCTGGGAACATTCTAGTGAAGTCTGTGTGAGAAGCTGGAGAGAAGTCAGAGATTAAGACACTGCTCTTGCAAAGGACAGGAGATCAATCCCCAGCAATCACCCACGACTCTGGATACAGGGGATCTGATGCTCTGGCCTCCTTAGGCTCCTGCACCATGTCTGCATACAAAGACAGACATACACATAGCCAAGAATAAAACAAATATTTAAAAGATGTTGGTGATCGAGATGATATGGTGAGATAAAACATTTGGCTTATTAAGGAGCAATAATCTGCTGGCAGCTCTGACTTGAGCGCCACAATTTGATTACTGCCCAGGTCTGTGCTTCTGAAGGTCTATCTCAACATTGGGAGCTAGAGGTTCAGCCTACGGATTTAAGGAAGACAGCTTACAGCAGGGACAGTGGTGGTGTCTCCTGCTTCTGTATCAGAAGGTCTGGTGGGAAGAGTCACATGACAGGAAAACAGAGTGGCCAAGGATAAATGCATTTTCCAAAGTCTATGTAGCTGGACCTATGTAGACCAGGCTGGGCTTCTCCAGTGATCTGCCTGCCTCCACCCCAACCCTCTACCCACAGTCCTGAGACTAACAGCTCAAATGGGTGACAACACTGTTTCCTCTGTATCTCTTGCTTTTTCTGGAACTCTAGTCCTCAGAGTGGCCAGACATCCTGAGTTGATTCTCTTGGCCTTCTCTCTGAGGCTCCTTGCCCCTAAACTGGTCCTCTCCCCTCTGTAGTGGCTAGTAATCGAACTTGGGGTTTTGCACTCACAAAGCCCAGTTCAATCACTTAGTTCTAGCCTGCTCCATGCTTTTGTCTTTTATCTTTCTTTTTACATGTTTAAATTTTGACTTAAGGCCCTGGAACACACAGTCACAAGGAGGGCAGAACATTTTCCATATAGAAACCAAAGTCCTGCTTGTGGATTCTGGGCTTGAGGTGAAATGGGAGAAATGGGAAACAAACAGGGACATCAGAACTAAAATGTTTCATTGCACAACATATGCATATCAAAATTGTTAGACAATTAAAAAAGGAAAACAGACAAACAGAAGGGCTTTTCAGATGTTGCTTCTAATATGCTAAATTTGAAGCCAATTTGGAACACACCCCTCCATAAAATATGTACATGTTGAAACCCTTTGTGCCCAATTTCTTCTGGGTGTGAGCAGAACCACAGGGAGTTGGAAGCTATGGACTGGTGTCTGAGTTCAGGGGCCCCCCAGTAGGTGACCTTGACAAAGTCCTTCACCACCCTGAGACTACAACAAGAGGACATATCGCCTCTACTGCCCAAATCAACAAAAAACACTTCTCCCATCTGCCTGTTTAATTGGGTCAAAGGGTAAAGTTTGTCCTGAATCCACAATACTTAAAATCAGGCTTGCCCCTAGACAGATAGGTGTGATACAGAGGTGACAGGTGCTGATATCCCTGGCTTTTGGACAAACATTTATTAAGCACTTGTGGTGTGACAGACTATTGGGAGCTGACTCCTAGCAGAAAGTGGCTATCATCTTTGCAGCCATCTCAGGCCATATACCCTGACAAGAGACTTGTCAACAGCCTACAACAGCTGAGCACACTCTTATAAACATCTTGTTTTTCTTACTTATCTTGTTTTGCTGTTTAGTGCCCCCAGCTGCAAGGTGCACGTGGTAAAGTGTCTTCAGCTGCATTCCCTGCTTGTGCTTATATATACCAGGATTTCTTTCAATAAACGGGACTTGATCATACCCTGTTTTGTCTCCATTCTTCGAGTCTCTTGCCCCTCCATCCCCCTCTCTCTCTTGCTAGACCCTGTTGACTGACCAGAACGGGGACGTTACAACAGACCCTGTCAGATCTCAGGCAAAAGCCCCCAGGAATTGGGTGGAGCACCAGGGACATCTTATTTAATCTTCACTGAGACCTCTTTGGGGGTGAGGATTTTTCAACCTTACTCTACGGTAACAAGAATTTAGGCATGTTATCTAGGCTGCTTTTCATTATATCTCCAACGCCTGCAACACTGCTTGTAGCAAACTAAATGTTGTTGAAAAGTAAAACTTACAAATTACACAGCGGTCGCTATCAAGCTGCATTGATGCCCAGAACTGTAAGGTGTTGGCAAGAACAGGCTCCAACTAGTTTTACAGTCAGTTAAAGCTCAAGGAGATTGTTCTAGAATCAGGTTCAACATCGTTACATTCTCAGGAGAGCTGGGAAGAGCCAGTCCCGCCAAGGTTGCCTGTTCACTAAGGTAAGAAATTATACTTCAATTTAAAGCAGCGAGAGGTTGCTTAGCGACCAAACCGAGGCGGCAGGCCGCAGTGCGCATGCGTGAACGAGCAGCGCTCTTCCACCAACCCCCCCTCATTTTGCGCATGCGTGTACGCCAGTCTCCGGGAAACCCTCCCTCCGAAGGGTCTGGCGGTTGTAGGGCGACAGGAACACAATATGGCGGCCGGATCCTAACGCTCCCCAGCCAGGGACCACCGCGAAGGTCCTCGAGCGGAAGCCACCTCTGGAAAGGAGAAGGCCGGTACCACAGTCTCCTTTTTTCTTTTCGGCCCGGGCCCAACCAGGGGCTGACGGCGTCATCCGCGTCCAGGATGAAGAGTGAGTGGGGCCCGGGGAAGGGCTGAGGGTCCCCGGGGCTGTGGGGCGGCGCCGCCTGAGGCCGCCCGGCGTACCCGGGGCCCGGCAAGCGGTTGTGCTAGAGTTTGAGGAGCTGAGTGTCATTTCATTCATTCGCTCACTCATTGTTCGTTCGTTCGTTTGTTTGTTGGATCGCCCTAAAATTCTCAAACCCTTGGCTGTCGGCTCTGAGCGCTCACACTGTAGCTCCCTGCCCCTTCGGGACAGCGGCTTAAAACGCTGGGAAGCTGGGCCGTTTGTCTTAACTTTCTGAGTTAAGCGGTAGTGTTTTTGAAAGCAGCCTTTCAGCGGAATTTAAAACGGTTGCTTAGAAGTTGGGAGATGAGGCAGCCTTTCTAGAAAAGAGAAGGACTAAAAAAAAAAAAACTGGACTTACTGGCCCGGTTTGTGGGTAACCCGGAATCCAAGTGCGACTACCAGACAAATCGGTTTTGTTGGAACAGCTGTTTGATTTTCATACCTACACGGTTATGACTGCCTTTTATTAGTTGTAGCCAAAAGTGCAGTCTTTTGCGTGAAGATTAGATTGTGTTCCCTGTAGTTATAATATTAAACTTACACTACATTTTAATTGCTGTGCAGTAGTTTCTATGTGCTATAAATTACATCACATTTTAAAAACAAGTCATCTCCTTCCCTTTAAGAAAGATTAATGTGGTCTTGAGGGGAGTCACACGTACATTCATACCCAGCACCAGAGGCAGAGCCGGTGGAATTTCTGTGAGTTTGAGGCCAGCCTGATCGAAAGTTTCAGGACAGCCAAGACTACTAGACAGAAACTGCCTCAAAAGAAAAAAAAAAAATCTGAGGCAGTAGTGTGCACCTATAATCCCAGCAGCGTTACAGTGGGATGGGAGCCCAGATAAGAAATTACCCGAAAGCCTGCAAGTCAGGCATATGCAGAGCTAAACACAAGCAACCCGACACAGACAAGGTAGAGTGTGAGAGGCAGCACTGCATCCTCTCACCTCAGCTATGGTACCTTCTCTCTCCCTCTACCCCTTTTAGTATTCTCTGCCTCACCACAGACCCCATAGACACACTTAAAGAAAAAAAAATTAAGATAAGTTTAAAAACAGACACATCATAAAATGCAAATTATATATGCAAATATTAATTTAAATTTTTCTTAAATTATATACATAAGTGCTTGCCTACATGTATGTTTGTGTAGCACGTGGGTATAGTACCTGCAGGGCCAGAACAGGGATCCCTTAGAACTGGAGTTACAGTCATTCAAGGGCCACCGTGGTCTTGGGACCAAATCCCAGTCTCTGTAAGAGCAACAAGTGCTTTTAAACACTGAGCCATCCCTCCAGCTCTAATTAATTGGTTTATTTCATTTTGGTTTCTCAAGACAAGGTTTTCTCTGTGTAGCCCTGGCTGCCCTGGAACTAGCTTTGTAAACCAGGCTGGCCTAGAACTCACAGATGTCTGTGTGCTTCTGCCTCCTGAGTGCTGGGATTACAGGTGTGCACTGCCATTGCTGGCTAACAAGTTTTTTTCAAGTGAAACTCAAGTCAGTTACTCAAACAGCAGTTTGAGCTTATAATTCTTAGGATACAATTCAATCTAAAAATATGCAGAGAAATGATGGTAGCAAAATATTAAGTCTTTGTTTCTTGTAGCCAACCCATACTATCCTGTATGAACAGAAATCTTTGTACGTTTAGTAAGGACATGGTGATTGATCATACAGAGTGCTTGAGGTGGCATTCACTGGCTTTGAGAGTTATGTTGGTGTTCGCTGAGCTGTGTACATGTATGTTCAACACAAGGCTACAGTGAAGTTGTATGATGAAACATGGCAGGTGTCCAGAAGTACCTCAGAGTTTTTGAATTATTTGTGCTTGTCACGTGATCAGAAACCTTAAACTTTATTTTCCTCATGACTTTTTTTTTTTTTTTTTTTTTTTTGGTTTTTTTTCGAGACAGGGTTTCTCTGTGTAGCCCTGGCTGTCCTGGAACTCACTCTGTAGACCAGGTGGCCTCGAACTCAGAAATCCGCCTGCCTCTGCTCCCAAGCGCGGGATGAAAGGCGTGCGCCACCACTGCCCGGCGACTTTTTTTTTTTTTTTAAATGTTTTTCTTGTGTAGCCTTGGCTGTCCTGAAACCCACTTGTAGACAAGCCACCTCTCAAGTGCGGAATTAAAGGCGTGTGCCACACCCCTAGGTCCCCAAAACTTTTAATTGTGTCCTAATTTTGGTGACATCCGTTTAGCAGTTTTCCTGTCCTCCTTCTTGCATAGTGAGTAGCAAGGTATCCAGGGCAAAGTTAAGAGGTCCACTTTGGGCTAGGCGGACACACACGCCTCATTAATCACCTTTTATGCTGGTTACATCATGGCTCTGGTTTTCATCTCAGAATAAATGACTCCAATGTGCTGGACCACATGGGGTCCTCTCACCCCTCAGCTCTCATTTCAAACAGGTGTAGTAACAATTCCAGGGTGGTAAAACTATCCAGGATTGTTGAGGGGTCGGTGAGGTGTGTGTGTGTCATGCAGTGTGTCATGCCACTGTGTCTGGCATGCCCACTGGGAGTAGAGCCCTTGCTGGCCCAGTGGATGGAAGAGCGACTTGAGAGAGGACAGAGTGGCCATGGCCAACCCTTACTTGAGAACCTTTGTCCTTGTTGGGTCTAAGCAGAGTCCTCCGTTTTCCTCTCTGGACTGTTTGTTGTTTTGGTTTGGTTTTTGTTTTTTCGAGACAGGGTTTCTCTGTGTAGCCCCAGTTGTCCTGGAACTCACTCTGTAGACCAGGCTGGCCTGGAACTCACAAGAGCTCCACCTGCCTCTGCCTCCCAGTGCTGGGAGTTAAGGTGTGTGCCACCACTGCCCACCTGTCTGAAATTTTTAATGGATTATTTAGTTGTACTTAAAAAACAAAAGCAAATTGTATATACTAAAGGGTGCTTTGCTATTCTACCAGGTTTTTTTTTTTTGTTTGTTTTTTTTTTTGTTTTTCGAGACAGGGTTTCCCTGTGTAGTCCTGTCTGTCCTGGAACTCACTCTGTAGACCAGGCTGGCCTCGAACTGAGAAATCCGCCTGCCTCTGCCTCCCAAGCGCTGGGATAAAGGCGTGCGCCACCACTGCCCCGGGTTTTTTTTTTTTTTTTTTTAAAGAAGAGAACAAGTTTAGTCAGTGTCCTCTAAACGGAGCAGCTGGCCTGTCAGCACTGCCGCAGTACTGAGCAGAACTGCCCGCTCAGGGCGATGTACAGACTTCACTATCCCTGCAGTGAGGCTAGGGCCGTCTGCCTAAATGCCAGTGCTCCCGTCTAGGCTGCAGGGTACCTCAAGTCCTCCATCTCATCTCCGTGTGCACGCCACCGTCTGTGTTTATAAACAGATCCACCAGTGTCAACATGTGAAAGAAAAACCAATGAAAACGACACTGGCTTTGTAATAAATCCAACCAGTCATTTTCAGTTGGTTCCAGGATCCTTCACACCTGACACAACCGGTCCTGTTGAATGTTCTTACAGTGTGTGGGTTTTCTGTGTGTGTACAAATATGTAATATACATTTTCATGGCTGCTGCAGGTTTGCCAGTGCCACCCATCTCTAGTTGATGGACTTTAAATGTAAATGGTTGTCAGCTTTTGAATAATTTTGTGTCTCTTTTTTTTTTTTCCACCATGTTTGGTAATTCTGGTCGCTGTTGCTCACTACAGGAAATAATTACACGCTACTGCCCTCTTTGTTGAAAGTCCTGGTCTGGTTTTAGTCGTGTGGTTTGAAACCCTCAATCTCCTGAAGAGATTCAAATAGATGGAATTCCTCTTTCCTGTAAATTCCAGCTGTACCCACAGCGAACATTCTTGAGTCCCTCTTACCCTACTGTGGAGCTGGGCTGCACTGAGGGTGTGGCCTGCCCTACCACACAGGAAAGACAGTGTTCACACTTGCACACCACAGGTTCCACAAAAGCAAACCTGACCTCTACTTCTCAAGTGTTAATAGGTTCAAATTCCACAGACACAGATTGGATTTAACAAGAATGATTAGTGCAGATGGATCCTCTGTTTTCCTTGGTCACTTCTCTCTCTCTCTTGCGTTTTCCTAAGTGGGATGGGAGTTTTAGTGCGAACAGCACAGCTCTGTTCCCTCCGCCTAGCCTGCCTTGTGCCTCCGTGCAGGCCATGCTTGGGGTAAGTGCAGGTCTGTGGAACAGCAGGTTCCTGTGAGGAGAGAGGTGCTTTCCTGGGCGTTCTTCATAGAGCTGCTTCTGCTTTTTCTCCTTGTACCTCTCATTCTTGTTTGATGCCCAGACTTCATGGCTGCCAGCAGAGCCAGGGAGAAACAGTGACCCTTTATTTGCCTCAGCCATCAGCAGGGATTCAGTTCAATGTGTTGCTGGTTCAGTGGTCTGGAGCCAGCTAGGAGCTGCCTCATCTGAGTTTGTGTACTTGACCATCTTAAAGTTCACAGTCGACTTTTTTTTTTCATGTTGTGATGAAATGCACTTTGGGATTGATTGTCAGATCCGTCCTCCTCTAAAGCTGAGCACTCCTCCACAGCTGCCCACAGACAGCTTTGTTCACCGACCTCATCTTTAAGAATACTCATTTTGAGTTTATTTTCTGTTGATGCTTAGCTAGGAGGTTCCTTGATTTCTTAAAGGTCTTGAAATGCATATCTTTACATATATTTGAGATAAATTAATTCATTGCGAACATTAAGCAACATAGAAAAGGGTAAGGAACAACATTAAATTTGCCTTTATTCCTACCTAGATATAAATGTAAAACATTAGCATTTTGCATTCAGTTTCCTCCTGTGCATACACATATGTGTGTTTTCCTTTACTGTGCACATGTGTCGCATGTTTTCTTCCTCCTGTGCACAGTGTGTGTGTGTGTGTGTGTGTGTTTATTCTGTTCCTTTGTTTTACTTGGCTCATGTCTGCACATTTTCCTGTATTCCATTTTTTTTTTTTTTTTTTGGTTTTTTCAGACAAGGTTTCTCTGTGTAGCCCTGGCTGTCCTGGAACTCACTCTGTAGACCAGGCTGACCTTGAACTCAGAAATCTGCCTCTGCCTCCCAAGTGCTGGGATTAAAGGCGTGTGCCACCACGCCCGACCACATTTACCTATATTTCTAATTATTAGTTGAAACTAAAGTTAGTGAAATAAAACATTTCATAATATTTCCTTAATATTAGGAGATGACCTTGATATGTTTCTAGTTTAGTCTTGCTATTGTGATATGTGACAGACGTATTTGTCTCTACACATTCATCTGTGGGGATGTCTCCTGGGAGTGGAAACCAGTAATTTTGGAAGTGTAGACTCTTTCCAGAACCTTTCTCACCTGTGCAAGTACTGTGTGTTTACTGTGAAATGTTCGCACAGAAATGAGTCAGCAGGATGCAAAAGCTGGTTGCATCTCCCTTTTTTTTTATTTTAATAGTCAGAATCAAAAGCTGACTCAATCAGAATTCAGCTGCCAGCTGATGCGTGCACATCTTATTTTTTTTCTTTTATTTAAAAAAAGCAAATAAGTGCAGTCACTCTAGAACACTAGCATGAGTGGGCATTTGAATTTATTACAATGTTATAAGCACCATGTATTTTTGGAAATTGAATTCACTGCTTCAGAAAGAAGCAGGGGCATGATCCTTAAATGTTTTGAGCCCCATGCTTGCTAGGAATTGAATTCAGGACCTCAGAAAGAGCAGTCAGTGCTGTAAATGCTGAGCCATCTCTCTAGCACAAATGACACACATCTTTAATCCAGCACTTGGGAGGCAGAGGCAGGAGGATTTCTGAGTTTGAGGCTAGTCTGGTCTACAGAGTGAGTTCCAGGACAGCCAGTGCTACATAAAGAGACCTTGTCTCTGGAAACAAACAGAAGTTTGACCAAGGATGCAAGCTTGCATGCTGCAGGAGTGATAAGCAGGTCTTTTTCAGGGTTGCCCCAGGTCAAGACTGCTTTGTGTGGATGCAGCCTGAGTCTGATGGTCAAGGAGGCTTTGTGTAGGCCTGCTTCTCTGAGGCTGTTTTCCACAGTTGCTGCTGCCCCCAGCCATGTTCTCTCCTCCTGGCTGCTTCCTCTGTTTCTCATTCACAGGAGCTTCCTTGAAGCTCTGCCACTGCTAGTAACTTTTCTCCTATGTACTTGCTCTTGTGTGGCTTGGTTTTGTCTTTTGTGGTACTCAGCACTCTCCACTGAGCCCTTCCCATTCATATCCGGCCTGACTCTCCCTGTCACCATCCCTGTGCTAGTGGGCTGTGGACACTTGGTCCAGGACAGGCAGCGGTCACTGTCACTGCAGTCAGCCCTTCACCACCTGCTTGCTACGTCCAAAGCAGTGGTGGTCGCTGCAACACCAGGGGCAGCTGCTGGCAGCTTTTGTCACAGACATGTTCCATATAAAGAGTCACATTTGCTGTTAGTTTGGAAAGCCAAACTACTCTAGATAGTTCAAGCAGAAAGGTATGCCATGCAGTAAATCAGAGGCTTACAAACCCTTGCCAGGGATAATTCAGTGGTGGGAGCAGCAAAACCAGGGACAGCTGCTGGCAGCTTTCAGAGAATTAGGCCAGTGAAAAGCTTAGGACGATGCTGCAGATGGGCTGGAGGCTCTGTAGGAGCAAGGAGGGTGAATTTCAGAAGACTGCTCAGACACTGTGACATCTGCCCAGGGCCACAGCTCTTGTCCTGTCCCTCCCACTCTATCTAGAGCCATTTAGAGGCCTCTCCTCTCTAGTAGGGATGAGGTGATGCCATTGCTCCTGTCCAGGGAGGCAGGCACTGCCGGAGCAGAATGTGGTGCCTTCCTGCCACACAGCCCAGCGCTGGGACTGAGAGGAGCAAGGGCAACTGAGCCACAGTTACAAAATTACACAGGGATAAAGTCTGTTATGGGGAAGTAAATATGGGAGATATTCATAAATTAAACTTTATTTTTACCTATAGACTACAAAGCAATTGGCAAGATAGGAGAGGGGACGTTTTCTGAAGTTATGAAGATGCAGAGTCTGAGAGATGGAAACTACTATGCATGTAAGCAAATGAAGCAGCACTTTGAAAGGTATGTGAGCAGGCGTGTTCTGGACTGAGCAGACACGGCCAGAGTCAGTGAGGCGTCCTAATGTTAGTGAGAAGACTGCATCGATTTAATAGTGTGCACGATATGATATAACCAGATGTCCCTGGACAGCTGAGATTATGAGCTACTGTGTTTAGTACACTGGGATTTTCTCCTGTCCAAGTTCCCGGTAATGTCAGTGACAAACACGTATAGTGTGCGTTGTAAAAGTGTGTTATATTTCACACAGTATGTGTATGGTGGGTTAGTCAAACCTCAATGAAGTGTTAGAGTTCCTTGAAATTTATTTACATGAATCAATTAAGGTATTGCTATATTGGAAAAGTAATCTCCAGATAGGAATAGAGAACTGTATCCCCGGGAGGATCAGCTGCTGTCTGTAGAAAATGGAATTATATTCTAGAACAGTAGTTTCTTATGGGTGATGCTTCCTTTTTATATAATTTTTATATTTATTTTTGTTTTGTGTGTGCTGCATGCATGTATTCTGTGTACCATTTGCATGCAATGCCCATAGAGGCCAGAAGAGGACGTCGGGTCCCCTTGGAACTGGAGCCAGAGACAGTTGTTAGCTGCCATGTGGGTGCTGGGAACATGACTTCTCTGAAAAGGACAGTTGGTTCTCTTAACTGCTAAGACGTCTCTCCAGGTCCTAGGCAAAAGGTCTTATGCTGTGACTTTGTCCAGATAGCAGCCTCTTATAGTCTTGGAGTTCGTCAACTTTTGGGAGTGTCACACCACGGAGGCTGAAACTGTTGTGTGATGTAATAATCGCTGACCTCATTGTAACCAAGAAGTCTTACATTAGAAGAGGGTTTAAGCCCAATGGGTTTGTTTTTATATCAAAGAAATTACTATTTTGAACATCCAAAGAAATTACGAAGAAAATTTGGTAACGACCAGTGAAACGGAATCTTTTCTTCTTTTGGTTATTTTATTGTTATTATTTTTTTTAGATTTATTCTATGAGTGTTTGCTTGTGTGCCTGTCTATGTACCACATGCACACCTGTACCTGCAGTGGTCAGAAGAGACCATAAGATCCCCTGAACTGGAGTCATGGATAATTGTGAGGGCGCTGGAAACTGAACCCTAGTCCTCAGCAAGAGTAGCAAGTGCTCATAACCAATTTTCCAGCCCCTACTATTATTGTTGTGTTATTGTTGTGATTTTGTTTATGTTTGGGAGTGTTTTGCTTGCATGTATGTCTCCATTCATGTGTGCCTGATACCTATGGGGGCCAGAAGAGGGCATCAGGCGTCCTGGAAATGGAGTTACAGGTCGTTGTTAACCTCCTAAATACCCATCACTGCCTACCTCATCATGTGACAGGCATCCCTTTTCCTATTAGGAAAATTCCGTTTTGGAATAAACTAAAAGGCCACTAGCTTCCACCAGCCAGAGTCAGCATGTCCACAGAGAGCAACTGTCACTGCGAGAGCCTCTGCTCTGCTCGGCTGCCCGCCTGATGCTTTCATCAATGTGGTTTCTTACGTGTACTTGTGTGGGCCTGAGTGTGTGTGTGCATCACGTGTGGAGGTGCTCTTGGGCCAGAAGAGGATGTCAGAGTTACAACTGGCTGTGAACTGGTTGCTGGGAACTGAACCCAGGTCCCCTGCAAGAACAGCAAGTGTTCTTAACTGTTGAGCCATCTCTCCACTAATGTATTTTTAAATTGATTTAAAATTTTCTTTGTTCTCTTGCTATAAGAACTTCAGGAAAATATTACCACATTGGAAGATGGTATTTGAGCCAAACCAAATATCCGTGTTCTTGGGCCATGCCCACTCACATTTGATTCCAGACTTGACATCTCATACTCTCTCTGAGGGGAGAGCTATGCTCACTCACGTCTGATTCCAGACTTGACATCTCATACTCTCTCTGAGGAGAGAGCTATGTTTTTTGCATTGACAACCTTTACCTGCTTGGGATAAACAGAAAAACAAAGAAAAGGAAAATAATAATTCTGTGAATTGAATGGGTCCAGGTGGTGGTGGGTACTGAGCCTGGGCCTCGTGCTTGCTAAGCAGGCAGTCTCCCAACTGAGCAGCATCCTCCAAACCCAAGAATTCATGTCTTAGGAATCTGTGAACATGCCTATTCGAAAGAAGGACAACAAACCAAAAGTCCACTTCAGCTAGGCATGGTAGCACTTGCCTTAATCCCAGGACTCTGGAGGCAGAGGCAGGAAGATCTCTGTGAGTTCTAGGCCAGCCTGGTCTACATACTGAATTCCAGGCCATCCAGGGCTACATAAGACCTGACCTTGTCTTGAATGAGTGAGTGAGTGAGTGAATGAATGAATGAATGAAAAGGAATAATGAGATATAATGCTGGCGAGGATGCAAAGGTGAGTGCTCATACATTGTTGGTGTGCATGGGAATGTAAATGTGTCTGGTCACTATGGAAATCCATATGGAGGTTCCTCAGAAAATTAAATAAATAAATAATGAGCTACGTATGGTGGTGCACACCTTTAGTCCCAGCACTCAGGAGGCAGAGGCATGTGGATCTGAGTTCGAGGCCAGCCTGGTCTACAAATTCCAGAAGAGTCAGGACTACACAGGGTGGGCGGAAATAGTAACTAAAAGAGCTCTGTTGCTTCTTCCCCTGGGAACACGGGAAAGATGAAGTGTGCACAGCCAGCAGGAACAGGGATGTGACCAAGAAAGAGTCCACACAGGCCTTCATTCCTTCCTGCCTTCCTTCCTTCCACCTTAGTTCATCTACCTTCCCTTCCCCGCCTAAAAATATATCCCATGTGTCCCTTGAAGGATGGTCTGAAGGGGGTGTTCTGTGGAAGCCCAGTTGTTTTGTTATTTTGTTTTGGTTTTAAGACAGGGTCTCACTGTGCAGCCTTGGTTGGCCTTGAATGCACTGTGTAGACCAGGCTGCCCTGGAACTCAAGACATCTGCCTCTGCCTCCTGAGTGCTGGGATTAGAAGCATGCACCACCATCCCTGGCTGGAGCCCCAACAGGAGAGGATCTAGATTGTGTATAGGCTTATGAGACTAAAACTGTTCGGAACATGTTAAAGGTAAGCTGCTTCCTTTCCTCTTCTTCCTCCTCCTCCTCTTCCTCCTCCTTCCCCCACCTCCCCCTTCCCCCATCTCCCTCCCTCTTCTGACAGAGCCTCATACCCATACAGAGCTCACTATATAGCTGAGATTCACCATGAACTCCTGGTTCTTCTGCCCCTGCATTCCAAGTACGGGGATTTAAGGTACACATCATCACACCTGCTGTTTTCTTTATTCTGTGAGGTTTGGGCAACTTTTAATATCACCATTAAATTATATGCTTTAGGAGGGATGACTGGGCCTCTTCCTTAAGCATTTTGGACGTGGAATTTCCTTACAAAGCATTTTTCAGGGCCAGTGAAATAGCTCAGAATGTAAAGGTGCTTGCTGCCAAGCCCGATGGCCTGAGTTCTCACTGGAAATCAAATGGTGGAAGGGCAGACCTGACTCCTCCAAGTTGACCTGTGACATAACAGAGGCACATGTACATGTGCTTACTCACACACACATGCGTGTGCACGCATGCACGCACACACAAACACACATATACACACTGAATAAAATAACATGAATAATAAGACACTTTCCTGATAAACCATGTCCGATAGACACATTGTGGAAGGTATGTTTGAAAGCACTGACTGTGGCATCGTTGCTGTGGCAGAGGGTGTTAGTAGGGCAGGAGGTACTCGGCTGGGAACCTGTGAGCAGCTGTAAACACAGAAATCCTGAGCAGACCGTGTTGAAGGTTGCCATTGAGGTTGTGAACAGCTGCTGCCCTGGGACTCGTGCGTACAGGCCTCTCGGCACACCCAGACCTCTCTGAGGGCTGTGCCAGTGTAGCCTGTCTCCAGACTGTGGCCTCTTTCTCTCTCAGCACACCCAGACCTCTCTGAGGGCTGTGCCAGTGCAGCCTGTCTCCAGAGTGTGGCCTCTGCTCTTTCTGGTTGTTGTTGGAAACATGTTGCTAACACTGTGAATACTATGATGGGCTGAGGAAGGAAACATGGAAAGGCAGTCAAAACTATGCTTAGACGATAGCAGGCTTCCACTGCTGGTCCATGGGAGAGCAACTTACCACTCAGCCTTCCAGCTGATACCTAGCTCTGAGATGCTGCTAGCTGTGGGACTTTGTCCTGGGTCCTGGGCCTTTTTCTGGGTAGCATTTTTCATGGCTCAATAAAACTCATTTCAGAGGACAATGCAGAGCTGTACTGATGTGCTGTTAGATATAACTTCTCAGATAACTAGGCAGCATGTTGAATTTTCCACAAGGGAAAAGTTGGTAGAACAGAACTCAGCCAGCTAACAGGAAGATAGATATCATAGTTTCTTGTGGCATTTCAGCAATGGAAGTCTCTGGAACATTGGGTCATTTGACTAGGTGTGACCCCATGGCTCACCATGGGGTGGTCTCTCGAAAGAACTCTTCTGCAGAGAGTAGCAATGGCCAGCCTCACGGCCTTGCACTGGTTTTGCTGGGCTTTGAGATATGAGCTGTGTCAAGCATGGTGGCCTTCATTAAGGAGAACTGGTGTAGACTCACCTGTTCAGAGAACACCTGCCACCAGCTAAATGGGATACTGGGAAAGCACAGACTTTCTTCCTCAGAGGGAGAATGGTGTGTCCCAAAACTTTGAAATGCTGACTTTCAGCTAGTGTGCACCTTATCTAGTTGGTTAGTTCTCATAAATGAATTAGTAAATTTTATTTATTAAAATTAATAATCTTTTCAACACATTTAATTAGAATTAATTAATGAATATTTCTGTGTTTTTACTATGTAAAAGAAACAACCAAAAAATTCTTTTATGATATTAGATGACAAAAATTTTAACCCTACTGAACAGAGCTCCTACTATAGTGGGAATCTCTCTCTCTCTCTCTTTTTTTTTTTTTTTTTTTTAACGTTTTTTCGAGACAGGGTTTCTCTGTGTAGTCCTGGCTGTCCTGGAACTCACTCTGTAGACCAGGCTGGCCTCGAACTCAGAAATCCGCCTGCCTCTGTCTCCCAAGTGCTGGGATTAAAGGCATGTGCCACCACCACCCGGCTATAGTGGGAATCTCATAAACGTTTATAATGCCGAGTTCCTGGTATTACAAGAATAGCAGATGCACATTTTTCACAATCTCTCCAAGTTTCATCTAATTCTAACCACTGTTATGCATGTTATGAACAGTTTTCTAACATATCTACATTTTTTCAAAATTTTGTTCAGGAGGCCAGGCAGGGGGTTTGTTATGCTCAGGGACTCGGAACTGGATTCATGTATTCCTGAGTGATAAACATCTTGGTGTGAGGTCTGGGATGTCTCTCACGTGTGTCTCATGACTGACACATGTTTCATTCCCAGTACCAGAAAAAAACAAAACTAAAAACACCCCAAACCTTGAATTTTGTAAGATAATGAAGGTGTATGTCAAATTTATACTTAATTTCAGTTTGTGAGGGGAAAAATAAAACTTGATTAACTGCCTGAAATACAAGCAAACGAGGTTTTGCATGTTGATGATGGAAAATAAATATAATTTCATAACTCTAATTTTACAGTTGACCTAATTGTAAATTAGTTGTGCATTTTTGCCTACATCATAGTATTGAGCAAGTGAACAACCTCCGAGAGATACAAGCACTGAGGCGGCTGAATCCACACCCAAACATTCTTACGTTGCATGAAGTGGTTTTGTAAGTATATTTGAGCTTGGAAAGTTATCTAAAGTAGACAACTTGATACTAAAGATTACATTTCTTTTTATTATGGTTATTTGCTTTGTAGCTGAGAGAATGACAGTTACACTTCATCTTATGTAGGTTTTTATTTGGGCAAATTGTGTCTCATTCCTAAGATGAGAATGTGTTCATTTGGGTGTGCCTGCATTTGGGAAGCCTGTGTCTTTGAAGGCTTGGCTCCTACAGTTCAGTCAGGTCTTCATGCCTTGCTGTGAATGACTTTCTCATGAAAGCACAGCCTCTTATGATCATAACTGATGTAGTTTCATGGCATTTTTCATTCATATTCATAGAACAGTTTGTATAAAGTTTACCTATCAGTCAAGAAGACAGAGAGAGCGTGGTCAAAGCCCTGGGCCCAACCCTGCTGCTTTAAAAAAACAAAAACCAAAAAAACAAAAAACCCCCCACTTGTTTACATTGTGTTTCTAACCTCTCTGGGCTGGGAAGTCAGGCTGCAGGACCGGCCGTTCTGTGGGTCGGTGCTGCTTTGCTCCTCTGAGAAAGTATCCCTAGGTGTAGAAGCCATGCTACAGCCCTCAGGGAGCCTGGCCTATCAAATTCTTGGAGGAACTCATCTGCCAGCTCAAGTGAGGTAGATGTCAGTCATGGAAGAGCAGGGCTGAAAATCAGAATGACAGATCTGGTCCTGGCTGTGTGGCCTCTTGGCCTGAAGTCATTCATTTGTGATATGCACAGCACCAAGGCCTCTGAGCCTAGGACAGGCTGCCTCGGCAGGGGGAGCCAGCAAGACAGCCTGGAGGTGCACAGAACAGCACGGAGCAATGTAGTTCCTGTGCCTAGTCTCCAAGTAAGATCAGGAGAAGCTTGTGTAGTCCAGGGCCTCCGACCCACTCAGTGTCAGACCTGGATATCATGTGAATGAAGACACTTGTTTCTCTTTTCTCCTCTGTTTTTTTTTTGGGGGGGTGGGGGAGGGTTGTTCCCCCCTTCCCCCATTGTAAGTTATCACAGTGACACTGAAGTAACATAAGTCATTCAAAATTAAATATGTCGCTGGGTGTGATGGTGCATGCCCTTGACAGCACTTGGGAGGCAGAGGCAGGTAGCTCTCCATGAGTTCAAGGCTCTGTAAGTTCGAGGCCTGCCTGATATGCATAGTGAGTTCCAACTAGCCAGAGCTACATAGTGGAGAGACCCTGTCTCAAAAAGCAAAACTAACAGAGGAAGTGAGTGTGCAGCCACAAAGTGTGACCTCAGCTGTCTTGCTTAACCAGCTCCCGAGCTCTGTTCTCGCTTCTGCTGGGAATTAATATTCTATTTTCATGAAATACTCTTTTCAAGGAGTTTTTAGAGCTCCTATTTAGAATTTTAATAGTATTTTGGATTAATTTTAGCCTAAATATTGAAGTTAAAACCTATATGCTGTTTTAATAATTTCATGGCCAAAATGGTTTCTTATAGGAATGCCTTATTTGCCAGAAATGTATACAAATGCATATTAAGAGCTTTGATTATGTTTTCTGATTAAGACAAAAAAAAGTATTTAAAACCTGCTTTCTTCTGCAGTGACAGAAAATCTGGTTCTCTTGCATTAATATGTGAACTTATGGACATGAATATTTATGAGCTAATACGAGGTAGGTGAGTGTTTTGAAAGGTAACCTGAGATGATCCTGTAACAAATGTCTGTGGTTGCATGTGTCTTGTAGTCACTGCAGCGCGGAGTGACACTAGACCTCTAGGGACAGGGAAGTGTGCAGTACAAAGCTGCCCCACTTGGGCCCAGAAGGCATTAATCTCACAACATCTTAGGGATGACTGGAGTCACAAGCCTTTTAGGAGATCCCATGATTTAGATGAGGCTAGTGCTAAAGGCAAGCCCTCCTCACAAGGCTGTACTCTGAAAGTGCTTCGTTTCACGGGTCCCCTCTTTCCTCAGCATCTTCTTCTGTGCATCCCAGAAACCTAAGCTCTCTCCTGGACTCTCACGGGGAGGACCCTCCCGCTTCCCACTGGAGCCAGAACCATCTCGTGTTTCAGGATGTTCTTCTGTTCTTTCCTCTGAACATGAAGCACTGCTTAGGAAAGCTCGCTCGCCTGAGATGACCTGTCATGGCCTTGGATGCTTGCAGAGGGACCTGAGGGTGTCAGGAGGCAGAATTTTGGGTCTTTATTGAGCATATGTCCCGAGAGTCTGACTTCAAGGTTCTGTTAGATGTAATTGATGGAATGTAACTAAGAATGCAATAGAGGAGATATTCCATCTCATAGATCACATGCTACCAGAAGACACAGCAAAAATAGAACCAAGCAAAACAGCAGCTAGGCCTGGTGAGACACCTGTAATCCAGGCTTCTTGAGAGACGGACAAAGATTGCCAAGACCTAAGACCAGGGCTCAGTTGCAAGACTCTGTCTCGAAGTGCTAAAGACAAAAAGCCTGAAGATATTAGCTCAGTGGTAGCACACTTGCCTGGCATGTGGAAAGCCTGTGATCAGTCCCTAGTACTGAAAAATTTAAGAGAAAGAAGTGGAAAAGGAAGAAACAATTGCTGTAGTCATGTGGACACTGTCTTACTTGTGGTGGCACTGGTGAAACCATCAGAGATATCTAATCATCTCACACAACTGAGGCCGGACTAAAGATTCTGACCAGTGCTTTGACGCCTAGCAACACCCACCCTCAGCAGTTTTCATTTCAATGAATCTTTAGGCCAGATGTGGCAGCTCACGTCTGCAGCCCCAAAATACAGGTGGCTGAGGCAGGGCTGGAATCTAGAGGTCAGCATAGACCACAGAGCAAGCCCTTAGCTACAGCATAGACCACAGAGCAAGCCCTTAGCTACAGCATAGACCACAGAGCAAGCCCTTAGCTACAGCACAGACTACAGAGCAAGCCCTTAGTTATGTAATGAGACTCTATCTCAAAACCAAACAAAACCAGAAGGAGCCTGCAGTCACTCCCTTTGGTTGTTCAGCAGGAATTCTCTCTGTTTCTAAAGGGTGCACACTCAATGTTAGGAACCTTATGTTGCTTCCCAGGTGTGAGAAATCTTTATACGTTATACTCAAGAGAAGGGGAGATGTCTGTGTTGCTATGTATTTAGACATTTGAGAAAGCTTGGTTTAGAAAATAGTATCTTTAATTTCCAATATCTAGGGAGTGTATAATTGAAGAAACTGAAGCATTTCTTTCTGTGTCTCCCTACAGAGACTGTAAAAGACACACTGTTAGCTCAGCAGTCATTGTCGACAGTTCCCCAGGCACATCTTATCTGCCTGTTCTGCAGGGTGTAGAAGGCAGTTTATTCTCAAGGTGGCCGAGGATGACGGACACCCAAGTCCTCAGACCTGTTGATAGGACCTAGGACTGTTTTGGGGACAGAGGTGGGTGGGATGAAGTAGAGCAGTCAGAGGTCTGTGCTCAGGTAATTAAACATCATGGCTTTTTCTGGGACACAGGTTCAGAAGTGAGGTCATCATGTGATCTGAAGGTGAAGTTTTCACCCCCAGACACTGTGTCAGGCCCAAGTGAAGAGGCAGTGATTTTAGCAAAGTGGCCTTCAGGTCTCCAAAAAGTAGAGCAGGCAGCTGTTATTACCATGATCACTTGTCAGAGGAGTTATGTGCAGCAAAATCGTAAGGGAAAATAGCATTTCATTTGTCTGAAGGACCTCCATTGTGGGTAATTTTTGAAGCCAATCAAAAGCAGGCAACCAAGAGGTAGCTGAGGTTCAGAAGTGAGGGAGGGCAGGCAGGGGTGTTATTAAGTATGCGTGATAGAGCCCAGTGGTGTTCACAGGCTGGTCGTGCCTAGAGTTGGGGTCCTGGATGCTGCTGGTAGTTCTAGACTCCCTCTTCCTCCTCCTTCTCTTCCTCTCCCCCTTACCCCCCTCTCAGTTTTTTTTTTTTTTTTTTGTTTGTTTTTAAAGACAGGGTTTCTCCGTATAGCCCTGGCTGTCCTAGAACTCATTCTATAGACTAGACTTGTCTTGAACTCACAGAGATTTAACTGCCTCTGCCTCCCAAACACTGGATGCTGGGATTAAAGGCCTGTGGCAGCACACTGTGTCCTTGCCAGTTGCTTCTGAACGTTGGGGGATACAGATTTGCAGTGATGAGCCCTTGCCTGTAGATGCCCAATGGAAGACTGCGTGGCCTTAACGTGAGTGCTGAGGATGTCTCACAGGGCAGGGCTCTTTTGTATGCACTGAATCTAAGTGTTGCCAGCCACAGCAGGCACGCCAGATGTTAAAGTCAGGATAAAACATCTGCCAGCATATACAAGGGATTTATTATTGAAGTACATACCATGATCCCAGAGTTAGTAAAACACTTGTAGGCAGATGTCTTAGGATTGAAGAAGTGCAGGCTGCTGCTGCTCCTCCATGCTCACACTGCTCAGGTACTGGTCTTTTTTTTTTTTTTTTTTTTTTTTAAGATTTCTTTATTTTATGTATATGACTGCTATAGCTACATGTATACTTGTGTGCCAGAAGAAGGCATCAGTCCCCATTACAGATGGTTGTGAGCCACCATGTGGGTGTTGGGAATTGAACTCAGGACCTCTGGACCTCTGGAAGAGCAGCCAGTGATTCCCAACTTCTGAGCCATCTCTCCAGCCCTCAGGTGCTGTTCTTAATATTTATAGAAATGCATTAATCTACCCAATGTCCCCCACACCCAGGGGGAACTCAAAACCCAAAGAAAGAAGCAACTTACCCAAGGCTATCCACCTGAAGTGGTAGAACTCACTGGAAGTAGGCCCAGCTCCAGAGAGCTCTCAAGCACGCTTCCCACTGGCCGTGTTTGTGTCCTCTCCACAGATGAGCTAGCCAAGGACTGAAGGATAGGTAGTAATCCAGGGTAAAGCTCTTCAGGTAGAACAGAGCTGCACTGATCTCAGGTCTCTGAATCCTCAACACTCTGCTGTGGCTGGGGCCTTCAGTAAGAGCCTATCTCCAGACTGTCTGTTCTTGTGATGACACTGCAGACTTCCTAAGAGTTCTCAGTCACTAAAGCTTTTGCTTCAAATAGCAGGTCACATGACTTCAATAACTGCTTTTTCTGGCCATTAGAGCATGCAGTAGCCCTGTCACACACTAAAGAACAAACACAGAGCTAAGGGCTTTAGTTGTCACTCACATGTACCTTGTGTGAGGTCTGGGATGGGCAAGAATCTGAGAAGATGGAGACTCAGCATCGTAGGTATGGTTTTTGACATTCGAGATGCATGTAGTCTCTTACAGAACTAGCTAGAAGAAAGTATCCTATGACTGTGTTCCCTTTGTCCAGCAGGTGTCAGGGCAGGCAGGGCTGATGAGAACTGGAGACTCCAGGCTTACCTGGACCTGTGGCATAGTCAGATAAAGGCATCCTAAGTCCTGCCATGGCTTAGAGGTGCTAATACAGAGAACACAGGATTCCCCTGAGTGGAGATTGCATCCTGATGATGACTGGCAGCCTCTGGGGGAAATCCAGCCAGGTCTCTGGGAAGCAGAACCAAGGGCACTGGCTGCTGAGGCTGCACCCCTGGCTGTACCGTCTTTGCCCCTAGCCTGTCCCTTCCACCCTTATGAATGCTTGGTCTCCTAAACCATGAGACCTTCCAGTGGCAACAGCCTGTGTCTACCTTATTTGAAGAAGAAGAAACTGGCTCAGAACACCATTTAGAAGACCAGCTGCCCTTGGTTAGTGGCAGAGCTGTGTCACTTTAGGGTTGTAGCTTTCAGGGGCTGTGTGGGTAGATCAGGCATCCTAAAATGAGTCCATGATATTAGGAGAATGAAACGAGGTAAGAGAAACCAAACAGTTGGCTTGACAGAGGTCATACTGCATTGTTCTCATGAGTAGCTGGTGAGTCGTGGCTGGCCAGCATGGAGCAGAGCTGTAGTGCGCACACACACACCAGCATGGAGCAGAGCTGTAGTGCACACACACACACACACACCAGCATGGAGCAGAGCTGTAGTGCACATTTCATCAAGGATCAACAAGGAGGGAGATGTCACCAGTTTAGATCCAGCGTTTAGCATGTTTAATTCTACCTTTATTAAGAAGATCTTTCAGTTTTCCTGTATCACATCTGTACATATGTAAAAAGGAAAACATGTTAGCTATGTTTTTTATTTAACACTTTTTATGTGTTAGGTAGTGGTGGCTCACGCCTTTGATTCCAGCACTGGGGAGGCAGAGGCAGGCAGATCTCTTTGAGTTTGAGGCCAGCCTGGTCTACAGAGCTAGTTCTAGGATAGCCAAGGCTACACAGAGAAACCTTGTATCAACCACCCCCCACAACCATTTTACATTTTAATATCTCTCTCTCTCTCTCTCTCTCTCTCTCTCTCTCTCTTCCCCCGTGTGTGTGTGTGTGTGTGTGTGTGTGTGTTTTGTGTTGTACACATGAGCCACGTGTATGCATCTGATCCCCTGGAGTTTCAGATGAAGTTTCAGACTGTAGTGAGCACCTGACCTGGGTGCTGGGAACTGAACTCTGGTGTTTGCAAGAGTGGTATCTAGCTTAACCACTGCGCCATTTCTCCGGCCCTGCTGCTGTCTTTGTTACAGCATTCCTAGTATTGTTTGAATGTCTGACTCAGAATGACTGACATCTTTGTTTCTTTGACTGCCAGGGTCTGCCATTCAGAATGTATGTGAGGCAACACTTGTCACTGGAATATTTCTTTCTGAAATGATGGCACCGTCCTACTAGGGGTTTTGTGGTTGTTTTTTATGGACCTGTATTAATTATACAGAACGGTGGGTGTCATCTGGCATTTTCATCCATGTTTATAATGTGTTTTGATCTTATTTGCCCTCTCTGCCATCTTTGTTCCTCTCCCACTCCTGCTAATCCCGTTCCTGTTCCCAACCAGCCCTCTTCCTCTTTCACATCTTGTAAGAAAATATTTGGTTTTGCCTTATGTGTATGAGTGTGTGCTTGCACGCAAGTATGTGTGTCATGGGTGTGCGTATTCTTTCTGTGTATGAGACTCCGTGAGCTTAGGGTTGCTTATAGGAGCATGAGTAAGGGTTATCTATGAGAGCCTGGCCCTTACCAGGAGATCCGCCACTGAGGAAAATGTCTCCAGTAACTGCCTGTAGCTGCTGAGGGAGGGAATGTTGGGGGTTCAGGTTTTCCTCCCCTCTGGTCACTGGCTCTGGTCTCATGGCTCTGGCTTTTCTTTCAGAGCCTTTTGTGAGATACAGTGTGTTCCTTGGATCACACAGAGGCAGGCTTATATACACACAGGCAGGGGCATGACCTTTGCACCTCCAGTGTGGAGGACCATTTGGCTGTGCTATGCTGAGACCAGCATGCGACCTCCAAGCCTGACCAGAAAGCCAATTTCACTGGAAGATAGGGCCGTTATGGGAGCATGTGTTGGATGTCCTGTCGTAATGCAGGCCCCTGACTCACAGCATGAGTCTCACTGCCTGCTTACGATGTTTTACATTAGTGAGGCTGCATGTGACATCCTATTGAGCTTTCTGAGTGACTGTGCTCATGAAAACCTACTTGCAGAAGACCCTAATTATACAGATGAGGGAAGTGGCTTTGGCTTTGTTGCTCACCCAGCAGACAGGAGGCTCTCCTGTGGTTACTAATTGCCCTTCTTTTTTTTGTTTGTTTGTTCTAGACTGTTTGAAAAGAAGAAAGTGGTAGGAACCAGACATCCCCATCTGTCGGGATGACTTGGGTAGTAAGCCCATTCCTTTTCCAGGGTGTGGATTCTCACTGTCTCGATCACTAGTTTTGCACTGTTCTTCTGGTGCCTGACTCGGGATGACTTGGGTAGTAAGCCCATTCCTTTTCCAGGGTGTGGATTCTCACTGTCTCGATCACTAGTTTTGCACTGTTCTTCTGGTGCCTGACTCTCATGAGGACATCCTTGTAGGGATAGACAGAGAAAAAAGCTGGCTACAGTCACCGGGGCTTAGGTGAAGGGAGACCAAGGAAGAGAAGAGGGGTGGGTAGCTGATCGGAACTCATGCCGGGGCCCAGGACAGCTAAGAAGTCAGATTTCTGGACCCTGTGCCCATGCTTAGGACTTACTAGACCTGAGTGTGGGACTTCCTACCATCACCAGATGTTATGGTGCAGAGCAGAGACTTTCCTAACAGATCACTCCTGAGGGCAAGTTGAGATGATAATGCTGAGATCTGGAGGTGAGGTTGGTGAGATGGCTAAACGGGTAAAGGCACTTGTTGCCAAACCTGGGGACCTACCTGTGTCAGAGTTTTTCAAGTTGTCTTCTGACCTCCACAGGCACTTGTGTACACACACACACACACACACACACACACACACACACACATAAATAATAAATAAATAAATAAATGTGAATTTAAAAAAAAGAATTGGCCAGATGTGGTGGCCCAAGCCTTTAATCCAAGCACATGGGAGGAAGAGACCTGGGCTCCATATTGAGTTCTAGGCCAGCCAGAGGTAGTACATAGAGGGACCCTGTCTCAAAAAATATCCCCAAACAAACACACACCACACGCAGCACACGCACAGAAGATCTGGCAATATGGACATGATGGCGGAGTGCACGTCTGTAAATGAACAGTATGAGGGCAGGTGTAAGCCAGGGGCTCCAGAGATGCACAGGGTGGAGGGGATCGTGAGGGCTCGGGACCAGTGCTCGATCCCAGGCAAGCCTGAGGAGAGACATGGAGTCTTCTGCCTCAGACCTCAGTGCTGGGACTGTACATTTGTGTCATTATACTTGGCTCTCCATTTAAGAAAAGGGGGCAGACAGGAACAGGACAGTAGCCCATGTATTGGTTGTCAGTGTGCCCCCTGCTATTGCCCTTCCTGTGACTATGAAAACCGAAGGTTTTTGTGAGAGGTAAACAAGCTCCAGGGACTGCAGACCGTTAGTGTTAGTGTCAGTCGTACTGGGAATAAACTACATGTCCCATGTTTCAGTGGGAAGTGAACTACACATTGAGATGCTGTCAGAAAACTGCCTCTTAGAGTAAGAACAACTGAACCCTCAATAAGAAAAACACTGAAAGCAGCTCACTACACTAGCACGTTACACTAAGAGTTGGAACACTAACACCTGGAAGAGGTTCCACGGTTCTCAGTGGGGCGGGGTTGGTTGGGTGATGTCATTGTTACAAATAGCATTTTTTGATGCATCTTATATACATACCAGCAATTAGCACCGTGCTCACTTAAGTGGTGCTATGTGAAGACTCTGCTAATACAGGTATTCTAGAATGTGAACTGAGTGGAGCCAAAAGCTTCACAGAGAGAGATAGCAAGATCTAGTGCACTTTTGTTTGTTTTGTTTTGAATATATTCATAGCTTAAGCTGTTTTAAAATAAAGGCCTTAGACTAATTTTTGGTTTCCTTTCTTGAAATAAGCTAATGGCTTGTTCATGTAAAGCTTTTTTTATTCAAAGAAAAAAAATTAAAAATCTAAAAAAAAAAGAAGAAGAAAAAAGTTTTTGACACAGGGTAGTCAAAGCTGTAGTCTGAGCTGGTGGCAGGCTAATGGGGATGGATCCTCCTGCCTTAGCCTCCCAAGTACTGACAGTTAAAGATGTAAGACACTGTTATGCCACGCCTTCTCCCTCTCTCTCTCTCTCTCTCTCTTCTCTTCTCTCTCTCTTCTCTCTTCTCTCTCTCTCTCTCTCTCTCTCTCTCTCTCTCTCTCTCTGTGTGTGTGTGGGTGTGTACACAGACTATGCCTTTTTTAGTGAACCTTGGCTCTTGGGTCTAAGCACCCTGGGAACGTGATGCCCTACTGAGCTACATCTACATACACAGTAGGTTATCAGATCCCTCAGACCTGAGAAAGCCAACAGAATCTTAGTTTTAATTAACTTTTAAAATGTGTTTTGTAAGAGTGTTTTGCCTGCTTGTGTATCTGTGTACCATGTGTGAGCTTGATGCAAATGGAAGGCAGAAGAGGGTGGTGGGGTACTTGGAGTTAGGGATGGCTGTGAACAGCCATGTGGGTGCAGACTGAGTCCTGGTACTCTGCAAAAGCAGCAGAGCCTTCAACCACTAAGCTAGCTGTCACCCCCTGGTAGTTTTAAATTTATTTTATTTGTGTGTGTGCCTGAAGGAATGTATTTGGCCTGCAGAGCCCAGAGGAGGGTGTTGAGTCCCCGGAACAGCTGCCCAGTTCAGTGCAAGAGCAGGAAGTGCTCTCAGCTGCTGAGCCATCTCTCCGGCCCCTGCCCACTTTGTTATTCTAGGAAACTAGAATGTCATGTGAGACAATATAATAAAAGATTGTGGTATTGAATGAAAAGTTAATTGCACTTAATTGATCTTAAAACTAAATTATTTTCTGCTCTTTTTCTGAGACAGCGCTGCTATATAGTTCAGGCTGGCGGCTGGCTTGGAGCTAATTGTATAGTGTAGGCTGGCCTGGAACTTGTGGCAGTCTTGTCTCTACCTCCTGAGCTCTGCAGTCACAGGCTACCGTCTTCAGCTGACTTAAATCATTCTCTGATTTCTTTGTTTGGCATTGTTGTTTTTGAGACAGGGTTTTATTTAGCTTAGGCTTGCCTCAATTCATTGTGTAGCCCAGGCTGGGCCTGGAATCTGATTTTATGCCTCTACCTCTGTGAGTACTGGGTTACACAGTCCTGTGATTGACTGTAACTGTTTTCTTTCTTTCCTTTTTCTTTTTGTTTGTTTTTTGTTGTTGTTGTTTGCTTTTTCAAGACTGTGTTTCTCTGTGTAGCCCTGGCTGTCCTGGAACTTGCTCTGTAGACCAGGCTGGCCTTGAACTCAGAGATCTCTCTGCCTCTGCCTCCAGAGCACTGAGTCTAAAGGCCTGCACCACCACCCTGCTAATTATTTTCTATTTACATATCGTAAATATCCTTGTTTAGCAGTTCAAAGAAAAAGAATATATTTATTTACACACTTTAAACTAACAGTGTCAAATAGGGAGAGAGTGAATGAACCATGGTCATTTTAAAGAGTTGAAACCTAGTGTAAAAACATTGACCTTTCAACCTAAGATCAAGGGAAATGGGACAGGCGCCTTTGGCAGACAGTCACCTGTAATGCTGCAGTGGAGTGCTGTGAACTGCGGGTCTGGACTGCAGAGTCTCTGAGGTTGAGAGCTTGTGCTGTTCTGCCAGAGGACCCGAGTTCAAGTCTCAGTACTCAAATTGGGCAGCTCACAACTGCCTATAATGCCAACTCTAGGCTAGCCAGTGCCCACTCATGTGCACATGCCACATGCATACACACAAACACACATATACACATGTGTATTCATATATGTACACACACATATACACACGTGTGTGTATATATATATATGTGTGTGTGTCTTGTGGTGCATGCCTGTCGTCTCAGTTGAGGCAGGAGGATTGCTTGAGCCCACAAGCTAGAGATTAGCCTGGACAACATAGAGACATCTCATCTCAAAACATATAATGACTCCCATGTAGACAGAAAGCCTGGGAATATAGGAAGGTTTCAAATGAGTCCTCATGGTTTCAAGAGCAACACAAATCTTAGGAGAATGTCCTGGAAGGTTCCAGTCAGACTATGGTACCTTGAATGCCACTCAGAATTATTCTCACTAGAGTACAAATGAATGCTTTGTGTGACATTGGCTTAAATTGTGCCAGTGTATAAGATTTTAAATGGTGGGCTGGTGAGATGGCTCAGCAGGTGACGGTTCTTACCATCAAACCTAACCACCTGAATCCAAGTGCTAGGACCCACGTGATGGAAGGAGAGAACCCAACTGTGCCATGCCTGTGCCCTCCCATAACTAACTAAATAAACGTTTAGAAATTAAATGATGGGCCGGGTGGTGGTGGCGCACACCTTTAATCCCAGCACTTGGGAGGCAGAGGCAAGGGATTTCTGAGTCAAGGCCAGCCTGGTCTACAGAGTGAGTTCCAGGACAGCCAGGGCTACACAGAGAAACCCTGTATCAAAAAACCAAAAAAAAAAGAAAGAAAAGAAATTAAATGATGTGTTTACACCGTATTTCCTAAAAGTATTTCAGGTTTTTTTTTCACTGGGGAACCTAAGTTGTCACATACTTAATTTTTGGTTTTAGAGAGGGAGTCTTTTTGAGCTAAGGTCTTATGTAATTTAGGCTAGCATTAAACTCATGTAGTTAAGGAACCTTGAACTCCTGATCCTCTGGCTTCTGTCTTCTAAATGCTGGCTTTACAGGAGTGTGTTGCTATCCCAAGCCAGCCTTCACACGCTGTTACAGGCTTTGTGTTTACTTTATACAGATGTGCATGTGCGGCATTGGTAAACATATTGGCCCATTTCCTTGACTGTACAGGGAGAAGACATCCATTGTCAGAGAAAAAGATCATGCATTACATGTATCAGTTGTGCAAATCGCTGGACCACATGCACAGGTAGCTGGGAGGGGCTCCTCGGCCGGCGTGCAGGGACGTGGCTCCAGGCGGAGACTCTGGAGCAGGGATGCAAGTCATTCTCTTCATTGTGTCTTTAATACCCAATGCAGAAACGGGATATTTCACAGAGATGTAAAACCAGAAAATATACTAGTAAAGGTAAAAACTTTTACTTTTTGTTTGTTTGTTTGTTTTTTGTTTTTTGTTTTTCGAGACGGGTTTCTCTGTGTAGCCCGGGCTGTCCTGGAAACTCTGTAGACCAGGCTGGCCTCGAACTCAGAAATCCGCCTGCCTCTGCCTCCCAAGTGCTGGGATTAAAGGCGTGCGCCACCACTGCCTGGCAAGTAAAAACTTTTATATAGAAAACTTTTATTTTGCTATCAAAATAAAGGTAGACTATAAAATTTTAAATGCTTTATTTTTTTCTAGGTTTATATTTTATTTTGAATTAAATGTATGTGTTTGTCTAGTGTGAGTAGGTGCCCATAGAAGAGGGTAGCCTTGTGAGAGCCTTGGAGCAGCAGTTGTCAGGTTGTGAGCTGCTGTGGTTGCTGGGAACTGAACCTGAGTCCTTGGCCGGGTCAGCGTACTCTCTTAAACGATGAGCCATCTCTCCAGACCCAGAACATAAATTTGATTCACTGGATACGTCTTCTGTACCAGATAGCTGGAAAATATGGTTTGGGTCTGAGTTTTGTGGGCTGGAGTAGAGCCCAGGGCCCTGTTCGTGCCAGGCAGACGTTGTGCCCTGGCCTGGGCTATCGGGCTTCATTCTCCACATTTGTAAAAGAAGGCTCACATTAGCAAATGCTGTCAATACCATTGACTTCCCTCCTGAAGGATGCAGTAAGGAGTCAGTCCTTAGCAGACAGACGGCTACACCCTGCAAAGAGCCATTCTCCTTGCTGATTGTCAGTGTGGGAGGAGAGTTTGAAGGCCAAACTTGAGATTTCTTAAGCTTGAGGTCTCTTCAGAAGTCTCCTGTGCTTAAAATGTACCACGTATGGATTCTCTATTTGACTTGCAGTCAGAAGAGTCCCCTTGAGCCACATGGCTATAGGAAGGAAGCCTGTGTACAGAGAGGCTACAACTGAACCACCTGGACCAGAAGGCCTCGGGTGCTGCCATAGAGGCTGGCTGTGATTGGTGCACTTAGCCACCTTCCGAATACGGGGAAGTTTGTATGTGTTTTCTGTTCCTCCACTAGAGAAACTCTGAAGTGCTTACCAAGCCTGCACATTGTGTATTTTGAGTTGCTTAGCTACTGGGATTTTCCCATAGTTTGTACATTTGCAATGATCTGTGTGACAGTGGCTACAGACTGAGACAGAGCCAACCCTACTCTCTCCCCTTTGCAGCAGGATGTCTTGAAACTAGGGGACTTCGGGTCGTGCCGGAGCGTCTATTCTAAGCAGCCCTACACAGAGTACATCTCTACCCGGTGGTACCGGGCCCCCGAGTGTCTCCTCACCGACGGGTTCTACACATACAAGATGGACCTGTGGAGCGCTGGCTGTGTGTTCTACGAGATTGCCAGGTAGAGCTGGGCCAGCACCGGACCCTGATGTACCTCGCAGGGTGACGTGGGCAGGTCACATGGTGAGGCTGGGTGAGGCACTTGGCAGCTCCCTCCTTTAAGCTCTGAGGCTCCGGTCATTCTGGTTTCTACTGCCTGGCTTTCCTTCAGCAGGCAGTTGACTAGGATTTCATCTCCCTTCTTTCTAAGTGCTTGCCCTTGCTTCCATTAGCTGGGCAGCAGCAGCTCCCAGGGCAGGGTGGGGCTAGGGGTGGGGCTTGATCATGCAGTGACCACAAACAAGAGCTCAAGAGCAGAGAGGCCAGGCACCACCACCTTTGATCCTACCCTGGGGAAGTGAGAGCAAGTGGTCGGCCACAGTGCCAGCACGAGGCGCCTTCTGGCATACTTGGACTTTTCTAGAAAGCCCCAGCCCATTCTTCCTCTGACCTTTTTTTTTTTAAACATACAATAGAGTTTATTCAGGGCATGGGGAAGGGAGCCAGGAGGGTAGTAGAGGCAGGAGAGAGAGAGAGAGAGAGAGAGAAGAGAGAGAGAGAGAGAGAGAGAGAGAGAGAGCTTCCTCTGACCTTTTGATACCATTCCTGGGAATAACAGTGGCTGAGAACAGCCTGAGAGTTTGTTGCACTCAGAGGTGAGTGCTGTCCCCCTTAAACAGGCCAAGGGAGGGGAGAGGATGACAGCCATTGCTCACAGTGGATCTTCAATGGAAGTAACAGCACAGGTGGGGACCTAGGGGTCACCCACTCCCACCTGCCCTAATGACTGCTATGGAACCATGGTGTGCCCATGCACTTCAGGCCATCTTTGCCACTAGTGCTTGGGTACTAGTGATGTCGTTTGGAAAGCCCAATGGTGACACTCTACTGAGGCTGTGACAATGGAAAATTCTGTCCCATGCTGAGATTCATGAGTTAGTTTGGAAGCATATTGAAGGACATGTAGGTGAGAGCACAGCAGCCAATAATATCTGAGCGCAGTGCCGGCCAGCTTCAGGCAAGCCTCTAGTAACCCGGCTGGGCTCTGCACACTGTCCTCCCCTGCAGGGCTGCCCCTGCTCTCTCACAGCACCCCTTTGGTCATGGAGCTAAGAAGCCAGAGTTGTATGTCAAGTTTTTGTTGTGGCCCCAAACATAGACTGGGATGTATTCATATAGGTCTAACGTTTTCCAAGACAGATCTCTCTGTAGCTCTGACTGTCCTGGAACAGTCTGTTGACTGTCTCCCAAGAAGTTCTTAGGAGGCTAGAGAGATGGCTCAGAGGTTAAGAGCACTGGCTACCCTCCCAAAGGACCTGTGTTCAGTTTCTAGCACCCAAATGATGACTTGCAACCATCCGTAATTCTAGTTCCAAGGGATTTGATGTCTTCTTCAGGGCTTCCCTGAGCATCTAGAAGGCACATGGTGCACAGGTCTACATGCAGGCAAAACACCCATACATAATTTAAAAAATAATAAAACATTGACGTTTAAACACATCCTTTAAAAAAACGAAAGAAAAGGAATACTCGGGGCCATAGGGAACACCCAGGCCAAATAAAGAGCAACAGCGTCTCCAGGCCGGAGGCTGCCGCGTCAGGCTCCTTTCTGTGCACTGAGCCTATGGGGCCGGCCTGGCCTCACTGCAGCACCCTGTGCCCTTGCAGCCTGCAGCCCCTGTTTCCTGGTGTGAACGAACTGGACCAGATCTCAAAAATCCATGATGTCATCGGCACACCTTGTCAGAAGACCCTCACTAAGTTCAAACAGTAAGTGTAATGTGTCCTGGGAGGCTGGGGTAGACTCGTGGTCTTGGGCCCCGCCTTTCTATAGCAGGGCAGGGGCTAGGACAGAGAGACTGTTTCCATGACCCCCACGGCCCCCATGGCATTTTACTGGGCCTCTCACCCACTTGGGAGGGCATGTGCCCTCATCCTTGAGTCACAAGCAGCTCTCAGTCTCTTGGAAGGCCTGTGTGGAGTTTTTACCCCAGCGCATTTAGATGGGACTGCAGTTTGCGTGGGTCAGAACTGTGACTTGGGTCGGCAAGGCTGTCCGTGATGACTTCTTGGGCTGCCAGTCAGTCAGAGGGTGACAGTGATGTCCAGCCCTTGCATCCCTATTGCAATTTTATTTTGATGATAGATGAAGCTGAGGCCTGCAGGGAGTGGCGGACACGCTGGGCGAGATCTCCCAGAAGCCCCTGGGCTCAGGAAAGTCAGCAGAGAAGCCCCTGCCTTCTCCTCTCCACCTTTAGTGGTAGTCACACAGGAAGGCCAGGTTTCTGCTCGCACAGGCAAGGGAGCTGTACACTGATAGCATACACATCCCTGCTTACTGGAGTTTTTGTGGAGTAGTTGTAGTTTACAGCAAAGTTGAACAGGAAGTGCAGAAATTCACCCCTGCTCAGCTTCCCTCCTGGCTCTGAGCCTTGTGTTGTAGTGAGCGTTGGACCTGTGAGGATGCCCGGGGTCTCCCAGAGCCATTGGCATCGTAGGATCCTCTCGAGAGTTCAGGGATTGCATGTTCTCTTACCCCTTACTCCCAGCCCAGGTTGCCTCCGCTTCTGTGTAGCCTAGGCTGGCCTTGGATCCCTGATTCTTACTGCTATATCACAAGTGATGATAGGCTTGCACCACTGCACCCAGCCTGACTTGCTCCCTTTAGGCTGTGAACTCTTAGGTGGGTCCCTTAGAGTTAGGGGGTGACCTCCAGGACTCTTAATGGCATGATGATTTATTATCATTGGGCTTTCAATACAGGTCGAGAGCTATGAGTTTTGATTTTCCTTTTAAAAAGGGATCAGGAATTCCTCTACTGACAACCAACTTGTCCCCGCAATGCCTCTCCCTCCTGCATGCAATGGTGGCTTATGACCCTGACGAACGGATCGCGGCTCACCAAGCCCTTCAGCACCCCTATTTCCAGGTGCAGAGGTAGGACTTGTAGTAGATTGCCTGGTAATGAGTGGGAAGTCTTGGTTTCTGAGACCCATGGGTCAAGGGACAGCCTGGCCTGACAGTGAGCATTGCCTCTTGGGACCTTCTCTGTGATGTGGCCATCTCCGCTAATGACGGTCCCAAATGAGGCAGTTAGTGCTTCCTGGCCCAGGGAGGAAGGCTGTGTGGCTGCTGCCACTCAGTGATGGGTCTCTAGTAGGTAAGCTCCCTGGAAGAGCCTGTCACAGATCCAGATGGACAGCGTGAGAACACTGGTGTTCAAGTGGCATGTATATCACCTAGCTCTAGACGTGTCTGAAGTGCTCGGTGGGAGGTGCTTGCCAAGGGCATCCAACAGCACACACTCCTGACTTGGACTCTTTGTGGTCCCAGGAAGGCTGCATGTTAGGATTCCCTTTGCCCCAGCCTAGACAGTGCTGGATGGTCACAGAAGGGAGGGAAGAGACGGCTGCTTCTAGCTCATGTGGGAAGAAGTATGAATGGCTACTCCAAGGGCAGATTGTAGACAAAGGAAGCAGCTACGCTTTGGAGCTGTTAGTGGAGGTGGTCACGTTCCTTTCCTCCCCTGCAGGGCAGCTGAGACACAGATCCTGGCCAAGCACAGAAGAGCTTTCTGCCCCAAGTACTCCATGGTGCCAGAATCATCCAGTCACAACTGGTCATTCTCAAAGGAGGGCAGAAAGCAGGTATGGGTAGAAATGAGTGAGCTGGGTGGAGACTGGAGGTCTGAGAATGCCACCCACAAGGTTGTGGAGAGTGGTGTCACACTTGTCCCAGAGGGCATTGTGTCAGCTGAGGCCTGAACAACACCATGCTACTATGGTCTTAGCTTAGGGTTCTGATTGCCCTATGGGACTTGGATCTGACTGCCCAGGTCCTTTTCTGCCTTACTGGCTATAGACCCATGGCTGACATTACATGTAAGCCAGCCCAGAGAGGGGACCTTTTCATGATACCTGACCTGATGACCCTGTGCAGGTGCCTGTTCTGGGCCGAAACCTTTTGTAGTAATACCTGCCTGCATGCTGAGAATGAGCCTGTCAGGAGGTACTGAGAAGTCACAGTAGCCACTAGCCATAGTTGGTGAGCATGGTAAGCCAAGGAGGAACAGCAAGCAGCATGGCTAACAGGACTGCACGCTTCCTGGTTAGACATGCCAGCTTCACTGTGCACTTTGCCATCTCTCCACCTATCCTCTTGCATCCTGACATGTTGTCCCCATTAGCTTAGTTCGGCCAGTGTACAGCTTTGGGCTAGCATCCAAACTCTGCCTGTACATTGTTCATTTTTTTAGCTACCTACCAGTCAGTTGCTCCTCTCACCTTTACAACAGTCCGTCCACGGGCCCACTGCAGCGGGTGCACTTGTGTAGTGCGTCTCCCTCTCCTCCAGGGGGCGCAGCTCCCTCAGCTCCCATTACCAGAGATGCCTCCAGACTGCCCTCTCAGCCACACTGCCCTGTGCCTCAAACTTGTCTCCTAGCTGTGGTATGTGCCACACCTTCCATGAAGGCACGTAAGGTGGCAGAGCCTTGTTCCACGGACCTGCACACCAACTATGTATTCCACATTCTCTTCATATGCTGGGAATGTGGAGGAAGGTTTTTTCAATACTTAAAACATGCAGAAACAATTGGGCATGATGGGACACGCCTTTAATCCCGGCACTTGGGAGGCAGAAGCAGGGAGATCTTGGTCTACATGGCGAGTTTCAAGCCGGCCAGGGCTACACAGTGAGACCTTATCTCAAATACAAACAAATGCAGAAACATTTTTACCCTGATGCTGAACAAAAAGCCTGCTGGGGTCACTTGACTGGGACGCCCAGTTAGAGCTGTGCTGGTCCACAGCCCTGGTGCATGCCTTAAGCCTGCCCTTCCTGACCACCGCACTGCGAGTTGGCCGGAGCTCGGCTGTAAAGCCGCATCGAGGCCAGCACTTGGTAGGGGCTATACAATACAAGAGGCTTCATGGGAGGCCTGCTTTTGTTTGTGAGTTGTGGGGTGTCTGTGCACCATAGTGTCACCCAAGTTTGAATGGCAAAGAGCTTCCTTCCTTTGCTTGACCTAATTCCTGAAGGGTAACTGTTCAGTGTTCTGTTTCAAGAAGCAGTCCCTGAAGCAAGAGGAGGGCCATGCCAGGCGACAAGGGCCAACCAGCTTGATGGAGCTCCCCAAACTCAGGCTGTCCGGAATGACCAAACTGTCATCATGTTCCAGCCCTGCACTGCGGTCAGTGCTAGGCACAGGAGCGAATGGAAGAGTCCCTGTGCTGAGACCCCTGAAGTGTGCTGTTGTGAACAAGAAGGTAGTACGTCTCTAGCTTCTCTGTGGGGCTGCTCTCGGGCCTGGCCTTGGCCTCCACTCAGTGTCTATGGTTCTTCTTCACCAGACAGACACACAGAAGGACATCAAACCTCACCTGAAACACTATCACCTGCCCACGATCAACAGGAAAGAGGGCGAGTACTGAACAGCATGCCCCCAGGTCATCCTCTTGGAGAGCAAGGGCTGCCTGGCACCACGGCAGGCTTAGGCCTCTGCCGCTGAGAGTGGATGGGCCAAAGGAGGCCCCACGTGCTGGTCCTCCTCACAGTGCTTGATAGCCCAGGACGTGCTGCCTTGCAGCCTGTCTCTGTCCACAACCTGGAGCTTCATGTGTTTGCAACTCCAAAGCAGCTGTACTGAATGTTTCAGTTTAATATATTTGTAAAACCACCTCATTCAAGGGTTTATTTCATTTTCTTAGTGTAAGGATCTGAGGTGACTATATGAATGAACACATAAGATGGGGTGTGGTGAATGCCTGTCATTCTAGCAGTGGAGAGGCAAGAGGAGGAAGAGCCCAGCTTGGGCTACATAGTGAGTATCTGTGCCTCAAAAAAAAAATAAAAAATAGACTAGAATCTGTGCTGAGTGACGTAGGCTTGGTTGAGAGGCGGTTGTGCACACACATGAAGGTTTTCCTGACAGGACCAGCAGGTGCTGAGGTGCTGCGGTTGTGGTACCTCATAGGAATGCTGATGGAGACTGCATTCCACCAGCTAAGGCACTGTCACAGGATCTCATCAGAACATTCTCCATTTAGATGTGTTTGGAACCACTCCTTTGTGTTCACTTTCCTGAGCTGCAGATGGGGGGGCTGATCTCCGAGTGCCAGCTTCAAGTGGTGGCCACGTTGTTTGGCTGCCAGTGCCTAGGCTCCCTCAGAGATGCGCAGCCAGTCGTCTGATTGCCAGTGTTGCTTGGAGCAAGTAGGAAAGTCGGGCACCTTGTGCCGGGGGAAAAAAGAGACTGGGCTAGGGAGCTAGGGCGCGGGTAAGATGCTTCCTGCATCAGAAGAGGATGCGAATCAGGATCCATGGAGTCCATGTAACAGCTGGGTACTGTTAGATCCCCACAACCCCACCACTGGAGCAGGGAGCAGTACAGGATGGGGAAAAAGACAGAGGGGTCTCTGGGGCTTTCAGGCCTGCAGTGTACCAAAACCTAGCAAGCTCCAGGTTCAGCAAGAGACTCTATCCTATGGGACTCAATGGCATGCAAAACAGTAAATGGCACACTAGGTGTCCTCTTATGCACATGCACATGAGTGCACACACCAGCACACAGTGTCCCGCCCCCCCAACTCCCCCCTCTCTCTCTCACTACAGGGAAGGGATGGAAACACTATAAAAGAACAGCATTGAGTGGACTCAGGGTAGCTGGACTTCAGGACAAGGCCCTCCTAAGCTCTTAGGGTTTGTTTTTGGTTTTGCCATGTTGACGGTGGAATATGGGGCCCCATGCACTCTGGGTAAGCACTCTTAGCAGTACCCTAGCCTCTGTTCAACTCTGGGGAACAAAGGAATTGAGTATGCCTTCTTTTTTTATCTTTTCAAATTTATACCATTTAAAAAGCAAAACTTAACAGAGAAGTATTGAGTCTCAAATCTCTGACCCTTCCTTAAGGACTCTACTGACCCAAGTTTCAGGCCATCAGACGGTGGGTTGGGGCAGTGATGCCATAGGATGACATGGGACAGCAGAAGGCAGTATGGTCATGGATCACTGTGGGTATGGGTGTCCAACACAGGCAGGTTAGAGACTGGAGGTGAGGGTTAACACGGGCAGAGCCAGGGTCCGGTGGGTGTCTTCTGCATTCATGTGACAGTCTTGTGTGCCCTGGCATGGTGCAGAGTCTGCAGGGAGGCCTGTCCTGCCTTTGCTGTTGGTTTAGGAGTCTTAGTCCAGTGGCTTGCAGCCAGGCCAGCACAGAAAGGGCCCATAGTTGGAAGCCAGCAGAGTGGGCCTGACAGGGTGGCCCAAAGGAGGACCTGGAACTGGCAAGCTGGGCTGAGCATGTGTAGCAGCCCTTGGAAAGGTTGCATCAAGGACCCAAGAAGAAACCTCTTGGCTTTCTCTGCCTCCTGTGGGCCTGGCATACCTGCCCAGTACACCAGCTTCTTCCTGTTTGAATTGTCACCACAGCATTCTGAATGGAAAGGCCAAGAGTCTCACCATTCCCTGAATTCATATCTAACATGTCTTAGACACTAGGATGCCATGTTTCCTCTACCTCAGACCCTCAGAGTGGCACCCGTCAAGTCCTACAGTACCAGGTAAGTGGGCTGACTGTCACTTCCTATGGCTCCAAGGACCTGCGGCATGCCGGGTGTCTGTGGTGTTGTGGCAGCTATAGAACCATATGGAAGGCATCTCAGACCATGTGGCTAGGGACTAATCTTAGAAACAGAGCCAGAAAATTGTTACAGGCAAAGTCCTCTAAGGTAAACTAGGACACAGCAGGTCAAATGAAGACATTGGGCGACACAGACTGGCTGAGGCAGGGACCAGGGCCCCTGAGTGGTGGTTAGCAAGAGCTGTGGGATCCAACGGGAGCATGTCTTCAAATGGCGCTGAAGTTTCACACAAGTACTTCCTGCCCTGGTGTCCACCTGTCGCTTCCTACAGATGGGAGGGAGCATCTAGGGCAGAGCTGCTCTGGAAGGTCAGGCTTGGGTTTCCAGGGCAGTTCCTAATCACTTTCTGGTGGGTGTGTGAACTCAAAGCGCCGAGCGCCGAGTTTTTCTGTGTGATCAATGCTTCAAGATGACAGGAACACTAGACTGCAAAATGTGCCAATACTTTTCCTCTGATAAGATCTGAGCATGTGATTTATAAATTGTTTTACTTACACCATGATCGGACTCAATGCCACCAGCCCTCATGACCTGACTTGATTACCAGAACCCATATGGTAGAAGGAAAGAACGAGTCCCTTGAGTGGTCTCTAACTGCCGTACGCATACACCGAGTCACAATGAGGCACAATGGTATATGCCTTAATCCATGCACTGAGACTGATAGGCTGAGGGAGAATGACTACGTCCATTTTGAAGTGATCTAAGCTATACTGAGTTCCAGGCTAGCCAAGGCCTGTCACAACAACACAACGGAACAAACAGGAAAGAAGAAAGTATGAGTCTTAGCGTCCTGTGTTGGACCTTTCCAAGGCTGAGGCAAGGCTAGAGGCCTTGCAGGCATCAGCAGAAGTAGGTGACTTCCCCAGCCTGGGAGCCAGGGACCTACAGTGAATGAAGACAAACTTGGGCTTGGCATTGTGAACCACACAGTAGCATCATCTTGTGGCAGCCACAGCGGCTAAAAATTCAGCCAGGCTAGCAGGAGCCCTACCATCCTTCCATGCACCTCGTTTAATGAGCGCATTTGGAGAAATGTTTCAGATACCTTGGGGCTTAGTCTTCCCCATATAAAGCCTTCAAGGGCCCAGCTGTGTGTGGTTCTTTAAAAGCTGAGAAAGGTGGTCCTCTTGCTTGGAAATCTGGCAGCTACAGGTGAGCAAGGAATCCCACCTGAGCATGAAGACACACACACCTGCTGATGCCAACCCTCTGGAAGCCCCACGTGACTGATGTCTGCGCTAACTCAGTCTTGGTATTGCTGCTGAGCTGTGGAAATGTCCAGTACATGGTCTCGGCTCTCAAGGACAGCAGGTGGCCTCTCGGCCAGAAGGAAAAGGCCATGTGCCTACACCAGAGTTCCTATTCCTGGCAGCCCCAGGGTGTGTAGACTTGGCCCAGAGCCAAGAATTCTCCAACAAGGCGTGTTTTTAATAGACTGACAGGAGGGATCAAGGAATGTGCTACACAAAGAATGAAGTACTTCAATACCAACCAAGGAATGAGGCCAAAACAAAAAGAACCATACAATTTAAGTTAAAAAAGGATAAACAAATAGTATATTCAAGATAATTTTAATATTAATGTTTTTGTGAATTAGAAATATCACTCTTAAATGATGAAAATTACTAGTGGGAGTGACTATTTTCCCCCATTTCAGAATTACATTATTTACACATATAATACAGACTTGATTGCATTGGAAACAACAGTACTAAAATAAATGTTAACAGATAAAAAGGAAGCCTCCACTCCATACTGCGGAGGCTGGGAGGCCGCTACCCCATATTCAAAGTCATTTTCTATTAGCATTAAACTATTTTAAGTGCAAACATTTTTTAGGTCTATGATTGCAGCATCTGTCTTGTCTGCAGCACGTGCTTAAGTCAGAAGGTGACAACTGTCTCCATGAGTGCATCCCAGGCTGTCCAATGACCACCTGAAGTATAAAATGCATCAGTGCAAAACCAGAGCCAAGTGCTATTTAGAACAGCTCGATTTAAGGTTTCCTGTTCAAGAAACATTTTACTTTACACTATGTATATATGTATAGATATATATATATATTATATATGGATTTAGTTACATTGAGTTTTGAGTAAAAAGCAAGAAACCTCCATTTCTCAGTTTTTACTGCAGCCCCAACAGACCGACTTAGAAATGGCAACAACTCTTTGGGTTTAGCAGCTTCGCACAGCCCTGCAGGCCGCTGCTGCCTGCCGCCTGCCTGTGGCTCCAGCGCAGCTCTTGGCTCCGTTGTCGTCTGTCACTCCCTCAGTCCACTCGTGTCCGGGGGAGCCTGGGAGCGGCAGTCAACTGCTACACTACAGTCCCACCTGGAGAACTGGCCTGGTTTGGGGATGACAACAAGCCCTGTGAACAAAGCAGTTTACATTATTCCAGCAAGACACAGGGCAGCGCAGCGAGCCTGGTGCTCACCCTTGCCAGCATTCTCGCATGCCTTTCCCAGGTCTGGAAGCCAGGCTTCAACACACTCCCTGTTCCCCTAATTCCTCTCAGAGCATTGCACTGTGCCTGGATTGAGATTCTGCCCCGGCAACAGCTAGAAGGTGGAGGTGTTTGCAGAGGACATCAGAGCCTTTAGGAGAGGGTGTAGCTTAGACAATGTAGCTGAGGACAGGGTCACCAGCTCCACCTCAAGTTTGCCAGGTTCAGAAGGCTCTCCGGGCCAGGTGGTCCTCCAAGGACAGTCTAGTGGCACTTTTTAAAAGGCATCTCCTCCTGGGGTGCATGTGCTCTCGTTGAGGGTGCTGAGGCAGCACCCCAAGCGTTAGTTTGGCCA
Organism: Mastomys natalensis; assembly: GCA_021653895.1. Classification (NCBI taxonomy): domain Eukaryota; kingdom Metazoa; phylum Chordata; class Mammalia; order Rodentia; family Muridae; genus Mastomys; species Mastomys natalensis. The sequence continues at coordinate 281,511 of JAJTUV010000094.1, forward strand.
GTAGACAGGCGCTGCAGGTGCAGAAAGGGAGATGAGGCCCTGGTGGGGCCTCCTGCAGCTGCCATGGGTAAAGGTAGGAGGAGCTACCCACACTGGCTACCACAGCGAGCCTAACCGAGCTCAGAGCCAAGGGCACTCACTCCTGGGCTGTGTGCAGTTCCATCAGAGTGTGGGGCTTGTACAGTAGTATTAGAATTAAAAACTGGGTTCCATGGAACTAAACATCTTTTAGCTGTCCCAGAAGAATCCTTTACTTGTTGAGTAGTATTTACAAATGGCAACATTTAATGCTAGGTAAACACCGCTTCATGTTCATAGACTTTTAGTGCAGAAATGAGGGCTGACAGCTGTGAATGGGTCATCGGCTTCACCCCAAGCTGTGTTGGGAGGGGGCTAGGGAAAAGCTGGCCCACTGCAAGCTATTTGGCCTGCGGTCTATTTCTTGGTCTAGACAAAACCGAGAGGCAAGGACAGATGGAGTGCAGCAACAGCCCCCGCTCTGCGTCTGTAGGAGCTCTTCTCCTCAGACCCCTGTCCAGATAATGCACCAAAGAACCAAGCCTCTCACCCCCCTTGCAAACCCACCAAGCCTGTGAGGGAAGGCTGGTGCACACAGTGCAGGATACGACAGCTTTGACCTAACAAGCCCCAGCGTGAGGACAGCACACATGCAGCAGCTACTTGAGTATGGAACAAATTTTCTGTGCCTAGGCAGCACTGCAAGCAGAGACCACCTGCCCTGTCCCTGTGGGTGTTGCCCCTCGCCATGACCGGCCAATGAGAGTAGTACCAGCCAAATGAGAGATGCACAATCTTTAAACGATAATTACTTAAAAACCAGGTGAAATAAATTTTAACTGAATACATCCTAACTTATAGTATATAATCAAAATAAAAATATATTTTTTTAAAAGTAAATGTATAAGAAAGCCTTGCAAGTACACTGCTTGGAAGTTATACATTGCAACTTGGACAGGCCCCATCTTTGGTATTCAGTGGCCAAGTGACTCCTAATTGCCATGGGCATCAAGAGTCTGACAATCGCCTGCCTCTCCCCTATTGAGTGTGCCCACCCTGGTGGTCTCTGCAACCCTTTTCCTTGCAATTCTGAGGATAAGGGGTTTCCAAACATAGGCAAGGAGGACTCCAGGCCTCTGAGTCCCAATGACAATGGTACATCCTGCTCTCACTTAGTCTGTCTTGTTAAGTCACCCATCTGTGGGCTGTAGAACACCACAACTCCCAACCAGAGTCAACACATGCTCAAGGCCCTGTCGGTGGTGATGGTCAGGAGCCAAAGAGAACCAGTCCTTACTCTCCACCATATGCGCTGGCCTGGCCACTAAGGCAAGGTGAATGTAAGGCTCCTAAACCAACAGATCACATCTACCTTCCTTTCATCTTCTAGAATTCCTACTCAAATGTCAGGAGTTTGGGTTCTGGTCGGTGGGGGTTCACTTCTGCAGGGTCAACCCTGGCCATGGAGCAGGGGTCTAGGACCTGGGACCCTCCACCATTACTAGGAAGGTAAAACAAGAAACAGACCTGGCCTCCAGTTCCTGGCCCTGTGGCACAGGCTCCTGAGTACACCGGCCTGCTGGAGCCCTGGGCTGGCAGGGACACAGCATGTTCAGGTGTTTCATACGCCCACACAGTGTATGAAGCTAGCACAGGCCAGAAACTGAAAAATGTGTGGACCAGGGAAAGGTCTCAGTAGGGTCAGCCTGGGTTGGGTCAGAGCCTGTCTAGCAGCAGCAGCAGCCAGGTGACAACTGCCCAGCTTTGTTATTAAACACTAGACTAGTGACCACAACACTTGTTTACTTCTTAGAGATGCAGCTCTGCGGGATGAACAGGAGGCACTGGGACATGGGGCTGACATGCAGAAGAAAATGTGAGACTGGGTGTGGTGGCGATTACAGGCCTATAATCCCAGCACTGGGGAGGTGGTGAGGGAGGATCAGGAGTCCAAAGTCGGGGCTGCAGAGATGGCTCAGTGGTTAAGAATACTGCTCTTTCAGAGGTCGTGAGTTCAATTCCCAGCAACCACCAATCTGTAACGGGATCCTATGCCCTCTTGTGGTGTGTCTGAAGATAGTGACAGTGAACTGACATTTAAAAAAGAGTCCAAGGTCATCTTCAGCCATGTAGGAATCTGAGCCAACCAGGGCCGAGGAGACCCTGTATGAAAACCGCAGTATCCCTAAAGGAAGACAATGTAAACTACACTTCTTCAGGGGCGAGCCCATGTTTTAGTGTAAGACTGTCTGGGAGGTGGAGGGGGCAGAAGAACCACTCCTGTCCTGATGCTTGGAGGCTCCACAGCCCTCCTCCACCCACCCACAGGGTGGGTTGTTTTACTTCATCATCCTGATTCCTCCGCTTGGGGATAGATGAGTCAAGATTAGGACCTGGGCTCAGAGACCATCACACAGGAAGAACATCCGTGTGCCTGCCGGGTGTGTGCACCAGAGCCAACCCAGTACCTACAAGGCCTCGCAATAAGCAAGCAAAAGGGTCTCTACAACAAAGACAACCCCTAAACCAATGGTTAACAAGCTCTCTGGTCTCACCAAAGCTGCCAACACTGCTGGATAGTTCAGTTCAAAATTACAAAACAGAATTCTCTAGGTCTTGGCTTTGGGTTGGATTCTAATTTACGATAAATACAAAGCCAATAGAATGAAGCCTATCCCACCAGGATATACAAGAAAAACAAAGACTTATAAACCACCAAAGATCATGTCCATTTTCCTTTCCCGGCGGACACTGCTGAGATGGATCGTAACTGACTAGACGCTATACTATACTGTGCAGGCTAGAGCTTAAACAGGTCCTGTAGTCCTCCAGCTCTGGTTGTAGGAAAGCTGCCTTTTCCCTATCTGACCTCAGCAACCTTTGGCCATAAACATCTGATGGTACCTCAAGGAAACAGTGTAGGATAAGGTATGGTTGGGGCTGAGTGCCCCAACTCTCACCCACCTAGTTGTTCAAAGCCATTTATCCCTCAGTTCCAAACAAAATAACACACAGACCAGCCAGGCAGACAGCCCCTGACAGCTTAGGGAAAGCGACCAGTACATTCTATACTTTCTCAGCTTGGAGGGACAGCTGGCCTTGAGGCCCTCCGTGCCAGTAACTGCGCTCAGATGGAGGCCAGGACCGAAGTAATTAAGCAATCAATGCCTCTTCAGATGGGGCACAGACAATGAGTTCCATCCCTTCCTCATGGTCCAATGGCCTGGGACTCTGGCTCTGCTGGCTTCTGGGCCTTGTCCCCTGACCTACCACTCAAAGGCCACACTGAAGAGGCACCTAGAGGCTATACAACCTGGTCTCTGATGAGAAAAGGGTTACTCTTTACAGACACCTACGGAAAAACAGAGAAAATAAACGGTTCTAGCAGCTGAAGGCTCATCAGAGGGTGTGCACTTAGAAAACGTTTGCCAGCTAAGGCCCTCATCCTGGGCCCTGCTGGGCCCCGAAGTCTGTCATGGAGGAAAAGTGGGTCCAAACTCCTCCGAAGCTCACCCTTCCAGCGGGGAGCTGCTCAGAGCACACCCTAAAGGAGAGGCTGGTTCAGACGTGCAGCCCCAAGACAGACGTGCAGCTCCAGACTGACTGAGACACACCACCCATGTCCACAGGTAGCCCTACATGGAGGGACAAGGATGACATCACTTTTTCTCCACGCACACACTAGATGTGTGTGTGTGTGTGTGTGTGTGTGTATGTATGTGTTTAAAAAAATCAAATGATTTCCTTTAAACAAAATTGAAAATGCCATTAACCTATCCCTTTTAGGACCTTAAAGCTATCTAGTGCTGAGAAAAAGCCCCGTGAGCTTCCGTGGTGGGAATTGAGAGGTCACTTTGAACTAAAGGTTTGGACATCTCTCCTGCTTTGCAGTACTTGCAGCCAACCCAACCTGCACCCATTGAGTCAGGCAGTAAGGAGACACCCTGGAGCTAGCTGTGAGGGCTGAGAGGCAGAGCACAGGGTTTGCCAGGCACCAGCCTGGAGGAGAGGCAGCCAAGCAAAAGCCTAGTGTGTGAGGAAACGATGGTGAGTGAGTGGGGCAGCATGGGCCTGAGGAGGAAGTGTCTGGGACCTGTGGGTTTACACTGTCCGCTGGCAATTCTTGCATGGAAGCGTTTGGAGATAGAGGTAAGCAGTAAAGTGGTTGGTTCACCGAGGACAAAGTGAATGGTCGATGCTCCCATCCAGTGGAGTCACCCATTGCTCTCGATGCACTGGGCTCTAGGTGATCACAGCGGCCATTCTCCCCCGCCCTCCCCCACAGAAGCCCAGCAGGGGTGAGGTGGGACGTTGGCTGAGAGAGGGAAGAGCTCCTGCAGAGGCCCGCTGTGCCCTTGGCTCACTAGGCTGGCTAGGTGACTGTAGAGCCAGCTGGTAGACCGCTTCGGAGAGTTAACAACAACTCACATGGAAACCCTTTCACACCCAGAGAATCCCAGCGCCTCCTTCAGAGAAGCTCACAGAACAGACTCTGATGCTCAGAGCCAGCACTTCTCTAGGAAGCTGACTGAGAGGCACAGGGCCACAGGAAGCGGCTTCCGTGGTTGTTTTATAAACATTAACAAGGCTCTTAATTTTACAGCATTTAACAGCTTTTCTTTTTTGGCTCACTGAGATTCCTTTTTGTAAAGCTTGGATGTGAAAATGACTTAGAATGTATCTACATTTACAATGCATTCACATGTTTATTTAATGTCAATATACAGAGGACAGCCTCCAGTACTTGAGAAGTCAAGTATGTGCTAAGTCTTTTGCTGTGACAGGGACAAGGGAACAGCTAAAAGACAAAGCAATGGAACAGAAACATGGTTCTCAGGAAGTGAAGAACAATACTGATATTCAAGCTTCATAAGTTATTGCAACATTAGGAGCTCGGTTTCCTGGTAGTTCACAGCAGGAGGGCTCTTCAGGAAATTTATTCAAGTTGTGTAGAGATCAGATGAAAACGTAAGAAAGGAATACATGTTTTACCTTGACTTTCACTGTAGAGAAATATACCCATACAGCTTTACACAACGTCACCTAATGACAATCTTTAAACCCAAGTACATAGAAGTTAAAATGCAGGATTTTCATACTTTTAACTCAAGAGTCAGGAATTGAACCATGACACAAAGATCATGAAATAACTGCAGCATGAATGAAAACCTCCGCCTCATGGGCCAGTTGCTCCGTGAGCAGAGTGTTCTCACAACTGAACTTGGGATCTGAGTGTCAAGGTAACAGCTGAATGCAAGTGCTTTGCCACAGTAAGGCACAGGCCTTACCAGGGCCACACAGACGTCTCTCCCTGGGACAGACACCACACAGCACTTGGATGAGCACCTTGTTAACCTAAGCCAGCTTGTGGTCCAGTCAGCCCGAGGCAAGCAGCATGCTCTGACATAAACAGGGCATGGTGGGTGTGGTGGCTTCTCCCATGCATTCCCAGGATAGAAACCAAACTCCAGCCATGTCTTCAAGTCAGTAGCAGGCCTATCCAGAGAAGTGCGTTGGAGGCTCCACAGAGAAGGGAAAGGGGACCTCAACAGTGGACACACATGCCTCAGTGGTGCAACTGGCCCTGAGCCAAGATCCATAAGAGACCACGGAGCCCTTCAGCCTGACTGCCCGAAGCATAGCCTGCACTCCAAGATCAGCCACTGGAAAAGCCACCACTAAACTCTGCCCCTAGTTTTCCCTCAGGTGGCACTGGGTTTCCACAGGATCCTTCCTAGCCCTCTGTGTCTTGTGTCTTGTTACTCCTCACACTTCTGAGCTTGCTCAACAAAGAGAACATCTCCCTCCAGCAAGCGGTGAGAGGACCTCGCACACAGGTACGTCCATGTGCTAAGGCTAGGCTCACTTATGTTAGCACAAACTCAGTAATGTTTAGAATTGATTAAGAATTCAGACTGCATCACAGGATGAGAAGGAGTGGCTGTGTCCTGGGTGTTTCAAACACTAGAGGTGACTACTGGCCGCCACCTGGGGTGAGCTGTGTGTATACAGCCCTTGTCCCACCTGAGGAGTGCCTTTGAGACACTGGCTGCTCCTCTCCACCGCTGAGTGGAGAGTGCTCTAATGGCACGCACCCTGCAACCCGATCTCAGGGGCTCCCAGAGCCCTTCTAAACTCAACCACCAGGACAAACTTAATGTTCTTCACCCTGTGTGGGCTAATTTGGAGGCGGAAGCTACTAGCTGCAGGTGTCACCTAGTCTCTCTGGAGCATTTGCTTTTTAAAGAAGGTACAACTTGTAAGCCTCTCCAGAGGGCTGGGACGTGGCCCTGGCTCAGAAGTGCAGCGTTTGGCAGGTGTTGAGTCCTTTGGCCCCACACGCACAGAGAAGGAAAACTGGGGAAGCTGATTCACCACAGCTACAGTGCAGCTGGTTTCTGGAGGCACCACAAAGGTCGCTGTGGTGGGCAAGCAGGAAAGGCAGGAGGCCCCAGCTGTACAGATGTGCCCTCACTGAACCCAGCGGGACTCTGGGCTATACCATGTAGACTGAACTTCTGCCTGTAAGAACCTCCTGCCAAAAGCTGTTTTATTCCAAGGAGCTAGTCACCAAAGACACTCTTGCTCATGAAAATGCTCAGGGAAGTTTTGGTGAGGAAGCTCAGAGTTTAAGAAAACTAAAAACATCTCCCCAGATTTCTCTGGGACTACTGTGGAAGCACAGTGGCCCTAGTCCTCATTCTCTGGAGATCAGGAACCACCATGACAATTGTTGCGTTCCCATGACCCCCCACACCTCGGTCTGCAGGCACAGGAGGAAGGGCCCCGCCCCCTCCGGCACCAGCACCAGCGCCCTCTTCTGGAGCTGCCGCACCTTTAGTTCTGGTCTTGGAGAACACCTTGCACTCTGTCCTCCTGCCTGCAGAACTGCTCTGCCGGCTGTCAAAGAAAGGGGGGCAGGAGTCAGTCAGGGGGGCAGAGTGGGCCCGGAGCAGCACCACGCCCTCCATGCAGGGGCCAGCCTGGGCCAGGTCATGCAGCTAAGTCAGCCCTTTAGAGCTGGCCTGGGCTCTTACCAAACCCTGAACCTAGCAGGGAGCCCAGGAGGGTAAGACACACACACAGCAAAGGACCCAAACAAGGTTCCCAGGTTAATCTCTAAGGACACAACACTTAGTGGTAGAAGTTGGAAGAGATTGTGACTAAACCCCAAATCACAAACTGTGACATTTTTCTGGGGATGCAGAAGAGAATTTATAGGTTTCCAGACAAAAACAGTGGTGGGGGCCTGGTTTTCTTTTTTCCTTTAAAGGAAGTAGTATCCACCTTGTTCTGCCTCCCCCGCTTCCCACCAGCAAGTGAGAGTCACTCTGTCAGCACCCTAACAATTTCCCCTTGATCCCAGCTCACGGGGCTGGGAATCTGTAAGCGCCCATTATCTGTGCTGGGTCCACAGATACACATGCAATGGCCCCTGCCAGCAGAGAAACCCTCAAACTGAGAGATCACTACAGGCTCCACCATGAGCGTTACTTACCTATGACTGGCCACACACAAAGTCCTGAATTTGGAAACTGCATAGTCAAATGACTCAGAAGCATTTGGAAGTGAATTTCAGAAGCTGCACATGTAGTGTTTCATTCTAGCCTGCCCACCCAGCAGCTCAATCTGACCTCTGCCGTCCTCAAAGTATACACGGCAGCGTTCTCTGCTACCTCAGATCAGAACCCTATAAACAAAGGAGTCAGTTTTCAGGGCAGATGGGCCATGAGCACCCCTGTGAAGAGTTAGGTGCTCAGGGACATGGAATGCCTTGGCACACAGTGAGATATGCTGGAGACTGCCATGGTCTCACAGGCAACACGCTCCCGTAGCTATCACATTAGACAGCAGCCACTCTCAAGGAGGAGGAAGTTAGGGATGGGGCCCGGATCCACCATGAACATGGAAGAGCAAGCCAAGGGGCTTTCTGGAGAGGGGAGCCAGTAGCTGACCCCTGTCTACCTGAGTCCTGACACCTGGGAGACATAAAAGCCTGGCGAAGTCTTCATTACTGAGCCATGTTCACTACTGGAGCCAATACAAATGATCATTACTGCTATATTTAATTACAAAGGTGTACAACACAGAAAATATCCTAAATGTTCTAAATAAATTAAGAAATTAAATTTATCATTTTGACACAAAACACCCAGCTCAACGAACTATCTTCCACTGGGAAAACTAGTGTTTGAAAAGAAATTCCTCAACATCTGAGCAGGACCTAAGCAGCTGAGAGCAAACTGCCACTTCTCCTGCCACAGGGGAAGCTGACACAGCACTGCTCCTGAGAGGACACAGGCCAAGAGAGGGATGGCACTCAGGCAGGACCTGAGTCCTACAGCAGCATCTATCTCCAAGAGTCCTGGACTCACAGCTGCTGTACAAGAACATGAAGGGTGTGTGTGTGCTTCTGTGCTTTCCCCAAACGCCACGTCAGGAGGTGCAATGCAGCCTGGACACCTAACAGTCCACACAAGGCAGAACCCAGGAGCCTGTCCTTGACTTCCAGCCAACTTCCTGACCCTCCCCCTCCATACAACACAACAGACAGAACCTCCTTTCTGCTGCTGGGGAAAACCTAAGCTGCGTGCATCTAACATGTGAGTCTTAGCTGATGGGGCAAGAGGCCTTCTCAAAGCCGTGGCTGTTGTCCTTGGCCACAGAACATTTTAACTGCCCAGGCTCTGGAACACATGGAGATTTTAGTGCACAATTTCAATCAGAGTTCTACAAACTGCTTCTTTGAAAAAAGATGTTTATTAAACAATTTTAATTGTCATAAAATGACTAAAATGGGTTTTAAAAATTAAGGCTCTTCTCTTTCTGTGGATTGCCAGACAATGTAAAATAATATCAATCAACCCTGATGAACGCTTTGTTCTACGTTAAATTTCATAAATTCCTAAATAGTTTATAATTTAAGATAAAAAGTTGGACTATAAATGATAATTAATATCCATCTGTACTGACAGACACTGACCAGGTATACAACAGTCTAGTTGAGTGGTTACGCAAAAAATATCCCAGTTAAAGCATAAATTTTGACTTTAGCATTTTAATGTCATTACTTCTCCACACTGTCATGATTTCCCTAAAACTGAGATAGCCTGATACAGGAATGCTAACTTTGGGGCTCTATCTACCCAGAGGGACGACTGGCTTGGCTGGCAATTAGTCTGATTATATATTTTTTAAATGCTCTAAGGTGAATTATCAAATGATTCAGAATTACATGGCATGCAGTATCCAAAATTATGGCTCTGATGCACTTAGAGTTACATTAAGACGTGTCATTCACATTCATTGTACATCCCACCCCTCCCACAGGAAATAAAAATCACTACCTAGTCAAGTTCTAGATCTGGTGCAGCATTAAGGATTAAAACTTACCACTTTACCAGGCCTTGCCCATGTGCAAATAAATCCCTCCTGACAAGCAGTGACTATACAGTCTTCAAGAAAAACCAATACCGTCAGTCTTTCATGAGCTATCTTTTTACAGATCAGTGGCTCTAACAAGGGAACATCTTCCATCCGAGGACACAGGGATGTCCCCAGAGTTTTAGCGGGGTCCGTTTTGGCTTTAGTAACTAGGTTCAGTTTGTCACTGCTCTTGCTGGAAATGTGTCCCATGCTATGATTTCGTTTATGGTCTTTCTCGTGGTGTCTCTCCTTCCGGTCATGTAGCGACAGAGTTGCAAACTTGCTGACCCCAGAGGCAATGGCCCCGTCCATGACGCTGCTTTTGCTACCAGCATTGGAGACTGCTGAATGTGGAAGGCTATTGGACCGTGGCAATGGAGGGGGCACAGAGTTCCCAGGTGTAGTGACACTGTTCCCATTGCTTCCGGCAGGTGGACTTGTGGCATTCATAACGTTTGTATGTGTCCTTGCTCTTGAGAGGGGCTGGTGAGGGAAAAGGATGTCTTCTGTAAGGTCCCATAAACACAGCTGTGTATCCTGGCCCACTGAACCAAACCGATACGTAACACTTACAGGGCGGCTGTCTGTAGAGTTCCGTTTGGATAGCCTAGACTGTGTACTGTTCGCTCGATCTCTGCCAAAATGAAGAAGGTCCTGGAAGTCCTCGTCACTGCCACTAAACTCCATAGGGTCGCTTTCTTCTACGCTAGTAGTATAGGGATCAAATGCTACAACACTGACCCAGGATTTGTGCCCATGGCCTCTAGCTATTACTCGGCAGTCTAGAAAGGACCAGACTGTCACCAAGTCGTCCTCTCCACCTGTCACAATGTACTTGCCATCTGGGCTCCAGCACACACAAAGCAGGCCCCCAAAGTAGCTTTTCATTGTACCGTGCAGCTCCACTGAGTCAAAGTTGAACACACGCAGAAACCCGTCCTGGCTCACACATGCTAAGAACTTGCCATCTGGGGAGAAAGCAAACTCGTTGAGGGCCCCCTCGCCCACCGTCCACTTAAGGAGAGGTTCCTCGTGGATTTGCTCTTGCAAGTGTGCACAGCAAAGCTCTCCCCCTGCTTCAGGAGCTGGTAGTGGGGGGCTGTGGTACCACAAGTGTGCTCCACGTTATACAAGTACATGCTCCCACTGGAGTGGGCTACTAGGAAAAGGCTTTCCGAGCCGGGAACCCATCTGACACAGGTTACGCGTGACTTGTCTATTAGTCTCTGTGAAGACAAAGAGAACACATTATCACAATGGAGAAGTTAAGGTCTACTTTTCCAGAAAAAAAAAACCTGTCTGCTTCTTGGTCAGAAGGTAATGGCCCATTCAGGCCCTCCACACTTATCCTGTCAGGCAGGCCAGTGAAGCAAGCGCATGTGGCCCGTCCCAGAGCTGCACCTGGGTGCCAGGATCAGGTCCCGGGCACACCAGGGTGAGACGGCCCGTGGCCCCCGATGGGAGGACAAGTGTCAGTCCTCATCGCTTTCTTTGCCTTTGTCACTGTAAGCCATGCGCTGACTCATTGTCCCTTTCTGTGGCTGCTCAAGGGCAGGGAATCATCTGTAGCCTGTGACCAGCAGAACACAGGATTTGAAAGCATACTTCCTGGGTGGGCAGGATGCAGTTCTGGACTCACTATGGCTTTCCTCAATCCAGACGATGGCCTGTGAGTATCTTGCCCACATCTCCTCATTCTGTAACAGGATGGAGGCTAGCTTGGGAGTCTGCTCTACCGCTACCATTGTGTTCCATGCTCACCTCTGCTCTACTGACCTAGTTGCCTCTTTAGCTGCTTGTATCAGTGTCTTGCCTTTAAAACCAAACTAACAAAAGCAAGACATGAATGCCACTCAAGATATACACAACACAAAAGGGAGGCCGGGCAGTGGTGGCGCACGCCTTTAATCCCAGCACTTGGGAGGCAGAGGCAGGCGGATTTCTGAGTTCGAGGCCAGCCTGGTCTACAGAGTGAGTTCCAGGACAGCCTGGGCTATACAGAGAAACCCTGTCTCGAAAAAACCAAAAAAAAAAAAAAAAAAAGATATACAAAAATACAAAAGGGGTAGCCTTCTCTGTGTAGACCCTGCTATAGGGGCTCACTAGAACACACACCCTCCACAGGTTAGAGTCTCAAAATTACATTACCAGAAATCACCAGAAGTTCCCAATCCTGCCATGGAACTTTCAAAAAGTCTCTGTTAAACCTACACTCTTTAATGGGTCAGCCCCTAGGGCTTAAGCACTTCCATTTTACCTAACTGGCTGGGGTTCCCCAACATGAATCTCAGAGAACAGTCAGGGCACACTGGTTCCCCATGAATCTCAGGGAGCAGTCAGGGCACACTGGTATGGACTTGATGCCCAATTGGTCTGGTGACCGTATTTCCACGATGCATGTTGCTTTTACAAAAAAATGATAGAGATGAAATGCTGTGATTTTTAAAACAAAGAACAGAAGCTGGGGCGGGCTCGCGTGAGGATCTGGGTCTCGTTCATGGCACTGGAGCGACATCAGTGAGGACAGTGATAAGGGACAGGACAGAAGAGAAACGGAAGCTCATGCAAACGGGAGACCTCACAAGACACGGACTGCTAACAAGTCACCGACAGAGACACGTGGGACCCTGTGTCCATCCACGGCATGGAGGCCGGAGCTTCAAGTCCTGAGGTTTAGGCAGAGACTGTCAGCTACCACTGCTAACTGGCATAGAGCGTGACTGGCATCTTAGACCAGTAAGTACTGCCTCTGGGGATACTGTCAGCGTTTTTGTTCCCTGACTCCCATTTTGTGCTTGGTGACATGCCTATCAAAGGCACCCGCCTGAACACCTGCACTACTCCACGGGGTCCCATTAGACCATCACCATTTCTTAGCAAGGGGTCAGGTAATGTTCATGGCCACACAATAGCCTTTAGGGAAAGAGTACGTTAGGAGGGTGCAGAATGAAGAGACCTCCAGCTCTCCGGACCCTGAAGGCGCACTGCTGAGACTCTGTGTGTCCACTAGGTCAGGTTGTCCCAGCATCATCACTCTGAGCCCGGGGACAGGGGACAGGACTATACCAGATGGGCATGTTCTAAGGGTGTTCATGATTCCCTGTGAAGGGCTCTGTCAGGGAGCTCAGGGTTAAAGCCACACTGCTGGCCTGATCCTACTCCACTTTCCCCAATCACTATTACTCCATTACATGTGGAAAATTTTAAGGTCACAAAAGCTTCTAGCAGTATGATTAGGAGTAAATTTTTAACTACAGCCTTAAAGTACAATGGAAAAATTCCACTGTAACTCAAAAAATGTAATCCTGGTAAGAAAGTGCAGCCAAAAGTGTGACGGTGAGATACAGACAGCAGCAACAGTGCCTTCAGGAGGCGCTACTGTGGTGAACAGATGTGTTACAAAGCAATTTCACTCACGAACCAAAAGTGTGCACTACGGTCACCCTAAGCCAGTTTGTGCATGTCACTGACAGAGAAAACTGCACTACCATGCGCTGTGGTATGCAGCCCTCACTGTTTCCTTCTGGCCCTGGGAATTGGGCACATCAGTGTGAGCAATGACAGATCAAACCCCAAAGGGGCATGGCATGACAAAAGGCTTTACATTCACACTGTGATGCTCCTAACAACCCTCAACAGCAGAGGCACTCATAATTCATATGCATGACTACAGCAGAAAGCCTCTCTTGGACTCCTCCCTGCACTCAGGACCAACTAACTGCCTCCCCTTCACTGGGGTAAGCTCATCAACCCAGAGGGCATGCCCTCATAACTGGCAGATCCAGCACAACTCTCACCTCTGCTTTCCCTTCAGTGATACAACCTGTCATTTCAGAAATTCCCATGGACAGACAGCTGATGCTGGAAGCCCCTACTGTTCAGCGCTGGCTTTGAGCCAGGACAGTTTGCAAAAGTATGAGGAGTACACACACCAGGTTGTAAACTTTAGAGGGGCAGGCTAGTTGCCTCCCACGGAGACTGTAACAAATGATGCTCCCACCAGAGCCTACTTTCCCTGTCAAAAGGTAAGGCCCATGGAGAAACAGAAGTTCAGAGGTCAGCAAACTGGTCTGAAGTCACATCCATTCACATACTCACTCAGCACTGTATCTCATATGTCAGACATTCGTACATCAATTAAAACTGCCCTCCCTTCTCACACAGTAGATGTGGAGTAATGATGTAAAGGCTGTGCAGAGGACAGCTAAGAGAAGCCTCTTAATCTGGTGGGAGTCAGTGGACAGAACAGAGGCTGGCGCAAGGCATGCTGACAAGACCTGGGATAGCTGTGAGGAACAGATGCAGGAGCTCCAGAGTACAATAGTGGTGTGCTTCTGAGAGTGGCTCCAACATGGTTAGCTGTCTTTTATCCCATCGTCAAATGTCAACTGGCCTTAAGCCAGCCTGCCGTGGTCACCAGCAAAGGTTCCCTGCAACAGAGTGTTGACCTAGCTGACACTAGCAGAATGGGAAATGCACCCCTTCACCAGAGTCACTAACTCCAATTGTTCTAGGTTATTATTATGCTGAGTGTAACAAACAGAACAGGAAGTGCCCTATGCCCAGCTTTCAGTAAATAAGCAAAACACCTGGAAAGGTTTATTCAATAAACCTAAGAATAAAATTGACACAGACAGAATACGGGCATGGTGGTTAGGCTCCATAGGGAGTGTCAAGCCAGCTAGGAGGACTTGGCAAGACTGTCTCAAAAACAAAACAAAATAAAAATTTACATAGCCCAGCCTCTACACCAAAAAGGTCATGTTTTCATTTCAGAAAACATCTGCTGAAAAAAATGATAGATTCCTGTTAGACACCAGCGTTAGGCATCGGATCTTGTCGTTGGTTCTGAGCTTTCATAGGAGCAAACCCTCATCTAGATAAGCATTTTGGAAAGATATCCCAGCAAAACCCTATTCCTGTATGCAATTAGCACTGCACAGAGGTGGGCGGGGAGGCGGGAGCAAAGGGCCCAGGCTCTCACACAGTAGCTGGGAAACTGGAGACAACTGGAGCACCTGGAATAACTATGACCTGGGAAACAAGGCTGTGAAGTCCCAGGATGGAGCCATGCTGTGGCCTGAAGCCCTACACTGCCCCTTCCATGTTGCTGGCCTCAAAGGAGATGTGTTGTAAATGCAAAACACACACTGGATTCTGCAGCTGGACGGGAAAAGGGATGTCAATGATCTTATTCCTTATTTTTATATTGTATAGTGAAATATTTGGGTGTATGAGATAAAATACAGTATATTCTTACAATTAATTTCACCTGGTTTTCACCCTTTACCACTGTGAGTGCACACCTACAGCCCGCTCTATCTCCTGACAATCAGGCCACTGCAGACAGGAGCGTCAGTGGCTCCAAGAGGGTATGGGACAGAACAAGGGACAAAATGGATGGCCAAGTGAGGATGAACTGGTTTAGGAGGCCATGAACAGAGCTAATATGGCATGCCTATTAACAGTGAGTGGGGGAGTGGGTGAGGGGATGGTGATGGGGTAAAAGTGTATAGAGACCCCAAGTTGAGCCCAGGAGATGCTGGTAAGTTCAGCCTGTAGCTACTGAAATGAGCAGGAAAGTCAAACAAGGCAGCATGGGAGCAACACAAACCTGTGACATCCTAGGATCTCCGGATGACGCAAGGTGGATTGTACACTTCTGGGAAACTCTGCCCCGAGGGAGCACAAGGTCAACGTGTCATTTTTCACTAGAGTGACCACAGAGCTCTCCATCAAACAGCCAGCTTCCAAAAGACTAAGAGCCCATCTCTAAAACCACCTTTGTGCAAACAAGAAGAACCCAACTCAACTCATGCACACACAACAGCCCTGACATCTGTGTGCAGGGTTCAGGGCTCAGGGCGCAGGGCTCAGCCTCTTCCTCATCTCCTCAAGCCCACGTTGGACTTGCTCAAGTAACTCAAGGAAAAATATCACACCAAATAAGAAAAAGGCATCTGTCCACTGCATTAGCAGGAGAGTCCCTGGGTCACCACACTCGTTAGAAGGGAACAAGAAAACAAATCTGCAGCCACATCAAGTGTCAAGGACAAATTAATGTGAACTGAAGCTTTCTGAAGCATTCACTTTTATATTTTTTCTTACTTCTACCAACAAGACAAGCAGAAAAAAATATCTAGGGGTGGGTATACATTCTACAACACAGACATTAATTTATAATAAAAATATTAAAACAAAACAATTAAAAAGTTATTAGAAAAGCTATAATATAAAAATACTCTCTCTCTCTCACACACACACACAAATAAGCAACATAGGTGTAACTGGAGAGGGCTGAAGCTCTCCAAGGGGAGGATTATATTAGAAAAGGGTATTTTTAAAGCCACCAAGAAAGGATCAGATGTCATTTTTACCAATGTTAAAACTTTAAGAAGCAGATCATTGTGTGCCCATTGCCTTCCTTCAGTTAAAAAAAGCAACAAAACCAAAACTGACATAATGCACACCCCATTCTTTTTTTGTTTGTTTCTTTGTTTTTTTGTTTTTTTCGAGACAGGGTTTCTCTGTATAGCCCGGGCTGTCCTGGAACTCACTCTGTAGACCAGGTGGCCTCGAACTCAGAAATCTGCCTGCCTCTGCCTCCCAAGTGCTGGGATTAAAGGCGTGCGCCACCACCGCCCGGCTTCAAAACCTATTTTAATGATGGTTCTTAAACACTTTAACCTCCCTTCTGGCCCACCACCCACGAGAGGTAATGGGAAAGAAAGGATACAGAAAAGAGGACCTGTTTAGAAAGGTTCTTTGGAGCAACTCCTGTCTGTGTTGTCTGGAAATCACACCCCATTCTTAAAAGTCAGAACTAGCTAGAACACTGCAAAGCAGGCCCTGCTTCCTTCTCCCATCCTGGAGCCCCCATACAGGAGAAACCTGACTGAACTGGGAGACATCACCCCATCCATAACCCATCTCTTCCCCACACACACACACTCGTTAATCAAGCTAGACTTGATCTTAACACAGGACACGTGTGCCTGCTTTGGCCTCAAAGTGTAGAACAGAGGGTCCTAATACAAATCAGTAATAAAAGCAGCCAAGATAACAAGCTCTTTTATATTTTATAGCTTGCCACAATCAAAACATTACTTAAAATTCCCTTGTAGCTATCAAACACAGAGAATAAATGATTCTGGATGTCATCATGAGTAGGACATCTCTATCACCCGTTCCAAGGTTCAGGGAACACAGGAGAAGAAGCGGGCAGAGGGACCAAGAGATAACGGAGCCGTTAAGCGCACGGCCTACTCTTCTAGTGGACAGGGACTCCGTTCCCAGCACACACATGGTGGCTCACAGTTCCAGAAGATCTAATGCCTTCTTCTGGACACTAAAGGTATGAGACATGCATATGGTACAGTTTACATGCAAGCAAAACACCTACACACATTAAAATAAAGTAAGTAAGAAGGCTGAAGGATGGTCAGAGCTGGAGAAAGAGTTGTGGGACACTCATTTCTGGGTTGAACTTTGCTTTTTGTTGTTCTTAAAAACTTACTTTTTTTTGTTTTTTTTTTTTTGTTTTTTTTGTTTTTTCGAGACAGGGTTTCTCTGTATAGCCCTGGCTGTCCTGGAACTCACTCTGTAGACCAGGCTGGCCTCGAACTCAGAAATCCGCCTGCCTCTGCCTCCCAAGTGCTGGGATTAAAGGCATGCACTGCCACCACCACCCGGCAAAAAACTTACTTTTAATAACATGTATGTGTGTGTGTGTGTGTGCCCGCGCGCGCGCGTGCGTGCATGCGCACACATTCAGATGCCCTAAGGCCAGAAGATTTTCTGGATCCCCTAGAGCTGGACTTACATACTGCTATCAAGTAGTCAAGAAGAGTGCTAAGAACAGAACTCAGGTCCTCTGTAAGAAAAGGGCATACTTCATCACTGGTCCACCACCAGATTTTGTTTCTTTAAAGATTTATTTTGATCTTTATTAAGTATCTATGTGTGCAGTTACCAATGGAAGCCAGAAACCAATTCTGGGCCCTCTAGAAGAGCAACAAGTGCTCCTAACCACTAAGCTATATCTCCAGGCCAACACTTAAAAAAAAGTCTCTGTGTGTGCATAGTCACATGTAGAGTTCACAGGACACTTATGGGAGCTCTCTCCTTCCACCATCTAGGTCTCGGGCTTGGTGGCAAGCACCTTGACCAGCTCTGCCATCTCTGCAAACTAGTGGTTTTGGTCGTCACCTCATAGTATCTCCAGAAGTCTGGGCTCATTAACACCATGGAAGGGGGAAGGGGGAAGGGCTCACGGAGCCCCAGCCAGATCTGAATTTCTATCCATCAAGCAGTCGGAGGGGAGGAAAGCTGTTTGCTCCACAGTGCAGCGGCAGCGGCAAGCTGCTCATGCCCCTCTAAGCCATGCCCCTAATGAAACCCACTGGCTCACACACAGCAGACAGCAAACTAGAACTAACTGGGAAGTGGGCAAGGATATGGGAGGGTCGAGGGGGACAGTAAAGGGGTAAAATGGTCACAACACACCATGTGCTGCAACCGTCTGGGCCTTTTCTATGCCTGTCCAGGTTCCCAAATAATAACACAGAGGCTTATGTTTATTAATGAATGCTTAGGCCTTAAGCTAGGCTTGTTCCCAACTAGCTCATAACTCAATTATCCCACTTATATAACCTTACATTCTGTCTCATGGCTCCTTACCTCGCAGTGTCAGATCGCCTGCACCTGACTCCTTCTCAGAGCTCCTCTCTCTGCCAGGTATCCCACCATACTACCCTGCCTTTTGTTCTAGGCTACAGGCTTTTTATTTAAACCAATCAGAAGGTGCCTTAGGTAGGCAAAGGACAGAGACACAACTTCACACAGTGCACCAAAACATCACTTCAACAATGAACACATAAGAAAACGTCTTGATGGAGCCAGAGTGAGGATAGGCGGCTAGCGAGCTTCCTCCTGAGAGCCTCTCACAGCGCCTACGCCTGCCGCCCAGAGAGGCGCACAGCCACCTGTACCACTGGCTCTAAGGGACTCTGTCACTGGGTTATGACCTCCAAAAGGAGGTATGAACATGTATATACATGCACAGACTCATAGAAATAAATCTTTAAGAAAGAAAATTCCAGAGCCGGGCGGTGGTGGCGCACGCCTTTAATCCCAGCACTTGGGAGGCAGAGGCAGGCGGATTTCTGAGTTCGAGGCCAGCCTGGTCTACAGAGTGAGTTCCAGGACAGCCAGGACTACACAGAGAAACCCTGTCTCGAAAAATACCAAAAAAAAAAAGAAAGAAAATTCCATTATTAATATATGATATTTTTTTAAAGATTTATTTATTTTTTGTATAAGAATACACTGTCTTCAGACACACCAGAAGAGGGCATCAGATTCCATTACAGATGGTTGTGAGCCACCATGTGGTTGACAGGAATTGAACTCAGGACCTCTGTTAGAGCAGTCAGTGCTCTTAACCACTAAATCATCTCTCCAGCCCCAATATATGATAATTAAAAAAAAAAAAAAAACTTTCAAGTTGGGCAGTGGTGGTACATGCCTTTAATCCCAGCACTGGGGAAAGCAGAGGCCAACCTGGTCTACAGTGAGTTTCAGAACAGACAGAGCTACACAGATAAACCCTGTCTCAAAAACCCAAAACTAACAAAACAAGCAAGCAAACATACTTTCAAAATTCCTTTAAGTCACTGTCCTGTGGATATACCCCAAATCAGAACTTTTACAAAGAAAAATTTTGATTACTATAATATAACAAGTATCCCTTTCTAACACTTCTTTCCCAATATATAACCAGTAGTTACAAAAACAAACTCTTTGGTGTTCCAGCAAGTCAGAAACATCGATCACAATGCCTGGATAGACACCACCATCTTGTTGAACTATGTGGCAAAATACATAAAGGAAACAATAAACAGAAACCTCAGATCCACTTTAAGAAACTAGAAAAGGGAGAGGCAGGAAGGAGCTGAGGACTTCACTTCCCAGAAGGTCTGCGCATTTCCCCTTCCTTCTGGTCAGAAACAGGAGAACTGCATGAGTCTCTACACTGTCTGGAGATAGGCCCTACACTAGAAACAAGACAGTGCCAGGGCTCCCCTCTGTTTAGTCCTGGAGTGACCAGGGGCAAACTCAAGGTCAGCACGCATCTCTACTGAAAAGTGTGAATCCTCCAGTTATTACCCCATTAAGAAAGAAAGGAGAGAAGCCAGGCAGGTACCTCATACCTTTGATCCCAGTACTTGAGAGGCAGAGGCAGGCAGATCTCTATAAGTTTGAGGCCAGCCTGGTCTACAAAGTAAGTTCCTGGACAGCCAGAGCTGTTACACAGAGAAATCCTGTCTTGAAAAACAAACAAACAAAAGAACAACCCCCCCCCCAAAAAAAAGAAAAAAAGGAAGAGAGAGAGGAGAGGAGAGGAAGGGAGAGAGAGGGAGAGAGGGAGGAAGGGAGGGAGCGAGGAAGACTGTGATAATTAACAGTAAGCACTAGGATTTATAGATGATGTTTTGCTGGCTTTTTGTTTTCCAGTTCTTCTATAAACAAGCACTTAAAATTCCTATAGTTTTAATTTGCAGGCAAAAAAAAAAAAATTACCTTTGAAAATATACTTGTTTTTAGATATCAAAATGGTATCTATTTTTATCTCCAGTACATATGAAGAACTTACAATTCCATTTTCTTCACATATCTGAAAGTTGTATGTACCAGTACCAGACATCAGAACTGGGGCATGCAACTATGTACT
The DNA here is from genome assembly GCA_021653895.1 of Mastomys natalensis. NCBI lineage: Eukaryota > Metazoa > Chordata > Mammalia > Rodentia > Muridae > Mastomys > Mastomys natalensis. Next base: position 301,687 of record JAJTUV010000094.1, read on the forward strand.
CATGAATGCAGCAGGTAGGCAAGGGAAGAGATTCAGTGAGGAAGACAAAGAGACCCATGGCTTTGACAAGCAGGCCCACTCCGCCTTACCAGCGGTGAGTCTCTCTGCCCTACAAAATTTAAAAAAGGTTTATCCTTCAAATTCAGTCCACAGCACCTGCTCCAGTACTGCTCTCTCCCATCCCTCCAGCAGCTCAAGAGAAGTGAGGTGCAGACCCACAACATGGCTCCAGTACTGTTCTCCCATCCCTCCAGCAGCTCAGGAGAGGTGAGGGACAGACCCACAACATGCAAACAGAGTGCTGCTCTAACCTCGGGCGTCAGCAGGTAAGGATCCGTGTTCTTAGGTACTACTGAATTCTGTGGGTGTAGGGCATTAGCTGGTGTTTGGTGTTCTGAGGCATGGCATGAGAGGGCTGCAGTTCTGGAGTACGGTCAGCTCAGTCCCAGGGACCTTTTTTGTTCTAGCATACTCTCCCGACAGACTCTTGTATGGAATCTCAGAGCTGTGATCACGTGATGGCAACTCTCAAATTTTTATTCCTTCTTAAATTTCATTACATTTATGTATCTATTTGTTTGTTGTGTGTGTTCGTGTGCATGTGTGTGTCAGAGTGTGAGCTGGTTCTCCTTTCCCAAAGTGTGTTCTAGGGATGGAAAGCAAGTCATCCAACGTGGCCAACTGTTATCTGAACTCTCTGAGTCATCTGGCCTATTTCCCTACTTAGCAAACCAACCAACCCAACCAACCAACCAAAAAAAACCCAACCCTTCGGATCCATACTTAAAAGTATCTGCAGGTTTCTTAAACTAACCAAGTATACAATGCAACCTTTATCCTCCCTCCGTTACTGACTCCAGCTTCTTTCACAGTCTCACTCAATGCAGTGACAGCCAGAACCTTAAACTCATTAATACCTCCCTCCAACTCACTTTCTAAAAAGGAACCATAGTGAGTTTCCTAAACATCTGCAAACTGGAAAATACACTCAGTGGCTTCCCAGCACCCCCATCAGGCAGCTCCCGACTGCCAGGAACCCCACCTTTGGGAACCTGATGCCCTCTTCTGGCCTCCTCGGGCACTGACTACACAGAGACAAAGGGGGTTGGGGGAGAGGGTGGGAGGAGGATCTTTAAAAATAACCCAGATTGTCTTTCCATCCCCTTTGATCCAGGCTTCTTTAAGCAACTCTGCCAGGACCAGGCCCTGCCTGCTCATTCCTTACCTTACACTGCTCTGCCTAAAAGCTGTAGTCTTGTTTCCCTGATTCTGTGTTCTTTTCTATCCCAAATGGTTTACTTGCCACCTCTGCTGCAGAAATGGCCTTCTCTAGCTCCTTATGTTTGTGGCCTCCTCCTCCTCCTGAGAGGCTCACCTTGAAGCACACCACTTCCTCTGACAGAATTCTCACCTGACAGCTTAAGGCAGTCTGCACTTCCTCCCATACCACAATGGGTCACCGTCTGCAGCCAGCAGTATGTGTGGGTACTACTGCTATTTATACCTCTCCTCCAAGAGGGACACCAGAGGGCAGGTTTGATCTGCTGCTGCAGGCCCAGTGCTGTAGGTGGTCAAGGTCTGCTGAATGAGTAAGAGAACTGTCAAAAGGCTAGTTCAAGGCCCCTGCTCTCCCCTGGACACTCACTAGAACCTTCCCACTGGTCTTGCTACCTTCATGGTCTCTTCCTTCACTCTGATCCACCTTCTAGAAGTGACAAGAGATCCAAAAAACTACATTTGATCCTTGATTAAAAGCTACCCCCTAATCCATATTAAGTCCAAATCTCCCGGCAGGACATGAATAATTTGGCTGTAACTCCTCTTTCTAATGACTGCTGCTACACCACCAAGGCTTCACTCTGTTGTCATTTGATGTTCTAGTAAATGACAATGACAACTGTTTGTGTTCTGATTTGTTTTTTAGACAGGGCCTCATTCTGAAGACCAGGCTGGGACTGCAGGCACACAATACCATGCCTGGCTCCATTTCTTCAGTTAGCAGGGTACCCTTGCCTCCTTCCTGCCCTCACAAGTGCCCCAAGACCCAGTATTATATTGTGGAAGAACTTCTCAGACCCCTTCATGGAATCTAACTTTTTTCCCTCCATCCCTATTGTTCACTAGAGACAGGATCTATGTCCAGCCAAGACTGGCTTCAAATTAGTGATCCTTCTACCTCAGCCTCACAACAAGCTACTCCATGCTACCAGGCAATTCTGAGGGTGGTGGGGGAGATACCTAGAAAAATGCCTCAGTGGCTAAAAGCTTGCAAAGAACCAGTTCAATTCCCACCATCCATATGGTAGCTAATAAATGACTGTGACTTCAGTTCCAGGGGATCTGACACCCTCTTCTGACCTCCTCAGCACCAGGCATGAATGTGGTATACAGACATAAATGTAGGCAAAACACTTATGTACATAAAATAAGTAAGTTTAAAACCAGTCTTTATTTGACACATATTAAAGAAGACATGTGTTGAGTGTGGTGGAGCACAGCTTTGATCCCAGCACTTGGGAAGCAGAGGCAGATGGATCTCTATAAGTTCAAGGCGCGGCAGTGGTGGTGCACGCCTTTAATCCCAGCACTTGGGAGGCAGAGGCAGGCGGATTTCTGAGTTCGAGGCCAGCCTGGTCTACAGAGTGAGTTCCAGGACAGCCAGGGCTACACAGAGAAACCCTGTCTCTAAAAACCCCCCCCCAAAAAAAAAAAAAAAAAAAAGTTCAAGGCTAGCCTGGTCTACAAAGTGAGTTCTTGGCCAGTCTGATCTCCATGAGAACAAGAACAAACACTAGTAGTACTTATGCCAGCAGTACCTGCACTGTGGTGACGCTGCGGTGGCGGTGATAACATGCCACAGTCTCCCTGACCATTCTTACTAACTGAGCTGCTAAGACCAGGCTGAGTCTACAACCAGGGGGAGAGTTTCTGGAATTCATTTCTGGTTCCAGCTCTATCATGATAGCTCTATGAATTTGCTACCTGACGTGGACAAGGCACTCAGCACCCTTTGAAGATTTCTCCATCTGTAAAGTGGAGACCAACCTTTACTCTCCTACGTACCAGTCCCAGAACCCTACCTCACACCGGTGCTGAGCACAGCTGAGCACATACAGGCACACCTTTTCCCAGCATTCCTGCCACTCTGAGAAACTCGGCAGCCCTTGTGCCTGAGAAACGGACTCATATCACCAAGACTTGTGAAGACAATTCACTTTCAATTTGAGCTCCAAATGCCAACCTGGCATTAAAGCATAAACAGTAGTCCTGTTCTGAATAGCTGCTTCCAACTGCAATCAACAAGTAGGCAAGAACTTGTGCTTCCATCATGAAGAGGGAGGAGCTGCCTCCTGTCCTGTAGCTTCATCACTGATGTGGGCTCCAGCTCCCAACCCTCCCCCAGCACAACACACAACCCTTTCTTGTTTGCTAAGTGGCATTCTGTGCCATCCTCGGTCAGAACTGTGTCTGGGTCTTGTTTACCAACAGCTTGGCACAGGGTTCCATCCAGTCCCAGTCCATCACACGCTCTTCTACCCAAACACAAAGTCCCACAATGGCTCCAACTCCAGCTTCTGTTACAGTGCAGAGAAGAGCAACTCTGTGCCTCCTACCTCGCCATCTTCCTCAAGTCCCCATAAAAATAAAAAATAAAAAACCAAATCACTCAGCTACTTACAAATCAGATGATCAGTAAGAATACCTGAGTAAACAGATTCTTTTCTGATTAAATTAAAAAAAAAAGGGGGGGGGGAATAGGGTTAAATAGTTTTTCTCTTCAGCTATCTATTCAAAGGGCAAGTTTATTCCGAGTCAGCCCAGAGGCCCCAGGATGACACTGGACATGCAGACAGCATATGCCATAAGGACTACAAAGAATCAGAACTGTGACTGCCATGTATCAAGTTTGAGGCTAATCTTCCCCTTCCGAAAATTCCTTCTTACAAAGTAGAGTTTTAAGCACATTTCTGCTCCATATACATGATATTGAAACTTAAGCAGCAGGGCAAAGCACACATCTTTCTGACACGAAGCCCACGAAATACAACCTTTCATAAAAGGCTGAGTAACAAAGTGGAGATTGGAACCCAGACTGTCCACCTCAGCAAGGGTACTGCATCTCTGCTATTTCCTTGGAAAGTCATACTGAAACAGAAGAGGAAAAGTACCAAATACGAAGTAATACTTGGAACTGAAAACCCACTGTAACAGCTTGAATAAATACAATCTATTTGCCAACTTCTGTGTGCTATGTAAAAGTCCTGACATATTCCTAATGTAAGTGAGACAGCTCAAGTTCCCATCTGAACAGAACAGAAGATGTGTCTGAGACCCCAGTGCACAACACCGCAAAACCTGTGTCTCTTGGCACACTTTCAGGTCTAACCATGTTCAAGGGAATTGTATAAGAAATATTTTCAAGAGCATGAAAGCTACCCCTTAGCCAAGCACCTGTCAAACACATACACAGAAGCTAAGCTGCAGCTTGAGCATCCCGAGGACACGTTACCACCACGTCAAACCATCTGTATAAAACTGCCCAACGATGTGAACAGTGTCTGGAACGCTGCATTTTCTTGTTTAAAATATACATATCAAGAGCTGGCAGTGGTGGTGTATGCCTTTAATTCCAGAACTTGGGAGGCAATAGCAGAAGGATCTCTGTGAGTTCCAGACCAGCCTGGTCTTCATAGTGAGTTCCAGGCCAGTCAGGGCTACATTGCAAGGCCCAGTCTCAAAACAAAACAATAACAACAACAAAAACCCAAAAATCATATCTTATGTTATCAATATGCGTGTCCCCATTGTCTAAGTGATATGGTATGCATATATGCACAGATGCATACACCCGTGGAGGCCAGATGTCAACATGCTATAGCATCCTCTACTATTATATGTCTTCTTAAAAAGACAAAACTGGGTCTCTCCCTGAAGCGTGGAGCTCACTTGACTCATCTAGACTAGCTGAGTATCAAAGGATCCTTCAGTCTCCACTTCCCAGGGATGGAATGAAAGATACATGTAGGCATGCCTGACTTTCTATGTGGTGCTGGAAATCCAAAACAAGACTTTATCCACTGAGCCACCTTCCCCCACCCCCATGCAGAGGGTTTTAAAGTCCCTGCTGTAGATAGCTGATCATTCTCTGTACAAATGCACAAAACAGTTACTTCAAGGAAAATCACGTTTAGCACATTCATCTACCACATTTAAACTTACATAATACTAGGTAAAGACAGCAGAGCCAATGGAAAACGGGCTTAGCTCAAACTGTGAAAAGGCCTGCTCCCTCTGAGTGAGGACACAGACATTCTTCCGGGGGTTCTCAATAGCTGAGGGAGCGCTACTTACTTCCTCATTAAATAGCTTGCTGGTTTCTTTCTTGATTGGGTCTATAAGCTGGACTTGGCCTGCGGAAAAGCCCACTAGGAGAGAGACGCTCTCTGCTGTGGCTGTTAGGTGGTTGAAGTCATGACAAGTGGGCTGTGTTCCTTTGTATATCCTTTTATCTATTGGTTTACTCAAGTCAGCAGCCTGGAGGGAAAGAGAAAAATAATACAATAAACAGCACACTAAGGTGAGAAAGCTAAGTTAAACTACTTTATATCCCATTATGAACTACAATTTTTTAAGTTATTTAAAATTGTGACTTAACATTCACTGCATATTTTACAAAAACAATTTCACATATGTAGCCAATTAGATATTTAGACTAACTATATATATTCATTCGTAACTGTCATTTCCACAACTTTTCCTCCTTCAAATACATGTAGCAATGACTTCTGAATTCAGAAGGAAAACTGGTTTGATCCTAAATTCCACATTTCCAAACGCATTCCAAGAATTCTAACGCAGTAAGTCTACCCACAGTAAGCTCGGGATTGTCTACTGCACCGTGCCCACACCTCGGTTACCTAGAGCTCACTCAAGTGTGGTCCACAGACTGCTAGGCAACTCACAGTGCAGACTCTCAAGCCCCCTCCAGATCCTGCCCTAGAAATGATGGGGGTAGCTCCCGAGCTGTAGTTTGACAAGTGGCCGATGCCTCAGCATCTGAGAGGCACTGCTGGAGCCAGTCAGGTAAGGCTTCCTTCTCTGCTGCTACCTTTAGGTCACTGTCCTACCTGGCAAATGTCAGAGCTGGATTTGGAACCCAGACCTGCTCTGCTGACCATAAGCAGATGTGGAGAAAAACACATCTACTACATTCCAAGGTCAAAAAGCAAACGGCTTCCAGCTCGACTTTTCAATGGGTCCCCAAATTCTCCCCATTAAAATTTTTTTTTTCCTTTTTGAGACAGGTTTTCTGTGTAGCCCTGGCTGTCCTGGAATTCAGTCTGTACACCAGGCTGGCCTAGGACTCACAGAAGTCCACCTGCCTCTGCCTCCCAAGTGCTGGAATGAAGTGTGTGCCTTTTTTTTCCTTCCATTTATTGTGTGTGCACCCCCCAGGAGACATGTGGAGCCCTGGAAGCTGGCAGACAAGTTACACAAGTCAGGGCTCTGCTTCTGTTTCTACTACCTGGATCACAGGGACTGAACGCAGATTGGCAGGTTTCCTTTCTTTTGCAAAAAGCATATCTTCTTCAAGAAGTGTCCCATGGAAGCGCAATGCGCTGGGTTGTTTCTGCTGAATCGGATAGCCATACCCCCTCCTATGCTTGAAAATCACAGGTGGAGGGCCAGTTAGATGGCTCAGTGGGTACAGGTGCTTGCTGCCAAGCCTAATGAGCCTTTACATACCTACACAGACATTAAAGTAACTAACTAGAAAGGGAAAGACAAAAGCACAGATGGAGCAGTCTCTCAAGCATGTCCGTCTACTCTCACTTCCTCCTCACCCCAGGCACCACTGCAAACCCACAGACCCCGTACCCTCTTCCTCCAAAGGGGCCCGTGACACTAGATGACTTTGTGTTTGACTCCCAAGTAACAATACTTAGTAGAAAAGAGGACTTCAGAATTGTGACTATGAGTAAGCTCCAGACTGAGGACTCTGTAGTTAGGACCCGAGAGGGACATGTGGTCCTGGAAGCCCAGCACAAAGGAGACAGGCTACCTTCCCAGCTCACCTCTATTAAAGCACAGGGAAGCTGCACACCTTCACTCCCAGCATTGGAGAGCAAAGATCAGAAAGATCTCAGAATTCAGGGCCACACAGTAAGATCTTGCCTCAAAACACAAACCAACCAAAACCAGTGAGACTTTCTATCGATCCCAGCAACTGTGGGCCCGAGTGGAGCATAGGACAGGGGAGTGTGCACAGGAGACAGCACTGACGTGTGGTCAGCTTTTTGAAGCAGGGTTTCTCTGTGGATCAGGCTGGCCTGTCTAACCATTTTTTTTTTTTTAAACTAACAATTGGAGTTGGGCAGTGGTGGTACACACCTTTAATCCTAGCAACTGGGAGACAGAAGACAGAAGCAGGCAATCTCTGAATTCCAGGCCAGGCTGCTCTACAGAGCAATTCCAGGATAGCTGGGGGCACATTTTGAGACCCCTGTCTCAAACCCACAGTCACCCCTACCCAAAAAGAAAATTATTGAGAAAGATGAATGAGAAAGGTTTAATGTATAGGAGTGTTCTGCCTGCACCTACACCGAGAGGGCCACAAGAGGGAATCAGATCCATTCCATCAGATGGTTGTGAGCCACCATGTCGTTGCTGGGAATTGAACACAGGACCACACAGCTGGACCCTAGGACACTTGCACTCTCCTGCCTCAGGCTACTCTTCTGTGCAAGCTCCTCTCTCCTACCCAAACTGTGAAGCCTGAAGTGATTCCCCCACACACACAAATTATTTTTCTACTACATCATGGACTCTACTATTGGTACTTGCTATCCCTGCAGTCTAGCCTAGGCAGGAGGAGGCCACCACACAGTCTCAGTTCAAACAGCATGGCTGTCTCCCAGATTGTCTTCTCTCAACAACCAATCACCTCGCTCTGCGTATTTCTGTCCTACTTCCTCCCAACTGTGTATGACACTACTTGGGGCTCACACCTGCCTCTAATGGCAGTAGTCACTTCCTGAGCCAGCCTCAGCCCCGATTCAAGGGGTCATGACTCCCTGGTTTCCCAGCTCCAGGCCATCTGACAGAAGGGGAAAGTTTAGACTTTCAAACTTGCAAAGTTAAGTGCAAATTTAGCCTTAAACCCAACCTTCCTTCTTGACAGCTAGCTTTTTCCTGTCACTAATCAAAGCATGAAACCTCTCTGTTTGCCACAACACACCTTCTTTCACAAAGCAATAGTTCTCTTTACTAAAGAGCAGCCCCACACTAGGAACTTGAGACTATTACCCATTTCATGTCTGAGAACAAACTATGGGGGGCTGCAGGGTCATGGCCAGTGTCCTCCTCTACCTTCAGTTACTCTCTGTGCCACCATGCCAAGCCTCAGTGGACAGAGTCTCTTTCTACAGCTTTCCTGTGCTGTGCCCTTAGCTACAGTAGTCTCCATGGTCACCTTCAGGAATCCTGCCAGTCACTTTTAAGACCCAATGGTTCTCTTGGCTACTACTTTGTGCTCCTCAATTTATCCAAGTTCCCAAGCACTTCAATAATTCCAGTCTAAATGTGTAAGCACTTGCATGGCTTCAGAAGTTTTAGTTCTTTAAGATTTACTTTTATGTGTACAGGTGATTTGCCTGTATGCACACTTGTGCCCCATGTGTATACAATACCTGTCAAGGCCAGAGGGCATCAGATCCACTGGGACTAAAGCACACATCACGGTGACCAGGAAGAAGTGAGCCAGGTCCTCTGAAAGGCTACACATGCTCTGACCCCCTGAGCCTTATCTCTAGGCCCAGAATTACTTTTATGTTATCATGACCTAGGGTTCAACTGTGTCTCTGTATGTCCCAAAAGCAGTGTAGGACCAACTTTAAAACTTTCTCATCCAGGACTGGAGAGACTGCTCAGTGGATAAGAGCACTGGCTGTTCTCCCAGAGGTCCTGAGTTCAATCCCCGGCAACCACATGGTGGCTCACAAGCATCTGTAATGGGATCTGATCCCCCCTTCTGGGAGTCAGGTGTACACGCATGTACAATAACTACTCCCTTAAGGAGTAGAATTTCTGAATTAAAGGTTCTACGAATTCAGCTTTTGGCTTTCAGCTTCCTACTGGCTTCTACATGCTTTGCATCAGAATTGTCAATCAACTCTTCTAAACATGAATTCGTAACAGAGCCAGTTTCTTTAGACTTCTTACCAGTTTTAAGAAAATTAAGACATACTTGGTTTCTAGCCTCAATAGAAATCCACCTTACCACACACACTATTTACTGAAAAAAAAAAAAAAAATACTGAAGAAAGTACATTTATTATTCTTGACTGTTTTCAATGTTAAAAGTATGTATGAGTTCAGAGTTCTGCATATGAAGTTATTAATCTCATCATATTCATTAGTCCTCAACGTAGTGAACATTGTAAGTAATGCTTCAAACATACATACTTGCCAGGCGTGCCAGGCGTGCCAGGCCAGCGATCCTAGCACAGAGAGTGGAGGCAAGAAGACCAAAGAGTCAAGGTTATCCTCAGTTATAGACTGAGTTGGAGGTCAGCCTGGGTAAAATGAGATCCTGCCACAAAACAACAATAAAATTCAAAGCTAGAGGTTAACTTATGGGACCTGGCCTGTCTCAAACTACAGAAAACCCAAATCCAAACCAATATGTTTCAGCCCAGGCTGAGGCCAGCCTGATCTACAGCGTGAAAACCTGTTTCAAAAAGAAACAAATGCAAAACAGACCCCACAACTTGGGTGGACACACTTGCAAGCATTCGGGAGGCTTCAACAATCAAACAAAGCCACAAAGAGCTAAACAGTGAGACCTAAGCCTTTAAAAACTCAATAGGACTGGAGAGGTGGCTCAGGGGTTAAGAGCACAAGCTGCTCTAGCAGAAGACCTGTGTTAGTCCACACGGTGGCTAACAAGCATCTCTAATTCCACTTTCAGGGGGTCCGGCATCCTCAGGCACCAGCCAGCCATATGGTGCACACGATAAAACATTCTTTTTCTGTGTCCACCAAGCATAACTAAGTCAAACCATCTTACAGATAAATAAAAACTTTAATGAAGGAGGGCAATCCCACTAGGCAATCAGAGCCAATGCCCAAAGTTCTAGTTTGTAAGAATTCTTTAATAATCCTGATTTCTCTCTTCCTTGGGTCACAGATTCTCTGTGGATTCTTTTCCTAAAGTACGATAGGTGAGAAATTGTTCTTTCCAGCTCACACTTCTACCCTGCCTGGCTCGCTGGGGAATACTGCTAAGCTAACAGAGTACTGGTCAGGGGCAGCCTGGGTACCCCTGACTTTGGGCCTGTGTGTGGTGAGCACAACCAAGCCGCATCACGAGCTTGCTTTGAGGAACTCGCTAGCCGACCCTCCAGGGTGTCCAGAGCATTTGATATGATATGAGAAACATCTGACTCCTTTTGAAAAAAATGTGTTAAATGACAGCTGCTAAATGTGTTATGGGAGCAGTGCAAATGATAAAGGTGAATTCAGTCTCCTTCCCATCCATATTTGAGAGATACTTCAGGACAAACCAGTCTTTTTCCAAGAAAAGACTAAGATGTCCTTTTACTGCCGAGTTTAACAATTAAAATGCTCACATGGAGAAAGTGTGCTTTGTATTCTTTCTTTGCCTGCAATCACTTTTCTCACACCTAATCCCACCCCCTTCCCTCTGAAATGCTTTGCTCTAGCACTTCCTGCCCAAATAACAGTTTCAGGCTCACCTAAGGCCTGCACATCCCATTTTGGCCCAGCATGGCTCAGCCTCTGTGGTGGATTGATAGATTTGGGCCCCAAACACTCGCATGTATGAATGCTTAGCCTATAGGGAGTGGCACTATTAAGAGGTGTGGCCCTACTGGAGGAAGTGTCATTGTGGAGGTAGGGCTTTGAGGTCTTAAATACTCAATTATGCCCGGTGTGAAAAACATCCAGTCTCTCCTTGCTGCCTTCGGATAAAATGTAGAACTCTCAGCTCCTTCACTAGACTAAGAGTCTGCTTGGACACTAACATGTTTCCCGCCATGATGATAATGGACTGAAGCCCTGAAACTGAAAGCCAGCCTCAATTAAATTCTTTTCTTTATAAGAGTTGCTGTGGTCAGGTGTCTCTTCAGAGCAATGGAAACCCTAGTTAAGGCAGCATCCCTGGTCTGTACCAGTTTCCTTCCACCCTCTCCTATCCTGTCCACGTAATCTCATACAAACTGCCAGACTCATACAAAACTTCCAGGGCTCTTTTGCAAGACAGAGCAGTTCAGCCATCCCAGCTTCCCAGTGGGCTTTTTGCCTGTGTGTGCATGCCAGCCTGGCTTTATATCCAGCTTTTGCCTGGAAACCTTTCCCTACTGCAGTTTCCACACAGATCTCCACTGTCCTGTACAGTGCTGCTTCCTCTCATCGAGGTGGTCTTTCCCGACCTTTAGAGTGATTTAACAAGACTCCATACATTGTCAAAGTCCAACTCCTTTTTTAAAAGTTCAATGAAATGGTCAGAAGGCTACCAAAGCAAAGAGTCTGAGCATATCTCTTAAAAAAAAAATTTGCAGGAAGTTGGGTGGTACCAAAGGTCACCATTACATTAAACTCTTTAGAACTGTAAGGGTGGTGTTTTACATTATCATTCCCCATGTGTCCTCTGGGGTTCCCAGGATTCCTCACAGGTTGTAGGCTTGCACTGCATGCACTGTTACCCCCTGAGTCATCTCACTGGCCTCTACTATCATTCTTCTTGATCACATCTCAGATAAAAAGGATAAAAATGTTTTTTTAAGCTCACAAAAAAAAACACCTACTTCATGGGAAAAGGAGTGCTACAGGCATGTTATCTTAAAACATGAAATCCAAAATAAACTGCCATATAAAAACTGTTCCACAGCTTTAACTTAGACTTGAGGCTTCTAGTGCCTATCAAGAGTTAGTACACAGTCTAATGCCGGGGTTGGCCCATTCATGTTCTGGAACTGGAGAAAACTTTCTGTCTTAGTTTGGGTTTTATTGCTGTAAGAGATATGACCAAGGCAACTCTTGTAAAAGGAAAACATTTAATTGGGGCTGACTTGCAGTTTCAAAGGTTTAGTCCATTATTATCATAGTGGGAAGCATGTCAGCATCCAGGCAGACATGGTGCTGGAAGAATTCTGTCTTGATCCGAAAGCAGCTAGGAAAAGCCTGGCTTCTACATGTAGCCAAGAGGGAACTCTCTTCCACACTGGGCGGAGCTTGAGCACTAGGACACCACAAAGCCTGCCTACACAGTGACACACTTCCTCCAACAAGGCCACATCTCCTAATAGTGCCACTTTGCATGGGCCAAGCATATTCAAACCACCACACTTTGTAAGCCACAGGAGACACTAAGCATTCAGAGCTGAGACATAACTGCCTAGTGACAAAAATACCACACAGACATTCTCAAAATGTTCACTACTCCATTTATAATCTATAGAGGCAAATGGGTAACACACAAATAATAGCTGTACACCATGTGCAGATGTCGGCCATCAAGCCTCCTCCTGCCTATCCCTGAGGCAGTTAATCTTGTAAAGCACCTGCACAGTTTACCCTTCTCTCCATCCTTTCAAGTCACATCCAAATACCTGCACACTTAGCATCAATACTACGTAAAGAACTTGGGAAGCAGAGGCAGGTGGATGATCTCCGAGAGTTCAAAGTCAGCTTGATCTACAGAGTGAGCACCAGACCCAAGGCCACACAGCGAAACGCTATTTCCAAAAACAAACAATAACAAAAAAGACACTTATGTAAAGAGCCAAGTACTTGTATGAGATACACGCACGCGCGCGCGCACGCACACACACACACACACACACACACACACACACACACACACACACACACACGGCATCCATGGATGTGTGTATCTACATATATATCGGCAAACTAAGAAATCAGTAGGCTTGGACTCACTCACCTCAGCGGGAATAATAATGCCAATCAACTCTACGGTCTCAGTGTTTCAAGGGCCAGCATCCTGTCTACATCACTGACCACTCATCTCCTGATAGTGGGCCTGGCACACAGAAAATGTTACTGAATGTTTGTAACAGAAAATAATAAAGGAAAAGGAGCCAAGAGATCCAGAAGAAACTTGTAGATACAAACACAATCCTTTTGCTGACTAACTACCTTCTACAAAAACAGAAAACCATCTATCCATCTATAAAAACAGAAAACCAACCTAACAAAACCCAAACCAAATCAAACAAACCTTCAAACCCCACACAAACTCCACCATCAACTCCTGGTAGGGCCTTTACAGTCTGCAGTACTGTATACACACCAGTTGTTAACCCAGGATACTAAGCCTGTGTAACAGCTCCTACTGCAGCCCCCACGCCATAACCAGGGAAACACCATTAGGTATAGAGGAACCAAGTGAGAGACATGCAGGCTCAACTGTCCCCCTGAAGGTGGTGTTTACTTCTAAGCTTCCATCTCTGTGTGTCTGTGTTTTGTGGTAATCAGCTGTTCCATTCTTGCTCAGTTTAGCCCAGATGCCAGACCTACCTTCTAATACATTCATTTCACTTAAGAGGGGTGATAATGGTGTTGTTTCCAATGTAATTCTTGGCACTTAAAAGGCATTCGAGTAATTAATTCCACTTGTGAACACATAAAGACCAACAGTCTTACAGGCTTGTGGACAAAATATAAATGGAGAAAACCAGACTAATTCTTCCTGACCTACATTTTGGCAAGCTTCTTTTTCAGTATGACTTTCCAGACCATAGCAGTGCTTCCCCCCCACCCCCTTAGTTTTAGTTGCTCCTTTGCTCTTGTACATACTAGCACACAGCCCACATTGCCTGGCATTCCAGATCCATTCACTTTCCCCAAAACAAACTTTTGGCAAGGTGCCTGCTAGCATGCTCTGATGAGCTGACCTGGGATGAGTGCCTACCACCAAAGCCAGAGAGGTTTCAAATGTACAGCAGCAGCAAGGCCATGGGAGATAGGGCAGGGAACCAGGTGGAAACAGAAGCAAACCAATGAGCTAAAGAGCAAGCTACTAAGAACACAGGCAATCACTGCAATGTCAGATGTGAGCAAGCACACACCTTTCTGTCAGCCTCTAAAGGGCAGAGGCGAGTGCTCACAAAAGGCACAACAGTCTCCAGAATGGCTCCTTAGGGAGGACAGGTGACAGCAGGAGAAGAGGCTGAGAGCCAGGAGAGCATCTTCTCCCAGGCCTCGCACTGTTAGCAACTGTCTGCTAAGATGACAAGCTTCTGTTGTTATCATATGTCATTTTTCCCAAGGCAGCTTTACACTAAAAAACCCCAAACTGTTAACAATACAAAATCTACTCCTTTTTTTCTCAGAATAGTTTTTCTTCTAAGTTCTTTTGTCCACATCCCCAACCCTCCTTATTTTTCTTGGTTTGACAAATCTCTTTATGTAGCCCAAGCCAATTTGAAATTCAAGAGTGTTCTGTCTCTGCCTCCCAGACGCTGGAGTATTCCAGGCATGTGCCACCTTGCCCAGGCACAGAGTAGGTTTTGTCATGGCTGTAATAAGCTGGGAAACTGCATCTCTACCACTCCTCAGACTGTGGTACTTTGTGTATGGATCCCTGCTCATCACAAAAAGAGTCACTCACTATAAATCGCTGTCCTGGTGTCTCACTTAGGCTAATGAAATACTAATCTCTTCATTAAAGAAAAACTATGAATAAACATTAGATAAAGTCAATTTGCACACATTCTAACACCAGATCTCATCACATTAAAATGCTGTCATATTCAAATGACCTATTTTTAATAGACCCTTCTGTTAAATATGCATAGAGGTATGTAGTTCTATTTCAAACAGGACTGCCAATATCTCAAATGGAAGGAAAGAAAATACTTTTATTTTTGCAAAAGATACCCCATTTTAAACTCTAAGAAAATAACTATTTTGTAGGATATGATGAAGGTTGAAGCACAAAGACTGCCACAAATTCAAGGCCACCCTGAACTACATAGAGAGTTCCAGGCTAGCCTGGGCTACAGTATGAGACTGTTTTATACCAACCAACCAACCAACCAACCGAGGTGGAGATAGAGCACAGTCAATAGAACGTTTGTCCAGCAAGCACAAAACTCAGATTTGACTCCAACATAAAGAGGAGTTGACAATACACTTAAAGTCCTAGCACTTGGAAGGCAAGAGAATCAAAAGTTCAAGGTCATCCTTAGCTCTAAGGCTGTACTGGGGAGTGGGGAAGCATTTTTAAGGCACTCCCTGAAGAAGCTGGGCATGCTAGCACACACCTATAACCAATCACAGGTGCAACCGCAGCATCCAGGAAGCAAAGACAGGTCAGGTGTGCTGTAGCAAGTCCAGGCCAGCCAGGACGTCACAGTGAAACCCTGTCTCACACAAGTCACACAACAACAACAAGTTCACATCAATCAGTAATAAAGTTCTCCTGAAAGACGCATGAAGAAGGAAAGGCTGCTCCTTTGTAAACATGCTAAGATAGCACTGGTCAATTAAAGACACCAAGAATCAGGGAGTGGTCGGGCATGGAGGCACATGCCTTTAATCTCAGCACTGGGGAGGTAGAGGCAGGTAAATCTGTGAGTTCTAGGCCAGCCTGGTCTACAGAGAGAGATTCTGTATCAAACACACAGTCAATCACCGGGTAATAGTTCCTTCAGGCTGCGTCAGTCTCACGCTCTCACGTTATTGTTTCCTGAACTTAGACAGGCCTTAGGGTTATTATACGCGGTAAAGCACATAGATGATTTTCTTACATTTTCCAATTCCAGTTGCTGAGTAACACAAAGCAATTCTCAAATCCCTCGTTATGCAGCAGCCTTTCAGTCTCCTTCCAACTCTTACCCTACAGGAAAGGGGGGCCCAGGGGTGGCCAGCCTGCTTCACAGTGCTCACAATCATACTTTGTCTACAGGACGTGAGCCTTGTGCGATGCTGCACCTGTGAAGTCAGGGGGAAATCTGGGGAGGTGGGTTTCCCTTCCACCATGTAGCACCTAAAAGGCTTGGTGGCAAGAGCTTTACCTACTATGCCATCTCCCAGAAGCACACTTTTAACCTTTACCCATGGGCTAACTTCATCTGTTTTCTTTTTGTCTTTCTTCAGGATTTTATTTTTTTGAGACAGGGTCTGTCTAGGTGACTCTCTGTTATAGCCCTGGTGCTGGCTGGCTGGCTGGCTTTCAACTCACAGATATCTACCTGTCTCTGCAGTGCGACTGTGGAGATGAAAGCACATGCCATAATATTTGGCCTTCTCTTTCAGTTTTCTGAGACAGTGTCTTGCTACATAGGCCAGACTTGAGGTCTTGCACTCATAAGAATCCTCATGCCTCAGACTCCTGAGAACTGGTCCCTGTTTTTTTTGTTGTTGTTACTATTTTGTTTCAAGACAGGGTTTCTTTGTGTAGCCCTGGATGTCCTAGAACTAACTAGTTCTATAGACCAGGCTGGCCTCAAACTCAGAGATCGCCTGCCTCTCCTTCCAAATGCTGGGATTAAAAGAGTATGCCACCACCACTAGCTCAGCTAGACTTTCTACCACTAGAAATTCTAGATTTAACTCTGAAGCATATATATAATATATGCTTTTTCCCAGGGAAGACTATTTCTCCTACTCTCAAGGACTGCTTTCTACAGTTCTCGGCTGCCTGTAGTTCTTAGTAGAGCTGAGTGAGGCCTCATGAGTTTTTTCCCTTTCCATATCAGCATGTCTACTGGTGACCTCCTTATTTGGCTCATGTTCAGGCACTATGTTGGTGAGGCTTTATGAATGGAACTTCTGACATTCCCAGGAGACACACCCTCACAGCAAACCCCTGTTCCTCTGGCTCTTACATTCTGTCCACCCACTCTTCTGCAGTGACTTCTGAGCCTTAGATTCAGGAGTTGTGTTGTCAATGTGTCTATTGGGACTGGGTTCCACAACTCTACGTTTTCATTGGTTGCATATTTCTGTCTGTTACAAAGACAGATTTCCTTGCTGCAGGTTGAGGAGTAAGTACACTTATCAGGCTAGAGCCCGGGGAGGACATGCAGGACCTAGGTAGCTCATGCCTTTTTAAAAAAAATCATGTTTGAATATGCTGCAAGGAGCACTGCACTGAGAAATAGAGGAGTCCTGTCTGTCTTGTGTTCAAGGACCCAAATACAGACAGAATGAGGAACTGTAGAGTAAATTCATATGAACTTCAAAAAAATAATACAGAAACCAGGCATGGTGGTGCTGTAAGGTTTTATTTTATTTAATTCAGTCCTCAGAAAAGAGGAGAAGAGGCAGGTTCTAGTGTAGTCAAAGCTAGTAAGATGCCATCTCATTCATAAATAAATAAATAAATAAATTTGCATGAATAATTTTATATTAAATTATGGCATTTTTGGACTTACTATATTGCTGTGTTATCAAAGAAGCAGCAAGAGATTAGTAGGAAAGGTCACTCAATATACTGTATACATTAATGGAGACCAGCTATGAAAACAAGTGGCCAAAGACACTAGGTGGCTTGCAGCCTGGGCAGGAGAGCCATGCTCTCTGCCATCTCAAGCCACAGACAACTCCCTTGGCACCAGTGTGATCCATCATCTCTGTCCACATCTCGCAGCTTCTCTCCCCTGCTACTCTCACCTGGGAAGGAGACATGATTTGTTTCATAAGCCATGTCAGCAGGAGCCGCTCACACACTTCTCTTTTCCTACCACATTAAAAAAAAAAAAAAAAAACAAACAAACAAGTGCATAAAATCAGTAGGTCTTTATACAGTCCTAGAAACCCAACAGTGGGCAATGCAACTGCAGCCTAGAAGAAGCATCCATGGTGGCCTCAGCTGGCTCCTGAGAGTGTTTAACTGGCAGATGTCACAAAGAGCAGCTTGTCAGCATAGAGTCAGCTTTCCTTCCATACAAATCCAACTCCTATAAATTTATTCTTAAAAATATTTTTCAAGCTGGGCAGAGAAGCCTTAGGAAGCTAGAGGAAGAAGACTGTCATGCATTCAAGGCCAAGCTGAGCAGCATAGTGTGTTCTGGCCAGGGTAACCTACAAAAAAGAAGAAGAAAAAAAGAAGAGGAAGAGGAGGAAGAAGAAGAAGAGGAGCAACGGGTCGAGCAGAAGCACTTGCCAGCACGCCTGATGACCAACTGAGGTCAGTAACCCACCACTCAAACAAGTTGCCCCCTGACCTCCACACATAACCATCCCCAAATAAATACACTGATGAGAGAGAGAGAGAGAGAGAGAGAGAGAGAGAGAGAGAGAGAGAGAGAGAGAGAGAGAGAGACTAACTACATGTCAAAAGGTTTCTAGTAGCATCACACATACTCCCTTTCATCCTACACTGGCATCTACAACTGGTCCTGATTGACCTTATGGCTGTCTTAGTTTACATAAACTAAATTCTACCAATATTTACACAGCAACTGAATTCCCACTGACTCATTCTTCAAAACCAATCCCTGCCATTAAGTAATGAAGATAGAGTAAAAGCAAGTTGTGGTGCTGGAGAGACAGCTCAGCAGTTAAAAGCACTTGAAGCTCTTGCAGAGGAACTCGGTTTGGTCCCCAACACCCACAAAGTGGGAGCTCACAAACACACATATAGACACTTACACATGACATAAAAATAAACTTGTTTTAAAGGTACATTATGTATGTCCTAGCATAAGGTCACAGAAAATACGTGCTTTGAAAATTAGTAAAACTGATCTCAGAGCAGAGCTTCCTGTCAGCTCAGCCAAATGCATGAGTGGTGATGGCTATGACCAAGAGCTGAGGGCCTCTTCTCCGCAGGTCAAATCCTAAGTTTCAAGCTGACAATGGGGCCAGTGGAATCTCCTTCATGCTTCTGTGACTGCTGTGATGTCACGGGGCTTCCCTACATGCACGACACGTGGATGCACATTATAAATGTCTGAAGTCACCAAAGCAACAAAGAAAGAGGCAGAGGTCGGTCTCTCCTGAGAGTATGGCTGGTTCAGTGTACTCTTTTCTGGTCACAGGACAGACAGAGGTAGCTGTTCCTGAAGAACTCTTCTGGAGCCCAGCTGTTACAAGTTTCTTTCTTGATTTCTTTCCTCTAATGTTGATATAAACTATGAACCCAAATCTTTCTCAAAAGGGCTGAACATTGACCTAAAAATTTTTTTTGGCAGATATTCCTGGGAAGCCTTCTCTTTTCTGAAGGGAAATGGAGGAGTAGATCCGGGAGAGAAGGGAAGAGGATGGGAAGAAATGAGAGAAATGGAGGGAGGGGGAACTTCAGTTACGATGTACTAAAAACAAACATTTTTTTAACATATTTTTTTCCCCTCTGGTTGTATTTGGGGGTATTTGCAGCTGAACCCAGGGCTTTCCACATGCTGCCTCTGAGCTGTGGCCCTACACTAACTGTACACTCTTCTAGTGAGTCATGGCCCTACACTGACTGTACACTCTTCTAGTGAGCCGTGGCCCTACACTGACTGTACACTCTTCTAGAGGGTTCAGAAAAGCCAAAGCAGCTGGACAGTGGAGCCCAGGCCTCCAGTCCCAGCACTCAGGAGGCAGAAGTAGGTGGATCTCTGAGTTTGAAGCCAGCCTGGTCTACAGAGTGAGTTCCAGGACAGCCAGGGCTACACAGAGAAACCCTGTCTCAAAAAAAAAAAAAAAAAAAAAAAAAAAACAAACAAACAAAAAAAAAAAACAAAAAACAAAAGGAGGAGCAGGAGGAGAAAGAGAAGGAAGAAGAGGAGGAGCCAAACTTAAGTTACCCTTCATTTGGAAGAAACAGCCTGTAGTTCATCCTACATACAACTGTTTTTAACCGCTCAGCATTTAAGCACTTTAACACTGAGAAGTTAAAAGACACCTGCAAGAGAGGAGAGAGGTGGCAGACTGAGCAGAGAGAATGGTATGTGTATTGGCGGACCACAAAGACAGGGCTGCATTAAATACAGATTAACAGGCCAAGCCACTTAGAAACTACAGGTTGGATGCAATTGAGCGCACCTTAACTGTCCTTAAGACCAAGGCAGGGGTCACAAGGTCAAGTACTTCCTAGAAAAGAAAACAGGGAGAGCTTTCTTTGGGGGGGAGGGGAGCACAAACTCCACACTGAAGGCCCAAATCAAATAAAATCCAAGCATGAAGACATGCCAGCAATTGTATATCTATATAGCTATTCATAAAAAAGCACTCAAGAGCTGGAGATGCGGCTCAGTTGGCAGAGTACCTGCCTGTATGAACCAGGTATGATGGCCCACACCTGTAATCCCAGCACTCGTGACACAGAAGCAGGAGAATCAGAGTTCAAAGTTATCCTTGCCTATATGTATGACTTTAGGGCCAACCTAGGCTACATATTGGGGTAGGAGGAGAATTCACTGAACAGTGTGACTAATGCATGTAAGCCTGACATCAAAAAATTACAGAAAGGTACTCAGGAAGCTAGGCCTTTCAAATAAAACTTCACTTTTGCTCTCAAAATAACAACCGTAGAGACCATATCCAATGGATAGGCACAGCCCCTGGTTGAGGGATGGGGCCACTCACTCACCTCAAAAATAATAATCCCGAATTCCTCCTGTCAAAAGGAAATGCAGGGACAAAGAGTGGAGCAGAGACCAAAGGAAAGGCCATCCAGAGACTGCCCCACGTAGGGATCCATCCCATCTGCAGACACCAAACCCACACACTATTGTGGATGCCAAGAAGCCAAGAAGTGCTTACTGACAGGAGCCTGGTATAGCTGTCCCCTGAGAGACTCTGCGAAGAGTCTAACCAATACAGATGTGGATACACTTAGCCAAACATTGGACTGAGCGCGGTGACCCCAATGGAGGAGTTAGGGGAAGGACTGAAGGGGATTGCAATCCCATAGGAAGAACAGTATCAACCAACCAGACCGCCAAAGCGCCCAGGGACTAAACCATCAACCTAAGAGTTCACATGGAGGGACCCATGGCTCCAGCTGCTTATGTAGCAGAGGATTGCCTTATCTGGCATCAAAGAGAGGGGAGGCCTTTGGTCCTGTGGAAGCTCAATGACCTAGGGTAGGAGAATGCTAGGGCGCTGAGACAGGAGTGGGTGAGTGGGACCCTCATAGAGGCAGGGGGATTAGGGGAGGGGATGGGGGGTTGTGGAGGGGAAAATGAGAAATAAACATATGTTTAACATTTGAGATGTAAATAAATAAAATAACCAAAAGATACAGCAACTTCAACCAAAGAAATAAACTGCAACCAAGCATTACATACTGAGTGTAACAAACTCTGATTTTGTTCACTGTAAACGTACTACACCCAGAAACCTAACACATTTTCTTTCTCATTCTCCCTCCCTCTATCCCCACTCCCCACTTCCCTACTCCTCGACTCCCCCATCCCCACCAACTCCCATACCCAGCAGGTCACAGCAGGAGAAACAAGCCTAGGTGACAGTGAGACCTATCTCAGGAAACAAAACAAAACAAAAGCCTTCACTTCTCAATGTCTTTGCCTTTTATTGTGATTTTCTTGTTACTACATCAGAGAGCAACATCGGGTGGCCAGAACCAACAAGTGCACTGTTTATAACACAAAGTAAAGAAATACAGATGCTTTGCAAAACCCATGAAGTCCAGGATTATGCAAATAGACTCATTTATGTAGAGCAAGGCTCACAGGTGTGCTCCGACCATAGCCCCCCCCCCCCTCTTCATTAGGAGACAGCAGCTTAGTGGGCAGGAGAGTTTGACAGTTCTCCCGCTGGCTGGGTCCTGATCAGTTATGGCCGACGCCGCCTCCTACAGCTCTCTCCACAGCTCCCAGACGCCTTCTACAGCCTCACACCTCAACAACTCAGGCAGATGCTCACTCATCAGATTCTGGCCAACAGAAATAGATGCGAAATTCTAAAATCTGTATGCAAACATATGAGGGATGACAGAAATAGGTACCTTTTTTTTTTTTGGTTTTTTGAGACAGGGTCTTACCATGAAACTCTGACTATTATGGAACTTACTATGTAGACCAGGTGGCCTCAAAGCCACAGAGATCTACCTGCCTCTGTCTCCTTAGTGCTGGGCTTAAAGGTGTGTGCGAGTACAACTGCTAGTAGGTAAGAGTACACAATTATGAAAAGTTAAGCAGCTCAGCTTGGTGGTGGTGCACATACCTGCTTACAGCAAAGGCTAATGCAGCCATAGGCAACCGCTTATTACCTTTGACACTCTGGGAAGATCTAATCTGTCCCTCCACAGGATGCTGCAGCAGATCCAGCCTTCAATGTGAAGGCTCCTAGCACAATGCCCTCTGGTTTTCTTGTGCACAGCAAGTCCAAGTGCACGTGCTGTTTTCACATCGTTCTAAGACCTCACACTGTGTGAGTAACGATGAAAGCAAACAAGGACAAACGCTCCAGTCAGTCAGGCCCTTCTCCGTGCACATCAGACAGAGAAGGACACTAGGAGACTACCCTCAGGAACTGTCCGATTCCAGAAACCACCTGCCTTCACTGTAACCAAATACACTGCTGTGTCTGAATGCCTGGCAAACAACATGACAGTACCACTTTAAAAGGAACTGGCCCTTGTGAATTCAAATGCATTTTCCACACAGACCCTAGCTTGAGAAAACTCCAAAACTGAACACCACTGTATGTCAGAGTCTCTAGTACAGTAACATCTGGAGAAAAGACCCTGACTGAAACCCAACAGTACACTAAAGAGTGATCAACACAGCTGGCACCAGCACACACAGATCGGCCTAGGTCAGCCCTGTGAGCTCAGACCTACCTTCCAGATCACTACTACACAAAATAGAAAAGTGGAGATAACACAGGCCCTCGCTGGCAGCCGCAGCCTGGGGAGTCTGCAGGAGTCAGAGCCTGTACAATGACCAGCTGCCTGGCCTGAACCAGGTGCTATGCGGGTTATTAGCTAGTTAGTCCATATGACAATCTCTTATTTCAAGTGCCCCAGGTTCAGCATCATCTAAATTTGAGTTTTTTCAAAGTTGAGGATATTTGCATAAACTTTACTAGTCAAACATCCCTAACCCAAAAATCCAAAATCTGGAATACTCTAAAACCTGACAACTCTTGACATCACTGTTTTAGAGGATATTCAATTTCAGTAAAATCCAGGTATGGCAGACCATGACCTATATACCACTTTAAGTAAATAACACAAATTTGCATTTCTTAAATGCATTCAACCAAGAACTACATCACAGCATAGAAACAAGTATTTAATCTCTTATATTTTAAAAATATTTCCTATTTAGTTGCCTGTTGAAAATGTGTATGTGATTAAAAAAAAAAAAAAGTAAGATTTGAAACTAAGAAGTAAAGCAAGCAAAATTGTATTTTCTAGTCAGTTATAATTGACTGAATTTTATATGGTATAATTTTTTAAAGATATAAAATAAACTCAGAGCCGGCCAGCAGTGGCACATCACTGCAGTCGCCACGCTCGGGAGTCCGAGGCGGCTATCTCTCCCGAGTTCGAGTCCAGCCTCTGCTTGCTGGGGCACTGTGAGTACGTCTCACAGCCCGGAAAAAAAAATAAATAAATAAATAAATAAACTCAGAAGTCAGAGCTGTATAATATAGCAACTTACCCATCAGTGAAAGTGCAAGTTAATTATAAGATGAAAATACTGAGTACCTATATTACCATATGTCTCTGACCACCCGACCCCCACCCTCCATGGCCCACCCTGCCTGACCGCAGATGATTAGCCCCCATTTCCGTCTTGTTTCTGTGGCTGAGACAGGGTCTCAGAGGCAGGCTAGTATTTCTATGTGGCTGAGGATGGCCCTGAACCTCTGACCTTCCTGCCTCCAACTCCCAGGTGTTAGGATTATGACATACCGCCCATATTCTGGAGGAAAGACGGGTGAAGAATATCATCAGACAGGCCTCTGTGGGTTTCCTTACCTGGTTTACTGAAAGCCTCCATGCCTAATACAATACAGAATCTCCACAGAAACCCCAAAGGAGCCAGACATAGAGGTATACATTTATAGGCCCAGATGCTTAGGAGGGCGAAACGATAGGACCATGAGTTCATAAGGTCAAGGCCAATCTGGAAAACAGTAAAAAATAAAATCCAGGTATGGCAGGCCATGTCCTAGTCCACCACCAGGGAGATTGAAACAGAAGAACTAGAAGGACCAGGTAATCTGGGCTACACAGTAAGACCCTGTCTCAAAAAAATCTAAGTATTTAACACAGTGGTGCACACCTGTGATCCCAGCCTTCAAGAGGCTACAGTGAGAGGATAACTGAGGGTTGAAGGCCAGCCTGGGGTACATATTAAATTCCCACTCCAGTGAGACACTAGCTCAAAACAGCAGCAGGAGCAGGAGCAGCAATGGCAATGGCAACAAAATCAATAAGTGGTAACAATAACAAGTACTAAAGACAAAACAAAACAAAAACCCAAGAATAGGGTTGAGAGGGCATCTAGACAGCTGAATGCATGGAGGCTTACAGGTGAACAAGAACTTGCCCATGGGCAGGGAAAGTGCTGCACCCAACTCCACTGACACAAAAAGCCCCTGGGCTTAGCCCCCTTCCAGACTTTGCCCTATGTACTTCCTCATCTACCTGCTTCTCTGTGTGCCTTAAAGTACTGTTCTCAGAGCCAGTGAGATGGCTCATCAGGTAAGGGCACTTACTGCCAAGCCTGACAGCCTGAGTTCAATCCCCATACACCAACTCCACAAGTTGTCTGACTTCCACATGCTTGTCAATGGCATACACACACCAACAAAACAAATAAATGTAAATGAAACATTTTTAATCCTTTAAAATTGGCAAATGTTGAGAACAGTGTTTTCATAAGTTCTGTGAGTCACTTAAGAAAAACAAACCTGGGAGAGAGTTATGGAAATCTCAATTTGAAGCCAACCCATCAGAAGTTCTGGCTGACTTGAACTGCGTCTGAGCCTTCCTGCCCTGGGAGCTGATGCTAGTACCACTCAGACAGTATGACAACTTACTAAAGGACACCCAGCAGCTGAGGTCCACTCCTCACAACTGTTTGTTGATAGAGAAATATACTTTTTGCAGTTACAGAAGTCTTTTGTGTTGACTACTGTGGTTTGAAAACAGGAAATATACTTTGTTTTCCCATACAGCAGCCTGTACTATGTGATGTCATAAATGTGAAAATGCAGCTGGCACTATGACTTCAAAGGTCTGTCTCACCTCCCAACTCTGACACAATCTAAGTGAGCGACTAGTAAGAAAAGGAGTGTCTGTTTCTGATCTTTAAGAAAAGCTACAAGCAAGTCTGGTGTATAGACCTGGAATCCCAGATACCCAGGAGGCTCCAGTGGGAGGGCTGCTAGTTAGCAACTTAGTAAGGCCCTATCCCAAACTAAAAGTGAAACGGTTAGGGGTTTGCCTGGCATACATGAGGGCCTTGGGTTCAATCTCCAGTACATAAAACACACACACACACACACATACATATACACACACACACACACACACACACACAGCAGGCTATGGTAGGAGTAAGCTAGATTGTGTGTGAAGAAGCTAAAAGCTCTAGTTATGGGAAAATCTAGAACATGGGTATTATAATAATTTGTCACATGAGCATATGACAGCCACATACTTTGGAAGCAAAGGTTAATGTGAAAAGCAGCATAGTGTACTAGAACCAACTCAAGCTCTGAAGAAACAGACGTCATTAAATTTCACACTGGCACTTACCAAATATGTAGTACTGTCAAAATATCACACATTCTCCCAGACGCCCCTTCTCCTCTCCATATAATGAAGTAAGTAATGAATCCTGTAAAGTGTTGTGAGGTGCTATGAGACAAGACATGAAATCATTTAGTGCAGTGACTAGCCAAAGTAGGCATTAAATAATGGGGCCTAGAAAACATACAAATTAAACAGTAGATATTAGTATCTACGAATTTAAATAGCCATTGAGGAGCCAGTCATGGTGGACCATGCCTGTACTATCGGCACCCAGAGGACTGCCATTAGTCCAGGCCAGCCTGGACTACGTAGTTCCAAGCCAAGCTGGGCCACAATGTGAGCCCTTCTCTTTAAAAAAGATACACAGATGGTCAGCTTTTACTGAGACTGTGTGGGGAGCCCTGGACTCAATCTTGTAAGACAGTGGCTCTTAAACTATACTATCCCTTCAGAAAATGAGGACCCAGACTCTTCATTGCACAAGTTCTAACAAGTTGCTGATACTGACAGTCAGGAACTAAACTAAGAGAAAGATTACCTTAAGTACACCCATTTCTACAACATAGGAACTCATGGAAGAGCTGTCAGACATACAATCAAACAATTTTAGGTCGAAAGCCTGTCAAACTTAAAAAAAAAAAAAAAAAAAAAAAGCACAATTTTTTTTTTCATTTCCTTTCTTTGAGATAAGGCTTTACTGTGTAGTCCTGGCTGACCTTAAACTCACAGATAGCTGCCCACCTTTGCCTCCCAAATACAGAGATTAAAGGTACATGCCACCATAGCTAATGTTGCTCTGTTTTGATTTTTTGAGGCAGGGTCTTACAATGCAGCCCAAGCTCTCTTAGAATGTATACAGCCTCTAGTGACTTTGAACTCTTGATCCTTCTCCTTCAGCTTCCCAGTGCTGGTTACAGGTGTGCACCACCAAAACAGGCTACAAAGTCTTATGAAAACTGGTGCCAGGGGCAAAGCTATGATGTGCTTAAGAGTTTTTATAGTCTGGCAGGTTTTGAAACAAATGTGTATAAAGCCAGGTGTGGTGCAACACCTTTAATCCCAGCACTGAAGAGGCAAGGCAGGTGGATCTCTGTGATTTTGAGACCAGCTGGTCTACATAGTTCTAGGACAACAAGAGCTACATCATGAGACCTGTCTCAAAACAAACAAAATATGTATATGAGGTTTGCCTGCATGTATGTGTGTGTATCATACGATGCCTGGTGCCCTCAAGGGCAGAAGGAGGGTACTGTATCCCCTAGAACCGGAAGTGTGGCGGGCACTGGGAACCAAACTTGGAACTTCTGCAAGAGCAGAAAGTAATTCTTAATGCTGAGCCATAGCTCTATACTGACTGGAAGTTTTGTATGTGTAAGAAGTAAATATTTAGACAGTATTAATAGGCAAGCAGAAAGCTGTGGTGAGACACCTCAGAGACAACTGAGACAAGCATACAAAATTGGCAGTGATTTCAGCACAACTAGTCCAATCTTTGTGAGAGTCGTCTTCCTAACTACCAGCTAACCTATGGAACCAGGCATCAGCAAAGAGATCTCAAATGGTAGATCTCAAATGCAGAAAGAAGAAAAAAATGGCTTGTTTCTTCAATATTTGTATATGAGCCTTAATGTGCTGCACAATGCTATTCAGCATTACTACACTTACTTCTGATCTTTGCATCTTTGTTTACAAACTAAAATCCACAAAATTTATTCACACAATGTTTAACCATAAACATACAGATACTAAAATTTGCATTTTGGTGGCAACTGAATATACCTAGAATTTTGTGTCTTATAATATAGGCTGTCGGGGGTGGGGGCAGAAAAACTACGTATTGTGTGAACTTAATGTTGATTATTTCTGGTTCTCTTTTGGCCAGAACCTTGGACCTTGTATTTGATAAGCAATTAATTGTTCTACCCACTGAGAAACATGGCCACATGCTCACCTCCAATACTGGTTATTTGTGAGAGCGCCTGGCATTCTGGCTGGTCCTGGTCACTTCTGCTGACTTGTGCCAATTAAGCAGAGGCCTGGAGGTTTCAGCTGGATCCTACCATTGCCGATTTGTGTTGGGTGACACTTCTGATCTGGACTGTTGGTATCTTGACACTACAAATGGGACTGCTAGTATCCTGACAAATGGAGATTGGAATTGCCTCAAAGAACTACTTCTACACAGGTTCACATGCCCTTGTCCTATTTACCATCTTTTCTCCCCTACATTTGGACAGTGGGCTAGAGGGGGGAGGAGGGTCAAAGCATTTGAGAACTCTACACCATGTAAAAGTACAGACTTTTTAAACAATGAAACAGGCCTAAGAAGCAATCACTAACACTTAAGTCCCACATAGAGAATTTCTTACTAAGTCACCTTAGATAAGCTCTGTCACAGTTCACTCAGCCAGTATTCTCTAAGTGCCAGGTACTGCTTTAGACACTAAGATCAAGAGTAAAGATGATAATACCTCTTTGTGTCTGATCAGGAGCGCAAACAAGTTGGATGAGATTCAGATAGTAGTAAGGACTAGGAAGAAACATCAACTGAACTATGTATGGTGCTCATAATCTCAGCTGATAGACAAGGATTACCATGAGTTCAACATCATCTTGAGCTATAGAATGAGTTCTAGGACAACCATGACTTTGTACAGAATGAAACCCTGTTGAAGGGAAACACTATTCCCAACCCACACCCCAAAAAGGGACGGAGGTAAGATGGCGGCCCCTTTCTGGAAAGGAGTAGCAGAATCACATATACACACTACCTTAGTTACTTTCCTATTACTGTGATAAAACAACTGACCAAGGTAATTTATAACAGAAATCGTTAATTTCTGGCTTATGGTTTCAGAGGGTTAAAGTCCATAATGGCAAAGCAAAGGCACAGTGCTAGGAACAACTGAGAGCTCACATCTTGATCCACAAGCTGGAGGCAGAGGCTGGAAACGGTATAAGTGTTGAAACTTCAAAACACACCCCCAGTGACACACCTCCTCCAACAATGTCACATCTGCCAATCCTTCCAGAACAGTTTCACCAACTGAAACATATATGCAAACATCTGAGCCGATGGAGGCCATTCTCATTCAGACCACCACAGTGAGAAATCAGAAGAGAGCAGGGAGCGAGCCTGGTAGCTACACAGGCAAACATTCTAGTCAAGGGGAACACAAATCATGGCACTGCTCTGATAATAAAGAATGGGTAAGTTCCCCTTTAGAAAGCAGAACCAAAGGGACCAAAGGGCAAGAAACCAGCACCTAAGAATAAGTGTCAAGAAGATTAATGCTTATCAGGGGGATGAAGCAAAAACCAGTGGGTTAGAAAAAGACAGAAGAACTGCAAATAGGAAGGCAAAGGCTCACTCAAGTAGTGGAGTGAGTCATGGTTTGGGGTTGTCTGTTCATCTGCAACGCTGCGGATGAAGCCATGCCTGCCAGGCATGCTAGGCACGGAGCCTACATTCCTGGCAAAGTACTCTTTGGGTTTGCCTGGTAGAATCAACAAGAATCAATACTCTAAGCATGGTCGACTTCGTATATAATCTCAGTAGTTGGCAGATAAAAGGGAAAGGATCATAAGTTCAAGGTCATGTTTGGCTACATAGCCAGTGTGAAGCCAGCCTGGGCCACATGAGACCTTGTTTCAATAAAACAAACAAACAAGTAAATAAATATCATTGAAATACTTTAAGCCTGGGAATGACATCACATTCACATTTTTAAAGATCACAAGTTCTGATAACTGGGAAGAGTCAGGATAGGAGGGAGCAGGAAAGACACGAGGCACAGGCTATTGCTGTCCAGGGGTGACGAGCAAGAGCAGCGCGCGCGCGCGCGCACACACACACACACACACACCTCTCTCTCTCTCTCTCTCTCCACACACACACACCACACACACGAGTCAGCAGTCAAGACATGCTTTAAAAAAAGAACCCACAAGAGACTGAGTGGACCTAGGAGAAAGGGAGAGAAGCACAATGTCAATGGAACCAGAAGGATTCAGTAAAGGACACAGATAAGGGTCAGTGAGATGGTTCAGCAGCTAATGGGGCTTGCCACTAACCCTGAAGTCCTTTTCTTGAGACCAACATGATGGAAAGAGAAAGCCAACTCCCAAAAGTTGTCCTCAGACCTCCACTACTGTGCCATGGGTGTGTCCTTCCTCAACTCCTACCAAGTAAATAAATGTAATTTTTAAAAACTTTAATAATAAAAAAAAAATATGGGCTGGAAGATGGCTCTATGAGTAGAACTGCCTGCCTGCTCTACAACTCTGGTGACCTGAGTCCAAGTTCTAGAACCCATAGTAAAAGGGAATCAACTCCACAGAACTGTCCTCTGACCTCTGTACACACCCTAGCATGTACACATGTTCACCCAATAATTTTAAAAGGAACTAAAGCTGCCTGCTTAGATTCATGAGTTAAAGAGGGATAAAAGCTGAAATAACAAACTACTCAGGCCCCATATACTTGCTACAACTTAATATCTATCAGGATCTTTGAGTGTATCATTTATTTTTTTTTTTGAGTGTATCATTTAAAAACAAGAAAAGATTACCCCTGTGGTTGAATAAGGTTAAAGCTAGAAGCTTAGGAGGAGGGTGACCCTGTAGGAGGACTATTAACCTGGACCCCAATATCTCTCAAGACACTAGACCACCAAACAGGCAGCATACACCAGCTGATATGAGGCCCCAAACACATATACAGCAGAGGACTGCCGCGTCTGGGTTCAGTCAGAGAAGATGCACCTAACCCTCAAGAAACTGGAGGCCCCAGGGAGTTTAGAGGTCTGGTGGGGTGGGGACATCCTCGTGGAGATGGGGGCGGGAAGGAGGTACGGGATGTGGGACAGTCAGAGAGTAGACTGGGAGGGGAATAAAATCTGAAGTGTAAAGAAAAAAAAAAAAGATTAAATAAAATTAAAAAAAAAAACTTAATTTCTGATAGAGTTGTATAGATGCTGTGTTCATATATAGAATTCTCAAGAAAAAATAAAATCCTTTTTTGTTTTAAAAAAAAAAGAAAAGAGTAAACATGTTTTTATTCAATAAGGTAGAAAAAGAACAGAGAGTAAACCTACAGAAAACTAAAGGAGGGCTGGAGAGATGGCTCAGCAGTTAAGAGCACTGGCTGCTCTTCCAGAGGACCTGAGTTCAACCCCCAGCACCCACGTGGCAGCTCACATTTGTCTGTAACCCTCACACAGACATCCACACAGGAAATGCACATAAAAGAAAAAGAAAACCAAAGGAATAAAGAGAACAAACTAAAAAACAGGAAACGGAGCTGAGCATTGGGAGTAGGGGGTAGGGGAGAGACAGGATCTTCCTATGTCGCCCATACTGGAATTTAACATGCAACAATTCTCCTGCCTCAGTCTCCTAGGTATTGAGATTGTAAGCATTAGCCTCCACAGTGAACTTAGAAAACAATTTTTCTGGTTTCTCTGTGTGGCCTTGGCTGTTCTGAAACTCACTTTACAGACTGGCCTTGAATTCGAACTCACAGATATCCACCTGCCTCTCTCTGCCCCTGCTTCCCAGACACCACTGAAAAGAACATTTAATGGGCAAGTCTTGTAAATCTATTTGGGAGAAAAAAAAAAATCTCAATGAGGAAGGTAAAGCCCAAGCCAGTGACAGGACCGAGGCGCCACCTGAGCGAGAGCAGAGGTCTGGGGCAGGTCGGACGGAGTGCTGCGGGCCAGGAGGGAAGCCAGTTTTACACGGAGATGGCTCAGTCTAGGACAAGCGCGTTACTCAGCCCAAAAAGCAGATGGCAACAGAACCTGGAGAAGAAACAGGCAAAGCTGCTCCCTATCGAGAAAGAAGATCTACAGCTGAAGGTGACTGAGGCCGGTCTTGGCCAGAGCATATGGTAGTTTAAGTTTTAATTGCCCTAACTGATTTGTGCTCTCACAGAAATACCCACTAGGTTTATTTACTGTAATAGATATATTTTCCTGGGGGAAAAGACATAAAACAAACTATTTTAGGAACAAAAAGGAAGTATGATTTCACATGCAGCTGAGAAACGAAATTGAGAAAGAAATTAAGACTAAGGCACTGAAGAAACAACAGCTAAAACCTAGGCAGTAGAGAATGAACCAAGACAAGAAGCCAGAGAAGACACCTGGGTCAGAAAGGTCAAAAGTCAGGACAGGGTGGGTGAGATAATCAACAGGTAAAAGTGCTTGCTGCACTGGTTTGAGGTCCTGAGTGCTATTCCTGATGTGAAACAGGGCAGAAAAGAGAACCAACTCCTGAAAGTTACCCGCTGACCTCCATATGCACACCACTGCACACATGCCCCACACACATTCACAACCAATGACACAAACAAGTCAGAATTTAAAGTGTTAAGACAAACCAAAGTGAAATACATCTATAATCCCAGGACACAGGCGGCTGAGGCAGGCAAGAGGACAGAGAGTTCAGGAACAGCTTGGAATACATACAAGGTTCAAGGCTAGCCTGAGGGATATATAGCAAGTGCCTGGCTTAAAAGTAATAAATACACAAACACACAGTTAAGACTGCTCAGCCTAATGACCTGAGTTCAGTCTCCAGGTCCCACCTGGTGGAAAGAAAGTATCAACTCTCACAAATTGTTCTCTATCAAGCATGCATGCTGTGTGGCATGTCCATGTCCCACTAAACACAAACTAAAATACATAAAAATGTAAAATAATAAGTGACCAATGGCAACAAACGCTGCTGAGAAGCTGAGTAAACTGGGTGGACTGGATGGCAACAAGTTGAACAGCCAGGGCCATGTCGAGTTTGACCCTGAGAGCCTAAGCCACACTAGAGGGAACAGGTAACAGCTTATGAATTCACTGCAGCTGAAATATTCCAGCTGATGGTGAGACCCTGTGTCACTGTAATAGACCATACCAGAGGTAGACTGGGACTACAGGGTGGCTACAGAAGCCATAGAACCAAGTAGCCACCATGCTTGACAGCCATGCAGGAAAAATGAAACCACAGAGGCTGGTTGAGACAGGCAAAGAAGTTTATAACAAGCAGAGGCAACCAAGAAATCAGAGCAAACCCAAGAGAAAGAAAAGTAAGCTGGAGGTGGTGGCCATGCCTTTAATCCCAGCACTCAGAAGGCAGAGGCAGGTGGGTGCTTCTGAGTTCCAGTCAGAGCTACACAGAGAACCCTGTCTCAAAAACCAAAAAGAGGAAGGAAGAAAGGGAGAGAGGGAAGAAGGGAGGGAGACAGAGTCTAAGAAGACAAGTTCTGAATGGACATCAAGAGGGTGACAGGACTGCGCTTCAGGCTCTGAGAAGCTGCTCCACCTCTGACCCCTGAGCTCACGGAAACACACACTGCTGGGTACATCAAGGGAAGCCCAGAGGACGACAGCTACTTTTTTTTTTTTTTTTTTTTTTTTTTTGGTTTTTCGAGACAGGGTTTCTCTGTGTAGCCCGGGCTGTCCTGGAACTCACTCTGTAGACCAGGCTGGCCTCGAACTCAGAAATCCACCTGCCTCTGCCTCCCAAGTGCTGGGATTAAAGGCGTGCGCCACCACCGCCCGGCTACTATTTTTTTTTAATTAGGTGAGATAATACTGCCTTCAATCTTGCTAGCTACATGTACACCTAGATCAGAATTTGAGGAGGGGAGAACAAAAGCAGTTGTATAATTCCTATAATTAACAGGAAAGAGTATTTTTTCTGGAAGGTCAAGTATGGACTTCCCCACCTCCTATTCTCACCTCCAAGACTCCAAGATAAGGAATACAAAGTGACAAAGCGAGCTTCAGACATTCAGAACACTAAATACTGCTTTCTACTGGGTTAGCCCAGAAGACGTTGAATAGTACAAGAAGCCAGACCACTGACTGATTTCTAAAAGTCTCTCAACCCGTGCAAAAGGGGCTGGCAAGCCTACCTGCACAAATGACAGGTAACACAGCACATACAGCTGATGAAAAGAGTAGAAAGATTACCTGATTCATTCAAGAGGGTCCTTCGAGGACTATAATCTAAACCAATTCTTTTCTTTCTTTCTTTGATCATTTATTAAGACCAGGGTCTCTCTGTGTCCCTATCTGGCCTCAAATCCAGAGATCACCCTGCCTCTACCTCCTGAGTCCTAGAATTAAAGGTGTGAGCCTCCAGAACTGTCTGAAATCTGAGCCAGCCTAGGGTACATATGAGATTCTGTCTCAAAGTACATAGATGGGTAAGTAAATAAAAATTTAACAATAAAAGTAAAAACAACGTATTTTCTATGTACTAGCAGTGCAATAGATATGGACAAATAAAATATGGTTTCTGCCCTTGAGGTCAGGCTTAAGGGGACAAGGCCAAAACGAAACCCTGAGGGCTGTACGAAGAGGCAGAAGAGTCACAGCACCTGAAGGTGAGGGAGAGGAGTGCAGGGTGGGCCTGCAGAGCAGACAGGACCAAGTGTGCCAGACCCAAGGCGCTGCGCTCACCACAAAACCCTCAGTGTAGCTCAAGTCTCTCCTGGTTGCCTCATCAGAATCTGTCTGCAGACCACTTTCCTACCTGCTATGGCATTTCCCAGTTCCAAAGTGATCTCCAGAGCAATCAGGGAAATATATAAATTCAAGGAGTGGCTTAGCCAACACTGGAATGACGTGCATTTCCAGTGACATCAGAAATGGGTTAGGAATCCAAGTTGGGGCAGTAAATCAAAGAAGAGGCTTCTAAGAAATAATCTGATTCTTCTAAGAGACTGAATACTGGTCTCACTCTAGCCTGTGTGATCCAGAGAGCCTCACCATGTAGCCACAGCAGATTGGCCGTGGAAAGCAGAACCAAGTGAATCTTAGCAAATAGAGCTGTTCCCTACTCAATTTTCTCAATATACTCCAATCCATCCCTTTAAGTCAGTTTCCTGTCATGTATTACAAAACACTCAGGTATCTAACTCATAAAGCACCATCGAGAGAATCAACCCAGCAACTCTTTTTTGTAGCACACTTCAATTTTCATCTTTTATTTCCAAAAAAGTCCATTAAATTTCATCATTATTAAAATATAAGTAATTACCCTCTTATATAAACTTGGAGAACTCCAACTAGTTAAACTGGTTAACTGTGGCTCAAAACTCTACAAAACAGGGACTGTAAAAATGACTCAGTTACAACCTAGTCTACAGAGAAGTTCCAGGACAGCCAGGGCTACAAAGAGAAACCCTGACTCAAACAAGCAAGCAAGGCCCAGTGAGTAAGCTGGAGCTTACTCAGCCAGTAAGCCCAGCTGCTCACTATGCAAGCAGTCTGAGTTCAGACAGCCAGCACTTAGGTACAAGGCTGGGTGCAGTAGCTGCACCTGTTATCCAGCATCAGAAAGGTAGAGACAGGAGGATCCCAGTGTTGACAGCCATCTAGCACAACCAGCAAACTCCAGGTTCAATGAGAGAAACATCTCAAAAAATAAGATAAAAGCTGGGCATGGTGACACATGTCTTTCTTCCCAGTACTTGGGAGGCAGGGGCAAGCAGATCTCTGAACTCAAGGCCAGCCTGGACTACAGAGTTCCAGAACAGGGTCGGTACAGAGAGAGACTCTGTCTTGAAAAATGAAAATAAGTAAATAAAAATAAACAAAATAATGAAGTAGACACCCAGTGCTGACCTCTGGTCCAAACAGATGCACACTCAGATGAACACATAAATACACACATATATTAACTCAAAATTATAAAAATGTATTTAAAAATTTACAAATTTGTAAAATTCTTTTATGAGTCCATCCCACCACAAACAAAGGTAGAAGAAAAACAGGAAACCAGGAGGAGACAATCTGTAAATCACAGCACAGACAAAATGTTAATCTAATGATGAATATATTATTTTTATTCTGGGGGAGACAGGATCTAACTATGTAGCTCTGGTTGACCCAGAATTGCTACACTGACCAGGATGGTTAGCCTAGAATTCAGAGCGCTGACCACCTTCCCCTGCCTCTGAGTGCTGGGATTAAAGGCATGCACCACCACAACCTGCTACAGGGTCTCACTACACAGTTTAGACTACAGTCAAACTCTCTCAATCCTCCCGCCCAACCTCCCAGTGCTAGAGTCACAAGAGTGTAGCACCATATTGCAATTCAGTTAATAATATACACACCTTGTTACCATCTTTAAATGTGTGTGGTGTATTCATTTGTCTTTCCTGCACCATTCTTCACCTTTCTTGTTTGAGACAGGGTCTCAGTGAGCCTGAGGCTCTCTGATTCAGGATGAGCTAGTGAGCTCCAGGATCTGCCTGTCTCAACACCTCCCCCTTCCCACCCTAGTACTGGGGCTACAGGCCCAGCACTACTGGGCCTGGCTTCTTACCAGGTTCTGGGGACCCAAGTTCAAGTCCTCTCGCTTGTATGGCAGGCACTTTACTAACTGTACAGTTTCCTTCACTCTGAAGCCACACCAGCTAGTGACAAGCCCACCATGGTGCTTCTTGCTCAAGTTGTGTTCCTGGCATTAACTCCAAAGTAGTAACTACAGTAGCAAGCTCTGAAAGGCAGGACTGGGTCTATCTACCTGTACACTGCCATCAGTATCGGGTGGACATGCTTCACAACTCTTGCAGTCAGACTCAGGGCTGGAGAGATGACTCAGCAGTTAGACATCGGGTTGCTGCTGCAGGGGACTGGAGCTCCATCACCAGCACCCCACTCAAGGGGCTCACACACACCTGTGTAACTCCAGCTCCAAAGGATCCAATGCCTCTAGCCTCTACTGACACTCACATGCACATGTACACACAGGCATATAATTAAAAACAGGAAAAATAAATCTTAAAGATATGACTGACATTTATGACTGTTTCACTGATTTCAGACATGTTCTCTGTGTCTTAACTGTTTTAGAATTATTTAATTTTTATATAACAAACTCCGGGAACAGGAGTTGCAGATGGCTCTGAGCTGCCATGTGGGTGCTGGGAACCAAACCTGGGCTCTCTGCATGAGCTGCAGTGCTCTGAATCATAAAGCCATCTCTCCAGCCCACCATATGCTTTGTATTGCTGCTCAAATCTCCCCATAGATCATTAATTACTAGTCTCCTATTTGAGTTCAAGAGTTCAATCTACTAGAGAGATTAAGTACTCTCTAAATAATAACTAAGGTGCTTTCCACTCAGGATGCAAGATTCTAAAGTAAGAAACAACAATCTAATCACTAGTTCAGAAGTCAGTAAGTAGTTCTTAATGGAAACAAAGGTTCTTTGCCATTCAGCTATGCTAATTCATGCCCTACTAGATTATGTACAAAATTTCTGAAAATAAGCCAGGTGTGATGGTACATACCTGTCATCCCAGCACCCAGGAAGTTAAGGTGGAAGGATTGCCAGGAGCTCTAGGCCAGCTTGGGCTACACAGCACACTTTTTGTCCCTCTCCCATCTTCCCCCTTTATTGCCTTAAACAACAACCATAAAATTTAATTTTTTAAAATACTTAATCCCAGCACTTGGAAGGCAGAAGCATTGTGTTTCTTGAGTTCAAGGCCAGCCTGGTCTATAGAGCAAGTTCCAGGATAGCTAGGGCTACACACTCAAAAAAAAAAAAAAAAAAAACTGAAACAACTAACCTAGACAAGCTAAGACCTTGACTCAAAAACTATTTGTTGCTCTAGCAGAGGACCCAGTTTCAATTCTCAGCACCCACATGGTTGTTCACAACTACCTGTAACTCCAGTTCCAGAGGATCTGACAGCCTCCACAGGTACCAGGCACACACATGGTGCACATACACATATGCTGGCAAAATACTCAACACACTTGAATAAATCTAAAAAAGATTTTTTGAACCCAGAACTTTAAAAGGGCAGGAATACAGCTCAGTGGTAGAATGCTTGCCCAGCATGCTTGAGGCCTTAGGTTCAATCCCCTATAGAAAACCATTGAGAGAAGACAGGGAAAGGAGGGAGAAAGGGTCTGAGCATGACTTCTGACATCCAGCTCACCAACACAGATCATGTTCTCTCCCAATGTCACCAGCAGGCACAGGCAGTCCTGCAGCTTTTGACACAATACGACAAAATGTTCATCTTCTTCCAATTGGCCTGCCCTCCTTCCATCTTCCTCTGATAAACTTAAGTGGTCATAACTGGATCTTTTGGCCCCAACTTCTAAGAAGCATGTTAAGTATAAACCTTAGCCGAATAAAGATCTACAAGTCACGGTATTTTCAGCTTACTTTTGCAAATACCCCACCAAATTAAAATTTAAGAAACTACAAAAGCTGGACAGTAGTTGCACACATCTTTAATCCCAGTGCTCAAGAGGCAGAGGCAGGAAGATCTCTAAATTCGAGACCAGCCTAGTCTACAGAGCAAGTTCCAGGACAGCCAGGGCTACACATAGAAACTCTTGTCTTGGAAACAGAAGAAGAAGAGAAGAATTATTTATTTATTTTCACTTTAAAATTGAGTATGGAGGGCTGGAGTGATGGCTCCATAGTTGAGGCACTGGTTGCTCTTCTAGAGGACTTGGGTTCAATTCCTAGCACCCACATGGCAGCTCACAGCTATCCGGAATTCCTACTCCAGTGCCAGAGCATCTAGCAATCTCCCACAGACATACATGTATGCAAAATATCAATGCACATATATTTATTTATTTATTTATTTATTTATTTGAGAATGCAGAGATTGAGGGAATGGGCAACCAATCACTGGCCCAACTTGAGACCCATCCCATGGGAGACAGCCAACCCCTGACACTGGCATAACTGTTTCCTTAGAGGTGTCATCCAGCAGCTGATAGAAACAGATCCAGAGACCCACAGCCAAACAAGAGACGGAGCTTAGAGCTCAGAGAGTCTTGTGGAAGAGTCAGGGGAAGAACTGAGGGAGTTGGAGAGTTCAAGGACACCACAAGAAGACTTACAGAATTAACTAACCTGGGCCCACGGAGTCTCACAGAGACTGAACCACCAAATAAAGACCATGCATGGGCCTAGGTCCCCTAACATTTGTAGATGTGTAGCTGGGGCTTCATGTAGGTCCCCTAACAACTGGAGTGGGGACTGTCTCTGACTCTGTTGCCCCTTTTCCCTTGCTGGGCTGCCTCGTCCGGCCTCAGTGGTAAAGGATGCATTTAGTCCTGCTGCAACTTGATGTGCTGGGGGTAGTACCATGGGGGATGGTATCCATGGGGGCCTCTCCTTCTCTGAAAAAGAGAAGGTTGGGGTTGAGGGGAATATGAGGGTGGAACTGGAAGAGGGGGAACTGGAATATAAAATAGATGGATGGATAAAAGATTGAGTACGGAATCATACAACAAGCCTTAGAGCCATCTAATATATAACCCTCTCCATAGGAATCACATCAGTAATATCCCTAAGCAGTGTGGAGTCTGAGATGGTGGAGAACGGAGTGAGGATGTTTAGTCTGCATGCTCAGTAATTCTGACGACAGCTGATTTGGTTTGGTTTGGCTTTTTAAGACAGTCTTATGTATCCAAAGCTAGCTTTGAAATCCTGATCCTCTTGCTTCCCCTTCCAAGAGCTGCTATTCCAGGAGTGCAAAACCATGCCCCACTGACCACAATTTTAACACAACTGTTCCTAGTTCATGAGTCTTATAGGTGGCGTGGTTTGATAGCAAGAGATCAAAAGCAGTCTGCAAGCCAGGTGTGGTGGCATGCATCCTTCAGCTCAGCACTGGGGAGGCAGAGGCAGGCAGATCTCTGAGTTCCTGGTCTACAGAATAAGCCTGGAGGCCTGCCTAGGCTACAAAGCAAGACTCTGTCTCAAAAACAACAACAAAGTAATCTGTAGCAATGGTTTACTCTCTAATACTCACTGTCTCTTACTTCCAATTTTAGGAAAGTTAAAACTTCGAATCTGGAGAGATGGCTCAGTGGTTAGGAGTACTGAGTGCTCTTCTAGAGGTCTTGGGTTCAGATCCCAACAGCCACATGGTGGCTCACAACCATCTGTAATGGGATCTGATGCCCTGTTTTGGTGTGTCTGAAGAAAGAGATCAACAGTATACTCACATACATAAAATAAATAAATCTTTTAAAAAAAAAAAAGAAAGAAAGAAAGTTAAGACTTTATTACCAACTGGTAATACTAAAATACTTTTTGTAAAGAAGCTGGGCATGGTGGTGCACACCTTTGATCCCAGCGCTTGGGAGGCAAAAGCAGGGAGATCTCTGAGGCCAGCCTGGTCTACAAAGCAAGTTCCAGGATAGCCAGGACTACACAGAGAAACCATGTCTCAAAAAACAACAAAACAAAATTTAAAGGTATGAACTACTAAAAATGACCCATGTTACTTTTAGACCCAAACCTGGACATTTCTTAGCTTCTTGGGAATCTTTATAGAGGTGCAGCTTGGTAGACAGACAAAGCTTCTTGAGTCATTCACCTCAACAGAAAAGACAGTAAGGCCCTTAGTGATGAACTAACTGCACGGTCAATGAGAAGGCAGCAGGAAAAGTCCCATCTTTGTTGTAAGGAAGCTCTCTCTATAGAAGTATTATCACAGGCAATTAAAAACTGAGAAAATGTCAGGAAGGCAAAGAACAGGGTGCCCTGAGAACATGTGGAGGGGAGCTGGGGGAACTGATCTAACCAGTGAATTCACAGAAAGATTTTCGGAGGAAGTGATGGCTAAGCTCTGAATGGAGGACTGAGCTCTGAATGGAGACCAATCACATTTATGTAAAATGATCTGCATAAAATAAAACAACAGGTCCAAGCAGAACAGCCTCCTTTGGCATTGTTTTCCTAAAACAATCTTTTTTTAAATGATAACAAAATATGTCATAAAATGTTTAAAGCTAGAAATTCAAAGTTTTGGGTGCCTTTCTAATCTCTCATAGCATTCTGCTCAATATTATGTACTATGGTAGTCACTCAAATCTCTGCTGAAATGATTAGTGCAATATAATACCGATGTTCATACTGTCTTTAGTTAAGCAAAACATATTCACAAACTACATAAGAAATCTCCCTCATATGACTGACATAGATTCAGTGAAGCTGGGCATGGTGGCTCACATTTTAAACCCAACACTTTCGTGTGGGGAGGCAGAGGCAAGAGGACCTCTGTGTGTTCCAGGCCAGTCAGAGCTACAGAGTGAGCCGATAAGTAACCCAACACTGGGTAAGTTCTTAGTGCCTAGAGTATGGACACTGGAGTCCTTAGACGGAAGAGCCTGATTAGTCTAAAACAAATGTTTTATGCTCAGATGTGCTTCATTTTCCTTATAATGAAGAATACTAATAAATGTTTGCATCTTTTCTCTAGCCTTGGTTTTCTGAGGGAGATGAAATTACATATACTCTCAGTCCCATCAAATGCTCTGACCACTATGCATTTGAAAGAGTCAATATTATACTCCTCAATATTAGACTACTTCCCCAACACTCCATTCCCTCAGGACCCCATGCTGCTTTCTCTGAGTAAAGAGTACACATACACCAAGTTCATGAATCCCTGTAAGCCCAGAATTTATAGAAGCAAAACACAAACTCGAGGTTAGCCTGGGCTATATAGTAAAACCTTGTCTCAAAAAATAATTTGGGGGGCAAAGGCAACAGATAACTAGCTTAGTGACAGTGTTTGCTCAATACATTTTAAGGCCCTGGGTTCAATTCTTAGCAGTATCAAACAAAAACAAACAATACTACTCACACTATTGCTCACTTTACACAAGTGTTTAATCTGGTTTTAAATCTCACCCACATTAGGGCTTCTAGGTGATCCCAGGAATTGTAAAACTTCCTATGCCTTGGGCTGGGGGATGCGACTCAGTGGAAGAGTGCTTGCTTAACATGGATTATGAGGCCCTTGGGTTCTATTCCCCTGCACATGTATGCATGCACACATGCACACCATATTCCTTGAAGAAAAAAGTAGAACACAAAAATCTATCAAACTAGCCAACTGTGGAAAATGTAGAAGACCTAGTTGCTACTTACCCCTAAGTAACTTCTGGTTTCCTAGACCAGTGACTAAGATGCCTACTCTGTTTGTTTGCTTTGTTGACACAAACTCTCCACCCTCCCAAGCCAGCATACAGGGCAAGTTATTAGCTCTATTTTAAAATCAGAAACACAAAAAGTTACTACTGTTAGGCCATCCTGGTGACACATACCTCTAATCCTAGAAACTGGAAGGGTCAGGCAAGGAAGATCAGGAGTTTAAAACTGCCCTCTGCTTTGCCAAGTTTAAGGCCAGCCTGGTCTATAGGAGACCTTATCAAGTAAACAAAAAGTCACATATTCAGAATGACAACGAATACAAACTCACTTATACAAAGAAAAACTTTAATTCACCAGCTAGAAAAGTTTAAATATCTGCCACAATACAAATATATCCTACAAGATACATAAAATCTTACACACACACCTCCCAAAGTTCAAAGCACTCAAATCACCAGAGAAAGGCAATGTATATGCATTTCTGACTTGGTTTTGGTTTTTTTGGAGATAAGCTTTCTCTGTATAGTCCTGGCTATCCTGGAACTCTGTAGACAAGGCTGGCCTTGAGATATACTTGCCTCTGAACCCAAATGTTGGAATTAAGCGTGCCGCCACCACCTGGCAGTATATCAGACTTGTTTTAAAGAATATTTGGTGTAGGTTTTTTTTTTTTTTTTTGGTTTTTCGAGACAGGTTTTCTCTGTGTAGCCCTGGCTGTCCTGGAACTCACTCTGTAGACCAAGCTGGCCTGGAACTCAGAAATCTACCTGCCTCTGTCTCCCAAGTGCTGGGACTAACTGCCCGGCTTGGTGTAGTTTTTTAAAGCTCTTAGAACATCATTATAAAGATACTTCTAAGCAAATGATATTTATTTCTATGCAAACCAGAGCTACTAGATCCAGATGAAGTGTGTCATGAGAATGAGCCAAAATAGCTGGATGTGTAGCACAGTGAGGGAGCCAAGGCCCTGGTGTTCTGTCCACACCCAAGGGGGTGGGGAGTCGGGATGGCAAGAAACAAAAATGGGGGAAAGGAAGCGAAGCCTGCACTAGTAATCACTGGGAGTAAATTTAACTTTTTAAACATTTTTTATTTATTTATACACGTGTGAATGCCACACATGTGCAAGTACTCAAAGAGGTTTGAAGAGGTCTTTGAAGCAGCTGCTGCTGTAACCACAGGTGTTTGTGAGCTGCCTGAAGAGCTGCGATCTAGGCTCAGAAGACCACAAGGTACTCTAACTACTGAGCCATCTTCCAGACCCCATGAATTTAACTTCTAAGCACATTGTATTTTTACATCATCATCATTTTTGGTTGGTTGGTTTCGGATTGAGGGAGTTGTTTTTTGAGATAGGTTCTTACTATGTAGTCCAAGCTGGCCTGAAACTCTACGTAGGGCAGGCTGGTCTTGAACTCACAAAGATCCACCTGTCTTCTTTTTTGGTTTTTCGAGATAGGGTTTCTCTGTGTAGCCCTGGCTGTCCTGGAACTCACGCTGTAGACCAGGCTGGCCTCGAACTCAGAAATCCACCTGCCTCTGCCTCCCAAGTGCTGGGATTAAAGGCGTGCGCCACCACCGCCCAGCAAGATCCACCTGTCAACACACATGCTATCACATCCACCTGGTT
The DNA here is from genome assembly GCA_021653895.1 of Mastomys natalensis. Lineage (NCBI taxonomy): Eukaryota > Metazoa > Chordata > Mammalia > Rodentia > Muridae > Mastomys > Mastomys natalensis. The sequence continues at coordinate 344,973 of JAJTUV010000094.1, forward strand.
TTGTTTTGTTTTTTTCTTGAGAGAGGGCCCCACCATATAGCCCATGCTTGCCTCTAATGTGCTAATTGTAGCACAGGTTGACCCTAAACTTGCCAACTATAGTCCTGGCTGGCTACAAAAAATCACAATTTGAGTGCTACGATTGCAGGTATGCACAACCATGGTAGAGTCTAATTATAATTGTCTAAGATTTGTTTTATTTTTTTAAACTTATTTGTGTGAGCTGTAAGTGGGTACCCAGAACCCAGAAAAGGACATCCAACTCCCTGGAGCTGGAGTTACATGTAGTTGTGAGGAGCCTGACATGGGTTTTAGGAACTGAACTGGAGTCCTCTGTAAGAACAGTACAAGTTCTTAACCACTGAGCCTCTGTTCAAGTCCCCAGATGTAGGTGTTGATAACATAAGCTTAAATTTGTTTCCAGAGAAAAATCTGGTATTTCAGTGAGAGCAGGAATGTTGAGATGGCAGTTACTCTTAATGCTTGCTTTAACTATAATTTACTTCTCCTGAGTGTGTCAGGACTCTAATGGCCATTACAGCTATTACCAATTGTAACGTGCGCTGCAGCCCTCCCTTTTTAAAAAAGTGTAAAGTAAAGTTTCCCACGTATCCAAGGTCACCAATGTCAACAGGAGTTGGGAGCAGCAGTAAAACTTCAGTTCCCACACTTCAAACCACTGGATACTTTCCCAGTCCCAAGAGAAAGGAGAGTCAACCAGCTATTTTCAAACACTTCGGTAGTACACTGAGAAGTATAAAGACAAGTCAGAAGATTCACCTTGGGCCAAAGAAACAAGCTACTTTTGCATACCATTATCCCTTTCCCTGTTCTCCTAGCCAAACAGTGCAACATCAAACAGCAGCTGACTTTGGATATATTCATCCCTGGTAACATGCCCTCTTCAATATGGACAACTTGCTTTCCCACTAACTGAACACTTCTAAGTGAATCTTCCATCACCTTGTCACATTCCATCGGAGGTGCTACGGAGTGCGTTCGTTTCCTCACTCTCTCAATGGTCAAAAGTTAAAATAAGCAATTCTTGGAACACAGTTACTTTGCCAATGACAAAAAAAAAAAAAGTAAGCGCCAATAAATTGCTGCTTTTAACGAGACATTTTAAAACACGATGGCATGCGTCACAGAATTACTGGTAAGTTCTTGGCTGCTTACTTTAAAGTAGCATTTAAGGCCTATCCCTCCCTGTTTGGGACATATAGCCTGACTCGTTAGACAAGATAAATCTAGGCACGCTCACACAGAACACCTCTGAAGCAACTTAGCTTATTGAAAACATTACCCCAACCTCCCTAGTCGGAGTACTCAGCCAGCTTATACTGCAAGGGAGAGAATGACCCTCTTCAAAAATCCTTCGGGAGAAGGTCCCCTCCGCGGAGACAATGACAGCCGTCCTCCCGGGAAGGTTTTTTGGAAACAGTGCTGACACCAGGAGAAGTGTCAGTGCGGCAGCAGGTGGAGTAGCCCTGCGTGCCGAGCAGGTCCTTTCTGACCTAGTCTCCAAGTCCTCCGCCTCCCTGTCCCGGTTCCGCCTTACAGACCTTTCCAAGCCGCCTCGCGTCCCGGTTCTCTCACCCAGGGCAGGACTCTCGAGCCTCCCGGGAAGCGAGGCCACCTAAGACGGCCGCCGCACCTCTTCCGGGGACTCGCAGGCCCGCTCCCTGGCCGTATCGGAACCTGACGGACCCCGCCGTGGGAGACAACCGGCTACTCCCGGGGCATCTCCGCGACCTGGTTCCAGAACCCCCTCCCCTTCGAGGCAGCGCTGCCGCCAGCGCCTCACTCCTGAACCCCCTCTCCTCCGGAGTACCTCAGCGGAGTTACCGGCCCACTCAAAAGTACAAGTGCCGGCTGCCCCCACCGGTCACCCCGGCCTCGCTGTCACCGCCCAGCTCCCGGCCTCGGCCCGCGGCGCCGGCGTGCCCCCGGTGACGCCCGGGTCGGTACCTTGCGGACCCCCTTGTAGATATAGAAGTAGAGCTCCCGGCCCACATTGAAGCAGAGGCGGTCGCCGTTGCCAGACTGGTCGTTGAGGTTTACGAAGGAGACGCGGACAGGGTTGGATCCCTGCGAGTTGAAGGGCACCCGGTTGGGCCGGCTGTACTCCGAGTGCGGCAGCAGCTTGTACAGACCTTCCCGGGTGGTGAATTGGGTCTTAATCTCGTTCATCTCCTTCCCTCCTCCCTCCGTCGCCATCTTGGAAAGCAGCGTTCATCCTGCCCTAAGTGCCCGGATCACGCCCACCGCGCAGGCGCCGTCCTCGGCCGCCGGCTCTCCACTCCCCACCCCTTCTCCGCGGCTCCGCCCATTGGCGAGCCAGCCCCCAGGAAGGCGGGCCGAAGCGAAGGGGGCGGGCTAGTTTACGGTGCAACTGCGCACGCGCGCTCACCTGGCGCGCTCCACCCGGAGGGGCGTGCGCAAGCTCCTCCCCTGGGTGCCGCCCTCCCGGTGCCGGTCGGAGCGAGCGCACCGAGCATTGGTGCTGGTTTCCCGTCTACACTGAGGTGACCCTCGCTCTAGAGCTTCGCTGACCCTATCCCTAAGGGAGGACGCCTTGGCCTCGGCCGGCTGGTGGTCCCGGCGGAGCCTGAGGCGAGCAGTGGAATCCGATGTTTGGACGTGTGCGTCCCAGCTGTACGGGATCCTCCCGCGGAGGCTGGGGAGGACTCAGACGGTCCGATTGGGTACCGGGTGCCAAGCCCATGTATGCCTCCCAGAAGCAGTCTCACAGAAGATACCGGAGGATTGGGCTTTATTACAGCTCAGGGTTTGGTTTGGTTTGGTTTTGAAGGTGGGGTGGGAAGAACCGCATAAATGTACAGGACTCGTGTTTTCAAGTCTCTTCTGAAACCTTACTGGTGAGCATTGGTTTGTTCTTGAGAAAGTAGGTTGTGTTGGAACTTATGTCTCCTGTGCCGCTTAATAAAGGTAAAGCTAATTGATTTGTTTAATGTCTCAAACGAAACCTGAAGTCGTTTGCTAAGAGAACCATAGAGTTAGTTGTAATGACTATTCTGTACAAAGTCTAAATATTAAGCATACACATTAAAGTGGGACTTAACAGTCACCATTTGATGCATCGATTTCTGGGTATATGCACTGGAATGCCTCCGTAGGAAGGTATTCGTGGAAGCCTTCGTAGGCTTCCAAAGTAATAAACGTTATAATAGAATTCTAGAATAGGGAAAATGTTACGCCAAGAATGAACTATCCCTGAGAAGTCATGTCTGTAGAGTAGGAGCGAGCCCAGTACAATGGTGTGCATCTGTGCTTCCAGACAGACAGAATGCCAGAGTCCCGAGATGGGAGGCTGCTACCTGAGCCCACAGAGCAAGACTCCAACCTCACAAAAATTAACTGTACACAAGGGGGGAGTGTTCTAAAGACGTGCATGTAAATCATAACCATTTTATGTAGTGGGAAGCAAGTACATAAACAGTAGAAACTGCCCATGATGTAATAATGCATTTGACACATACATGCTTTTAAAAAAAAAAACTACAGTAAATCTTTTTTTTTTTTTTTTTTTTTTTTTTTTTTTTTTGAGACTGTATTTCACTAAATAGCCCTGGCTTCCAACAGGAAGGAACTCACTAGGCGGCCAGGCTCCAACTCAGAAATTCACCTGTATCTATGTTCAGTGGATAATCCCAATCTCCCATAGCTATGCTATTCTGTACCAAAACCATGTTTATACTGGTCATCTTGAGGGATAAGTAACAGCCTGACTTATCTAACAAGAATTTAGTTGGGATTTCTAGTTAATAGGGGGAAATATGCTTTGGGAGGGGAAATCTCAGCAAGCAAACACTGAAACAAAAAAAATGCTGTTGACCTCTAACCATAATATTCAATTTCCCGTAAGACCAACATACCACTGGGTGTGATGGCATATGTTTTAATCTCAGCATTTAGGAGGGAGAGACAGACGTTAAAACCATCCTGGTCTACACAGAGTTCCAGGCCACACCGGGCCACATAGTGAAACCCTGTCTTTAAAAAGAAATAAAAGACCACTATGCCGTAAGATTTTTATTAGGATTTTATCCTGTACAAGTTGAACATTTTGCTTTGCCAGACATGGTTGCATACTCCTGGAATGCTGCCATTCCCACGGACTGAGAAAGTTGGACAGAGAACTCAAAGCCAGCCAAGCATGGTGGTGCACACCTGTGATAGCATTGCTTAGGAGGGTGGAGTTGGGAGTTCAGAAACATCCTCACTCTTGTAGTTTGATGGTTTGTATATGCTCGACCCAGGGAGCGGCACTATTAGAAGGTGTGACCCTGTTGGAATGGGTGTGGCCTTGTTGGAGTAGGTGAGTCACTGTACGTATGGACTTAAAGACCCTTATCCTAGCTGCCTGGAAGTCAGTCTTCTCCTAGCAGCCTTCAGATGTAGAACTCTCAGCTCCTCCTGCACCATGCCTGCCTGGATGCTGCCATGTTCCCACCTTGATGATAATGGACTGACCCTCTGAACCTGTAAGCCAGCCCCAATTAAATGTTGTCCTTGTAAGAGTTGCCTTGGTCATGGTGTCTCTTTACAGCAGTAAAACACTAACTAAAACATGTAGTCACTTGAGAAACCAGCCTGGGCTACTTTAGACCCTCTCAAAATAATAAGGAATTCAATGCCAACCTGTACTACATAGCGAGACACTATCTTAAAACAACAAGCAGGGCTGGGAAGATGGCTCAGTGGGAAAATGGCCACAGGGCATCCAGCAACCTTCTGTAACTCCAGTTCCAGGGAATCTTATGTCCTCTTCTGGCCTCCACAGGCACTGCATGCATAAAATACACAGATACACATGCTGGCAAAATACCCATACACATAAAAAATGAAAATCATCTGGGCATCGTGGCACACTCCTTTAATTCCAGCACTCAGGAGACAGAGGCACATGGATATTTGTGAGTTCAAGACCAGCCTGGTCTATAGAACCAGGACAGCCAGGGTGATTAATTTTCAGAAAATGATAAAATTTTGTGAAAAAAAAGTTAAAAATTACATTTAGTCCAATAGGATTGTGGTATAGTTACCAGAGGGTAAGAGGGCAGAAACTGACAGATGCTGGTCTGCTGGTCAAAAGATGCAAAGCTCCGTGAGTACCAGTATGTCCCAGAACTCTTGAGGAGCTGGTTTTGTATCCATAACTATTAACAAGATAGCACATTTCTGGAAGTTGGTAAGAAAGATTTTAAGTGTTTCACCACAGAAAGTCAATATTTAATCTTGTATGGTTGCCCACATGGCTAATCTCAACAATAGAGGTAAGAGGATCAGAAGTTCAAGGTTAAAGAAGAAATAACCTGCTTTTTTCTCCTTGGCCATCCGAAGGCAAGATGAGTCACCAGCAGCTCTCACTGGGTTACCCACTGAAGTTAGCAGGGTTCTGCCTCTTGCTGTCTGTGCTCTAATGGTCAGGATGATACACATCTGTGTATCATCAGTGAGGGAAGTAGGCTTCATTGATTGGACTAAGCGACCCTGAATGGATTACTCAAGGCCGTCTACCTACTGAGACTGCGCGTGTTAAAACTTTCTACAGAAAGAATACAAGTTAAGACTTTTCAAAAAAAGAAAGAGTGACACCTGAGAAAATGAGTGTTAATTAAGCCAGTTCCACAGTATATATGTACAGTAAACAATATGTTGTCCATGATGACATATAATTTACATACATCAGTTTAAAATGGTATTGAGCTGCTAGAGAAAGGTATCAGCAGTTATGAGTACTGGCTGCTCTTCAGAGGACCTGGGTTCAGTTTCTAACCCATATGGTCACTCACAGCCAGCTTACAACTCCAGTTCCAGGGGATTGATGCCCTCTTCTGGCCTCTGTGGGCATTGGACTGGTGTGTTGCACAGACATTCATGACGTCAAAACACTATTACACATAAAAATAATCATTAAAATGTTTTGAAAAAGCCGGGCAGCTGTGGCACACGCCTTTAATCCCAGCATTTGGGAGGCAGAGGCAGGCGGATTTCTGAGTTCGAGGCCAGCCTGGTCTACAGAGTGAGTTCCAGGACAGCCCGGGCTATACAGAGAAACTCTGTCTCGAAAAACCAAAAAAAAAAAAAAAAAAGTTTTGAAAATGTGCTAATATTAAAGCTTTTCCATGTGTTCTGTATTTTCGGGATAGAGTCTCACATTGTATTACTAGCTCGGAGAACTCATTATGTAGGCCTGAGCAGCCCTGAATGTCTGACAATCCTCCTGTGTCTGCCACCATTCCTGCTAGGATTACAAGTATGTGCCATCACACCCAGCAAGAACTAGAACTCCTTTTTAAAGATTTATTTTTGCTGCATCTGTGAGTGTGTGTGTTATGTTGTCATCTGCGTGGATGGACCCAGATCCTCTGGAACTGGGGTTATACACCTGTGGTTTTCAACCTTCCTAATGTTGTGACCCTTTAATACAATTCTATGTTGTGGTGACCCCCAACCGTAACGGTATTTTTATTGCTACTATATAACTGTAATTATCTAATATAATTAGATGATTAGTTGATCCCTGTGAAAGGGTCATGACCCACAGGTTGAAAACCACTGTTAAAGATGCTTGTGAACCACCATGTGGGGGCTGGGAATTGAACCGAGGTCCTTTGGAAGATCAGCCAGTTCTCTTAACCCTAAGCCATCTCTCCAGCCCCAGGTAGAACTATAACTTTTTGAGTTATTTTTTAGAAATCTATTTAAGTTTTTGAGAGTCTACTATGTAGCCCTCACTATTTAGACCTCTCTGGCCTCAAACTTCCAGCAGCCTTCCTGTCTCAACATGGAGAAAACTAGGTTTATAGACATGTACCACCACACCTGATATAAGGTTACTTTTTAAGATTTATTTTGGCCAGGCGGTGGTGGCACACGCCTTTAATCCCAGCACTTGGGAGGCAGAGGCAGGCAGATTTCTAAGTTCAAGGCCAGCCTGGTCTACAGAGTGGGTTCCAGGACAGCCAGGGCTATACAGAGAAACCCTGTCTCGAAAAAAAAAAAGATTTATTTTTATTTTTTATGTATATATTTGTGTGCCTGTGTGAGAGAGTGTATATGTCTTGTGTAGAAATGCCCACAGAGACCAGGAGAGGGTGTTTGACCAATTAAGTGTATAAACAGTTAAAAAAAAAAAAAAAACAAACACCAAAGGGTAAAAACATGTTAAAGATTTATGGCCAATCCACCTTTAATAAAGTTCTCTGATGTTCCTTTACTTATAATGGTCCTATTAAGAGCAGGCTCTAAAATTATACGTTAGAAGTCCTTAGATGATATTTAGAATGAACGATAGTCTGCGTGCTTGCTCATTTTCAGTCTGTCATGTACCTAGATTGCACTAAATATTTAATGGTTCTTCTTAACCTGTTCAGTGATTAAAAAAAATACAAAGATCACTGATAATACTTAATAAAAACAAACCAAACTGCACAGGTCCCTAAGTCAGTACTGTGCCTAAGATGGTCAGGGATCAGTAGAAAGATGGTATGGTCAGAGTGAGCAGAGAAGACATTTAAAAATCCATTTAGTGGCTAGGGATATAGCTCAGGCCATAAAAGCAGCATACAAGTTTTATGACCTACCTGAGTTCAGACTCCCTAGAACCCATGGGATAAAGCTGAGCAGACCGTGTATCTCTGTAATACCAGCATTCCTGTGGTAAGCTGGGAGGCCAAGATGGGAGAGTCCTCTGGAAGCTTATGGGCCAGCTAGTCTGGATTATGTAACACAGGAACAAAACATGAGAGACCCTACCTCAAAAACAAGGTGGAAGTTATGACTGACACCCAAGGTTGTCCTCTGGCTACAGATGCACAGTGGCACAAATGTATTTCATACATACATCACACACACAAAACATGTAAAAAGAATCCATTTGATGATTTGAGAATAGATTAAGGAAAGGAGAAATGGGATAGGGGAAGCTACTTACAAGGCCCATTGAAGACCCATGCTTCTGTTGACATTCATATGGGTGTATATGTGTGTGTTCATATGTACATGTGGTCAAGGGTACACTTGTTCATTTTTCCCATTAATTCATTTATTCACGTTATATCCCTCCCTCCTCTCCTCCCAGTCCCACCCCCACAAATCTCTCCCCATTATCCTCTTCCCAGAGATGGAACGTCCCCTCTGGGTACCACCCTGCCCCAGGACACCAAGTCCCAGCAGGACCAAGTGGCTACTCTCCTGCTGAGCCCCAACCAAGCAATCCAGCTAGGAAAGGGGATCCAATGGTAGGCAACAGTCAGATACAGCCTCTGCCCCAATTGTCATGGACCTACATAAAAGCCAAGCAGTGCATGCTCTTTGGTTGGTGGTCCAGTCTCTGTGAACCCCAAGGGCCCAGGTTAGTTGTTTCTGTAGGATGACTTGTGTCTTTCACCCCTCCAGCTCTCTCAATCCTATCCCCCTACTCTTGTACAAGACTCCCTGAGCTCCACCTGATGTTTGGCTATGGGTCTCTGCATCTGCCTCCATCAGCTGCTAGATGAAGCCTCTCAGGAGACAGTTATGCTAGGTTCTTGTCTGCAAGCACAGCAACTTATCATTAATAGTGTTAGGCGTTGACTCTCCCCATGCAATGATGGTGTCTCATGCTGGCGAGGATGTGGAGCAAGGGGACACTCCTCCATTGCTGGTGGGAGTGCAAACTTGTACAACCACTTTGGAAATCAATTTGGCAGTTTCTCTCAAAATTGGGAATAGTTCTACCCCAATTCCCAGCTATAATACTCCTGGACATATACCCAAAAGATGCCCCACAATACCACAAAGACACTTGCCTAACTATGTTCTTTTTTTTTTGGTTTTTCGAGACAGGGTTTCTCTGTATAGCCCGGGCTGTCCTGGAACTCACTCTGTAGACCAGGCTGGCCTCGAACTCAGCGATCCGCCTGCCTCTGCCTCCCAAGTGCTGGGATTAAAGGCGTGCGCCACCACCGCCCGGCTGCCTAACTATGTTCAAAGCAGCTTTATTCATAATGGGCAGAAACTGGACAACAACCTAGATGTCCCTTAACTGAAGAATGGATAAAGAAAATGTGGTTCATTTACACAATGGAATACTAGTCAGCTATTAAAAACAAAAGACATCATGAAATTTGCAGGCAAATGGATGGAACTAGAGAATATCAACTGAGTGAGGGTAACCTAGACCCAGAAAGACATGCAAGATACGTACTCATTTATAAGTGGACATTAGCCTTAAAGTACAGAATAACCATGCTACACTCCACAGACCCAAAGAAACGGGGTGATCAGGAGAGCCCAAGGGAGGATGCCTGAATCTCACTCAGAAGGGGAGGCGGAATGGACATCAGAGGAGGATGGAGGTGGGGAACTGGATAAGGGGTGTGTGTGGAGAGGGGAGCAGGGATGGGGGTCGGATGTGGTGGGGGGAGAAGGCTGGGAGAGAACAGAAATTGGAAATCTGTGGGGTACCTTTGGGACTAGCTAGAGACCTGGGGGGGGTGCCTCCTGGGAGTCTCTGGGGGTGACCTTGACTGAGACTCCAAGCAGCTTCCAGTAGACTTCCAGTAGACGGAGGGGAACAACCCACCCACAAAACCTTTGACCCAAAATTTGTCCTGCCTACAGGATGTGCAGGGGAAATGATGGAGCATAGCCCCTTTCTCCTCCTCCTCCTCCTCCTCCTCTTCTTCTTCTCCCTTCTTCACTTCTTCATTTCTCTTCTCTCCTTCTCTTCTTCTCCTCCTCCTCCTTCTCCTCCTCTTCTTTTTCCTCTACCTCTTCCTTTTCCTCCTCCTCTTATTCTTCTCTTTAGGTTTTTTTGAGACAGGGCTTCTTTGTGTAGCTTTGGGAGTCCTGGAACTTGCTGTACACCAAGCTGGCCTCAAACTCACAGAAATCTGCCTGCCTCTGCCTTGCCTCCCAAGTATGGGACTAAAGGTGTGAGCCACCATCACCCAGCCAGGTTTGCACTTGTATTTGAGTATAAGAAGACTAGAGGTGGACAATATCAGGCATCATTCCTCAGGGCATTCCATCTGCTGTAACTGTTGGTCCACTGTGGAGACCAGGCTGGCCTCTAACTCCCAGGCCTTTGCTTTTGCACGCTGAAATTAAACTTACACAGCCTGTTATCTTTCTTACACATCAAAGTGCAAGTCTGTTTTTTTGGTTTCTTTGTTTTTGATTTTTTTTTCTTTTAAGGAAAGGTCTCACTTCAGAGCCTAGGCTAACCTGAACCTCATGGCAATCCTCCTGCCTCAGACACCTGAGTGCTGAGATTACAGGTGTGAGTCACTATACTTAAGGGGTAGAGGATTTTGAGACAGGGTTTCTCTGTATAGTCCTGGCTGTCCTGGAACTCTCTCCCTAAATCAGGCTGGCATCAAACTCAGAGATCTACCTGCCTCTGCTTCCCAAGAGCTGGGATTAAAAATGTATACCACCACCACCACTCAGCTCATACCTGGCTTTTTTTTTTTTTTTCTATTTGAAGATTTTATTTTATTTTAAATGTTTGTTTATATATGTGAGTACATTGTAGCTATCTTCAGATACATCAGAAGAGGGCATTATAGCCCATTATAGATGGTTGTGAGCCACCATGTGGTTGCTGGGAATTGAACTCAGGACCCCTGGAAGAGCAGTCAGTGCTCTTAACCACTGAGCCATCTCTGCAGCCCCACAGATTTTATTTTTAATTTGGTTGTGATAATGCTTGCTTTTAATCCTAGCACTCAGCAGGAAGAAGCATGTGCTTGCCCATGTGTGTGTGTGTGTGTGTGTGTGTGTGTGTCCGTAATAAGGGAGCACGAGTACAATGTGGCCATGCAGGGAGGTCAGAGGACAACTTTGAGAAATCAGTTCTCTCCTTCCACCTGTACATGGCTTCCAAAAATTGAGCTCAGTTTGTCAAGCTCGTGCACTGAGAGAACCTTAACCACTGAGCCATCTCACCAGTCCTCACTTTTCCAGTTTACTGTGGTCCCAGGGATTGAACCCAGGGTCTTGTGCTTCCTAGACAAGCACCTCCACTGGGCTGTATTTCCAGCCCTCCTCTTGTTTTATTTTGAGACAATGTCAGTTTCCCAATCCTGCTTCAGCCTCCCAAATAACTGGGGTTAGTGTTTTATGCTGCCAGTTAATATTAGCACATATAACGCAGGCAGTATGCTAAGTACTTAGACATACTCGCCTTTTAAAAATGTACACGAATCTTTAGCCTGCATGTATGAATGTACACTACAAACCTGAAGTTTCCAAGGAGGGCAGAAGAGGTGTTGGAACCTCTGGAATTACAGATAGTTGTGAGCTGTCATGTGGTTGCTGGGAACCTCTGCAAAAGAAGCCAGTGTGCTCTTAAACATTCGAAAAGACTTAATAGGGGCTGGAGAGATGGCTCAGCGGTTAAGAGCACTGACTGTTCTTCCAGAGGTCCTGAGTTCAATTCCCAGCATCCACATGGTGGCTTCCAACCATCTGTAATGAGGTCTGATGCCCTCTTATGAGGTGTCTGAAGATAACCTACTATGTACTCTTATGAATAATACAAATAAATAAATCTTAACAAGAGACTTCATAATGTATGTAACATTTCCTCCTCCTACAAATGAAAAGACAATTATATGGCTGAAATGTCTTGTTCATCTTGCTACCCTAGAGTTAGATACTAGTAGAAAAATTTGAGTTTTAGTCTTAAAAGAGAAACATCAGCTAGGGTGAATGCTCACCTTCCATCCCAGCACTGGGGAGGCAGAGACAGGCAAATCTCTATTGAGTTAGAGGCCAGCCTGATTTACATCGGAACGTTTAGCTGAAGTGACCACAGGTGAAAGACTAAGGCAGACTCTTGAAGGGACGTTTAGCTGAAGCAGACACAGGTGAAAGGTTGTTCTGCTAAAAGCAAGCACGTGAAAGGACACAGGACGAAGGATTCTTTGCTAACGACATGCATGCATTAGTCCAACTTATATGGCATAGTTGAGCTGCATTTGTCAGGACTCCACAGAGAGAAACGCACCAAAAACTTCTGGTGGTGTGCTGCAGTTTCTTGCCACTTCTGTAGACTTGGGCTGATTGGTAGAGTGATGTCATCTGAGACAGACTCACGTGCTGAGGCAAAATGATTGGAGGGTATAAAATAGGACTCGACAGACAGTGGTCTGGTGTCTTCGCTGATCTCTGCTTCCCTGAGAGAAGCTGAGAGTTTCTCCTGGATTTCCTCCTGGTCCCTCCTCTGACTCAAGCTGATGCCGAGACCTGGCCATCTTTGCGAGGTCCTATCACTGCTGTTGCTAACCCGACTCTACCGAACTGAACTGCTGGTGTATCTGTGAGGTATTTGCGAGTGGATGGAGCTGCCGCTGTGGACCTGTGACCTCAACTGCTGATTTCCAGACAACACAGACAGGAGTTGCTCCAAAGAACCTTTCTAAACAGGTCCTCTTTTCTGTATCCTTTCTTACCCATTACCTCTCATGGGTGGTGGGCCAGAAGGGAGATTAAAGTGTTTAAGAACCATCATTAAAATAGGTTTTGAAGCCGGGTGGTGGTGGCACACACCTTTAATCCCAGCACTTGGGAGGCAGAGGCAGGCGGATTTCTGAGTTCGAGGCCAGCCTGGTCTACAGAGTGAGTTCCAGGACAGCCTGGGCTACACAGAGAAACCCTGTCTTGAAAAACCAAAACCCCAAAAAAAAAAAAAAAAAAAAAAAAAATAGGTTTTGAAAAAATTAAAGTTACAAGTACCTTTATGTCTTTTTTCCTCTTGGAGATGCCTATTCCTGTGCTCTGTCACCAGTTTTCCCTAAGTCCCTGACCATCCACCCAAGTCATTGGCTATGTATGTGTGATGAATCTGTATAGTTAAAATATCGGGCCATTTTTCCTTCTAAGTAAAAATGTACAACCAGATTCACTGCCCAAAGTTCGGGCCACTGTGAGGATTTTCCTCACCACTGTCCTTTAGGGATGCTCTAGAGATGGACTACAATACTGGGATTGTTTACTTCCCAGCAGCGCTCAGAAAACACTCGAACCACTTACAAATCAAGCACTAGCCTTCTCCCTCCATCAGTTGATCAGGGCACACTCCTTAAGCCACCGATGCAGAAGTAAGAACTGTGAGCATTTGAGTCACTTTAAGAAACTTACTTGGGCCTCGGGCCTTTCTTCAGCTCAGTTTACACACACACACACACACACACACACACACACACACACACACTTCCTTTTGATGATGGCTTGCTCCTGTCCATGTCTAACATTATGGTTTTGTGGATCAGATAACAGCCAGCTCATGGTGGGCAGCTTCGGTCACATGATATCTTAATGGCCCATGATTAAGCATTCAGTTTGCACTAAGGGCTCAATAGCCGGCCAAGAACTCCCTTCTAAAGGGAGAGTGGTTATCTTCAGGAAACGGCAGAGCTTTACTCAAAAATTGCAAGGGGGACCAGTGAGAAGAGTACTACCAGGTATAGGTGCAAAGGAGCAGGCTTGACGTCTTGACTTTGACCCCCAAATTCCACAAGCTGGAGGAGAATCTGCTGTCAAGAGTTGTCCTTTGACCTCTGTGCACACTTGACGGCACAAGAGCACCTGGGCTCACACACAATAAAATAAATAATGAGGAGCTTTCAAAACTAGTAGCATTCTTAAAAGTTACCTGGTATGTGGGCAGAAGTGGACATACCCTAGTGAGGAATCTGCTGCCTCTAAAATTCAAATAGACCAATTCTCGGCAGTTCAATCCTGTAACAAACACCAAATATGACTCAGCAGCTGCAGACCAGTCCTCTAGGCCGGCAGACACCACACATGAACCAGCAGCTGTAGTTCAATCCTGAAGAAACTGCAATGCTCACCAACCACCAATCAACCTGAGGCAAGGCCACCGAAGTTGCAAACTGCCACAGGAACCTCAAGAACAATTCTTGGGCAAGTTTGTCTCAATGATGGTGTTATCACAAGCTCAACAATGCTATGTAGAGGTGAACCAATACATGAGTGTCCTTAGCGAAGAATAGCAAGGCAGAGCAAACCAGTACACAGTGTTTGTTTCCCACTGCCTGTGGGGTCATATCTACACTTCCTTTATGGCGGGTCCTTTCACGTGTCTCCTATATAAAAACATCCTTTCACCTGTGTCTGCTTCAGGAAAACATTCTTTCCTCTCTCAGCTCCAAAAAAAAACATCCTTTCACCTGTGTGCCCCAGCAAAACATCATTTGACATAACTAAACTTTCCAAAGAAACTGGAACTTTCCACTTCATGTTCTGGCAGACAAACCAGGAAGTCAGCTTCACCAAGCCTCTAAGCTTCTCTTAATCCAGTCAAAATGAAAATTAAAAGTAACCGTCACCGCTGGGCAGTGGTGGTGCATGCCTTTAATCCCAGCACTTGGGAGGCAGAGGCAGGTGGATTTTTGAGTTCGAGGCCAGCCTGGTCTACAGAGTGAGTTCCAGGACAGCCAGGGCTACACAGAGAAACCCTGTCTCAAAGATCAAAATAAATAAATAAATAAAAGTAACCATCACAGTGACACATAGCTGTAATCCCAGCACTTGGGAGACCGAGGCAGAAGCATTTTGAGTTTAAGGTCAGCCTAGACCAAATTAGCTGATTCAAATTTCTTTCTTTTTTTTTTTTTTTTTTTTTTTTTTTTTTGGTTTTTCAAACAGGGGTGGGGGGTGTAGATTATAGGCAATATCAACTCTGCCTGACTTTTCTGTGGCCCTGGTAATTGAGCTCAGATCTACTTGTTTACATTGCAGGCATGTTATCTTCTGAGCCATCTCCTCATCCCCTCACCTGTTGCTGGTGGAGAGGTGTGTGAGTGCCAGCACGTACAGTCACAGCATTCATGTGGAGGTCAAAGGACAACTTGGAGCTGTCTGCCCAATGAGGCTGGGGTCTCTTGGCTTGTCACAGCACAGCATAGTCCAGGCTGCCTGACCCATGCGCTTCTGGCTTATTTTTCTGTCTGAGCCTTCTTCTCACAGACGGAGTCCTGAGATTGCAGGTGCCACACACACACCACCTCCTCTACCTTTGAGTGTTTATGAGCTGTAGGAGCTCAGACTGTCAGGCTTGGGCTCCGCTTCTCTCACGCTGAGCCATGTCCTCAGCTTGACCAATTTCTTTCTTTCTTTCTTTCTTTCTTTCTTTCTTTCTTTCTTTCTTTCTTTCTTCTTTCTTTCTTTTTTAAATGTAGAATAGCGTTTATTTGGGGGCATGGGAAGGGAGTTGACAAGGAAGTAGAGGCAGAGAAAAAGAGGGACAGTGAAGGACAGAGCAAGAGAGACAGAGAGACAGAGAGAAAGAAAGAGAGAGAGAAGCCAGCCAGGAACATGAAGGGGGAGGAAAGGAGAGAGGGGTCTGAGGGAGAAGACTCAGAAAGTTAACCAATTTTTTTTTAAAAAATATTTATTTATTTATTTATTTATTTATTTATTTATTTTATGTATATGAGTACACCATCTATGTCTTCAGACACACCAGAAGAGGGCATCAGATCCCATTACAGATGGTTGTGAGCCACCATGTGGTTGCTGGGAATTGAACTCAGAACCTCTGGAAGAGCAGTCAGTGCTATTAACCACTAAGCCATTTCTCCAGCCCTTTTTTTTGGTTTTTTCGAGACAGGGTTTCTCTGTGTAGCCCGGGCTGTCCTGGAACTCACTCTGTAGACCAGGCTGGCCTCGAACTCAGAAATCCGCCTGCCTCTGCCTCCCAAGTGCTGGGATTAAAGGCGTGCACCACCACTGCCCAGCTTCCGCATAAAATTAAAATAACAATTTACTTCACATAAAAACCTTAAAAATTAAAATATGGGAAAACAGAAAACAAAACTGGGTATGATAGTTCATACCTGGAATCTCAGCACTCATAAACCGAAACACAAGGATCACTGTGAGTTTAAAGCCAGCCTGGGCCACATAGCAAGTTTTTTGTTTGTTTGGTTTGGGATTTGTATTGTTGTTGTTTATTTTGACACACAGTAGGCATTTTGATTGTTTTTTCAAGACTATATAGCTGACCCTGGCTGTCCTGGGACTCATTCTGTAACTCATTTGTTTTGGCTGGTTTTTGGTGTTTGTTTTGGTTTTTTTTCTCAGCTATAATTGCTGTTTAAGAGTAATACAGAAAGGTAGATGACGACACACTAGATTTCCACAGGTATGGATACTTCTACCACTGGGGACTCGAGGTCCTGTGGCCAGTGTGCAGGTACCCTCAAAGTTATAGCATGCAGCCTAATGCAAAATAGAGATTTCTAGACAGTAGGCCATGTTTTCCTGTGTTCTAGCCCCATAAACATCTATCACAGACTGAAGACACTGAGAAAATGAGGAGGCTGTCCTGAAGTTGAGGGATGGGAAATAAGAACACACATGTACGCACAAGCACAGAAATAAATAAATGGTAATTTTAAAAGAACTGGTAAGCCGACCGGTGGTGGTGCACACCTTTAATCCCAGCACTTGGGAGGCAGAGGCAGGTGGATTTCTGAGTTCGAGGCCAGCCTGGTCTACAGAGTGAGTTCCAGGACAGCCCGGGCTACACAGAGAAACCCTGTCTTGAAAAATACCAAAAAAAAAAAAAAAAAAAAAAAGAAAAACAAAACAAAACAAAACAAAAAAATAGTGTTGGTTTTGGTTTTCTGAGATACCATTTCTCTGTGTAGTCCTGGCTATCCTGGAACTCACTCTGTAGATCAGGCTGGCAGAAACTCTAAACTTTTAAGACTGGAAGAAATTAGGGCTAGGAGGTGATGGTTAAAAGAACTTGTTCTGCAAACCTGGTGACATTCTTCACAGACTTAGAAAAAAATAATCTTATCAGAGACACAGAAGACTACAAAGGACCAAGGTAATTCTAAACAGAACACTGCTAGAGGTATCACAACACTGGACTTCAAATTCTACTGTAGAGTCATAGTCACAGAAACAACAAAGTAGGTGGAGAGATGGCTCGGTGGTTAAAAGCATTGGCTTCTCTGCCAGAGGAGACAGGTTCAATCCCCAGCACCCATGTAAGGCAAATAACTCTGTAACTCCAATTCCTAATGAGCCAGCACATCTTCTGGTCTCTGCAAGCATGGGGCATGCCTATGATACAGACATACATGCACACAAAACATCCATACATGTAAAATAATGCATTTTTAAAGCAAGGAACTGGCATAAAAACAGGCATTTAGATCAATGGAAGAAGATAGAGGATCCGGAAATGCACGAGCAGAGGCAGAGCCACCTAATTTTTGCAAATGTGTCAAAAGCGTACATGAGAGAAAACCTAAGCTGTGCTGGCAGACCATGATGTCTACTGAGAAAGACTGAACTTAAGTGTGTTTCTCATGCACAAAAATCAATTCAGACCAGATCAACGGCTTTAATAAGATTGAAAACACTAAAACTGGGCTGGAGAGATGGCTCAGCGGTTAAGGGCACCATCTACTCTTCCAGAGGTCCTGAGTTCAATTCCCAGCAACCACTTGGTGGCTCACAACCATCTGTAATGAGATCTGATACCCTCTTCTGGTATATTCAAAGAGAGTGACAGTGTACTCACATACATGAAATAAATAAATCTTTAAAATATAATATAAATATAAAGAACAAGGGATAGGACAGGACAGTTGTGGTGACACATGCCTTGATCGCTGGGAAGGTAGAGGCAGGAGGAACCCTGAGTTCAAGGCCACCTTGGTCTACACAGTGAGCTGTGTACCAACCAGCGGTACATGGACCCTGTCTCAAAAAAAAAAAAAAAAAAAAACAAGGCACAGGCATGGACAGAAACTTTCTGAGTGGCATTCCGTGCAGGAAATAGCCCCAAAGAGTTGACAAGGGAAAGTGTCCAAACTTGAAAGCTTCAGCATGTGGTGGCGCACGCCTTTAATCCCAGCACTTGGGAGGCAGAGGCAGGTGAATTTCTGAGTTCAGGCCAGCCTGGTCTACAGAGTGAGTTCCAGGACAGCCAGGGCTACATAGAGAAACCCTGTCTCGAAAAACCAAAAAAAAAAAAAAGAAGAAGTCTAAGTGAAAGCTTCAGCACAGCAAAGGAAACAGCCACTAAAATGAGCAGACAGCCTCCAGAACAGGGAAACCGCTGCCAGTTGTGCTTCAGAAATTAATACCCAGGTAGGAACAGAAAATATCTACAAAGAACTGTAAAACTTTAAACACAAAACTGCCACTGGATAAATGGGCTAACAAACAATTCCTGAAGAAATACAAAGGCCAATAAATATTTTACTGACCGGGGCCATTTTGCCCCCTCCTTAGGCAACCTCATGGTCCCCCAGGTCGTCACCATACTGATATGGGTACCCAATCAACATGGCACACTACAGCCCAGAACACCTGGACTCAGTGTGATCCCCCTACCTCAGCCTCCCCTGTAGCTGGAACTACAGGCAGCTGTCACCATGCCTGTACCAATAAATATTTTTAAAAGGCTTCAACATCTTTTGCCTTGAGGAAAATGCAAATGAAGACTACTTTGGAATTCCAGCTCATTGCAGTCAAAATGACTGTCAGGTAAAACAGTGCTGGAGAGACGGCTCAGTGAGTCAGAGTGCTTATTACTTCTGCAGAGGACCCAGGTTCAATTCCCAGCATTCACACAGTCATAGCTGTCTGTAACTCCGGTTCCAGGGAATCTGGTGCCTCTTCTGACCTCTGCAGGATCATGCACACGGTGTTCCACACACACACACACACACACACACACAAACGTGTACACATATGGTTGTTTTTTTGGAAACAAAATCTCTCTGTAGCCCTGGGTGTCCTGGAACTCACTAAGTAGACCTTCACTATACCTAGCTTTAAAATGAAATATTAAATAAAAAATAATAATAATAATAAATAGAGCTTGTAAGGTGGAGAGATGGCTCAGTGGTTAGGACACTGGCTGCTTTTCCAGAGGGTCCAGGTTAGAGTCCTATAACCCATATGGCAACTTACAACTGTAACCCCAGCTCCTAGTGATCTGACCTCTTCTGGCTTCTTCTGGCCTCTGAGAGTACCAGGAATGCATGAGGTGCACAGACTTAAAAGTAGGAAGCGCGGTGGGCCAGCCTTAATCTAGCACTTGAGGCAGCAGCGATTCTGAGTTCAGCCACTGCTACCGAGCGAGTTCCGACACCGACTACACAAACCCTGCTCAAAAACAAAAAAAAAAAAAAGTACAAACACACAAAAAAACACACACACCAACAACAAACAACAATAAAACAATAGATGATTGATTGATAGATGATAGCTATCTTTTTCTTTTTTAATGATTTTTTTATTTTATGTATATAAAAGTTCACCATTGCTCTCTTCAGACACACCAGAAGAGGATCAGATCCCGTTACAGATGGTTGTGAGCCACCATGTGGTTACTGGGAATTGAACTCAAGACCTCTGGAAGAGTAGTCAGTGCTCTTAACCGCTTAGCCATCTCTCCTGCCCTCTTTTTCTTTTTTCAATGAGAGAAAGAAAGAGGCTGGAGAGATGGCCCAGTAGTTGACAATACGTGTTGCTCTTGCAAGAGGACAGAGATAGGTTCCCAACAGCCACACAGGATCTCACAGGCACCTGTAACTTCTGCTCTAGGAACTGATGCCCCTCTTCTAACCTCAAATAAGTTTCTTTTCTTTTTTTTTTTTTTTTTTTGGTTTTTCGAGACAGGGTTTCTCTGTGTAGCCCTGGCTGTCCTGGATACTCCCCATCTGCAGACCAGGCTGGCCTCGAACTCAGAAATCCACCTGCCTCTGCCTCCCAAGTGCTGGAATTAAAGGCGTGTACCACTACCGACCCGGCCAAAAAAATCTTAAAAAAAAAAAAAAAAAAAACCTGAGTGAAAACATTAAAAAAAAAAAAAAAAGATTTCACAATCATGAGGATTGGAGTTCAGATCCCAGCACCCATGTAACAAGGTGTCCAGTTTCAAGTGGAGTCTGACACGTTCTTCTGGCCTTCACATGTACACCATCATACACAGGTATATCATCATATACATGTATACATGCATATACATGTATGCATGCATGCACATGTCCACCAGCAGACACATGCACACATGCATGTATATACACATAAAAAAAAAAAAAAAACAGAGAGCGCCAGGCGGTGGCGGTGCATGCCTTTAATCCCAGCACTTGGGAGGCAGAGGCAGGTGGATTTCTGAGTTCGAGGCCAGCCTGGTCTACAGAGTGAGTTCCAGGACAGCCAGGCTACACAGAGAAACCCTGTCTCGAAAAACCAAAAAAAAAAAAAAAAAGAAAGAAAGAAAAAAACCCTTGCTATCTTCAGCTATATAAAGAAGTTTAAGGCTAGGCTGCGCTATGTGATGGTGGGATTGGGTTTCAGGTTTTTCTGGGGCTGCAGAGATGGCTTAGCAGTTAAGAACTTGTGCTGCTCGTGCAGAGGGCTCCAGTTCTATTCCTAGCACTCAGTTAGTAGGGTCACACCTGCCTATAATCCTAGTTCCAGAGGTCTACCCCTGTGAGGGCACTGTCTTCACATACACAGGTACACGTACACAACGACACACACCACACCACATAACACACCACACATACACATTACACACACACACACCACACACTACACATACACACACTACACACATACCACACACACATACACACCACACATACACATTACACACACACACACACACATATACTTACCACACACACACACCACATACACACATACCACGCACGCACACCACACACACACACCCACACACACCACACACACAACCACATTACCACATACCACACACCACACACACACTACACACACACAGCACACCACACACACACAGCACACACACACCACACGTACACACACCACACAGACACCAATACACCACACACCCACACACACAGCACACACACCCACACATACACATACCAACCCACCCACACAACATCACAGATCTAATTGACAAAGGATATGAACAAACAAGTAGAGGAAGGAAGGATAGAAACACACCTGTCTTAATCATGAATGCAGTCATCTCAAGTTTAACAATACAGATTAACATAATATATCAGATCTCTTCACAGTCAGAAAGTCTGGTCACTAGTGTAAGTTACAAGGGAATGGTTTCCTGCGCTTGCTGCTGGAGGTATAAATGGGCACAAGCTCAGTAGAGAACAGTCTGGCAATAGCTAATGAAAGTCGAAAAAGGTGTGCCTGTCCTTGGGCAGCATGCACAGTCCTGGCTGTTTGTCATTACCTGCTGAGCCATCCTGCCCGCCCCCACTTATCTTGACACCTTTCCTTGGAAACAAGATGTCTGCATTTGCTTCTTGCTGCAGCTGGCCAGCTGTTCTCCTATTTCTCCGGATCTGTAATAAGCATCACAGTGTCAAAAAGCCTAAGACCACCTCTCTCCAGACTCTGTCGTCTGCTATGACAAACAGGCCTCAGCACGGTCATCACAGCTGAGACAGTCCAGCAGCCCGGCCAGTCAGAGAGAAGAGGCAATCGGGTGATTCTATAGGAAACCAGGGCCAAATCAGGTGTCCTGTCCACTAGGAATCACACAGAAAATGCTTAATTCTTCCTGCAGATCGAAAGCAGGATAGAATGCCTGTGGCAAATGCCTGTATTTCCAGCATTTAGGAAGCAGAGACAGGAGGATCAACAGTTTAAGGTCATACTAGGCTACACAGTGAGTTCAAGGCTAACCTAGTCTACATGATGCCCCCTTCAAAATCAAACAGGGATAGGAGACAGCTTAGTAGTATAGCACTTAGCATGTGCAAGATCTGGTTCAATTCCCAGCATAAAAAAAAAAATCATAAATTATAAAAACCAACAACCAGGGGTTAATCTGAGGAAAAGTGGTGAGCAGAGCCCCTAAAATGTTGGCAAGCCTGCATGGACTCCATGCATGAAGACTCCCTCTCCAGCCCTAAGAGGCTGCAGTGTATCAGCCACTGGTCATGTGCTTCCAGAATGTTCTGCCTTCTCTCAGCATTGCTGTATATGGTACCCTGTGCAGTAAATCCATCCTTTTTCTTCATGCCCTCAGAATAACTTTAAATTCTTCTCAAACATTCACTTGTATGTACGTGCACACGTATGCAAGTGTGTGTTATGCATGCCTCAACGCCAGTGTGAAATCAGAGGAACCTCTGGGAGTCAGTCCTCCCCTTCTTTGTGTGGGTCCCAGGCATCAACTCAGTCATCAGGCTTGTGGCAAGTACCTTTATCTGCCGAGCCACCACAGGTGACCCGACAATCCATTTTTTGAGTAGTTTTCAATATTTCTCCAAATCCATTTTATTTATTTATTTATTTATTTATTTATTTATTTTTGGTTTTTTGGTTTTTTGGAGACAGGATTTCTCTGTATAGCTCTGGCTGTCCTGAAACTCACTCTGTAGACCAGGCTGGCCTCGAACTCAGAAATCCGCCTGCCTCTGCCTCCCAAGTCCAAATCCATTTCTGATTCAGTTTTTTTTTTTTTTTTTGTCTGTTTATTTTTGTCTGTTCCCTCAATAAAATAGCTCAACAGGGAGCTGGGGCTGGCACTTAGCTTCCACTAAGACTTCTCTTTTCCTGTCGATATACATTGTATAACCAGAATTTACTCTCTTAAGCCCCCTGCTAGGGCTAGAGAGATGACACACCAGTAGGAGTACTTGCTACTCTTCCAGAGGACCCAAGTTCAAGTCCCAGCTCCTACATCAGGTGGCTCAGAACTGCCTGTAATTCCAATTCCTAGGCTCCAACCTCTCTTCTGGACGCGCACGCGCGCACACCACACACACCACACACACACAATTATTACAACCCACCTCAAATTAACAGAACAAAAGGATCTTTATAGTTCTTTTCTGAGAACTAAAGTTAAAGCCAGTATTTTGGTCACAAAAGACTTTTTTTCTAAAGAGTGTATTAGGGTTGAGGGCGCCCATAACAGAAGTACTACTTGCCTAGTAGACTTGAGCCCTGGGTTCAACCCATCGCACCACCAGAAAAACAAAGCAAAAGTCTCCCAGGAGCAAGCCCATAATCACCGATGGATGCTCTAGAAGTCAGTATGTGTAAGTCTGGAGGACTGTTTTTAAACAAAGACCCAGAGAGGCAGGTTCTACTGATACCAACACAGCAGGGTAGATAGAGGCACCTACATTCACAGAACTCCCCCAAGTGCTGCTTGGACGGCTGCAACAGCTCGATGTCTCCTTACCAGTAGACTTGTGTCTCTTAAATACAAAATTCACCTGCCAGCAAAATCTACCTAAAATAACAAGATGGTGGCACGTGCCTACAGTTTCAGCTCTCAGGAAGTAGAGGTAGGAGGATTACCAATTCAAGGTCATCTAGTGAGTTGAAGCCAGCCTGGTGGCTTTCCCACTATCTCCTACCAGAGGCCATGCTCACACACTGCATACCACCTTTCCCCTGGGCTCCCTGTGAGGTAGCCACAATGGAAGCCATCACGAAGCTTCCCACCTTTGCCTGTGTCTCTCCTCCATCTGGTGCCCTTCTGATGCCACTAAATGCAGCCTGGCTCAGGTGTTAGTTGCCCTCAGGAAACCTTCCTGGGTCCTCACTGTGCCCATAACACCTTAAGCCAGTTTTAGCACTGCACTTACGTCAGGACTTACATGACCTATTCCTGGGTCTCCTTTCCCACAGTGAGCGGCTGAATTGCAATAGGAACTGACCCTGTGGTTCTCTGACTCCCCGAACTCAGAGTCCCAGGCATGTGGAAAACTAGGTCAGCCTGGGCTCAGTGGGTTATGTCTATAATCCCCAGCACTCAGAAGGCCAGAAGTTCCAGGCTAGCCTGAGCTAAATAGTGAGACAGCAATAAAAACAATGAGGGCCTCAAACACAGTGGCAACACCTACAATCCCAACCTTGAAAGACTGGGACAGGAGGATCCAGTATTCAAGACTGACTTAAACTATATAGCAAGTCTTTGCTTCAAAAATAAATTAAATTAAAAACTTGTTATTTAGCCGGCGTGGTGTGCCTGCACGCCTTTATCCCAGCACGGAGCACAGGTGGATTTTATTCAGCCCCGCCTGTCTACTAGAGTGTTCCAGGACAGCCAGGGCTAGTAACGGAAACCTGTCTCGTAATACCAAAAAACAAAAAAAAAAAAACTCGTTATTTTTTCTTTTTGCCCCCTTCTACTAGAAGGAACCTGAAATTCCTACTCTTCTATCAGAACAGGTCCGTTTTCCCCCCCCTCCCGGATAACAGGTGTGTTTTATCACGCCCAGCTTTCTTTTTCATTTATCTTTATATCTCTGCTGTCTTCCAAAAGTTGTGTGAGGTGGATTGGCAAGATGGCTCAGCCGTGAATGCCTTGCCGGGGATCCTGGCTTCCTTGTGTTTCATCTCCCAAGACCCACATGGCCAGAGACTGACTACTTCGGGTTGTCCTCTGACCTTGATACTCATGCTACGGTATGAACGAGCACACACCACCAACACACAAACAAACGTAGAAAGAAATCCAGGTAACTTAAAAATTCATTCAAACATGTTCCTTCTCTCCCCTCCCGGATAACAGGTATCCAGTTCCTGTTTACGGCCTGTTGCCTGGGACAGGGTCACATGACACCTCTAGCTCCTGGAAAAAGCATGTCTGATGTTCAGTCTTGCAGCTGAACTGTCAGGAGCCGCTGTTAGGAAAGACTGACTAGACAAGCAGAGTGCCTGCCACTGCGTAGAAACAGCACTCCTTAACTAGGTTCGGTTTTTATATGACCCAGGAGTCCTGCCTCACTAGCAGATAAGTCTCCCTCTCCTCAGTGTGTGAGACACAGAGCTCTACTTATGAAAGAAAATTAATTAGTGCCCGACTAATTCCCAGGAATGATGAAGGAGGTTTACATTCAGAGCTCCTATGGTTACAAGCAGCAGGAGCCTGACTCTCATTAGCCTAAATGAGAAAGTGATTATCAGCCTACAACCAAACTGCAGATGGTGGCAGACGGTGGCGGGAGAGGCTCAACCTCCGGATTGGATCGCCATAGCTTGTCTTGTCTCTTGTCCGATTCTCACTCCCTGGTGGTTTCCTCCCCCATGACACCAGACTTAGAGCCTGCACAGCTCAGACGTCCATCCCCAGAACCCTGAATCCAAAGGGAAAGCAAGGGCCTAGAGAGATGATAGTTCATTGGTTAAGAGTGTTAGCTGCTTTTTCAGAGGACCTGAATTCAATTCCTGACATTCACATAGCGGCTTGCATCTGGCTGTGACTCCGGTCCCAGGAGAACTGTCCCTCTTTTGCCTTCTTCACGTACTGAGTGTAAATAATGTACAGACATACATTTAGGCAAATATCAATATACGTAAAATGAAAATGAACGTTTTTAAAATTCTAAAAAAAAAATTTATTTTTTATTTTTTTTGAAAAGGAGAGTGACCCTGCCTGACTGGTCCTGTCCCATCTGGTGCTGTTCCTGTCAGGGGGTGGTTGAAGTGTTAGGACAGGTACTTACTCTGAGTTAGGCTGTAAACCAAAATAGAAAGTCTTTATTAGCTGGTCAGCTACTACACTGGAATTCTGTGTAGCACTGAGAGCCTTAATCAGGGTGAGCTCTTAAGCATAAAACTTGTATCCTGGGTTAACATATTCAGTCAACAAGAATAGTTAACCAGAATCAGAACTACAGAAGGCAAAAGGCAAGGTTGTACATTTCAGAGATTTTCCCAGAACTTTGATGGATTAGGTCTTTGTTTTCATTTTGGCAGATGGAGATGTCTATGTTATAGCCTGAACAATACTTCCATCATGGAGTCAGTTGTGCTAAGGTCTGGGGCTTGTTACGGGGGAGTGGAGGAGGGGGGCATGAGGGCAGAGGGTGGAGACCGAGATGAGATCTTTTACCCCACCTGAGTTAACACACTAGGGTTTTGGTATACCCAAAGGAACAAAAATACTGACAGCACAAGAAAGGTGGGCATCTCAACAGCCATCCACCAACGGGGGCGGGGGGGGACCCCATTCTCCAGGCTGCCTGTCTCCTCTACTGCCTCATTACTGGCACCGAACCCCAACATATTGTGAAATGGGGGACCCCTATAACAGAAGCAAGGCAACATGTGGCCTATAACACTAGACCTTCTGATGAGTGGGGCCTGCCCTCAGTTCCAGGATCAAGAAACTCCTCAGGACAGGGAAGGTTCCCCTCCCTCACACTGTGTTCCACAGCTGGTCACTCACCCCTCACTCAGTCTCTCCAGCCCCAACAAACAGCTCTTAGCCTCTGTCCTTGCCATCTCTTTCCCCAGCTGCTTGCTGTGTCAACAGGCAGCCACTGCCCATGAGTGCCTTGTTGGAATTCCTTCCCTTCCACAGGCTGCACTGCCTGACCCAGGGAGCTTTGTTCCTTCTGAGAAACTCCCATCTTGTTACAATGGCCTAGTTCAAAGATCACACTCATTCCTCATCCTGAAACGGACTCCCGGAGAATCGCGGGAAGCAGAGAGCCTTGCTATCAGACAAACATGGAGGAACCTGGGAAACAAGGTATGGCATTTGGAATGCCAGCCCAGGTCTTTGGGCTACGGAGTGTAGGTGTCTGGTGCTTCTGTCACTAATGTCTTCAGGTTGCTGGTGTCTACACATTCATTCACAGCTACTTAGTGCAGAATTGCCGGGTGGGCAGGCAAGAAAGGAGGTCACTGTCTGCCAAGCCCTTGTGATTCTCAGAAAAGAAAAGATCTGTTTGTTTGTTTGTTTTTTCTTAATACAACTTTACTCTCCCAAATTATAGGTGACTACTCAGGCTTTTGGGGCAGGAAAATTAAAATTTCATGACCTGCCTTGGTTATGGAAAGTTCCAGTCAAGCCAGGCGTCTAAGCGAAAGCCTGTCTCAAGAGTTAAAAGAATGGGGTCCAGGAATGTAGCTCAGTGGTGGAGGACTTGACTGGTGTCCTCGGGTTCATCTGTCCCAGCACCTCATAAATAACAAATACTGGAAATAAAAAATAGGTTGAAAGACTAAAAGGCCAAATCTTTGAAACCAGACTCCATTTTGGAGAACCTGACCTAAGTTTGAACTCAGTAAAGAACAGGCTGGTACCTAGCATTAGTTTCCAAGTTGCCCTCCAATAAGACCCGAGCCTAGCTTTAGTCTCTAGGCTAATCCCCAACAAGACCAGTGTTTCTAGGTTACACCCTCAACAAGACCAGCGTCTCCTGGTTATTCCCCTAACAAACCTGCATCCCCAGGTTACAAGCCCACCCCTAACAACCACCAATGCAGAGGGGAACAGAAATTAAGTTTATGATAAGACTCCCAGCACCAGCCAATTATGTCAAAGGCCACAGTAGCTTTCCATTAGATGCTTGCACACATACTCCCTGCTTGCTGCTTACTATAAAGCCTTGCCCTGATAGACATTTGGGGGTCCCCCACCAAAACTGTTCTGTGTGACGGGTGTGCATTAGGGGGCCGGCTAGCTTGAATAGAATAAAGACCCTGCTGTGAGTTGTATCAGATTGGCTCCTGTCTGTTTTGGGGGATCACTAACATTTCCGTGGCACTACAAGACTACACAGCTCAAGAGAGATTACTGCTTAGCATGTAGGAGTTCAGAAAGTCACATGCTGTCCTGAACTCACTTTGTCATCCTGGCAGGTCTTGAAAACTTGTCATTCTGTCCATATCAGCTTCCTGCATAGCTGGCATTATAGGCCTGCACTACGGAACGCACCCAGGCCTTCTGCAGGTTATCTGTAGTCCTAGCTGAGGCAGGAAGGTTATTGATTGTTCCAGGCTGTCTTACACACACGCACACCACCTTATCCTTGCTCAGTGAAATACCAAAAGCTTTGCCTTGAATCCTCTGGTGAAGACCACATTGGTCTTCTCCTTGGGAGTTCAGTTAACGCCTCTAATGGTTCCTATTGGAAGGCCTCAAACAGCTGACCGGCAGGTGGCGCTAAACACCCATGCCTCCCCTTAGGAATGAAGGGCTCTGACCACTCTCTGACTAATTCTGCGTGATTACCCAGCTGCCTGCCCCGTGCTGGGTCTGGAGATTGCCTATTGGATAAAGAGATAACAACCTGTAATTCAGTTTAGCTGGATGAGCTTAGAGCTGTGGAGAAGGCACAGAGGGTAAGCTGAGTTCAATAAAGTGTCTAAAAAAAAAAAGGTTCCAGGCTCAGGGGGAACCATTCAGGACACAGAGAGAGGTCAGGCCCCTTGAGCTACTATTGTAATTTGCATAAAGGAAGGGATGGGAGAGTGTTGAATAGCCCTGATGGGCTCCTTATGCATTGTACAAGGTCAGAATAAGGTCGAAGACCAGAGTCGTGGGAGGAGAATCCTGAGGGCTGGTGAAGAAAATTCCAAGAAAACAAGAGTTTTGTTGTTGTTGTTTGGACACAGGGTTTCTCTGTGTAGCCCTGGCTGGCCTGGAACTCACTCTGTAGACCAGGCTGGCCTCGAACTCAGAAATCCGCCTGCCTCTGCCTTCCAAGTGCTGGGATTAAAGGGTTTGTTTTCAAAAACATGGAATTGTTCTCGGGAATGTGCTTTTGTGCCCCTCCTAGCTGTAATGGATAAGAGTGAGGCTGCCTCTGATTATTTACTACAACTGGCTATTGCTTTTTGTTTTACATGCCTCTATGGAAAAACATGGTTTTGCCACGTGTAGCTTGTCCTTGTGCTTGAACACCTTACTCAGGTGATTCTTCTTAGCCTTCAGAGTATAAACTGCCTGATACTCGGAATAAAGCTGGCTATATGCATGAGACTTTAGTCTCCTCATTTTTAGGCTCCATTCTTGAGGTCCCACCTCCTCCTCACAGAACAGTAAACATTACAAGATCCGTCCTGCCGTAGAGGCTGCTAAGAGTGAGAAGAATGAGGCTGGAACAAACCAGAAAGCCAAGCAACAGCCATCACCCTTATAGATTCTCCTTCCTCTCCCTGAATCTGTTTCTTTGTTCTATGTACATTTGTACGTCTGTGTGTGCTAGGCCCGGAGCCTGGTGCCTTGCACACATTAAACATGCCTTTTCCCTTACTGCTGAGCAAAGCCAGCTTTTCTATTCTTTGTAAGGTTGCCGGATGACCTGTTTATGACTGGGAAAGTCTGCAGGTAGACAGACTGCCACAGGGGATGGACATAGGAGGGGATCTTCTCAAGCCACTGACTGTGTGAACTGCGTCCCAGACAGGGAACAGGAGAGAGGAGCTGGCCAGTGGTGCCCTGGGGCTGACAGCCTAGAAAGTCGGGTTGGGGGTGGGGGAAGAGCATACTTCATGCCCTGAGGGCTTTTGCTCCTGAAAATGGCAGCTGAGAAAGGCACGAATCAGTCCAGCAAAGGGGGCCTGGCGTGGGCAGCTGAGAGCTTGGATTCTACCAGAGAAGGTCCTGAGCATGACAGAAAGAGCGGTCAAAGGAAAGTCAGCCAGGCTTAGCAGCCCTCGGATGTGGTAGACGGAGGCCATGGAGTCAGATGACTCAGCAGGTTTGAAGAAAACCACAGTGCTCCAGGAAGCTCTAGGTCACACACAAGACCTTTGGTCTGACAGACCTGAGACCCTGACAAAACTCATCACACTGGTGGTTCACCTCTTTCTGGTTTGTCCCACGCTCTCAAAGCCTCTAAAAGTGCTTGCTACTCCAGGCTGGACCATGTGCTAGTGTGGGGCTCAGACACCCCTGATCCCTGTCTCATCCTCAATTCCAGATTAGCAATAGCGGATTACAAACTGGACTTCTGCAAGGGGGTGGTTTGTGGGGGTGAAGGAGACAGGTTGATGTTGTGTTTTCTAAAAAGAGAGGGAAGGAATATGTTTGGTGGATGTGTAGTCAGGTGTGGGGGAAGGGGGTGTCTCAGCGGGCCCATGCTGAGGCATCCCTGCCGCCTGAGGGACCAGCCACACAGGTATAGTATAGAATAGAGTTTATTCAGGCCATGGGGAGGGGAGTTAAGAGTGTAGTTGAGACAGAAAAAGGTAGAAGAGAAAGAGAGAGAGAGAGAGAGAGAGAGAGAGAGAGAGAGAGACCGGCCATGAGCACGTGGAGAGAGAGGGGGAGGGGGAAGAGAAGGAGCAGAAGGGAGAATACAGAGAGGAGGGAGAGAGAGGGAGAGAGGGAGAGAGAGAGAGAGAGAGAGAGAGAGAGAGAGAGAGAGAGAGAGCAAGAAGGTAAGTAAGGGCGCTCAGAAGGGGCAAGCAGCCCTTTTATAGTGAGTCGGCACACCTGGCTGTTGCCAGGTAACTGTGGAGCGGGGCCTAGACAAAATGCTAACAGTTCATGGAAGATCCTACCCTTCTCTCTTACACCCACACCTAGTTTTGGACCCCCACTCACATACACCCCAGTCTCTCTCATCTTTCTTTTCCAGGGTCTTCAGTTCCACTGAACTGTGCCTGCACCAGCCGTCTACGTCCCAATAATTGTCAGCCACACTGGGACGTGAGCCAGAAACAGTGCCTAAACAATTTCCTTCACAGTAGGTGAAACCGGGCTGCCTCTTTGTTACTGTTGTTGTTTGATAGATTGGTTTGGTTTTGGAGACAGGGTTTCTCTCTGTAGCCCTGACTGTCCTGGAAATGGCTCTGTAGAATTCCAGGCTGGCCTCTAACTCAGAGATCCAAGTGTCTCTGCCTCCCAAGTGTTGAGGTGAAAGGCATGCGCCACCACCACCTGGCAAAAACAGGATTCTTAACTTTACTGATGAAAAGATGTTTAAGACAAGCTAGTGTCAAGCAGAGCTAGAATTTAAGAGAAAAACTTAACACATATGTAAGCAGGAGGATCAATAGACAGTAAAAGCAAGACACAAGCTCGTGCGCACACGCACAGCACAAGTGTGTGTGTGAACTCAGGAGAATTACACTCGTGTCTGTTCAGTAGCTATATATAGAACCCCAGTGGCTTCTAGAGTTAGGTTTCAAAGGGACGCTGAAGAACTTACATGAGATCCTAGGCTGGGTCCTGGGGTGCGTTGGATGACAACTGATAAGCGAAGAGTCATAGGCTACCAAGCAGGGTTAAAATGTTTTTATCCTCAGCCAAAGCTTTAGGCTAGGCTGTGAGACTCCCAGAGCAGTTTGAATTCACATCCAGAAAGGGTGTGAGGGCACAGATGCTTAGGCTTTTCAGGTTCTTGCTGTTGTAATGTACAATTGGTGTTTTGCCTGCATGTATGTGTGTGTGAGGACGTAAGATCCCCTGAAACTGAAGTTACAGATAGCTGCGAGCTGTCACATGGGGGCTGAGAATTGAACTCTCCAGCGTGATGCTTAGGTCTTAAGCATGGTGTATTTTAGCTTTTTTTTCCCCTAGATTTGTGTGTGTGTGTGTGTGTGTGTCTATGAGTTGTTTGCCTGAATGAATATCTGTATTGTGCACTGTGCATATGCAGTGCGGTTGGAGTCAGATCCCCTGGGACTGGGTGCTGGGAGTTGAACCCTGGTCCTCTGGAAGGACAGCCAGTGTTCTTAACTGCTGAGCCATCTCTTCAGCCTTTCATTTTTAGCATTGTTATATTTAATATCTCTATACACAAGGTGCTGCGTTTTATAAAAAGATAAGGAGGGGATATGTTTGCTGAAGGTGTAGTCAGGTATGGGGGCAGGGGAACTCGGCAGGCCCATGCTGAGGTATCCCTTCCCCCTGAGGGAAGAGAAAGGCAGAGAGGAGAGAGGGACAACAGAGAAGTAGAAGTAGAGGAATAGAGGCAGGCCATGAGCACGTGGAGAGAGTGGGGAGGGGAATCGGGAGAGGGGGGAGGGGAGAGAGGACAGGGCTAGAGCCAGACTCCAAGAGCAAGAGAGCCCGGAGGGGGCAAGCAACCTCTTTTAAAGTGAGTGAGTCAGGCATACCTGGCCGTTGCCAGGTAACTGTGGGGCGGAACTTAGACAAAATGCTCACAGAAGGAATAGAGTCTTTGCAGACAACCTACACAAGCAAATGCTATTAATTGTTCTGAAGTCTGTGACTCTCAGTTGGGGGAGAAACTTCGGTCAGACTCCAGAGTGACGAGTGACGGCTTTCTTTCTCACTATTGTTCCTTTACTTTTCTCTGTTTTATGCTGCCTTGTGATGACCGCGCCCTGCCCTCCAGAGCCCTTTTTATCCTTTTTAGATTTTAGTTGGTTGGCTGCTTGCTTGCCTGCTTGGTAACAAGAGACCTTAAGCCATGTCTTGGCCTTCAGTCCGAGCTACTTGGAAGGCTGAGATAAGAAGATGGAAGTTCACAGTTTGCCTGAGCTAAGGTTCCCATCGAGCAAGTATTGGCAACTGAGACCCTAGTATAGCTCAGCGGGAGGGCCTAGCGTGACTAGTGTAGCACATAGGAGGCCTTAGGTTCATTCTCAGTGTGGAGACCGAAAGACCACAAATAAAAAGCAAAATTACCCTTTTTAGGATAGAGATCCTAACAGCTTGGAGCTTGACTTGTGGTTTTTATACAAACAATTAAAAATCAACACCTAATAGTCCTGGCACCCAACACAAATGGCCACTCTTAGGGAAAACAAGTGGCATTGGAACAGTACAGCTTGGGACAATGTCACACACCTCAACAGAAGCAGGGCCAGCCTGGTCTACATAGCAAGGGGCTGCAAAGTGAGATCCTGTCTAAAAAAAGGGCCTCATTCCCTCGGGAAGGGTAGGAGGGTAATTTTCTTCCTCTCCCAGGGAGGTTGCCTGCTGTGTTTTTGTCCTTAACTTAGAGGACATTCTTTCTTCTTAGAAGACATTCTTCTTTTAATTTATTATTTTATGTGCACAGGTATTTTGCCTGCATGTATGTTAGTGTGAGGGGGTCAGATCTTGGAGTTACACACAGCTGAGAGCTGTCACGTGGGTGCTGGAAATTGACTCTGGGTCCTCTGGAAGTCAATGCTCTCAACCATTGAGCCCTTTCTTTCTAATCTTAACGAGTAATAGTTTTGCCAGCAGGAAAAGATGTGGAAATATGGGTGTGGGTAACTCAAGGGAAAGGTACACGGAAAAGCCTACTGGAAGCGTATTAAAAATAAAGAAACAGACAAGGAAACCTTTTGGTTTTGGAAATCTTTTGGGTCAGGTTAATCGAACCAAGTAACTTCCAATGTACCATATGAAGGTGCTTTAAAAATCAGGATAGAGCCGGGCGGTGGTGGCGCACGCCTTTAATCCCAGCACTTGGGAGGCAGAGGCAGGCGGATTTCTGAGTTCGAGGCCAGCCTGGTCTACAGAGTGAGTTCCAGGACAGCCAGGGCTACACAGAGAAACCCTGTCTCGAAAAACCAAAAAAAAAAAAAAAAATCAGGATAGAGTGTTTTCGTATGAGCGTTTTTTGACTGCATGTGTATGTGCGCCATGTGTGTTCCTGTGGCCGCGAGGCCAGAGAGGATATTGTATTTCCCAGCACTGTAGTTACTGGTGGTTGTGAGCTGCCTTAACGTGTGTTTGCTACCCGTAACTGCTCCTAGCCGGTCTCTCTAGCCCCTTACACTTATTTTCACATTGTGCGAGTGCGTGTATGGACACGTGGGTGTCACAGCGGTGACGGTTGGTTAGCACTTTTACCGCTATCTGGGTGGCAGGTATCAAACCCAAGCACCTCTATTGGACGAGCCATCTATCCGAACCCAAAATTATAATAAATTAAGATAGCACAATAGTGACCAAAAAAATCCTTGACAACGCCCAGGGCCGGACCCTGCAACAAGCAGGAGCCCAGACCGGGAGGAGCCCCACCCATCAGGTGGAAACCAGGGGCCGGACTCGCCTCCCGCCGGGGGTCTGCGTCCCCAATGGGAGCCCGAAGACAGGGGGCCCTGAGGTTCACACAGCACACGCGCGCTCACGTGGGAACATCCCTTTTGCAGATCCGGAGGGGAAAGGAGCCCTAGCGCAGCATGCGCACATGGCGGTCTCATGCGCATGCGCTAGACGGCTTGCCCGCGCTCCACGAGCCGCCGGCGGCGCGCGGCCCGGGAAGGGGCCCGGCCAGCCGAGAATTCCGGACTGCGCATGTCCAGAGCACCTGGCTGTAGAGGAGGGGCTTGCGTTGTTCTCCGCGCGGGCTCTGCGCGCTCCTGGTGGAGGGGCGGGGCCCGTCCAGTGCGCAGGCGCAGGCGCGCGGCCGAGGCGACGGTTGGGGAGGGTTCTTCCGGAAGGTTCGGGAGGCTTCTGGAAAAAGCGCCGCGCGCTGGGCGGGCCCGCGTCTATATAAGGCAGGCGCGGGGGGGCGGCGCGCCAGTTGCTTCAGTGTCCAGGTACTGGTAGTCACGTCTGGTGCGTGCTCATTCAGTCAAGGTGAGCGTTCTCGCTGAGGGACTTAGCGGGGCCTGGGGAGCGGGGCTGTGGGATGCAGGCGCGGCGGCGGGGTCGGCGCCGCCATGCGAGCCTCCCTCAACCCGCGGAGGTGGGCGGCCGGCCGTGGCCTCCGACCCTAGGCCGCAGGCGGCCTCTACGCCCCAGGCCCGGGATGCAGTGATGGCCGCTGAGGAAGAGCCGCGGCAGAGTCGGGCGCGAGGCAAGGCCTCTGCGTAGGCCGCCCCGGCTCTCGCCGCTTCTCCTGAGGCGCGGGCGGAGGAGGGAGGCGCCATGGCGGCGGCTGTGGGGGAGGGTGGCCGTTAGGAACGGCGTGCGTGGAGCCGCCCGGGTCCGAGCGTCCTCCCGGAGGCGCGCACATGCGCCTCGTAATTACCGCATTCTGAAATGAGGTCATCCCTTTGTCAGCCACCCCCCACCCCGCTTCTCGCCCTTGGCCGTTTCGTCTCTCTTAGACCGAAAGAAGAGTTCGTAAAAAAAAAAAAATATATATATATATATATATATATATATATATATATACCTACCTAGAGAAGGGGTAGTCTTTAGCACGGTCGCAGACATTCTGTGAGGCTTCAGCGTGTTCTGTCCCTCTGTTCCCAGATGCCTGAGGAAACCCAGACCCAAGACCAGCCGATGGAGGAGGAGGAGGTCGAGACCTTTGCCTTTCAGGCAGAAATTGCCCAGTTAATGTCCTTGATCATCAATACTTTTTACTCGAACAAAGAGATCTTTCTGAGGGAGCTCATTTCCAATTCATCAGATGTGAGTATACCACTTGGAGAATTGGACGTTGCTTTCCATAAAAATTCAGATTTGCGTGTGTGCTTGACGTTGTTGTTATTTTTTTCTAATCTTACAGGCTCTGGATAAAATCAGATACGAGAGCTTGACGGACCCCAGTAAACTCGACTCGGGGAAGGAGCTGCACATTAATCTCATTCCCAACAAACAAGATCGAACCCTCACGATTGTGGATACTGGAATTGGAATGACCAAGGCTGACTTGATCAATAACCTTGGCACTATTGCCAAGTCAGGCACCAAAGCCTTCATGGAGGCTCTGCAGGCGGGTGCAGATATCTCCATGATTGGCCAGTTTGGTGTTGGGTTTTACTCTGCGTATTTGGTTGCTGAGAAAGTGACTGTCATCACGAAGCACAATGATGATGAGCAGTATGCCTGGGAATCCTCAGCGGGGGGATCCTTCACAGTCAGGACTGACACAGGTAGGCAGAGGCTAAAACCAACCTACTCAGTGTAGGGGTGTCTGCTTGAGAGGGTTAACTGGGAGAATTGAAGAGTTCAAAGAGCATTCTGGATACACAGCAGGGGTCCTGAGCCCTTGAACAAAATTGTTAATCAGGAACGGTGTTGCTAGGAAATGTGAAAAATGTATGGCTAATGTTTGCTCTTTTTTTCCAGGTGAACCAATGGGTCGTGGAACAAAGGTTATCTTGCATCTGAAAGAAGACCAAACTGAGTACTTGGAGGAGAGGAGAATAAAGGAGATTGTGAAGAAGCATTCTCAGTTTATTGGCTATCCATTACTCTGTTTGTAAGTTCTCTACAGGGTAAATTTCTATGATTATTGATAACTGAGGATGACCTTAGAATTCTGTAAACACAGTATTTATTACACTAATAAGCCTGTTTGAAGTAAGTTGGGGTGTATGTACTCGGAAGAGGACTGTTGAGAAATTGAGAAGCTTCTTGGTTGTGTACATTTCTTAGATCTGTCCTAGTTGTATGTAATTCAGATAATGAAGTGACTTGTCTTTTTTAAGGTGGAGAAGGAACGTGATAAGGAAGTCAGTGATGATGAGGCTGAAGAAAAGGAAGAGAAAGAGGAAGAGAAAGAAAAAGAAGAAAAGGAGTCTGATGACAAGCCTGAAATAGAAGATGTTGGTTCTGATGAAGAAGAAGAAGAGAAGAAGGATGGTGACAAGAAGAAAAAGAAGAAGATAAAGGAAAAGTACATTGATCAAGAAGAACTCAACAAAACAAAGCCGATTTGGACCAGGAATCCTGATGACATTACTAATGAAGAATATGGAGAGTTCTACAAGAGCTTAACCAACGATTGGGAAGAGCATTTGGCAGTAAAGGTGAGTGATTTAAACAGGTTTTCAGGTTGACTTTTATTAACCTTTAACCAGTCCCCTATAAAAATGCATTAAAGTGTAACTTACCTCAGTGGAAAACTCAGTTCATTTTGTCCATTTTTGTTAAAGATGTTTCATTTTATTGCAGCATTTTTCTGTTGAAGGACAATTAGAATTCCGGGCCCTTCTTTTTGTCCCAAGACGAGCTCCTTTTGATCTGTTTGAAAACAGAAAGAAAAAGAACAACATTAAGTTGTATGTTCGCAGAGTTTTTATCATGGATAACTGTGAGGAGTTAATCCCTGAGTATCTGAGTAAGTATCAATAGGAAGAATAAGCACTGTTGGTAGACAAGAAAATCCCATTACCTCTTGGGTCTATATTAATTTGGGGACTGAGGATGTACCCCAGTGGGAGGGGTTTTCCTAACTCATTTGAGACCCTGGGCTCGGTTCCCTCGAAAAAAAGCCAAAAATGATTCCTTAGTTTTGAGAATGACTAAATAGGTGCCTTTCTTCTTCCCCAGATTTCATTAGAGGGGTGGTGGATTCTGAGGATCTCCCTCTAAATATTTCCCGTGAAATGCTGCAACAAAGCAAAATTCTGAAAGTTATCAGAAAGAATTTGGTCAAGAAATGCTTAGAACTATTTACTGAACTGGCAGAAGATAAAGAGAACTACAAAAAGTTTTATGAGCAGTTCTCAAAAAACATAAAGGTTGGTGTTGACACATTTTCTTAGCAATTTTCAAACTAACTTGATTTGGGGGGCTGGGGGCATTGAGACAAGTTCTCATTGTGGCTGTCCTGTAATTTGCTGTGTATATATGAATGGCAGGCCTCAAACTTAGGCCCATGTGCTTCTGCTTTCCTAGTGTTGGGATTAAAGGCCAATCATTTTTAGAAATGTGAGACACTTTTCCTGTGCTTATGTTTCAGCTTGGAATTCACGAAGATTCTCAAAATCGGAAGAAGCTTTCAGAGCTGTTGCGGTACTACACATCTGCTTCTGGGGATGAGATGGTGTCTCTGAAGGACTACTGCACCAGAATGAAGGAAAACCAGAAGCACATCTATTTTATCACAGGTAATGGTCAAATAGGTGTTTTCTCTTAACTGTGAATGTCCAGTTTGGTTATACTTAAGCCTGTGTCTGAGGAAAAGTTGAATACATGAAACCATTTCTGAAAGTAACTTTATGATATGTATCTCAGGTGAGACCAAGGACCAGGTTGCTAACTCAGCCTTTGTGGAACGTCTCCGAAAGCATGGCTTAGAAGTAATCTATATGATTGAGCCCATTGATGAGTATTGTGTGCAACAGCTGAAGGAATTTGAGGGCAAGACCTTGGTGTCTGTTACCAAAGAGGGACTGGAACTTCCAGAAGATGAAGAGGAAAAGAAGAAACAGGAAGAGAAAAAGACAAAATTTGAGAACCTCTGCAAAATTATGAAAGATATTTTGGAGAAAAAGGTTGAAAAGGTGTGTGAATGTTTACATCACTGGTAATCTACAGTTTGATCCTTTTAGTAAAATGTATATGTAGATCTGGATAAGTCACTGCTAATGCCTACAGTTTCAAATAATCATTTCTGGTAAGTTCTATGGCCTTAGTCATCACTTAGTTTTTTGCTTTTGTTTGTGTTTCTGTTACATTTTAGGTGGTTGTGTCAAACCGATTGGTGACATCTCCATGCTGTATTGTCACAAGCACGTATGGGTGGACAGCAAACATGGAGAGAATCATGAAAGCTCAAGCCCTCAGAGACAACTCAACAATGGGTTACATGGCAGCAAAGAAACACCTGGAGATAAACCCTGATCACTCCATTATTGAAACCTTAAGGCAAAAGGCAGAGGCTGACAAGAATGACAAGTCTGTTAAAGATCTGGTCATCTTGCTGTATGAAACTGCACTCCTGTCTTCCGGCTTCAGTCTGGAAGATCCTCAGACCCATGCTAACAGGATCTACAGGATGATCAAGCTTGGTCTAGGTAAATTAATTGCAGACTACATGTTAAAGGAAAAGAAACATGTTGCAACACCATGGTGACTCACCTTTAATCCTAGTGGGGTCAGGAGTGTAGGGGGACAGAGGGACAGACCAATCTTTTGAGTCTGAGGCCAGCCTGGCCTACAGAATGAGTTCCAGGAAAGCCAAGGCTATACAAACCCTGGCTTTAAAAAAATAAAAGGAATGTTTGTTAACTTTTTTTTGCTATTGAGACAACTGGATTATTGACTGTTGTGGGAACCTCAACTCAGTTATGAGTGTGTAAGGAATGTATGAACAGTGTCCTTTGTGTTTGAGATTTAGCTTAGACTAGCCTCAAATTAGCTATATAGCTGAAGATGTCATTGCACTCATTCTGCCTCTACTTCCCAGTGCTGGGATTTATAGGCATATACTTGTTTTACCCTGTATGAATAAAGTTTCCTTTGGGGGATAGGGTGGGGTGTTAATGCTTCAGTCTAAAGCAAATCTTGGCCTCCCTTAGCTGCCATTAACTGTAACACTTCTTTTGAAAACACAAGGTATCGATGAGGATGATCCTACTGTGGATGAGACCAGTGCTGCTGTAACTGAAGAAATGCCACCCCTGGAAGGAGATGACGACACATCACGCATGGAAGAAGTAGACTAAGCGTCACCAGAACTATGTGTTTGATGCTTACCCTCATTCCTTCTGATAATATATTTTCCATGATTTTGTTTATTTTTGTTAACATTTAAAACATCTGTGTGGCATGAAAACTAAGGGGAAGATAAAATTTCTACATGTGATACTGTGATATACTATAGGTTTGACTCAAGAGGTTGATAGAAAGTTTGTTGTAAGACGTAACCTGCTATTAATGTTAACTGTGTGGTCTGAAGTGTTTAGCTGTTGAGCTGGATTCCTTAGTAGACCAAATTAAGATGGCTTAAGTTACATCTTAAAATTTTCATTCCCTGTAGTTAATTCTGCATGTACTAGTCTTAGAAGTAAACACAAGTTAAAACAACTTGACAGGAATTCCCCAAGTGGTTTGTTTTCCAAAGTACCAAGAACAAACCCCTGAGTTTCCCTAGGTCTTGTAACTCTCAGCAAGGCTTGTGAATGGAAATAATAGTGCCCAATCACATTCTGCTTTAAAAGGTAAATACAGATGAGATAAAAAGAAAAGTGTGCAATGTGTCTTTTTTTTTTTCCGCCCCTCTTTTTTAAAAGGGT
The DNA here is from genome assembly GCA_021653895.1 of Mastomys natalensis. NCBI lineage: Eukaryota > Metazoa > Chordata > Mammalia > Rodentia > Muridae > Mastomys > Mastomys natalensis. The sequence continues at coordinate 384,579 of JAJTUV010000094.1, forward strand.
AAGGATTTGGGAATTTTATAGCTTGTCATTTGCTTCATAAGTATACATGAGCTGGTTAAGAGCACTAGCAGTTAAGGGATTATCTTAGGGTATGACCAAACTTGGGGAGGGCCCGTAGGGAGTTTATTTGCTGGACATCTCCACAGGCCTTAGAGGGTCAGGACAGGAATCCAAACAGGTTAGGAATGGAGGCAGAGGCCGAGGAAGGCGCTGCTTGACTGGCTTGTTCAGCATCCATTCTTACAGAATCCTGGACCACCAGCCCAGGGATGGCACCACCCACAGTGGGCTGGGCCCTCCCCATCAATTACTAAATAACTTCAGGACTGCCTGCAATGCAATCTTGTTTTTTGAAGATTTATGTGAGTACACTGTTGGCTGTCTGCAGACACATCAGAAGAGGGCATCAGAACCATTACAGGTAGTTGCTGGGAATTGAACTCAGTACCTCTGGAAGAACAGTCCAGTGCTCTTAACCTGAGCCATCTCTCTAGCCTACAATTGAACCTTAAGAAGGCATTTTCTTAATTGAGATTGCCTCCTCTCATGACTTCAGCTTGTGTCAAGCTGACATAAAACTGTCCAGCCTGGAGACTCATTTTAGTTTAACACAGGGTCTTACAGTCAAAAGCTAGCCTAACTTCTCAGCTAAAAATGTCCTCATCAAGCTCTTGTCCTTCCAAGTGTGGCATTAAAGGTGTACATCATCATGTCCCACTCTTGTGTGTGTTCGGTCCTGGTGATTGAATGTAGAGCCTCATGTATGGTTTTTTGGTTTGGTTTAGTTTTTCGAGACGGTTTCTCTGTGTAGTCCTGGCTGTCCTGGAACTCACTCTGTAGACCAGGCTGGCCTCAGAAATCCACCTGCCTCTGCCTCCCAAGTTCTGCGATTAAAGGCGTGCGCCACCACCGCCCAGCTGAGCCTCATGTATGTTAGGCAAGTGCTGTCACTGGGCTGAGATACATCCCAAGCTTATTTTTTCTTTTGAGACCACATAGCCCAGGCTGTTGAGGAACTTCCTATTTTGTAACTAGTCTCCCCACTCTCAGATCTTTGCTGGGATTACAGGCATAAGCCATGACGCCCAGTTCATGTAACTGGTTTCAAAACATTTCATTATCCCCAAATGGCATCCCTGATTGAGAGAGCAGTGACGTGGCTGGCACGATCTCTCTCCCTTTGTGCAGCAGATGAACACATTCCATCGTTTGCCTGTTTAGATGCCACTCTTCAGAAAATCTTTGTGACAGTTGCCCCTAATACTCTCCTTGCATCCTCTACTTCCCTCCCTCCCTCTGGTGCTGGAGAGTTACATTGAAGGTAAGGTTTCTCTACTGAGCTATACCCCTAGCCTGCACTGAACCTCCCAGAGTAGCATTGTGCACTAACGGAACGAAGACTGGTCGCGATCAGCCTGCATCTCCTGGCAGCTGGAAAGAAGAGTGGATAGAAACTGTTAACTCCTGGCTTGGTGCCCAAGGCACGTGCCTGATTCATATTTGTGGAATGAATAACTGCTAAGTACAACTTTACCTAGGAGGGCAATTCATTTACATTTGTATCATTCAGGAAGCTTTGTTGGTGTCCTGTCCTGTCCTCCACCCCACCCCATTGTAGTGTTCTGGGTGTGTTCAGATCTTTAAAGAATGATTTGCAGAGTTGTCTTCCACGGGAAGGAACATCACCTCCCTGGGAAGAACATTCCAGAAAGCTGCACTTCTGGTGAGTCACTGTATATTAATAGCACCACCAAAATCCAAACAAAGATTAGTTCATTACTGCAGAGCCAAGGAACTGAGCAGACTGTGTGCCAAGTGTTGGCCTGCAGTATGCCTCATCTTCTGAGGAAAGCAAAGCTTTGACACTCAACCAATGGCAATTCTAGGACTGGCAGTGTCAAGTTGTTTGTTTTAAATGGTGAATACGTGTGCCTGTGTGAAACACAATGGAAAGGCAGAAATGGGAGTTACAGGTACCTGTGGGTTGCCTGACGTCGGTGCTGGGAAGCAAAGCCAAATCCTCTGCAAAAGAGTGCCATGTGCTTTTTATTTTCTTTAAGATTTATTTTATTTAATGAGTACACTGTCACCATCTTTTTTTTTTTTTTTTTTTTTTTTTTTTTTGGTTTTTTTCGAGACAGGGTTTCTCTGTCCATCCTGGAACTTACTCTGTAGACCAGGCTGGCCTCGAACTCAGAAATCCGCCTGCCTCTGCCTCCCAAGTGCTGGGATTAAAGGCGTGCGCCACCACCGCCCGGCTTACTGTCACCATCTTAAGACACACCAGAAGACAGCATCCATTACAGATGGTTGTGAGCCACCACGTGGTTGCTAGGAATTCAGGACCTCTGGAAGAGCAGTCAGTGCTCTTAACCACTGAGCCATCTCACCAGCCCTTGTGACATGTGCTCTTAATGCTGAGCCATCTCTCCAGTCCTAAGCACTTTCTGTAGATTCCAGATTAAAAACAACCCCAGCTGGGCATGGTGGCACACTCTGGAGGTAGAAGTGGGTGGGTCTCTGAGTTCAAGGCCAGCCTGGTCTACAGAGTGAGCTCCAAGACAGCCAGGGCTACACAGAGAAACCCTGTCTCAAAAAACCAAACAACAAAACACTAACAAAGGTTGGTGTTAGCCACTTGTTGAAGGGTTGAATGGTTGAAATGAACCCTGTTCTCATTGACTATGTGAATATCATTCCATACTTCCTCCACTAGTAAACCCAAATGTAGTCCTTTAGCAGCTACTGCTGTGACAAAACCTCTCCTGTGGAGAGACGCGCACACACACATAAACACACAAGTCTGCTCACCCTGCTCAGACAGGGAGCCCATAACAGACCAAAGTACAGATACCACCAAAGCCCAACTTGGTGAGCCTTGAGTTTTACTGGGGTTACTTAAAGGAGTATGGGTGAGAGGTCGCTTAACAGGAGCAGAAATGACAAGACAGCTGCATCACCAAAGCCCACCCCAGCATGGGTGACAGACAGCTCACAAAAGCTGGAAACCTGCAGCATACTGCACAGCCTGCAGGCAGCTCAACCTGTTGGAGAATGTCCTGCCCAGGTGCCCCAGCTGGCCTTCCAGGTAGCCTGCCTGTCTGGTCTCAGGCCTCTTTGTAGCTTTTAGTGCTTACTCTGGTGGGGCGGGGCCTAGTGGAGCTGGTCAGTTTCAGGAACCACCTGAAGCTATTTTGAATTGATAACCTCCTGTATAAAGAGCTTCCTTGCAGGCTGGGATGTTTCAATCTTAGAGGACTTTTATACAACAGCTACAAATTCCTAGGACTTCTGTTGTCTCCATCTCCTTCCCCTTCATGAGGGTCATTAAATGGACCAGCCGCCCAAGTCCCCTGTAGACCAGGAGAGAGCACAGTAAGTGTACATTTTCATTTTTAAAAAATTTTATTTCTTTGTGTATGTGTGTGTATGCACGCGCGCGCCACACGTTTGCAAGTACCCAAGTTGGTCAGAAGAGGACACTGAACCTCCTGGAACTGGAGTTTCGGATGGTTGTGAGCCACCGTGTGGGTGCCAGGAATGAACGCGGGTCCTCTGCAAGAGCAGCCAGTGCTCTTAGTCACCAAGCCATCTCTCCAGCCCCTACTTTCTGTTTTTTGTTTAGTTGTTGTTTTGTTGCCTTTACCTATTGAGCCATCTCACCAGGCCCAGGAAGTGGCTTTTCAACTGAAATCCGATGGCTGGGTTTAGTAGAGGTGTGCCATTAATCCCAGCATTCAGGAACCAGGGTCAGGCAGATCTCTGAGTTCAAGACCAGCCTGGTCTACATAATGAGTTCCTGGGCGGCCTACCACCTGAGTTACAGGCAGGACTACATTTGAGATCCTGTCTCAAATACAAAAGAAAGCATCTAGAGCTGACCATACTGTATGCTCTCCGACCCTTCGCCTCGGACAGAAGTTTGGCATAGCTGAGAAGTTACAACACTTCTCCTGAGTGAGAACTGGCTTGAACTGGAGACTTTGCCTGCTTGAGTTTTTTTTTTTTAAATTGAGTGACAGAAGGGTTTATTTCATCTTTTTAACAATTGGATATTTTATTTATTTACATTTCAGATGTTATCCCCTTTCCCCATTGCCTGCTTGATCTTAGAAGAAATATATATAAATGTTCTGTGTGAGTAGCATGGGAAATTCAAGAAAGCCTAACTGTCCTGGAACTAGACACCCCTGGTAATTCTAGTTGATAGCAATTAAACACGCTGAGCAACACAGGAGAAGCATCCAGACAAAACCAAGGGATGCACAGAGTATTTGGTTTTCGCTGTTCTTCTTAAACCCTCTGGAGACTGCAGTAAGGGGATTTGGAGTTTGAGGCCTGTCTAGGAGAACCTGAAAGTATAATGGAATAGAATAAAGCAACTGCCCCAGATCCAAAGAACTAGAAGGGTTGGGGTTGTAACTCGGCAGGGTGCTAACCTAGTGTGCACAAAGCCCTGTAATGTGTCCCCAGCACTGTCAGAACACTGGCCAAGAATGGAGTCTTGTGATGGAAATTCTGAGCATTTGTTAGAAAACAGGTCTTATGATCTCAGCTTCTTCAAAACCACATTGTTAAGGTGTGGGATGCAATGGCTGCCCCTCCCAGGTGTGACAGATATAGGAGTGAGTTTACTTCAGATTATTCACTACAGCTGGCCATTGTTATTTGTTTATAGGCCTCCATGGAAAACCTTTTGGCCACGTGGGGCTTGTCCTTGTGATTATATACAACTTGAACTCCTGAGAACACTCAGGTGACCACTCTTAACACTCAGTATAAACTGCCAGCTGCTCTGAGTAAAGTTGGCTACTGCATGAGACTTTAATCCTCATTTTTAGGCTCCACTCTCCCAGGTCCCACAGTCAACTAGAGCAGTAAACAGCACCTTATAAAATGGCTGTCTGGACATGCCTATAATCCTATCACTCAGGAGTGGAGACAGGAGAATCAGAAATGCAGGGTCATCTTGGGCTACGTGGTGAATTCAAGGCCAACCTGGACTACATGAGACCCTGTTTCAGAAAAACAAATTATTGGGGACTAAAGTGATAGGTCAGTGGTTAAGAGCACTGGCTGTTCTTCAGGGGACTTGGGTTCAATTCCCAGCACCCACTTAGTGCCTCGCAACTGTCTGTAACTTCAGTTCTAGGGGATCTGATGTCTTCTGGCCTCCACAAACCACTGGTGGTTTACCCAGCACAGTAAGCTAGCATGGTGACTGGACCCTTGAGTGCTTCAATACCAACTTCAGGCAACAAGTGCCCTCTGGTGCAACAGTTGTGTGAAGGTTCCAGGGGCAACCAATCACTCTCTGATTACATCTGAGGTGTGCTCCACAGGAGAAGAGTCACCCCTGGTACTGTAAACCTGTTAAAATCCTGAGGCTTGGGAAGTCATAGGCCGAAGGAAGAGACTACTACTGTTCCACTAAACGGACTTGAACCTTATGCTTATATTGCAGGTATAAGCATACACCTTATAAACCTCTGCTTTTAACCTTAGCCAGGCCAGGCGGTGGTGGCGCACGCCTTTAATCCCAGCACTTGCGAGGCAGAGACAGGCGGATTTCTGAGTTCGAGGCCAGCCTGGTCTACAGAGTGAGTTCCAGGACAGCCCGAGCTACACAGAGAAACCCTGTCTCGAAAAACCAAAAAAAAAAAAAAAAAAAATCAACCTTAGCCAGACCCTTTGTGCTGTGGGCAGCAATGCATTCTCACAACTGTCAAACGCTGAGAACAGGTGACTGCTGAGGGACAAGCCCGAAGCAGGATGTCTGTCAGCAGCCAAGAAGGCTAGCTAATGTTCCAGCTGGCAATACTAGGTAAACTTACCAAGGAAAAGGGCACAAGAGGGGGAGGTGGGGATATTGAGGGGTGTCAGAAGTAGGAGGGAAAAGTCGAAGTGGTTAAGATCAAAATATGTTGTATACACAGATGCAATTGTCAAAGAATAAATAAAAGATGCAGAAGAAGGGAGAGAAGGGACATGTAAGGCAGCCAGATGTGTCGCTCCACGGTAAAGCTTCCATGTGGCCTACGTAAGGTGCTAGTTGGTTCTCTGCTGTCCAGTGTCTGCTTCTCCCACTCTGAGAAAGTCGGGCCCCTTGCTCACCTGCCTGGACTGGAGGGAGAGATTATCTGGTGCGGGTGGGTGCAGGCTGGAGCTTGGTTAGCAGTGAGTTCAAGGGCAAGGGACACACTCATAACACAGGAACAGCTTCTTCGGAGAATTGGTTCCATTTATTGGTGAGGGGAGAGGGGTGTTGATGCCTCTGGGGAGGTGTCAGGGTCACTGGGGCAAGGTTTGTGTGGCTGTGCATCATTGGCCGGGCAGGAGTGTTGGAAGACACTTCATCTGCATACTCAAGGGTAGAAGGGGAACCTTATAAGGTCAAACAAGAGTAATAAATTCTTACTAGGGTTGATGGTGCCATAGCTGGCTTCATGGGGCCAGGTTGGAAGCAGTGTGGGAATTAACTCTTGTTGTACTTATCTGAGGTATCCAGGGTTGAATCTCCCTTCCTCCCTTCCTCTGTAATCCTGGGCCATAGATCTCTAGCATGAAAAGAATAAAAGACAGGGCTGGAGAGATGGCTGATCAGTTAGGTGCACGTACTGCTCTTGCAGAAGACACGGGATCAGTTCCCAGCATCCACACGGCGGCTCACACCCATCTAACCCCACTTGCAGAGAATCTGACACCCTCTTCCGGCATCTAGTAGCAGACACTATGGTGGTATGCAGACACATGGGCAAAACACTCACACAGTAAAGTAAAAATAATTTTTAAGCCGGGCAGTGGTGGCGCACGCCTTTAATCCCAGCACTTGGGAGGCAGAGGCAGGCGGATTTCTGAGTTCGAGGCCAGCCTGGTCTACAGAGTGAGTTCCAGGACAGCCAGAGCTATACAGAGAAACCCTGTCTCGAAAAACCAAAAAAAAAAAAAAAAAAAAAAAAATAATAATAATAATAATTTTTAAAAGAATAATCCTTAAATAAAAAGGATAAAAGAAAAACAGAGTACCCAATACCAGTAGGTTATAGCCTCCAAGTGTGTTGGCACATAGCTTAAGGGGCGCTGGGCTACAGCTAGTCTGTAGCTGGTCTTGGCTCCCAGAGTGGGCGTGATTGGCTGCAGCTGCCCCAGCTTCTTGCCTAGAGATTCAGTTCCTCAAAGGTTCTTTTATGTCCCTTAGTAGTCCATACTTACCTCCTTAGATGTTTGTTGTTGAGATGGGGTCTCATGTAGCCCAGGCTGGCCTTGAACTTACTAAGTAGCCAAAGATGACCTTGAATCTTCACCTGCCTCCACCTCCTGGGTCCTGGGATGGCCACCATGCACGGCTTTCTTCCTTGAGTTCTTTTCCTTAGTTCATTCATTGGACTCCACGCATGCCCAATTTCACTGTGTAGTTTTCCCTTGTGTATTTCAGAGGTGCCCAAGGGTTGATGAGACAAAAAACTCCCCCAGGCCCCCAATCCTTTGCCTGTTACTGAATTATTCCCTCATCTTGTTTCCCTTTCCTTAATGCCTCTGTTCTTGTGTGTACGCAGGGAGCTGGGAACCAAGGCACAGTGTGACCAAGGGACGTCCTTTCTCATCTATAGTGCCCTGGGAGTTTAAGTTGGCTCAGAAATTGGGATTTAAAGTCCCCAGTGCATGCCGGGCAGTGGTGGCGCACGCCTTTAATCCCAGCACTTGGGAGGCAGAGGCAGGCGGATTTCTGAGTTCGAGGCCAGCCTGGTCTACAGAGTGAGTTCCAGGACAGCCAGGGCTACACAGAGAAACCCTGTCTCGAAAAAACCAAAAACAAAAAAACAAAACAAATAAAGTCCCCAGTGCAGCTGGGGATGGCAGTACAGGACCCAGATAATAACATGCAAACAGCTTCTGCACAGACAGCAGAGGAGGACGCTTGGCTCCTTTAACCTGAGTGTCTCACAGAAGGACAAGCTGTGGGCAGCTTGCAGGGGAGGCCCAGCTGTGTGGCCAGAAGGAGAATTTGGAAGCTGTCCTAGGGCACAGGACAGTCCCTGAAGTCTTGGTGGCCTCTCTGGTCTTAAATGTGTCCAAGGAAGGGAGGCTTTGAGGAGCCCTGTGGCTTTGAGAGTCAGGCCTGTCAGCACAGGGTAGGTATGACTACACACGCCGTGTGGAACAGGCAGGCAGCAGAACTTGGGGTACCAGGAACTGAGGGAGAGGATCTGGGAGCTGTGATTTAGGGCCTATGGTCCTGAGTGGACACATGTAGCCTTCCCAGTCACTGCCCCAGGAACATGCACACTGGGTTGCCATGGAGATACCTGTGACATCACGTAGGCCTAAAGCACAGGATGCCTGCCTCCTCCCTTCTTGACTCATGGGTGATTGCCTGGGGACCAAAATGAATATGCCATCCAGGAGGTAAGTCTAGAATGACAGTCCTTGCCCTCCAAACCAGAAGCTTGAAGCTAACGAACTGCTTTAAATAACCATCAGCCCCAGGACCGCTCTGAGGGTCCACCAGGTACAGAGGCCTAACTCACTGGCCCCCAGCCAGCTACTGTTAGGGGCTCCTTTTCCTCCATACCACCTAAATTTGGGCCAACTTTCTTGGGGACAGAGTAAGTGTGGCCAGTTTGGATCTCTGAACAGATGTGGCTCTCCACTGAAGCCACCGTCCCCACAGGGCACTTGTAAAGGACAGGCTAGGATGGGTGTGTGTGGAAGGAAGGTCTCTGATAAGAGGAGGCTCCGCCCAGATTTCACATGGGGCTCACTATCCTTTGACAATGAAGAGGTGACCCCTCAGGGTAGGTAACCCTGCCTTCCTGCCTTTTCCAGGCCTTTACTATTTCAGGGAACCTTGCTGTGAGGTGGGCAGATGACGTGTGTGTGTGTGTGTGTGTGTGTGTGTGTGTGTGTCCCTTCCTTTGCCCTGGGCATGAAGAGTAGGGTTTGGGAAGGGCCAGGCGAGGCATGGGGCTGAGCTGCTTTCAGAGAGCAGGGGCTCTGCCCAGAGCTGAGCACCCCTCTCCTCCCCCTTGAACCCATAGAATTCTGGGGCATCTTGGAATTAACGTACCAGATTAGCATCTACATGCAAAGCCATGGCAGGGTGGGGGCGGGGCATCTAAAATAAAATACTAATTTTACTCGAAGTTTCCTCTAGACAAAACTGACTTGGAATCAGAACCAAAAACCCCTGCCGTGGTCTCACTGTGGACAGGCCTCTGTCTGAGAGGTTCTGCTAAAACCCAGGCTCCTCCGGAGAGGCCAACTTTCACACAAGCACGGTGACCTTCCCTATGGGGACGAGGCTTTCAGGGGTGTTTGTCTCGTTTGTCTCTTTAGAGGTTGGTCAACTTGTCTGGAACTTGGACTGCTGGTTTGCCAACCCCCCTTCTTACCTTTACCCTGTGCTGCAGACTAAGCCCCGAGTCATTTGGGTGCCAGGCGACCGCGTCACCTCTGCCTAACCCCAAGCCTGGTTTTGACATTTTATCAAGGGACGTCAGGGATGGGAAATAGCAAACTCGAAAAAAAAAAAAAATATTCCTTTTCAGTTTATTGATGTCAGGACCGTCAGGGAGAGGTTAAGATGGGTCAGTGTTCTGAGCTGCAAGGGTCGATAGAGAAAGAGGGTTATTCCAGAGGGTGATCAGGTTCTGAGGCAGCTGGGGGTCCAGTGTCAACAAACTGAGCCTCCAACAGCTGTGCAGAAGCTGACTGTTACATAAAGGGTTTGGGGGAGGGGAGTAAAAGAAGTTCCTCGGACCAAAGCCCCTAGCCTGATCTATAGGTCTCCTGACAGGGACCGTTGTCCCTGCCACTTTATCCTCACCGAGCGCTGTTTGTTTGCAGTACCCAAGAAAGTAAGACATTCCAAGGATGGCAGGACTGTCCTGTGACCAAGGTCCTGCAAAGGCTGTAAGCTCCTTCAGGAAACAACTCTATAGATAACAGAAAACACTGTTTTCTGCGACGGTTTCTTCAAGGTCAACATACTTCTAGAAAACGATTTCATTCTGATGTATCATTCTAGATACTATGAAAAGCCATTATTTCATTCTAATGTTTACCTTGATATAAAACCATTCTACTAGAATTCCACTACAAAAGCGGCTTCTCCAGTCTAGGTACTTGCCTTCAGCGCTGACAAAAAGGAGCTCGTCCCCAAAGCCTGCACAGTGAAAGGAGAGAACCAGTTCTTGGTCCTCTGACCCACACAGGGTCACTGTGGCACTGGTGTGCGTGTGCAGCGTCACACATATATGTGCAAAGTGTCTGCTCTAGCCAGGACTACGGCTTAGCAGTTCAAAAGTCTGGGTGTCAGTGACATTTCAAAAAGAAAATTAAGGATTTATGTACCAAATGCATCCTCTCGGAAGGTTCTCACTATGGGGTGGGGGATGGGGGTGGGGGAAGGATACTTTATTATCCGAGTGCAGGGTAACTTGCTGTCTCCTAACTGCCGGGAGAAAGTGTGTATTTCCCAAGCATTGATTCCAACTGGGGACTTGGAGATGATGCAGCTGTCCCCAGAAGGTAGGGGTGTGTGCAGTTGACACCCAGGTTAATCCCCTTGTCACTGGGGGAAGGTGTTTAGGGAGCCTCAGAGCACGTGTGTGTGTGTGTGTGTGTGTGTGTGTGTGTGTATAGTGACTGCTGGGGCAGCTCACAGCATTCCCTGTGTTTTCCACTTAAGTCTTTCCTGCTGTCGCTGAGTTCCTCTGTGAGGGAGCCATTTTATGTTGGCTCTGATCCCTCTCTTTGGGCTAAGTCCACCTTTCTCCTAGGAGATTGTTCCCAGAGAGTCATTCTCACTTTCTGGGACACCAGCTAGGATTCCATCTTGTCTTTCTGGACCCCAGGGATTGTGACAAGGTTGAGGGGTGGGGGTGGGGCTGTAGGGTGACATCATTTGGTTAAGCAAGGTTCAGCTGCCCTCTGCCCTCCTCACAAGGGGCTTCTGGGAACACTCCCAGCCTGTTTCTGTGGCTACCTTGTTGACAGACATTTCATTTTTATCATTTGCATTGAGTTTGTTTGCTAGTTAGTAACTCTTTATTGAGGTATTATAATAAGCTGTTGCCTCCTGAAAAAAAGACTTACTAGAAAAAATTTGTCAAGGAAGGTTTGTTTGTTTGGTTTTTTTTTTTTTTTTTTTGGTTTTGTTTGAGTATTTGTCTGTCTGTCTGTCTATCTATCATGTGAGTACAGTGCCTGCTGAGGCTAGAAGAGAGTGTCAGATTCCTGGGGACTGGACAGATGTTTGTGAGCTGCCATGTGGGTGCTGGGAATCCAACCTGGGTCCTCTGGAAGAGCAGCCTCTTCTAACCCCTGACCTATTCCTCCAGCAACTCTCCCTCCCTCCCTCCCTCCTTCAGGAAGGTGTTCCGTGCTTAAATATCCAATGACTGAAGTAACCCACCATCCTGCAGCTGTACGGTTAACCCCAAGATTCTTTCTTTCCTTTTTTTTTTTTATAAAGCATTTTTTTCCTGCTAGGTGATGATAGCACACACTTTTAATCCCAGCGCTGAGGAGGCACTACAGATCTCTCAGTTCGAGGCCAGCCTAGCCTGTAGAGTGTAGTTATATAGAACAATCCTTGCTAAAGTTAGCTAAGTGGCCAACGGTGACACACCGCTGCAGTTGCCGCACTCTGGAGTCTGAGGCGGCCGTCTCTCCTGAGTTCGAATCCCGCCTGTGCTTGCTCACAGGAGAAAAACAAAAACAATAAAAACTCCATAAAAAAAAAAAAAAAAAAACCGGGTGGTGGTGGCGCACGCCTTTAATCCCTGCACTTGGGAGGCAGAGGCAGGCAGATTTCTAAGTTTGAGGCCAGCCTGGTCTACAGAGTGAGTTCCAGGACAGCCAGGACTATACAGAGAAACCCTGTCTCGAAAAACCAAAAAAAAAAACCCAAAATAAACATAAAGCTAGCTAAGTGCTGGCAGGTCTCCCCACCTCCATGGGGAGTCCCAAACTTCACCTGCCTTGGTTCCCAAGGCCAGCTGCCTGCCCATGACTTCCCATGTCATCTGCCCCCTGAGGCTAGCCTGCACTCTCTCATCCACTAGCTCGTAAAATGAAAACTTCAGAGACTTGTAATTTACCAGCTAGATTTATAACAGTAAATCTTCAGCCCCCAAAATGCCCACACAAAGAACTGAAAACTCAACTAATATAAATACAAACTGCACACCTAGATTGGACAGATGTGCCCTATATTACTCTATCTAAGAAATCCCCAGCTGCTTATGGCTCCCAGGACCATGTGGTTCTGGCTCATCATTCTCTCCTTCAGATGCCATCTTGTCTCTCCCATCTCTGTCTGTCTGTCTGTCTGTCTCTCCCCCCCACCTAAAACTTTCAGCTCCGCCTTCTTTTTCCACTGCCCAATCACAGGCTCTAACCTTACTAAGCTTTCACCTGACCTCCCCTGAGTACAAGTACTTCTTTGAGGAGGCAGAAAAAAACGGACAACAATCCACCACACTGGTCTACACAGAGCAACCCTGTCTTAAAAAGACAAATACAAAACCAAACAAAAACCCATTTTTTAAAAAAAAATTTGAGATCATACATAATTGTGCCTTCCCATTCCTCCTTTCAAACCCTCCCTTATACCCCTTCTTGCTCTAAAATTCATGGCTCTGTTTCATTAGATTGTTACAACGCATATACATAAATATTTCTAATTATGACTGGCTCAGTCTGTACAATGTTACTTGTATGTATTAGCCTCTGTTTGGAAGCATTCTATGTTTCTCTCCCTCTTTCTCTCATCCTTTCCTTCTCTCACCCTCTCCCTTCCTCCTCCCTTTCCTCCTCTCTCCTCTTTCTTCTTTGATTTTTTTTTTAAGACAGGGTCTCATGTCGTCTGGGCTAGCCTTTACCTCACTATGTAGCCAAGGATGCTCTTGAGCAAGTCTCCTCCTGTCTCTACCTCTCAAGTGCTGGGATTCCAGGCACCCGCCACCTCCTTGGTGAGGGAGCACCCTAGCTGTAGTAGATGCTGCGTGCAAATGGAGATGCACATTTGAGAGACAACACATGTGACTTGGGACATGCTGGGTTTGAGTTCTCTGTGGAGCCCACGGCAGTCACAACCAGCAAGCGTGATATTGCACACTGACTGTTCATCAGAGCTGTGACTGGCTTTGAGGCCAGGGCTGTGGACAATGCTGTCAAAAATCCAGGAAATCAAGAGACTGACTGACCATAACCATGAAGGAGGATGCTGGATGTGTCAGACTGATGGATGTGAATGTCGCGTCCCCTCAGCCGGCAGTAAGACACGACACGCCTGGATTCTTCTTTAACAGCTCTTTTATTCCAGGCACAGTCTTCATCCATCGAAGGGGGCCCAACTCCCAAGCAGCTGAAATGCACTGCTTATATACCCTTCCAAGGCTGCGGGCCAGGTGGCCTGTTCTCTCAGGATTGGTTAGGGCCAATACCTCATTAGCATAAGCCCTGTGATTGGTTGGGGCTCGTGCCTCATTATCATAAGCCCTGTGATTGGTTAGGGCTCGTGCCTCATTAGCATAAGCCCTGTGAGCTCGTGTCTCATTAGCATAAGCCCTGTGATTGGTTGGGGCTCATGCCTCATTTGCATAAGCCCTCTCGGGAGGGGCTTGAGGCTGACGCATGCGCAGTAGGCTTATACAGGACGCTGCGCCAGCCATGTTGGAAACCGGTGCTGTCTCTTTGGCTGCCTACATGTGAACCCCTGTGTGAGTGAGTGGGAGGAGTCAAAACCCGAGGCCAGGGGCTGCGCTCAGTGAGAGCCTTAAAGACAGCTCAGCTGGGCTGGAAATGTAGCTCGGCTGCTGGGGTCCCTTCTGCCATGCATGGGGCCCTGAGTTTGATCTCTAGCACCTGATAAACTGGGTCTGGTGGCACATGCCATAATCCAGAACCTGGGGGACGGAGGCATCTTTGACTACATAGTGTGAGAGTCTGAGGCCAGTCTGGGCTATGGGAGATCATGTTTTAAAAAATAAATAAATACAAAAACATACCTGCTGGGAGTTTGCAGCCCAGTGGTAGATAGAGTGCTTGGGCAGTATGCGTGAGGTTCCCCTGTTCAGTCACAAACAAAACAGTTTGAAGATTCCTCTGAGGGACAGGGCAGCCCTGAGAAAGGCGGGGTCTAATTCTGCAGGAAGGCAGATAAGAGGGTGGCTCAGGACTGGGCAGGGGTGTGAAGGAGCAGCTGACTGCTGGCTGTCTGCAAGGTGTCAGCATTTCCTGATAGCTAGGTTTGGAAGGGAGAGGGGTCAGGTGACATGCTACTTTAGGCTGAGCAAGCAAACAGAGCCCAGAGCTGTCCCTACGAGTAACATTTGTATATCAGGAAGATCTCAGCTGGATCCCCACTGGAGACAGCACCAGAAAGGTTGGCAGAGGGCCTGGCTATACAGTTGGAGACAAAAATCAGGGTATGGCAATCTTGGGTCACATGACCTGTCAGGGGTAGGTAGAGACAGATGTTTAGTGAACAGCATGTACTGTGCCCAGCGTTGGAGATGAATAAATAGAATTTTCCTGGAGGTGAAGACTTAGTAACTTCAGGTGGATGTCTTGACTTCTAGACTTTTCTTTAGGTAGTTTTCAAACATAAAGAAAAAGTGAATATTTTATGATCCTCCCAGCTTTAAGGATTGTAAAGGTGTGGTTTAACCTGTCCCACCAGCCTACTTACACCTCAGAGTGTCCCTAGATAAGGCCTCTGAGACACAGATAGCCTCACTAGTCCTGGGGCTACAGGGCCACCCTGGAGCTGGACTGAGGCCTGACGCAGCTGTATGCAGGGACAAAGAGATCTAGGGGTAAAGAGGGGTGTGTGGTGGGGTAAAAGGTGTAGAGAGGCTTAGGAGATGGCTTACTGGTGACATTGCAGGGGTGCTGGTGAGATGCCTTGTGGGTAAAAGTGCTGTTACCCTGTGCAGGCCTGAGGTCAATCCTCAGTACTATGGTAGGAAGAACCAACTAACAAAAGGTTGCCCTCTGACCCCAGCATGAACACCACAGCCCATGTGCACCATGGTGGGCATGCACTAGCACACACAACTTTGTTTTCCCTTTCTGTGCATTGGTGTGAGGGTGTCAGAGCCCTTGGAACTGAAGTTACAGTTTTGAGCTGCCATTTGGGTGCTGGGAATTGAACCTGAAGCTAAGGGTGGAAGACAGGGTTGAGAGGGAGTGGACACAGGCTGTGTTTGTTGTTGGTCTGTTTCTGTCCTCTGAGGTTAGCCGTGTGGCAAGCAGCTCGTGCCTGGGAGCTGAGAGGTCCTCAGGATTGTGCCTTCACAAGGAGGGGACTGGTGAATATTTTATGATCCTCCCAGCTTTCTGGTGCACTGGTCTCATATTAAGAAAAAAGTTGGGCTGGAGAGATGGCTCAGCGGTTAAGAGCAGTCTGCTCTTCCAGAAGACCTGGGTTCAGTTCCCAGCCCCCATACGACAACTCACATCTGTAACTCCAGTTCCAAGGGATCTGGTGCCCTCACACAGACACACATTGCAGGCAAAACACCAACAAACATGAAAATCTTAAGAAAAACATCTTTTAGCTGTCCTGGTGCCTGTGGTTTGTCTGTCCTTAGTGAAGGGCTTTGCTCTGTACTTCTTGAGCAGAAAACATGGTATGTGAAAGTAACGAAGACGGTCTTGTCTTAGTCAGACTTTTAACCAGAGTTTACAAAGGTAGATGTTATTTTTCTGACCCCAGCTGACCCTAAACAGCAATCAAACCTGGAGTCAGACGTTATTATGCACCCCCCGTTACATCTAACATTAATGGGATATTTGGCTTTAAAATTTATTCTTTTTGGGGGGGCAGGGTTTCACTATGTAGCCCTGGCTGGCCTGGAATTTATGATGTAGACTTGGTTAGCCTTGAACTTAGAGTTCCACCTGCCTCTGCCTCCCGAGTGCTGGGGTTGAGGTTGTGAGCCACCATGCTCTGCAAAAACGTGTTTTTTGAGGTTGGTTTCCACCTGCTGTCTGATTTTTTAAAAGATTACAACACACGTTATTCTGGGCCAGGGCATGGGAGAGTACATAATTTAAGATTAAAGCTCTTTATTTTCTGAGTGTAAAATCTGGTTACAAGGGACATTCCAGGTATAGCAGGGTCAGTTACACTGCTCTCAAAGGCAGATTAAACTAAACAGGCTGAGTACATAGTAGGGAAAAAGACTGAGTGTGTGATTCTATTATTTTTAAATTTTTTTTTTAAAGACAGTTTTTCTGTATAGCCCTGACTATCCTGGAACTTGCTCTGCAGACTGGGCTAGCCTCGGTCACAGAGCTATGATGCCTGCCTCTGGCGCGTGCCACAAGGTTTCTCTGTGTAGCCCTGGCTGTCCTGGAACTCACTCTGTAGACCAGGCTGGCCTCGAACTCAGAAATCCGAATGCCTCCGCCTCCCAAGTGCTGGGATTAAAGGCGTGCGCCACCACCGCCTGGCTTGTATTTATTCTTACTTTATGTGCATGAGTATTTGTCTAAATATCTGTGGACCATGAGTGTGCACGCTCTGCCCTCTGAGGCTGGAAGAAGGCATCAGATTTCCCCTGGCATTGGAACTACAGACCACTGTGTGTCACGACATATACACTAGGAAACAAACTCTGGAAAAGCAGCCAAGGCCCCTAACCACTGAGCCACAGCTCCTCAAGAGCATCGTTTTAAATGATCTCAAGGTATATTATTAACTTGGTTGCAAGGTCCAGCAAAAGTTCAGTTTCTGAAGGCAAGATGTAGTTTTAGAAAAGGCTATCACTGCCAGACGTGTTGCATACGCCCTCAATCCCAGCACTTGGGAGGCAGAGGCAGGTGGATCTCTTTGAGTTCCAGGCCAGCCTGGTCATCTTTGGCCCTCCCTCTGTGCTGCTAAATAAGTCCACTTTTCTCACCCTCAGTTTCCCCAGCCAGAAGCTAGGTGTCCTTCTCTCAATGAATTGAGGTAGAGAGCCCATGCTACAGATGTGTTACCCACCTGTCTCCCTAACCTCTGGAAAGGGGCAGGGTGTTTGAACCAGAGGCACAGTTTACACACATGGGGTGCTGGTAGGCTCCCGTGCACATCTCCGAGACCTCCATCACAAGGAGAGTAGGGTGCCTCCTTTCGAGTATTCACTGCGTCCATTCAAGATCCCTCTGCTTAGCAGAGTCCCAGCAGTGAGAGAGCAGCTGAGGGGAGAGGCTGGAGGCCTTGATGCCTGGAGGCAGGGCTTTTGTCTATCTGTAAAAGTACCTGTAGTTTTAAAACCTGGCAAACCCAAGGCATAGTAGGGTTGGTTATGTTGCTTGCTTGCTTTTGAGACAGTCTCTCTATGAAGTCCTGGAACTCACTTTATAGACTAGGCTGACCTCAAACTCACAGGAGCTGCCTCTGCCCCCCAAGTGTTAGGGCATGAGTTGCTGGGCCCAGCTTTATGTTTAAGTGTTTGCCTGAACGTTTGTCTGTGCACTGGGTGCATGTAGTACCTGAGGAGTCCAGAAGAGGGCACTGGAATCCTTGAAACTGAAGTTGCGGCTAAGAGCCACCATGTGAATACCTGGAAGTGTAAATGGGGCCTCTGGTAGTTCAGCCAGTGTGCTTAACTGCTGAGCCAATTCTCATTTATAGACTTTGTAGTCAAGGGAATTTTGTGCACGTGCATTTTTCTTTTTTTTTAATTAATTAATTTATTTTTTTAAGGTTTTTTGAGACAGGGTTTCTCTGTGTAGCCCTGGCTGTCCTGAAACTCACTCTGTAGACCAGGCTGGCCTTGAATTCAGAAATCTGCCTGCCTCTGCCTCCCAAGTGCTGGGGTTAAAGGCGTGCACCACCACTGCCTGGCTATAAATGTATTTTTTAGGTGTATGGGTGTTTTGCCTGCATGTGTATATGTACCCCATGTGCATACATGTGGAGGCCAGAGAGGGCATCAGATCCCATAGGACTAGAATCACAAATGGTTGTGAGTCACTGTGTGGGTGCTGGGAATTGAACCCTAGTCCTCTGGAAGAGCAGTGCTCTTAACCACTGAGCCATCTTTCCAGACGCCCTGTCTTGACTCTCTTTTAAAGTATTATTTTAAAGTGTATGTGTGTGTGTGTGTATGTATGTACATATGTATGCATGTACATGTGTGCAGATGCCCAAGACCGAGGTGTCTGATCCCCTGGGTCTGGAGTTAGGGTGGTTGTGAGCCCCTGAATGTGCATGGTGGGAACTGAACTCAGGTTCTCTGCAAGAACAGTGCGTGGGCTTCACCTCCGAGACCTTTCCAGCCTCCTCTTCCATTCTTGCTTTTTTCTGAGACAGGGTCTCCCAAAGCCCAGGTTGGCCCAACTCACTATGTAAATGAGAAACATCTTGAACTCCTGACACCCCCCACATTCCCCCCAATCCCCTACCCCCTACCCCCCAGTGCTGGGATTCGAGGCAGAGGCATGCACCGCCAGGCTGGCCTCCTTTCTCTGCTAGGCCTTTCTAACCTTTAAGACGCTCACAAGTCCTGTGTTCATGAGGGTGTGGTAGGGCCAGTTTTCACTTGCTTTCCTAGGTTTCAGAATGGGGCACCCAGGAGTCCAGTTTGGGAAGGCAGGATTTATTGCTGAAAAGCAGCCAGTGTGCTGTGTGTAACCGAGGAACTTTCCAACAGGGCATAGCAGCTGCTCTGAGGATTCCGGAGAAGTTGAATGACATGAGACTTCACGGAGGTTTGTAGTGCTAGTTTTCGTGGTACTTCTATTTTATGTGTGTGAGTGGGTCTCCTGATTTAATGTCTGTGCAGCAGAAGAGGGGGTCAGATCCTCTGGAGCTGGAGTTACATCCAGGTGGTTGTTACCACCAGGTGGGTGCTGGGAGCCGAACCTGGGTCCTCTGAAAGGGCAGCAGGTGCTCTTAACCACTGGGCCAGCTCTCCAGCTCTTGTTTTTAATTTTTTAAAAGAGATGGTCTCAGATACCCAGGATGGCTTTCTCTGTGGAGCACTGCTCTCCTGCTGTCCCCATCCTGAATTTTTTTCCCACAGTGCAGAACTAGGCAAGTGCTCTAGTGCTGAGCTGAGCTGTTATGTATCCACAATCCTAGGGGCTCTTTATTGTTTTGTTATTTTGAGGAAGGATCTCATGTAGCCCAGGCTGATCCCATAACAAGGATGACTTTAACTTCTGATGCTCCTGCCGCCAGATCTGAGTGCTGGGTTTTCAAACCCTGCCACCCTTGTTTTGTAGGTGCTGGGGCTGAGTCCAGGTTTAGCATGTGCTAAGTGAGCACTGGATGGACTGAGCTATATTCACAACTCTTGCTTTTGTTTTTGACATAGGGTCTTGCTATATCCCAAGCTGGCCTTGACCTATGTAGCCCAGGCTAGCCTTGAGCTCATGTTCCACCTGCCTTAGCTGCCTAATATTCCCAGAGAATCTGGAAGGCTAGCCTGAGCTACAGGGTGGGATTAGATGTTGTTTAAAAAAAAATTCCCTTCTTCTCCCTGTGGCCTGACCTTCCTTCCCTGTGCTCTAGAACCTGATAGGGGTTTTTGTCCTTTAACTTGATCTCCTTAGTTAAGTGACAGTCTACGTGCCTGGCCTCAAGGGATGGCTAGCCAGAGGCCCAGCCGACCTACCTGCATCAGGGCAGCGTTCAGTGCAGCTGGCTTTCGGAAGTTGCAGAGACAGGCGCGCCACCGCCTTCAGGTGCCGGGCAGGGCAAGCGTGGTGGTGGTGGTGGGGTATATGTGTGGAAGACACCCATCTCTGTAACTTTTGGTTCCTTCCTCCCTTACTGAAACTAAAAGTATTCAGATACCAGCATCTTTTTATTAAGAAAATGAAGACTACCTTCCTCAGTGGCCTGGGGCTGGTGGCAAAGTGCTGGACCACCCACCAGAGGGCAGGCCAGGGCTCCTTTGTGAGCTTTTTGAGCCTCGCTTCTGCATGCCTGACCAGCTGAGAAGGAGTTTAGTGCCCTCTGCCTCCTTCTGGATTTGGGCCCACCGTGCCTGGGTCGGGCTCCCTGCCTGCTAGGCTTTTGGAGGACTTCGCTTCCTCACCAGGCTGTGTGTTAGCATGCCCTGTGGTGCGGCCAGCGGGAGCATCCCAAGCGCTCTGTTAAGCTGTCGTGGCAGAATCGCCATTCAACTTTTTCCCCACAGGTCAACTCCAGAAGGAACCTCATGGACTTTGCTGAAGGCATCTGGAGAGAGGTATGCCACAGACATGGCTGCAACCTTCTAGGGTCCAGAGGGCTGAGGGAGTCCTCAAGCCAAGGCTAGCCCAGTGAGTGGGCTGTGAGGGTCAGAATCCAAGCAGGAGATGTTTCTGTGTATGCAATCCTGCACACAGGCAGTCTGGTACTAGTAACTAAAGGAGGGTTGATGTCTCACTACATAGCCCAGGTTGGCCTCAAACCCTGGACACACCTCCTGTCTCTCTGCCTTTTGAGTACTGGGATGACAGATAATGCCACCATAAGACAGGAAGATTGGATCAAATTGACCAAATCTGACCACAGAAAGACAGGAAGATCTGATTCCCACAGCAGAGGTCAGGGGACTCCCCAAAGGCCCTGCCAAGCACCCTTAAGAGGAGTTTGCCATAGCAGGTGGTAGTGGTACACATTTGTAATTCCAGCACTGTGGAGTCTGAGGCAGGAGGATATAAAGTTAAAGGGCAGTCAGGGTGACATGAGATCCCGCCTTTTAATGTTTTGGAATGATCTATTTCTATATGTCTGAGTACTCTGTGACATGTGTGCAGATATGAGGAAGCCAGGAGAGGGCGACGATGGCCTGGAGCTGGCCGTCCAGATGGCTGTGAGCCATCATGTGACTATTAGTTCTCTCCAGCCCTGAGACTTTTGTCTTAAAAAGCAAAACAGGCCAAGTGTGGTGGTGCAGACTTTTGATCCCAGCACTTGAGAGGCAGAGGCAGGTGGATTTCTAGGAGTTTGAGGCCAGCCAAGATTATGTAGTGAGACCATCTCAAAACAAAAAAAAACCAAAACCCCAAAACAAAAGCCATCAATACCAGCAGTTGGGGAGGTGGCCCAGTGGGCAGAATGTTTGCCTAGCATCTGTGAGCATCTGGGTTTGACCCTCAGAATGGTCTCTTGATGGGAAGTGAAGGCAGAGGATCAGGAGTTTCAGGATCATCCTGGCTACACAGATGTGTGCAGATACAAGGAGTATCCAGGCTAGTCTTGAGTGTAAGACCCTGTCCTTTAAAGAGAGTTTCGATGGAAGGCGAAGCACACAGATTTGCCATTTGCTATCACAGTGATGGAGACACGTTTTGTGCTGCACCTCTGTGTTACATACTACGCTGCTGCTGGAATTTACCCACTGGCTCAGAAACTTCTCTATTTTGTGATGATGGGAAGTTTCAGGCCTTCACATAGCCAAACTCTCAAAAACTTTTGTCGCCAGTTTTTAGATCCTTATGATGGTGACTCAGAAGACACCCCAGGCCATTCCAATTACCGCGGCTACCGCCAGCGTGCCTACCGCCTCCTGGGTGACAGGAACCGCAACTCGCCTTCCTACACAATGAGATTCAGGACTGCAGAGGAGGCCAGTGTGGAAGACTCGCTCCCAAAGGCTCCAGACCTCACCATGAAAGCTTCTGGCTGGGCACCTATAACCCTGGAAGCCGATGATGTCGACATGCAGCCTGAGGGTGAACTAAAGACACAGAGCCCCCCAGAGACCAATGGGCGTCCTGGCAGGCTGTCCTCAGCACCAGAGGACTGGAGGATGACAAGGGCTGCTAGCCCCCTCATTCCTGTGGAGACCCCAGAGATAGGCAGACACCTGCTGAGCAGAGCCAGAGTCACCCGGCCACTACCCAGACTCGGGAGTGAGAGAGATAAGGGGTCCAGGCTGTCGCTTTCCAAGAGAAAACTGGAGCTCCTACTTGGAGAGCCTGAGAAAATTAAGAGAAAGAAGAAGTACGTGGCCCAGCCCAGGGGCTCGAGTTAGCTCAGAGTAGGGTATGGGGTTGGCACAGAGCCAGGGACTCATGCCAAACTCAGTGATGAGTGGTAAATAAGTCCCTACCACCTGGCATGAAAATGGGTGTGCGGGGATTCTGAGATAGAGGGTCAGGGCACTTTCTGCAAAGCCTGGTGATTAGAGTTCAATCCCCACTCACATGGTGGGAGGAGAGAAGGTCCACAGGAACACATAATGGTGTATGTGTGTGTGTGTGCATGTGTCTGAGTAAGGCTGAGGTAGGGGCAGATCCCTGCCTGTCCTTGTGTGTTCAGATGCCTTTCTGATGCCTGTGCTGGGCAAGCCCTTCGTGTCACCAGGAGCAGGGTTCCTGGAGGTCAGCTTGGGCTCAAGCCTGCTGGAGTGCTGGGCTCTCCGCGGGAGCCGCCTTTCCCCAGTCCTGATTTTGCCAGCTTGTCTACTAACTTTAATTTTCTTTCTGGTAGGTAAGGAAGCTAAGCGCCAAGTCTGGTGCTGCTGCTGAGGTCTGGGTCTCTTCTCCAAGACGTGTTCTCCCATGGTGGCAGGACAAGGTTGCCAAGTGCAAATAAAAGCGGCACCAGGAGGAGGTGCCCGTTCTTGGCAGGGCATGTCCATCTCTGGGTGCTAATTGGGGCCGTTCCGTGACTGGTCGGGAAACTCATCAGTGCCCCAGGTGGCTCTGCCAGGGAAGACAATAGGGCTGGTGGCCACTGTCCAGTAAGGCCCCTCTGATTGCTGGAGGGGTTAGGGATGGGGTGGCACTCGTGGAGCAGAAGTCTAGTTATGGGGCTGGGACAAGTCTCGTGTTCCCGGTGATCCCCACAGACTCAGGCAATATCCTCTGAGGTGTTTGGATGCAGCAAGGAAAAGCCATGGGTGCTGTGTTACCGGCCCCCATCCCTAGGTGTTCTTGGTGGAGAATGTTGGCTTGGGGCTCTTCTGTTTACTGCCCGAGGGATGGGTCACTTCTCCTGCAGAGGAACCTGCTGTGTCTTCTCCCGAGAAGGGAGTCAGGACAGTGCCTTTGTGCTCAGGAGTCCTTACAGCTATGACAATGCCCTGTCATACCACACAGTCACAGAGGGTTTTAGAGATGCCAGGACTAGCCTAACTGTCACCCTTCCTGTGGGGCAAAGCCACTCTCTCACTACAGGATGGTGTGGAAATGGATTGGTGGCAGGGCTTGTGTCTGAGAAAAGGTCCCAGGGGAGGGGGTATCTGTCAGTCAAGAACAGAGTTGCTGCTGGGCCTCAGGGGTCAAGTTTAGCGTTCCTGGCTTCACCTCAAAGCTTCTGCATCTGTGACCACGGTGACAAAGGGGAGGTGGGCTGGGACACAAGGACTTCCACACCAGACCGAGCAGAGCGGCAAGAGGGGGGAGCCCGTCATGCTTAGTGTTTTATTTAATAAAACCAGCCATTCGGTCAGCCCTCAGAACCCACGCACCTCACCTTTTCCACCCACTGTTTCCCACCGCAGCACCTTTCATCCGGCCAACTCTAACCAACCACTTGCTTTCCACATGTCCGTCAAACCTTGCAAATGTTTAAGGATGAATGAATGTTAAATATTGGATTTTACTATTCCAAAAAGAGGAATCGAGAGAAGTTTAGCTTCACTCAGTGCACAGAACTGCAACTCCACGCTCATAGAAGCTTCGAGGATCTTCCTTTGTAGCAATTTCAAAGTCCACGGTGAAGATGAGGTCTGCCCGGGTGAAGTTCAGGTAGACGGGTAAAGTCACCTGTAGGAGAGACAGAGGGATTACTGTCCATCAGCTCTGGGACAAGCGCCCGTAGGGGTCCAGGGCTGTGGTACAGTTGTTGCCATACAAGTAGAGTCCCAGCATGGCACAGGCCGAGCTGAGGTGGAGGCCATGACACTTACCACACTGGCCTTCTTCTCGGAGCTTGTCTGCTTCAGCCAGCGCAGCTGCGTGAGGGGCAAGACTGTGGAGATGGCGTTGGAGAGGGAAAGCTTGTTGTTGCTGCACGTGGCCCCTTGGAGCTTCAGCCCTGTGAGGAGATGTGGAGATGGGGCTGAGGTCGTTTACAGCCACGCAGCCCAGCTTCCAGGACACCACAGGCTCAGCGGGGCCGCTCTGCCCACACACTGGCAGCACTCATTTGGAAACAGGTCTCACGAAGTCCAGCTTACCTGTGACCCCAAAGCTGCAGGCATCAAGGGTGGCACTCTGGGAGGCGGTGACATTGACTTCGAGGCAGAGCTCCTCCAGGGACCAGCTGTTGGCTTGTGCCACATACTGTCTGGTGGCAGTGATGTAGGCCTCAGGCACAAACAAGCCCCCCAGGCACACGTGGATGTTCTGTAGAAACAGCCCCGGGGAAAGCAAAGCAGGTCAGGCCTTGGCTGTCCCTAGTGCCATTTTTTTTTTGTTTTTTTGTTTTTTTTTGTTTTGTTTTTTGAGACAGGGTTTCTCTGTGTAGCCCTGGCTGTCCTGGAACTCACTCTGTAGACCAGGTTGGCCTCAAACTCAGAAATCCACCTGCCTCTGCCTCCAAGTGCTGGGATTAAAGGCGTGCGCCACTACCGCCCGGCCTCCCTAGTGCCATCTTAAAGGACACTTTTCCACCCAAGTCCAGGACAACAGTCCACTCTTGAATCCCACCCCTTCCCCACCCCGAGGCCATGCGTGCCCACCTTCAGCTCCTTGGCACCACCTGATGCAGCTGCTTGTGAGATGTTCTGCAGCTGTTTGATCCTCTCGCTGAAATCCGACACCCACTGGATCACAGTCATGCCTGCAGGCACTGTGTAATGGGACCAGCTCCGAGGCAAGATCCCTGCAGGAGGGGAGAGAGACCCAGGCCTCAGCATCAGTACACCACAACCCGAAAGGCTCAGGGCACAGTTGTCGCAGTAGTGTGGGTGCATGCTTAGAGCACACTGCTGCAAGTGCACTCGGTCTCTGCACTGGGCCCGTCCCAGCCCTCTGTCCTCACTGCACTAACCCTAAAAATCAGAAAACCACAGGCATGTCTAAGACCCTCCCACTACTGTGGAAGCTGGAAAGAGACACTCTTGGCCTGGGGCCTGCAGAGAGGTGTGGACAGGCCGCACAGCAGCCACGTCAGCGGTCAGGGCATCCGCGCCGAGCTCCCAGCCACACAGCCGGCCTCGCACCTTTCACCAGCTCGTTGGTGAGTGTGCGCAGGTAGTTTGTCTGCTTCTTCTTCCCCTCGCACACTTGAACCACGTCAGCGAGGTCTTGGCGCACATCTTGGAGTAACTTGGCTCCCATCTTCACCTCTCTCTCAAAGAACCTAAACAAAGGATCCTAAAGCCAAAGACGAGAAGCGTCACCAGAGCCTGTGACCAGATATAGACAACCCCCCTGCCCCTTGCTCTCGGATCATGGTTCTCAGTTTAATTAAAGGTGGTCATTGTTCTTTGCTCAGGATTGCCTAGCTACCTTGATGTTCTCCACGGTGCGCTTGAGTGGGCTCAGGGTCTGTGGGATGAGGTGCAGCCAGTTGGATGCCGTGGTGTGCAGCGTCCTCATCCAGGCTGGCCGCCCATCGGAGGTGGAGTCCGTCCTTGTCTTCTTCTCCGTCTCTGCGTAGGCCAGGTCATCTTCATCCTCCAGCATCTGCATCTTCAGCATCTTGCTAATCATGTCCACGCCTAGGCCAGCCACAGCGGGGAGGGGGAGGAGGAAGACGTCAGTGGGAAGGCCCAATGCTGCACGACCATCCGCTCACCGCAGCCGTCTGCAGGCCGCACTCGGTGCCTGCCACACATGATCCAAAGCAGACCAGAGCCCGGGGAGGAGGTATAATAAGCAGGAAAGCGCTGGTCCAAGACTATCACAGGGTGATGAAGACAGAACCAGAACCAGAACCAATGGCCTGGTCGTGTGCTGTGAGTCTGCTCCCAGCCCAGCCACACAACCGCAGGCCTCAGAAGCCTCACTCAATCTGAATGCAGAACATGTCGGGGAACTTTATGATGGGGGCTGGAACTCCTCTGAACTCTGCTCCCACAAATGCCATGTCCAGTTGTTATCAAAAGCATACCGGTGCTTGGCCTGTCCCTTACACCAGGACACTGACAGCCAGACCGCTGGGCTTCACTGCTTTCTGGACTGTGGCAAGCTGGACAAGCTGGACAGTGACTCTGGCTCGGGAGAGCATTGATGGGATACAGGACTTAGGAGACTGCTGGGGCAAGTGACAGCCAGAGAGACTGCATCCAACCCAATCGGGAACTGCTTAGCCTCCAGGCCTCAAACACTATTTCCATACTAAATACACGAGACAGCCACTCACTTCCCACTGTCCCACTGTCCGGGACAGCATCCCCACCTCCGTGCTTCACTACTCCTGAACGCCTGCCTAGCCCTTGCCTGTATTCTCAGCCTCTCCATTTAAGTCAGATTAGACCACCAGAAGGACAAGGACAAGGGGAAACAGGCTATGTTGCTGCTGCTGAGTCCCGGTTATTTAGCTTAGCTTAGAACTCTCAACCTATTGCCTCTAGCACGTGGTGCTTCGGTCCCAGGTATGAGTCACGAAGCCTGGCTCTCATTGGCTGTAGAGCCTGTGGGGCTCACTCTCAGCTCTGCCAAGCTTGTGTCAGGCTCTGGATTCTACCCCCAATGTTGTGAGAAGTAAACAAGACAAAAACTGATGGACACAAGGTGTGTTGTGTTGTCTGCGATGTGGCCTAAGGCCTGCTGTGTAGACCGGATGTTGAACTCCATGACTTCTCTGCCTCTGCCTCCAGGCTAGGGCATAGACCTGCATGCCCCCAAGCCCCAGTCAGTGTTTCCAACCCGTGAACTAAAGCTAGCTCTCAAACCTCGTTCTCAGGACCCCCTGGTGGTGAACAAGCCCTCCTGGCAGTCTCAGGGTGGGCAGGGCTCCAGGAGCGAGGAGACTCGTACCCACCTTGGGTGGTAAGCAGGACCTTTTCGGCATTGTTGGGTAGACCCAGCCATGAGGGCGTCTGGGCATCAGGCAGCAGCTCTACCCACTGTACAAACTCCTCCCGCCTGAGAAGACATTTGGAATCAGCATCAGGGGGAGACGGGGGCTCCAAGGATTCTCTTACCCCACCCAAGCATGACTTCTGTCCCAACAGGCAGCCGCACCTGATACCATCAGGCATCTGGATGTCCTTGTGCCCATCCACCTTGCACGCCAGCTTGAATTCACTGTCGAAACTTCGGGTGGTAAACAGGCGCTCCAGGAAGGTGTTGAGCAGACGCTGGTCGAATTCATTGTCCACCCGCCCGCCGTAGATGGACTGGGCCATCAAGGTCTTCAGGGCAGACCATGGGATCTTATCTGGTGAGATGTTCTGCCGGCCCTGAGGAGGACAGAGGCTGGGTTACATGTGGACACTGGAAGGGTCAGCTTTATGCTGCACTGTCAAGTTCTGGCTGCTACAAAGTCTCAGCACTTCCTTGAGTTCAGATCCAGTCTTCCCCCATCACATGATGTGTGTAAGCACGATGACTCCTAAGTGCACTGGCATCTTTGCTGTGGTGTAGCCTAACTTGCCTTGGCTGTGTCATCCAGCCACGTGTCCACTGTGTCACAAGCCGATCGAAGGTCAGATTCTCCAAATTCATATTTCTTTGACCACCCCAGTGGAGCATAGCGCAGGCGCTCTTGGATGATGGCATGGAACCAAGCCAGCAGGAAATACAAGCGGGCACGCTCATTCGGAGACTAGATGAAGAAAATGACCACAGACAGATTCGTCAGACAGCATGTGTTTGTCTGAGGAAATAGACCCTACTTCAGAAGCAAAGATCTGCAGAACAAGCCACACTCCCACCCTTCAGCTGTCTGACCTGCATCGCAGAAGCAGCACCAGAATCAAGCAGTATGGCTGACCAAAGTACCCAGCTTTCTAAAGATCAGGATCTACAGATTGGCCCTTGAATTTAGACAGGTTTCTAGAAGATAGGCTCCTCCCCACCACACTCTAAAGGTTCTTTATTTAGATCTCATTATGGATAGTTGTGAGCCACCATGTGGTTGCTGGGATTTGAACTCATGATCTCCGGAAGCAGTCGGTGCTCTTAACCGCTGAGCCATCGCTCCAGTCCCCAGAAGATCGGCTTTCTTAAAATGTAGACTCAGTGGATTTCAGCACCGAACAGAATAGAACTGAAAACCTAAAGAGCTGAAAGCACCCTGACCTCACACGGCGCAGGGACAGAGCGCACTATGCGCTCTGGAGTGGACTGAGGGTCACCACTCCGGCTCTGCGGTGGTCACTGCGCTCAGGAGGCGTGGTCTCGGCCTTACCTTGCATATCCGAGAGACCGGGATGCTGCTGAAGGTCCGAAGCATGTTGGCCTTCACTCCGGGCGGTGGCTCAAACACAAAGATGCGACCTGCGCGAAGCAGGTTCACGGGCACCTGAGGGACAAGGTGGCCTCTGGAATGTCTGCTTTTATTTTGGAGGGACAAGGTGTGACTGACCTCAAGCTTGCAGCAATCCTCCTGCCCCAGCACCCAAAGTTCTGAGGTTGCAGACACATGACCACCCCCAGCTGACCCAGAGGCACCAGGACCCAGAGGCCCCCATCCTGGTTACCTTGGGGTTGATCTCCATGGTGAGGAAGAGCCGGAAGCAGGCGTGCGGCTGCAGGGAGTGCAGCTTCTTCTCCAGCTGCATCAGCCACCCCGGGGCCAGGTGCACGTTCTTCAGCATCACCCACCTGCACACACAAAGCCACAGTGACTCAGTGGCTCTCACTGGAGTCCTGGGGACACAGGCCTGAGGACGAAACCAATTGCACCCACCTGCCTGACTTCACAGCGGTGTTGATGGCCTTATCTGCTTGGTTAAAGCCTTCTGCTGAGCCTGAGACAAGGAAACGGAGTGTCAACAACAGCAGGCAGCTTCTGCTTCTAGGCTGCCACACGTCCACAAACCCAGCACACATCCTTACCAATGGCAATAGAAGTGATCTGCGTGTTCTGCTCCGCTGCGAGGTCCTCTACATGTCCACTGGCATCGTACCCAGGCACAGAGCACATCAGGACAGGTGTGTTTGGCTTCACCTGTAAATGAAAAGGCAGCCCCGAGATGACGGTGGTAAGATAGCACCTGTCAGGAGAACGCCTGAGGGCAGCGTTGGCTTTGGGAAGACTGCAGCCAAGAAGCCGTGTGCCTGGGCTGTGGCCAGGGCTGATGCCAGAGCACACGGTGCCCTGGGGAGGCAGGATGGGCACTAGGACATTACCTCTGTGCCCACAATGTGGGTGAGGTCAAGCGGCTGCTCCATGATGGACATGAAGGACTCTCCGAGGTTTGTGGAAACAAACATGTGGGCCATGGCCAACAGGCGGTCGGGTCGGAAGGCTTGAATGAGGAGTAGGCGGTGGATGGCCTGCCCGATGGGAGCTGAAAGGAGGCATGGCAAGGGTGGGTATAAGTGCAGACATCTGACATCTCTACCACCCACAGCACTGGCTCAGCCAGGCATGAAGCACCTGAGATCCAGCTCGGACCCCAGCCTACAAAGCCCCCAGTCTACGGTTCTCCTGGACCCAGGGAGCGTCTGTCTCTCTGTTCCACTGTCACATCAGAGATCTGGTGACACGATCTTACCACTAGATGTGATACTGATGGTACTGCCTGTTCAGAGATTATTCTCAGGCTAGCCTTTTTTTTTGTTTCTGTTTTTTTTTTTTGGTTTTTCGAGACAGGGTTTCTCTGTATAGCTCTGGCTGTCCTGGAACTCACTCGGTAGACCAGGAACTCACTCGGTATACCAGGCTGGCCTTGAACTCAGAAATCCGCCTGCCTCTGCCTCCCAAGTGCTGGGATTAAAGGCGTGCGCCACCACCGCCCGGCTTCAGGCAAGCCTTAAACTCATGACCCTTCAGCCTCTTTTTCCTCCATGGTGCTGGATTCCAGGTGTGTGGTTGTGTGTGGGAGTATGTGCACACACATGGCATGGCAAGTGTGGAGGTCAGAGGTCAATGTTCTGGTGTCCATGCCTACTCTTTACCTTGTGACAGGACTAGCTGGCCTGCAAACTTCTCTTCACTCCTGTCTGCTTCTATCCCCTCATGGGTTGCACTACTGTGTGTGTAGGTTTGGGGATCCAAATCCAGGTTGTCTGTCTAGGGAGGCAAGCACTTTTACCCACTGAGTACTTTCCCTGGCCCCCGTCATCTGTTTGGAGATTTTGTTGTTTGAGACAAGATCTCACTATGTGCCCCCCTCAATGGTTTCCTAAAATAGAGATTTTGTTGTTTGAGACAAGAGCTCATTATTAGCCAGGCGGACCTTAAGCTGCCAACCTCCTACCTCAGTCTCCTGAGCAGCTGGGATTCAGGGATTCAGGTATAACATTCCAGACTGGCTTCCTAACGAGCCTGATGCTCAAGCACTTCTCTAGGGAGTCCGTGCCTGTTTCCTTTGAGGAACAATATACCCAACTTTCTACTTAGGCCTAGAGAGAGGACAACAGGGGCCTGGCTTTGACTCACTTGTAGGTGTTTCCTCGCTCCAGAGGTATGGCACGGTCTGCTCTGGTGAACTGCTATCCAGCCAAATGCCAAACTGCTGTAGAGACAATAGGGAAAGTGTCACCATGGTACAGGAATAATCTGGTGTGTGGTCCTGGGCATGCAGCTTAGGGTCTTGCTCTATTAGATGAACAGAACTTTAAGGGCAGATGTCACCCCCAGCTTGGACACAGGCACATGCAGTCAGACACGCAGTAAGCTACTCACTGACAGGTCTCAT
Organism: Mastomys natalensis; assembly: GCA_021653895.1. Classification (NCBI taxonomy): domain Eukaryota; kingdom Metazoa; phylum Chordata; class Mammalia; order Rodentia; family Muridae; genus Mastomys; species Mastomys natalensis. The sequence continues at coordinate 415,283 of JAJTUV010000094.1, forward strand.
TTCAAACACTTGAAAGGACAATTACCTCATCTGCTTGAACCTTGGCAATTAGATCTTTAAAGGCAGGCAGACAGCTCAACCTCACGACAGCTTCTGCCTGCTCCACAGTCAGGCCCTGGATTTTGGGGTGGAGCCTGCACTCAGCACAATCTCCTTCCCTCTGAGGAAGTGCTGGAACTCTGCATCATAGGTGGGCTCCCTGTCAAGTGGGGGACAGGTCAGGCAGGTGTCTTTACACAGCAACTAAGACAACAGTTGTGACTCAAAGATGAAGGCAGGCAGAATGCATGCTAGGGCGACCTGCAGAGCCACATCAATTCTGAGCAGCCAGCCTCACCCCATGGTGCCTTTCAGCTTGATCCTCGCCAGTAGCATGGCGAAGGTGATGTGGTCCTGGTGCAGCATGCCTCGAGCCACTCGGTTAAAGGCCACCTGGGAAGTGAGAGGGGGATGTTGGTGTTCTGGAGGCCATACTGCTATACTTCTGCACCAGACAGATGCATGCTCTGCTCTCTACCTGGAAGAGGTCCTTGGTTATGACGGAGAGGCGCTGTGTGTGGTCGGTGGCACCCTTCAGGTTGGGGTTCTCATACAGCACGTTGTGGTAGATGTCGAGGAAGAACTGCAGTGAGTACTGATACAGGAAGTGAACCTGGAAGGAAGCCATGTGCCATCAGAGTATGCCTCGGGTCACAGCTGGGAGCCAGAGGTGCTCTGCCAATGGCCTCACCTGCTTCAGGGACTCCATAGTAAAGTAGATGCTGCTGCAGGCAGTGGACAGCGGCAGGTACTGCTGGGACACGGTCTCCACTTCCTGCATGACAATGTCCGTCTCCTCCACCTTTCGGGTGACCTCGGCAGCTTCCCGCTTCAGATTCTCCAGGGTGGTAATGATGGTGTCGTCATCCAGAATGCGGCCTTTTACCTCGTTCAGAGCTTGGAGCAGAGACTTTTCGAGCTGCCGTAAACGGAGCTGGAACTCCCCTGTGATAAGACAGATCTGTGCCACTGGTGCCACTGGGGAGCAGGTCGCCCTCACCCTTTGGAGCTCAGCCTGTCGCCACAGCCGCTGGAAGCCGAGGACCAGAAGCACACCTTGCAGTTTCAGGAGGTCAGAGCGCTTCTCATCCACATCCGGCCTTTCCGCTTTAAGCACTTCATTGAGACACTGGCTCTGTAGACTGCTGCGGGTGACTGTGAAGTTCACGAAGGTCACCCGGGAACAGAGATCCGGTGGGAACTCCACCTGTCAGAACAGAAAACAGACTGGTTGCTTCACTCAGCTCCAAACCTAACGGCATCATACTGATCCATGGAAGTGTCCCACTGCTTACAGTTGGGTCTCGGGTAGACAGAAAGATGACAAAGGATGGTGACAGGTCTATGTCTTGGTCCCCGAGGGTAATTAGCACTCTCCCTCCGGTTCGCCGAACTTCACGGTTCAGTACTGGATTCAAAACTGGATCGTAGCTTTCCACATCCTATGTATTGCACACAGAGAAGGCAGCCATCAGTTGCCTATTTGGGCCAGTGTACCACCCATAAGCCCCGGGACCTGTCTGTGATTATACCTTTGAGGAAGCTAAAAGGGAAGTTTGCCTTTTAAAAGACATTGTTGTTGGGTGGGGCATGCATGCGCCTGAGTGGCAGAACACTTGAAGTGTGAGCCTGGGTTCCACCCCAGCAGCGAACAAAAACCCAGTCCAGAGACACACCAACCACAGGGCTTATCAAGCACTCTCAACACTTCAGATCCCCCCTGCACCCCAACACACAAGTTTTTTCAAGACAGGGTTTCTCTGCGTAGCCCTGGCTGACCTGGAACTCGCTCTGTAGAACTGGCCTTGAACTCAAGAGATCTACCTACCTCTGCCTTCCTACAAGTGTGCACTCCCACTGCCTGGTCATTGGTTTTGAGACAGGCTCTTTTTATGGCTATTCTGGAGCACTCTGTGTAGACCTAACTAGAGATCTTTCTGCCTCTGCCTCCTGAGTGTTGAGATTAAAGGTATATGCACCACCATGCCCATCTAGAGACTTGTATTTCTGAAACATAATCTCAAAGCTTATTTTTGTTTTAGTATCAAACCATGTTCAAATACTACTGGTGTTGGTGCTATGGAATTTACATTTACTTCACATCAACCACAGAGAATGATATGCCTAGGAGTGACAAATTCAAACACAGACACGAACCTGGACGAGAAGGGGATTGCCAAATCTCAGAGCACTCTCCAGATTCTTCCGGAAGGCATCATCTAAGAAGCTGGTCCTTGTGATCTTCCGGTCCTTATACTCATTCATGATGAACTCTGTGGCCTGTCCAGAGGGGTCAATGATCAGCGGGTACCTGAGGGTAAAGTGACATGTGATTAGGTGAGAGTTCCTTCAGGAAAGGCAGCCTCCTGATCGGATGGGAAGAAACCATCACTCCACACAGGCAATCTCTACACACTGCAAGATTCCTAAACAGAAGTGACTTAGAATCACGTTATCTCCCGGAAAAACTGGTAAGCAGAATTCACTGAAGCTGTAAACATGAACGCTGACCTCTGAGCACTGCCTCCACACAGCCACTTTCCTTCCATCTTGTCAAACAAGCTGTGTGACTACAATAAACAGGACGCCCATACCAATCTCTAGCTGCAGCTTTGGCCTAAAAGCACATACCTATTGAATCGCTTTAGCATAATGGCATTTTCTGTGCACAGGTCGTCAGCAGGTAGGGAGCTGGCCTGCCAGCGGAGGCGCTCGTCTGCATTGGAGAGGTACTCTGTCCTTGCAATGTCTGTGCGGAACTGAAAGGGGGAGGCTGGTTATCTCTCCTGTGACTGTGGGTCACAGAGACTGTCAGAGTGTGCCAGCACCGCTGTGCCCACAGCTGACTCATCTCTTTGAGTGCCTGTTACCTGGATGTTGGCTTGCTGTAAGTGATGAGACCAGGTGGTGAACAAGTTCTGGCGCATCTGCTGGTCAAAGTAACCTGCGTAAGCAATGAAGGCCGCTGACAGGAGGCAGTCCCCAGCAATCGTAGACATCTGGTTTTTGAAAGTTTCACTTGTCTTTTCCCAACGTTCTCTTTCAGCAGATAAACTCTTTAAAAGTGCAGTGCTCCGGTTTACCTAAGAGAGGAAAACAAACAAACAAAAAAAATCAAATGACATGTTTAGGACCACACTGAATACTACAAAGGAACTCATCACTGGGTCACTGCGATGCCATCAAGTCTGATGACCCGAGTTCCATCCCTGAGACCTACACAGCGGGAGGAGAGAACCGACTTCACAAAAGTGTCCTCTGGTTTCCACACATGTAGCATGGCATGCGCATATCTGACCTCTACATTCATGAGAAAACAAAAGTATCTATGTTGTGTGCAGGGCCTGGGGAGAACTGAAAGCACTCAGACTGTCCAGAGCCCTGGAGAGGTGAGACTGTTACAGACACTAAACGGCACTGTGCCGGCATCTCCTTAGAGCACAAGAGCAGAGGCCTAACTTGAGAGCCTTGAGTGATCTGCATGCTCTAGGATTTGCCCGAGGAGAGGAACAGCTGGGTGTGGAGAGGGAAGACAGGCTGGCAGTGAGGGAGCTGAGTGCAAGCGAACTCAGTACAACACAGGCACAGACAGACAAGTACACTGCCTCAACAATACCGATCATGTGTGAGTCAATCAACACTGTTACTCTTGCCTTCCCCCAGGGACGGCATGAGGACTTCCAGGTAACTATGGGGTGGCAGGAAGACTTACTTTTGCTTCGACAGCTGCCAGGTCTGCCTTGATGGCCTGGGCCTCTGAGATGAGGACAGCATACTCTTCCTTGTAGCGGGCGATGCTGGCTTCCAGATCCCGGATCATCTGCTCCACCTCATTGGCTTTCTGCTGGTTGTCCTTGGCATCATCTTCCAGCTTCTGCAGCTCATTCCTCAGGGGCTCCACTCGCTTTAACATGTCTGCATAATTGAGCTGGGAAGGGCAAAGCACAGGGTGCGAAGCTAAGTGACAGGAGCAATGCAGGATGACAGGAATGTGTGACATACCATAATGACACCTATTCCTTAGGGCAGTCAAGTAAAAATCAGCCGAGATGGTAGTTTGTGCTTGTAACCCTGGCATGCGGGAGGCTGAAGCAGCCTGGGTTATAAAAGACTCTCTCACAGACCCAATGAGGGGTAGAGGAAAGGCTCAGCACTTAAGAGCTCAGGTGTTTCCCAGCGCTCATTTTAGGGAGTTCCCAACGTCCTGTACCTCTAGCTTCAGGAAATCTGAGCCCTTTCCCGGACTCCTCAGTTAGCTGCGCCCATGGGTACACACCCACAACATAGACACACAGAGACGTGGTAAGAAAAATAATGAAAATGAACCTTAAAAACAAAAACTACAAGCTAAATTAAACCAAAAACCCAAACCGTATGGCTAGCAAGAAGGGGAGCAGGTGACGGTGCCTGTCACACAAGCCTGGAGAGCACAGTTGGGTCCTCAGACCCATGTAAAGGTAGAACAGACTGGGATGCACAGCCGGGTATCACCACCTCCCTCCCCAGCGTGAGCACTGGCTTCTTGGACTCTTCCTAGGCCACCAGCCCACCTCCACTCTTGGGATGCCTTTTCCTTTCTGAGGAGCTGTCTATGTCCAGACTTGATCTTTTCCTCCTGGCAGCCACAGACATCTCACCTAATCTGTATAATGTTTTACCTTTAATCTTGTAAGAAAATTGCCTTTCAAGTCAGGTGGTGGTGGCACATGACTTTAATCCCAGCACTTGGGAGGGGATAGACAGGGTGGTACACGGGGAAACCTTGTCTTCAAAAAACGGAAAAAAAAAATTTGCCCTTGAACTTTGAAGACAAACAATAAATGAAAAACCAGAAAATCACCACAGCAGCAACACTGGGCAAATGGAAACAAAGTGACAGACAGTCTGTCCCTCCTCACCTGTAACTGGCTTAGGGACCCACCTGTGCAATTGCCCACTTCACCATAGGACCGCAAGCCAGGGAAGCCCGGTTGACGATTTCATAGTTGTAACTGGGGTTGGACATGTAGTTTTTCTTCATCTTTTCTCGTATAGCATCACTGAGAGAGGAAATTATTTCTAAGCATGCACAGAATAAAAATGTGTTTTCATGCACGACAGATGTAAAGGGCGAGCACATACGATGCTGCAGGCTGCACCCTGGTTCTCAGGGGAAGCTGACAGGGCTGAGGAGGACAGGCAGACTGGCTCTGCCCTCCTCACTACAGCAACTCCAGCCAGTTCTGATGCAACAGGTGGAAGAGCCGTGCTCTGCTGGGGCAAGCACTCACAGCTCGGAGGGATGAAACTGATTGCTGGCAGAGGTGATATCAAAAACATGCAGAGGAGAATGCTAGCTTTCTCTCTCTCTCAGGCATTCTGAAAAGGCATCTGTGGGGTGAGTGTGACCCGCGCTCCCTTCTGTGGATGATATGCCAGAGTACACCAAACAGAGCCTCTGGAAAATGCCAACTGTCCCAGAAAACAGGAAGCCTCCCAGACGGGATCAAACCTTCTCAAGTGCTACAGCGATGGCCTCACCTGATCTCCTCGGCTGAGAAGTTGACGATGGTGGGGATGAAGTTCTCCCTCATGATGATGGAGCGGATCTGCTTCCAGTCTGTGGTGCTCTCACCAAGCAGCAGGCAGATGGACTCCAGAGCCAGCTTCACAGCAGCAGGGGGGTTGGCCATGGACCTCACCTCTACCAGGTGCTGCTTCTTGATGGACTTCACAGCTGGTCGGAGGTGGGGATGGGGGAGAGAGACAGCATCCAAGTGAGGACCAACCATCACCACCAAGGGCTCCCGCTCCACTCAGAGTGAGGCTGGAGAAAGGTCAACTCTCCCTCAAACCCTCAAACAGCATCCGTCACCTCACCTAGCCTAAAGGCAAGCTGTTCCTTGGAAAACAGTGTACAGTTTCAAGAATCACATGTCCAACCAGCTACAGTAACTTTCTCATTCTTTATTTTATTTTTAGTCTTTTTGAGACAAGGTTCTCCTTATGTAGCTCTGGTTGTCCTGGAACTCACTCTGTAGACCAGGCTGGCCTTGAACTCACAGAGATCCACCTGCCTTTGCTTCCCAAGTGCTGGGATTAAAGGCTGAGCCCTGATACCAGGCTATTTTCTCTATCTTTTAACATATATAGGAGAGGAAAACTTCAGAGAAGATGACTTGCTCTCCTAGAAGATATAACCTCCAATTTTGCTTTCTGAGGCAGATAGCAACCCCAAGCCACAGACAGGCTAAGGCCTGCGCAAGCCTCACTAATCTGCTACAGTCTACAGCTGCTCTAAAATAAGCAATACCTTTAAAATGGAAATGCAGTCTTTTAGACTCAAGTTATTAGTAAAATACTTATAATTACTCAACAGAGAACTTATCCTTCATACCTATCTGCATACACCAAAATGGGCACTGTGCTACAGCACTCTGTAGGCCTTTAAGGAACAGAGGAAGAGTGACTAGTGACCATCAAGTTAGTCACCACGGGCCATGGCCACTACACTCAAATCACTATGAGACAGTGACACTTCAAGAATCCAAGTCACGAAGGACCAAAGTGTTGAAAATATACGGTACAAGACTATAAGTCCAGCATCCAGGAAGCTGAAGAAGGAGGACCCCAAGTTCAAGGCCAGCCTGGGAGACAGAATGACCCTGTCTTAATACTCCTATCTCTAGGGAAAAGCCCACCACCACCAACAGAAAGCCCTACCACACAAAGCAGCGGCATTAACACTTCCCCAGTGCTGAGGATGAAACCCAGGGCCTCTAGCCAGCTAGGTAAGTGATCTACCCCTAAACATCATGGACCATTTTTATTTATTTATTTTTTTTAAATTATCTATAGACAAGGTCTTATTAATGTAGACTAGGCTGCCCGCAAACTCAGAGAACTGCCTGCCTGTGTCATTTGAGTGCTGAGATTAAAGGTACACAGCACAGTGTGTATCTTGCCTGCACATAGATATGTGTACCATGTGTTTGCAGTGCATGAGGCAGCCAGCAGGAGCCTGGAACCATTGCAACCCAAGTTACAGGTAGTTAAGAGCTGCCAGTGGGGCTGGGAACTGAACCTGGCCCTCTGTAGGAGCAGCCAGAGCTCTGCACTGCTCAGCTAGCTTCCCAGCTCCCATGGTTTTACTTTTTTTGAGAGTGGGTCTCAATATTCTCCTGTCTTGGCTTCACCAGTACTTGTGACCACAGGCTTGTGGCATGGGCTCATCACGACATAGTTTTGCTAGTTTTCTCTTAAGAGAAGGGCTTTATTACAGTGAATTCAGAGAGTGTCATGTGAGCTCTATGAGGAGACAGGCTGAAGCACTTAAAAAAGTTCAGATGTTTGCTTTCACACTTCCAGAAATGAGCACCGCAGGGCCTCACAGGAAGCCCAAGCACAATCCTGCCACACAGCGTCTCCAGTGAAGCAGTGTAAGCGGACAGCAGTTACATACCATTCTGGGCCTCGATGACGGCAGGCTCCACTTTATCGAGGTCCTCCTTGACACTCATCTGCTTGTCTGCGATTACTTCCTGCTGTTTGTGCAGCTGCTCCTGAATTTCTTGGCTCATGACCTACAAAGCAAGCATGGCTTAGCTGTTATGGCTACAGCACTGATGAGCTTGCTAAGTGAACCTGAAACAGTTCTTCGAGTCAGCCGACACACACACCTGCTAGCCTGCCAAACTTTAGTTTCCACCCCAGCCTCCTATTAGCATTAGAGACTGCACATGCCAGCCAGCAGGTTATAGTTCCTGGGAAGAAAGGGACGCATGTACCTTTTTCTTCTCAGCCTCTTGCTGGTCTTTCACCATTTTCTTCAGCTTGTCATTGGCCGCCGCGTTCTTGACCTCCAGCTCTTGGCTCTTGATCCTCAGGTCACGGCGCAGTTCTTCCACCTAAGGAACAAAACCACCCTCAGACACGCATTAAGTCCGCTGTGGGTCCTATGGGGCGGGGCTGCCACTCCAGTTCTACCTGGTCCACGGTCTCTTTGATTTTTCGGAGCCCAACATTCAAGTGCATCTGCTGCTCCTCCAACTCGCTGCGCTTCTCATGGAAGAGGTTGGCGTAGTGGTTGATGAAGTCCAGGTAGTGCCGGGGCGTGATGGCCATCGTTCTGCCGCCTCGCTTCGCCAGGCGCGCGTTAGCCTTTTAGAGGACAAAGTTCAACTCTTTTTTTTTTTTTTTGGTTTTTCGAGACAGGGTTTCTCTGTGTAGCCCGGGCTGTCCTGGAACTCACTCTGTAGACCAGGCTGGCCTCGAACTCAGAAATCCGCCTGCCTCTGCCTCCCAAGTGCTGGGATTAAAGGCGTGCGCCACCACCGCCCGGCCAAAGTTCAACTCTTAACCCCAGACAGCCAGCTCTGTCCTGCTAGATTGCAGTGACACAGGGAGTGGGCCTGGCCCTCTCATGAGGCTCATGCCAGCCTCAGCTCACAAGACTTAAGTTCTTAAATCCTGATGAGTGGCAGACGGCCCATCCTGGAGACAGTTCTTTTGGTTTTATTTCTCTTGAGATAGTGTTTCCTGTAGCCCCACCTCACTGTAGGGCTGACCTCTAACTATGTAGCAAGGGCTGAACTTGAACTCCTCCTGGTCCTCTTGCCTTTATCTCCCAGGCACTGGGATTACAGGTGTGAGCCTCCCCATGTGGCTTCATCTTTTACATGAAAAGACGCATGAACAATCGATTTACTAGGTCAATATTGACCATGTTTGTTTGCTGTTCATTTGAGATAGGGTCTTATTATGTAACACAGGATGGAATGAATACACGTTCTCCTGGTGTTTTTTTTTTTTTTTTTGTTTGCTTGTTTTAACTTGAAGAATGTGAATGGGTGTTTTGCCTCCATGTGTGTCTACGGACCATGTGCATGCCAGGTACCCAAGATGGCCAGAAGGGGTGCTGGATCCCCTGTCTGGAGTTACAGAGTTGTGAGCTGTCGTATGGGCGCTGGGACAAGAACCCATGCTCTCTGAAAGAGCAGCCAGTGCTTAAACACTAAGCTGCCTTGAGTCCTAACCGTTTAGTGTCTCGAGTGGGTGTTGGGCGGTAAGCGTGCAAAGGCAGAGTCTAGTCTCCATTTGCTCATTCTCAGCGGACACAAAAACAAATAACATGTTTTTTCCCTGAGTCAGGATTTTCTGTGTAGCCCTGGCTGTCCTGGAACTTGCTCTGTAGACCAGGCTGCTCTTGAACTCAGATCTACCTGCCTCTGCCTCCCAAGTGGTAGGATTAAAGGAGTGACTATATGCTCAGCTTTAAGAACATGTTGTATGTGATAGACAGCTCTGGTTACTGGCTGGAAGGGAAGAGATCAGAGACAGCACAACAGGGATGGCTGTGGGAACACCACGCGACAGGCTACATACAGCTCTGAGTGGGTTTCATAAAGCTTTCTCAACACACGGGAAACTCCGTAAAGTGAGGCCTGACCACTACAGTCAGCAGGGCATAGCCTACCACTACACTTCTGAAATGCAGGTTGGAGATTCCCTGCAAACAGCCGTTCCTGTGTTTCTATATGGGATACGGGGTCTCTGTTCTACAGCAGCAGTGCTGATGCCCACATAGGCATTTATTTAATTTTATTATTGTGTGCACATAGCATCTATGTGTGGGTGTGTGTGCCATGGTTTGTGTGAGGAGATCAGAGGACAGCTTTCAGGAGCCAGGTCCTCTCCTTCCACATTTACCCATTGAGCCATCTCACTGGTCCCTGTCTGACCAGTTAAGGAGACAGAGTGCCTCCTGCTCTAGCGGGAACAAGCCTGGACGAAGAAGGTAGTGTAAAGGGAAGAAAAGACAAGAATGGGTGTCAGGAAGAGGTGTGGAAGAGTATCTGCTTTGTCGTGATGGTCTTAATCCACTCAGTGTTGCTCTGTGTTGGTCCCCAAATTGTACACACCTGGTGAAGAGTCTGATGAACAAACACACAGCTGTTCACAATGGCTTCCCGGTGTGTGGGGGGCTGTGGTAGTTTATCATACACAACTGGCATGTAGTCAGGCACTATATAGTTTGGTTTCTCCAGATCCATTTTACTGGTGAATTCTTTGCCAACTTGATACAGTGCTTCAGTGGACCAGTCACCAAACCAGTTCAGCACACACCTGAAAAAGATGCTCACATCTCAACAAAGTTCCTAACAGTGGGTGACCCTTGGATGGAAGTTGCCAGCAAAGGGCAGCATTACCTGTTGAAAAGGGCTGGTGAAGTGGCCGCCCTGTCCTTGAGCCCCTCTGAGGATGGGTTCATGGTGAACACCACGTGCAGGTTGCGGATCACCTGGCTGGTGAACCACTTGTAGAGCTCCTCGTGTGAGTCCAGCATGAGGCCTTCCTTTTGGGCCCCCTCTTTGCACTGAGTCATCAGCGTGGCATACTCATCCCCTTCAAAGAGCCCAGGAACCTGGGGAGGGACAGCCTCACTGTGGATTTCTCACCTCGAGAAGAGGTGCCACGCAACACATCACGACACACGCAAGCTCCCTTACCTCGCCATTGGCTAGAAGGGTATTCATTCGTTCCAGGAATCCAGAATCTAAGACATTGGATTCATCCATTATGAATGCTATTTTTTCATTTTTACAGCCAGAACGTCTCAGCACTGTCCTAAGATCTTCATCGAAGTCTTCCCCAGTGTACTTCCTGTGGACCTACAGAACCAGCCACGAGTTACAGCTTTTCTCATTCAACAGCTGCATGCAGAATCAAGACCCCCATCTCTGGGACTAAGGCCACCTAACAGACCCACCTTAATCTGGTATACACTCAAGCCATTCATCCAGGCGACAAAACGAGACAGGGTGGTTTTTCCAGCTCCGCTAACACCAATCAGAAGCAAATGACCTTGAGGTTGCCGGAATATTCTGAAACATTAGAGGTGATAAATTTTCAGGCCTCTAGGCCTCACTTCCCACTTGCACTCATGTGCCTGACCTTTCTAGGTTGGTGCTTCCAACATTTTCACCACATCTTAACCTGAATTTGTATATCAAAGCATTTGGTGAGCAGTTGCTGGGTGCCATGGCTAGCGAACAAAGACCAGGAAGACATGGCCTTGCCCTCTAGATGTCAGTGACGGGGAGAGATGAGCCCAGTTCTAGCTGGAGGCTAAAGGATGCTAACTGGTGGCAAGCCCACAGAGGTAGGGGAGGAAGAGGTTCTTCTTGGACTCACAGTTCAGGACAGTGAGGTTGGCCTGAGAGGGAAGGGAAAGGCGCTCTGGAGCCAGGCTGAGGTGGAGGTGTGGGGAAGACAGCTCGAGGTCCCTGGGAACCTGCCTTGCCCAAGAGAACTCGGCAGTACCTGTCGATCCTGAGCACATGGTCCAGGACTTCATTGAACAAGACCAAGGGAACATCAAGTTCTTCTTCATAGAAGACCTTCAGCCTGGCCTTGACATAATCCCTTAGCTCTTCTTGGTCAACTGGGATATAATCCTATTGGGGGGAAAAAGGCAGCACACACATCAATCAGAAGAGGTCACTGAGCTGTGAGACACTGAAGAACTGCTGAAAAAGAACCAGCATGAGGACAGTGTCAGACACTCCAGAATGTCCACTGCTCAGATCCTCTGTAGACCTCACTATAGAAAGCACACGCACATCGGGAGGCTGAAGCAGGTGGATCTCTGTGAGTTCCAAACAAGCCTGATCTATGGAGGGACTTCCAAGACAGCCAGGGCTGCCCAGACAAGCCCCATCTTGAGGAAAAAAAAGCACACACTACACTGGTCACCTCATCCAAACCCAGACTCAGTGTGCTCCCATCAAAAGCTCAAAGATGGCCTGTGGTGCTTTTCGGGGAAGCTGAGAAGGCAATTCTAAGTTGCATTTGAACAGTAGATCTTCATGAAAAAGAAGAGGCATTTGAGCCCACACGAGTATAATAAGGACAGAAACCAGAGAACACATCAGCAGAGGGTGGCGGAGCTGGAAGGCACGTCCATGAACACAGGGAGCCTAGCAGGACAGTGACACTGCAGCGTAAGAGAGAACTTTACACACCCGCGTGCAGACCACCACAGCTCACACCACACCTACAACTGGTTAGAGCTGGTTAAATTGGTAGTTAAAGACCCTGCAAATCAGGCGGGGCGTCAAATGACTATTTCACAGGGGTCACCTCAGATCATCCTGCATATCAGATATTTACACTGATTCGTAATGACAGCAAAGTTAGTCATGAGTTAGCAGTGAGAATCACGGCACGGCTGGGCTCACTAAAGCCCGGGAGCTACAGGAAAGGTCGCAGCATTAGCAGGTTGAGAACCACTGCTGTAAAGAGTAAGAAGAAAAAACACTGGGGTTCCCTGAAAATGGTGAAGATGGGCTACAGTATGGAATCCAGACAGTCCCAGTGACACTGAGCCCGCTCTGCTGCAACTGGTCTCCTGCCAGGTGGGTGGCCCTGCTGTGTGCATTCCAGCCGATTTATTCAGTTATGCTTTCTTTTTGGGGATGGGGACTCATTACGTTATCCTGGGCTCAGATGATCACCTTGCTGTTACCTCCTAAGTAGCTGGACCACATATGTGTGTCTAGGACTTCTGTTTTTGGGTATGGAAGTCAGGGTGGGCGGCATTAGGCAAGCACTCTACCACTGAGCTCCAAGCCCGGTCCAGCTCATGACTCTCTTCACACCCAGTGCACGGCTCACCGTCAGACCTCCCAGACTTCGAGAGTCCTGTCGTCTCTTTGCTATATTAGAGTGTGGCCTCCCACAGGAAGTCTGGGCTCACCTGGTGTCAGTAGTGATCTGAGGATGAAATATGCATCAACACTAACTGGGAAGCGCCCTTCTCTTTTTATAGGAGGACAACTCGCAGCTATGCATGTCACCACCACCTAGCATCTGTCAGGAAGAAGCTATCATACAAACTGCTCACAAGCGCCCCATGTTTAGTGTGCTGCCGACGGAAGCCACGAGATGCTCAGGGGACTGTTCCTGCTGTGGGTCGTCACACACAGAATACAGAGAGTCTAGGCCAGTGAGGTGTCTCCAGGGGCTTAGTGCCTCTGCTTAAAGCACAGCCCAGACATGCAGCACAAGAGCTTAGCTACACACTTGAGGATTACTCTAAGCATGAAGGCAGGAGGTGGAAGAGCCTCTCAAGACGGGGCGCCTGTTACCTTTGACAGCCAGTTACTGTACAGGATAGGCCGGCTCATGGCTTTCTCTTTGTCTATGTTAGGGAAGTGCTTCAAAGCAACCATGTCAATGTTTTCGTCAGTCCAGCGCCGCTCCTCATCCTCCACAAGCCTGTTTTAAGGAGAGCAGTGCAAATGTCAGAGTCCCTGAGGTCTGGGGACAGCAGCAACATGACACATGACGGGGGTGGGGACTGAGACTTAAGCAATCTGATTGTTTTGATGCTAATACAGAACCCTGGCACCTGACATCATACATGACGGATTTAAAAAAAAAAAAAGAATTATTTATTTTATGTACAGGAGTATACTGTAACTGTCTTCAGACACACCAGAAGAGGGCATCAGATTCCATTATAGATGGTTGTGAGGCACCATGTGGTTGCTGGGAACACTCAAGAGGCAGAGGCAGGAGAATCTCTGCGAGTTAAAGGCCAGCCTAGTCTACATATTAAGTTTCAATAGCCAGAGCTGCATACTGGGACCCTGTCTCAAAACAAAAAAGTACTGCTGTTTAGAAATCCAATCTCATAAACATAAAAATCAGTCTAAAATCCAGCACACTAAACATGGGGCGGTTGTGAGCAGTTTGTATGATAGCTTCTTCCTGACAGATGCTAAGTGGTGGTGACACGTGCATAGCTGCGAGTTGTCCTCCTATAAAAAGAGAAGGGTGCTTCCCAGTTAGTGTGTGTGTGCGTGATGTGGGGATTTGTGTGTGCATGTGGGGGTCTGTGTGTGCATGTGGACGGTCTATGTGTGCACATGTGAAAATATACATTTCTAGGCAGTCTCAGTCTATAGCCAATTTTTCCTTGAATTCAAAATCCTGCCCCATTTTTCCAAGTGCTAGTGTTTTATAGGTAAGTATAATCATGCTAGGTTTCCAAAACAGAATTTATATGCATAATTACTTTGGTTTCAGTCTACATAAAATTTTCTCTGTGGTACTCTGTAATAATTACAATTTTGTTGTCAATAACAGAGAAGATAGTTCCTATAATGACAACAGCTCTTTCCAAAACAGCAGCTGATAAAACGCAGGCTGCACACGTGTGGCCCTCACTTTGTCTATTTTGATGGCTCCTTGGTTCCTCACTCAGAGCATCTTCCTGAAGCTCAACTTAGTAGAGAGTAAGACTCTGCCCTCTGCCTGAGGACTGCACTCAGAGACTCTTGTACACAGATATGCAAAGTGGCAAGTGAGCTGAGCATGGCGGCACATGCTTTCAATCTGAACACTCAGGAGGCAGAGGCAGGAAAATCTCTGCAAGTTAAAGCCAGCCTGGTCTACAGATTAAGTTTCAATAGCCAGAGCTGCATACTGGGACCCTGTCTCAAAACAAATAAATAAGTACTGCTGTTTAGAAATCCAATCTCATAAACATAAAATCAGTCTAAAATATAACTAAAGATTTTTATACTAAAATACTTCAGATTAAAATCATGGGGGAGGAGGGAAGCCAGGTGGTGGTGGCGCACGCCTTTAATCCCAGCATTTGGGAGGCAGAGGCAGGTGGATTTCTGAGTTCGAGGCCAGCCTGGTCTACAGAGTGAGTTCCAGGACAGCCCGGGCTACACAGAGAAACCCTGTCTCAAAAAAACAAAAACAAACAAACAAACAAACAAACAAAAAAAAAACAAAAAACCCAAAACCCATGGGGGTGGGGGAGGGACTGGCCAGGGTGAGGAGGGAAAAATAAGTGTTTATTATAAAATGGAAACTATACTGAACTATAGAGACAGCATTTTAAACAAAGCTCAAATAACAAAAGTCTGAGTGATTTCCAGACACCCTGAAAGACAGAAGCAATGCTCTGCCTGTGACTCCAACTAGAGGACGGCCCGCACACAGCACTCGGCCACTTACAGTGTCACAGCAAAGGCCCTGGTGCCAGCAGAGCACACCGGCTCAGAGGACACGCTGCGACAGGGAGGGACGGGAAGGAGTCGTGCCCTGTGGACGACGGCGAGTTCATCCTGCCAGTGGGCCATGCTGTGTAAAGTCCCCATCAGTGCTGTGTGGGGGTGCTGGTGTTGGTTTAACAAGGTCCAAGAAATCCTTGTCCAACCACCAGCAGCGGCAAAGGCTGAGGAACCCCATGAAGTCAAGAACCAGGGGTGGCTGGGATCTACATCAAAACATGCCAGGCAGCCTCCACTCTGTCTACCCACCTGATTCCTGCATGGGCGGGCCAGCCTTGCACAGATGCTGACCGGACACCAGAATACAAAGACACAAGAATGTAATGAGAGGATCTGTGGCTTTCCCTACCTGTCTTGGAAGAGACGGAGGGCTTCATGTGCCCAAATGCGAATGAGACCTTCAACAGGCAATGTCTCCAGGGCCTCAGTGCTTCAAAGATTCCTCTCACCCACCGAGTCATCTCACGGGGTGAATAGATGTAGTGTGGCTGTGTGTCCTGAGTAAACCTCTCCTGGAGGGAAAATGGAAGCCTATGTAAATGTGTGCTAATGTAAAAAGAAGTTAAACGGTAAAATGCTATAAACATTCTACAGTAAAGAGACCTAAAGTATTCAAGAACGAACTAGTAAGCAGTTAAGGTTGAAACAGCTAGGCTGCTTTTGCTAGAGCACTTGTCCAGGATGTCCGAGGCTCTGGGTTCCATTCCAGGGATTGATAAAAATGAATAAACTCCCACAAAGATCAGAGGACAAAGACAGCCTTCCCTCCAAAAAGCCCAACAAAGCATGATGCCACAGACTGAAATGACATCCAACCTTTTCGCTTTACACTGAAACAAGCACCTAGGGTCAGGTGTGGCCCACACCTGGACCCAGACTGTGGGAGGCAGAGCTCAGTGTCACCCTTTGCTAAGTCATGAGTTCCAAGTCAGCCTGGGATCCATAAGACACCATCTTAAAACAAACAAAAAACAGGTGGGGCGGCGGGTGGTGGCGCACACCTTTGATCCCAGGCAGATCTCTGAGTTAGAGGCTGGCCTGCTCTATAGAGTGAGACCCAGGAGAGCCAAGGCTACACAGTGAAACCCTGTCTTGAAAAACAAAACATAAAAGAAAAAACAAAAAGCCAGGCATGTATATTTAATCGCAACACTCAGAAGGCATTAACTTTGTGTGTGTGTGTGTGTGTGTGTGTGTGTGTGTGTGTGTACTGGAGTAGATCTATCAGAGGGCAACTTGAATGAGTTGGTTCTCCCCTTTGATCATGTGGTTTCTGGGGTCATCAGGCTTGGTGGCAAGCACAACCTGAATCATTTCACTAACACCCTTAACGTGATCTTTAAATGTCAAGTGACCTGGCAGTGGTGGCGCACGCCTTTAATCCCAGCACTTGGGAGGCAGAGGCAGGCGGACTTCTGAGTTCGAGGCCAGCCTGGTTTACAGAGTGAGTTCCAGGACAGCCAGGGCTACACAGAGAAATCCTGTCTTGAAAAACCAAAATTTAAAAAAAAAAAAAAAAAGTCCAACGAATATCAAATGATGGGCTTACAATCCTCCTGCCTCAACCTCCTAGGCCCCTGAGATGACAAACCTGTGCCACCAGACCTATTGGATCCCAGTTGTTCAGCAAGTTTTTCCCACCCCCCTTCCAAGGAAAGTAGCTGTGAAGAGCAGAGCTATCACGTACCTGTGACATGGTATAGAACTCCACCATGGCGGCAGTGAGGGGCTCTGCATAGGTGCGGAGCGAGGGGATGAGCCTCAGCATGGCGCGGTTAAAGGTGCCATAGATTTGTGTCAGGGAGGCCGGTCCAGGGTAATCCACATATACAACAGGCACGTGGCGCAAGAACCTGCATGGGGACAGCAGAATTTAGCACCTCACCATGGACTCAGACACCAGCACCCCAAATCCACACAACAGGACTGATGCCAAAGCTAACCCCCCGCATACTGCTGCTAAGTACACAACATTGGAATAACCAAGTAAAGAATTCAGGCTTATTCTAGCCCTACTCTGGCCTTGTAGACATGTGTGACTAGTTCATTATTCCCATCAGATCAATGTGGCCCTCTTCCCCACTCTTTTTTTTCTTTCCTTTCCTAGTTATTCTTTGTGGTATCGTAGGGACCGAACCCAGCACCCACCTGCTGCATGTCAGTCACTGGAGAACTGCCTCTGGCTTAATGATTTGCTTTTTTTTTTTTTAAACATCTTGAGATGGTTTTACTCTGAGCTCAGATGGCCCAGCCTCTTGCCCAACTGTTAATGATTTTATTTTTAACCTATCTTCTTGGTTACAATGCAGGACAATTAGCCCAGGAGGAATCATTTCATATGCAGTGTTTTAATCAATTCGTGGAGACACACATACATGAACATACATGTATGCACCCCCCGCCCCCCTCACACTATGCTTGTGGAAGTCAGAAGACAACTTGCATATGTTGGTTCTCTCTTTCCACCTTCTGAGTCTCAGGAACTGAGCACAGGTTGTCAGGTTTGGTAGGAACCTCCTTCACTCACCAACACACTGGCCAGTCTGTCTTCTATATTTCTGTTATCTTTGTAATTCAAATCAGATTGCTGCTGTACTGTGCTCACGGAAGTCCTAGATATCGTGTGTGTGTGTGTGTGTGTGTGTGTGTGTGCGCGCGCGCGTGTGTGAGAGATATGCATGCACATATTTGTGACAGAGTGGGCAGAAGTTCAAGGAGCTGCTTACCTGTGTGAGAGGGGCTTTCTCCCAGGGTCAGTGGGTGGATTGCAAGCCCCAACAAACTGGATTCTCTCTAGCTTCACCCATGTTTGGTCTGAGGTACGATAGAAGCCTCCATGCTCCACCATCTGAAGGAAAAGAGCGCATTACAGTTAGGAGCAAGATGTGGATGAGCAGCACAGTGGGGAGAAGAGGCCCGGGCACACACCTGTCTGATGAAGGAGATGACTCTCTGTGTACCATACTTATCCATATCTGGCAAGTTGATTTCATCACAGAACAGGACCAGCCACTTTCCAAGCTGAACAGGAGCCAAGACAACGCCGTTAGGTGTGCGCCTGTATTCGCAGTAGTGATCAAACGTCTTCAGCAACAGCTCTGGTGTGGTGGCACTTGAGAAGTTTAGGCCCACAACCTTTGGTAAGCAGACACAAAATGAGCTTCAATGTTCAAGAGCACACTTCACATCTCAGTTGTTTGTGCTATCTCCTGGTCTTACCTCCATGTCAGGCAAGGCCCGGAGGGCGCTGAAGAGTGTCATGGTCTTGCCAGACCCAGGAGGGCCACACAGGACCAGGGGTTTGTGCTCAGCCAGCCAAGTGTACAAGAGAGCTTCATGGCGGACTGTATCTAGCGTTGGCACAACGACATCTGGGGCTGCTACCTTGTGTGTCTCCACTTCAATCTGAGGCACCTTGGCCTGCCACGGCGACCACTCTCCACTGATGGACACCTGCGTACAAGATGGGGAAAAGTCACTCTGTGGCTATTGTGCCTCCTGTCTTCCAGGAATGCCTCATTTGAACAGCTTAAATCTCCAAACTATGGACAGGACAAGCTCATCCACACTTCCTGCTGTCTTGCAAAACCAAAGACACTATAAGATAATGCCAAGTTCAGGAAAGCCTGCTGCTCTATGACGATCCACACTCAGACCGGAACCAGGGGAAAGGCTGTGTCACGCTGTGCTCACCTCATAGTCAATGATGGGTATGTTGGGTGCAGCAGGCAGCGGCACAGTGGTGATCCTTCGGATGTACTCGCCCAGCTCGGCTCTCATTTTCAGCCGGCTGTCTCCAGATAGGGACCAGAGGATGGCATAAACCAGGTAACGCTATGGAAAAATTAAATTAAGTTGAATTTTTATGAAATCTGAACCAAATGAAAGACACTGATGGCAGAGTTAGGTCTGGAGCCTCCTTGGACAGTGGATACCCTCTGTGACTTTCTTAGCCCCTGCCTCCCCATGAAAGCTTGACCTTTACCCAGGAAACAACATGCTCAACATGACACACTGTTGTAGAGTTTCTCAGGCCCCAAGTTGCCAGGCCCACCCCTGACCTGGATGTAGCGTTCCAGCTGCTCAATCTGCATGGGGAAGTCGGGATGGTTGGCATTGTATTGTGCCACGTTGCGGCAGGCCTGGTGCAGCATGGAGAAGAGTGAGCCCAGGCAGCGCAGGCGTGTCAGGTCCATGATGTGCTCCAGCTTGAAGGCATGCTCCAGGGCCTTGGTGACCAGGCCGTTGGACGTGAAGTATGGCTGCATGATCGTCGCTGCATCTCTTTGAATCTAAAAGAAAGAACAAAACGTACAACAACCATTTCAAAATACCAGAGGCAGACAGCATCGCGGAGGCTAAGGCAGGAGGATTGTGAATTCCAGGCTAGCCTGAGCTACGTAATGAGACCCTGTCTTAAAAAATGGTGAGCAGGGAGGTGGTGGTGCACGCCTTTAATCCCAGCACTTGGGAGGCAGAGGCATGCAGATTTCTGAGTTCAAGGCCAGCCTGGTCTACAGAGAGAGTTCCAGGACAGCCCGGGCTACAAAGAGAAACCCTGTCTTGAAACCCCCCCCAAAAAAAATAAAATAAAATAAAATAAAAATAAATGGTGAGGGGGCTTCCATCTATCCTAACCTAGGTCTGTGGGAGGGTCATGTGACCTGGAAATAAGTAAATTTTGGTTAATGATATTAACAGCCAAGCCTCATTCCTCATTTTGTCACCCTAATGGTTCCACAGGGACACTACATTTCACTATAACATAGACAAGGGCACTCGCTCATCAATTACAAAGAGTAATAAAGTCAATGGAAACACACTTTACATTTTAAAATTATCATGTATGGTGTGTGTATGTGTGTGTGTGTGTGAAAGAGAGAGAGAGAGAGAGAAAATGCATGTCATAACACTCAGAGGACAACTGGTGGGATCCAGAGATCAAACTCAGATCAAGCAGAGGCAAGCGTCTTTACCACTGAGTCAGTAACTATTTAACATTTGCAAGCTGCTCCAGTGAGTCTCCTCAGGATCTATTTACTCTCTGCTAAATGCTGGTTTCTCACTGCATCCTCCTGGACCCAGGCCTGTGGCCCCAGAGGAAGGGCAGCCTTCACACCTGTAGCATTGGAGAAGCTGCCTCTTCACCCTCGTCTTCTTTGCCTTTTCGCCTCCGCTGGGCTTCGTCCTCCCCTTCATCCAGGGGGATGCTGCGCAGCCTGGCCAGGAAGTTGTTGAAGATCATGTCTGTGCTCAGCACGTCCTCACTGAACCACACCATGCCACAGCGAGACACCGTGGCCAGGGTTGCGTACTTCAAGTCCTGCACTTCAAACATTATTCGCACCTTGAAGGAAGAATTAGGCAAGTTAAAATGTGAATATTAAAATTTCTTTACCTATATGTATACTGACAGAGTATTCTATTTTTTTTTTTTTTTTTGCACTTTAAAAATAAAAAAAACAATATACAGCTCATATGGCTACAATACTAATACATTCTCTTAGTAAGAATTTGGGTGGGAAACTATGCCCTGTGGGAAGCCTCAGTGGGCAGGTTTCTCCTATAAATACGGCTCTCATGTTGCACACCCGAACTACCCACCTGAACCACAGGCCCATTCTATCTCCACTTACATCTAGAGTTAGGCCACCTGCCCAGATCTCTCATTTGGTCAACAGTGGGGCTAAGATTCTAAGGAGGTTAGAATCAGAACCTTAACCGCAGAGTCATCAATCTTACAAAAACCAAGCTATCAGACCAGAGTCAGAATCTACGGGGCAATCAGTCACAAAGGGACCTGATGAGATTAATGAAGGCCTAGTAAGAAGTACACACTTCAAGACTAGGCTCGGAGTGCTCAGCTTGTTTCTGAACTGTAAACATCAGTGCTGACACAAACATCAGGTAACAGACCCCAGCATCTCTCTCTCACACTGCTTCTCTTCATACCCTCCCCCAGCCAATCCTACAGTGAGGCCTGTGTACACCAGGTGTCCTACACACGCACCTTTGATAAGGTTCAACTTACAAATCAGGCACTGTAACTGATTAACAGACTTTAGAAGTTACCTAAAACTTGTCAGCTGCTTAACTCTGGGATGCTCTACTTAGTACTTCTCGGCTGAAGATGACATGGCTAGCTGAAGTCTTGGACTGTGGAACTGGGGATAGTGGGGGGAGGGGAAGAGGACACCTAAGGAGCCTCTTCCAGAGCCACAGACCGGCGGTTACTCACATTGGGTGGCAGGCTAAGGCGCTCTCCATTCGGCAGCGTCAGGAGCTTGTTGTCATCTAGCACGGAGTTCAGGTTCTCCACCCACTCGGGGTCCACATCGCCATCAAAGACAATCACTGGCGCTTCTGCAGCTCACCTCTCACGTTGTCTATGATCCTAGTTTGAAAAGATTCAAAGGCTTACTCAACCCACAATTCTGGATTTAAAATGCTTACCCTCCCAATGGATTCTGTTATTTGTGTAAACAGGGTGACTGCAAGTGCTTGGATCCTATAGCCCCGGAAATGCAAACATCAAACAGAGTAAACATACTTTCTCAGCACGTGTGTGAAGAGTCCATCTGTCCACTCCTGGTGTTGGGATCCAAGGTTCCGTAGAGATGGTCTTTGCTGATGGCCTTGGGGTCAATTATGTGGGCCACACCCTCCACACCCTCAAGCCTCTCAAGAGCCTTCAGCAGCACACGCCAGGCCATGCTCTTCCCACTTCCTGAAGGCCCAACCATCATCAGGCCATGGTTAATCTGGGTGATCTGATAGAGCTGGAGAACCTGCAGGGCCAGAGATCAGCACTGAGACCATCAGGGGACGAGAGACAGACAGGCTCTGGGGCATTTCTGGTGACAGTGAGCAAGAAACAGATCTTCTCAATTCCTAAAGCCAGGAAACCCCAAGAGTGTGTGGAAACCACATCTCCGAGACATTTCTACACCAGGGAGGAAGTCTCGGCCAGTGGAATAGGTGTCTTATATGCTCTCTGTATACAGAAACATCCAAAGATTCTCCAAGGGTGAGAAAAGATCAAAAGGAAAGGATTATTCCAATATAGAGTACTCAGGTCAATACACACATCGGGTATAAATAACAGAGCAGATGAAGGAAAGAAACTGGTCCAGAAAGGAACCCACAACTGACTGTCAACCGAAACTTAATGGAGGGACTGGGAAATCCTTGAAGGCACAAACCAATTTCCATTATAATTATACTTTTAGTCAGCATTTTTAAGAGTTAGTGCTACATGTAAGAGATATGTTTTGCTACCTGCGTGTTAGTAAAGGGACACTCAAGCAAGCCTTGAGCAAATCTAAGTCATACTATGCCCACACTGGCCTTGGTGAACTACTGTTCTCAGATGGCTGGAAGCCTGTGGTCTTGGGAGCAGCAAGTTACAGTACCTTTTCAACCCACATCCCGCCAACTTCTTCTCCATCGCCATATGTCAAGTACATCTCCTGGCACACTTTCTTCAGCTCTTCTCGAAGAGCTGTCATCTCCCCACGGTGGTACTGGACTCCAGGGAACACGTCTGACAGGAGACTGAAGAGCAGCGGGATATCTTCTGCCACCAGCTTGGGCACCATTGTCTCGCAGACACTCTGGATCAGAATCTATGGGGTGGGAGGAAGAGCCCCAGAACCCCAGGCAGGAGGATTACACTGAGAACTCAGGGTCTTGACCTAAGTGTCCTAAGGTGAATTTCAGAACATGCATGCTTTCAACAGAATACTTGTAAGCAGTGTGTGGTGGTGGGTATCTGTGAAATCAGCAATTGGGAGGATGAGGATAGCCATGAGGTTAAGACTAGCCTAGGCTACACAGTACATAGTGGGTTCAATTTCCAAGCCAAGTGTCTACAGAGTGCAGGGAAACCATGAAAGCATGATGCACAAACCTCCTGCTCAGGCAGGTTCTCAGCGATCTCTCCTTCATCAACTGCTTCCCCCCGTTCTTCTTTCTCCCTCTTTATCTTCTGGATCCTCTCTCTCTTCACATTGCCTGCACTTACGAGCACACTCTTCAAAGCCCGAAGCCCAAAGTCATAATGGCTTTGAGAAGACAGCTGCTCATCACACAGTCTGAAAGAGAAAGGGCTCTTTAAAAGAGTGCCCTTTAAGCAAACAGCATTTACATTGAAGGAGTGAGACAGGCATCTGAGAGATGTTGGACAGCAACAATAACCATAGACCAGTTAGACACATGCCCGCGACTGGCTCTCAGCTACTCACTTAAAGAACGGGACGATTTTGTTGGCAAGGACCTCAGCAGTCCGGAAGCCCTGTGAGTACAGCATGACCTGGGCGATCAGCTGCCGGTCAGGCTTAGTCATCGCCAAGCTCCGGAAGAGCTTCTTGAGGTTGTCGGGGAGGTTTGAGCGACCTGCATAGCCTGGGTTCATGGTGATGAAGATAGCCATGTCTGGGCTAACCTTGACTTGTTTGTTCAGCAGCTCACAAGTAATGGGGGCTGAGGCTGAAATGAGATGACACAAACTTACTAAAGACACAGAAAATATTCAGAGTCTCTAAGATGACAAAACACTACTCACTCGACCTCAAACCAAAGCCCAGGCCAACTCCTCTATGACTACTGCTACAGTCAGGCACAGAGAAGGCATCTATCAAGTCACCAGAGGCTCACTGACTGTGTAAGCAATGCTGAATGTCACAAGGGCAAGAGGGGACCAAACCTGTCAGTGAGTCCAAGTGACAACCAAGAATCATGAGAATCACCTCCTCTTAGCATCAGCTCAACTTACAAAGCAAACCCTCCAGCCATCGGAACTACTTAAGAATGTGTGTGCTTACTCTGTGAGAGACTACAGAAAAACTCTGTGAAAAACAAACAAGAAAAGGTTGAAGTAGGTGCAGACAGGAAGAGTGTCTTGCCTACCTAGCTGCACAGCAAGGGCATCTTCTAGCACCAAGGCTACCTCTATCACATGTGCCTGGGCTCTGTTAGATGCAGAGAGCAAGACCACCCCTGGAGTCTTCCAGAACAGCTACTCCTATGCTGACAGAGGACTTCACAGACCACACGGTGGGAGCACTGAGGTCAAACAGGTGCTAAGGAGGCTGGCTTTCCAGTGACGTTGAAAGGAAAAGCCTCCCAAGGGCCACTGTGGGGTTCAAGTGTGGAAGGGAATGCGCTGTGGCCCTGGCCTTGCAAAGGACACTCTGCTCCAGGTACTGCTGCTGCCGCCATCACAGGAAGCAAAACTGATCCCAAACCACCCAGCCTGCACACCAGTCTCCAACTAGTATTCACTGTAGTGCTTGCTCGTGGGAGTAAGTAAATGGGCTCACGTCAGATTTCCTCTCAGCTCATATTAATATTAATAATAATAATAATAAAAAACCCCAGAACAAAACAAAACCCACAGAGAAGTCTTACTCTTATCGTAGTTGGGGTTGGAGTGTTCCCGCAGCGCCTCTTGTATGCACTGCACCTGCTGGGACACAGCCGAGAGCATCCGCTCCTCCAGGCGGTTAAATTCATCGAAGCAGCCCACGCACCCACTTGGCACAGCCCCACAAAGATACGTCCCATTGCCTAGAGTAAAAAGAACCAAAGAGGCTTAAATTATTTGTTATGGACTGACGTGTGTCCCTTCCCAGCATCATTCCTCCATGTCCTAATGTTACAGTACTTAGACAGAGGTCCTACAGGAGGTAACATGAAGGGAGACGCTGATCAGAGAGGACTGCGGTTCTTGCAAGAGTAAGTGACCAGAGTCCATCCTTCTGACCATCGCTCTCTTCCTCTCTGCACATGCTTAGAAGGTGGGTAAACAATCTACACACAAGGCAGAGAGGCCTCACCGGGACAGACAGACCTATCAAAACCACTGTGGGCTTCTGGCCTCCAGGACTGTGGGGAGACATCTTTGTAGTTTGAGCTGTGCAGCCTGTGGGAACTGTGGCTGACTTGTCCATCTCTGAGCAAGTCACATCTTCTGAAACCTACAACTTCTCCCTTCAAAATGAGAAACCATCTACATCCCAATATGGACATTCAGTTACTCATTCCTCATTCACATAGAAAACATTACCACTACAAAGATGTACTGAGAAATGTGTTTGCCGTCCTGTGCCAATAAAATCCTTCTGACAAAACTATAGTTTTTATTCTAACACTTTGTTGTTAGCATGGAAAACATTGTCCATGATATTTATTTTTTTCGGCTA
Source organism: Mastomys natalensis (assembly GCA_021653895.1). Taxonomy (NCBI): domain Eukaryota; kingdom Metazoa; phylum Chordata; class Mammalia; order Rodentia; family Muridae; genus Mastomys; species Mastomys natalensis. The sequence continues at coordinate 440,595 of JAJTUV010000094.1, forward strand.
TAGACATTACCTCAAAAAGTTTTTTCCTTTTCTAGAGCTGAAGGTATAGCACAGTGGTAGAGCAATAGCGTGCTTAAAATTCTCACTTTGACCCCTGGTTTGGGAAGGGAGGATAATTTCTTCTAAAGGTGACAGTGATGCCTGCTAGCCCTGAGATGGGAGGAGTGTGAGTTCTAGGCCAGCTTGAGCTATACAAGGAAACCCAGTCTCAGACACACAGATACAGACAGACGGACAAGCAGGCAGGCAGCGGCCTGTTTAGACAAACATTAACTGTTAACTTTGAGACTGAAAGTCAAGTAGGCTTCCGTGTGTGTGCTGGGCTCTGCTGCAGTAGCAACAGCACCAGGGGAGGCCTGCTTACATTGGGACTCTGAGACGGGAAGCTTAATGGTTTTAGATGATACAAAAAAAAAAATTCTTACCTGAAAATCGAAGGTTTCGTCACAGTTGAAAACTAAGACAAACCGCCCCAGTTGATGGCCAAGGGCTTTGACGGACTCTGTCTTTCCGGTTCCAGCAGGTCCTAATATTTAGGAGAGAAATAATTTAGTACTCAAGTACATGACCTAGTAAATCCTTGGCTTGAAAAAAGCCATTAAATTTAAAAATTGCTACAATAAGTGCAAGGAAATTAAAGACTTCAGAACATAAACCACGGGATAGAGAAACACGTCCAAACCATCAGCTTAGGTGTAAAAGGCAGATCTGCCACGACCCCACCTGTGCAGTCTGTGAGTAACTCACCAAATGGGGAGCCTCCAAGCCTGGCCTCCAAAGCCTGTGTCATTGTCAAATAGCAACGGTCAGTGAGGGGTGTCTGAACCAGCTTGTCTTGAACGCCCAAGTACTCAAAGCCATAGTTAAACTTGGCATTGGCCATCTGAATGGACAGCTGCTGTAACACGTCCGTTTGCTTAGGGTCAAAGTAAAATCGCATCTGGCTGAGCCATTCGAAAGATTTGGCGTTGTCAATCTTGCTTTTGATCAAGGACCTGGTAACATCTCTTTGGTGAACCAACTCTGTGATCTGAGGAAGTAAAAATTTGCCATAAGCTAAAGAAACACTGTGCTGTTTGGGTCTGCAGATTATCTGTAAAATTTACATTAGGCTTCAGGCCCAGTACAGTGACTAGCAGCAAATATTCCAAACTGCAAACAGAACTTCACCAAAAGGGACACTGGAAATGTTATCCATACAACAGTATCACTCAGAGTTACAGAAAACATAAAAGCCAAAACCCTTCCTAAGTGAAAACCCTGTGCAGCTGAGTGTGACAGAGCAGTGTCCTCACATGCGCCCTAGGCTGCCCACCCTGTGCACCTATGCTGCTGCAGCCACCTCTCTGGGAAGAGGATGCAAAGAGCTGGTCAGGGCTCGTGGTATTGGCGCATGCCTTTAATCCCAGCACTTGGGAGGCAGAGGCAGGCAAACATCTGTGAGTTCAAGGCCAGCCTGGTCTACAGAGTGAGTTCCAGGACAGCCAGAGCTACACAGAGAAACCCTGTTTCAAAAAAGCTTAAAACAGCAACAACAAAACCAAAGCTAGTCACACTCTTTCTCAAATAGCATCCTGACTCGTCCATAGCGTACTTTGGAGGGTCTAAGAGTACATGCATGCACATGTGTGTGCAGAGGCCAGGGGCATTCCCTTTGTTCTCTGAGCAGTTGTCATCAGGACTGGGGCACTGGGGCTCAGGCCCTCAAGCTTGTGCAGCTCACTTTATCAACCTGGCCTTCACCGAGATTAAAGAGGAACAGAACCAAACGCCACCCAGGTGCATGCAGAATACCTGTCCACGCATGGTCAAAAGCCTCATGTAAGCCAGGCTGGTCTAGAACTCCCACCCCCTTCCCAAAGCTGAAGTTACAGGTATGGACCCCTAACTCCCAGCTTATTTTTCTTTTGCTACAAGAGGCACATTTTAGAGCATCTTTTCCTTTCACTGCTCGGGCTAAGAGGTGAGGTACGGTTCAGGCGTGAGGCTCACCAAGTGCTCCAGCTTCCTCCTTCGGAGAGGGGGCTGCTCCATGAGGACAGAGTCTGCTAAGACGTTGAGTGTGACCTCCACGTTGCTCAGCACAGACTGCAAGGGTCCCACATCACCACCTCCCCGACGCTGCTTAGCGCATTCTCCACGTTCTCAGACCAGGCTATTTGGGCTGACAATACCACTAGCTGGGCCTAGGGAAAAAAAGAAAGGAGACACACAAGGTTGTTGCTTGCTTTGTTTTTTTTGAGATAAAGTATCACTGTTGCTTGGACTGGCTCTGAATTCACCACTCAACTGGCCTTCGTATCTCACCACCCGTCCTCCAAAGAGCCTGACTACAGGTGCCATTATTGCCTGGTTCCCAAGGGGTCATTTGTAGGGACAACTTTGGGATATTGGTTTCTTTAAAATCCCAGAAATATTACGGGAATGTGCTTTCGTTTTAATCCCAGGTGTGGGATGTGGGGCTGCTTCGGACTGTCTGCAGTAGCTATGATTTGCCTTGTGCTCTAGCAGAGTCATGGTTTTGCCAGATGCAGAGTCTCTATGATTGTGTGACGTTTGGAATTCTGGGAACTTTGTAGAGGGTATATAAATGTAAGGACCCGAAGAGGTTGTTGGTCATTTAAAGAGGTTGGTTATGGTTTGTTAGTAGTTATGCGCTAAGAAACAAAAGGAAAGAAATTAGATTCAGAGATCTTTCTCCCTCCCCTCTACCCTTTCTCTTGTATCTAATGATAGGAGGTGAAACCAGGAGGATAATGAGTGGGAACGGGAAGAACCCACAAAGTAGCCAAGACCAGCTACCATCATCTTTAAGTCCATGAGAGCTAAGATCTTCAGCTTGCTTGCTTTTATTAGAGATTACCTGGTATTTATCAATCCAAGTAATGTAGGTATTTGGGTCAATAGAAGTTGCTTTTCCAAAAATCTCCACTTCTGTAACAGACTCTGCCAGAAGTTTAGCCAAGGTGACTCTCATCTCCTTTTCTACCAGAGTGAGCCATTCATTGATTTTGGGGTGTTCAGTGATGGACACTGGAGTTTTAAACATGACCTGAAGATAAAAAGTCGTTTCAAGAATTAAAGGAGTTCGAGTGTGAGGAAGTTTCTAAGCCACAAACATGCTGTGCTTACCTCCTCCCCTTCTCGGGATGAAATGCCGAGGACCACAGAGTTGTCCTCATTTAAGATGATGCTGGAAACACCAGCGAACATTTTCTTGAAGTGCTTCTGCAACTTGGCCACGTTCTTGCTATTTCCAATGATTTCAAGCAAGTCCTCATCACCCACAAAGTAGAACCTGAAATCAAAACAACCCAGCTGCTACTGCCTGGTGTACAGAGGGAGACTGAGCAAAATGGCTAACTACATGAGGAAGCAGCTACAAGAGAGACCTCAGGCCTCAACTAAGATCTCATACAAACATCTGCCAGGGCTTGGTGAGAGATGTTTACAGTAAGACTTGGGAGAATTCAGTGTCACTCACTTAAGTCATTTTGACAGCATCTGCTGTCAAAATGAACATCGGCCTATACAAACTCCTTGGAAAGGAGGAGAGAGCACTCAGGAGACAGCAGCGCTGGATCTGGCTTACAGAGAAAACGAGCTTAGTGATGCTTATTCGTAAGATTAAGGTGGGACACTGGGAGTTCAGGGAGCATTAGAGACGAGCACAGAGAGACAGAAGGCTCAGTGAGCTGGCCATCAAAATCCTTCACATCAACACCGAGCAGCACCAGGCAAAGGGAAGAGGATGGACAGAGCACAGCGCAGCTGAACTTGACCTGTCTCAGGCTCACCTGGGGAAAGACGAGCGCTCCCGTTCCAGGTACTCTCCCAGTGCTTTCTGGATCTTCCCGAGCAGGTCGGCCAACCTTTCCAGAGACCTCTGGACTCCCTGTATGTTCAGAACATCCATCACAAGTGGAGACTTGGAGACTTTTTTCATCAGAGCCAGAAACTCCGTGCTGATACTAGATAACAAAGGAGAGTGGGGTCAGCCTCTGCAGAGGGCTCACCGGCCCTGCTAGCGCCCGACCCACTCAAGCTGTACCTCTGGAAGCGCTGGGTTTCCACAGGCAGCAGGTGTTTGATGTCCGCACTGCCTGTGAAGATGCCTTCCAAGTAGACCCAGCGCCTCTGCACATCAATCCACACGTCAAAGAGAGCCATGATTCGGTTCAGCTTGTCCTCCCAGCTCAGGGCATCTTCTTCAAAAACCTAGTGGGTTCACAGGAGGACAGAGCTCAACCGCTAACCTTTTCACTCAGATACGCTAGAGCTCACTGAAAATTACAAATTAGGATCACACTTTAACTGACTAGGCATCTGAGGGACAGCTGGAGTACCTTGTAATACGGAGAGAGTTTCATGGCGGAGACGCTGTTGATGTGCTCCTTGACCTTGTTGAAGAGGTCATCCCAGCCTCGGATCAGACGGCACTTGTTCTGATAGTTGACCAAGTCTAGTTCGTAAGTGTTCCACACTTCCCGTATCTGGGCGGAAGCAGGAAGAGGCTGTTAGCAGTACAAATCAACACTCAAACATTTGCAGGGGCAGCAAACATGAGGGGACAGAGATGACTGTAGATGGTAAAATAAAGCTTCATTTAACGTGGTCAAATCCACACAACAGCCTGATACCCACTCCCATCACTTGCCTGCTTCAAAAATTCTTCCAAAGCCATCTCCCCTTGAGCCACTAGCAGCACATCCTTGACAACAGCTTCGTTCTTCTGAAGGTCAACATCCCAGATCTGGCCCAGGGTCAGCTCAGAAACCACCCAATTAACATGAAGCCTCTTCATCAGCTGTTTCCAGTGCCGGTCTTTAAGTGCTTCTGATTTCAATTCAATTACCAACATGTTTATCTGTTCAGGGGCAAACAGTTACATGAGCAGGTGCCTTCCTTCTGAAAAGACATCCAACACCCATGTGTGGCAGTCACCTACCTTCATGTAGCCCTTCAGCAGCCTCTGAACAAACTCATAGGAGGCATACTGCCGAAGCCTGGCAGGGAAGTTCTTCAGTTGGTTCAAGAGGCCGTCTAGGTTTTGTCGAAGCTGTCAGGAGACACAGGAGAATGGAGTTGGAGTACAGACACACACACACACACACTCCACCAACCACTATATGTGGGTTTTTACTTTTTCTAAGACATGGTCTCATGAATTTATCCAAGGCTAGCCTTGAGGTTACAAAGGCCCACCTGCTTCCATCACCCAGAGTCCGGGGACTAACCCTATGGTTTTCTGGATGCTGGGCAAGCACTCTACTTACTGAGCTACAAACCTTTTGAATGGCTATAAACTTTCAGTTCGTATGAACCACATAAAGAATACATAGGGTACAAGTGACAGCTCGTGAACTTGCCAAGTGACTGCTAACACACACACAGAATTGCAGACATCCACTTCAACAAGTACCTTACGAGGCTGAACTGAGACCCACGGCTGCTCCTTCATTTGATCAATTTGTTCCCAGACCTTAGAAAGCTCTGACCACACCCCTTTGAGGTCTTGTAACTCCTCCAAAGCCACCTGTGATGGAGAAGGCAAGGCAGTTAACCAGGAACATGAAAGCAGCTCAGGAATTAGACACAAGAGAAAAAACCACCTGAGCATCTAGCAGGGTCCTTGGGCTGCCCCAGGACAGCAGCAGTGTGTGGTAGAGCCGTTCTCCAGACTTTCCACTCACAGGTTCATACCTGAACACGCTCTTCACTGCCACTCAGGAGACCTGTGTCTGTGAGTTCCAACGCTTCCTTGGCCTTTGCACATTTCTCTCTGTCATCCTTCAGCCGGCCGAACTTCCCTTCATATATGGTGAGGGCCTGAAGAGCCTCCTCAGGACGCAGATTGCCCTGAAATAGCCAGAGCATAGAGAGTGGCAGGACTGTCTCAGGAGAGGGGAGCACGGGGGCTCAGAGGTACTGGAGCTGATAGTGACAGAGCAGAGACTATGCCTAGCAGCCTATCTAGCAGCCACCTGGAGATGCGTGAGCTGTACATAGGGAAATCAAATTCTAAACCTGAGCATGCCTAAGAACACTTTAAAAACAAATCTTTTTTAAAAAATTATTATTTCATAGGCATTGGTGTTTTGCCTACATATGTATGAACATGAGGGTTTATGAGCCCCAGAACTGGAGTTGGACACAGCAGTGAGCTGCCATGTGAGCGCTGGGAATTGAGCCTCGGTTCTCTAGAAGAGCAGCCAGTGCACTTAACCTCTGAGGGGTCAATTCAACCCCGGGGAAAACTAATTTTTTTCATTTAAAAACACCTCCTACTTAAATGACTGCCACTCTGGGTAAATAAGTGGCTACACGGCTTTCACATTTACTGTTATAAGTATCAGAGCATCCACACACTGGGTAAGGTCCCTACCGGTTCCGTTTCCAGCTCCTCACTGTTATTTTGACAGTACCTCGCTATGCTGCCTTAAGCTCACATACTCAAGCGACTCTTCTGCCTTAGCCTAGTGACTGGCTACCGGCGCAGCCTTTTAGTTACTGCAGGGGAGACACATCTTTAGTCCTGACAAGCTATGGCTCAGCATGGCCTCCCGTGTCTGGCAACAAGGACCCAGGCTGTGCCGCTGGCTGGCAGCTTAGTGAGACTCACAGTGACAGGCTTGGTCTTCTCCCAGTCTGTCAGCAGATCGGTGGTCCGGCTTTCCACAGCGCGGTCCTCCTGTACGATCTTCATTTGCAGGTTTGCCACCTGCTGCTGAATGGCAGAGTCCTTCCGACGCATGATGTCATTGAAGGCCCCCCACTCACCCTCGATGTTGTCAATGTAAAGCCAAGAAGGTGGGAACTGGAACCTTTGTTTTTCCAGCAGACGCTGACCATTGCGATAGAGCTTTGAAAGTTAAAAAGATTATATATTTTTTTTTCTATAACAGTAGGAGAGACTACTGCCAACATCCCAACAAGAAGCAAGACTCCTAGGACGGAAGAACACACAGATCAAAGCACCTGCTCCTCTACAACTGTCTACCTCAGGATTACTGCAGCGGGAGGGCACTGTGCAGAGCCTGAGTGGCCTGCCAGTTCCCCTAACACCATGGACTGGGCATAGAGAATACCCTGCACTGTGCTTCATCTCTTTATCCTGAATTATAACAGTCCACCCAAATCCTGAGCACTTGAAAACAGTAACAGATTTAAAGAGACAGTGACTCTCAAACCTAACTCTGCTTAATCACACACAGAGCTTTTAAAGTGCAGACTCCTAGACTCCCATGATGCTACGTTTACTTATTGTGTGGATGTAGGTGTGTAACATGTGTGTGGACATGAGACATAGCATGTGTGCAGAAGGCAGAGGACAATTGTAGAAGTTGGTTCTCTCCTTGACCACGTGGTTCTAGGGAAAAGTCAGGCCGTCAGACTGGACAGCAGGCGCCTTTACCCACGCAGTCACGTCTCTGCTCCCCCCAAGCCTCTTTTGGGAGACAACATCTTGCTATGAAAACCAATCTGGCCTCAACTTCAAAATTCCTGTCTTAGCCTCCCAAGTGCTGGGGTTAGACATGTTGCCACCAAAGCAGGACTCTAATGACACATGACACACAAGTGGCTACAGCAGCTGATGACTGCTCTGTAAGAAACATTCCTTAAGGTGTCGAGTCCCGCAGTGTTCCATCAGAGCACACGAGTCACATGTGAGAACTCACTTCCACTTGCTTCTCAAACTGTTTGATCTTGCGTTTCAGAGACTGCACATAGGTAATGAAGGTCACTGCGTCAGAGGTACTGGCCGTGTCCACAGAGTGCTGCTCCAGCTCTTGGCGAGACTGTTGGAGAGAGGATTATTTACCATGGTGCCAGGCTTACCCTGAAGCCGCCAGTGCCTGGGCAACATCCCAGTCTTCTCACCTTTGAGATCTGGGAGTGGAATTCTGTCATGTTTGAGCCGAGCATCTGCCCAAATTTGCTGAGAACCTCCTTGTGCCAGGAGTCGTACTTCAAGTTCACCTTGGACTGGACCTGCAGGTGCAGAGGACAGCAGCACGCCATCAGTTCTTTCCTGGAGTGTCTAAGCTCCCGCCCAGAGCTAAGTACCAACACTGCTCTTATCACTGCCTGGTGCCTTCTGACAAGCCGAACTCACCTTGCCGTAATCTATCACCACCGGTCCAAACTCTTTCTTGGTTTCCGCATTGTCGAAGGTTCCTCTGGCTTTCCTTATCTGGACCAGGAGAGCTTGCCACTTGTTGAGATCTTCCCCTAGCCTGTTGTAAATGTTTTCTGCCTGCATATCCCACAAACACTGGTACTGAAGCCAAACCTGCAAACAAGAAACAGCTCAATTCTAGTTTGCAGTTCTGTAGACTGTTAAGATGCTAGTACCCACTGTGCCAACTGTCCAGAGTCATGTTCTCACACCGTTAGAGAACCTCACTTCAAAGTCTTGGAATTTATACAGCAAGAAGGAAAATTTTACTTTTCTTGAAAACCATAGTTAAGACAACACAAGACTTATCCTACTCTTGGCTTAAAATAAATATTTCTGGGTGTGGTGGAACACACCTTAATCCTAGCACTGTGAGGCAGACACAGGTGGATCTCTGAAAGTTCAAAGCAAATCTGGTCTACACGGTTCCAGGCCAGCCAAAGCTACATAATAAGACCCAGTCAGGTGTGGTGACACACACATGTAATCCCAGTTCTCAGGAAACAAAAGAATTGCCAGGTTCTGGTCAGCCTGGTGTACAAAGCAAGTAACGCCAGGCCAGGTAGGGCTGGAATAAGGAATAAGACCTTGTCTCAACGTAAATAAAGAGAAGGTGGATAAATAGGTAAATGTATAGGTAAATAAAGCAAGCCCTGCCTGCTGAGCCTTATTGTCTATCAGGACCCATGAGCTTCCTAGCTTTTCTTTCTCCCTCTTTTGGTGGTGCTGACGATTAAACCCACTGAGCACTGAGCTATAGCCCCGCCCTGTTCTCACACGCTTCATGTCTAAGAGACTGTAGCCATGCCAGTCGACGGAACCAAGAGTGTCTTACCTTAACATACTGCTCAACTTCAGTCACAATGCCCATGACTGCAGAGTAGGACTCTTCCAGGGCGACAGGGCCATCGGGCCTTACCTTAACATACTGCTCAACTTCAGTCACAATGCCCATGACTGCAGAGTAGGACTCTTCCAGGGCGACAGGGCCATCGGGCATGCGTGTCAGTGCATTCCGATAGAACTTCTCTTCCTCGGTCAACTCATAATGCACTCCCACCTGACCAATCAGAGCCAAACACGACTGTTCAACAGTGCACACAGTGCCAATCTCAAGTCACCTTTTACTTACTAAAATGACTAAAAAAATGTCACCATCAAAAGCATTAAGAAATAATATCCATTTTCCTTAGCTATAAGTAGTAACAAGAGATCTGATTATATTTAACTCATTAACCAATAAGAGTAACCCACACACTGGAAAACATGGAGTCACTAAAGGTACAAGATAAGAGAAGCTAAAGAACACAAGGAACCTTGGGTTGATCTGAACTGCCAGAGCACCCACTACACACCCAATCTAAGTACAAAAAGCAGGCACTCCCACTCACCCATCTGAAGTCACATTCTACAAAGGATAGACAAAGGACATGCACATACAGATTGTCATATGGATGGAAGTCTATGTAGAACGAGTAGGAAAGAGGGAGGGAGTACAGGGTGGGACAGGGAATGGCTGTATTCTAATTTTTTATAGCAGAGGGGATTGAACCAAGGGGCCTTGGGCATGCTAGATAAGCATTCTACCACTGAGCTACACGCTTGTCACTGGTTGTCCCTTCAACAGAAAGCCAGAAACGGCTTTGTCAGAAGGTGATATGTGAGCAAAGATTGGAAAGGGCGGAAAGGATATTTGCTCTGGGGACCGTGAGCAGAGAATGCCTCACGCAAAAGCATAGGGAGCAAACTCAGTCTGCGGGGCCGACGGCCAGCTGAAGTGCAGTGAGGCCTGAGCAGAGGCAGGAGGGGAAAGCAGGGATTAGGTCAGAAAGGCAAACAGGTAACAACAGGCCCAACAAGCAGCAGGACGACAGCTTTCCTGCAAGAGAGATGGCGGGCTGTTAGAGGGCCCACAGAGGAGCAAAGGCAGTTACCCCACAATGAAGACTGACTGTAGGGGCAGAGACAACAGTAAGAGGCATCATTAGCAAGGCAATGGTGGCTCCTTATAGAGTGGGAACAGTGACTGTGGTAAACAGACCAACGTTACAGGGCATCTGATCACACTGTAAACCCAAGATTGTGAGCGCGGAAAAACTCTGTTGTGGTGAAGCTCTGCCCTAGCACACCGTTCATCCAAAGAGCTCTCTGTAAACACTATTAAATAGTCAGATCAGGAGGCAGAGCAAGCAACCAGTTGACAGTGAGTGAACATAAGGAAGGAGCACAGAGGGACTGAGATGAGACATGGAGTTGGTGACATCAGTGGACAGGAGGTCAGCTGGGTGCTTCCTCTCTAAGCTAGCAGGTTTTCATCCCAACAGCTGTGGTTCCTGAGTCTTCATGTGATAAATCAAACGTTGGGATTTTGTTTTAACAATAGACCAAGATGAGCTTCAAAGACAGCAATGAAAAGAATCAGGGTGACACATGACAGGATGAGAGAAGGAGCAGGAGACAAAGATCAACCCACGGGATCAGGCCCAGTACCAGGTCCTGGCTACGGAACAGGAGGAGATGGGAAGCGGCAGCTCGAGAGCCAGGCCTGGGTCAGGTAGGGGCAGGCTGCATGTGTGAGCGTGGAGATGGCTGTGTCAGAGCAGAGCTCGGTCAACAGCGCTGGTGTCAGCAGACAGGGCAGCTCTCATCTGTCCAGCGTGGAGAGGAACTGGACAGTGCAAAGCATTAGACACAGAAGTAAACAGAGAGGACCCAGAGACTGTATGTAGATGCCGGGACAGAAACCTTAAGTTCAGTTTGGTTTTGATTAGCTCAGCAGGCATTTGCCACCACGCCACCCTGATGCCTTGAGCTCAGTTCCCAGAATGAACTCACAAAGTGAAGAGAGAGAGGTGCCTAACCTGCAGGGTGTGCTCTGAGCTCCACTTTCTCACTGTGATACATGAGAGACAGTATGTGTGCACAAACACACCGCAAATAAATGTAATTAAGACACCAGCAGCAAACAAAGCCTTCAAGAGTGACATCTGTGTTCAAAGTCATAAGGGGAAAAAAGTGTGTTTGGGGCTGCAGAGACGGCCCAGTGGTTCAGAGCACGGGCTGCAGAGGCGGCCCAGTGGTTCTGAGCACGGGCTGTTCTTGCAGAGGACCCGGGTTCAGTTCCTAGCACCTAGGGAATCCAACCGTTTCTTCTAGCCCACATAGAAATAGGCTCACACCTGATAAACAGATATATATTCAGGCAAACATACAAAATAAAAATAAACTTATTTTATTTTTTTAATTTGAAAGGGCATGTTGATAGCAGAATTACTAAATTCTAGGACAGTCTGCATGGCAGTTCTATGGAATCCTTTTATTTGAAAGCCACTGATCCCACTTTAAAAGTGACATCAGCCAACATTGTGGATTAAATGGTCTTTCAGGTTTTCCTTTGACTCTAGAAGGGTACCAGGAAGACTAGAATCTAGGATTCCCTTAAACTTGTCAGTGGGGATCTGCAAATGAAGTAAGAACAGCTACGTGCTGATAAATCACGCTGCAGGCGGGAGCTCATGATTCCCACTCCTGTGAGTGCTTGAAAATGTCTCTAAAGTAGGAGTTGGAGTGGCCATCCCAGTGTTCAGGAGGCTGAGGTTGGAGGTCAGCTGGGACATCCAGCGAGACCCTATATCCAAAATCTAACAAGACAGCGATAGAGAAGGAACTGAAGTTATCAGAGTTCATAGGCCAGGCACAGTGGCAGATGCCTTTAATGGGGGTGCTCAGAAGGCAGAAGCAAGAGAATCTGAGTTTGAGGCAAACTTGGTCTACACAGTGAATTCCACAAGAGCAAGGGCTACATGAAGAGACACTGTCTGAAAACCAAAGAAGCTTATGGAGAAAATTTTAAGAGATGAGGGAAGCTATAAATGTGAAACTTTCTCTTGGGACACGCAACCCGGGAACCTCGAGTATAAAAAGACACGTACCGGGTTTATTAAATGACTCATCAGAGTCCCAAATAAGACCAGGTCTAAGGCCTGGAGCCTCTGAAGCTTACCTGGTACCTCTGACTCTGGATCCTGGGCAGGGACAGCACGATCATCTTCCAAGCAAACATCTCCTGGTATAGCTTGTACCTGCATTCTTCAATGGGTGGATTCAAATAGATTACCTGGTTTGTTATTCTTAGCTCATGAACAACATTCTGAAAAAGAAAGGTTTTGTTTTTACTCAGTAACATATTTCAATAAAATGGTTTAGATTCTTTACAACCTTCTTTGCCTAAATTATGACCTCTCTAGGTAGAACCAAAAGTCTGTCATATCAGATGCACTCCTGAGCTATTTCATATTTGTCCCTCTAAGATCACAAGAGGCTGGGGCAAGCCATCACTTTATCTGCTCCAGGTGTCCCGGGCCTGGGTCAGAATACACAGTAGGTACTCATGGAAATCCTCAATAAAAGTAGCTTGAGGCTTGAAAAGCAGTATCACTGAAGCAGTGGGTGGTGGTGGAGCACACCTTTAATCGCAGCACCTTTAATGGGAGGCAGAGGCAGGCAGATCTTTGTGGTTCGAGGCCAGCCTGGTCTACAGAGTGAGTGCCAGGTCAGCCAGGGCTACACAGAGAAACCCTGTCTCATAGTTCATCACACAGACAGCAGGCAAGTGAGAGTTCCCACAGTGTACATCTCCTGAACAGACTTTGGTGATTATGGTTTCCTGTCTTGAAATGATTTTAAGTTGACAGAAAGCACCAGGGGCTTCAGCAGCTTTGCTGACACTCAATGCCCGCCTGCACTCAATCTCCTCAACTCATGCCAGTCTCTGGCATTTTCTGCTCTGGTCAGATGCTCCCAAGACTGACTTTCCGTGTGAACCTCTATTTTTCTCATAAGTTTTCTGGAGAAAAGGCAGATGTGAAATGCCCTTTGTCATCATGAGACGGGACAAATGCGTGGTCACGCACACCACTGGTGGTGCTAACATTCATCAACTGGTTAAATGGTGTCTGTCAGGCTCTTCCACAGTAAGGGGACTTCTTCACAGGCACTCCTATCCAGTGCCAGCCCCAGTGCCAGGGATCTAGTGTAGGCCTCCTGCATTCTAAGCAAGCGCTCTAACACCTAGCTACACCACAGAGCTTACCCTGACAGGCACTTTTTTTGAGATAAGATCTTACTACTTAGGCTAAACTGACCTTGAGCTTGTGATCCCTTGCCTCAGTTTCTACAGACACTTCAGAGAGGAGGAACTTGTTTTGCCATACCCAGGTTAGTGCATGGAGATACTCACTTTGATCTTGGGCTCTCCACCAGGCTTGTGACTGACTTGTGGGGCATCTGTATCCATGTCGACTTCTGCTTTGTCTTCAGCTTGTCCAAGGAGAACCTGGGTCCAAGCTCGCAGGCCAGCTTGCAGGCGGACACCCAGAATCCTCTCAATCTACAGAGAAAACAGGGTCACTGAGTGGCTGCTTCTGAAGGTCGGCTCACAAAGTACACAATGAGACGGTGGCAGGTGTGCCAAAGTCGAGTGTCCAACTCCAGTCCTGTCTCACTCTGTGCCATGTGCAGCCTCATTAGGACTGTGTTATGCACCTTTGTGACTTGTGAATGGCCAGTCTCCTCAGCTCCTAAGTGACAAGTACTGCAGATGCAGTTAAGCTCTTGGCAGCCATTCCTTATGATGTAAAACTCACTTAAAGTGCTGTTTTGTGGAGCTTGAAGGTACCTCTAGAAGTGAAACTAGGAACACTGCAGCTTGGAGATAAAGACATTTTTCTTCAACAAGTGGAAGGAAGCCTTCTCTGTCCAGAACTGGGCTAAGTTTCTAAGTTCCTCTATGTGACAGACAGGACCCCTGCATGTCTTTGCCACCAGTCTGCCCTCCGCCATATAACTCCCTAGGAATGTGCTGAGGGCTGAGAGAGATCCACAGCATCTCCAGGCTGGTAACTTCCCTTCCTACCGTATCCTTGGTGTGGATGCCATTTTAAATTTAAGGGGAGAAGCAGGCAAGTTCAATCTGGGCCCTCTGCTATAAATGTCCTTGCCTAGGCCTCCCTAGCCACAGGTCCTCTCCAAATGAGTGAGAAAAGCTAACCTGGCCCTGGCTTCATCCTTCAACAGCCTTAGGTGTTGAATTTAAGGCAATTTAAGCCTTCAACTTAAGGACAGTTGTCAGAGAAGGGTGCCTGGAGGGCTAGTACATGAGGAAGGGATCCATGCTGAGCAAGACCCTGGAGTCCACCAGGGCAACACCACCGCCATCAAACAGGAAAATCAACAAAACGAACCAAACCTTAAGTCATATGAACAGGAGGGAAAGACCAATAGGAAGTTGTCAAGTGTCCAGGAAAAGGAGGAACTCTCCTCTGCACCCCACCCAACACCCTGTTCCCAGCTGAGAACTGCTAGGCCAGGGACCACAGCATTTGGCTGTGGCATTAGCTGAGGGATGCTAGAGGAGCTGGACAGTCAAGTAAATATCTAGGGAAAACCGCTTTCCAGACAACTAAAGGCCATCCCTAACAGGGCCCACAGGACAGCAGAGATCAGTGTCTGGCCGACCCAGCCGTACATACCTCCATGTCCAGCTTGTTGACCCAGATGGGCAGGTTGGAGTAAGAGTGCAGGTTTAGGTCGTCCACTGCTTTCTGCACTCTGTTCAAGATTTCGGAGAATGTCTTGTGATCATACATGCAGGTTTCCAAGGAACGGACTTCCAGGTCTATTTTTTCCTCAATGATTAGTAGGTCATCCACCTAGAGGAGAGTGCATCTAGTATGAAAACACTCACTTACTCTATGGCTTGCTCGTGTTCCTTTCATGAAGAACTCTGCTCAGCGTAGAGACGTCCCTCCATTAACAGCCAGCCTAGCTGCTGGAGTGAGGATGCTGCTTCCCCTGCATGGACCACAGAGGAAAAGGAGGGCCAGGAACACCGCCAGCATCTTTCTCCCTCTGCCTGCCCATGGGAACAAGCATCCTACTACAGGTCTGGAGACGCCTCTCCCTCAAGCTGTACCACATGCCTACCAGCCTCCAGTGTCCTCTTATCTTTGGTTTCTCAGGGTGTCACACGGCAGCGTTCCCAAAGCCCCACTCCGTCAGTCAACAGCCAGAAAACTCTCCTCCTGCAGCTCCAGGGGCTTAGCTTCAGTCTTACAGACTACTGTGGAGAACTACTGTGTTCCCTGACTTAGCGACTAAATTAACCATCCACGCTGAAGGTACGTCAACTCACCTTCTCTTGGAAGTTGAAAACCGTCTCTGCCAGACGCTGCACGTAGGGGTCGAGTTTGTAGGACTCCCACACCAACGCGATGCCTTCTGCGATCAAGGCCTGCACCTCCTTCTTCAGGCCGGCCACCAACAGTGAAATGGTGTTGCGCTCCTCCACCTTCTCACAGGTACGTTCGTAAGTCCGCACACTTTCAATCAGTGAGATGGCAAATGGGTAGAGCTGGTTGGCTTGGTGAGCCTTGTTCACAATTGCAAGAGGTACACGGAAGCCAAGCCACTTGAGGTTCCGGACTTCTTTGGAGAGTGTTATGATCTCTGGAAGGAAGTTCACCTTTAGCTTGAGGACGTTCCCAGTCCGGCCCCGCACACGAGCACTCTCAATGGTGAAGATGCGCCCTGAGACACCAAGGTTGCGTTGCTGGACCTTCCTCGCCCAGTCATCGAAGATTTCCTGGGTGTTGAGCTTCATTCGAAAGCTGTCTCCATCCTGCTTCAGCTTCTGCCCTTCCACGTGGTTCTCCCAACCCTTGCCCAGGACGTCTTCCACTCGCTTCATGTAGGCAGTGAGCTGTCTGTCAATCTGTTTAGCCCAGATGATAGACCCTGACACAGGGGGCAAGTCACGGACATGACTCATTTTACAAGCTTGGCTTTGTGGGTACTGGACCTTGAACTTGTCGTGCAGAGATTCGATGTCATCTTTTACACGTTGGATCAGCTGGGTCTGGTATTCACGAATGGCCCCTCGGATGTGTGGGCGGACAAACAGTGCATTGAACCTGGAGAAAATTCTGAACATCTCATTGGCATTCTTGGCTGTGCCAAGCTGATCTCGGAGGCGGGCGGTGATGCGCGTCTCTACACGGTCGATCCTCTCATCGTACCTCTTCATCGCAGCCTCCCAAGCCTCCGTCCCTTCTTTGGAAACATCCAGCCCATCTACTTCCTTGACATTCTCATAGGCCAGGTTCACCTCCTCGATGGCGTTGGCATCTGCAGCATCAAAGAGGACCTCGGCCACTTTCATGTCTTGGGGTTCAGGTGCCTCTCCTTGGTTCTGTTGTGCAACTGCCGTGACCTAAAAAAAGATTTGGAACAAAAAATATTTGCAAATGAGGGTTTTCTATCATAGGCACAGCACAGGATTCTTGTGAATACCGACTTTTAAACCTTCAGTACTTTATAATCACAATTCAACCATGAGCACACTATAAAGATCTCCCCGCACATTTCTGTCTTCACTGTATTTTTTTAAAGGAAAGAACTAGTGAAAAGGAAGAGGAAATGAAAACAGGAGTGAGACCGCACACAGGACTAGGACAGAGCTCAGCAACAGAGCACTTAACTAGCAGGCACAGGACTTTGGATTCAATCCCCCAGAATGGAACAAAACAAAAAATAAAACAAAACACCCTCCCCCAAAATCATACAAAGAAAAAAGGAACCACTGGATTGTTTTAATAAAGCTTAGAGATTGATTCCCTATAATTTACTATGGCTCGTTGCTGAAGGACTGTTGACATCACACACTATAACCTAATGCCCAGGCGTCTGCTCTGAGCTGCACCCATGTGAGCACACATAACAACACTCGGACACTCATAGTAACACAATGCAGCCTCAGGATCGAGGCTGACAAGTGACAAAAGGAAACTAAAGAAAAAACAGTAAGTACACACAAGGTGGTCAGTTCTTTCAAAGAATTAAAAAGAGGCAGCAAAACAAGGACTGTGTGAGCTTCTATGACAGACATACCTGTGGCCTCAGGACTCTGACAATGACAGCTCTCAGCTGTTCATGCTGGCGGCGGAACTTCCTCATCTGGTCGAGGCGAGCCTGAAGCTTCCTGTGAGCCGGGTTGATGCGCCACACCATCTTCAGGTTCTCCTCCCTCTTCCTCTTGACGATGTCTCTCAGCAGCACTTGGAGCTTCTCATACTCGTCATCCCATGTCTGGAAGACTTCGAAGCAAGCCACCATGACCTGTGGTACAATTGGGAGATGGCTTGTCACTAAGTCACTGATCTCACTGGCTCAGGGAGGTTTTCTAAAGACCCCGACTTACTTTTTCAAACTCTTCATAAGCTACATGCATCAACTTCCTAGTGCCCAAGACTTTGAGCAACTGAGAACTCAAGTCTCTGGAAATTGCCTCCACAAGACGCAGGGCCCGCTGAATGGGGTATTTTGTGTTTCGGATCTTTCTCAGATGTGTGAAAATTGCAACAAGTGCCTGCCTTATCTTGTCCAGCTCAGTGGCAGATAGCAAGTCATTCAGAGGGAAGTCTTTCATCAGAGGATTGTAGTCATTCACTGTTTCCAACGCCTGCTTAAGACCTAGATTGACAAAGAGGGATAATGGCTTTCATGTCAAGTAATAAAATCAAGTAAACTGTCTTAACTATGGAATGCATTTTGATGCTGAAAATACTTTAGTTATAGAAAATTATTCACAGTATTTCAAACAAACAAACAAACAAACATTTCTAGCGGACTCAGTTTTGGTTTTCTTAGGGTGTAGTTTAAGCCAGGTATAGTGGCATAAAGCCTTTAATCCTAGCACTTGGGAGGCAGAGACAGGTGGAGCTCTGTGAATTCAAGGCTAGCATGGTCTACAATGCAAGTTCCAGGAAAGCCAGAACTACACAGAGAAACCCTGCCTGGATGGTGGGAAGGGAGGAGTAGAGTTGGGCTGTAAAAAGGATTAGCAGTTAAGAGCACTGGCTGGCTGCAGAGGACCTGGGTTTGGTTCCCAGCACCCACATGGCAACTTACAACCATCATAAGTTTTCAAGTCCAGAGAATTCAGTATCTTCTGGCCTCAGTCGGCACCATGCACACACATGGTGCACATACACACATGTAGGCAAACATTTATATACATTAAAAGTAAACAACTAACTCTCCTACATCCTAACTTAGTGACAAGCCCATCTCTCAGGTAGCTTCCCTCACAGGGCTAACATTTTATATTTTGAATTTAGTACTGTCTATATATTTTACTTAACAATTAAATTTAGAGAAACTTCAGTGTTGTCAGCTTTGAGAACACTCACTCCTGGCTAAGTTTAAATGTGTCATTATGAACATGGAATCACAGGAAAAACTGGCTTTTGGTCTGTTTCTTCCTTTGACGTAAGATTTCTGACAGTATCAGGGAAGAAAGACTTCCAAGCAAGCTGGTGGTATACACTGTCATCCTAGTGCTGAGAGGTACAGATAGTACGATCAGGAGCCGACCGTCATCTTTGGCTATATACAAAGTTTGAGGCCAGCCTGGGCTATATGACAACTACATAAAAACCCATCTCAAAAAAAAAAAAAAAAAGAATCAAATGTACACATCAGTGCTGGTGAATGCCCAGTCAACATTTTTTAAGAGCCTGAGGAGCTCTACTTGAAATTTACTTACTTAAAACTTTGAGTACCACACTTTGTGGGGAGGAGATAAATGGGCCTTAATCACTTGATTTCTTGGAGCCTATAGAAATGCTTCACAGATATACATCTGGCCAAACATTTCTACGTTTAGTGCACACCAATGCAACTCCACTCTCACTGTTCCTACTAAGAAACGAAGTAGATAATCTACTACAGACCTGGGGACTGGACCCAAGACCTGTGTTTGCTAGGTAAGCGCTCTATCATCAAGCTATATTCACATCCCTTGGGTTTTTTGAAACAAGGGTCTTACTATGTAGAGCAGGCTGCCCTTGACTTAGAATCCTACCCCTACCTCCAAAGCTCTGTGACTAGGTTGGGAGATAGTTCAGTGCGAGGACATTCACTCAATACCTGAGAGACACTGGGTCAATTCTCCATGCTGGGGGCAGGGAGAGGAAGTGCTGAGACTGAGGTGTGGACAGCGTGCCCGGACTGCATTTACTGACCACGTGGGATAAGGAGGAGGGAGCAGAGAAGAGAAAGGAGCAGGAGAGAAGAGGGAAAGCAACAGGGCTGCCTCCTCCTTCCTCAGCATGGGGCAATGGCTGTCTCCTGGCTGACTGAACACTCACAACCACACACTGAAGAGACAGGAGGGCAAGTCCCAGGGCTCACTAGCCTCGGGCCTAGAAACTGCCTTAGTTTCTCAAAAGTCATGAGATGAAAGAAATTCATAGGGGAAGACAGCCCTAGACTTTTATTCTGTAGAACTGAGGGCAAGAGGAGAAAAGATGCAGGAGAGAAAAAGAGTTAAGAGTTAGAACAGTAGTGTTTAGGGCGTGTCCCTGGTGCAGTACTTGTCTGACACGTAAAAGGCTGGGCCTGGGTCTGATCCCAAAGTGCATCTACCAATTCTCATCTAAATCAGACTTTAAAAAGGATGGTCGGTAACTGATGCATCTGGGTTTTACCTGTGTCAGTGTCAAAACTGACAGTGGCGTGGAAGCGTTTGCCATGCTTCAAGATGTCCAGAGTTAGAAGCACCTCTGGGCTCTCCCGCTTCTCTTGGATGCGGTACAGAGCACGTTCCAAGTTTAGCCAAAAGCTGATTTCCTGCAAGGCAGTTCCTGATGCTGGATCTCGGTCAAGCTTCGTCACCTTTGAAGACAAGATGACATTGGCTTGATGGCAAATCTCAAGTTGATCCCTCCCTGATACAAGTGAAGGGTTTGGCTTGAAGCTTGGCAAGGTGGCTGCGCCAAGCGCGCTCTCTCAGTTCACAGTAATCTTACTGCTCTGCCCAGACTTTAGTGCTGCATCAACATCCCCAGGAGCAGCAGGGGCTCCTACTGTCAGTATCACAACAGAAGAACCTGGGGCAGCTTCCCACGGACATTAAAGGGCAAGCCATCTCACACCAGCTGTCAATTATAGTGCCCTTACCTTTTGAATTTCTCGGATCCACCGATTAACTCCAGATTGTAATTGGTTAAGAAAAGTTGGGTCTTCAACCTTATCACCAAAATCTGTGACTTTGGGCTTCTCTCCACGCTCATAGCACTGCTTTGCAACGTTGGTGATGATGGGATGGATTGGCAAGCTGATTTCTGGGATCTCGATATTCTGCTGCAGGTGAAGGAGTCCCATCTCCAGCTCTGCAATCTTCTTTTCAACTGAAGGAGCCATCTTATCACCATCCCTGCAAAGACGGAAGCATCTCAAAACTCGAGCAGCACCGGCCTTCAAAGCGCATTATGTAAGGTCTGTTAAGTGCCAGTGAGACACTGTTGACTCGATGGAGCCACGCTGCGGTGAGAAAGCAGTGCTTACCTGTCTGCTTTGCCAGACTCTCTGATGTAGGACTTAAAGAAAGGAGCCACTGCATTGCTGATGAAAGAGTGCAGTGTCTCATACGGCGAGTCTTCACTCAGAGTGAGGACTCGGAGCTGGGAAGACACCGGCTTATCTGCATCAATCACAGGGGCTCGCTTGATGAATGCCAAGCTAAAGAGAAAAGGAGAAAGCAGAGCAGACAAGTCACATTTTAAATTAGTTTTAAAAATTATAGTTTTTGTGTTGAAAACTTAAAATTACATTAAGAACAGACTGAGCTGGGTGTGGTGGTACATGCCTTTAGTCCTAGCAAATTTCAGGCCAGTCAGCAATACAGAGTGAGACCCTGTCTCAGACCAATCAAAACCAGACTGAATGGGTGCTTTTCTATCAGTGATTGTCCTTGTCCACTGTGAGGGAATGACTGTATCCTGTGTCTGGACACGGTTAGAGCATGTCCTCATGACAAAGGTAGCAACTGGGCTGGCAGAATTCACAGTTCTGGCTTAAAAACAACCCACTCAAGCCACTGTAGGCTGCACATCCATCCCACCTAAGGTGCACACGGACCTGTGAACTGTCATGTCAAGTCTATACTAAAAGCTGCACCCGCTGAACTGGCCACTGCTCCCAGCTCCACTTCTTAGTTTCTGAACTCTCTTCTCCATCTCTAGACACCACTTCAACTAGATTTCTTATTTCCCTAAATATATTACAAGGGTCAATGAGATGGTTTCGGGGGTTAAGGGCCCCCGATGTCAAGCCAACCAACCTGAGTTCAATCCCACCCCCCACCCCAGTCCTCCACCCCAGAACACACAGGGCGGAAGTAGAGGTAAGATTCCTGTAGGCTGCACTGTGACCTACCCAGTCACAGTGCTTTCAGTACTGCAGAAGATGGGAAATGGAAGGAAAGTTTGACCTAGGTCTTTTGCAGTGCTGGTCAGGAAGTGTTTTATCACTCCACAATGTGTGGCAGACAAGGGCAGATCCTATCTAGGAGTCTACCCACATCCACACAATAGCCACAAGTCTCCTATACCCTTTGTTTGTTTTCCTTTTTCTTCTGAGACAGTTGTTTTCTCCTATGGAGACCAGGCTAGCTCCAAGCATTAGATCCCCTGGTTCCAGCCTCCTAAATGCTGAGACTACAGTGTGTACCACTAGACCCTGCAACTCCTTTGTAGTCTTGGAATTGCTTAAGAAGCTCTGACTGCTAATGCAGAATAATGAGTTCTCACACATGGAAACTTGAAAGTTTCCATGAATTCCTACTGGATTCAAAAGCTGATATAAAACTTCCTGGAAGGTGGACAATCTGGCAACATGCATTAAAGACTTTAATGATGCCTTTCCTATGAATGGGTAATACGCTCTTGAAGGATTTACCCTGAAGAGAATCAGGCCTGTGCACAGGAGTGCTCACTACTCATTTATAATGACAAAATAAGATAAAAGCAGAGATTATTAAATCAAAGAAAACAATCAGATAGAAACCTGAAACTCCTAGTAAGTACACAGCAGCTCAAACATAAGATCAGTACCGTGTAGAGCAACTAAAACTGGAATGTTTCAGCATACACATTGATGCAGAGCATACACATTGGTGCAGAAATCTTGTTCAAGGTGTGCTCATGTGCAGTAGACCTGTGGCACGGCCTCACAGTGGCGTTTACATTACTTACCTGTTGGACTTCACCCCGTAATGAATGTCTATGTTGATGTTATAGGAAATGAATTCTTTCTCCTCTTCTCCTTCATCACCAACGTCCTCTATAAATCACAATAATAGTGTTATCAAATTCACACGGACATTTCTAACCTTTCAAGTCTTAAAGACTGATCCTCACCCCACCTCACTTCTGAAGTCGCAGGGTGCTGGCTCTACCTGCTTTTCCTGACTCCTAAGTTGGGTATTTGTTTGCTGTGTGATCTTGGGGACGAGGAGCTGACTCTGTATCTTCCAGGCAGTAGCAAGTGCCTGGGTTGTTGGAAGATTAATAAGAGAACATAAATGAAGTCTCAGATATGTGGGCAGTTCCAGTAGTTTCTGCAAAATTCTCACTGTCTCTGGCTCCAAAATACAAGTGTCTTTCCATGCCACGTGTGGTCTGCTCAGCTGTATATTCAGTGCTTACTATATGATGTGACGAGCATTTCCATGCCACACAGTCAGCCCGAGGCTGGCAGGGCTATGAGCCCTGTTTTTCAGGTACAGAGTGTAAGTAAATGATCCCTAAGATACTCAACTGGAAAGCATGGGAATGGAGAGGCCTACAGTTCCACACGAGCTTTTCACCAGCACATAGCAAGGCCAGGCCAAGGGTGAAGCCCACCCTGGAAGGCTGCTGATAAGAAATACCCCAAAAGCCAGTCACCCAGCTTTTCCATTGCTCTCTCAAGCACCTGTCCGTCTATTGTGGGCTGCACACAGAAGTGTCTCTTCTACCCAAGCTAACCAAAGACCATGAAGGGTCTACACAGCACACGAGCCACCGACAAGCTTACTGGAACTTAGCATACAACAGCCTCAAGAGGCATGTGGGCCAGACTTCTACACTAAAAATCAAAATTACAGGAAAAATTTGTAAAAATGATATGGGTGTGGTGCCACAGGAAGGCGGATCTCTGTGAGTTCAAAGACAACATGGTCTACATAGTTAGGTTCAAGCCAGCAGGGCTATATAGTGAGACTCTGTCTCAAAATAATAAGGCTATAAGATAATGCAAACTTCTCTATCAATAACGGATGGGCTGGAGATCACTGTGCTAAGTGAATAAACTGGCCTCTTATGTGGGCTCTGGGCTTAAGAGGGAGGAAGCCATCTTAAGTGGGGAGGGAGTAAAAGGGGTAATGCACATGTGAGATGGAGACATTTGGGGAGCAGGGAGATGGGGCTCAATGATAACAAAGTAAAATGACACCTGTGTACACACGTGCTGTGATGAAAATCATTTCTCTGTAAACTGACTTTAAAACAAAGTTCGCACCTAAAGGCATGATGTACATATGTCTCTATCAAGAGACATTTTTTCCAGACAACTGTTTTTGATATAATTTTAGAAAGGGGAGGAAGAAGTGGGGAGAACTTTCTAGTATGCCTAGTTCTACCTCTTGTTTTTTAAAATAACTACTATCATCATGCAGGAGTTGGCATCTTCCAACAGTACCCGGAAGGCCTCAGGCACACTGAGAACACTATATAGGCCAGTGCCCACCCCAGAGAATGCATGCCGCCTCTCCCAGGCCTCGGAGCCCTGCTCTTGACTGTGTAGGTACTCTGCATCGCAGCTGAGGAAGATGGTGTAGTGTAGGTACTGGATGTCGGCATCTTTCCACTGTGTGGCTGCTCCAGCAGTACCCAGTTGTCTAAGCCTGGAGCATGACCACCAAGGGCTGTTACCCAGGGCTATGGAGGAGGGAGTGCCCTGCACTGAGCCTGGGCCATTCATCCAGATTATGAAGTCATACTTTGCCAAGAGAGCGAATGTGTTCCTCTTGTGCAGAGCCCACCCTGGCCTGCCAAGTAAACAGCTTTCACATGCCTAAGGCGGTTTTTAATTTTTTTAACTTAAAACAAAACAAACTATTCAAAAAACCCTTTATAAATCAACTGACTTTCCAATCACTCAAATGTGGCTATATTATAAGATAACCCTGCTGTCTCAAAGTAGTCACACCTATGCCTGCAATCTCTAATTGCAAGCATAAAACAAAACACACAAAAACATGCCCTAAACTACAGCTGTCAAGGCAGTGGATTAAAAAATATTGCCTCAATGGGCTTGGTAGCCCAAGCCTTTAATTCCAGCAGAGGCAGGAAGATCTCTGAGTTTGAGGCCAGCCTGCTCTATACAGTGAGTTCCAGGACAGCCAGGCTGCTTACACAGGGAAACTGTCTGGAAATAAAAAAAAAAAAAAAAAAAAAAAAAACTACCAAAAAAAAAAAAAGGAAAAAGAAAAACAAATGAACAAAAACAAAAGTTAGACCAGAACAACCTGTCTCCTTCGGTTTTCTAAGCTTCCCACAAATACAAAGGTACATCACCAAATACCATTCAAGTTACATGGACAATAAAAGAAGATTCTGTAACCACCTCAAAGAGATGTTTGACACACTGAAAACTTTCAAGTATTTCCTCCCCCAGCGACCACCGTCACACAAGTGCAATCGCAGAAGAGACTAGACACAGGGTCTCAGTCTGCCGCCTGTGCTCCCTGATCCAACAGGCTCCACCACCCACGGCAGGTGTGAGTCAGGGCTCTGTGGCATACGCTGCAGTTCAACACTAGGAGCACTGCAGTGCGGCTCAGGAAGGCAACGCCCAATGACATAATCCCCAGACAGGAACAACTCCAAGACAGACCTGCGGCTTTGGTGAAATTCCAGCAGCCCTAAGAATAACTTGGGGAAGTCATTACCAGTTGATCAGAGAAACACATCTAGATCAGTCTTGTTATACAAATCCCTGGTAAATACAGAAATCAAAGTCTGAATATGCCCAAACTCCATTTACAGAATATTATGTTTGATAAATTATCAAATAAGCTTTTTGCAGGTCAAGCTTAATGGCATACACCTGTGATCTCAGCACTGGGGAGGAAGAGGCAGGAGGATTACCACAACTTCCAGTCAGCCTGGTCTACAAAGTAAGTTCCAGGCGAGCCAGAGTTACAGGTCA
Organism: Mastomys natalensis; assembly: GCA_021653895.1. Classification (NCBI taxonomy): domain Eukaryota; kingdom Metazoa; phylum Chordata; class Mammalia; order Rodentia; family Muridae; genus Mastomys; species Mastomys natalensis. The sequence continues at coordinate 465,865 of JAJTUV010000094.1, forward strand.
TCTCCAGAACTGTGTGTGTTTGTGGTGGCTCTCCCTTTTTGTCACTCTGTAAATTATTAATCTTCTAAATAGTAAAAAGAAAAGTTGGCTTTCTACTTCTATAAAAATGTTTAAAGTTGAGGAAGGACACTTGATTATTCATTGCTAATAATGGGAAGGCTGTGAATGCCTTCTAGCTAGAAGCTCCCCTACAGACACAACCTACATGTTTTATTAGGTACATTTCACTAAATCTCACATCAGTTTCCTGGTGTCTCCGGATTGCTGGTTAATACAGGTAACACAGGTGAAAAAAATCCAATGGCAGGGCTCAGGAGCGCTGCCCCCACCCAGGTCCTGGGCTGCATGCTGCGCTGGTCACACTGGTGGACACTGCCCAACCGGCGGCAGCATCTGGATGTGCATGCTTCTGCAGACAGACCAATACATCTTCAACTACCAGTGCACATTAGGAGCACACTGTGTCTTAACTGTGTCAACTGCTGTGTGACCTGCACTGCCCTCACCTCAGCAGCCATTTCTTCAAGTGTGCTGTCTGGGCAGCAGGAAAGTCCCTCCCTCCAACCTTCTGCTAACCAGAGCAAGTGAAGGCATTCGTTCGCCCTACGCCCCACACCAAATAACTCCTTACAGTTTCTTTCATCTTCTTTCCCCTTTAAAATCTAAAACAGACCAATACTGTATCATGATAATCACCATTGCCACACAGCCCCTCTTATGTGACAGCTGTAGCTTTATCCCTTTCTCATGTCTTCTCTGCCACCACCCCCATGCTGGCACTGGGCTAAGAGCTCTGAGAAAGGCAGGTTTTCTCAACCTGCGAGTTTGCACAGAAGCATCCTTTCAGGTGCTTAAGGAGGCATTACATCCCACTGACTTCTCGTAATGAACTTCAATGAACTGAAGTTTGTTGAAAAAGACAGTCACTAATGCCCCAGGAACTCAGTACTCAGGACTTCTCTTCTGGAGCCAAGGTCCCATACAGTCTAGCTGGCCTTGGATTCAGCCTCGAACTGATCCTCCTGGTTCTATCTCCCCGTGCTGGGACTATGGGTGTGTACTACCAGGTGCTGGGGATCAAACCAAACTCAGATACATCCCAGTCCCAGGGACTTAGTACTCTTCAGTCAGTACTAAGGCTCCACTCCTAATCAAGGAGCTCTGTGCAATTAGTCCTGGCTGGCCAAGGGAAAACCAGTTTTCTCCAATGCCGTCTCACTGGTAATCAACCACACTTCAGGACAGGCCTATGCCTAGAAGCAGTTGGCCAATAAAACAAAATCAATGGTATCTTTTGTGACTTTGTTTCATTTTACCACATTTTGGTATTTTCTGTCTTATTCATCTTTTGTTTTTGTGGGGGTTTTGGGATTTCTTTTTTGTTTTTGATTTGAAAGAGAAAAATCATAAAGCTGGAAGGGTAGGAAGGTGGGAGGGTCTGCTGAAATTGCGGGAGAGGAAAATAGAATCAAAATTATGGAAAAATGTCCTAAATTTAAAAAACAGAAAAAGAAACAACAACTAAATCCTCTTTCTAAGCAAGTTTAAACTTCTACATCCCAGCCTCCCTCTTCAGTAATGAATAGGGTGAACTGGTTTTCTCCCAGGGGTCTCAGCCTGCGGTGGACACACCCCTCCCTCACACATTAAGTACCCACTACACTGAGCACTCCCATGTACCTTGCTGCAGACCACCTTGTCCTATCAAAGTGTAGGCCTACCCACACAGAGACAGCTTGCCAGTGAGCCCAGGCTGACAGATTCCTTCTAGCACCGAGATTATGGGAATGGTATAGAAAGCTTTTCTTGTTGATTTATCCATTACTGTATTAACCATTTGAGATGCTTAGTCTAGAAATGAATGCAGGTTTTGAACATCTGTAGTCTGAACACTGATTTCAGGTTAGAGAGGCCAAAGTCATACTGGAAGGACCTCTGGCCCCAGCATTCTGTAGCACCTCAGGGATCCTCAGCTGTACTGTTTTAAAGCCATCAATTACTAAGTTTCATAATTCCTCTTAAATACTAAGTCCTTAGAAAAACAACTTCTGAAAGCCCCCAGAAACAATTTTCCTAAGTCTCCAACAAACTATGTTTCTATGAAACTGGGAACCATAAAAGGCTCTATGTAAAATACAAAAATATGAAAAATTCTTTTTAATTTTTAAGATTTATTTATTTTATTTATATGAGTACACAACCCCATCACAGATGGTTGTGAGCCACCATGTGGTTGCTGGGAATTGAACTCAGGACTTCCGGAAGAGCAGTCAGTGCTCTTAACTCCTGAGCCATCTCGACAGCCCAAAAAATTCTCTTTTATATTCCAGTTTCCAGCCAACTCTGCAATTGACTCCCCTCAATTACCTGCCCTAGAAACACTGGACTGCTAGTTCAAGACACACATACTAAGAACATTTCCAGTAATGAAGAGCGACTCCCAAGCCTCAGGATGCAGGGAAATGAGAATAAGTGTGTGGCATACCCCCACACACTCACACACTCACCCTACACACACACACACACACACACACACACACTCAGCACCACATCGCCCCAGCTGAGCACTCACAAAGCTAGAAGACACCAGTCACTGAGGCACAGCAGTTACGTTCCCACAGATGCCACCAACCCACCAGGGACAAAGCACAAGGAAAGCCTGCACAGGTAGGAAGAAGTGCTACAAAAACATCTTTACTGGGTAAACCATCCAGTTCAGGATCAAACATCTTTTTATCTAGAAGCAAACAATCTCCCTCGGGCCAGGAATTTCAGAAAGATTCCTCAGTGAAAAGCTGTAACTCACAAAAAAAAAAAAAAAAAAAGAAAAGCTGTAACTCACCTGCTGCTGCGCTATCAGAAGAAGCTGCTAAATCTCCATCTTTATTTTATACTTTGAGGAATTCGGTACTTTAACGCAAAGTTTCTAAGTAGCTGGGGTAGCTTTAAAAAAAGAACTTATTTTTAAAAAATGCTTCTATATATTTGGTATGAGTATTTAGAAATGTCTTTAAAGTAGAGTGGTAAAGAGAGGCTGGAGACCCAGCTTAGCTGTTGGGGTGCTTGCCTGGCATGCATGGAATCCTGCATGCTCTCCCCAGCACCGAGGTAAAAACTGATCATGGTCGTGAATGCCCTTAGCACTTGGGAGGTGGAGGCAGAAGATCAGAAGTTCAAGGTCATCCTTGGCTACATACAAGTTTAAGTTCACCTTAGGCTACCTGAGAATTTGGTTTTAACAAAAAGAGAGAAAAGGGAGGGGTGGCTCAGATTAAAAACACATTTCCCGGTTCAGGAAATCAGCCATATTATTAATCACAGTTGGTGCTATTTATTCACCTTTCACTGCAATCGACTATTGCCTGTACATATCTGACCAAGTGTGCAGAAGCCAATGTGAACTAAGAACTCCCAAAACAAAGCCCTCCTACCAAGGGCCCAGAGACTGTATAGGCCTAGGTTGCAGTTCAGTGTTAGACTGTGTGCTTAGCAGCCCTCAGGAGGAAGAGCTTAGGTAAACTGTGAGCTGAGGTCCTCCTGGTCCACAAAGCTTCAGGCCAACATTAGCTACACAGTGAGACTTCTCAAACAAGCAAACAACACGTGCAACATCCTAGACTTAATCTTCAGCACAGATAACACACATGCTAATAAGGCGTCAACTTAGATTTAAAAGGATGGGATGGGGTGGGGGGCTGCTGAGGGGAGACCGGAAGGGGGACAACATTTGAAATGTAAATAAATAACCAATTAAAAAAATTAAATAAATAAAAATAAAATAATCTTTCCCTATGTTTTCTGTAAGTGAACAAGAAATTAATGATATGCTAAATCGCTAGGAATACAAACAGGATTTTTATAAACACAGAAGAGTTATTTCAGTCTCAGATAATCAAATTCCTTAGTCAACTTTCAAAAGTGCAAGTCATTATGGAACCTTGCTGGGATGCTGGGTCATCCCGGTGCTGAAAGAAGTGTGTACTGTGTAGACACACCTGATCCATTCCACCCTTGATACAACATGAACAGATAGGAGAAAAACAAATCACTAATAACAGAGCAATGAGAAAAACTTGGGAATTGTTCCCCCACCCCCAAAGAGAAACCATGACTCATGGTTTTTGTGTGTTTTTTATATTGAAATCACTAATTTCAATACACAAACTGTACAACAAAGAATATAAAAAGATTAGCTAGGGCCAAACTACTCAAAAATCTATAAAAAACATAGGTTAAAATTTATTTTAATAAAATATATTTGCACACACCCCACAAAAGAGCAAAAAGTAGGGGTCAAAGGGCTCACAGGGGCTCTGCTGAGGCAGGAGGATTCCAGATGACTTTCATTTTAGGTATGTTTCAAATTTTCTACAGTTACATGGTCTTTTGAACAAAAATAAGTCTTCATGCAGGAATAAACACAAACTCCAAATGTAAAGGAAACAACCTTCAGCCACACTAAGACTAAACAGGCACCAGCATCACGGTGCGTTAAACAGTCTGTGTGGATGGAAGAAAAAGATTTTGCCGTATCTTCTAAGTGCAGGCCCAAACCAAGGCCACGTTGACACATTTTGTAATTAAGAATAGCCTTTAAGCGATACAAAGTCTCTGGAAGATACAAACTATCGAAAGGGCAGCAACACTGGTTTTCTAACGGAACCACACAGCCTTTGCAACTCTCAGGAACGTGTTAGCAAATATCCTCCTCAGACCACCTTCATTCAATCCCTAAGGGCTATTTCACTTAGATAGCAGACCTGGATTCCTAGGGAAATGCCACACCCATTCACCAATAGGTCAGACATGCTCCCCAGATGCTACAAAGTGGTTTTAAAGACTCAAGAAGGAAGGCATCCTGCAAGCAAGCTCCAGATTCCAGAGGAATCTAGGGATGTTGTGAGCGTCTCTACTGGAGGACACAACTGGAGCATGTCAGCTTCTTTGCCTCCTTCCCCCAACTCGTTCTGAAGTCTTTGAAATCAGACTTAAATGTTAAAGGGCTGTCAATTGGGTCATCTAAGCAACAATTTCAAGCCATGATCAAGCAAAACAAGTAATTGGATTGGAAACTGGTATGCTGAGTTTAGTCTAAGGTCCGGGACTAGTGACCTTGGACCAGCCACGGGACTCGGTTTCCTGGTTTGTAAAATAGGGAGATACACCCACTCAACAACGATGCTGTGAGGCCAATGGAGGCCTACGCGTAGGCAGCCATAGATAGCAGAGATGCTGGGTGCCCAGGGCTTACCCACTCCGGCTCCCACCATCCCACCGGTACCCGAGCCCACCCAGGGGTCAGCACCCAGGCTGTCCTAGACACATCCTTCCCAAAGCGAGCTAAGCTGGGACATGAATCGAAACCAAAAAGGCTCATGTGACTTTGGAGGCAGGGATGCGGCCCTGCGCCCAGCCGGGACCGGGAGACGCCGTCTCCACCCAACTCGGCCATCTTGAGAAGCCGCGGAGACAAAGCGACCCCACTGTGCGCGCGCTGGCGGTCCGGGCACCCTAGCTGCTCCACGCGACCGGGGAGGGGGGCGCCGCGCACCTTTGAGGGTGGAGCGCTCCACCAGGACCGTGTGGACCTGCGGGTCTGACAGGAACTTGCGCATCTGCTCCAGGGCGCTCTTCTCCTCCAGCGCCGCCTCCAGCGCAGCCGGCGCGTCGCCGCCGTCCTCCAGCAGCAGCGGCACCAGCTTACGCAGGTGCTTCTGCAGCACCGCCACGTCCGCCACATTCTGCACCGCCGACACCTCCAGGCCGGCCGAGCCGTCCTCGCCGCCGCCCGGCTCCGACATGGCGGATCCGCGGAAGGGAGAGAGATAGAGAGAGAGACAGAGAACCGAGAAGGGCGGCCTCCGGCACGAGGGAGCAGCGAGCGAGGGGAACCGGCGACAGAAAACGCTGTGTCCGCTAGCCCGCGGCCGACTGCGGACAGCGGAGCCGGCTCCGCCCTAAAGGCCGCCGCTCCCGCCGGCCCCGCCCCGCCCGCTGGCTGGCTGCAGCCACCGGCGCCCGCTCGCGGTCCGCGTCGCGACGTTACGCATGCGACTGGAGGCGGGGCTAGGTGAGGCGCCGCGTGGCCTTTTGGGAATTGTAGTCGGAGTGTAGGGCGGAACCCACTTCTTTCTGTCCGGAGTGGTCCGGGAACCGTGTCTGACTCCATTGCCAGGTGGCAGAGAATATCATAGAGCCAGGCCCTCAGACTCCATAAATAGTATATGAAGGATGCATTGACGAGAATTGACATTGAGAGTTCATCCTCTGCCCGACACTGTTCTTAATAGTTTATCTGAGTTCTCCCATTGAATGTATGAATGAATCTGGAGAGCCAACATCAACCTCTGCCCACTAGTTATTAGATACACATGGGAAGATGAAGACGTTTTTCAGAGGAGGTGAGGGGCGTGCCCACAGTGACCTCGCTAAACTGGCAAGGGAGAGGGTGGAAAGGAAGATGTTCTTAGCCGAGGAACTGGCATCTAAGGAAAAGAAGGTTATATATGGGCGGAGCAGCAACTGCAGGGCAGTCTAAGGTTAGGTTAAAAGAAACCTGGATGGTAAATAGCATCAAGCTGTAATGGGACCTGGCTTCTGAACACAGAGTCATTTACCAAGCAAGGGTGACGTAACTGTAAGAGAAGGACGCATAGAGAGTGAATCTCCTGACAACAGTATGCTCCTCCCCAATCCCTGAACCTGCACCACCACTCTGTGGGTTCAAGAATCTGGGTCAGCAGGAGGCAGGGGCTTGGATGCCTTTCAACTAAGTTTCCCTGCGTCTGACCCATCACCCCTCCTCCCATACACGGAGGACAAAAAGGCCAGAATCTGCTTACTTTCTTAGGGATTGTAAGTGGCCTTTGAAAGTTCAGGTCATAACTTGCCTGTTGGGTAGAAGGAACTAAGCCAAAGTGATCTTTAAAAATATAATAATGCTGAGTTAGAAAGCTGAGTCCTGATTGGTGGGACGATGATGGTATGATTTGATTCTCCCAAATCATCTTTGGAAAACGGGAGCCCTACAATATGCTTATTCCTTGCACAATTGCCCAGTGCCAGGTCCCAGAGGCTGCTGATGGAGCCCAGAAAGGACTCAGATGATTCTTCTAGAAGCCTGAGAGAGGGAGAGAGAACAGATAAATATCCCCATCCTCCCTCCATCTGCTCACCCCGGTATAATATGTTCAAGAAGTCGTAAAGAATCTTGCAGAGGTGAGAGGACAGACCCAAATCTACTGTGGTGAGTTGTTACTGTGGAAATGCTGACATCAGCAGTGACCGATACTGAAAGTCCACCTGACACTAGGTGCTGCGTTACTGTTCCCCTCTGCATAACCTGCAGAGATAGAAACAAGGACAAAAGACCTGAGATTCGGAAACCTGCAGGGACTTGGTGGGGGCGGGGCTGATAGCACACCGGCTGCACCGTGAGTTAGCATCTGGGAAATGCAGTCACTCAGTTATCCAAGGGACTCACTCATCTGCAACCTGGCTCCAAGTCAAGGAACAGATGACAGGCTCAGACTTTGGATTATTATTATTTCAAAGAAGACAGAAATGATCTCTTTACAAGGATTTACAAGTAAACCAAACCTGCTTGGTTTTTTTTTTTTTTTTAAAAATTGTAAATGTGTTTGTCTTTTAATACAGTGAGAATAAATTTCCAAGGGCAGCATCCCAGAGGCTGGCCAGGCGGAGACAGGGCTAACGAGGAAGCAGAGCTTGCCTGGGGGTGCCCTTCTGTATCGTGGCATAGGACTCAGCTGATCCTGGGTGGGGATGGGACCCTCCCCTGGCCTTTCCATAGTCTCCTGTTCACGAAAGCATCTCTTTCAAGTGTTGAGAGGAGCTGGGAAGAGCATTTCTTTCCTGATATGGGACCCTGGTGGCAGCTAGAATACATTCAATTTTGTCATGAATTTGTGAGACACTGTGTAAAGATCGTACCTGTTCCTATCATCTCTTTAAAATCCCACATGAAATGCTGTTGAGATACTTGGTGTCAGGACCATTCTTATTCTGCTCTCTCTGTCAAGCCCTGTCAAGGGAGAGCACACAATCCCTCAGTGGGGCCATCATCAAACCAGCATCATCAGGCGATGTTTCCATATACCCCCTTCTCTGAATTCCATACTGGATTTTTTTTTAAGGTCTTGTCATATAGCTTGGGTTGGCCTGGTACTCACTATGTACATAGTTGTTGGGAGCCGACTCCTAGCAGAGAGCGGCTATCATCTTTGCAGCCATCTCAGGCCATATACCGTGACAAGAGACTTGTTTTTCAACAGCCCACAACAGCTGAGCACACTCTGATAAATATTTTGTTTTTCCTCACATATCTTGTTTTGCTGTTTAGTGCCCCCAGCTACAAGGAGCATGTGGTATCCACGGCTGCAAGGCACGTGGAAAACCATATAAATACCCAGGATTTCCTTTCAATAAACAATACTTGATCAGACCCTCCGTCTTGTCTCTATTCTTCGTCTCTCTTGCCCCTCTATCCCCACTCTCTCTCTTGCTAGACTCTGTTGACTAACCCATGGACCACAGCAGTGCGGGTCAGGACATCTGGCGTCCCAACGTGGGGAACGGACCAGATTACATAGTACATGCTGACTTCAAACTTGAGCAATCATCCTATCTTGGCCTGTAATTCCAGCCCTAGCAGTGTGGAGTGCCCTACCATACCTGGTTCATGTTGGGCCATTCCTTCATAATCAACCCCACTTCTGACAGTACTATTAGGCCTGAAGAACACCCAATACTTAATGTGTGTTCCCAGTCCGGGAATGGGAGCAATGGGAATGGTGGGGCACATAAATGTTTCATTGAGTACACAGAGGTTTGGACCTTCTCTGCCCTACCTTCAGACAGACTACACACCATTTGGGCTGCTAGGCACTGCTGGAGGACCAGCCAGCATTTCACCTCACTTCAGGAGGCTTTTGATGAAGCTTGTTCCAAAATGTCATCCTCTTTCTGTCTTAGTTCGGTGTTAAATGGGTCTCAGGGTAAGGATTGAACTGGATCCATCCGGGTCTTAGAAGTTTCAAGACCTGAAGGTTAGAGTTGAAGACCAAGGAAGCCGTGCACTGTTAGGAACAGAACGGTCCATTTGCGCCCTCTGGTGGACATGAATTTTCTCACTTTCGGGGGCCTTCTTTCTACCCCCACCTCCCCATCCATCTGCTTGGCATCACATGGTTACCTAGCAAATGCCAGCCTGTGGTTCAGCCCATATTCCACTTCCCACAGGGAAGATTTTTGAAGACTGTCTTCCTGGGCAGAAAATTTACCCAATGTGCTTGGTACTGCCTAGCTCCTCCCCTTTCTCCTCTAGTAGAACCAATCACATCTCTTACCAAAACTGTGTCCCCAGCTAAGATTATTGCTTCCTGGGTACCCATCCCCCTTTCACCTTATGCCTTCCAGCAAAATCCTTGGGAATAATCACAATGAGTCCTGCCCTGAACACTTCCAGCTCTCCTATTGTCGTGGTTTGAATATGCTCGGCCCAGGGTGTGGCAATATTGGAATGGGTGTGGCCTTATTGGAGGATGTGTGTCACTATGGGGATGGGCTTTGAGGTCCTATACTCAAGCTCTGTGTGGAAGAGAACCTCCTCTTAGCTGTTTGCATTAGCCTGTCTTCTCCTGGTTGCCTCCAGCACCATGTCTGCCCACATACTGCCATGCTTCCTACCATGATGATAATGGACTGAACTCTGAACCTGTAAGTCAGCTGCAATTAAATGTCCTTTATAAGAGTTGCCTTGGTCATGGTATTTCTTCACAGCAATGGAAACCCTAAGACATATACCCAGTCCTTATGTTCCCAGCAAGTGTCTTGGTCAATATCACCAGCCCTCCACACCTGGACAACGCCAGTGGCTGGGTTTTGGTCTCCTCTTGCTTGACACACTGAGATACTTGGCACAACCGTCTTCAGAGCTAGGCTCTGCTGACCCTTTCTCTCCCTCCTCTTAAGGAGGCTGTGGCCCAAGGCTTACCAATATCCCCCACCGTCCTTACTAATTGTCTATACTCTTGCTCTGTTGATTATTGAGAGAAGTGTTGAAATCCCTAGTGGTAATTGTGGCTTTCTGCAATTTCATCTCTTAGCTGTGATCTCTGGAATTCTTTTCCTATTTGCTGTCATCAGCCAGTTCTGATTTTTAGCCTCTTCATCAGTTGCTCATTTTCTTTCTTCTGGCTCATATCGGGGAGCTCTGGGAACATTTCGAGTGTAAACAAATAGTGGGTAATGGGAGGGGCTGAGGGGCTGTGTCTTCAGATCACACCTTGTCTTCTTGTGTGAGCCAAGCAGTGCACCGTGGCCACAGTCCCTCCCCCTAGAAGGTTTGGTCTGTTTTTAAATTTCTTTCCCCCTTAGGTAAGCAGTCACCTTTCTCAACATCTTTTGCCTTTCAAGCTGTTGTAGACTTTGGCTCCTATCAGTAAAAAGTCCCATATCTGAATTGGGAAGTGGCTCATTAAGTCTGATGGCAAGGAGAAAATCCTTTATCAAATCTCTCCACAATCAAGGAGGGGCTCTCCCTCCTCTTTAGGCAAGTATGTGGCTGGATGACATAGTTGCCATGTTCTCAGATGAGGGGGTGGCCTGGCATTACCCTTGGATGGTCAGGACCAGGTGGTCTTGTAACTGCCTTGTAGTGCAAGATTTCATCCTTTGTGGAAGTTAACAGGGGTGCTTCCTTGGTGTCTTTACAGAACTGAGCAGGTCTTGCATAAGGGCAATGCAGACCCCAATATCAGAGCGTTATAAACAGGAGTTGCTGTGTACCTCACCTGTGTACATATGCACATATATATGCAAAACAGTAATGCACATAAAAATAAATCATTTTTAAAAATTCCTAGTCTATCTATTTCTCTAGAGGCCAATATGAGTGCCTCAGGATCCTTTTGAGGCTTTTATTTGGAGACTAGTGTCATGTCCTCAGTATCCCATTGAGGCTCTGGATGGGATGCCATCTCCTGCAGAGTGGTCAATCCCACAACCAGTGCTTCTTGTCTATCCTAGGGGGTCCTTACCTGGTCTGGACATCCAATCTAGTCCCATCCTCTTCCAGTCAGAGACTCTGGTCCTGCATTTCACGGTTCCCTTGGTCACTGAGAGAGGTCCCTGGAATCCAGTCCAGGGTGTGTACTTCCCATTTCCAGAGACCATCAGTGGGCTAAGAGGCCCAGGAACAGCAGTCTCTTTGGGACAACTGGGTTGTCGTGAGATCTTGCTGGGCCTCCAAAACCGTTGTGGGATTTTTTTCCTAAAATAAGCACTCGAAGACCAGTGATAGTGAAAGATGTCACCAGTGGACTGAAACAGGTGGCTTCTGACTGTGAAACCTTCCTTCCGGTGCAGTTTACATCCTCATTTCATACTCTAAAACCACAAGGTGGGGCAGGCGGGCAAGTGAGATTTTACAGGTTATGTGGCAGTCAGCAGGTTGCTAAGGGCAACGCCCCATCATTGCAGGTATTCCTCCAGGGCTTTTCTGTTGCAGGTAGCAAGTGAAGTCACTCTTGGCAAATAGGTAGTACAAGCAGTAAATCATCAAATGAACCAATAAATCAGTGTCTAATAATTGGTCTTTTATCTTATTTTACATCAATATAATTATGCGATTTAATTCAGTTTCCTGTAAGTGCATGAACTTTTCAGTTTCAACTCCAGCACTACATAACCCTGCATGTTTCTAAGCCTAGCACTGGAAGGTGGGGACGGGGCGGGGGGGGGGTCATGACCCTAGCTGCACTCCTTCCAGGTCACTCCTAGCTGCACTACCCAGACTTGCCTACAAGAGACCACCCTTGCCTCCCTCAAAACAACAACAACAAAAAAATCTATAAAACAAAACAACAAGCTAAACCCCATTGCTGAACACATTACACACTCACAAACAAGGTCCAGAAGCCCCCTCCCCACGGACTAGCTTTCATGGTACCAGAAGGCACCACACAAGCTTCCAAAGGAGGGCGGCAACCCACAGTCCTACCCAAACTCTGATGCCTGTGGACCACAACAATGACCAGCATGGCATGATAACCCCAAGGGTGCAGTAGTGGCACCCACACCTTGGCAGTTACTAACAGCTCTCTAACTGGATCTAAGATCCATTCAACAAGATAGAGAATGTGCCACATACTGGAAACCTACCTATTAAGTGCTATTGAATTCATTGGAACATACTTTTAATAGTCCATACCCACGCTCCACCTTTGATGAGGCAGAGGCAGGTGGATTTCTGAGTTCAAGGCCAGCCTGGTCTACAGAGTGAGTTCCAGGACAGCCAGGGCTACACAGAAAACCCTGTCTTAAACAAAAAACAACAACAAAAAATAAAATAAAACAACCCAACAAAACATTTGTCCTTATACACACACATAAGTGTGGTCCTCATTTTAAAGGAACTTTTTGCAAGAGATGGGGATCATTATGGAAAAAAAAAATCACAACCAATCAAAATTCAGAATTGTGGAGCCCAGTGCCAATGGATACAGTGACATAATATCCTGTACCTAAGGCTCAGGGAACATTATAGAATGGAGGGTGGAAAGCCTGTAAGAGCCAGGGGAACGGGGTTTTCTGTGGGACTGTGTCTCCTAGCAATGCCAGAAACTACATCCATAAAGTCTCACAACATAAGTGCCTAGACATGAGGTCAATAAGTAGGTCACCAATAGACATGACCAGGTGAGTGGCCTTAATCCTACACAAGGAACTACAGGCAACTAGGGAATGCTAGGATGGGAGACATAGTCTTCCCTAGGTGACAGTTTGTTTTTATCAAAAACAAATTGTTATCCAAAGCCCTGAACATACATATGGCTAACATACAGATTGAGTGGGTTATATTCAGGAATGTGTATATTTATACATACATGCATGTATAACAACTAATGAAATAAGAGGCCATGAATTGGAAAGAGAGCAAAGAGGGGTCATGGATTTTTTTTGGGGGGGGAGGGGAAGGTGATGCAATTTTATCATAATCTTAGAATAAAGTGAAACCCAACATTTGAGGTTGATCTCCAGGACACACAAGCTGTCTGCCCCCCTCCACATGGGTGGTATGCACACACTTATGCATGCACATGTACACACTACACAAATAAATGAAAATTTAAAAACTAAGTAAGAGTACTCACAATGTGACTCCAAGTTACAAGCAGGACTTAACTCCAGGTGGAGTGCAAACACAGAGGCAGGGTGAGCCTGACCTTGATGTGCACCTAGAGACCACTTCCTATCCAGTACCACCTAATAATACCATAGGCATAAACTAATACCAGCCTATTCCTAAAGGTAAAATGTCACCATTCTCCAGGCTTATCGAAGCAGACTGAAAAGATGAGCATACAAACAGCAGAAAAGCCAGGTTTCAAAATAGACCGACGAAGGGTCCCCACGAAGGGCACAGTACCCTAACATGGACCCTGTAATGAGGGTGCCTGACATCATGATGACCATCCACTGAAGCAGAGACCTCAGAATCTTACCTAGGGCTTCAGGCCAGGCCATCACCACCTACTTGAACTGCCGTCAATCACCTATCCACTCATGCAGCTACACCTGAGGCTTAGACCCCTGCTCTCTCAGGTTCTGAGCGTTAGGTCTCCAACAGCTATCCACCTGGACTCCTTAAGCCCTAAATACTAGATTTGTGGCAGGTGGTGATGGTACGGCCCCTTAATCCCAGCACCTGGGAAGCAGAGGCAGTTGGGGCCAGCCTGGTCTAGCATGAGTTCCAGGACAGCCAGAGCTACACAGAAACCCTGTCTTGGAAAAACTAACAGACAAACCCAAGCAAACCAAACCAACAAACGTTGCATTGGTAGTAGCTATCTGCCTCTGCCTCTAGGAAGGATCACTGAACTCTGACCTTATATAGCCATCCCATAATATGCACTGCAGTGTGAGGGTAAAAGTATGACCCAGAGGTATTAGTTATTCAGAAGTGAAAACAGGACGACTCAACAGATCAAGTCAAGAAAAGGAATGTAGACTACCAATTTATTATCAGGAAATTCTAACACCATGGAGAAGAACTGTGTCCATGTTTCTGACAGAGCACTCCCAGCACCAGGCTACCTTCCGGGGTTACCAGTATCTTGGGCAGGAAGCAGTGGGCAATAGACATCGTTAGGGCTTCCTCGGAAGAGGCATGGCTACGAGCCTGGAGGGAACCAGCACAAATTTCCTACTGTTCTTGAGTCAGGGGCAGAGTCAAAGACAGGCAGTTTATTAAAAAGAAAGGAAAAAGAAGAGGAAGGAGGAGGAAGGAAGGAAGGAAGAAAAACGAAGGAAGGAAGGAAAAAGAAAAGTCAAGCCAGGCCACGAGTTGCACGCCAGTATTCTTAAGAGGGAGACGCAGAGAAATCTCCAGTTCAAGGTCCACACAGTGAGTTTCAGGAGCCAAGGAGAGGCCCTGTTTTATAAACAAACAGGCTAATCAAGGAGAGACCCTGTCTTATATAAATAAATGAAAGGAAGGAAAGGAGGGAGAAGAAGAAGGAGACAGTAAGGAAGGGGAAAACGGATGCTCAAAACCCTTATCTATGTGAGTTCTGGTCCTCCATAATTATTTACATAGCAAGCGCCTCTACCTATCTATGTTACCGTGTGTTCGTTACACTCCACCTAGGTGCGAAGCGTTTGCAGTCCCTGCTTACTGGTTTCTTTCGTGTGTTAATCGGGATGCCGTTATCTTCTCCGCATCCCCAGGCTCCCAGCTACTTCAGTTCTCAGAGCTGCTGCAGAGCACAGGCTGGTTTTGTCCCACCCACGCTACGGCCACGTCTCGGGGGTCCTGGACGGGGTAATATGGGACCCTGGTCACCAACCCCGTCCTTAACTGGAAAGTGGCTGGCTGGAACCCAGGACCTGCCGTTCAATTCCAGGAGCACCACTGTCTAGGTCCTGAAGCTACTTCTGCAGAATGGCAGATCGGTCACGTGTCGCCAGGGCGCGGTCACGCGTGACCTCGTACTATCACGTGAGTCCTCAAGCCAATCACCGCGGCCTGGAAGAAGGGACATTCCGATTGGCTCATTCTCCTCCCGTGATCCTCGCGAGATCAGAGCTCCTCGGCTCCCGATTGGCTGACGCGTTGCGTCATTTCCCTGCGCCAGCATTCAGGTTGAGGTTCTAGTACGAAATCTGTTTGCGGTCTCCCTGTCCTGTGGGCTGGGGCAAGTTTCTAAACGTGGGTCCCGGCTGTCTACGGTCATCCCTCCCCTCCCGCCAAGGGACGCGGCCCCTGTGCCTGTTTCCTCTATACGCCGCAGCCTTGTCCTAATCAGACCGCGTTCGAGATGCTGAGCCGAGGTTTCCTGTGGCTTCCTGGCGCTGTGACTCATCAGTCACGTGCGCTTGGAGGCTGCGCCTGCTTGTCCCTGCGGAGATGGCGGGTTCCCTCCCTGGGCCAACCTTTCCCTGCTGTCTTGTTCTGGTGCAGCTGTGCCGACGAATATCCTATTTATTTTGAACTCTTCTCTGCTTTTTTGCATACACTTCATCTCATTCCTACAGACACTCTTGGCTGTTATCCGCTTGCTTTTTGGTCTTGATACAGGGAGATGAGTCTCAACTCTGATGCTTCTGCCTCCACCTTTCAAGTGCTGGGATGAAAGGCGTGGGTCAACACGTCCATCTTACACACATACCCACCTTTGATTGTGTTAGGGTAAAAAATTAAAAACATCTTGAGGCACAGAGCAAGGAATTCATGGTCAGCAGAGGCCACTAACAACTTGTTAAAATTAGCCATAATAATAATAATAATAATAATTTTGAGCCTCTTCAGGGGCAGAGTGACCAAAAACGAAAAAGAAGCAAGGACGCAAAGACATACAAGTCTAAACAAGAAAATGAGTAGTGGGTCATCTGGTACTCTTGAGTCCAAAGATTCATGGTCAAAAATAACTGGTCTATGCAAATTGCTGATGTTTAAAATATCCAATTATGTGTAACCGCGCCAAATCTCCCTGCTCTTCCCACCCCCTACCTATAAAAGTTCCCAACTTCCTGGGGACATGGTCGAATCCCCTGTCTCCTGCGTGAGATATGATTCGAACCAAGGGGCCCATCGATATTAAAAAACTACCTTTTTGCTAATTGCATCGAGATGGTCTCGTGTGTCCTTGGGTGGTAAGCCTATTCCCAGATCAGCGTGAGGGACTCCCCCTTGTGAGGCCCTTTCATTTGCTCGCCTCCCCACTTGGATTTCGCTGTTCTTTGCTGACCCCATATTTATCTATACATGCGTCGATCAGACTTGGAGACAGAGAGTGCTGGAGTGGGAGTGTCCCACACGGTGCCAGACTGGGGGTACATCGATGAATAGGGTACTAGGGACATTGCTTGTACAGGGCTCATGGACTAGCCTGGGGTGACTGGTTGGAGAGATGGTTTTGCAACGTCCTTCCTGGCTGCAGTGTGGATTGTTTGAGAAGGAGTTGGGCCGGTAGGAAAAGAGTAGACCCGAGATGAGTATGAATTCGAATTTTGAGTGTGTGCCAGAATCCTTCTAGTTTCAATTTGCCCTTCTTTTGTGAAAAGGAATTGGGGGGCTAGGGAGACCGCTCAGCAGTTAAGTGCGTGTTCAACTCTTCCAGAAGACTGAGTTTAGATTCCCAGCATCGTGACAGGCTGTCTATAACCTAGTCCCAGGGGATCCAATACCTCTTCTTATCTCCGTGGGCACTTGCACTCATATGTACAAATCCACGAATAGAAACAAACACATTTAAAAAATAAAATCTTAAGCCGGGCAGTGGTGGCGCACGCCTTTAATCCCAGCACTTGGGAGGCAGAGGCAGGCGGATTTCTGAGTTTGAGGCCAGCCTGGTCTACAGAGTGAGTTCCAGGACAGCGAGGGCTACACAGAGAAACCGTGTCTCAAAAAAACAAAACAAAACAAAAAAACAAAAAACAAACAAACAAAAAAAAAAGCTTAAAGCGTCGGAGTGTGCTCTGGGGTATTCTCACTTCTCAGCTCACACTGTATCTAGCAACACTTCAGGGTGAGGATAATTCCTGGTTTCTGTTTCTCAACACGGAGAACAGTGCTACTATGAGTAGCTGCCAGCTTACAGCTCAGTCTATGTGAATTTTGCTGATGGCTACATTTCTAGAAGCAGAATTGCAGAGTCAAAATACCTGACACCCTATAGGCATGGTGGAATGTGTTTATAATGTCAGCATTCAGGAGGCTGGGGTAGTAGGATTTTGAGTTTAAGGTCAGACTTTCTACATGGTAAGACTGTCTCAAAATGTTTTCAACACTTACCTTTTAAAACTCAGTTGCACTTTTTAAGGGTCCTACAAATCTGCAAGCCACCAACACTAAACTGAAATGACCCACCCTTCTTCACCTGGCACTGGGATTCCTTCTTATCCTTCCAGAAGCATTAACTTCTGGCCCTGAGATCTGGATAGCATGGTTATACTGCCAGCAGGAGCCCCCTGCTTAGCTGCCTCTGCTGGCTTTGCACTCTCCTCTCTGTAATCTTCCTCACACCTACATGGGAAGCCTGTGCTTCTGGCAAGTAGGTGGAGCTGGAATTGCTACTTTGTGTGTCTGCCTTCAACCAGCTCCTTACCCTCCAGCTACCTGCAGAGGGCTAGCTGGAAAGCAGTGGGGTGCTATTGCCCAAGCCAGCGGTGCTTCCTGCAGCCACAGTTCTGCAGAGCAGTATAGTAATGACCTATTTGATGCCTTTTCATGGCTAGAGGGAGCCCTGTCACAGGAAATGGAGAAATGTCAGCTACCTCCGGTAGATACCTTCCTGGGATGCAGGTGGCATCCCATGGAAGATCAGGCTCTTGTCACCACTTAAGAGACTTAAAGAAAAACCTATTTCTTAGGGAGGTGGTATACAGTTGTTGGGAGGTTTAGGTTCTTCCACACTCCTGAGACCAGGAGAGAATACCATTGCTTTCATTTGTAATTCATGACCACAGCCTCATTTTGAACTAAGATGCTCAGAAACATCAAATCTCCCACCCTTTTTAAAAACAACAGCAAACCAACCAACCAACCAACTAACCAACAAAACTTTCTATTTAAATGGATCAACTACCCATACTCCTGCTTAAAACCAACTCTTCTACTGATATTCTGATTTTAAGGCCTGTATTCATTTCATGAAGGGAAGTCAGAGCAGAAACCAGGAGAGAAAAATCATAGAAGGCACTGCTTCGTGGGTCACTGACTTGCTTTTAAATTTTTAGGTTTTTTTTTTTTTTTTTGGAGGGGGGTGGGCAGGGCAGAAGGGCAGGTTCTAGAACTTGTTCTGGAGACCAGGGCAACCTTGAACTAACTCACTTTTAAAAATACATTGCAGCCGGGCGGTGGTGCGCACGCCTTTAATCCCAGCACTTGGGAGGCAGAGGCAGGTGGATTCTGAGTTCGAGGCCAGCCTGGTCTACAGAGTGAGTTCCAGACAGCCTGGGGCTACACAGAGAAACCCTGTCTCGAAAAACAAAAAAAAAAAAAAAAAAAAAAAAAAAAAAAAAATTGCAGAACCACCTAGCCATGGGTGGTGCTATCTTTCACCTTCAGTTACCAATCAAGGCAGCTCTTCACAGACCAAGCTACAGAACAACCCGATAATGACAATTACCCAGCGGAGCTCCTTTCTCAGTAACTGAGATATGCTGAGTTGACATTTAATGATAACTAGGTGCCAGCCAGAGGAGGAGCTTATCTCTTAGAAGAGATTTACACAGTTCTAGCAACTCAGACCACCTACCTTGCAGAACACTGGAGTCTTGCCAATGATGTGTGGGACCACACTTAACCAGAACTGCTTAGTTACACATACCTCTCGTCTTCTCTTTAAACCTCGGCCTCCTGTTAGCACTCCAAAGGTAGACTTGAGGGTGGGAGTCAGCAGAGATCCTGTTTCCTTCCTAATGTGACCACATTGAATCTCATCTCCTCTGTGCCTCTTTACTAGTTCCCAACTAGTCTCTTTAATCAGCATACTGAAAATGAGTGGGCAAGCCTCGATTTCTAGGGCCGCTAGGGCCCAGGCGTTGACACTGACCTCTCTGGTAACATCCACAAGCAACACATACACCATTTTCTGCTAAACACAAAGGCATCTCTAGTAAGATGTGAGACCCCCCCCCCTCTTCTCCCTCTATGCTGCTTCTCCCATTCCCCTGTTGTTTGGGTCCTCGCTCTCTTGGTTTTCAAGCACTTGCTGCTGGCCTCTGTGATGCTACAGCTCCCTGAGTTACCCTGCTTCATGACCACACACTCTTGATCCTGTATCTGCATGTGGAAGTTGTCACCTTAGCTTCTTATGCAGATGCACGAACAGGTTGCCCCTTTCCAACATAATTCCACATTGCCCACAAATCTGCCGATCTGCATCCTCAGACACTCCGTCCACCATTTCAAGAACCTCCAGCAGGAACCAGCTCCGTCAACAGCACTTGGGGTAGCTTCACCAACTGTGCCAGTTTCTTTAATGTTTGCGTTCAGTTCTCTGAGGAGTGTCCGTTCTTCATGTGGAGCAGCTCCTCAGCCCCTCCCTGACCAGTCTGTCTCAGTCCATAGTAACAAAATACCATGGTCTGTGTAATTTTAACATCCTACTTTTATGTGTATGGGTGTTTTGCATGCCCCCTCCCTGTGTGTGTGTGTGTGTGTTGGGGTGTGTGTGTGTATGTGTGTGTGTTCCACATGCACATGTTGGGGTCAGAGGGCAATTGGCAGGGGTTGGTTCTCTCCAGCCACAGTCTAGAATGTAGAGACTGAAGTCAGGTCATCAGCCCTGTTCACAAGGACATCTACCCAGTCAGGTGCCTGTTTCTTCCTGGGCTAGGACAGCCCTGTCTTGGACTGTGCCCTTCCCCTCTCCTCAGTGGCCTCTTCAGTTTCATTTCCAGAGATTTCCATGTTCCCAGATAGGCTGCAAAGCTGACCACAGGCTCTGGACCCTTCTTGTTTGCCTGGGGCTGCATGGTGAGAAGAGCTGTGCATATGGATGAGGAGACCTATGCACAGCTTTCTCACTGTTGTAGGCCAAGCTCACAGACCTCCCTGTACTCTATTCCTCTTGTGAGACAAGCTACTGGGAGACACTTAACTTTCCCCCACAGGGGACTGGCCTTTGTCTCCAGCTCTCAAAGGTAGCAGCTATGCCATGATTATCTTTCCTGATAAGAATGCTTTTGGTTCTTTTGGGGACTGGGGCCATGATGGGTATACCATGCTGATAATATGGTCTGAGTGGCGGTGGTGAGATGGCAGGGGGCAGGGGGTTAGTGTCATCTCTACTCCTGAAGGGGATGGATGCTAAGGCCAGACTGTAAGTGCATCTAACCCTCAAGACACAAATGAGCCTCCTCACACCACTGCCAGGCAAAGCCAGCACTGAAGGCCAGATGTGAGCAGAAGGCAGCTGACAACTATGAGCTAAACCCACTTCCTCAGGCCTGGGCATCTGCCTGTTGACATGTCTCCTCAGCTGCTGTCCTAAACCCTAATACAGATAATATCCAATTTCCTCATCTTGCTAAGGCTTTCTAGGAGCATCTTATGCCTAAGCATTCACGGTGACTTCTAGAACATCCAAGTCTTTTTAGCCCGACTCCCAAAGCCCTGGGTTGCAGATAAGAAGGTGCTGGTGAGCGTAGGTTCGCTGCACTCAGCTGGTGTGCTCCTACAGCAGCGGGGCCTTGGTGATGAGCTTACACGGCAGGCCTTTATCTGTTTCCTCAAACCCATGATGAAAGGAGGAAGCTTACAGTTTTCTAGCAAATGCATTCACGGAGGAATCGCCTGGAATTTGATGGCGCTGAAATCACTCAGTAATAGCACCTACTGTTTATTGCCCGGTGTGGTGGCACACAGTTTTAATCCCAGCACTTGGGAGGCAGAAGCAGGCAGATACCTGTGAATCTGAGGCCAGCCCAACGTATATATAGTAAATCCTTGCTTAACTTGCTCCCCCATCCCCAACACTTACTGTACAAGCTACTCCTTGCTCCAGTGCAGCAGCAGCAGCAGGAGCAGCTTCACATGGCTTCAGAGTCACCAGTGACTTTGTGGGCTGTATGGTGTCAACATTTTGAATTTTCAGGAGGCTTGGGTCTCAGTCTCATTTCCTGCTTGGAAGATGGACAGTCTGCTCTGGTGATGTCCCCTGGGCAGTGCTTAGTGGAGTCACAAGCTTTGAAACGTTCTCATTCCAACCATGCTGGGGACAGCTTAATGGGAGTCCATTTATCCTTGTTGGAGTGGAAGCTTTGGCTCAAGTCTCCCAACCAGGGTGAAAGTTCAGGCTCTTGAAGGTAATTATATCAGAATGTCTGAGCAGGGGACTCAGCGCTGGCCCTACTGGCTTCAAGATGCCTCTGAAGTCATCATTAGTTTAAGGGATACATCTTCCTACAAGAACCACTCTGAAGACAGAATATGAAGATGACTTCGTAATGTCAAGGTTGAGAATGTGCTTTTCCACACAGCATGGTGACAGTTCTCAACCTGTGGGCTGTGACCTCTTTGGGAGTTGAATGACAGGGGTTGCCTAAGCCATTGAAAAACACTTATCTTTATAATTCGCAACAGTAGCAAAATTACAGTTATGAAGTAGCAACGAAAGTAATTTTATGGTTGGGGGTCACCAGAACATGAGGACCCCTATTAAAGGGTCCCAGCACTGGGAAGGTTGGGAACCACTGACATATGGGGAGCTGTTCCTGGGGGAAGGGGCAGAGCTCCCAGGCTCCCCTGGGCCTCTGCCTGGCTCCTGGGTTCCTTGCGTTCTACTGTTTTTATTCTTTTCCCCCATCACATTGTCTAAAGGAATAGCAGAAACATCTGTTCCCACCTGCTTTTATTACAGAATTGAGAAGATGGGTCAGGACCCTTTGGTCTAATAACTGGTTTGTTAGATATCAGTTTCTAAAAATTACACATTGGAAAGTGCTAGCTCAGCTCAGCTTGTATGTGGTATGTTTCTTGTATGTGGCATAACACAGACTGATTTGGTCTTGAACTGGATATGACCAGGAAGACATTAGGGAGAGAAAAAGATGTATTCTAAGTTTGTTTGTTTGTTTTATTTTGAGACAATCTCACATAGCCCAGTCTGGCCTTGAACTTCTGACCCTCCTTGCCTCAGCCTCCTGTGTGCGGAAATTCCAAGTGTGGGCCACAATGCCCAGCAAATTCTAGTTTTCAACCTACCACCATTCACAAAGTTCTTCGGAACTCATGTTTTGTTAAACTGGAGATGTTAACCCAGGAGGCTAAGGCAAGAGGATTGTTGCATGTTTGAAGCTAGCCTGGCTATGTAGTGAGTTCAGAACAGCCTAAACCACAGACCAAGACCCTGTCTCAAAAACAAAACCAAACCTGTAAAAACATAATGCTGTGGTTTGTAAAAAGAAATGAAGGAGACGGTGGGCTGAGTCAGGGAAGGATATACAGCTTCCATGGGTGTAGGCCAACCTCTACTTACACTGCTTTCTTCTTAAACCAAACCCCAAAACAAACAACCCCTTTCCCCTCACCTCCAAGATGCTCATGTTAACTTAAGGATGAACTTCCGATTTCTGGTATTGGAACCCATTCTTCCACAACCAAATCATCTAGAACATACATTTAGCTGTGAGTGAACTTTCTGGTGATTTTTATGTTCTGTGTTAGTGACACAAAGTCATTGAGAACAGAGGCTACTGTGTTGGTTTGCAGAGGCTGAGGTTTGGCACAGCATGCTTGAAGACTTTCCTAAAGTTTACACAACAACACCCCTGAAGTACTGTAAAGCAAGAACGGATGTCTGAGGTGCTGAGTCTATCCATGCCCTCCTGTGCCCACGCCCCTCCTGGAGCCTCACTAAGAGTTCATTACCACCCTACCCTCTGCCCGGAGTGTTCATACACCAACCCACAGTTTAGTGGGTGTTTCCACAGCTCGCCATCCTCGTGGCGCCCGCACTTGAAGGTGCTGTCGAATACTCCTGGCCACCACTGCTGACTTGGTGACACCAGTTCTCAGGGATGGAGATGCAGAACTTCTGGAAGCACTGTAGTGGCACCAATGGCTCTAATGGCCGTCAACCACAGCGCACTTCTGGCCAAGAATCCCTGTGCTGTGTGTGTGTGGGGGGGTTAGCAAACATGCTGTCCTTCTCCAGTTTCAAGAAGCGAGACTGAGGCATCTCAGAGAGTTTCCACCCAGCCTGAGGAAGTGGTCATCCCAGTCACTACCCCAGACCTGATGTCTTCTAACCAGTGAGCTTGCTTCTGGTAGGGGTACTTCCCTCAGACGCTTGTAACTAGCAAGTCTCAGACCCAAGGCCCTTGGAAGCTCCAAGGCTTCCACTGCATAGCTCCGACCGGAAGGGATGGAGATGCGAGTGATAGGGCCAAGGTCACTGGCGCAGAGGGTCCCCTTCCCTGACTGCAGAAACACGGATCAAACACAGCTACAGTGAGGATCTTCTGTCAGGCTTCCAGAACAATGTGAGCGACTGGCCAGCAAGGACCTCGGCTCACCCCACCTCCCGGCATGTCTATCTACTCTGTTCTCTTAGTTGGGCATCAAGGTAGAACTCAACTCAGTTTCTGATCCCTGGCTTTGTTATCCACTCTGCCTCTACGAAAAGCAAGCGCTGTGCACCAAAGGCTGCCTTCCCTTTTCCTTCTCTCGCTTTTTGAGACAGGGTCTCTCTCTGTAGCCCTGGCTGTCCTGGAGCTCGCTCTGTAGACCAGACTGGCCTTGAACTCACAGAGATCTGCCTGCCTCTGCCTCCTGAGTTCTGAGATTGAAAGTGTGCATCTCTACGCCTGTCATCTGCCTTCTCAACCAATGAGGGGGTATGGTGGCTTGCGGGATCTGCTTCTAAGGACTGCTGACACTCATTAGGGGGCCACAGGGCAGACATCTGCTTCCCACCTCAAGCCAGTATCCCTGGAGTGGCTGGTCCCTGAACTGACAGTTAACTGTGTGCTGGAACCAGACTGCCCCACGCCATGGCTAAATTTAGTTTCATGATGAGCGATACAATTCACATGTTCTTTATTTAGTCCGTATAATACACCATTTTAAAGAGATCTTTAAAATTAGATAAAAGAGCATATTAAATGGCAAGTGCATGAAGTCTTTCTTCATAAACAATGTCAAAACAAAAAAAGTTTTGAATTACAAAATGTTAAAAAATATGTTGGTACTTAACATTTCACTAAAGCATAAAGTTACAGATATTTTCTAAAGAAAAATAACTGTGCCACTTAACCTATTTTTGCTGTTTCTATGAACTTTTTTTTTTTTTAATTCTGTACATAGGACATTTTGTACAAAATACGAAGTCTACATTTTTTATTACTTATTACCATAAAACAAAGATACAATGTATGTACAATGTTCAAAGGAAGCCATACAGAGCCACACTGGAAAGACACTTGAATTGTGACATCTCTGGCGCACAGACACACTGTGGAAAGACTGAAGGTGCCAAACTAGAGCCATGGGAAGAAAAACAGTCACCCGTTTATTCTCAACGTGGTACTTTTTTTTTTTTGAAACCAGTTTGGTACAGAAGCAACAGTGTGTCTTAACAATATACAAGTTGAACAATTAGCACAGGGAATCCGAGTACTAACTAGGGGAACCTTAATAGGCCAAAAAATTAAGTAATACTCTTGTCAAAGAAAATTAGTTTCTCTCAAAACATTTTTTTTTCCTTTTCTTTATTGGTGAATGTTTGTCTTCAATAAAGAGCAGAAATAAAACCTAGACCAGAAGATGTTCTGCCGTGCCGAGCTTTGCACAATCACCCGTACACTGATAGCTTGCTTTCACGTAGGGCAAAGGAGCCTCTTGGGACCTCTCGCCACACACGGAATGCCCCACGTCAGGGATATCTGAGACTCTACCAGCTAAAGACGAGAGTTCAAACAGTGGGGTATCAAAACACAGAGACGCTGCTTTGTACAATAAAAGCACCCTTTTTCCCCAAAAGGAGAAGGCATCTCAACTTTTTTTTTTTTTTAAATTATAGATTTCATAATGGTAAAGTGGATAGATACTTGTCAAGTTTCTCAGGAAGTGTTCTCACCCAAGCGGCCAACCTGTCCACCCTCAGCTGGGGCCACCCTTCTGGTTAGCCATGCTGGTGGCCCTCCCTCTCTGCACATGCCCTCCTTCCTGGCCATGTGGCATGAGCCATCTAAGGGGACCCAGAAGTAGGCTCCATGGGTGCAAGAGAGTAATGTCTGATTTCACAACTTTTCATGGATACCCGAGAGCACGATTAAAAATCAGGTTTTAAAAGAAGCCACATTTTTTACCGTATCTTAACGCATCAAGACATGTAACACTAAGTTATATATATGCTGGAGACAAAAGAAACTAGTCACTGTTCAGAATAGCAGTACACATCTCAAGCAGCTTTCAAGCAGGATAAATAAGTCAAAATACTGGCCACCCTGAGAGAAAACAAAGACTAGACAAAGCACTAAGTTTAAGGATTTTTCTCCTCATGCTATTCCATCTAAACAGAAACTTAATCCATACAAGGATTCTGTGAAGCCTGTAGCAGCATGTGAAGACCAGTGGAAACGCAGTCACTGCGATATTCCTTGTAAGCTTGGTAGCATGTGCTTTTTCCAACAGAAAGGCTCACTGAGGGAGCCCACGCAGCGCGGCCTGCGGTAGGCCACAGGCAGGCTGCATTAGGCCAAGTGGCTTAATTTACCGTCACTTTCTACAAACGTGGAATTCTTAGATCCTGTAATCTTTTATCAATTCAAGAGCCTTGTTGAAGGATCATGTGTAAGTAGGTGAAAAACTGATTCTGCAAATAAAAATATGAACACATAATTTCAACATGGTGGTTCTACTCAAGGTGGACTGAGGAAGCACGGTTCAGAGCTCTCTCCCTTGTGCTTAGGTGGAACCCTGGCCTCTACCACAGACTATAAAATATGGCTTTCGGTAGACATTAAGGGAAGAGGGACATGGTGAGCGTGCCATTAATCAAAGGAAAGAAAGACTTTGCACGGTCCCAGCGCTGAGGACGGCTGGCCTCTTTCCCGGCAGACAGCTAGAATGTAAAAGCGAAGAGCCATCTCTGTGAGACCTACCCAACAACCACGAGCTGCTGGCACAGCAAGCCTGGGAACGACGTCAAGGGCTGTGAAGTCTTAAAAAGGAGGAGATACCTTTGATCATGTGCCTTTGATCTGAAGCATCATCAGTGTGACCACACAAGACCTATTTCAGAGGAACACAGGGGCCACTGGCCACAAGATGACAGCCAGGGTGCTTTCCTACAGCTCTGGATCTCACTCAGGGCTGTGCTGGGGTGGTGACAACATGGTGATGTCGCTGTCACCAACTCCCCCAGCCCTCTGCTTGGCCAGCAGGGCCAGAGAAGCCACCATTGTTTGAACTCCTAATCTCGAGCTGAGGCAGACGTGCGTTATTGCCTACAGAACGGGGTCGGAGGAAGCTTTGACTTTGAGTGTAACTGACTGGTATGGCACAAACAGTATGTCTTTTCTACAGCATCCAGAAGAGAACTGACAGGCCCAGCTCGGCGTGCTGCTCCAGATGCTAGCGCCCGTCCTGGGAGAGCAGCTCACTGGCTCTGCAGTGAGCTTCCAAGGCTTTCTCGTGTGGGGGTCCTGAGGCAGCTCGGACTTGCGGCGCACAAGGGGACGGTCCTTCTTCAGATCCTTCTGTGCCTGGAATCACAAATGCAATGCAGTTGGCTATGCACTAGGCTAACTGAGGAGGGCGTTTACTTCTGGGTTAGAAATCAGAGGAAACTATACGGCAAACAAGGATCACAGATGTGCTACAGCCTCAGCTGGCTACAAGAATGGAGCCCATTTCTTATTCACCCCCAAATACCCTAAGCACTGTGTGTAATGACTAGGGTACAGCTTAGTGGGCAGACGGAGCTTTGGCCTTCTACAATGTTAGTGTTTGTAGAATTCTCCGGGTGTTACGAATCCCCTAAGTACCCTCCTCCTCAAAAACATCACCGATATCACTTCATCACCCTGTATCTGTTACACATTTCAGAAAGGAGACTTTTTTTTTTTTTTTAAAGGGGAAAACAATGAATGAGAAACAAACTAGATTTAAAATCGTAAGAGAGTTAAAATGTCTACAAAAAAATTCTAAAAGTTTTTTGTAATGTGAGGTGTCAAATGTGTCACAAAGCTGGAAAAAAAAACTGTACCCAGAAGAGTCATTTCACGTGGGAGTTTCTTTCTTTCTTTCATTCTTTTTTTTTTTTTTTTTTGGTTTTTCGAGACAGGGTTTCTCTGTGTAGCCCTGGCTGTCCTGGAACTCACTCTGTAGACCAGGCTGGCCTCGAACTCAGAAATCCCCCTGCCTCTGCCTCCCAAGTGCTGGGATTAAAGGCGTGCGCCACCACTGTCATGTGGGAGTTTCTAATATTGAGTCTAAGAAATAAAACATTCCTTTTCTTTTCCACTCTCTTTCTGAAGTTTAGGAACCCCACTTTAGCAGAATTTGGATTGTGTGTGCGCATGTGCACATATATGTATGTTTTGAGACAGGGTCTCATTGGGTAGCCCAGGTTGGCGTTAAATGTACTATGAAGTCCAGGCTGGCCTTGACCTCATGGCAGTCCTTCTGCCTTAGCCTCCCAGGTGCTGAGGTTAAGGGCATGAGGCAGCCTGGGGATATAACTAACTGCATCTGTAAAGAATGGGCCAGAAAGGGGTGTCCATGCTGAGCGGCCACTCAGCTCCCAGGCAGGCTGCTGTGCTAGCATCAGCACTCGGAAATAACAAAACACCATGTCAGCTGTCCAAAGGCCACGAGCCGCGAGCCGTCCACAGGCGGCCGCGGTGCATTCGGACCCACGCTG
Source organism: Mastomys natalensis (assembly GCA_021653895.1). Taxonomy (NCBI): domain Eukaryota; kingdom Metazoa; phylum Chordata; class Mammalia; order Rodentia; family Muridae; genus Mastomys; species Mastomys natalensis. The sequence continues at coordinate 493,764 of JAJTUV010000094.1, forward strand.
CTTAAACCTAACTGTTTTTCTTTCCACTTAGCGTCTCCAGTCAAAAGAGAGTAAACCTTTGTGGTGTAACCTAGGGAAAAACCCGTGGTTTGAAGCCCATCACGTGACAACAGAAAAAAAACGTGTGGAACGGCTGCTCCGTGTGCAGACGTCTGGTTACATGTGGTGGTAAAACGCGCTTTTCTGCTCTGGTGAGCACCTGCTGAGCCAGCCACACAGAAGCCTGCGTTTCAGAGTTTGGTGTTTCCTACCAGGGTTGCCTATGGAACTGCCTGTAATTATGAACAGCAGCAGTGGGCACAGTGTCTGACACCACGACTGTTGCTAGAGTTGTCCCTGGAACCTGGACAGTCAACTCGGGGAAGGCAAGCTTTCCCATCTCCTGCCTAGAAACCAGTGGGAGATGGCAAATCTCACCAGTCCCCAGACAGGGCTGTCACCACTCACCACGCTTGTAAGAGTGCATTTACCGATTTGAAAAGCCCAAGCTGGTTCCACATTCATGATCTCCCTGCCTCAGCTTTCCAAGTGCTGAGATTTGGGGTGTGCGCAACTGCAGCTGGCACCCTAAGAGGCGCTTTCTCCTTAACCCATTGATTGTATAACACTCAGGTAAAACTCTACCCTGAATTTTATGTTCATCCTGATGCAAACCAACATTTTAAAATACACGAAATATGGAATTACCTCTGACATAGCCATGTCAGAAAGAAGAGACCCTTAACCGAGAGACTATAGGCAAGGCCTTGGAGCTGGAACCAGTGAAGGCAAAATGGGGAAACTGATGGGACACTGGACACGCATAAGAGGAGGGGCCTCTCTGCTTAGCCCTGCAGACAGATGCAGGAGGCGGAGAGAAGACAAACCACAAGAGGGACAATGAAGGAACAGGAGGCAGGAAAGAGTGAGAGAGACATCATGCAGATGGTGCCCTAGGGTGAGTAAGACGGGGTGGGGGGTGGGGGGGTGGGGGGGTGGGTGGAGGGGAGGGAGGCTGTGCCAGCAGCACGAGGGCAGGGGTGGGTGGACAAGGGAGCAGGGGAGTGTTGGCTGAGACAGCGCTGTGTGAGACACGGAGCCTGGGCACTCTGGGAACACTGGTGCAAACAGCCAGCGTTAGGGTCCTGCAGAGGACATAGAGGACATGGGCTGGGACACAATGGCACGCACCCCCTTCACTTGGGAAGGCATTGAGTTCAAGTTTAGAACTTCGTTGGAACTGATCAAGGTTCCCTTAGCTCTGCCTTGCCCGTCCCAAGCTGTGATGTCATGGAGAGACTGGAAAATACTTCATGTTTCGCCGTGGGGCGCATCCGCTCTGGTAGACAGAAAGCCTTAAGCATACCCTATGCATTTCCCAAGGAGTACCTGCGCTGCCCACTCGGCCTCTACACCTTCCTGACTTGCGTGGTTGACATTGCTTTTCTCCCGACCAACTGTTAAAAATGAAAATTGTAAACATTTTAAACGTCTCTGATATCACATGAAACTTACACACTTTTGGGGGGGTATTCTGTAGAGGGTTACACAAATCTCACAAAGAAATCCAAACAGTGGTTCTAACAGGCAAATAGTTACTGAATTTGTACCCCCCACCGCCCCCCCTCATCAACCCAGATCCTTTAGTCTCTTGTCCCCAGTTTCCAGCAGGGCTTCCCAACCTGTCCTGACCCAACAGTCAAGTCCGTTTAAAGAAATGTGGAATCTCTTTGGGGGAAATGGTGAAAAATAAAACTGAGGGCCAAAGAGAATGCTCACACCACCGCCCAGACCTTAGTTTTTAGCTATAGCTTTATTTGCTTTTTTGAGCTGGGGTCCTGCTACATAGCCTGGGCTAGCCTTACATGAGCACAATCCCGCCTTAATATCCCAAGTGTCAGGACCAGAGGCCTGGGCCACCACAGCTGGTACTCAGTACGTTCTGCAGGCATAACTGAGAATTTCAGGAGTCTAATTCCAAATGTTCTCAAGGAAAGAGTTTATCATTTCAAATATTCCTGTGAGCCTGCACCTTGGAAACACCTTCATCTAGACAGTGAGACGAACTGTGCACTGGCTCAGTGGTTTAACCAGACACTGGACGCTGAGCAGTGCTGTCTTTTTAGATGTTTAAACTATTCTAGGTCCTTTGTGTTTCCACAGCAACTTATTTTAGTTTGTTACTCTTTTTCAAAGACAGGCCTTTACTAGGTAGTCCAGCTTAAGCTGGTTTAGGCTTCCTGTTCTGTCTCTACTCCATAGAATTTCAGAATCGGTTGGTTTTTGAGCCTGGGTTGACCTCTGAATTTGTTATAGAGCCAGGGATGACCTTGACATCTTGGTTTTCTTGCCTTCACCTATAACCAGCACTGAGGTTACAGGAGTGCACCGTCATGCAGGGTTTATGCTGGGCTGGGATATGTCAGGTCTTTCTGCATACTAAGCAAGCACTCTACCAACTGAGCTATATCCCAGGCTTGTCATATTCTTAAGGGGAAAAAGCCTGCTGGATTTTCATGGATAAGTTACTCTGAGGAGAACTGACTTCCCCATGCATGGCATCTCCTGCCTCAGGAGCCCCAGCCACAGAGTTTTCAAGGTGGACGGCTGACGTTTTAAGAATATCAATTACAGAAACTTCAACTAGCAGATGAACCATGGGAGCCTCTCAGGGCTACCCTGCCAAGGCTGCTCAGAAAGGGACCCGTCACCCACGATGGCTGAAGGACAGCTGGGAGGCTGTGGCTCCAGAGCCTTCAACACCGGGGCCCACTTTTTGAGGCATTTTTAAAGGTGTACGGTGATTTGCTTTGTGTTCTTGTTCCGATTGCTGACTTTGTAAAGCACAGGGCACAAGTTATAGTGAATCGTGACCAAGGCTGAAGGCTGAACCAAAGGAAAAATTCCTTTGACCCTTCAAATACTCAGTGTGTGGGAAATAGCTCACAAGTCTTCAACTTCTTCTAAATTTTATATGGCCTAAATATCTTAAAATTGAGGAAAAGAGTCACAAATTTCCAGGTGGGCTTCCCCACTGTCCAGGAGTGTGGGGGTCTTAGACAAGTCATTCGGCTGGGCTGCCACTGGCAAACTTGGGGCTGTAAAGTCTAAGTGGAAATAAACAAGGTGACCTTAATTCCTGTCACAAAGAAATCGTGGAGGAAAACTGCCTAGTTAGAACACAGGAGACACATGAATTTTCTTTCTTTTCTATCCTTCCTTCCTACCGGCCTTCTCTGTTTTTCTTCCTTTTTTTTGTTTGTTTTCAGGAGGGTCTCACTGTGTGGCCCAGAATGACCTTCAACTCCCGATTCTCCTGCCTTGGCTTCTATTCGTTGCTAAGAAAAACCATTATGAGCAAAGCGTGGAGTTTAACTAATTGCTGACAGTCAGGAGGTCAGTAGGTCAGTAGGTCAGTAGGCGGCCACTGAGCTTCTCCACTGTATTTCTAGTGTGCTCATTTATCCAGCTAAACAAAGTTCAATTTAAATCGAGGGGCTGAGGATGAACATGGCAAGTTTAGGGGCTGGGTCCTCCTTGCTCACCACTCTGACAGGGAGCCTAGGACTCCAAATCAGACAACCATGTTGCAGTGGGGAAAAGAAACAGCCACAAGCATCTGTTTGTTATTGACACATGAGACGTGGCCTCCCAGGGCACTGTTAGCAGCAATTATTTAGAGATGCTGCTGCAGCCTCTCTCATGTGAGGCCTTGGAGCACTTCTACGTGCTATATGGGGATCACAGCCCAGTTCAGGAGGCTCCACTTCTGGTTCTGCAGACATGCGTGGTTGGGGCTGGGGAGGCCTCAACTGGCTAGAGTGCCCACCCTTGGTAATGCCACATCCTGTTTTAGTCAGGCGAGGGGTTACCTGGATTAGAGAATCCTTCTGTGTATTTAACTGAGCTCCACGGGATGCCACGGGCAGTAAGGAGCAAGGAGGGGTCCTCTTCCACATTCTAGAATTTGAGCATTAATGTCTAGGGACTCCGTCATGGGTCAAAGGGGGCTAAAAGTTTCAAGTCAGAATGACCATTGTGTCCAGGCCCATTCGGGGCATTGAGCACACATCCTGGGCACAGGGAGCATGCCCAGAGGAACAGACTTTTAGGACCCACAGAGAGATTCAGTGTGGATCAGCCTCTTTAAACCTTTCTGTGTATGTCCTCAATTTGGTAGAAAGAGATCTCCGGATTAAAAATGCTCTAAGCCACTGCACAGAGCGCAGTGCCACTGGAATTGTTGCTGGCACAGCCCTGGCCTGCTGTTGGGCCCCTGGACCCTGAAGGAAGCCAAGCTTCCCACCTTGGGTATCCTGGGAGGTGTGGGCTGTAGCATCTGGTATGAAGAACTAAGGGGAAGTGTCTGGACTGGAGCAGGAGTGAGAGACTGCAGGGGGAAGGTGAACGGCAGGAGGCTATTGCAAAGCTTTGCTTTTGCTCAAGCTAACACACAACAGTTAGGAGTTGCGTTTCGGTTGCTAAGGTAAGTAAAGCGACAGACTGCAGGCACACACTTAATTGCTAAGAACCTTCCTAGCAGTCTGATCACTCAGATCTATAGCTTAGCAGAACGTGACGGACCCGTCAAGCACATCTGTAGCAGGAATAGCCCTGCTGTGCTCAATGCACTTTTTACCTGACGAGTCTCGTCGCTCACTGTCTTTTTCAGCATCTGCACATCTTCAAACTGAGGCCCATCTGTCTCCATTGCAACAGGAATGCTCACAGCGCTGGCTTGACTATACACTGCATACTGCAATGCAAAGTATGGAGTCACTGTCTGTTAGGTGCTGGGTCTGCACTCAGGGTCCTCCTCATCCTGCATGGGCTGCTGGTCCACTGCCCTTCCCTGAGTCCCTCTTCTACTTGCCCAATGATGAAGCCTGTGGGCTGCTGCCTGTAAGATGCTAGAAAGGGGTTCACCCTCCTGCAGTCTGGGCTATGCTCTGGGTGCATCAGGCAGAGTGTAATGACAGGCAGCCTCCTACCTGCTTGTACTACTGATTTCAGGCCCTGTGAGCAGAGGGATATATAGTCATAGCTCGTAAGCTGCTGGCAGCTGCCCTCTCTGTGTGGTGAGGTCAGGGAGGGACTGAGTCAGTGTCTGCTGCAGGCTGGGGGTCATGCTCGGTTCTTCCCTTGTAAAATAGGTGCTGCCAGGAAGTCCCAAGCCCGAAGGGGAAGCTAGGCCTTGTGTTCAGACTTATTTCTGCCCTTAGCTTCCACGTCTTCTGACCAGCAGTTTTGCTCAGCCCAGTCTGGTTCCTGTTCTTAGTTCTTTAACAAGCCGACCCCTGGTCACCAACCCTATGTTCTGTTCGCTTTACCCTCCAGGCTGGGTACTTGCTGTAACCTGGCACTTGGTGTCATCCTACAACCAGTGGCCTCCTTGCCCTTTGTGCTACCTGCTCAGTTCACCAGCCTCTTTGCCACACATTCTAACAGTCAGCTCCCCATGGGCCGGGCCTTTTCCGCACACCATGGTTATGGTTGACATAACCAAAAAGTTTTCTAAACTTCAAGTCTGCCTGGGTCATTTTGCGCCTAATATACATTTGGAGGGATAAAGGCAGATAGCTTCTGGCCTCACTAGTGTTATTACAGCTCCCGCTGGGCCAGCCCTGGGTTTCTCTGGTGTTCTCTGACTCGCCTGGGTCTTGGGCCCTTGACTCAAATGCAGACTGAGTGACAACTGTCGAATCAGGACTCCCTGCGCATGCTCACTGGTCCTCGCCTCATCTCGCTGTCATTTCTTTCTGACCCTTCCTACAGACACGAGCCACACCCTCCTCTGAAACCCAGAGCAGCCCTCAGTTGCGTGCTATGGTTTGGCACTGACCCCCTTATGCACCCCATGCTCCTAGATGCCAGGCTGTGTTTGGCCCTCAAACTGGAAATTTCCACAGTTTGCTTCAGGATACACAGCCTCTTGTCCTCCAGGTGCTCAAAGTCACGTGGGGAGGAACAGAGAAGAACATGGGTCTGCTGTGAGACAGCACTGGGGTTACTATCTTAACATGCCGGGATAAACCCAGTGTTTTCCACACAACTGTACAAGAGTGGAAAGGACCCCACGCCCATGGTCCACTCCCAGTTGGCACCGGCCTTCAACAGGCAGCAGCTCACAGGAGGACGAGAGTGTACCGGTTTCTACACGAGGTGTGGACCTGGGCTTCATCCCTACTGCAGCCCAGCTGCACCTGTACCTCAGAGAATCGCTTTTCATTCACACAATACCCCAGGGGACAGCAGGGCGTGTGTGTGTGTGTGTGTGTATCTCTGTGTGTGATAGAGATAGATAGATAGTGAGAGAGAGAGAGAGAGAACCTGCGCACACATGCATGCATGCAGTAAGATGCCTAAAGAGTCCTAGAGTCGAATTGGTGGGTTAGGAGAAACAGATCCATGTTGGATATGACCAGTGTTTTAAAATTCCACATAAATCACGTGGCATGAAAACTCAGGAAAGTGGCTATAGCTGCCAAAACATGTCTTCCACAAACTTCCTGATCCCTCTTCCACTTGCCTGTCTGGGGCACTTCACATCTCTGAGTAGACGAGACTCTTGCTTGATGAGATTTGCTTTGGGAAGACACCTCCTCAGAAGCTGGTGAGCACAGTGAATCACTGGTAACCTTCCTTTGGATAGTGAAGCGCCTGCGCTCTCTCACCAAGGCTGACATGATATGGAGACCCCTTAAGACCCCAGCTAACTACCACCAAACAGAGTCCTGTAATGCCAAGTACTAAGCAGAAATTAGGGAAGGCTTTTTCTCTCAAGAGAGTGAGTTCTAAGGTATCCTGCCAGCTCGGAAGTCTTATTTAACACATGAAGTATTTTCCATTTTAGAGACAGTGTGTTATGGGGCTGGGGCATGTGGATGAGACTCTTGACTGTCACAGATGGTTCACACAGTGATGGGGGTGAGGACAGTGGGAAGGGAGGTCACCAAAGCTCCAGTGCCAAACCCACCTCAGGTATGATATCACCAGACAGTTTAAAAGAGCCACGAAAGGGATAAGCCAGGAAGCTTTGTTGCAAGGCAGTGCCAACCCCAGGCTCCAAGTGTCGACACAACAACCCGCTCTCATTTTTAAGTAGGAGCTCTGTGCAGTTTTCAACAGAGTATTTCCAGATTCTAGGCAAAGCATGTCTTCCAAGGCTCTCCACCGGTTAGTTTAAAAACAAACAAACAAACTTCCAAACAAACCAAGACCACCAGTGCAATGCCAACAAGGCTGAGCCACCTAGCTCTGCCCACACACGCTTTTGCCGAAGTTTTAAAACAACTACTGGTACTTCCGCTCACTTTCAACATCGGCCCTGTCCATACGCGCAGGTCCCTGTAATTAACCTACAGGTCTTAGAAGAACTTCTCTATAGCATAGAAAGCGCCGTCAGGGAAATGTGAGCTACTTGGTTTAGGTGGAACCGCAGATCCGCAACAGACTCAGTAAGTCTCCTTTCACCAAAGGGATGCAGGCCAGAATGCTGTTTCACAGGAAAATACACACTGACATCTTCATGTATTGTTTTTATTAAATGACAAAGATTAAAAAAACCCACATCCAACTTACATAATAATTTATACACACTTCTCACCAAAAAGAAATACACTGTTTAGTAAGATATTTTCTTCCCTGGAGAGCTGAGAGAAGCCTGAGAGATCTTAGTGTGGAAAAGGGCGAACATTTCATCAAGTAGCTGTTATAATCAGACACACATACAACAAGGAGAAAGGAAACACCCATAACTGATCATTCAGACCAGCGGAGGCAACACCCCAGTAACTCTGATCATTCAGACCAGCGGAGGCAACACCCCAGTAACTCTGATCATTCAGACCAGCGGAGGCAACACCCCAGTAACTCTGATTATTCAGACCAGCGGAGGCAACACCCCAGGACAATGGCTGCAAAGCTGTCCCAGGCTCTGCCAGCTTAACAGCTAACACTGGACGGGGGCTGCTGACTCACCAGCAGCTCTGACAGATATGACCATCTGCCTGGCTTCGCCTTGCGAGAGCACACTGCATCAGCTAGGGTAGAGGAACAGTTAGTGTGAGCAGGGCAGAATTCAGTTAGTTTTCAGCATCTTTCATCTGCTTCACCCTCATCTGTCTCATGTATGAGAATAAAAAAGAGGAATATGGTTCAAGTGACAGCATCTATGACATTCGAGCAAGAAAGGACATTGCAATCTCAGAGGTTATATCCTGGTTTTCTTTTTTACCACATCATATTTTACTTTTTAAAAAAAAGAGAAAAAAGTCAATTCTGTGGTAAAAGTTATGTGTGGCAAATAAGTACTTATACAAGAGGAAGGTTACAAAGTTGGAAAGTGTTTTTATTGCGGACATTTGCACATACAGTGTTAGTGACGTAGGCCTCCCTTCCTGGGGTGGAGCCAGGTCCTATCGCATCAAACATTCACGCAAAGCCTCAACACTCCCGAGTTACTCTCTTTTTTAGTACCTGGGGATTCGCTTTGGCTAGATTTTCTATTTTAACCCATGCTTCTTCTCGCTCTTTCATTTTTAGCTTCTCTCTGAAAAACAGGAAAACATCATTTGTATTAGAGAAGAGTAGCACTCAGGCAGGTTAGGGCGACAGCAAGGAGACACCAGTGCCACAGTCATGCTTTCCAGTGTTTGCTGGTCCTACGCCACGTCTTACACTATGGCTCTCAACACGTGTAACGCAAAAAGAAATCTAAAAACTGGCCAAGAGTTAGACTCAAGAGTCTTAAAAAATTAAAAATTTAACAAGACTTTAAAACATAGCGCCCCTCCCCTATCTCCTTCAAGTCGGTCCAATGTTCCTAGCTTGGCTGACTGCCTGCTTCCATACCCACTGCACAGGCAAGTCTGCAGAGGACTCAAGGAGGCCAGAGCTGGCCCTCCAAGGGAGACCAGGGTTGCTTCTTATCCCACTATTAGACACACTGAATTTGAGACACTATTTTTTAACCCTCAAAATGCACCACCACAGGCAACTTCTGAAACACCACTACTCTCTAGGAGTGGAGGAGGCACCACTGGAGAGGTGGCTTCTGTCCCTGGGGGCTGAGCCCTGGTCTGGTGTGGCTCCCTGTGGTTCGGCCGCCCTGTGCATTGATGACACACATTCTATATTTCACCAGGGCGCTCTGCCTCACTCCACCTGCCCTGCTATGGCAAGGACTTTTGTTACAACCATTGCAGTATTACCAGGAACCAAAACAGAGCCTGATACTCATCCAAAACTCACATATTATCTAAAAACTGAAGAAATGGGGGTAGGCTAGACAAAGGTCCTATAGTTCTTCTACCATGACCACTTTTAAGTGTTAAAAAACAAAATCTGCCAATGGTTCACATTGGGTTAGGAAGAGTGATTTTTCTCTTCTTCGTTTTTTCTCTTTTTCTTTAAATAGATAGGGTCTCACTATACGCCTAAGCCTGGCCTTGAACCTGTAGTGATCCTCCTGCCTCAGCTTCTAGAGTTGAGATTATAGACTTGTGTTGCTATGCCTGGTCTAAAAAGTGGCTTACTTAAGTAAGTAAGTCAGTAAATGCACTACTATTGTGTGGGTGTGCAGGCAGGCACATGAGACAGCATGAGCGTGGAGGGAGACAACAGCTCTGTGGAATCTCTTTTTATACAGGGTCTGAGCTCAGGTCATCAGACTTGTACAGCAAGTGCCTTTACCCACTGAACCATCTTGCCAGCCCCCAGAGTGACTTTTCATAACTAGTCAATCACATGACTATGCACCCAGCCTAGGGACAGAGCACAGCTTCTAGGTGGACACAGTCTCTGGAGTCCCCACATGCACAGAAGCAGCTCTCTGAAAAAGATAAAGGTAACTCAGGACAGCGGAAAGGCACATGCCTTTTGGTGACAGGCCACCATCAACCTTTAACCTTCCTCCTAATCCAGAGCAGAACAGGGTTGCTTTACAAGTTCAAAGTTAAGAGTAACTCTGCAGGACAAGCAGAGGTGGTGGAATACTCAGGAACCTGTACGAGGGGCCACTTACTTGAGTTTCTCTGCTTTGAACTGCTGGGTGCAGTCATCGAAGAGTTTCTGGTTCATCTCCATGAAGAGTTTCAAAGCATTGTATATCAAGCCGTGTATTGTCCTGCAGAGCGAATGCCAGAGTGAGAGGCCAACACTGGGTCCTCTGCCTCCTGTCTCATCTCCCTCCCCTTGCTCCCCTTAAGCCCCTCCACCCCCCTTATCTCTGAGGTCCTACCTACTTGAAACAAGCTCACTCGGTTCTAATACAAGCTGCTAGTTGCGATTCAGTCATTTCCTGAGTCAGGGCTTACAGGCACCTGTCAGGCCAGAAGTTCACCTTCCTAGCTAACAGCAGGCAAAGCCACTTTGCCTGAAGACAGAATAGAAGAGGTGGAGTCCTGAAAAGAACTATGGGCAAGTTATTCAGACGGCAGTAACACGCCGACTGTGCTTAGGCTGCTCCGAGGAGAGGGGAAGCTCTGGCATCCACATGTGGCTAAAGCTGAGTTAAGCTCAGCATCCAGCACGCCTGGCACCCATGGCGAGTCCCTTGCAGGGTGTGAGAGAGCTTTGCACCGGTGAACTGAGGAGAGGGGATTGAATAGCCCTCATCCTCAGGCCATCTGAGTCACCCATTCTTCTCTTTTAGGCTCTAGATAGTTCCCACAGCAGGGTGGCCATTGAGTTTAATGATGGGCTCCACTGATATCACGGGATTGAAGGGCCACCTAAGGACTGGTGTGCCCACTGAGTTCCAGCAGAACTGAGTCCTATGAACTCTGTAGTGACCTTTGAACTTCCTTGGAGGCTCCAGGAGAGGCCTGAAAGGTGCCAGTTGCTAAAACCAGCAGGAGAGGGGTGCAGACACATAGGCCCCGTGATGGTGTGGCATGGGGTTGAGGAGACAAAACAACAGGCCACGGAGATGATCCACACCGCGGCTTAATTTAAAAAGTCTCAACGAGCCGGGCGGTGGTGGCGCACGCCTTTAATCCCAGCACTTGGGAGGCGGAGGCAGGTGGATTTCTGAGTTCGAGGCCAGCCTGGTCTACAGAGTTAGTTCCAGGATAGCCAGGGCTACACAGAGAAACCCTGTCTCGAAAAACCAAAAAAAAAAAAAAAAAAAAAAAGTCTCAACGAGCTGGGTAGTGGCAGTTGCACATCTTTAATCCCAGCACTGAGGTGACAGAGGCAGGTGCATCTCTGAGGTTGAGGTCAGCCTGGTCTATAGAGTGAGTTTCAGGATAGCCAGGGCTACACAGAGAAACTGTGTCTCAAACAAACCAAAACCAAAACCAAAAAAATCCCCCCAAAACAAAACAACAAAAGCCACAAAGAAACTGATGCTTGTTTTAAAAGCTGATGGTAAATTGAGATTTCAGCTGTAACCACAGTGACAGCAAAGCATGCACTATTTAAAAGTGCTAGCAGCCGGCCTCTGGTTCCTACTTGTTCCAGTGGGTCTTTGAGTTGCGGTATAAGGACGGGAACATGATGGGCAGAATCTTCGCTGCATTGTCACTGATTAAACTCATGATGTACTCATTGTTCCAGTAATAGAGCGCCCGCTCTGCCACCTGCAAGACAGGGGTGCACGAGTGTTGGTGATCCGCACAGAGGGAGGAGGCAAATACTCCCACTGTTAGACGCCCGAGCAGAGGAAGCTGTACTGGGTCACACAATTACAGTAATTTCCATCGATTCTAACAGGCCAGGCTGTGACACTGAAGAACAGTCAATGGAGAGGTAAAATGAGAACTCACGTATCAGGAGTACACACTTGCATTCACTTCTCCATGTATCCATTAAGCATTCATATGAGGCCCCAGGCTGGATGTCAACACTAAGTGAAAGAGATACGTGTGTGCGCGAATGCATCAGTCTGTAGTGTGTGCATGTGGACATGGACACACACATGTGGAGGCCAGAGGTGGTGCTGTGGCCACCTGCAGACGCTCAGAGCCAAGCACAAGCCTGCATAAGCCTGCCACTGGAAGCCGTGAGTGAGGGGTGGGTGGGCAGGAGGCAGCTGTGGAGGGAGGGCTCAGGAGCCGGGACTAGTTCTTCAGAGAGAGTGAGGAGAGGTGAGCTTTGCCAATGGGTAAGAACACATACAGAAATGCAGCATATGTGTTTGGCTTTGGTTTCTGTTTTTTAAAAAGGGCTAGCGAGATGGCTCGGGGTAAAGGTACTTGTGACCAAGCCTAATGACCTTAGTGTGATGTCTGGGACCCACGTGGTAGAAGACAACCAACTCCTTCACATACACACCTTATGGCACACAATTGTCTCCACCCATGCCCATTACACACACACACACACACACACACACACACAACCCTTTATCCACTGAGCCATCTTGCTGGCCCTCAATTTTAAATTATGGTGTGTGTGCACCCATGTAAGAATGTGCTATGATGTGCATGGAGGTCAAAGGTCAACTCTGACTCGGTTCTCTCTTCTCACCCGAGTGTGGGTTCTGAATACTGAAGTCAGGTCACCCAGGCTTGCATGGCCAGCGCCTTTCTGGGCTGTGCCATCTTGCTGACCCTAGTACCGTGTTTTCTTTTTTCACTTCTGTTTTGAGCTGGGGTCTTACTGTGTTGCTGTGGCCTGGAGTTCTAAATACAGCCCAGGCAGGTCTTCAACTCAGACCACAGAGAACAATAATGTATCCATAAATATTTATGGATATAGTAGTTCAACCCTCATTAGAAAACAGAAGAGAAGGTGCTTGAACTGAAGGCTCAAATTATACATTTTGTTTTAGTTTTAACACAATTTTCTCTTGAGAAACAGTAGGCAGCCCGGCCTAGACCTTGTGGCCTCCCTGGCTCAGTTCTGTGATAACTACTGCTCAGTTCTGTGATGCCAGTCTCCTGGTTCAGGAATAACCTGTGCGCTCAGCACCTCTGCACGCGTGTCCCAGACTGGCAGAACTGCCACTGGACGCCCGGCAGGTGCTGGTTCTGACCAATGTGTCATCGTATCCCATTCAGATTTCCTCAGCGTCAGGCCCTTCATGAGGACACAGAACAACTCTCTCCTGTCTGCTCGTCTTCAGAGTCAGCTTACACCAGTATACGCACCCAGATACACCTGTGACTTGGTTTTCTAAAAAATACATAGTTTATTTCGTGTGTGTGTCAGGGGTGGGGGCACGTGCATGACACAGCGTGTGTGGAGGTCAGAGGACAGCTGTGGGGTTGGTTTTCTCTTCCCACCACGTGGGCTGTCGGGCTTGGCAGCAGGCACTTATCTGCTGAGCCATTTGGCTGGGTCCTTTCCACTTTTCATAACAACCTGGAGTTGAAAGGTGACAGTCCACAGACACTGTCTCCTCTGCAGTCACCATGTCCTTGCCTTAGGTGCAGGACAACCTCCAGAAGAGAAGCTACCAAGATGGCCAGGGAGTGAGAAAGTTAAAAACAGAAAAAGCATAGAGAAAACATCTAAATATTAAGAAAGAGGGGCCAAATATTTCTGGGAGATTTTAGAACTGATCTGGGTCTACAGTGACTGGACTTATGGGGGAGGCCCCTACAAGAGTGAGTAAGAGTCTGGGGTGGATAACTGGGCTGGTTTCCAAGGGAAAACGAGAGCAGCCAAACCTTACGATTCTTTAGTCACCATCTCCGTCAGAGGTGTCTATGCCTCTCTAGAGCAGACTTTCTTCGAGTCCCTGCAGACTCTACGCTCGGCTCACGGGAGGAAAGGCATAGTGTGGGCACTGGTGGGGAGAGCAGGCCTGGAGCACTCACTTTTGCTCCAGTAAACAAGGCTGATGCCTTGCGCACTACCTGCCTACCCAGGCTTGTTTTCCCACAAAACATTTTTATCACATTTGACACACAGCAGTACGCACCGGTGATCTTAGCACTTTGCATCTGCAGCAGGGGGACCATGAGTTCGAGGTCAGTTTGGGCTATAAAGCAAGACAGTTAAGATCACACGGAGAAACCCTGTCTCAAAAGAACCCCAAACCAAACTAAACCAAAATGTGACTCTTCTCCCAGCAACTGTTGAGTGTCTGTAACTTTTCACCCAGAAGTAGGCCTTTGTGAGCCACGCCCACCCATTCTGTTGTGTCCAGAATGTACAGCTTTACAGCTGCCCTCCCTGACTTCTGGCTTTTATGACCTTCCTGTCTCTTCTGGGACTTTCCCTGAGCCTTGGAAGAAGGCGGTATGGCAGGGATATGATAGCAAACATTCTAGTCACTTACTCTGCACTTTGGTCATGTGGTTTTGTGTTAAGCTCTGTCCACTGCAACAAGCAGGTTCTCTGACAGAGGTGTGAACGGCACTAACCTAAGGGTACAGGGTCAGTGTTTAGAAGCCAGTTAGCCACTGTCAGCTTAGCAAACTAACGGCAGTAGCTGTTCCCCAGCCTCTGTGAACACTTTAGCCTCTGGTACTGGCTCAGGTTTACAGAGATCCCTCTTAGTGGACAGGCTTTCAGTCTAGTCAGATAGCTACAGGCTGTCCCTCAATCCATGCCCTTATTGTACCACTGGGTACACTGGGTGACTGGTTACTGTCGCCTGCCTGGCACCTTACAACACTATGCAAACTGGCAAAGAAGCTTCTAGCTCAGGACCAGCTTGATTCCTCTGAGTCCTGTGACCAAAGTGCATGGTGCCGTAAGCAAAAGGGCCTCATCCTCACATTCTGGTTGGCAACTAAGTATTCTGTAGCTATTGCTGTAAAGAAACACCAGGACCAGGGCAACTTATAAAATAAAGCAACTAATTAAGGTGGGGTGGGTGGGTGGGGGTTTCCAAGTTCCAGAAAGTTAGAGCCCACGGTGTTTATGGCAGGGAGCACAGCAGCAGGCAAGCATGATGCTGAAAACCCATTCCCAATCAAACACAACAGGTCCCTTGGACTCCTCTCCTCCAATAACTTGAAGGGACGTATTTCATGCTTGGGACTAATTTTTGTTTGATAGTCAATGGTTTCTGAGAGAAGTATTATTCTCCCGATACAGAGAAATTCTAATGAGACTCTACACCCCGAGCCCACCCCACCCCCACCCTCATATAAAATAGGTTTCTATAATGTGGGGAGGTTCAAGTTCTCAAATACTCCTGGGTCTCTCTGTGTCTCCCTGGGGTTCTCACACCTGGGTCCTGGCTGGTACCCGAAGCGGGGATGAGGACATCCACATAGTTTTAAACACTGATGCTTGTTGTGAAAACTGCTCACTCCTTAAGCTTTGGAAACACAATCTTCCAGTTCTAGTTCTAACGTAAACCGCCCATGGATGTCTAAAGTAACAGCGGCTCAGCCGAATGCAGTGGGAAGCCTGTACCAGAGGTTCCTTCTCAGCAGAAGCAAACCTGGCCTTGGCCCCAGCACAGCTGTCAGGCTTCCTTGTTTTAGTTCTGCTGGTCCCAAGGATTTCCTTCGTAACGCTGGAACGGTGTTGCTTGGAATGGCCTCAATACTGAGACAGGAGTCTCTCAGGACAGTTGGTCCCTTCACGCAGCCCTGGGTGTTCAGCTAGTGTCATGGTGGCTAAGCTGTCATAGCTTTCAGGGTCACCAGCTAGCTTCCTGGGGCACAAGGTTCTGCTGATCATCACATCAGCTGGACACGGCAGGTGTCCCCGGAAGGGGACACAGCCAAGGCTCGGAGAACTGGAGAGTAGAAACTGGGTGATGGACACTAGCTTCCCAGGCAGGATTTTGGTAGTTTAAAAAAAAAAAAAAATCAGAAATACTAATTTTTTCTTTTCTTTGTATTCTCTCTCTCTCTCTCTCTCTCTCTCTCTCTCTCTCTCTCTCTCTCTCTCTTTCTTTCTTTTTTTTGAGATAGGGTTTCTCTGTGTACCCTAGGCTGTCTTCGAACTCACAAAGATCTGCCTGCCTCTGCCTCCTGAGTGCTGGAATTAAAGGCATATGGCCCCCACTGCCAGGGCGAAATACTTTTTTTTTAAAGATGTAAAGAGATACAAATGCATATGCCAGCAAGGAAGCACTTTAATGAAGGGAGAGATTTTCAGAGTTAAAGGTTTTTACTGTTGAGGTATTCGTTGAGTTGGACAATTCAATGAAGAGAAACCAGGGCCCTAAGAACCTGCAGTCCATCACCTGGATGCTTTACTTACGGAGACAATGCTGTCAAGCACGGCTGCTGAGAGGCCTGTTTTCAGTGATTAGAATAGGGGCCAGAAGTAAAACTACCCAGAACTAAGATTATACTTTACTTTTGGGTACAGAGTCTCTCTGTAGCTCAGGCTGGTCTCAATTTGTAGCAATCCTCCTGCCTTAACTTCCTAAGTCTAGGACGACAGGAATTAGATTTTAGAATTCTGAAGTATATGTTAAATAAAAAAGCTTGAGTGTCACCAGTCGATCACAGCAGAACCAGAGCACAAACAGCCTCACACACAGAGACAGGAGCACCTGACCCTGACCCGTCACCCAAACCCACATACCTGGAAGTGAGGGCTGGAAACACATTTGGCTAACTGTCGGAAAAGAGGCTCCATGATCTTCACAAATTCTGATGGTTCAATTACATCTAAAATTTCTTCTAATTCATTTAAGAACATTACTTCTTTTGGACTGTGAGTCTTTGGCCAGTATTTGAGAAGTGCCATTACCACCTACAAAACAGTAACAGCAAACAGTGATTTCATAAGACGCCGAGACAGTCCAGGGCAATGGTTCTCAACCTGTGGGTCACGACCCCCACAGGGTCCCATATCAGATCTCCTGCATATCAGATATTTACATTATAATTCATAACAGCAGCAGAGTTATAGCTATGAAGTAGCAACAGAACAGATTAAGGTTTGGGGTCACCACAACAATAGGAACCATGCAAAAGAGTTGCAGCATTAGGAAGGCGGAGGACTGCTACACTAGAGGAAGATGACATCCCCACTGTCAAGCAACACGCGAGACGGTGCTGAGAATCACCACCATACCTTTCTCTCCTAAGCAGTCTAGCTTTATGTGTTTTAATGTGGTCCATCATTTCTGAATGAAGACCAGTGTGTGTTCTAGAGGGGAAGCAGCCAGTTTCGACACTGCCAGCAACATTCAGATGCATGCACATTGCACCTCTCAAGTTAACTGACTACTCGTGCACACATACACACACACACAGTTTACAACTTTGTTAAAATACATCAAAAGCCAGACGTAAGCCCTCATCCACTGTCGGTGCTGGACCTGAGCGGGGTTCCATGCTCTCTCACTGTGATTACCCAGAGCCCGAGGATGCGTGGGAGAGAGTGCGTGGTCAGGAGGAGGCAGCCGAGGCCTCCACTGGAACAGTGCTACCTTGTATGAGGCCCACTATCCTGGAACTCACTGTGTGGTTGGCTGGCTGGCTTCAAAGTCAAGAGATCTGCCTGCCCTGTCAGCTTCCTGAGTGCTGGTATTAAAACACGTGCTACCTCCCCACCTAAAGTTTTACAATTTTTAAACACTGTTATAAATTCTATCCTTTGAACAATGTAATTAGAACAGAATCATTCATTCATACACACACACACACACACACACACACACACACACACACACGTATATATGTTTATTGCTATGAAGAGACACCATGACCACAGCAACTCTTATAAAGGAGAAGATTTAGCTGGGGCGGAATTACAGTTTCAGAGGCAAGAAGCCAGGCAGCATGCACGTAGACACGGTGCTGGAGAACAAGCTAAGAGTGCTACATCCTGATCCAAGGCAGCAGCAGGAGACTGTCCCAGTAGCCTGAGGATCTGAGACGTCAGAGCCTGCCTCCACAGTGACACTTCCTCCAACAAGGCCACATCTCCTAACAGTGCCTCTCCCTATGGGCCAAGCATATCAAACACGAGTCTATAGGGGCTATTTCTCTTAAAGCCACCACAGTTGTGGACTGCCTTTTTTTTTTTTTAAAGTAGGTCTGTGACTCCATCTCTCTCAACACAGACAATAATTAAATGTAAAGGCAAAGGTCCATTTCTCTCGACTTGAGAACATACTGTCTTACTTACTCTGACTCATCCTGAAATGCTTTTTCACTGCATTACAAATGGACTGCTTGTGTGTTTGCATGTGTGCATGCGTGTGTGGCAGCGGTGCTGGGCGGTGTCTCCCTCTCTACCACAGATGACAGTGATGACAGGACGTGGAGCTAGCATCCCTGCTCCCATCTTAGGACCAACACTGCTGAGGAGTCCCTGTGTGTGCTGCCCTTCAGAGCACACTGCTTGTCACTTACTTGTCACTTCCAGCTCAGAAACTCCCCACTTAACAAGTCACTCTTTCCATTACTACAAGGGTAAAGGCAGGGTGGGCATATAAGAAATATTCATATACAATAATTCTGCTTTGGTACTCTGGGTACCAAGACTCCAGGACATTTTTTCCTATTACCTATCATAAAACTTAAAATTTCATTTTACAAGTTCTCCTAATTTTAGAATCTGACAAAAATCTACAACTGTCTTGAGCTGGGCATGGTGTTATGTTCTTGATCCTAGACCTCAGGAGGGAGAGTCAGGCAGATCTCTGTGAGTTTGAGGCCTGTCTGGTCTACATACGGAGTGCCAGGCCAGGCAGGGCTGGTCAGACTCTCACAAATAAAGTCTTTCAAAGAACATATTTCTAAAGTGTATTACTTAATGACCTCTCTCCTACTATTAGGTCAAGCAGGCATTCCTTGCATATCTACTTTGAATCAGAACCGCGGTTAGTTCCGGGAAGACAGGAATTACTTTGGGCCCGCACTGGCCCTGAAGCACTGGCCCTCCAGCTGTCGGTGGCTTTTTAAAGTCAGGTAGGAGCTGCACAGTGCCATCAATTTGGACTGCTTTGCTGGAAAAGTCAGTTTCTGACCTAGGTTCACATTGGACTCTTTCTCATCTCTGAAATACTGTGAGCAGCACCCAGTTTTCTGGGCTGTGTGTGAGAAGGGCAGGTTTCTGCAGAAGGTGTGCGTGCCCACACATGCTAACGCTAGACAGCAGCAGCTCTCGGCTCCAGGCTCAGGGCATGCTCTCAACAGGGATATGGGAAGCATGTCAGTGACTCTGCCTTGAGTCCTGGGAGCCTGTCCTGTGTATCTAGGAGCAAAGCAGTGACTGCCAAGACATGTGGGTCATCCCATTAGCTGAGGGAGACAGGCGGATCAAAGGAGACAGTTGTGTAAAATCTCCCATGAGCCTCTAGCCTGGCAACAAAGAAAACAGTTTCTATGTCTAGTGTGCCCAGGACACTTTGGAGTACATGTAAAATATCAATTACAGGGTCAGCAAATGCCCTTTATATACTGCAGACTTTTAAGTGGAACACTAGAAGGGCAATTCCGACTGTCAGCTTGATTGGATTAAGAATTGCCTAAGGCATTAATGAGACACGCCCAAGGGTTCCTGCTTTGGGCTTTTGCAGAGAGGATTAGCTGTAGGGAAGACCTGCCCTGTGTTGGTGGCATCATCCCAGGAGGTGGAGTCCTAGATGGAGTAATAATTGAGAAAGGAGAAAGGCAGCTGGATTCTGGACTTCCCTCTTTCCTGATCTGTCTGGATTCCAGTGTTTAAGCCATGTGGTCCTGCAGCTGTCAGCTCTGCTGTACTCTCAAACCATGAACTAGACTCAATCTTCCCTGTAAGTCGTCTACTGTTGAGAATTTAACTGCAGTAACTGACATGACTTGTAAAGCAATGGCTCCACATGGAAACCGGGAGCCCTGGGGCAGCATGTGAGGCTCATGTGTGCTGAGTGTACACACTCCTTTCCAGTTCACACCTCCGACTTAAGTCTTCAGTGCTAGGCAGCACACCTGTAATCCCAGCACTTCCCAGGGAGGCAGAGACTGGTAAATCCCTGAGTCTGAGATCAGCCTGGTCTACAGAGAGAGTTCCAGGATAGCCAGGCTACACAGAGAAACCCTGTCTCAAAAACCAAAATAAACCAAACCAACCAACCAGTCACACAACCAACCAACCAAGCAACCAACCAACCAGTCACACAACCAACCAGTCACACAACCAACCAACCAACCCAACCTAAAGAACACGAAATGAAGTGCTCACTTGTAAATCAGACACAATGGCCTTTACATTTTTATAAAATATAAATTTCAAAGGAAGAAATGTACCAGGTGAGAGTCAAATGCTTTGAGTATGTTGAAAATGAGTTCTGCTTTCTGCAGCTGGACAGAGACATCTTTTCATCATCTGCCGGCAGATGTCATCTGTCAACAGGAACTACTACTAAACAACAGCTTGGGGTGGAAACATCACACTGGGTGTGTGGGACTTTTGGCTGGCTTGCGCAGGGCCCTGCCCGCGGCTGGCATCCCGTGTTTACCGTACAACAGCATTCAGTCTCGCCTCCACAGCTAAGCTCACCCCTCTCAAAGCTGCCTATCTGTTGTCACACGGCATTAGTGGGACCGAAACCCTTACCACTGCCACCTGAGTTCATGTTCTGCTCAGACAGATGAGGAAAGACAATCTGGGTTAAGCAGGCCCGGGGTCAGGCTGGGACAGGGCCCAGAGGGCAGAGGTGCTTTGGGTGGGAGGGCCCTGCCTGAGGCAAATGTGGACTAGCACAAGGTGAGCTCTCAGTCATCAGACACACTCGAGGAAGAACAATGGGAGAAAGTTCAGTCAGTTTACCTCCCCCCGCCCCCCATGCCTCTCTTTCCTGACTTCTGAACGTAAAGGGGGTGGTGGGAGCAGGTGGTGGCATTTCTTTTCTTTTAAAAGTAAATTATTATTTGTGGGGTGAGGTGTGGGGGAGAAACCAGAGCGATCATGCCAGCGTGCTCAGGCATGTGAATGCTGCAGAGAGGGAGAGGGTGTCTGATCCCTCGGAGCTGGGGATGTTCTAGCCTGCTGTGAGCCACCACCTGGGTGCTGGGAACCCCTGAAGGACAGCAAGTGCCCTTAAACACTGCTGTCGCCCTAGTCAGCTTTTCCTTTTCTAACTAGGGTCTTGCTGCATAGCCCAGGCTGACCCCATACTCACAGTCACCTATCTACCTCAGCCTGAGCCACTGGGTCTGGCTTGAACCTGTACGCCATAAACGGATGAACTGCATGGGCTACGGACTGCAGCTTAGGTTCTTTTTAAAGTGATTTCGGATGCTTACATCAGACAGGAATGACTTTGCCAACCATGCTACGTTTATTGATTGTTTTTTTTTTTTTTTTTTTTTTTGTGGAGGTGCTAGTGAGCCAGAGCATAACAGAGAATAAAAACAACCAAAAGAAAAAAAAGAAATTAGAAATCGAACCCACAAGCAGCAGTCTAGTCCTACTTGCTGTTCAGTAACTGTAAATTAACAACTCTAACTGAGATAACCTTTCAGAGCATCAACACCACCCGCTAGAGTGCAAGTGACCTCTACTCTTGCTCAGGCCACACCTGCGCCCGAGTCAGGACAACTGCTGTCCAATGTGGAGGGCTCAACGGGGCCCAGGCTGGTGCCCACAGCCGCTCAGGGCCATGTGCCAAGGACTGTGGGGCAGTATGGGACAAGGTGGCAAGCTTGTTATACAAAGCCTTCACTGCAATGGGGAACTTGTCACCAAACCACCACAGCTGAGCCTCCAAAACGGGCCGACTGTGGTGAAATGCAAGGCATGGCGGCTGCTCAGGGAGGGACACGGCAGATGGTCACGGTCAAGACTGAGCACTTACTGGTTCAGTGAGGGTGCTGTCCTTCTCTAAAAACTGCACGACACAGTACGCCAGCTGAAAGGGAGGGAAGAGAGCATCAGACGGTCACTTCAGCACGGAAACGCACTTCTAGGGTGACCCTCAACCACCCTCCTCTGGGAAAACGGCCTGAGGTGACTGAGACGCTCCACGTGCCACTCGCTCTGAGTGACAGTTTCAGAGAAACACCTTTGGGACTGATGCCCACTGGATAGTTTCTTTCCCTATCTGTTTGTGACAAATTTTATAGCTCTGTGTGTATGTGTGTGTGTCTGTTTGTCTTTAGAAGATGAGAATGGACAAGTAATATAATATCTGGAAAGTTTTAGTGTAGGGTCCTACAGAAATCTCTGAACTATTCTTGATCTGTCCTTTGAGATAATTTTTATGTGTAGCCACAAGCCTTCAGTGTCAGTCTCGGAGCACTGAGATTAGATGTCCCTCACGCCGGGCTCCTTTATGAATTACTACTACTCAAAATGAGTATGGTGGCAGACAGAAGATATGTGAACTGTCTCTCGGGAGGACAGCACATTGAGTCAAGGAGAGAACACACTTCCTTGTAATGTATCCGCACTACCCCTTCCAAGGACCACTGGAGAATGGAATCTTGTTTAATTTTTAGACAACGTCCTGTTATACACAGCCCAAGCTGGCCTCAAACTCATGATTTCCTGCCTCAGATTCTTGAGTGCTGGGTTACAGTTACGAGCTTTAAGCCTAGATAAAAATCTTTGTTGGGATGGAACCTGAGACTTTGCACGTGACAAGCAAGTACTGTTCTATGATGCCCACAGCCCTTCCATATGCTTTCTTAAAAAAAATAATTGATTTATCTTTATGTGCAGTGGCGGTTTGCCTGCATGCAAGTCTGTGGTGAGGGGTCAGATCCTGGAGTTATAGACACCACCGTTTGGGTGTTGGGAATTGAACCTGGTCCTCTGGAAGAGCAGTCAGTGCTCCTAACTGCTGAGCCATCTCTACAGCCCTCCATGTGCTTTGGTGTTGTTTGTGTGTGTGTGGTGTGTGTGTGTGAATTAAAGTCTTAAAAAATACTTTGTTACTTTTTGTGTATGGTAACTCTGTGCACCATGGCCATACAGATCTACAGCCACCAGAAAAGGCTCCACGGGAACAGGGGTTACAGCTGGTTGAGAGCTCCCTGTGGATACTAGGAAATGAACCTGGGTCCTTGGAAGAACAGTCAGTGCTGAGCCAACTCTCCAGCTCCCTGTCCATGTGCTCTTAATGCATAATGGCACTCTATTCTGTGTCCAGTCCGTGCAAAGGATTGTGGGCTGCAACCAACGGTGGCCACCTCCTTGCGCCTCAGCATAGCTCAGTTCTGTCCATGGGAGAGCAGATCCAATGCAAACGATGAAACAAGTCCGGGCCAGCAACCGACTAAGGTGGCAGCACAACTACACCCTGAGCCCTGCAGGCGGCTTCTACAGGTGTCAGAGCACACCACTGGCTGCGGCTATCTGGCTTCTGCCTCTAGGGCATTAGGTTTAGATGACACTGTAAGAAACCTCCTTACAAAGCTGGGTCCCCCAGTCTCTGCACAATCTACATTCCAGAGAATCCCCTGAATGTCTTTCTTTTTTGTGTGTGTATGAATAACTGGGACGTGAGAAGCTGACGTGGTGTTTTCCTCGACACTTTCCAGCCTGTACCACTGAGGTAATGCTTCTCTTGCTGAACCAGGAGCCAGCTACATTGCTAGTTTAGCTAGCCAGCGTGCTTCTGAGGTTGGGAGCACGGAGGCTGCCACGTCTCTGCCATTTACATGAGTTCTGGGTCTCAACTCTGGTCCTCATACTTGACGGCAAGCAATCACACACCTAAGCCACCTCCCACCCTCTTCCGAATTTCTTATGAGGCCTCTCTGTCCCGGACTTTGAAATACCCCAGAAGCCCGTTTTCGCTGCGGTACAGCTATGGGAGGAGGCACTCTCATAAATGGCTGGCCCGCTGCAGAGGCAGGCAGCTGTGCTCAGCGGCCTTACCTGGGGATGGTAGACACTCAGGGACTTCACTTTGTGCAAGGGCAGCAACACCTTCAACAGGAAAATCTTGTGCTCTTCCTTTAGTGGTAAGGCAAATCCATTAATTATACTGTGAAGAGAGAATTCAGCTTGAGTATTTACACATTCCAGATTATAATCAGAAACCATGCTTTCTTTTAGCTTTTCTTTTCAGCATGAAAAGCCAATGGGCAAAATATGTATTTCAGAAAAAAAAGAGGATATTAATAGGAACAACTACAAACTGGCCTTCCATGGAGCACGGCCACTTTTAGTGTTTTTGCTATAGGCTACAAGTCCCAGCACAGGGTGGGGTGGGGGTGGGGCAGCTGGGCTGCAGGAGCTCCTGGAGCAGACTACCACTCCTAAAGCTGCAGTAGATTAAACAGCTCAGGGGGGACCCAGTTCAAGGTCCTCCCAGCCAGCACTTTTCTTTAAGACTTCGACATTCCAGATCATTATCCTATCGTGGGCCAGAGTCCGTCCCCTCCCAGGTTGCAGGTACTTTTCACTCTGCAGGAAAGGCACACCATGGAAGGACCTACAAACTCAAGACGAGCTGGCTTATCCACAAGGTTTTCTCATGAGCTAGAAGAGTCTGAGCTGGTAACTTGGTCCTCTAGGAGTCAAGGGTGATGTGCACATCTGGATGGGGAATCCTGGGTGAACCCTGTGCTGGAGGCAGGACTGACAAGACAGTGTGGTAAGATTCACACGTAACATGGCTCACAGCACTCCTGATACATGGCAGAGGGCAACAGCAGAAGGGAAACTAAGCTTTCTTCCTATTTAAGAGAAGGGGCTTGCCCAAGCTCATATAACTGGGAAGGGAAGCCTTAGCCATACTAAGTGAGCATGCTGTGAGGGGCAGATCCATCCTACGGGCTAGCACTTTTTCAAATCACATCTAAAGCAGCACTTGGGAGGGACAACCAACAGTACATTTTTTCTCTTGTGTGTGTGTGATGTGGTATATGTCTGTGTATGTCTATGTGGTGTGTGTGTGTGTGTGTGTGTGTGTGTGTGGGAGGGTTCAGGGGAGGGACACAGACTACAGGTTCAGAGACTAGAGGGAGCCACACATTCTGTATACACACGGGATGACTTCAGGGTAACTCAGAAACTCAGCTGCAGATGCACATGGATTCCCTAGAGGCATTGGAGAGAAGCATTGTCCAAATGACCTACCTCTTAGCTCCAAGTAAATCTTTCGGAAACAGTGGTCAGGGAATCTTATATTACAGTTACAGGATTTAAAAATTTTTTTTGATAGTATGTAAAAACTTTACTCAGATTAAAATGATAAAAACTGAATTATACTATACATATGAAAGGCCAATAAAATGATTCAATTTGAAATATCAGCATTTACTCAATCCCTCAAAATACGCTTGTAATATCAACCTCTTCTCTAATACTTTTAACACTACTCGAGGGAAAATCAACTGAAACTCCATAGTTTCTGTAGTCCATGGACCGAGGTGGGTGAGAGGGCTCCGCCGTGGACTGAGGTGTGCGTTATTTGGTGCAAGTTCACCAGCCTTCCTTCTCCTCACATTAAACTCATTTCCATCCCCTCAGGACTTGGCTGAAATGGCTTACTCCGCCCGGATTCAAACTGCTTCCCGCGGTGCTACTGCCATACAGTGATTACCTCCCAGACTCCAAAGCTAGCCATTGTGTGTTAGATCATGAAAGAAAGGCTGGAGGAGGAGCCGGGGCCAGCAGTTAGGGCACCTTGGAGGATAGCTGCTCGGGTGCTTTCAGAGTCCATGAAATCCTCAAAGCCTGGGGTGGAGTACCCTGAGGGCAGATAGCCTGTGTAGCGCACATTTCTTCAATATTTTATTCTGAAAAATTTCAGGTATCCAGGAAGCCAACATCTGTGTTTCAACCTAGTAGATTCAGACAATGGCAGTTTGCACAGCTGTCTGCCTGGTCGTGTTTACATCTGTCCAGCCTTCCATCCTATCCACCTGCTAACCTATCAGCATAAGGTGAAGTCTTACTCAGTTTTAGAGCCTCTGATACCTAGCACCAGCCCCTGCACCCCCGTGGCTAAAAGTTCCTCTTTGAACACCACATTGTCTCTCCCTGCCAGTTCTGAGCCTGCTTCCTCAATGGTGGCTTCCCATGTGCAGTCCGCTTCTCCTCTGTGCCCCTGTGCTGTCTGCCCGTCATACCCAACACAGGTGTCTAGGGAGCTCCTGAAGCATGCACCCCACTCTCTGTGTCAGTCTGTCTCCCTCTAGACAGGGACAAGGACTTCCTGTGAATGTGTTCCTGGTGCTAAGACCAAGCCTGCCATCTGTGTGCTACTTAAACATGTCTGGTTAGTGAACTGGGAACAAGAATAGGCAAAAGGAGAATGTCCACCCCCAGGAATCCATGGAGACTGAATCCAGCTACTTGACTGCTGGTGGCCTACAGCACAGGGCAACACATTTAGGACACATGATGGTGGAGGAGGCCCTTGCCCATCAGAGGGAGCACCTCCCACAGAAGCTGCTTACTGGTTTCTGGCCCAAATTCCAGTATCCTGAGACAAATTGGCTAGCAACCTTAAGGCGCAGAAGAGGTTAAGTATCCAGACCTGAAGATGTCTGAGGAGCAGGTTGAGACATCTCTGTATTCTCAGATGGCCTGGCCTCCCTGATGGCTTGCACCAAGCCCCAGGAGGCCTCTGACAGACTCATCAAGGTGAGGCAATGCAGTGGTGTGTGTGTGTGAAAAATAATCTGTGATGATCCAGGGGAGATAGGCTGGTGGGCCAGACAGCATGTGGGCAGGTTCCGAGGCTCCCGGCGGCCATACACAGGAGCCTTGAGATGTGCTTGGTTGTAGTCTGAAGGTATGGCTGTGAGGGTCGTGCCAGAGGAATGGCTGTGGTGTGGCCCAGCTGGGCGGTGGTTGTGCACACCTTTGATCCCAGGTGGTGGTAGCACACACCTTTGATCCCATCACTCGGGAGGCAGAGGGCAGCTGGATCTCTGAGTCTGAGGCCAGCCTGGTGTCTAGGGAGTTCTAGGACAGCGAAGGCTACACAGGGAACCCCTACCTCCCCCACACCCCCCAATGTGTATCCCACCTGCTTCCTGCTGACCTCTTCCTATCCCTGCCCTAGAGCACAGAGCTGGCGTGTCAGCCTGTCTGTGCAGGGCAGTGTAGGAAAGTGATTTACTGTGTAAAACTCAACCTGACAGTCTCCTCCTCTTCACATATTTTACCTCAAGTGTTTAAAAGACAGTTGCCACTCCAGCTGGTGCAGTACCCTTGCTCACAGCTCACGGGACGGCCAGGCCTTGCTTCTCGTCCTTCCGGTCTACTACAGGAGGATGGTGGTCACTGTAAGCCACGTGGCTTCCCACATTAATACCACTTATGGAGGTGTCTTCGTTCTAAGCACTTTTAACTGACTATCTAAGAAAGAAGGAAGGGGACTAGTTCTGTCGTCACAGAGAAGACTGTCTAGGGAGCCAAGCTGACCACATGAAGCAAGAGCCTTCCTTTACAGCCAAAACCAGACTGATCTGAACCTGGGCTGGCTGCTCAGAGCAGTCTCCCGTATGATGTCCCACACCTACAAAGGGTGGGATCTACCTCCCTTCCTGTGGAGCTCAGCTGTCCTGAGCCTTGCCTAGGATGGAAGTAGGCGGCACTCATTTCTAGGTTAACCCCTTGAGGAGACTGGCAGCTTCTCCTGATTCCCTCCTGGAGGCAGGTAGTGCTCACAAAAGCAGCACTAAAGCCGGAAGAGGCAGCCCAAGCCTATAATTACAACAGTGGGAAGTTGGAAGCAGGAGAAGTAGTGTCTGTTCAAGGTTAGTTCACACTATTAAGAAAAAACCAAAACACAAAACCCCAAAACTCACAAGGCTCCAAGCATGACCAGAGAGGCCACGTGGACAGAGATGCACAGCACTGAGAAGCTACTCAGGACCTTCCGGCCCCAGACAACAGTTCTGCTAGCCCAGGTCAAGGTCAGAACTGAGAGGAATAACAGGTGCTGATTTAAGCGTTGGCAACTGGGTGGGGCAGCAAGGGAAGGCCTGAGTGCTCTCTAGTCTGGCTAGCCTGCTGTTTACTGCTTTGGAAAGGTGGCACCGGAGTCCTGTTGGCTCACTCTAACAGACTGAGCCAATGAGAAATAACAGACGGGAACCTCGGCTTAATGTTTCAGGAAGCGAACCAAGTTGCTCAAAACTGCATTTCCTTATAAGATTTGGATACAGGTTGAGAACTCCTTACCCAGAATGCTTTGGACCAGCAGTTTACAATATCAGACACTATCCAGATTCACATCTGCATATGTATGAGATATATTCTGGGATATCACCCAAGCTGAAACCCAAAATTCAATTATTCTATTCATTTATCTTTACACAGAGCTGGAAGGTAATGCTATGCAACAGTTTTGAGGTTAAGCATGACTTAAAAAAAAATTTTTTTAAGCCAAAAAAAAAAAAAATAGAGACAGGTTTCTTTATGCTGCCTAAGCTATTAGGAAACTATTAGGCTCAGACGATGCTTCTGCCTAAACCTCCTGCACAGCTGGGTCTGTAGGCACGAGTCCCTGGCCATTCCTGCATTTTAACTATGACCTATCACATAAGGCAAGTGTATAATTTTCCACTGTGGTATCACCTTAGTGCTCAAAATATCCAATTTTTGAGTGTGTGGATTTGTGGGTCAGGGTACTGAACATATGCAGTACTGCATTTCTATGACCTGGGAGACGCTCGTGCTTTGACTCTTTCTACATGAAACAATAAAAAGATCCAGGTCAATTAGGGATTCTTAGTAATATGTTTGCTTTTGCGTGTATTATCAAGATAACTATAGAAAAGATGACCTAAGGGAGGAAATAGAAACACCACGCTGCAGCACTGGCCCTTTGGACAAAGAGAACGGAACTGAATCATGGCACTTATTCTGTGTAAGCAGCTGAGCGTCAGCACTCGAGGTAAGACCCCTGAGCTAGGAGGCCCGTCCACACACTCCCACAGGGCAGGAGTTCATCACAGCTGTGGTTCCGCTGCCCGAGCAAAACCACCAGTCCAGAGAAACAACTCTACGGGCAAGGCCTGGATTTCAGGGCTAAGAGATTGGAGTCTAAGTTGTGCTCATTGTGTGTAGAGAATGGTGTCAGCTGAGTGATGACCTTGTGAGGAAGCACAGCACCAAGAAGTAAAGACAAGAGTCGATGTCATCTCTCTGCAAGCAGGGCTGGCTGGGCTCCATCAGAGAAGCACTATGTATTACAGAGAACCTGGAAAGGCTCAAAGGGAAGCCATACAACGAGGCCACAATATCACCATGTGTCATCAGGCTGCCAGTCTCACTCCCAGCTCCCCTTTCTGGGTCACTTTCAGTCACGTTGGGGGCTGAGGCAAGGATCCGGCAGGCCAGTCCCTGCCATGAGGGCTGAGGGCGCCGGTCCTGTGTCTACACATAAGCAGGTCTGGCCACAGCAGACCGTGAAGCTTACTGATTTTTATATCAGATGGATATCACATCTCCATCACTGCCAAGATTTGTTACTTTTAGGCTTCTCTAGAGTCAGACGTCACAGCAGGAGGACAACTGAAGAAGCCAACAATTACAGAGTTATCTGCTCACGTAGTAAGCCTTTCGGTGCTTGTAAGAAAGAGCTACACAACCTAGGCGGGCAGGGTGACTCACACCCTCAGTCCCAGCAGAAGCAGGAGCTCTGAGTTCGAGGCCATCCTAGTCCAGTGAGTTACAGGCTAGCCAGGGCCACACACAGTGAGACCTTCCCATGAAGGAGCTACACGGATTCTTCCACCAGCACCCACTCTGTATCGCTTGGGTGCCTACAAAGCTGGTGTCATCGAGGCTGCCCTGGGGAGTAGGAACCATGCCAGCTCATGTGGACTTCCTGAGGAAGGAGGTCTGAGGGCTCAAGGCAAGGCAGGGCAGCAGGACAGCCTGGGATAAGACAGCACAGTCTGGGAGAGGCCAGACCCTGCAAGCACAGACATAGCCTAGGCCAGCTGCACATGTTAACCTGTCAGCACCCGTCAGCAACAGCGACATGAACCATGTGAATGGAGCCCTGACTCACTAGGACCTCGATGTAGATGAAGCTGTGGCAATCCTTCTGCCTTGGCCTCCTGAGCCCTGGATTACAGGTGGACACCTGCATGCTCACCTGGGATAGTAGATCTTAAGAACCATGAGGCCTGGTCAGAGATGAGATGGGGTAGGGGAGGAGGGGCAGGTAGAGGTAAGACATCTGAGGTCACAGCCATCCATGGACTTGGAGGCTTTTGGTGTGTCCTTTCTGAGATGGGGGCCCCCGGACAAGGTCTGTGGTCACTCTCTGGTCCTGAAGGCCCTAAGTCTGGCACAGAGAGGAAAGCTGTCCTGTCTGCCAGCTGCCAGGCTCTCCTCTCTGTGTTTAGCTGGCCTTCAAACTGTTCACCTAATTCCCAGATCCTCCCAGGCAAAGGCTGCCACTTCTGTCCCTCCTCCTCCTTCCTGTCTTCTCTGTGACTGAGCAGGAATAAGAAGGCATCAAGCAGGGCACTGGACAGAAGCACCCACACTGTGAGCAACTGACAACTCTGTAGGAACCCAGCAAGGTAGGGAGTGGGTGAGACACCGGGGTGGGTGGTGGTGGGGGTAGGTGGGCGGAGAGCATGAGGGGCGGGGTCAGAAAACCGGCTCAGTTTCCCTCCCCGTCTTTGATGCGACAGCATCAAGGCTGGATGACAACCACATGGGAACTTACCTATAAAATATATTATTGATCTGTTTCCTGATGTAAGCGCGCAGGCCTAAGAACTTCCCATAGATTCTGTGCAGGGTCGTTTTTAGAAAATCTCTCTCCCGAGGATCCTCGCTGTCAAAGAGCTCTAGAAGCTTTAAGAAAATAAAATGGCACTTAGTGACAGTGGCCACTCTGTCCTTACGGCTGCCGAGGAACACCTCGCTGGGAACTTACCTGCAATACAAACTTCTGATCAATATATTTCTTTGCTATATTGGGCTGGAAATCTGGAGACTCTAAAAATCTTAAGAAAAATTCATAAACAAGCTAGGAGGAAAAAAAGACAACAGTGAGTCAAGTTACGTGGTACTTCACCCAGGATTAAGTACACCGCTCTAATTCATTATCTGTTCCAACACTGGCCTTAAGAAAAACCACACATGCATTCAAAATTAACGCTGAACTGTGTGGCTTAGCACAATTATAACTGCAGATGGAGTTCTTCTATTTAGTGAGAACCACACACTATTTCTTAAATGCTTAGGCGTAGCTGCTACGCCTGGACCATGACCAGGCTTGTGGGTGGAGCCTGCAGTGTGCCATCTACATGTCTCAGGGAGTTCTAAGTGGACAGGAACTTTAGGATCGCCTGGGAGAGGAACACAAAAAACAGCCACTGAACCACAACCTCTGTGGTTCCCTTGTAAATAAACACAGCACAGTGGGCTAGATAGCACGGACGGTCTATCATGGGCTGTGTAAAAGCCACACGCCTTGAGAGTGGAACATCTGGCTCCCTCCCAGGTTTCTCACTTTGCTTCCTTTCCTCAACAAGGACATACGTAAATATTCTCTGTGCTGGCCTCGAACCAGTGGTCTTGCATCATACAGGTGTTCAGCAAGGAGCCTAGGATGCACAGGGGCAAAAGGCAAACCCAGGTACTGAAAGCCAGGAGCACACCTGGGAAATGCTCTAAACCTGCGCCGTGCAGTTTATATCCACTTGACACATGCTGCAGTCATCTAAGAGGAGAGAACCCTGATGGAGCAAAGGCTGTAAGCAAGCCTGGAGAGCGTTTTCTTAATTACTGATTGATGAGGAAGGGCCAGCCCACTGCGGGGGAGGGGGGTGCCACCTCTGGGCTGGTGGTATTGGGGTCTGTAAGAAAGCAGGCTGAGCAAGCCATGGCAGCAAGCCAGTATAACACTCCTCCATGGTCTCTGCATCAGCTCCTGACACCAGTTCCTGCTCTGTTTTGAGTTCTTGTCCTGACTTCCTTTGATAATGAACAGTGATATGGAAGCAAAAGCCAAATAAACCCTTTCCTCCCCAACCTGCTTTTGTCATCACAGCAACAGCGACCCTAACTAGGACAGAACCTGAACTCAGTGTAAAGTTGGTAACATCACCGAGGGCGCGCACATCAGGCTACATACCTCTGTGGCCTGTGCAATGGGTCCATAAAATCAGCCAATCAAGCACATACACTCGTTCAATCGTTCTTGCTTCTCCCACTTTTCCTTTCCTTCCCCGTCTCTGCTCTGCTAAAATATTTTCAGACCAGAGACTCCTTTAGATCAGAAGCCCATTGGCTGTCAGTCAGAAGGCCCTGGGCACCACCCACTCAGCATACACCATCCTATCTGAGTTGCTGCCAAGTCCAGTACCTGCAGATGAGGCCAGGCTGCTTCTAACGTTGGTTCATCTTCTTCTGGGTCGAATTCTGCTCCCGTAGGATTGGAGGAGGGTGGCAAGGTTCGAAACATGTTAACTGCAAACTAAAACCCACATATTCCATGATCACCACCAGGATCTCTCAAGTACTAGCATGAACATTCCAAGAAACAGAAATCATCCTAGTGACAGGTGCTTCCCATTCTACGTTGGTTGTTGTTTCTCTGCTTTTCTGAAAACTCATGTTTACGTGTGTCATCTTACGACAACTATAAACCCACCAATGCCAGTTACAGTCTTGGGGACCTGGTAACTGATTTACAGGTGATCCAAGTCTTGTCTCACATTGTCAAAAGCCCAAACCCCAAAATCAGACATAAATGCAAACGGCAGCTCCATGACACCCTCCTGGGAGGCTAATGAGCCTTGCAGTTGAGAGTCCGGCAGCCAAATGAGCACTTGGTATTTCCCTGGCTTTCCTCCTCCTCCTCCTCCTCCTCCTCCTCCTCCTCCTCCTCCTCCTCCTCCTCCTCCTCCTCCTCCTCCTCCTCCTCTTCCAAGATTTATTTTCCTTTTCTGCGTCTGAATACTTTGCCTGCATGTCTATGTACTGCATGCATGTCTGGTGCCCGTGGAAGCACGAAGAGACTGCTGGATGCCCTAGGGCTGAGGTTACAGATGGCTGCAGGCCATTAGGTGGGTACTGGGAACTGAACCCACGCCCTCTGCGAGAACAGCCGTCTGAGAGTCAGGGTTAGAGACATGAGTCACCAGCAGCAGCTCGCTCTTCTTTCTTTTCTCTCACCACTACCTAGCTTGCAATCTGGGCATTTCTTATGATGTTACCAGCATCAAAGCTAGGAGCAGCTGTGCAGCTTCTATGAAGAACAACATGAAGGCAGAGACAGTAGAGGAGGAGCACAAGGGAGAAAAAGATGGCCAGAGATCCAGAAACAACGTATGCCGAGGCGCTCCACACGGAGCATGAGTATCGATTCCTGGCCTCTGGGGACTGGAGCCCTGTGGGATCCAGAAGACACGCGCAGGGCCCTGTGGGGCCTCCCAAACAATGAATGGGAAGCAATGCAGAGAAGCCGGTGTACAGGACATTTCTCAGCAGACGGGGGGATCAGGACAGAGGGCTTTCTGAGGTTACACTTTCGAAGCTCAAGGATGAGGCAAGGAGATGGGATGAGCCCAGCCACACACAGCCTGGTGGGTCATCAGTGCCTCCTAGGGCCTGCCCAACTGGCAGAACTGACCCTGTCATCATCAGAGGCTCCGTGGGCTTCCTGTACCTTCCTAGGCTGTGAATATATTAGGAGAAGAGAGTTAGAATAGAACTGAGTTCTCTGTCTAGTGTAACTGTCTCCTTTCTCCTCAGATGGAGAAGAGCTCAGGGGCCCTAAAGGAAATAGGAGACTGGCTCTGTGCTCTTTGATAGGCATAAGTTGCAGGCTTGGGCAGGTGCCATCTCAGAAGTAGAGTAGGGTAAGTGGATACCCAGGAGGGTCAGCATCTGCAGAGGAGGTTGGGGATCCAGAGGAAGACCTTAAGTAATGCTGAACACTGCCCCGCAGGCATGGACACACCACGTAGGAAGGACCAACACACTGGTGGTGGCTAGAGGCAGTGATGGAGCAAACAAGCAACTGTTTCTCTGCTCGGAGAGAGTGAGAGGGGAAGCCCTTCACAGGTTATCCCCAGGAAGAGGAGACGAGAGGATCATGGGGTGTCTTGGACCATGAAGAAAGGCAACAGCTCAAGAGGGAAATGGCAGCTTCTATCATTGGGCACTGTCATCCCAGGAGTTCTCCTGTAAGAAAAGCTGACACCTGGAGCTCCCAGCCACTTCTTAGCACATCACCATACACTGCTTTCCCAGAAGAGGCTGGTGAAACACTAATGCTTAGTCAGGGGAAGGGACAGAGGTAAACATACAATGTGATACCCAAATTATACTTGGGTTTCTAATTGGGTGCCAGGTTTAAATATAAAAACTTCAGAAGCCAAATTTGTGGAAGGACACAGGTGGAGGAAGGTGACGGCACTCATGTGACCTCCATGCTCCTGGACCTCTGGTGCTGGAGCAATGGGAACAAGTCTGCCAGCCTGTCATCATCTTGTAAATGGAATGCATGTATTCAGAGCATAAAGGAGACACAGACACACACCAGGAGCGGGTCGCATGTGGGAGGACAGCACAACACTGGAGCAGCACCTTTCTGTGGCCTTTTCTTATCTAGAGTCAAAACAGGAATGGGCATTCTGCCCGGGCCTCAGTGTGCCATCTCTGAAAAGGGCAAGCCCTCTCTTCATACCGGGCTGCTCTGAGGGTCACTGAGAAAGTCTGCAAAACAGCCTGGCAGTTGCCATTGTTCAGCAGGTCCCAAACATCTTTCGTGTAGACAGTAGGAGCGGACTCACAAGCACGCATGTTTGTGTCTGATCCACACCGCTCCACTGGTACCAGGACAGGACGGACTGTAATACCAGAAAGAACCGACACTCCCATTTTCACGTCAGCCCCGAAGATCTTTCTCAGAGTGTCTTATTGCCCGATTTAAACATAAGCCACAGCAGCTGGAAAACTATTTAAAGAGAAGACTCTTGCCGGGCGGTGGTGGCGCACGCCTTTAATCCAGCACTTGGGAGGCAGAGGCAGCGGATTTCTGAGTTCGAGTCCAGCCTGGTCTACAGAGTGAGTGCTAGGACAGCCAGGGCTATACAGAGAAACCCTGTCTCGAAAAACCAAAAAAAAAAAAAAAAAAAAAAGAAGACTCTTACAGTCCAGCAGCCCTGTCAGCTCTCTGTGCCTGTATTAGCCATTACCAAACCCTGTCCAGCTTCTCTGTGCCTGTATCAGCCATTACCAATGGGTGGACTGATGAACATTAGCTGTGATGTAAAGGGAAAGTCTCAGACAGAATGAGGCTTCTCATTCACAGACACTGGGACAGAATTTTCATTCTCAGCTCTTTGGTTTGTTTTGATACACTACTCCCCTCACTTCCGGTTTCTGCAGTCTTAGTGAGCATGATGTCTATCTCCAAACACTTCCTCCCATAGACAGCACTAGGGTGCAGGGTTCTAAGAGTCAAACTGGGAAGAGACACATTTCTGAGAAGTCTGTCAAGCCACCATTTGTTTGTATGTGATATACTTGTAAAGCAGAAGCCCAGACTGACAGCAAAGCTGGGTCCCAAGACACAAAAGCCAAAAAAAAACCAAGGGCAGCAACATCAACAACTAGAAGCCGTATGGATGGACAATGCCATACACACAGACATGAAGACATACAGCGCTGAAAGCTATTCATCTGGCTGGGCGGCCTTCAGAGAAAGCACAGAACCGGATAAAAGGCTCTACCAATAGCTGCAGTGTGGCAGAACCTTCCTCACCTGAGGCCATATCCTTCAGGGAACCACAGAGACATTTACAAATTGAATTCGATCTGTTTGTTGTGTGCCTGCCATCAGGTGTCCCCTGGAGCTCACTGCTTGGGTACGCTGGCTGGCCAGTGAGCGCCGAGATCTACCTACTTCCCAGCACAGGGTCACAAACGCACGCTGCGGGGTTGGACTTCTTCATGGTGCTTGAGGATCAGAACTCGGGTCCTCATGATTGCACGGCAGGCACTTTACCAAAGAGCTGCTTCCTCAGTCCTGCATGCAGTCTTAAACATAAGGTCATAACAAATCTTGGATAAACTTAGTACTTAGCCGGCCCTTTGGAAGACACTCAGAAACTTGCACAGAGCAGGTCTTCTGGAAAAGTGCGTGTTGGTCACCTTACCAACTGAACTAATTACCAAAAACCTGCCAAAGATGGTTAAGCCATTGCCTCTCAGCGTAATGCAATTACAGTCCTCACTGGGTCCCTAATCTAAGCTCCTGCACGATGCTTCTCTGGAACGGTCATCTCGAATGCACTTGAATGGTGAGGACATGCTAGGCTGGTGTCTTCCATCCCCTAGCCATACATGGGGTTGTGAGACCCCGCAACATTCACTCAGTAACTCTCCGGGGAGCAAGGCAGAGTCTTGTTTTCTACCACTCCACAACCAAAGCTGCTTTCAAACAATGTCACTTCCCGCCAAATAGATGCCTGCACATGGCATTTAAAAACCCATCCTTAAAATTCTTACATTTGAATAGCTTTTCATTTTTACCATCTGTTCAGATATGCTGACTGTCTCTTATCTGAAATGCTTGCTACCACAATTGTTTGTATTAATATTTATGTGTATATATGACGGTAGGATTCAGGTTTAAATGCAAAACTCGTATTTAATTTGTTCCTTAAATGCATACCTGGAGGTAAGATAAAGCAATTTCCCCATTAAACAGACACAACATTTTTAGTAGGTCTGGGTCAACTGTAAAAATTTCCATTATGGTACTATGTTGGTACTCAAAAACTCAGTTTGGATTTTCAGATAAGAAGTATTTATTCTGCATGTTCTATTTTTTAAAATAAAATTTGACTTTGTGTGTACAAAGAGGTGCCTGGGTGTATGTCTTGCACAGCAGTGTGCCCTTGCCTGTGGAGGCCAGAGGAGGGCACTGGTGTTGGGTACTGACTCTGGGTCCTCTAGCAAGAGCACTGAGGGCGTTTACCCATCACTCCAGACGCCCAACTTACATGTTCTAACATAAAGGTTGAAAATATCATGGAAATAAAAATTTACTGTCTTTATAGGATATTAAATAAAGGAAATGTAGCTGCAATTTTTAAAACAACTGTTCTTCTAACAATTCAGAGTATTTCACAGCTATTGTACAACTAAATGTGTGACACTACATTACGTCTGATAATAATGACATAGGGCAGCCATTTTAGTCTTTTTTTTTTTGTTTTTTTGAGACAGGGTTTCTTGTAGTAGCCCTTGCTGTCCTGGAACTCATTCTGTAGACCAGGCTGGCCTTGAACTCAGAAATCCGCCTGCCTCTGCCTCCCAAGTGCTGGGATTAAAGGCGTGCGCCACCACCGCCCAGCTTATTTAGCACGTTTAAGAGTAAAGTCATACATGGTAAGTGGTAGTTGGCAAGCTGTTCAATTAGTATATGCTGAGAAATAACAGTGGGAAGGCTGGAGCCGAGCTCAGCTGGCACAGTGCTTGCTTGCCAGGCAGGAAGGCACGGGCTCCTCCCAGCACATCATAAAACAGAGCACATGCTTGTAACCCAGTCGGGGAAGGTGGAGGCAGGAGTGTCATAAATTTAGGGCCACTCTTGGCTACGAAGCCAGCCCGGGCTATAGGAGACTCTGTTTCAAACAAAACAGAACAGAAAACCAAACCACACCAAGTGTTTGCTGAGTATGTAGCGGCTTGGCAGGGGGACTCCTCTGTCGGGCACAGGCCCTAGATTAATTCCCAGTATAGTAAGAAAGCAGAGCAGAACAAAGGTGGATCAAGAAACAAATCTTAAGTTATTTACCATGGCCAACAGTTAGTTTTAAGTAGATTTTGGATGCTGTATTCCAAAATGTTTTATACTGACAAATTTCTTTCTTCCTTTCTTTCTTCTTTCTTCCTTCCCTTCCCCTTTCTCCTTCCTTCCGTTCCTTCCTTCCTTTCTTTGTTTTAAGTAGATTTTGGATGCTGCATTCGAAAATGTTTTATGCTGACAAATTTCTTCTTCCTTCCTTCCTTCCTTCCTTCCTTCCTTCCTTCCTTCCTTCCTTCCTTCCTTCCTTTCTTTTTTTGGTTTTTGAGACAGGGTTTCTCTGTGTAGCCCTGGCTGTCCTGGAACTCACTCTGTAGACCAGGATGGCCTCGAACTCAGAAATCCGCCTGCCTCTGCCTCCCAAGTGCTGGGATTAAAGGCGTGCGCCACCACTGCCCAGCATGCTGACAAATTTCAACACGAAGCTGTAAGTGCGGTCTTATGAGCAGTTATACCTGGATTCTACCATCAGTGTTCTAACACACTTGCTCTGTCCAGCAGCAGACTGATGTTTTTATTGGGATAAACTGTGAGAGAGTTAGGAAGGCTTCAGAATATCCGATTAATACACTCTACTTCCCACACAATGTAAGGAAGTGAGAAAGGCCACGGAACCATCACTTATGCGACTACCCATAATCCTACCACCCTGTGCTCACTGCTGGCTCAGTTGGGGACATAGCTAAGTGTCATGGGGATGGGGTTTATTCTACTGTCCCAGAGACTGAACATACTAGGTAAAAATACATGACACTACATTCTTCTGATCCTGTGAGATGGAAGAGATGAAGGGAGCCCAGGAATGACCACCAGAACACTGGCAGGCTGTAGAGCCCAGCAGGAGGGGTAGTGTGAACCTGCGAGACAGAGTCAGCCCCATAGAGAAGGGAGTTGTGCACCCAGAAAAGGTCCTGTCGTTGATTAACACAACATCATGCGGCTATCTGATGTGAGAAAACTACCAGAGGCCATGAAAACACACAGAGGATTAGTGAGGACCCAGTACAATTGGCGCTTTACCTGTAGGTTTCATGTCCTGAATTCAGTTAACCAAGGCTCAAAAATATCTGGCAATAAAACACTGCATCTCTGCTTAACATAGAGGCTTCTCTTTTAAAGTCATGGTCTTCTAAACAATACAGTGTATTGTTACACTGTATTCATTACCCAGCACCTGCAGTGTTCTAGGCAATGGTTCATTACCCAACACCTGCAGTGTTCTAGGCAATGATTCATTACCCAGCACCTGCAGTGTTCTAGGTAATGATTCATTACCCAGCACCTGCAGTGTTCTAGGTAATGATTCATTACCCAGCACCTGGAATGTTCTAGGCAATGGTTCATTACCCAGCACCTGGAGTGTTCTAGGCAATGGTTCATTACTCAGCACCTGCAGTGTTCTAGGCAATGATTCATTACCCAGCACCTACAGTGTTCTAGGTATAAGTCTCTAGAGATGATAACTTCGAGTGGACAGGAAGTCGAGGTTCTACAGACATGCTACCCTTCATATAAAGGTCTTGAGTATCCCCAGATATGCAAATTCCCTGGACATGAGAGATAACTGTACTAGGGGAGGCTGGGGAGAGTGGCTACTTCATCAAGCAGACCAGGAAACTCCCAACCAATGGTGCCTTGGATTCAGCATCAGCGGGGCCTTGGCTTGGCTATGGAGAGTTGTTAGCTCTAGGCTAGTATAGCTCAGGTCCTGTTTAATGCTTAAAAACAAGAACCAGAAGATCCAACTATCTCCATATATTACATCTCCAAATATGTCTCAAAATATTAAAGGAAAAACCTAATATACAGGACTCAACAGGACAAAACTCACAGTTTCACACAGGTGAAGACCAGACAGATGAATATTTTGAACTGACCTGACTGATGTGGGTATCAGCAGACAAAAAGTGAAGCCATAAATGAAAGATGCAAATCCAACTATCAGGGATGATGGCCACAGGGTGAGATAAGAACTGGGGTAGAATTGACAGATGAGACACCAGAGGAGAGACCGGGGAGCCTGAAGACAGGGAGAAACAGTGTAGCGCAAAGAAAAAGTACCAGTGAGCCGTATCAGCCCCCAATGCCTACCATGACACTGGGATCCAACAGACAGCAGTGTCAGAGAACAGAGTTCCAGAGAGCAATGGCAGAGCACAGTGAGTACAGAAACAGACTCACTAATATAGTCAACTGAGGTACAACAACCATGCAAAGCTGCTCTATGGAGGTTGGCAGCTTCTTCAGTGACAAGGCGGCTAAAAGAGGCTGCAGACAAACCTAAAGACCTAAAAAAGAGCCACAGACCTACATTAGAATGTAAACCTGTAACAAAACCATGAGGAAAACCTTTCTGGGTTCTTCAGTCATGGCTCCACAGAATTAGCAATTACAGGAGTGAGTCAGAGCTGACTTTGTCTAAATGAAGAACAGAGTTCTTGGGTGCTAACATGCTGGCCTTGGAACCTGGAACGACAACATTCATGCACACCTGAGTCCAAAGCTCATCTACAAACACAACAGCTGATGGCCAATGCTAGAAGCAACCCAGCTGCATCAACTGGAGAAGGGATACCCGAGCTGGGTACTCGTACAATGAGTAGCACCGCAGGCAGTTATAGGGAACCACTGAGTCACCCAACACGATGAATCCCAAACACTCACTCAGCAACAGAAACCAGACTCCAATAGTCACACCAGGACGAGCACACTGCCCAGACATTCTGGCAAGGACCATGGCACAGGTATGGAGAAAGATTAGCGACTGTCAGACAGTGTGGGAACGATACTCTCTAGACCAGAAGCTCCTCCAAAGTTCCTGGCTCAACCCCACCCTGGTCCTTTGAATCTCTTCGCTGTGCTCCACGAGCAAAGAAACAACTAGCAACCATGATGGCTTTGAGACTTGCTACGCAGAGCAGACCAGCCTCAAACTTGCCACCATCTTCCTATTTGTGCCTCCTGAGTACGGGGATTGCAAGTATGAGCCACCACACCTAGGTTTTACCTAACAACTCTGGAGCTTAAACGCCTAGCTTTACTGAGCTACACTGAACAAGGGAGCTCTGCACCTGACACACTGGCCACGCCCTCAGTGACCTGTGACCTGTGACCTGATAATGAACTCACTCATCCTCCCCAAGGCTTCTCAACAGTTTTCTCCAAAGAATGAGCATGGGATGAATTAGCTGGCTGGAAATGAACATGCCTGAAGCAGAGAGGAGGTCAGTAACGTGACGGAAGAGCTGAGCTTTATGGTTAAACTTGTTTCATTTGTTATAAAAATAACCGTGTATTTCTTTTACTGTTTAAAACCATCAAACAAGGGAAAATTTCAAAGTGGTATGCGCAGATCTCTTTAGAAAATGCAGGTAATTTCAGTTAGCATGACACTGTTATTCACTCGTCTGTAACTCAGGTTACTGTAACGCTGGTAGGACAAAGCAAAGAACTACAGAGGGCCATGTGACTTAACCCTCACTCAAAGCAGGTCTGTAAAGTATATGGAAGCTTCACTGGCGACTACCCTCTCCTTCCTAACTCTAAACACACTTTCCTCTCCAATGCATGCTCACGGCACCTGTACAACACCCTTTCCGCATGGACGCAGCAGGCACAAAACAGAGACAAGTGTCCAAAATCAACCATCCACGGGGCCCACGAGATGCCTGTCCTGGGATGTGGGCGGGGAAACACTGCAGGTTTATTCCAGTATATCCTGAGGAAAACCCATAAGCCAATGTGTATCAAGTATGCACCAGTGACTAAATTAACGGGGTGAGCTCTAAAATTATGGGGTGAACTTGATTTCCTGGAAAACAACAGGAATACTACGTAGGCAGCACTACCATAATGTTACACAGATTGCTTGACTTCGGTTTTTAATCTGTGGATTTTTGATGATAATAAGTGTGGTATATAGTGACTGTCAAAACATTTTACAACTACCACAGCATAGAAAAAAGAGGAATTCCCAAGGTCACACTACCCAAAGGCAGCTGTAGCTAAAAGTTGGGACTGTGCTCCTCTAGAGTTATTTTTGGAACCTACTTAAATAAGCAACCAACAACTCGGCCTGTCATATGAGTGATACTGCACTGTGTGTTTCATGACTCATTTTCTGTCTGCTATTTTCATTTTATCCTTATGAATTTATTTCTATGTCACAGGTATAAAACAGCACTTCACACTATGTGTTTTTAATATCCCAGTCACCTAATCTAACCAAATCTCCATGAAATAGTCTTGCAGTTTAATGTCCTACTGCAAAAGACAACACTCACACTAAACCAAGGCCCTAAAACCACAAAACCACCTAACTTTAAGGTGTCAGAGTCTGGGAATGAAAATTAGAGGCAAGGGACTTGAGGGTTGTTGGCTCAGTGCTTAAGAACACTTGTTCTTACAAAGGCCCCAGGTTTGACTCCCAGCACTCACATGGAAGCTCCAAGAGAAGAAAGGGTGTCCAAGAGAACAGCTGCATACTAAGCATGGGACATGGGGCAGAGAGAAAGATGTCCCTGAGAGTCTGTGGATCAAGTCTGAGCTATCCTCCGGCGTCCAGCACTCTTTGAGCACACAGTACAGTGGTGACTTGGGCATCTGCACCTAGAACTGGGTTGCCATCCCACTTGAAGTCAGAATCTTGAGCAGCAGCTTCTCTCTCTGCACATCTCAAATAAAATCTATACCACATCTTGTTCCTACCCTACCACCACCCACGCCTGCTCATTTCCCTCAGCAGCCCCAGCCAAGCAGCTTCCTCCACTGCTTCTCTGACATGCCTCGGCACGTCTGTCAGTCAGTCTGTCCCATAGCACCCCATGTCGAAGCTCTTCCTACATGTTCTCAGCAGACAGCCAGAGTGAAGCAGAGTGAAGGGGTGGCACACAGACAGACAGACACACACCCCGACCCCAGCACGGCATCTATCAGTCGGCTTCATTATGCTTCCAGGGTTGGGACTTTAGCCACACTAAACCCAATTCTCTTTTTGCTCCTGAGGTCTTTGGAGCATTGTCCTTGCTGGGCACCACCCTGCTCCACTCTCTGACTCTGGGTGGATCAGGTCATCTTCCTGACAGTGACAGTGGGCAGGCCCAGGCCCCCTGTGCAGCCCTCAGCTCTGATCAGTACCTACTGATGTCTGGTCTTGTCCGTCAGACACGTCCAGGCAGGCTCTGAGAGGGCTGAGACCATGTTACCATTTTCAGTGGAAGCACCGTAAGGCATCAGGGTGCTGGAGTTCAGGAGGAACGCAATATGTTTTCTGATTCAGTGAGTGCACAGAGCTGTGTTCTGATTAGTGATCCAGCACAGGTGGCTGGGTAATCCCAGAGCTCCTTGCGCTGAGAAGGGGCTCTGAGTCAGCCAACTTATCCAAACGGTGCCCTAGCCAGAACCCTTTCTGCCCACAAGGCCTCCTCCCTGTGTCCAAGGCTTTGGAGAAAACACCATCCCATGAATTCAGCAATTCAGGATCTCAACTTTCCACTTGGGGAATTTACACTCAGAAGGGTTCTGCTCCATTTTTACATAAATTAAGAAAGTCAGGGTAGGGATGGGTAAAATGGCAGTGCTTCTAACTGCTCTTCCAACTCCTTCAGTCTTTGGGTAGCAGACGTGACTGTGACAGCAGAGGTAACACTGAAGGCCACCTCCAGCCACCACTTTTATGCAGGAGCCACAGGGCCAAAGGCTGGGGCTTCTTGACCTTGGTCTTCCCACAGGAGGAGCAGGCGCACTTGGCACGCTGGCTGATCTCTATCTCCTCTTTTCTATCAAAGGAACCACGGCAGGTCCATGCTTACCAACAACCCTGACCTCGGTGCATTCAGCCATGTCACTGTGACCCAGGCCTGAGCCCAGAAAGGAAGCCACAGTTTCTGCTAAGCCTGTGACAGGTACACCTACCA
Source organism: Mastomys natalensis (assembly GCA_021653895.1). Lineage (NCBI taxonomy): Eukaryota > Metazoa > Chordata > Mammalia > Rodentia > Muridae > Mastomys > Mastomys natalensis. Next base: position 537,216 of record JAJTUV010000094.1, read on the forward strand.
GCAACCTGGGTGGCAATGAACATCAAGTGTGGCAGGGCATCCCCGGGATTCCAGGGAACCTGCTGTGGAGAGCTCTTGGGGACATTTCAAGGAAACTGGCAAGAACATCTGACATTGGGCTAAGACAAGGAAATAAGCTCAAGAAAAATACAGCTGCAGAATGTACTCCTTCCATCTTTTTTTTTTTTTAAAAGATGAGAAAAAAAAATAAATCTGTCATTTTATTTGACAGTTATTCTGAGTTATGGTTTTATCAATACAATCTGCTTCTAATGAAATTTTAGTATAATCCTAAAAGCATGCATTTATATACAGTAAGACCTACATTCCTAAATAAATTACATACATGATATATATTAAACAATAAAGAATACCAATTTGAGAATTCAGGACATTTATTTTTCTGCATGGAAATTTAACTCCTGTGTAACACACACAGCAATGATGTTTACGAGGTAGTGAGACACTAAATAAGCATACTCAAAGTGTCTAAAACAGACTTTGTTTTTTAGGCAACAAAATATTTTCCATCCTTCACATCTCACTCACCTAGCACTAGATCCAAGGACTCAACAATAAACACGCACAATCTCATGCTTAAACCTAAAGCACACATTTTTTATTTTATAAATTTATTTATTTATTTTATGCATATGAGCACACTGTAACTGTCTTCAGACACACCAGAAGAGGGCATCGGATCCATTACAGATGGTTGTGAGCCACCATGTGGTTGCTGCGAATTGAACTCAGGACCTCTGGAAGAGCAGTCAGTGCTTTCAACTGCTGAGCCATCTCTCCAGTCCATACTCCTTGAATATTGATCATCTTTGTAAGTCCTCAGATACTGTGACCACAGGACCTTTGTTTATGCCTTGCTTGTCCTTGACCAAGAATTGACTCTATTCTTTGCATGTACTTAGAATGTAGAAAAGCAGATTGGGAAAAAATAAACTCGCTTCAGCACTGGCTGGAGTCATGTCATAATGTTGTCAAATTATCTTTTCTTTCTCTATCCTTCCTCCCTCCCTTGAGACCCCGGTGACTGACTGAGCTGGCTTGGTCAGGTGGTGCTCTCAACATTGAGGCTCAAGTACAAGGGGTTCAGTGAAGGACATGGCAGAAAAGGAAGCTTGTGCAAAGGTAAAATACAGAAAATTTGGGCCAGCAGTGAGGAAACCCTGTAAAAATGTCCCAGGGTAATGGTAGAAGGCTTTTGGTACATATGCTTAGAGATATGCTAAAGTCAAGAGGAGTTCGGGAGATGTCGTGCTTCCTCTCTGGCTCCCACTGGGGGAATGCCTAGTCCTGGTTCCGGGTTCCTTTGATGGGATATCTGGTTCTCTTCCCTCTGTCTACTGTCTGTTCTTGGTGTGCCAGTCTGTCTGTCTGTCAGTTTATGTCTGTGGTTTCGTTTTGTTGCTTGATTGTTGCTCTGTGTTTCATATTCAAAAGAAAAGATGGTTAAAACTTTGTCTGCTGGAATACTTGGGTTCAGCAGGTGGCAGGCTGCTCCTCCCTTGAAATTACAGCTAGAAAAGGTAAGAAAATTGTGTCTGTCTAGTCTAAATAAGTAAATGTGTGTAGCCAATTCATGTCTGTTTCTGACTGGTCCTAAATGCATAAATGTGTTCTACATGTCGTGGTTATAGATTATTGGCTTATAAGTTATTTGGTATGCTTAAAAATTTGTAACATTGGTAACAGAAAGTTGGCTTAAGCCAACCTATGGAAACAGGTCTCTAAATTGGGATAATATTTTATGTAATTCTTTGATCTGGAAGCCAGACTTATAAAAGATAGGATTTAAAACAATGTTTCTTTAATGAGGTATTAAATATTAAAAGCTGCACTATCGTGCATTCATTTACAAGAACTGGCAGCCAAACTTTGTAACATGAAAACGATGCACTTGGTATTGATTTTAGAGAGACTGGATTGTTTAAACTGTTAGTTTTGCCTTCCAAAATTATAGTTATACTCTGATATTACAAAAGAAACTTTTAAAAATTATAGTTAAATATATATAAAGCTAATGGAACATTGGCAGTTTACAATTTAACCACAAGCTCAAGATTCCGATTCCCCCTGGAACTCACCCATATTTGTAATTAAGAAAACAATTCAGGCACGTGGAGATTACTGCAAGATCTACAAAAGGTTAATGAGACTATGGAACTAATGGGGGTAGTACAGCCTGGCTTACCTGCTCCAGCTGCCATTCCAAAAAATACGTATAAAATTATTATAGATTTAAAAGATTGTTTTTATACTATTCCCTAGCATCCTGATGATTGTAAAAGGTTTGCACTTAGTGTGCCTGCTTGTAATTTTAAAGAACCCATGAAGCAATATCATTGGAAAGTTTTGCCTCAAGGAATGGCTAACAGTCCTACATTATGTCAAAAACCTGTTGCTGCTTCAATACAAGAAGTTAGGACTTTGTATTATTCTGTGTATATTATTCACTATACGGATGGTATTTTATTAGCTGATCCCTCTGAAGGAGTTTTATTACAAGCCTTTGCTCTTACATAACAAGCTTTAAAATCTTGGAGATTACTTGTTGCTCCAGAAAAGCTTCAAAGGCAATTTCTTTTTCAATATCTGGGACATCAGTTATATCCTAAACAAATTGTGGTACAGAAAATCCAAATAAGAAAAGACAATTTACCTACTTTAAATGATTTTCAAAAGAAGTTAGGAGATGTCAGTTGGCTAAGACCTCATCTTAAGCTCACCACAGGAGTGAGCTTTATAGGACATTTAAGAGCTCCGTTTGATATTCTCAAGGGAGACGCAAATCCTAATCCCCCACAATTAACTGATGAGGGATGAACAGCTTTGCAGAAAGTAGAGGAAGCTATTAGGCAACATCAGATACATTACATAGACTATGATCAATTGTTGGCTGTTTGTGTTCTTGCTACTTCTCATGCACCCACAGCAGTTCTTTGGCAAAAGGGACCATTAATGGGAATTCATCTTTCTACATCTTCAAAGAAAGTCTAAACTATTATGAAGCTATTTGCTATGTTAATAAAGAATTGTAGGATAGAATCATGAAAGTATTTTGGAAAGGACCTGATGAAATATTTATCCTTATCCAACAGAAATTAAATTGGTTATTGCTGAATACTGATATTTGGCGTATTGCATGTGCAAACTTTTCAGGCAAAATTGATAATCATTATCCAAAAGACAAGTTGTTACAATTTGCTCTATGCATGCTTTGTATTTCCTGTAAATATGTGCATGCAGCCCATGAAGAACGTGCTTATTGTATTTACAGACAGCTCACCTAATGGGAAGGCAGCATATGTAAAAGATGCTCAGACAGATGCAAGTCAGAACCACAGTGAGTTGCTCGGTCTCGCTCATGAGGACATTAGAACCAGAGAAACAGGCAACACGGATCTGGCAGTGTGGAGAATTCACACCCAAGACTACAGGCAGGAGTGTGAACTAGTGTAGCCATTCTGAAAACAGCCTGGCAGTTTTTCACACTGTGAGGCTCACGAGCACTATGCTGTTAGGTACACACCCAAGAGAGAGTTTGTGCCAGGGCCGCCTCACGGCAGCTCTATCCGGAAAGGCTCAAATCCAAGTTGGTGTGGTGGTACGTGCCTGCAGTCCAGAGGCGGGGGATGGAGCTCCGTGAATTCCAGGCCAGCCTGGTCTATACAGAGTTCCAGGGCAGCCAGGCCTATCTACTGAAACCTTGTCTCAAAACTGCATCAAACCAAAACAAAAGGCCAGAAATAACCTTAATGCCCACCAGATTATGAATGAGTGGGCAGAGGTGACTCAGTGGTTAAGAGTACTGGCTGCTCTTTCGGAAGACTCAGGTTTGATTCCCAGCACCCACATGGCAGCTAACAGCCACTGATCATTCTAGTCCCCGAGAATGTGGCGCCCTCTTCTGGTCTTTGAGGATAGCACTCTCTCTGACAATGCCTGTCATGATGGATCAGTCTATTTTATGGAATGCTGTGCAGTCAAAGGTTGCTCAGTGCAGGCCGTGGTGAGGGAGCAGGATAAGATTTCCTTTTGGGGAAATGTTTACCATTAGAAGTATCAAAACCACCAATTCCTTAGGTAAGGGGGGAACTTTAAGATAAATAATGTCTTAACAGCCATTAAGAAGCCACACAGCATTCCAGTCAAGTAGCAGTGTTTGTACAGCTACACTGCTGTGGGCTCTTCAGCTAGTGGAATATTAATGTCTCTAGAACACTAGGAACAAAACCACATGTATCCACACAGAAAGAAACAGCAGCTGGTAGCCGTCGAGCTGGGCAAAGTGCTGTGAACGGGCCACTGGCTGGGGTTGAAGGCAGCGAGCTTCTCGTTAGAATGGACCCAGTGCAGGACCCACTGGGATGGAGGCCTTGGTAGGCTTCCTGAGCTCCGTGTGTGCTGCTGTGTGTCACTGAAGCCACTCCTGCCCCACCCCACTCAGCCTTCACTGCACTTTTCATTGTTGCTGACTGCTGCTCTGGGTTGAAATGTCCCCATGGCATGTGTCTGAACACTTGTTCCTCAGCATAAGGCACTGTTTGGAAGGGGTGGAACCTCTGACGTGAGAGGTGTGGCTGGTACAAATAGGTCACTGGAAGAGGGTCTTGGAAGGGCATAGGCTGGCTGGAGCTCTCTTAATTCTTGATTCACCAAGATGAGCGCAAGTCACACATGGACAGACTGCCAACCACCATTACTTCCCCAGTGTCAGGTAGTGTGAGGAAATAACTAATATACTACCAGTCCATACAAGAACCCAACCGCTCCCTGCTCCTATTCTCACAGAGCACCAAACAGGAGGTCAGGGCATTCACACACGCACATACACTCTGGATCTCCTCATGCCCATGGAAAGCAGCAGCAGTCACACTCTCGGCCCTGTAGCCCCAGCCTGCTCTCCCACAATACCAGCATCGTCTGAATCATGCAATTTTCAAGCCAACAAAGTCCTGGTTTCATCTTGTCAGAATCTGTTCTTTCTCTCCTATGAGTAGCTAGCCCTCACTGGAAATTCAGAACATGTGTGTGTGTGTCACATTCTTCCGGGAGCCACCCGATCACCCGCTCAGGGAGGGCATGATGCTCAGAGAGGAAACAAAGGTGCAACAGAGACAGACTCTAGCTAGGGAAACCCCGTAGCAGAAGGACAATGACCAACCCATAACAGAAGTCTCTAGAGCGTCTCAGGTGCTCCAGGGAAGACAAATGAGAAACTGAATCAAGCAGCCTAGAGCACACTTGGCTGAGGGTAGGCATTTGACCCAAACAAGGCCGATTCTTCCTTCTTGGGTTAAAGAGTATAAATTAGGCAATATTGGCTGCCGAGACTGCTTAAAAACAGAAAAATTCCATATTGTAACTGACCTATTAACAAATTTAATAGGTACTGAGAGGTAGACTTAATTTTAAAAGAAAGTTAAGTTCAATACATTCATCTTAAATGAGTGGAGGAAATAGATCTTAAATATCTGATGTAAGAACAAATTTAATAATCATAGAAGAAAATGAAGCTACACTCTTGATTTAAACCACTTGGAAGAAGTTCCAGGAGGACTGACTATAAAGGCCACACCAAGAACACACTGTGAAGATACTCAGTACAGTTCTGGACTCCAGCGTGGGAGCTGGAGTTAAGAAAGGAGCAAGGGCCTGCTGCTACCCTGGGCATCACTACCCTGGGCATCTGCTCTCTGCTGAGGGCACAAGGGTGGTCAGGGCACTTACTTCTGAACTACAGGAGAGCACCAACACTAAGGATGCATGTGCTTAAAAAGTCAAGCCAAAGAATTCAGAGGTGACGTCATAGTAAACACAAACCAAGCCCTCCTGCTCCCACCCACAGGGGAGTGGTGAGGGTTAAGTGAATGCAAACAGCTCCTCTCCCGCCAGGATATGTCGCTAATTCTCCCTGGGGCACCCCAAGTCTTGGGGGAAGAAAAGGGGGTTCTTCCCGTGAGTCTGTGCTGGACCCTCCTGCAGCTCAGGTGGCGCACCATGAGCGCTCACTCACCATGTGGACGGCCTCGGGGTAAATGGGCTCCGTGATCACGTTCCGGTTGTGGGTGATGTACTCCACCATCTCGCTGAGCGCTGCTCGCTTTACTTCCTTCCACTTCAGTCACTCAGTGGGTCAGAACAAAGTCAAAGAGGACACAACACTGACGTAGCTTCTGGATAAAGACTTCTCTTGATCCAGAGGAACATCTGAAAGGGGAGAGAGACAGGGCTGTCAGTCACAACGATGCTGAACCCACGGGGCGAGACATCTTAGCCTCCGAGTTTTATTGTGAATTAATAGAAGTGCAAGAAGAGAGATGGGTGAGGTAACAGGGGTTAAATATCCTTTAAACAGTGAAAAGGGTGTGTGTGCCCCACAGCTGGCCGCTCCTGACATCACAGGCTTGGCATGATTGACAGCACCAGTCACAACCAACCCCTCTGAAGGCACTCAATGGACAGATACTTTCTGGCAGCAACACTCACATGCCAGGCCCTAGGCTGGGGAGAAAGGGGTGAGGAAAAGCAGCAGACAGGGAGGCCAGGTCTGGTGATGGTGGCAGAGGCAGGTATGGGATGGGGAGAGACTTTTACCTGCCCAAATACAGCAACTGCATCCGCCCAAAGACCTGCAATAAGGACAGCCTCTTGATTTTTCTCAAAGTCCCTTCCGTACCTCCCTCTGGGTGACATGTGTACAATGGCTGTGACGTGGCCGCTGTGATCATAACCGGACTTCTTCAGCGAGCACTCACTTATTAAGATGCTGACACTTTTCACTTCATTTTTTTTAAAGATTTGTGTATGTATGTATGTATGTATGTATGTATGTATGTATGTATGTATTCACCATTGCTCTCTTCAGACACACCAGAAGAGGCATCAGATCCCATTACAGATGGTTGTGAGCCACCATGTGGTTGCTGGGAATTGAACCCAGGACCTCTGGAAGAGCAGTCAGTGCTCTTTAACCGCAGAGCCATCTCTCCAGCCCTTTCACTTCATTTTTAATGAGACAACAGAGATGCAGAGGCACTGCCAGGCTGCCGGACGATGAAGCTGAGCTGGACTCAAAGACAGCTCCACACACAGTCCAGGGTCCTGAGGAGTTTAGAAAGCTTTAACCACCAGTGTCAGGAGGATGGCTTCTCTGGGCTGAAGAGCCCAGTGGTGATGACAGCAGGGTTTACACATGCGTGCACGGAGCACAGCAAAGGCTGGCCAGGTATCTCAGGGTGTGTGTGCACCTCTGCCAGTCAGTACTTCCCTTGGATTAGCACATGGTACTATGACGCTGTTCAAGAGGCAAACCATCACTTCAGGTGTGCAGGATGCGGGAGACCACTGGATACTTGTAGAATAAAATGTGCGGCACCTCATCTGTCTCAGAGTCATGTGCAGACTAACCCTTAACAAGCCACTCACTTGTTAAATTCTGGTAAGATGTCCACATTCTCTCTAAGGGCCTCTTTCGAGACCACACCTTCCCACAACCAACCAAAGAGTGACAAGGCCAGAGGCTGGTGCAGAACAGATAGATGCACAGGGGAGACCCAGTCACCCACTGGTAACCCAGACATTACAGAGTTTACTCAAAATACAAAAGCACACCATCCTTCTCTAAAGGGTTACTCTGGAAAAGAAATACGTTTCCATAATACTGTCAAGTTGTCTCAGTATGTATTTATTACTATTTTACTTTTAAGACAGGTTCTTGGCTGGCTCAGAATATGACACAGATCAGGTAACCTCAAAATTGCAGTGACCCTTCTGCCTTTGTTTCTCAAGTGCAGAATACATAGGGGTCAGCCTGTAATTCATTACATTTTAAAATGATTCGTAAAAACATTAACTGTTTCTTTTTGAGTCCCCCACCTCTGGCTTAATTTCAAATGTGAACTTGCATAAACTTTTCTGGTGAATGAGGCCCCGAGAGCACCCTTCCAGGTGAGTCTCCCCAGCAAGAGCCCCTGACTAGGGCTTTGCTGCTCCCTTCAGCTCATGGCCCTCCTTGGCCTCCGACTGGCAGCTTTCTGACTGGCTTCTCTACAAGGCCCTTCTTTCCTCACTTCCTCACCAGTCACCCAGCACCTACAGCCAACAGGCGGCCGGTTGCTCAGCACCCCTCACTTCCCTGGATGCCATGAAGGCAGGCGCCTTCTGATGACAACTTTCCTCACTTCCTCACCAGTCTCTGAATTTAGTTCTCTGAATCCTTAACAGCTAAGCGTAGGGAGAACAGACACTGATACATGAATTTCATAACCAAGCAGAGATGGCAAACACTGAAGCAGAGCGAGGAGGCTGGGATGGACTGCTGAATGACACCTGAGGTCATGAGAGCCACCACCATATCACACCATCACAGCACGCAGAGCCTGTGGCCATCTCAGCCCAATGCTTTCCATGGAAAGGGTGTGCTTCCTGAGTAATCCTCTTCCTAGCCTCTGACCCTCGGGAATACTTGTTCGCGGTCCACCTTGTCAGGATGCCTTACATAAGCTTAGAGTTGACACAGCCTGCCTATGTAGATTCTGTCTGTGCTTTCTTTATTTTCTCAGCAATATAGAGAACCAAGAAGCCCACAGTAAAGCTGGGTGGTGGTGGCACATGCCTTTCATCCCAGCACTTGGGGCGGGGGGGGGGGGGGCAGAGGCAGGTGAATCTGAGTTCTAGATCTAGCTTGGTCTACATAATGAGTTCTGGGCAGTGAGGGCTACACAGTGAGCCATGTCTTAAAAAATATAAATTCATTAAAATAGGGGCTGGAGGCTTACTTCAGTGGTTAAGAGCATCTGGGCTCTTGACTAAGACCAACATTTGACTCCCAGCACACACATGGTAGCTTGCAACCATCTGTCCCCAGTTCCAGAGCATCTGAAGCCCTCTTCTGACCTTTGGAAGACACAAGGCACACATGTGGTGCATGTATACTTATGCAGGCGGAACACCCAAACATATAAAATAACAAAGAAATCTAAAAAACTTTAAAAAATAAAATATTTCATCTGGCTATTTAAAAAAAAAAAAACCAACAGGAATGAACTCGGGTTGCAAAGCTAAAGTAATGTACTTCCTGTCAAATATCTCCATGTCTTAACAACACAAGTTAACTTAAGGCTTCTTGGTCAGGGACAGCACAAGAGGCCAGAGAGGCTAGTGGTGCCAGAGGACCCTGCTTCACCCTGGACAGCCGTGCTCCTCTCGAACACCTCGTTGCGCATTAGTAACTTCAGCGTGCCTCGCTTTCATCAATTTCTTATGAACGGGAAGCAGGTCACACCTGCTGCTGCCAAGCCCTTGATGATGCTAAGACATGGGGCATACAGATACACTCACACAGTGTCTGCAGGGAAGGAACGGAAGGAAGACACCTGCCCTGGGCCTCAGAAACAAGGATGCTGCTGGCTCACCCTCGGACTCCTGTCAGTGGCTATTCAGGACTCACAGAAGCCTGCGGCGGTCTTCACTGCCCAGTGCTCACACTTGCCGACCATCAAGACGGCTGGAGTGCACACCTCCACTGTGTGCTGTGTGTTGGAAGGAACACAGGACACTGAAGCACTGCTAATTAATCACACTGTGAGCCAGTGAAGAACACCGCAGGCTTTTTGAGTCCCAAGTAGTCACTAATATAACAGCCAACAGCACAGATGAACTTACAGTGTACGCCTCAATTACAGAATTGACTGACAGCTCCAGGTACAGATTTTAACCCAAATCATGGGATGTGTGATGTAATAGGACTCAATTGCCTCACTGTGCCAAGAGGCATTATTGAACTCTGACTTGGAAAAAAAAAAAAAAAGTCAAGGGAGCCAGCCTAATTGGTAAAGTACTCACACACGCACAAGGACATGTAAGCACACACATACACACACAAAACAAACAACAAACCCAAAAGCCAAGCCTTTCTCTGTATGGCAAGTTTAGTTAAAAGGATCTCTGGTCAAGTGTGGTCTTACCATATAACTCCAGTTGACTTGGAACTTGCCATGTAGACCAGGTTAGACCTGAACTCATAGATCCTCCTGCCTTTGCCTTCTGAGTGCTGATATTAAAGGTGTATGCCACCATGCCTAGTACTTTGTGGGTTTTTTTTTCTTTGAAGATTTCTTATTTTATGTTGTATAGGTGTTTTTCTTGCACGTATGTCTGTTCGTCACGTGTGTACGGCACCCTCAGAGGCCAGAAGAGGATGCTTGATTCTCTGGAACTGGAGTCACAGATGGTTGTGGATCACGGGTGGACACCATGCAGTAGAGCTGCAGTGGGTAACTGAGCTCCCTGGAGACAGCCCACTGACCTGCGCAGCTGCCATGGGGGAGCTCTGGGGTGCCAGAGTCCCAGAGACGTCATCCCAGGATTGACTGCTTCTTGCTACTGACGTGTTTTCTCCTGTTTGTCATTGCCACACTCCTCATTTATGTGGCTTGGTGTGAGTGGACACCAGGAGACCCTCACTGCCTAGAGCCTTATGTGATTACTTTCTCGGAGATAGCCCACCCTATTGGGCAAATTTCCTGCAGATCAACTTAAGATGTTGATTTATGCTGTTTAGACGAATTAATAACTTTACAGAATTCCTGATTTGATTCGAATAATTTTAGGAAGGAAGTTTAAGGAGACGGTTTTAGTTGTTTTGCAAGAAAGACGTAATAAAGTTAGAATCGAGAATAGAATGTGCCCTCTCCTCACAGAATAGCTAGTAAAAGCTGCACAATAAGGAATACAAGGAGCTTTCATAAATTGCACTAAAAAGAGAAACAGGCTTGGGACAGATTTGTGATCAAGGAAAAACACTCATTCTAGTTCAGGTCCAAGGATGAGGCCACAGGTGTGCAGTGCACTCTGATAAAGCAAGGCCATGCGAAACTGCGGCTCTGAACTTGTAATGAGCTTATAGAATGAAACACTGCTTTGAACTTACTATCAACATCCTTCTGTAACTCCCCTTTTGTGTAACATTTTATCTGTGAGTTAATTTTTTTTTTTTTTTTCGAGACAGGGTTTCTCTGTGTAGCCCTGGCTGTCCTGGAACTCACTCTGTAGACCAGGCTGGCCTCGAACTCAAATCCACCTGCCTCTGCTCCCAAGTGCTGGGATTAAAGGCATGCGCCACCACCGCCCGGCCTTTTGAGGTAATTTTATAAAGAACTTTTTTGTTTAAGAAGGTATAAAAAGGCTGAAAGAAAAAATAAAGCTTGAGCTCTGTTCCATTCACCAAGTGTGTATGCCCAGAACAGTAAGAGGGAGTTAAAGCCAGAGGTCGCCAGCCTTTGTCCAATGCTGCACCTCATCTCAGTGCTTGACCCTGTCAGGGCTGGCCCACGCAGGTCTCTGCAAGAACAGCAAGTGGTCTTTCCTGACTCTGTCTGGTTTTGAATGACTATCTCTCCCCAGCAAGGCAGTACACACCTGCAGTCTCAACATCTGGAACGCAGAGGCAGGAGAACCGAGAGTCTGAGGCCATCCTGGGCTACATGGGGAGTTCCAGGCCCTGGTGTCTGTACGGCTTGGGCTATCTCCTGTGAGCACTGCCCTTCACTGTTCTGCTGCTGTAGTTAAGAATCCTTCATCTTGTTTTCCTTCATGGCTGGACGATTCACGAACCTTTATTTGCACCACACAGGTTTGAGGAATGTGACTTTTTCTATATGGAGTATCTCAACATAGAGAAACAAACTATTCTCTAATTACTCACATTCTCCTTTCAACAAAGTCGGATAATTTTTAGTTAAAATGTGCCAAACATTATTGGGGGGGCAGTTTTCTGGGGATGTGCTATGCTAATGTTACTGTGAGATGATATTCCCCCAAAAGAGTAATTTTAGATTGCTGCTGCAACACAGAAAAGAGCGACCTGTGACTGGCTTCCCTGTTTGGCTGGTGGATCCTGACCTGTTCCTGTAAAGACGCCTTTCAACGTGGGAGCCCCGACACACTGTTCTCTCTTCCTGTCTGTGCTAGCCAGGACCTCCAAGTGGCACCGAAATCAACTGGGAGAGTCTCCTCCTCCTCCTCTTCCTCCTCCCCCCCTCCTCCTCTCCTCCTCCTCCTTTTCCACAGCTTGGAGATCACTGCTGGGACTCCACTTGTTCTAGGAGGCTGCATGAGAAACCCAGCTGTGTATTCAAAGATCTCCAATCTGCTACCTAACAGCTACCCCTGTGGGCCTGGGACAGCAAGATCTGCATGTGTGGAGGGCCAAGGGCAGGAGTGGGGACCCAGCACCCTGACAAGAACCATGGTGGGAGGAGCTACTGCTCCAGCAGCAGGACTGTTTGTGAGGCTTCATTAGGCAGTTGAACTGTGGGGGCAGGGGGCTGGACCTAGATTCACAGCAGTATTGGACTCCAGGACAGACAGGATGTCAGCCTTTCAACACAGGACACGAGGTCGGCTAGGGCCAGGGTCCAGGAAATACAGACAGAAAGAAAGTTAGGTCACATTACACACAAAGCTCAAATAAACTAGAGCATCATAGGCAGCAACTAACACATTTAAATAATAGTATTTGGCTGGATTTTTTTTTTTTTCGACTTGACTTAAGCTTAGGTCATCTAAAAGGGAACTTCAACTGAGAAAAATAGTTCCATTAGATTGACTGGACTGTAGGCAAGTCTGTGGGGCATTTTCTTCATTAGTGATGTGAGGAGGGCTCAGCCTACTGTGTGGGGGCCAGCCCTGGGGTGGGTGGTCCTGGGCTGCTGAGCAAGCCGCGGGAGCAAGGCACTAAGCAGCATTCCTCCATGACTTCTGCTTCGGTTCCTGCCCTGAATCCCCTCCTGAAGGACTGAGATGAGGACATGTAAACAGATTAACCCTTTCTTCCTCTCCTCAACTTGGTCATGGTGTTTTATCACAGCAATAGATAGAAAACTAAGACAATTATAGAAGAATATCTTAGAAGAACTGCCAGGCACAACCCTTAATCCCAGCACTAGGGAAGCAGGGGCAGGTGTAGATAGACCTCTGGGAGTTTAAGGCTAGCCTAGTCTACAACTTAGTAAGTTCCTTGTGAGATAGTGAGATAGCGCTACACAGTGAGACTCTATCTCAAAAATACACAAATAAATAAAATAGAAGGGAAAGAACAGAGGACTTTAGACACAGAACCTAGCAATCACTAAAAAACTCATCAAGAAAACTACAGTAAAGGCAAAACTTTATCATCACCAGGAAGCCAGGTCTGTGGTTACATGTTTGTAATCCCGGTACTCTGGAGACCTAGACAGGAGCATTGCAAATTCAAGGGCAGCCTGGGCTATACGGCAAGTGTGTGGATCAGTGTGGGACACAGCAAGACTGTTTCAAAAACCAAACCAAACACAAATACAACCAGACACTAGCAGCTACCCAAGAGTCGGCACACACTCAACAGCAGAGGAGCAGGACTGCAGCCAGCATTCACACCTCGAGCACTGAACTGTGTGGCTTTGGGCTCTGGAAGACATCGTGCCAGGAGCTGGACCTGTACAGTAGCACATTACCTTGTGATACCAGAATCTACATACCACACACACATAAGAGAGTGTCCAGTGGAGCCACCCATGTCCACCACAGGGGATCAGACGGGCACCTGGAGCGCTTGCACCATTCTGTAACACGGGAGTGCATGACATAGGCAGATGCTGATGCATCTTAACAAAACACTGCCACGGAAGCAGCAACGGGAAGTGCTTTTTAGTTTCACCTGGCAGACTGAGACTGGAAGGACCTAGAGAGGTCTTTGGATGTCGGGGCAGGGAGGCAGCTCTATGGGTTTCTGTTTTATAACTATTTACTGCCCTTTCCATTAGCTGCTTCTGTGTGCAAATCATATTTTAAGTGAGAAGACTAAGTTAACATGTATTTGGAAAAAAATTAAAAGCACATGAGGAACAAACAACGGGGGCCGCGGTGATGGCTCAGTAAATAACTAAGAGCATGGATTGCTCCTGCAGAGGACTTAAGTTTGGTTTCCAGAACCCACATCTGGCTGATCACAACTGTCTGTAACTCTAGTCCGGAGGTCCAATGCCCTATTCTGGCCTCCATGGGGTGCTCTACGTGGTTTTATAGGCTTATCTTTATTTAAAAAAATTATGCAATCAAGATAAAGACCTGAGTGACTTCTGAATTTTTTTCTCTATTTACATAATGATCTTTTCTCTCAGTCTCTTATTTCTAAGGGTTGAGAACTGGGATATGTGGTGGTTTGAATATGCTGGCTCGTAGGGAGTGGTACTGTTTAGGAGGTGTGGTCTTGTTGGAGGAAGTGTGTCGCTGTGGGGTGGGCTTCGGAGGTCTCCTCCTATGCTAAGGCTCCACCCACTGCAGAAGAAAGCTTCCTCCTAGCTGCCTGAGCTGCAGTCTATCCTGGCTGCCTTCAAATCAAGATGCAGAATTCTCTGCTCCTTCTCCAGCACCATGCCTGCCTGGGACGTTGCCATGTTTCTACCCATGGTGACAATGGACTGAACCTCTGAACCTGTAAGCCAGCCCCAATTAAATGTTTGCCTTTATAAGAGTTGCCTTGGTCACGGTGTATTCTCAGCAACAGAAACCTTAACTAAGACGAACACTCAATCTAAAAGAAAAACAACTAAAACCTCGAGGGAGGTGAGGGTACAACTGTGGAGACCTGAGGTGGTGCCATGGGGACCCAGTGGAAAGGTGACCCACTACAGACTGGGGGTGGTATGGCCCCATCAGGTTCCAGGAAGAGGTAATCCATTAGGAATGGAAGGCAGAAGGTGATCTTTTATAGTTTGGATATGAAGTAGCCCTCCCCAAACTCACAAGTTGGGGTTTGGTCCTTTAGCTATTTGGGGAGGTTCTAGAAACTTTAGGAGGTGGGACCCAGCTGGAAGAGCATCTCATTGGTCCTTGTGGCGTCACCGTGCCCTGGCTCATTTCTGTCTGCCCCTTTCAGATTGCTGTGTGCTGTGAGGCCACAAGCATCCTCCATGCATTCCCACCATCAGGGCATCTTCCCCACACGCCTGCAGCTAAGCAACACGGACAGCACTGCATCTGTACAAAAGAAAACAACTCCCCCTCCCCAGAGTGGTCAGGTTTGGCCACAGCGAGGAGTGGCAATGTGTATATGAGCTACTCTGCTGTAGGGAAAGAGGAAAACAGGTGAGGAGGAGCAGGAGCCACAGCTGGGGAGCCGCCACGACTGTCGGGTGCTTCAGCTACACCAGACAAGACGACCTAAGGTAAGCACTGTGCGAAGCACGGGACAAACGGCTGAGTTCACTTAGAAACCAACGTTCCTCAACAAGCCACCGTCATGACTGAAGATGGTGCCTACTTCAGGCCATGGTGCCTGTGCTGTCCACACAGGTATGCAGTGGAAGGTCCTCAGAGAGCAGGGATTCTGCCCTAGTCACCATCTTATCCCCAGCATCTACACCGGTCTCGCACGTATCCGCTGGAACACATCCGTCTGAGCGGAATAGACTAAGGTGATTTAACTGAGAGGCACGATACTTTCAAGGGGTTTGTATCTCAGTAACACTACATGCTTCAGAGTGGAGCACAATGTCCATGTGAACCGTGAGGAAAGCCGAGGGTCTCTTCAGGTTCCACATTCCTAATGTAGTGAGTGGCAGCTAAGGTCATTTCCATTGATTCTTGACACCTCCCTTATCCCAGGTCTCTGTCTTGTCCTGGAGATGCCTCCCACCCCCTCACCCGTCAGCTGCAGATTTCCATTTATTTTCATGGCTATCTAGCCCTCTCTCCTGTCCTTCCCCACACCTGATGCTGAACCCCTCATTTCCCTCCCCATCCCCCTTCCTTCCCAGTTTCCTCCCTCCATCTGCTCTTACCTTATTTTATTCCCTCTCTAAGTGAAATTCAAGCTTCCTCACTTGGGCCTTCCTTCTTGTTTACCTCCTGTAGCCAGAGAGGAACCCCAGTGGAGCGATAGAGACACCAACCCACCACAAAACTTTCAACCCAAAATTTATCCTGTCTACAAGAAATGCAAGCAGGAGTGATGGAGCAGAGACTGAGGGAATGCCCTACCAATAAGTGGCCAAACTTGAGACCCATCCCATGGGCAAGCACCAATCCCTAACACTATTAATGATACTCTGTTATGCTTGCAAATGAGCACGTTGTCCTCTGAGAGGCTCCACCCAGCAGCTGACTCAGGCAGATTACAGACACCCACAGCAATCAGTGGATGGAGCCTGGGACTCTTCAGAAAGAATAGGAGGACTGCGTGCCCTGAAGGGGACAGGAACTCCACAGGATGACCAACTGAGCCAACTCACCTAGACCCTTGGGCTCTCAGAGACTGAACCACCAACCACAGAGCATACACAGGCTTGACCTAGGCCTCCCCACACCTATGTAGGAGATGTGCAGCTTGGCCTTCATGCAAGTCCCAAACAACTAAATAGGGACTATCTCAAAAGCAGTTGACTGTATGTGGGATATGTTCTACTTGCTGGGCTGCCTTGTCTGCCCTCAGTGGGAGAGGAAGTGCCTAACCTGGCAGAGACTTTAAGTGCTAGGTGGTGAGATATTGGGGGTGGGGGATGACCCACCTGCTCAGAGGAGAAGGGGAGTAAGAATTGTGGGAGGTTTGTGGGGGTGGCCAGGAGGGCGGCAGTGAGTAGGATGTAAAGTGAATAAGCAAAAAATAAAATTAAATTAATAAAAAGAAGAAGGAAGGAAGGAAGGAAGGAGGAAGGAAGGAAGCAAGCAAGCAAGCTGAGGGCCTCAGAGACCACCATTCTGACATGTGGGCCCTTCCTTGGGCTCTATGTAGGAGCCAGACTTGAGCCACAGAGGGTCTATGAGCATATGGGTGCTGTAATTCGATTGGGGACATGATCTCCTTGGAAGAGACATTGAAATAGGAGGCCAGAGCAGGAAGATCTCTACCTTACTAGAGAGAAGGTCAAGACACAGCCTGCGCCCCTGGCCTCAGGACAATCACCATGCATTAGCTCTGCTCCTGAGGAGTGGGGGATGGGGGGTGGACTGGCAGGCTCATCTATGGTGACAATGACCTCTTTTGTTATTTTTTTTTTGAGGTGCTAGCAATAGAACTAGAGGTCTCATGAATGCTAGGCAAGCATTGAACCTCCAGTCATATCCCACTCTATGAATGTAACCATCCCATATGAAAGCATCATTAGGTAACATAATCCATGTACATGAAGTGACATGACTAACTTCTGACGAGACCTCCTGAAACAGGCACTGGGAAGCTATGTTTGCTAAAAAGCACTGGTGGCTCACTTGGGCCCACACACAGAATCAAAGCCTGTTATTTCTGCCTTCGCTTGGTGTCTGTCTGTCTCCTTTATTTTAGCTAAAGGTACACAGACAAGTCACTATCCTTAACCTCTCTGGAGTAGGGTCTAGACTCCTGGAAGAATACAACCTCGAAGGCAGGCCCGCCCCACCCGCACCCCAGCTGAGGGTGAACCCTGAGGGTAAAGACACATCCTGAGCACAAGTGACAGTCTTGCAGAAACCAGGCTGACCCACCTTCAAGTAATGACAGGGTCTACCTTGCAGACCCAGAACCAGACCCAGGCCAGGATGGCTGGGCTATACTGACCTCTCGCCACTTGCTCTAACTCTTTCCCTGTTTAAGCCCGAATTTCAGGTCAGTACCTCTAAGGACACACACGGAGATCACGGGATCTCTTCAGTTGTTCCTCTTTCCACTGTGGCCAACTGACTAAATCTCTCTGCCTTCTTTCACCACTACACATGGTAGAGCAAGCAGCAAGGCCAGGCTGGCTGAGGCTACTGGAGCGAGGCTCTTCCTTTAAAAATATTGCTTGTAACTTCAGTTTAGCACTAAAGAACAAACTTTAGGACTCCAAACCACCAGATGATGACAACGACGACAGGTTCTGGTTTTGTTTCTCTTGTCATGATAAGATAGCAAAAAGCAATTTAGGGGGAAAGGGTTTATTTGGTTTATAAATTCCAGGTTATAATCGTGTAGAAGTCAGAGCGAGAGGCTGAGCAGCGGGCCACATCCACATCAAGAGCAGAGAGAACATGCACACACCTATTTCTTCTACGTCCCCTCTCTACCACGCCATCCAGGATGCCTGTGTGGTCCTCTCATGTTCCATTACCACTGTAATCAGGACCACCCACACCACAGGCTCACCTACAGGCCAATCTGATCCCCCACCACCACAGGCCACCCACAGGCCAATCTGATCCCCACACCACAGGCTCACCTACAGGCCAATCTGATCCCCACACCACAGGCCACCTACATGCCAATCTGATCCCCACACCACAGGCCACCTACAGGCCAATCTGATCTGAATAGACCCTGCTCACTCTCTTCTCACGTGATCCTACACTGTGCCAAGGTGACAGTGAAAATAACCGTCACATCATTATTTCTGCTGGTGTTGGGGATAGACCCCAGGGCCTTGCACATGGTAGACAAATGCTCAACCACTGAGCTATACCCTCAGCCTCTGTGATGGTTTGTATATGCTTGGACCAGGGAGTGGCACTATTAGGAGGTGTGGTCTTGCTTGTGATCTTGTTGGAGTAGGTGTGTCACTGTGGACGTGGGCTTTAAGACCCTCTTCCTAGTTGCCTGGAAGTCAGTATTCTGCTACCAGCCTTCAGATGAAGATGTAGAACTCTCAGCAACTCCTACACCATGCCTGCCTGGATGCTGCCATGTTCCCACCTTGATGATAATGGACTGAACCTCTGAATCTATAAGCCAGCCCCAATTAAATGTTGTCCTTGTAAGAGTTGCCTTGGTCATGTCCGTTTACAGCAGTAAAAAAACCCTAACTAAGAGAGCCTCCAAGATCTAACAACTGAATTCCCTCAAACTGGTATGAATTTAAAAACTTTTCTAATTTCAAAGCGCAAATATCTTCTTTTGCTCGTTCTAATGTGTGTATTTCTCATAGTAACACCCCTAAAATCAAGTTGCGTCTTTTTCTTTAAGAAACAGGAGGATTCTTGCTAGCCTGACAAAGCTGGGTTTCCCTACACACTGCCTCTGTGCTGGGCTCGAAACAGGTGCAGGCCAGCTCATTTCTCACCTGCTTCCACCTTATTTCACGGTACATGGACTGTAAGGACGGAGGTGACCACCTGGTTCTAGGAAGAAGGGAGGTGCTGCAGAATGATCACTGTCACGAGTGTTGTTTGTCCTCCTGTGGCTCGGTGTGCTTGGTGGCATTCTAGGAGAAGCCACATCGAGACAGTGAGCAGCCGGCTGGGCCCCTGACATTGTCCTTTCTCCGGGCTCTGGAGGTGCAGTTAGGGCTAGTGCGGGTGGGTAAACACTGTTAGTGAAGGCCAAGCTCCCCACACCATTCCTTCCTGACTTCCCATCCCTCGGCCACAGGAAGAGAAGATGGTTCCCTGAGTCTGAGGCTACTCATTTCCCCAAAGCTACTCCTGCCCCAAGACTCCCTCAAGAAGGGCCCTAGGGTGCCTGCTTTCATTGCGGATGAAATTGGGACACATCTTTCTTCACACCTGGCCACTACTGGTTCTCATGAAATCGCAGTGCTATTTATTTAATGAGGCAGTCATTACACTTGGAAAAGCAGGAGCTGAAGCCAAGTTCTAGTTCATTCACGTTCTTCCCTCCACAACTGGGTGGGGCAGGGTGGAGGAGGTCAGGTGGTGATAAGGTGGAGACCAGGAGAGGACTGGTCTCCTTGGAAACTAATTCAGCTAAGTGAATTTTCTAGTGAAGACATGAAGACACACAGAGGGGATAATCTGCTTTCCAGTGTAGACTCTGCCAAGGTAAGGAGCAGAAGGAGGAAGTTCTGTGAGCCTCCGCAGGCTGAAGCTTGAACATGCCCATGGATGTGTACACACGGGGTGGGATCCCTCCTCTAGGTACAGGTACAAGCCAGGGGGAGAACGAGGGACAAGACAGGGTCAGTCTTCCATTTTCTATCTCTTTGTTTCAGACACTGGCCAGAGCCTAAGTCTGCCTTTTGCTTTAAGGTGCTCTGGCTTCCTTCCTCTTTCCCTCAGGCTCCCCTCCACGCAGGCTTAGCTCCAGTGGCAGGTCTGTTTCCCTCTCCCGTTCTCCTGGCAACTGCTACGATTTATTGGTCTCCTGCCTAGGACTTTTCTTAAATTTTAAAAAAAGTTCTCCTCTTTTAAGGAAGGAAGGAAAAGAAAGAAATGTAGGTTTTCCTGCAAATCACAATTCACAATGCTTACCAATACACATTGCAAGGAGAAGGATTCAAACACTTAGCCCAAGAGAAGACCTGGCTTTTTAAATAGGAAGATATCAAGACAGGGTAAACAAACTCTGAAGGTAAATACAGGGATCCAGAAGGCCATAGCCCTACCCCAGAACCTAGTTCTAAATGCCCGTGGGGAACAGAGATGGACACCATAATTACTGCCAATTAGCAAATGCTCATCACCTGTGGTAGAGCCCTGTCACTTCATCTTCCACTCATTAAATATTAAACAACACCGCCACACCTGGTAGCCAAGCTCAGCAGCAGGCAATGCAGTTATCTAAGGAACAAGGTCAGACAAAGAATATGACTGGCACATGAAGATTCCACAACTTCCAACAGCCAAACACCATAGACGGTCACCAGGATCCTGTTAGGGGGAAAACAGGCAGCTCAAACACATAGGCACTTCCTTCTGGACACACGCTCTGTTGCTACGAATCCTGGGCTCTTTTTGTCCATGATGGCCACTACAGGGCTGAGAGCAGGGTCAATGAGGGAAATAAAAAAACTGGTGTGCGCTGTCACCCTTGGGAGCTAGAACAGACCCAAGTGGCACTAGGGTGCTCCAGTCTTCCATAAGACGCCCCTCTGAGCCCACCACATTTCCACTGATAAAAGTGAAGTCCTCCTATGGTTTGAACACCCTCAAGGATTCGTGTACCACAACTCAATCCGCTACGCAGTACACAGCAACTTAGGCAGGGCCTCTGGGAGATGATTAAGAACAGATAAAGTCATCAGGTGGAGAAGCAGGCTTGGGATAGGAGCTAAATAAACTCCTCTTTATATTACCTCACCTCACGGATCTCCATAAGTCAAAGAAACCTCACTGAGAACAATCAAGTCCAACCTCCTGGCCATCAACTAACTCATTCTGCTGGGATGCTCCCTAGCAGCAGGGAAGCCAGCCAGTGAAGATACACAGCTGCCCTTCCTGTCTGAGCACGCTTCCTGGGATGGGGTAGAGCAGGCTGCCTGAAAAGACGAGGCCATGCAGGCTGTGCCCTCCTCCTGCAGACGCCCAGCTTGCAGCTTGGCATGCACAAAGAAAAGGCACCTGACAACTGTGCCATGTAACTAATGATGCCAACATGGCCAGTGCAGTGTCAACGAACGACCCACGACTGCTGCTCGGTTCCTGTCAGCTGTGGAGAGCTCTGTTACAGCCTGGCTGCTAGCTAATGGGCTTTGGGGAGTGACTGATTCTGAGGGTTTTGAGATCATCAATTGATGAATCCCTAGAAGGACTCACAGTATTATTACTGGAAAGTGGTAAAAGGGAGGGGGTGGCTGAGGCCCGGTTGAAGGAAATAGATTTCGGGGCTATGTCCCAGCATTCCTTTCTCTGTCCCCGCTCCTTCCTGTATCTCTTTTCTTAGCTTCCTGTCTGCCATGAGGTCACCAGCCCCTGCCATGCACTCCCTGCAACATAGTTTTCTCTCACCATGGCCCTAGAATCACGGAGCCAAGGTCTCCAGACGGAAATCTCTGAAACTATGAGATCAGATGAATCTCCTCTAACTACGTTATGCCAAGTACTCGGTCACAGCATGTATGCCCACTGGGAGCTGACTGGGAGTGGCAGGGGCATTCCTCAAGGGCAGGCACCCCTCTCTCACTGGGTACTCTTGTTCTCACAGAAGGGGGTCACCACTGGGTCAGGATGTCCAGTAGGGAGAGAGGGAAATGCATGCATCCTGAAGTATAAATGGAAAAACCTACATTTCTTTCTTTCTCCTTTTCCTTCTTTTAAAAATGTATTTGTTTTCCTTTTTTTTTTTTTTTTTTTTTTTTTAATTTCAAGAGGACAACTTTATTAGAATTTAAGAAAAGTCCTAGGGCAGGAAACTGATAAATTGTAGCAGTTGCCAGGAGAACGGGAGAGGGAAACAGACCTGCCATTGGAGCTAAGCCAGCATGGAGGTGAGCCGCACTCGGGAGGGGGACCTGAGGGAAAGAGGAAGGAAGCCAGAGCACCTTTAAAGCAAAAGGCATTTAGGCTCTGGCCAGCGTCTGAAACAAAGAGAAAGAAAAAGAAAGAGAAAGGAAAGGAAAGGAAGGAAGAAAGGAAAGGAAAGGAAAAGGAAAAGAAAAGGGAAGGAAAGAAAAAGAAAGAAAAGAAAATAGTATATCTATCCGACTCAAGACTCCAAAACGCAGCCAGAATCTCATGGGAGCTCGCAGGACAGCTGAACCTGCAGTTTTAAGCCTGTCAGTTACTGCCTCTAACAATTGCATCAACGCAGTGAAGTGCTGAGAAAACCCCATTTTTCCTGTACCTCTGCTCCCATAGGCTGAGGGACCCAGGCCCAGCTGACAACGGCTGTCATGGCATCCTGGGCCCTGTAACGTTCCTGGTAGGCCAAACAGAGAACAAGTGCCTGCTGCTGCCCAAGTTGACTGTTCCCGGAGAGGCCTCCGATGCCAAGGCAGCAGGGGAATCAGCAGTGACAAAGCTTCTTAGTATCCCTCCTACTGCCTGTCACCCTCAAGCCGGGGCTGCCACTGACAACAGTGTCCTCACTGGAGTTTCCAAACCCAGCTCAGTGCTAGCTCTGCTTTCTTGAGGAACCTCTGGTGGCAGCTTACCAAGCCAAGAAAATCAACCAACCAGCAGCAAGTGGCCAACCTTGGGCCACTTAGCTACCGTGTCCTTCCCTTTTAATGGTGACCTGAGGGGAGGCAACTCTGGCCTCTGACGTGCTGCTCCCTGAATTACACACCTATACATTTTAGTAAGAAATATGTGCATGTGTAAACAAACATGCATACTTACAGGTTCAAGTACATATTTCAGGTTTTTTGAGACAGGGTCTGGCTATGTAGCCCAGGCTAGCCCTGAATTTCCACTCCTGCTTCGGTCTCCAGAATGTTGCTGCGCTTACATGCTTGTGAGCACCCGGCAACTCAACAGGAGCCTCCAGGGGCTGACCAGCAGATGCTGCTCCTTTGAGGAAGTCTAGCTGCACGCTATCATCTCTCCTCTGGTGACTAGGTTCTATGCTGCTGGCCCTTCACAACCCCCACCTCCCGTCATTTTTTTATTTTTATTTATTTTTTTTAAACAGAAGTAAGGATGGAACCTAGGGCCTTGTGCATGGCAGGCAAGAGCCCCACTTCCAACCCATATCTGAGCTGTCTTCCATATCTGCACAAATGATAAGCCTGTGTCCCAGATCATGAACACAGTCCTCATGCCTTCCACTTAATGTCTGTCTGTGCAGCCAGCCAGACCTAGAGTGGGGCTGGCTATCCAGCTGTGGAGAGGACAGTAACCTGAGGGCTGTGGGACCTTCATGTCAATGTCTCTTACAAAGGACAGAAGCCTGCAGAGTGTGCCCTCTCCAGATGCAGCCCTGTGTGACACCAGCCTCCTGTGGCTCTGACTCAAGGCCTGCTCCCTGACTGGCCCCATGACCCAACAGCAGACACTTCTTTCTCTCCAGTTTCTAGGACCGTGGCAGCCTGGTACCTCTGCTCTCTGTACATCTGAAACGGGGTGCCTTACTGCAGAATGTATACTTTTTCCTTGTGGCTCCCATCCCCTCTTGACTCTCTGTAACTGAGGAATCCTGTACAGAGGCCTCCAGCCCTGTGAGCAGAATCCTTTGGGAGCCTCCTGACCACTGCTCTCAGCTCCGCGTTCTCACGTGGGGCTCATAAGATGCTCTCTTCATGGCCCAGCTCTTATGGCAGAAGCAGCTTATGTTCCTGACACTTCAGAGCCGTACCAAGGCACAGCCCCAAGGCACAGCATTTCTTATATCCCTGACTCTGAGTCCTTAATTCAACTGGTATTTGTTAGTCTCTCACACTGAAGGCACGAGGGCCGGGGAGCTGAGTACAGCAGTGCACACCTACAACCCCAGCACCCAGGAGTCGAGAAGACCGGGGATGAGGTCATCCTGGGCTACACAGCAATCCTTTCACAAAACCAAAACAACACAACAACACGGGCAGCAGTAGGACTACCTTAGCTGGAACCCCAGTGTCGTTCTGAAGACATTAGTGACCCAGGGCAAGAATCCCTCCTTCTTTGGGCCTCAGTTTCCTCATATAGGAAACAGGACTCGCTGTCACACTGGGTGGTGAGCTCAATGATGTAACATGTTTAGAGCAGCCTCCCCACCCCCAATACAGCAGTTTCACTAAAGCTCCGTTGTTTTGGTTTGTGATGCCAAGAGACTTACTAGTACTTACTGCTGGATCCTGTCGCTCACTAACCCTCCAGGGGCATCTGCAAGGGAAGAGACACTTCCTATCCACTCCAGGCGATTCCAAGGAGGCCCTGATGTACCGGGACTTCAGCAAGGAAATCTATATCAACCTCGAGGCAGAGTTTCTCTTGAGCAGTGTCTGGTCCTGCATAACTCAATTAGGCTCCTGCCGTGTAGAACCCAGAGCAGTGCCTGGACATTCCTGCTGTCAGGGCTCAAAGGGGCCAGCTGAACCTGAATGCAATTATCATAATGCACCACTGGGTCACAGGGGCCGTTTTCTCTGCTAAGTCTATGCACATCTTAATATTACCAACAGTTGGATAATTAGATTTGGGCAGAACACTATCCTCAAAGTTATGTTTATGAAGGGTTATAGCAGGTTCTTTTTCTTTTCTGTAACGATGTGTGTGTGTGCGTGCAATTGCAGGCAAGTAACTTACAAGTAGATACTGCACAGGAAAGCTTGCTGGTAAACTGGATGTGGATGACTGACTCACGCCTGTAATTTCAGCGCTTGTGATGCTGTAGCAGGGGGATCCTGACCTCAACGGCAGCCTGAGCTACACAGTGAGACCTGGCCTCCAAATGCCCCAACGACAGACTTATAAATGAAATTCCCCACGGTGGACTACTAACCATGGCTCTCAAGGTGAAAACTTATAATTTCCAGTGACTACTGCCATGTTACATAATAAACAGTACTGATGACATATTTACAAATGAATTTTTGTTCAAAAAATTTTGCTCTAGAAAAAAAGCTCACAATAAAACAGGAACCACATACTAGTACGTGGCCCATTGGGAAACTATACTTGGCGTTTGGTCTACTCCAAAGGGTCCGAAGCAGATATGCAGACTGGATGAGCACATAACTGGGGACTGTGGTGGCTTGAATATGCTTGGCTCATGGGAAGGTTACTATTAGGAGGTGTGGCCTTGTTGGAGGAAGTGCATCACTGTGGGGGTGGGCTTTGAGGTCCTAGGCTTAAACTCTGCCCAGAGCAGAGTTGACATTTCTTCCTGGCTGCCATCAGATCATGATGCAGAACTCTCCTCCTCCAGTGCCATGGACGCTGCCATGCTTCTTGCCATGATGACAACGAACCTCTGAACTTGTAAGCCAGCCCCAATTAGATGTCCCTTATAAACGTTGTCTTGGTCATGGTGTCTGTTCAAAACAGTGGAACCCTAACCAAGACAGGGATCAAACATGACATCTGCTGTTCTCACCTCCCCAGCATCTAGTGTGCAGCTGTCCTATCAGGCCAGCGCTGCCTTCAAATGCTGCATGAACACGTACAGCATACACAGATTGGTAAGGTGACGGGGGCTTCGCACCACACACACCTCAGGATCACCACACTTCCCTGACTCCGCCTGGGCCTCACTGATAGACAGTGAACTCTGTAAAGGGCTGACAACTCCTACCCCATAGTTTTTACTGCCCACAATAAGCCTACGTCCACTATGTGACCTGCTGCCTCCCACCCTGCAGTGGGGATCAAGGGGGGAACGTCACACCCTGTGGTTCTCCCTCTGTCCACCTCAGCACCAGCCAGCCACACAGGCTCGTGGTGGGTCTACCATCTACAGACTGTGTGCATGATGAAATAACCCCGACTCAAAACCTTCCTGCCTTGAACTCAACTGTGCCCAAATATTAACACTGTGGGTCAATATTTCTTCTGTGTCTAACAGATTTTTACTCTATTTATTTTTAATTTTTTATATTATCCATCTTATTTTTCAATTTAAAACTACAGCTAACAGAATAATTCTTGTTTAAGTTTATAAATGTAAATGCTAAAATTTTAAATTATGGGAATAATTCTTTAAGTTCAATAGGCTAGAAAAAAAATTCATGTATTATATTAATGTTTAAAATGGAGGTGTATTATACTTAAAATTGTTATTTAAACAGCATGTAAACAACTGTCCTCAAAACCCCTGGCACAAGATGTAAGTTCCTAAAATATGAGACAGATTCATTTCTAACAGCCACTTGACAGTGTCACAGACTCCGGCTGCTAGTGAGCTCCGTTCTGATAGTTGTGGTTTCAGTTTAAGGCTGGCAGGTGGGGTGCACAGGGAGGAAGGGTATCATCCGGATGTGGGAGGTGCCTCACCCTTTAATGACCACGCGTATCTAGACTTGGCACTCAGCTGAAGCCCTGTGGACTGTGGTGACTTCGGCTCTACAACGCACTTCAGCTCCTGGGAGGTCCACAGCTGTTCCTCACTGCTCGCTGTCTCCTGTACCTGCCAAAGCCAGTCACCCCTTCCTTAGATGGTCTTGGCCAATACGTCCATGCTCCCCAAGGCCAGGAATGGTTCAATATTCAGTGTCCTGGTTCTAGGTGATCAGAGGAACTGGAATCAGAGGTTCCAAGTCCCCAAAGATGACACCTTTCCTCCCTGGGAATGTACTGAATACACTCCCCCGGGCATGGAAGCAGAGCTGTGTCCCACCAGATCTTCACTCAAGCCCTTCCTTCCCTGAGGTTCCAGAGTCACAAGGGAAGAGAACCACTCTGGACTGAGAGAAAGCTGTGAGATTTGAGGATCCCTTAAAGCTTCTAGCAAAGTCCCCTTTGGACAGAACAATGATCCCTAACAGGATGGTTCCAATTCCATTCAGGGTTCCCAGAGGACCAAACCTGCATCTTACTGCATACGGCATGAAGATCCCGATGTCTCCAGCCCCAGCTGCCTGTGGCAGAGGTTCATACTTCATGCCTTTGTACTTTTAAAACACGCAGGGGGTGGGGGGCTGACATTGGGCCTCTAAGGTTGTCCGCTCTCATCCAATCTCAGGTCTAACAGCCTCTACTGTTACACTCAATACCAAACTGTGGCAGTGTCATGCAGTTTCTTTCCTTTTTCTCCTGGGCCTCTCTGGCAAGCCAGACAAGTACTCCCCTTGAGCTGTATGCCCAGTCTGGTGTGCTTTCTGTGGCTTCAATTTTGAGAAAGGTTTCTAAGTAGCCTGGCAGATGACTTGTTTTGGAAATACTGCTGTCAAATGTAGTTTCTTCACACAAGGTCTCTGCTGCTGCCAAATGAGAGTCGATGGTCCAGATACAACATAGCACCTGCTCAGGCTCTCAGGTGGATGCCATACTCAGGACACATCTGTCCGACTGGACCACCTGTGGTCAGAGTACAGACCACTGGAAATTTTCCACAGCACAAACAGCTGGAACTGAACTCCCAGACACAGTGAAGAGAGAAGTAGAGACAAACAGTTTCATGCAAGCTTGACCTTTAATTCTGTGCTGTGTAAACATCGTCCTGTCAGACAACCCTAACAATCCTCCGGGAGGAAGAGCAGACAATTACCTAACTCAGCCGCACAGGGAGGGGCGGAACTGACTTGCGCCGCATATTGTGGCTTTTCCAAAGGAGCCTACAGAATCTCCAGCCACAAGATCAGACCAGACATTTTCAGTAACTCAGTGACCCTGTAAGTCTTTTGCCAAACTTAAGAGGCAGGAATCTCTGCCCTGCTTTCTTATAGCCTCTGATTCAGAGATGGCTTCCTCACTCTCAGGCAGTCTGGGAAGCCCCACCTGGTGCTTCTCAGTGAAAAGCCCTGCTGATGGGACTATCAGAGCCGGCAGTGGGGCTGCAAGGGCACAGGAGGGCAGCTAGGCTTGTTAACATCTGATGTCATGCCTCAGCAGCCTGGACAACAGAACAAGTTGGGGGCAATGTTGAGGTGGAGACAAAGTCATCCTGAAATGGGAGCCACCGGCAGTCAGGCTTCGTTGGCAGCAGTCGGTGACTTCAGCATGTTCTAGACCCAGAGAGATTCTCACCTCTCACCCTGTTCAAGACCCACAGCGCTTCTGCAGGGAGACACTTACTGTGGTCACTTTATGGAGCACCAACACGTTAGGTTACCTTGCTCCAGGTCACACTAGTTAAGGGTCCACGCCATGAGCAAAAGCTGAAAGACTGGCAGAGAATGCACCAGCAGACAAAGGTGAAGGCAGGGCCAGCTGTGCTCTGCAGTGTGACCCTGCAGACCAAGGTGAGTCTTGGGACAGCACCCCTGTGAGCCTCCTGTAACTCACAGAAGCTGGGAAGCAGTCCTGAGAGCTGCATTCTCAGGCTGAACCCCACTTCTCGCTCCTGGAGGGCCCTGCTCCAGCCACTTGTCAACCCCTCCTCTAAGCCTCTCCCCACATCATTATGGCCATGCCTTTGCTTCAGTCCTGCTTTGAATAGACACACTTTTGACTAAGCCCTGTCCTAAGCAAGAGTAACCCGAGGGATTTAATGCATTAATTACATATCGTCACATTTGTTAGTATATAATTACTAACAAAATAACATTCAACTATGAATCACTTCAAAATCTTCTCTGGGGTTGCCAAGAGTGGTGGATTCTGACCACATCTGGAGGCCCTTTAGCCATCCCACAGTACAGAGGAGAGGGTAAAACAGGTCATTCTCTCTTCGGTTAACTACTCAGCAAAGGTGCAGTTAGGGTTTTCAGCTGTCCACTGAACAAGAAAAAAGAACATGATTTTAATGTCCATGGCTATGTTCTTTTTTTCCACTGGGAGAACAGACAGATCAACCGACCAAGCAAGTGACACTTTCCTCCTAGCCTTTGCTGACCCTTGCCAGCTGTGGGAAAGAATGGCCAACACAGGCTCATATATTTGTACGCTTAGTCCCTAGCTGATTAGGATTGTGTCCTTACTGCAATAGGTGTGTCCTTGTTGGAGGAACTGTGTCACTTGGGAGTAGGCTTTGAGGTTTCAAAAGCCCACATCAGGCCCAGTCTCGCTCTGCCTGTGAACCAGGAAGTAAAGCTCTGAGCAATCGCTCCATCGCCATGCCTTCCTGCCTGCCTCCACACTCCCTGCCATGATAATGGACTAACTATCTCTCTGAAACTGTAAGCAAACCCTCATTACATGCTTTCCTTTTAAAGCGGAGTTGTTGTGGTGGCTGTGGTGTCTCTTCACAGCAACAGAATACCAAGACAGGGCTTTGGTAGTAAGATGAAGGAGTAGAGATCCCAGTGTTAGACTCTCTCTGTGGGTCCCAGGCCCCCACTGGTTCTATAAAGTTTCGCTTTTGAATTTACATCACATGATTACAGCTCAAAGAAGAACATTTCTGTATGGCTGTTGACAACAGGCAAATTCTTTCACTTACTTTAGGAACATTATACATATATATATATTTATATTTATATGTAGGTAGGTAGGTTGGTTGTGTGTATATGTGTGTGTGTATATATATGTATATACATATATATCCCATTTTACAGACAATGGACTCACAGTTGCAACCCTACACCCCCCAAAACCACACAACAAAAACAAACAAGCAAACAAACAAAACCCAAACAACCAAACTCCACTCTAAAGTTGAATCAGTTCTGTACACTGGATTCTAGTTTCTCCTTTAGGACACTGCTGACGAGCTCTGCATGGTGGTGCGTGCCTGTAATCTCAGTCCTTGCGAGTGAGGACAGGAGGCCAAGGTCATCCTGGGCATTTCTGAGACTAGCCCAGACCACTTGAGACTGCCGCTCATCGGTAGATTTGTGCAAATGCTCTGATCACTTATGCTGTACCAAACTCTCTTATGGAAGTAGCAAAAAGGTAATAAGATGTGAGCCTTTTATAAAGTGTGAGCTTTCATATCCATCAAGGCATAATACCAGCATAGCACAGACACGCACTAGGTTGTCCACAAAGACAGTGTTTCACTTGAGGTAAAACAAGTACAACTAACAAGATGAAGAAAATGAAAGCAATACACACCTTTCCCTGAGCTCAAGGGGCTTCTCCCCTAGGCTGTGAATATCCCTGAGCAAGTTCTCACTCTCATGGCACTCGGCACTGGCACCCCAGTGCCACACGGCTACTTTTATGGCACCACTGCTATTTGCTGCTCACTTAAAACTGTCAACACAGGCTCAGCAGTTAAGAGTACTGACTGTATCCCAGCACTTGGGAGGCAGAGGCAGGTGGATTTCTGAGTTCGAGGCCAGCCTGGTCTACAGAGTGAGTTCCAGGACAGCCAGAGATACACAGAGAAACCCTGTCTCGAAAAACCAAATAAAAAAAAGCACTGACTGTTCTTCTAGAGGTTCTGAGTTCAATTCCCAGCAACCACATGGTGACTCACAACCATCTGTAATAGGATCTGATACTCTCTTCTGGTGTGTTTGAAGACAGCTGTGGTGTACTCATAGATAAACATATTTAAAAAAAAACTGTCAACACATACAAAAGTGCTCAGAAATGTCTGACGAATGAACACTTACAGGAAAGCACCATGACACACATACCACCAGCCCCCATATCACACACACATATTTCTCTGCCAGGCCTCCCACCATGTCCAGCTGCTGAAGGGCCAACCACCCTACAGAGGCCACCCTGTAAGACTTTTTCATCTGTGACTGGGCAAGCACTATGGCCGCACGAAGGAGGAACAAAGTCTAACTACGAAAGCCTGACTCAGCTGTCAGACAGCCTACTTGCCAATAACATGCGATGTTTTGAAAGTTTATACTCCTCATGTCCTTTCCAATGCTGGCAGGCGGGAGCTAATAGCTGCCTCTAACATCGATGGCCACCAAAGAACAGGCCACCTCAACTGAGCCATGAGATGAAGTTCAGTCAGACTCAGCTGAATGGGCCTTCATAATGTCCAGTTGGGTGGTGTGACAGAAACTGTTTGGGGTCTCGACTTATTGTTAAACCAAACTTTGTGGCTTTCCCAAAGATGAGTACGTGTTCTGCTCAGCATCTTCTAGTAATGACAATCCTCTTCAATACACACAATGTCTGCACATGTGAGCAGAATGCTCAGGCCCTCAACAACAAACACAATGTCTGCACATGTGAGCAGAATGTTCCCTGCCACCCCCCCCCCACATGTCTAGATGTGTGAGTAGAGTACTTCAAATTCTCACCAACACACACAATATCTACACGTGTGAGAGAATGCTCCCTGGATCCCCCCCCCCCACACACAATGTCTACACGTGTTAGTGCTCCCAGATCCTCACCAACATACATGTTGTCTACACATGTGAGCAGAGTGCTCCCTGGATCCTCCCACACACACACACAATGTCTACAGTGTTAGTGCTCCCAGATCCTCATCAACACACATTATGTCTAGATGTGTGAGCAGAGTGCTCCCTGGATCCTCACCAACACAATGTCTACTTGCATGTGCAGAATTCTCTCAGATCCTCAATGGTACCACATCCCCACACCTTCCAACCTCTGCATAAATTATTTGGATTAGCATTCCATTTCATAACGATGGCTGCTCAGAGTCAAATGTTTGATCTTGTTCACTTGCACCAAACCTGATCATCTAGGAAGCAGGTCGTAGCATCTTGGCTATCCTAATGAATACTTTTTATATTTCATTTATTTTTAATTTTTTTTTTCGAGACAGGGTTTCACTGTGTAGCTCTTAAGTATCCTGGAACTAGCTCTGTAGACCAAGCTGGCCTTGGACTCAAGAGATCTACCTGCCTCTGCCATCCTTTGGGATTAAAGGCATGCACCATCATGCCTGGCTAGCAATGAATAATTTTTAAAGGGATGTAAAATTCACACAGCACAGAACACAGCATTTCAACGTTTCAAAAGCTCTTCATTACAGGAACACTCTATACCGCACGGGTCAGCACCTTCTACTCTTCTCTCCGTCAGCCGCTGGCACCGCAATCATCTCAGTTTCTACCAAGTTGCTTATTCAGGATACTTCATATAAAACATGGGCGCTGAAATAGCAGAAATCATTCGAAGTACTACGTGGTAACTCTGAATGCAAACACTTTTTGGGTCTATGGGATGGAGTTGGGTTTTTCACTGGCATATGGCTGGTGAGATTAAAAAAAAAAAAGGAAAAAAAGCCCAGTTTAACACCAAAAGGACATTCTAGGTATACAGGACAGTCCTTTATACTGTCCAAAACACAATGCCCTTGCTCTTCCTTTGGAGCTGCACAGGGGTTGGGACATGACTGAGCCTGGCTCCAGGAGTCTGTGGGCATAAGTCACACAGCCCTGATCTCCCAGGGAATGAATGGATTTCATCTTGAAGGAGTCACATCAGCTAGATGGGCAAGACTGACGAGAACGGAATCTACATCAGGATCAACACAAGAGGATGGCAGCTTTGAAGAGACCGTTGGCCTTTTGAATCAGGTTACGCCTTGGCCCCAAGTAGGTGGGAGGCTTCAGCTTTCTAGTTGGCCTCCAGTCTAAGGTTAGAGGCAGGCAGAGCAGGACAGCCTTCACAGCCGAGAGGTCAGGCAGCAGTTCCTCCCCGTTTACACAGTGCTCACTTGGAGGAGGGTGTGTGAAGCCACAGGGTGATGCTATCTGCTTCCTAGATGACTAGTTTCCCATGCAGCTCAACAGTCACAGCTTTTACCCTGACCTGTAACTACTAAGTCCAAAGAGGTTTTCAGGTTTCAGAAGCATAAACATCTGGGAGGTGGGCTTTCCCCTCAGACTCAGAGGCGCTCCTGGGGAGTAGAGGTGGCCCTGTCTTCATCACTGACTTGATCGGGGGAGGTCACAGAACAGAAGAAAGAGATAGGGTGTGCCGACAGGCAGATCCTAAAATTTACCTGGAAATGCAAGAGACCCAAAGTATCACACCACCTTGGGAAGAAGCCGAAATCGATGGGAGCCTTGCTTCCTGTGCTTAGAGCTGAGAGCAAAGCCAAACAAAGCATTCAAGACCAAGTGGCTCAGAACTGAGGGTGGAAACCAATGGACCATAGTTGGAGCCCACCGACTTTCAGCAAGCCTGTCAAGTCAGTTCAATGGGGCAGGGAACAGTTATCTCAAGAAATGTTAACGGGAAAACAGGGTATCCACAAGCAAAAGGCTGAAGACCACCCTTCATCTGACTGGAGATAACTACCAACTGCACACCGATCAAAACGCCTAAATGAAGGCTGTAAAATGACTTGGAAGGAAACAGGAGCAAACCTTGGGGTTCTGTATGGCTCCTTTGCATGGAGCACAGGGGCAGAAGGAAGTGGCCTTTGTGCAGGTCAGAACCACTCTTCAGCAAAACAGTGAGGGCACCCAGAGTGGAAAATACCTTGCAAAGCCTAACAGCAAGGGCTGTGCAGTCACGCTGCCAGTGGACACACCCTTCCGGCCATTCTACACTCCACCAGCCCTGGGCTCCTCCCCTCTTTGTTCTTCTAGCTCATTCTAGTTCATTTGTTGTCCTGCCCTGCTGAGGCCGCCTCTCTTCAGCACCAGGAAGACCAAAGCCACCAGGGCCGACTTCCTCCCTGACACACCCACCTGCTCTAGAAATGGCAGGCGCTGTCCTCCTCGGGAGGCTGTGAGGGTCAAGCTTCTTCAGAGTTGCTCTTAACCAGCTTACCATTTACCATGAAAAAACAAAACAAAAGGCACAGGCCTACCAGGAGCATGCACCAAGCTGGTTCATTCAATTAAATGAACACAGAAAGGAGAGGCCAGCGAAACCAGAAGGACAGGGCAGGAGCCAAGCCTCACCAGGGCGGACCTGGACACTCCACCTGCACTGTTGCCTTGGCAGACCAGGGCAAAGGCTGAGAGGGCCTGCCTGGCCAGAAGGACTAGGAAAGCCAGGCTCTGGCCAAGTCTCAATCCAAAGCTGGGATGGTGATGCTTCAATTCTGCATTCTAGCCATGAACTGGGTACAAGCACGAATCCACCTCAGGGAACAGCAGGCAACGCCCTCGCTCTGAATGCTGCTCCTCCTCCTGCGTATCTGCGTGCTTCAGGTACCTAGTGCACCCTCCTACTGCAGGTGTCACTTTCAGTTTCTTCTTTTGTGTATTTCATCACAGCCACAGCAAACCCTCAGGAGCTTGGCTCTGGACATCATGGTTCTCTGTCCCGCCTCTGCTGCTCTGCCTGCCATCAGCCTTGTGAAGGACTTCACTACTTACTCAATGCAAACCTCATCCTGGTCTGACCGCCCCCGCACATTTCCCTTTGCTCTAGTGCCACCAATTAGCTTTATAAAATGTCATCTAGGCAGGACCTCCTGCCCTCTCTCCTCAGAGCCTCTGAAAGCTGGCACACACACCTGCAGCACCTAGAACATGACCAAGTCTAGTACCAAGCAGTTGGCCCAGCGCCATGTCGGTGATTTCTAAACACTAAAGAAGGTCATCAAACTTAAATGGCCATGGGCAGGAACTCAAGACTCAGTGCTGCTGTCCTTCCACGTATAAAGATTTCTCGGGTTTGAAGTGAGCTCGGCAACCCTGTTTCTGTGTGACATTCAAGCTCGTCTGGTACAGTAAAGGCTGTGTGGTCGCCATGCTACCAACAGTGCACCCAGGGTTCTAGAGCAGGGAGCTTTTCTTCATGGTACATATCATAAAACATGAATATCTACAACTGTTTTTCCTTCCACAAATGGGTGAGCTAAGCCAGAGCCCGCTTCCAGAGGAAGGCGCTTCTTTCTACAAGGGCTCCATGCTACTGGCACCGGTATAAAGAAGGGTTACTACCAGGCCAGACTCTCTGAATCCCACTGGGCATCTTTACCAGGAGTAACATCAGGTTCAGCAATGAAATATTGCCAGCTATGCTTTAACAATCCAGCTAGACAGCGGGTCTCTCGGGGCAGCGGAGGTCCTAACTCAAATGGAGGCAGGTCACCCATGAGCACCAGGACTGTGAAGAGAGGCTGCAGCCGGCACTGGATACAGCTACACCGCTCTCGGCCCTGTTGAGTTAATTCCACCATAACCGCAGCCCGTGGGAAGAGCCTTACCTTCCCGCCCCAGGATCTGCATCTTGTGTTTTTCTAGATGACACCATCAGATTGACCAGCCTGTTTCGGGAGCCTGCACTCTACACCACTGTAAACTCAGCAGACAGCGCTGCCGACATCTCCGTGATAAAGGAACCCGCAAGAGCAGCTTCCCATGCCTGTCTGGAGCGTGTGAGCCCAGAACTGTGAGTCAGAAAGCCCAAGGCCTCTGTCACCAACTGCTCCAGGACCTCAGGCAAGCTGGCGAACTCTCTGCTCTGAATTCCACAACTGTAAAAATGGGGCTAATAACACCTGTTTACTACCTCCCAGCAAAGAGGACGGCTGCTAATGAACACCTGCACGCAGCTTTGAAGATGAAAAAGGTTCCTAGGTACTAATGACAGCAGTGAGGGTCACCTCACTCTCCCTGGGAGCCGGTAAACCACATGAAGAAGCCCGGGGAAGATAGAGGATGGCGGTGCTCAGCACACTGGGTAGTAGGAAGAAGCCCAGCACTGAAGGCTCTCTCCTGGGGCTGATGGGTAAATATTTACCCAGGAGGCCTGTCTAGTTACTAGGGTTGGTTGCCACAGTTAAGGCTATTAACCTGGCTGATAAGTCCCTGCTTCCTGCCAAAGAACGCTTTACTGAGAATGCTTCCTGAAGTTTCCTTTATTTTTTTTTAAACATTTAAATGAGAAGTGTGTTGTCAGAAATTACTTTGTGGCTCAAGTTTAGCCCACGATTCACGTATAGGGTGGAAAGTCTCAAATAAGCCAAAGGCCTCGCCCCCCTGCTGCACTAAACAAGGCAGACAGAAGGTTGGAGGGGGTTCTTATGTGCACACACACACACACACACACACACACACATCTGCACGTGCACACAGACACACACAGAGGCTAAGTAGTTAGTTTTCCAACCTAGGAAGATAGGACAGTCTGTGTTTGTTTAATTGAATATGATAAATTCAGCTCACACAAAAACGAAATACAAAACTTCGTGATTAATATTTTAAAGCTCACATTTAAATATGTATAAAACTTAAAAGTGAAAAACTGCAGAATTCCTATTATGCTATTTAAATAAGTCACGGCCCGCCCCTGAGTTTACCTGCCCCAGAAAACTATTCAGGCCTCAGCTACATCTAGGAAATAAGTCAGAGAAAACCAGAGTGGGAGCTGAGCCTGGGGAGGCTAAGGCTAGACTGGCAACCTCAAAGGATGGAGCTTTTACACAGAGAAGGAGAGGAGGGAGGGCAGCTTTAGGAAAAGTTCCAATCTAATTTTTCTTTAGCCTGTTTACTTTTTTCTGCAGCACTGGGAACTAAATCCAAGGCCTCATGGATGTCAGGCAAGCACCCCCAACACAGTTCTATCTCCCTAGCCCTAACTTTGCCTATACATTTACGGTTCGTATAATAGAAACATTGTGTGCGTGCATGGGTGTGCATACGTGAGTGTGGGAGGAGGCATACACCCTTGTGTGTAGTGGCCAGGGGTGTCTAGGGGTGCCGAGGACAAGACAGCCCCAGTGATCCTCTTCTTTCCTGTTCCGTCCCCACAGTTGTAGGGTAGCAGCCACCTGCACATGGGCACACCTGGCTTTTTACAGAACACTGAATCTGAACTCAAGACCTTGTGCCATTGAGATGCACTCTTACCTACTGAGCCATCTCTCCAGATTCCCACACACTTCTTTAGCATAGTGCGTTTGTGATTTTTATTATGAAGAAAAAATATCTCGGAGCCAGATGTGGTGGTACTTGCTCACAATCCTAGCATCCAGAAATTGAAGCTGTGGGCAGTGGTGGTGCACGCCTTTAATCCCAGCACTTGGGAGGCAGAGGCAGGCAGATTTCTGAGTTCGAGGCCAGCCTGGTCAACAGAGTGAGTTCCAGGACAGCCAGGGCTACACAGAGAGACCCTGTCTCAAACCAAACCAAACCAAACCAAACCAAACCAAAACAGAAACTGACGCTGAAGGGTGGTGTATTTGAGGGCAGGTGGGACTACATAGTATCCACAGGAACTATACATATAGTTCCAAGAATACTCGAAATGAACAAAGAACTGGATCTGAATGTACCAGCCTCTGAGCAAGGCTACGCTGTGGCCGGCAACCGGCATTCCCTCCGGGCAGGCATCTCAGGCAGGACAGAAGGAGAACTCGGCTGAGTCTCACTAGACCTCTCATCTTCGTGGGTGTCATGAAGGAACTTCAGAGTTCCTTCCTTTCAGCTTCCCATGAAAATAAGGAATCTGGTCAAATCCATTTCTAAAGAGAACACGCATGTGGACTCAGGAAGGTAGACTTAAGCCAGACCCTGTAAAGGACAGTCAGCCCTCCCCTAGATCTGACAGCTTTAATTCCTGGAAAATGTCATCTGACAACCCAGGAAGGGCTAGGTCACTCACTGAGTGTGGCCTAACATTTTAAAATTAAAATGTCCTTCAAATGATCAGTGACAGTCACAAGAGTAAAAGGTCCCCTTGGGCTCAGGTCTGAAGAACTAAGAAAAGGAAGCCCACATCTCCAGGCCTTGATAAGGGAGGACACTGGGACTCCACCCCGAAGCTATACCAGGAAGAGATGCTCTGCCTTGTCATTGCTGGCACCTGTAAAATGAGACAGAGCTTGGTGCAAGGTGTCCCTAGGGACAGCCCTGGCCAGGTGGCAAATTCTACACACTTGCCTCCTCCTTCCAAATGCTTACCCAGGCCAAAAATTTTAAACCAAAATTACAGAAAGGTTTGGGAGGCTGAAGCCAGTGTTTATGCCCTGAATACAGAAACAGCATGAGGCGGGTTATAGATGTGCCAACAGCTCAGAGTATCACTTGTTAAAAACTTGCAAAAAGTTTTGTTTTCTCAAATTTCTTTCATCTTACTTGTTCTCCTTAATAGCTAAAGAAATAAAAATGACTAGACACTTTCTGTGAATAAGCAAACATTTACGTTATCTGTGTGGGTAAGTGAACACACACACAGGGAAGCGTCTGCAAGCACCCACAGGAGACTGCAAACAAGTGGCAAGCACTTTGCAGAGCAGTGGATGCAGAAGCTAGGGACGAGGCCAGGGAGAATTTTGGTTTTAGTTCCGATTAAGAAAAAACGCAAGAAGCCAGAAAATGATGGCACATGCCTTTAATCTGGAGGCAGAGGCAGGAGATCTCTGAGTTTGAGGCTAGCCTGGTTTACACAATGAGCTCCAGGACAGCCAGAGAAATCCTATCTTGAAAAACAAACAAAACGCAACAAACAAACAGAGCAAAGGTGCCTTATTCATATATGGATCAAATGAAGAAGATTTCAAAAACAGATTTTTAAAAAGATAAAAGGGAACTAAGCAAGATGTGCGGGAGTCAGTGAGACGCAGATATTCACCCTGCACAGCCGGAGAGCCCTTTCCACAATCATGGGGTTAACTGCTTACTTCACTGGGCCTATTCTGTTCCGTCTGTTGTATGGATCTGAATGGGAACACACAAGACATTGGCTCTGGGAAACACAGGCTTAGGTTCACTTCCGGTTCGGGCTAGAGATTCTTGGGATACGATTTTCTGATGTTTGTGGTGTCAGGACCCACTTTACCCACTTACAGGGTCAGGTTCTATATGAAGACCAAAATGAGCTTACATCCCAGAGATTCCGACCACAGAGAAGTTTTAAAATGTTACCCTCCCCTTGAATTGGTTATTAATAGTCCTATCTCATGACAGAACACACCTTTTAGTCAAACTTTTAAAAAAAAATTAGGGAAAATGGTTCTATCCTACACTTTTGTATGTGTCTTTGACAGCAGACTTAACAGAAGGCAGGCGGGTTTGCATGGCTGCCTCTGTATTCAACTTCCTGTGGTAAGTTGTTTTCGTTTAGGGGTACGGGAAACTCTCTCTGTCTCTGTCTCTCTCCATCACACACACACACACACACACACACACACACACACACACAGGTCAACAGAAACACACTTAGTTGGAAAAGGAGCTACTTCACAGCCTAAGCACTTCTGATGGTCTTCCATCTGACACTACAACTCGGGAAGTGACAGGAGCAGCTTAATTTAATTTTGTTGTCATTTTTGATTGGCTGATTTTTGACATTGTCTTACTCTGTAGTCCAAGCTAGCCTGAAGCTAACAGTAATCCTCCTGCCTCAGCCTCCTATGTGCACCAGCCACTATACTTGGCCAGCAAATGCCACTGTCTTAAATATTGGCTGCAATATGGATCTGAGGCTGTGCTGATGAAGTTCCAGTTACTTGAAACTCCTCTGGTGTTTAGTGCTTACATATTCACAATGGCAGACACAAACTTTCCGAAATCTATACTTGGTTTGAAAGCTGAAATTTTACAGGAGGCGAAAAGTAGTGTTAGATATCTGAGGAAATGTGCCCCAATGTCCGTGTCATAAACACAATATGGCTTTTGGTATTTCAAGTAACAGTGATGGTCCTAGGAAGGTGGGCAGAAAAGTAAGCCAGCAACTCAAGTTACAAGAGGGGGCACTTCCTCTGCAGAGTCAAAGCACTGCGGCCATGCTGAGACACCTCTGTGTGAGCTTTGCACTTCATCACAGAGACTTGAGAAAGTTGTGTCAGAGGTGGGATTTTCTAAAATGAATGCTTCATGCTTCATCAAGGTAGACAGACATGTGTGTGTCAGAGTGCATGGTGGCCACTAGCTGGCCACTGCTGCCTTGTTCTATGAAGGAGCTGCTTACCCAACACTGTCTCACTGGCAGGCCGACCCTTCACACTGACTGTTTCACTGTCAGGCCGACCCTTCACACTGACTGTCTCACTGTCAGGCCGATCCCTACACACTGACTGTTTCACTGTCAGGCCGACCCTTCACACTGACTGTCTCACTGGCAGGCTGATCCCTGCACACTGGTCCTCCTATGATGACAGCACAGACTATCTGAAAGGGGCACCCGCACAGAGACCCCTTGAAGGACAACCAGAGTTCTGAGTGTGTGGCTCTCAGGTGCCTTTGGTCTACACAGAGCAGTGGGGGGACAGAAACCAGCTATACTATACACCTCCGCCACCTCTTCTCTGAGCCTACCTAGACCGAAGGGCCAGCAACCTTCGAAAGGGTTATGATTGTTCCCTAGAATGGAATATTACTGTTCTCAGGATTTATAAGTAAAAGACCACAGTTTAGAAACAGCATTTATGAGAAACACAACCAGCATACAAAAAATTCAGCATATGATAAAAGCTGTCATATGCAAATGATAAAATCCTAAAAATCATATCAAGCTCTACTAAAACATCACAATATTAAAAATTAAAACTGTAAGACTTAAGGTTACACCTGAGATCTCACTTAGTTCAAGTGCTGCCTAATCCGACACGGCAAAGACAAAGTAGGCTGAAGGGAAAGCAGTGCTTTCTTAATTACACACAGCAGCACTAGCTAGGCACGGTGGCGCATGCCTGCAGTCCCAGACATGTGGGAGGCTGAAACAGGAGGGCTTCTTGAACCCAGAAGTTTGAGACTAGCCTGGGCAACATGAACCCCATCTTGAGAGAAGGGGGAAAAAATCAACACCAAAAAAGAAATGCATCCCTGCGAGCAGGGAGTCCGAGCGAAAGCACCAGACAACAGCACTATGCTCAAAGCCCAGATGGGAAAGGACACATGTGGGGATCGGTCGAGATCGACATCACTGACTTAGAAACTGAATGTGTTAACACTAAGACTCCACTTTGACAGTAAAAAACCTAAGTTGGAGTTTTTAGTTTGGACCAGAGGTTAGGGCATGCTCCACAAAGGCCGTGGAGGCTGGCACCTGGGGTTACCCAGCAGATAATTTCACACCCGCTCACGAGGTGCTGAGAGTGTGGCTTTAGGGGGCCAACACAGTAAGAGATGAAAAGGCTTGGGAAACCAGAGACAGACAGACCTCAACTGAACTTCAAGGAAAGCAAACACTCAGGTGCCCCAGCTGTAACTGTGGTTAGTTCTTGGGCTCCAGAAAGTACTGCGTGGATCCCACAAAAGGGTCCTCACGGCCACCACTAACACATGGAGAGACTCACAATGTTTCATTTTAAGCTACTGACTTATATTTACTTGTTTATCCTTCTCACAAACAATGAAGAGGTAAATCAAATTATTATTCCTATTTCTAGACACAGAGAAGGGCTCACTTGCCTGATATAAGCAGGGTTTTTGAATCTAATCTTGTGTCTTCATCCT
Organism: Mastomys natalensis; assembly: GCA_021653895.1. Classification (NCBI taxonomy): domain Eukaryota; kingdom Metazoa; phylum Chordata; class Mammalia; order Rodentia; family Muridae; genus Mastomys; species Mastomys natalensis. The sequence continues at coordinate 578,669 of JAJTUV010000094.1, forward strand.
TACCCTGAAGCTCAGAAGAAACCTTGGTTTTATCTCGAGTACCTCAAAGGCAGCTAGTTATACTGTGTAAGGTCAAGAAGAATGCTGTCAGCATCAAACCAAGCATAGACCCCAAAATACATGGGGAGCCCTGCAGCTGCTGTGAGTCAGTAGCCAGGGGGTAAAACAGCCAGCACACGGGGCAGCTGTGACCACTTAGGGAGCGATCCTGTCCTGCGGCAGATCTATCACACTCTGCCTAAAGCACCGCTTCTCAAACAGCATGAAAAACTTCAAGCCTATGTACAAGTGAATGGCTATGGGGTGTCTTCCTCCCTGGATCCTACGCTGTTTGTATTAGCATGCTACCTTAGATGTAGTGGCCCCTTTACTACCTGAGTAAGGTGCAGAGATCCTGATGCTTCCCTGATAGATACTTGAGTCTGCATTCCCTGGCAGTAAGTTACAAAACCCCATCTTTACCATACCCAGGAAACCAAGCGAGTCCACAGCACCAGGGTCCTGCAGCATGCAGTGCTCCCCTTCCCAGATCCACAGTTAACAGGTTTCACTCTAGTGTGTGTCACAGTGTAGCCTCAGGCTGGCCTTGAACTTCCAAGCATCTCAGGCTAGTCTTGAGCTTTTGATCCTTTTACATCACTCTTACAGCGCCAGAATTACAGGTGAGCATCACTCCAAGGCCATTCCATTTTGTAGTTCTTTTAAAATACCATTTTAAATATATTCGGTACATATGTGCACAAATGTCAGAGAGCAGAGGACAAGTTTCAGGATTCGGTTCTCTCCTTCGCCACCAGGGTTGCTGAGACAGAACTCAGGCATCAGCCCCTCCCTCTGAGCATCCTGTTGGCCCCTCCGTTTTGTATTTTTCCACACAAGAAGCTGATCTACATTTACTCACGGTGTTAACCATTACACTTTAGCCTGCATTCTTAAACCAGAATGATTTTTTGATTTATGAATAATTCACAAACCTAAAATAAAACCAGTCCTCTATCTGCTCAGAGTGTAGTGTCCTTGCTTGCTTCGGGCAATGTCTTGTCAAAATTAAAAAAGAAGGCTTTAAAACATTTTCAAAATTATATTACAGGAATTTTAGTGTGTGTGTGTGTGTGTATACACGTGCATGCGGGCACATACAAGTATACATGCCATGGCCTGTGTATGAAGGTCAGAGGACAACTTATAAGAACTGGTTCTCTCCTTTCACCATATGAATTCAAGGAATTGAAGTTATCAGGCTTAGTGGCAAGCTCCTTCCTTTACCTGCAGGCCATCTTTTGAGCCTGTCTGGTTTTTTGCTCCATAGCCCAGGTTGATCTTAAACTGACTATGCACCTCAGACTGGCCTTGATCCTAAAACAATCCTCCCTGAGGGCCAGGAGTGCATTCCATCACATGTACTTTAAGAAAAAGCTCTTGGGGGCTGGAGAGATGGCTCTGTCATTAAAAGCACTTCTACTCTTGCAGAGGATCAGAGTCTGGTTCCTAGCACCAGTGTCTAATGGCTCACACTATCTGTAAATTCAGGTGCAAAGATCCAGTGCCCTCTTGTGGCCTCCTTGGGCTCCTGCACTCATAGGCATATACACACACTTAAGTTTAAAAAAAACTTTTGAGGAAATAAATGGGTGTGTATGACCCACAGCAAGCCCTACTTTCTCAGATAAGAAACAACTGCTGCTTCTCAGACATCACAGGACACAGAGTCCTATGTGCAGGAAACAGTGAGCATGTAGGGATCTGGGACTGCACCCCTCACCTCGCAATTCTGTGACAGGAGCTGTGCTGGGCTCTGACTGTCTTAGACTCACTGCATTTCTTGTGGTCCTGCAGAAGGCACTCCCCTTTCTCTCCAGAAGGGAGGAAAAAAAAAAAAAAAAAAAAGGAATAATAATGTCTTTCAGCACTGGAAGGACTCAAAAGGAAAAGTGGGACACGTGGATGTGGCCCTGGTCCTGAAACTAACAAACGTGCAGTCATTGCTGTTTCTGTCTCTGGGACAGACACCTGAGGCAGTATCTACATAGTAGGCCCACAGGCTGGATGGCCTGAGGTTGAGACAGACACACTAGGCCAGCTGCTCACCAGCAGACAGGACCACTGAGAGTGAGTAAGCCAGTGCAAAGTCCTGTAGGACAAGCACATGACAAAGGCATGTAGGTACACTCCAGTTGCACCTCTGACTTGCCACCAATTCTCTTCCTAGGTCCAAACACCCCACCCATCCCTCCCAGGACACCTAACCCAGGTTCTCACAGAGCCCGAGCTGTTGTCCCGGAGCTCACTGTGTAGTCTTCCTGTCTCCGCCTCCAGAGTGCTGAGAACCCAATACCTGGCTCCATGAGACACTGGGGATTGAACCCTGGGCTTCATGGATGCCAGGCAGTCACTACCAGCTGAGCAACATCCCCAGCTTTTCCTCTCATTCTTCTACACAATTAACATGTCTCGATGAAAAATAAAATCAGAAATGACTTTTACTATCAGGCAACAACCATGTGAGTAGCCTTCTCCCCAACTCCAAGGGCAGAACTAATCACCACTGCCTTCACACACACTCTTCCCAGAGGCCACAGGGAGGGTGCACTGCTCATTCCTATACCCTGCCACTCAGAGGGTGGTGACAGACAGCTCAGGAAGTTAACTGCAGGCAACCAGAGAAGGAATCCTTCCTTTACTCTCTACAAGTCTCACTTGGGCAGCCTCCCTTCCTTGTTTTGAGAATGTGGGTAACAGTGGATCCCACTCTGACCAGTGCTCATACAATCCCCGCCTCAGGCGTGTCCTGAGTACCCCCGCCCACCGATGCTAGAGTCGCTGTCAGACTGTGGTGCTGGGAAACGGAGGCTGGGGGTCGGCTGCTTCACCTGCTCCGTGCACGGCTTTTTCTAAGTTCTTATTGGCAAAGTGAACACCCACCAAACCATGACCCGGTAAGTGTTTGAGAAAGAGCGGCTCTCCCTTCGTTAGACCCCACTTCCCAGGAGAAAGAGGCCACTTTAAAAAGCACCACCGCTCTCCTGCTTCCAACTGGGCATCCCCACTGCCTGCCATAGGAGATCAATGCACACGGTTGTCAGGTGCAAGACTTTCTGATGGCCCTGAATACAGGTCAACAGGAAGAGGTTCTAGGCTGCCTGTCCTGCTGCCTTCTCTGGTCACTGGCATCTTTCTGGCTGAGCTGCCTCTGTCTGAAGCCTGGCTCTGAGGTGGGTCAGCTGAGCTCCAGGGGCCAGCCATGGAGGGCAGGAGAGGCAGTGCTGGAAACTTCAGGAACCGTGTTCTACTAGTCTTCACAGGCAGCTCAGACATGCAGGAGGAGCTAGAACAGGTCGGGAGCCTGTGATCCACGAGCAAACCTAGCCTGTTTCCTGCATGTGTAAATAAAGCTCTGTGGGTTGACAGGCAGGCCTCTATGTTTACCTCTGTAGCTGCTTTTGTTCAGGGCCAAGAATATTTAGTCTGGACTTTACTTGAAAGAGTGCCAGTTCCAGACTAGACCTTTGCTGTCCAATTGACAACCCTGGCTGACACTTATCTAAAAAAAAAAAAAAAGAAGAAGAAGAAGAAGAAGAAGAAGAATTTTAAGTGCTTGATGGTCACATGTGGCCACAGGCTAGTAGGGTGGACATCAGAGTGTGTTCTCATCGCAGTAGACTGCTCTCTTGGACAGCACTGCAAGTGCAGGGTCTAAGTCATCAAGCTAAATTTACAGCCATCGCTCTCCCCTGAAGGCAGCCAGGGCTGCACTGGTTAAACCATTTCCCCTTCATACTTGAACTTTCAGGAATGGCCGATTCGCCACAATAGTCACTATCAGCATCACCAGTTACTGAACTAACTGGGAGTGCAAATCAGGTGAGCACCAGCATTCGCTGCAACTTGACTGCCCCCATCCTGTGCCCCCACCCTCGGTGAAAGCAGGCCACTGTATCTGCTCAAGTTCCAAGTTAGGATCAACCTAGTATGTGGGACTGTCAAACACAAGGTATGCAAAATGACTAGGAAATGAACTCTGGGTGTATAACTGTCATGCAAAACGGGGGCCATTGAATTGAACAGGTGACCCTGCACTGGGGAGGAAACTGTAATTCTCTTACAAGATGGTCTTCCAAAGTGACTTATAAAGACTGCAAACATGACAAAACAGCTTCCTAGATTTGTGATCTTAGACAAGTTATATTTCCTTTGGGTTGAAAGACCCCTCTGTCTTAAGGAGGTGGGAGGTGGGGCGATGGCCTTCTTCTGTTCCTTCCTTTCCAGAACCTCAAGTTCCTGTGCTCCCTAAATGCTTCCCACCCACAGGTGTTTCTTCCTGTCCTGTGTCCTTCTCCAGCAGGGGGATTTGGGGGAAGGGGCTGTACACTGGTCTTTTGAAATGACCTTCAGCACTTGGCTCACAAAGCCCAAAGTTTAAGGCAATAAACATTAAGATGCCTGCTTTAGCAAGTCTGTATGAGAATATCAAGTGTTCCTTGGGACTTAAAATTAGGAGCTATTCCAGCTGTTTGCTTACAAGCAAGTTTTAGGTTGTTACGGATTTCTTTTTGAAACCCTTGAGTCCCTTTCAGGGTTAGGCGCTTCACTTTCCTTGACAATTCAGACACTGAGCAGCTAGAGAAACACTCCATGACAGGCATGGCACGTCTGGAACTAACCGGGCCTCCCAGAAATTAATGATTCTATTTATGAAATGTAAAACTAAATGATTCTATTTTTGAACAAATTCACAATTCCAAGAAGAACTAGAGGATCAGGCGTCTAATAAGTACCAGAAGACTCACAAACCAAAAAACGACTGTTGAGGTTGGAGAGAAGGCTCAGTGGTTAGGAGCACTTGTTGCTATTGGAGAGGAGCTGGGCTCAGTTCCTAGCGCCTGCATGGTGGTTCATCAGCATCCCTAACTCCAGTTCTGGAGACTATGAAGCCTTTTTCTGACCTCTGAGGGCACCAGGCATGCATGGTACACATACATACATGCAAGCAACATACACACACACATAAAATAAAAATTTAAAAGTTAAGAAAAGAATCTACCCATTAGGGACCTTAGATGTATTAATACTGACTTGTACCTGTAATCCAGTCAAGCCACTGCTCAGTAGCCGATGGTTCAGAATCAACATACATACTGCTGCCTGGGCCTGCATCTCAGGCTCAGAATCAACATACATACTGCTGCCTGGGCTGCAGCTCAGGCACCTGTGCTCACTCTTTGCCTCTTCCTGGCCGTCTTACATTTAGCTATTGTGAAAGCCAACTTCTACAGCATTCCACGGAGGCCAGAGAAAAAGCTACACATTTGCTTCCAACAGGCCGGGCATTCCCGTGACCTATATACACACTGAAAACTTGTTGCCCTTTTAAATCTTAACAAAGCCTTTGTAAACCCAAAGCATTTGCACTGCTCTAAAGCTAAGAGCTAACGTTAACAACCAGAAGCCCAGCAGAATCTCAGTATTTCAAGCGGGAGCCTAGCTCCCTTCAGCCGCACGGCTAGAGTACACGTCCTCTGAAATGAAGTTCTCCTCTGATCAATTCTGCACGTTCTCTGCCTGCAGCTCATCCTTAATTCAGAGCTGTGTCCGCGGCAAAACCCTTGCAGTATTAACCAACACTAACACCAAGGTAACTCAGACTCTGTGAGCAGACAACTTAGCCAGGCCTGCCGGCCCGCCTCCCTTTCCTTCCCCCACCCAGGACCTTCCCCTGGCAGTGACTTCACATCCTTTGACATCAGCACAGCCTCGGAAGGGGGATGGGAGAGCAGGGAGAAAGCAGAAAAACCAGCTTTGAACTCTGCGTGCAAGGCCTCCTGAGCTCAGGCCCCGTGTAAGTAATGGGTAAAATGCCCACCGATCGGAGGTGACACCCCTCGCCTGCTCAGGTGCAGTCCCGTCAACCTGAGGGGGACGCTGCTGGCTAGACTTCCTGCTTTTCCTATCCAAAGCACAATAGCCATTTATTAACTACCCACAGAAGGTTCCGGTCAGTAGAACACACAATAACTCACCTCGAATGTGGAGAAGGGCCACGGGCTGGAAAGGCCCGTTGGAGCTGGCCGCATCCACCACCATCCCGCTGCCCGCTTTATTACATGTCAACATCTAGGCTCCCGCGGGAAGGGCGCTGTACACCTTAAGGCAAGAAACCAGCCTCCATTTTAGTTTTAAAAAAAAAGACAAACTGAAGCTCTCTGCAGCTGGAGGGAACTGGCTGCTTCGTGATGTCACTAGGCATGGAGCTCGCTGATTGGCCAGAAGCTGCAACTTAAAATGACACTGGGGGAAAAAAAAAGCCTGCAAACGGAAAGAGCGTTCTGTTTGGCTGTCAGTGTGTGCATTAAAAGCCTGGGCATTTTCCGGCTTTCTACGGTCTTCATCTCTCACTAACTTTTAGGGAAGAATCTCAGTTTTCAGACGGTGGCGCCGAGGGCCGCAACCCCCATCAACCAGAAAAAACCGAGCATATGCACGCCGGTTCACCATGATCCTACCGTTTTCCCAAACTGGTTCCCCCAATCCTGTGGTACTGTACACCAGCCTGTCCTGTACCCTCCACCTCCTGGCTCTTACTTGTTCATTTAGGGTTTTTTTTTTTTTTCTTTTTTTCTTTTTAACAGTACTGGCGGGTGAGCCTGGGGCCTGGTGTTCCTACGCGAACCTCTGCCATTAGGCTCTACCTTCAAGCCTGGGCACTTACTTTAGGAGCATTCTGCCAACCCAGTTTTCACAAGTAAGCGGCTATTTAACTACTACTCAGCTCCAGTGGGCCCATGCTCTCTCTGCCTTGTGCACATCTGCCTGTGCACAGCCTCCTTACTATCAATAGGGCAACTGAGGGATTTATAATCAGGACACGGGGTTTCTTCCTGAGACCTAGTTTCCGCCCCCAACCCAGAAAAATGAGGGTTAAACATCTATGGAGGAGCTGCTGAATCGGTCCTAGCCAGGAAGTGCTACAGAGGACGAGTGCCTGCTCCACGGCCAGGACAACGTCTCAAAGGCAGAAAATAGAGGTGGAGGCATAAGAAAAAAGTGCAATGTCAGGTTTGGTTATTTTACATTTAAATTTATTTATTCATAGTGTTCACATGTGTGTGTGTGTGCATGTGTGCGCATGTGTTTCACAGCTCATGTGGAGGTCAGAGGACAACCTGTGGGAAAACAGTTCTTTCCTTCCTAGGAATCAAACTTGGGTCTTTAGACTTGGCAGCAAGTGCCTTCACCCACTGGCCCATTCTATTTTTTGTAGTTTAAAAATGTTAATTATATTAGATTCCTTAAGTTATGCTTTCTTTAAATTTAAAATGAAGATTTCTATTCATTTGTTATATTATCATTTATTCTTAAAAAAAAGAACTATCCTCAGAGAAAAGAGCACTCCCAAGTCGGAGCACTGTCGGGACGCTGATGAGATGATGTCCCTACAGAAAGAAATGCTCTTGCTGGGTCCACAGGGAGGCAATGGAGATGTGAGGACATCACTTTCAGGACTGAAAATTTTTCACTTCAGAGAAACATTTCTGGAATTATGCTGTGCCATTTTATAACACTCAATTCAAGACCTGCCATGGAAGTACACCTCGGTCCTAGCCTACTATCACTAACAATCCTGGACAGTGGCAGCCCCCTGACCCTGACGGTGTTCTCTGCACTTGCACCTGTGGGCTACTAGAGCAGCCTGTGCTTTGATAGCAATTCAAATGAGATTCTGTCTGCCCACTTGTCTCCAGGAGTTTCTTAACTAACCCCATCTCTATAATCTCCCCACCTCAACTCTGTCTCTCAAGACAGGCAGGCAGTGCTGAGGGCAAAGGTCATGTGAGTCAAGGAGTGATCCAGACATAAACAGCAATGTGGGAAGGGGCTAAGGGTGTACAAGCAGACACTTCTTGTACCCTGCCTGCCAATAACTTCCTATGTCATCCGAGGAGAGACAGGGATGTGCATACCTTAGGGCTCTGCTCATGAACTGGAATACAGACATGCAGCGGAGGAGATGCCTAGCAGCTTTATATAACATAGACAAATTCAAAGGCAAAAAAGCAAAGACACTTTTTGATCTATTTTTCCTAATGATCTTAGATCAAAGGATTTCAAACCTTATTAGAGATTTCTCCCATACTCTTAGAAACCTTATGCATATAAAGTAGTTTTTAAAGAGTTCTGAGACCGTAAAACATACTGCAGTTGGATATAAGGCTGGCACACCACATCTCAGCATCCAGCCGAGGCAGGAGGAACTCATGACAGATTAGACTACACAGTCAGTCTATATAAGAAGAGAAAAAATATGCCGGGCAGTGGTGGCGCACGCCTTTAGTCCCAGCACTTGGAGCAGAGCAGGCGGATTTCTGAGTTCGAGGCCACCTGGTCTACAGAGTAAGTTCCAGGACAGCCAAGCTACACAGAGAAACCCTGTCTCGAAAAAACCAAAAAAAAAAAAAAAAACAGTGTGTGAAAAGAAGAGAAAAATATAAACAAACAGCCCTAAGACAGGAGGTGTGCTCCTGAAGTGGACACACAGGTAACTCTAAAGGTGCTTGGGCCAGTAGGTCTCTTTACTTTTTCACGATTAACGACAAGATCATTCTAAGATTTATCCAGAAAACGAAACGGCAAGAATGAGGACAATTCTGAAGAGCAGCTAGTGCCACCAACTTAAGTCAACAGACTGATGAGAGTGTGACTAGACATCCATCAGAGGAGAGCAGGGACAGGAGCAGTGACCCAACACCAACAAATGCTGTCAGACAATGAAGAGTTAACCAAGTCAGTGGAATGGAGGAAATCATATAAACAGCTCCGGGAAGACAACAACTATATGATATGCAAAAAGGCCAACTCAAGCTCTTCCTCACACCAGAATACATCTGCTATGAATCAGACAAGCAAACACAAAACAAGTCACAGCTATGACCCCACAGCTTTTACAGAAGAGGTGTCAACCCTGCAGCTAGACCAGGACATTCAAGAGCACCCGATGGATGCTGAGCAAATCTGAAAACAGATACTTTGTATGTTTCACAAGAATCAATTCTGTTGTTTATTGCTTCTCCAGGCAGGGTTTCTTTGTATAGCCCTGGGTGTCCCAGAACTCACTCTGTAGACCAGGCTGGTCTGGTCTCAAGAGATCTGCCTGCTTCTGCCTCCTGAGTGCTGGGATTAAAGATGTGTGCCACCAATTCCCACTTACAAGAATCAAAACTGAAGTAACCCCAAACTTTCTTACATCTTCCCTCGACCAAAGAAAATATAAATATAGATTAAATATAACTTATTAGAAAAACATTAAGCCCTTAGGATTTAAACAAACTAGTTCATGTAAAAAGAACTATGAACAGTCAGTAACTGCATGGCAAAGAGTTTTAAATCTATTAAGTCAATAATAATTTTTCTACATATATCTGCCTGTATTTATTTAGTGCACACATGTCAAGGGATAAATGTGAGGATAGCTTAAGAGTCAGTTCTCTCTTCCTGCTATGTTGGTCCCAGGGGACAGAACCCAGCGGTGGCAGCAGCACCTTTACCCACTGAGCCATCTCACCCACCCAAATCTAATGACACAAAGAACAGTAACTGCATTGTGCCAGAGCTCTGACAACTATAGAGCTATATAGACGGTGCCTACCGGCTTAGAAAACAGTCTGGCAACAGGCACCAAGAGGCTTTGCTTAGTAATTTTACTTTAAGATCCATTCTAGAAATGAATGAAACAGTTCATTCAGAACATATTTTAAAACTGGGCTGAAATATGGCATGTAAATCAAAATCTGTTATTACGCTTACCTGGGTGTATGCGCCCACACACACACCACGGCATGAATCAAGAGGATCACCTATAGGAACCAGACCTTTCCTTCTACCATGTGGGTCTCCCCAGGACAGAACTCAGATCATTGGTCTCGGCAGCAAGTACTTTCGTCTCCTGAGCCACCGTGCCAGCCCCATCCTAACCATTCACGCGTACACTTTGGTGTTCTGGATTCTCTCAGATGTGTGCCCTGATGTGGAATTGCAGTGCTTCCACTCTCAGTTCTGTGAAGTACCTCCACACGCTTTTTACAGTTCTTATACCATTTGATGTTCCTACCAACAGCACACAAGGGCCCAGTGCTCTACCGTCAGCAACACTGGTTTGTGCATTAACATTTGCATCGTTAATGACTAGTGATGCTGACCTTGTATGCTTGGGCTATGGATCATTAGTATGTATTTTGAGAAATGGCAACTTGAGTCTTCTGTATATTTAAATGAAGTTGTTTGGCTGTTGCGCATGTGTAGGAGTTCATATGGTCTAGATATTCATCTGTTATCAGGCTAGTCATTTGCAAATAGTTCCTTCTCCTCTGTAGGTTGCCCATTCTGCCGACTGTGTACCCTTGCACACACTGAGGTTTTAAAGTTCGATATAGCACAGTTTACCTAGTTTGTCTTTTTTTTTTTTTCTGAGACAGGGCTTCTCTGTGTAGTCCGGGCTGTCCTGGAACTCACTCTGTAGACCAGGCTGGCCTCGAACTCAGAAATCCGCCTGCCTCTGCCTCCCAAGTGCTGGGACTAAAGGCGTGCGCCACCACCGCCCGGCCTAGTTTGTCTTTTATTACCCATATTTAACAATGTGTCCAAAAATTCATTGCTGAATCTAATATCGTAAACTCCCCACCACCAATTCCTTCAAAGACTTCTTATACTTTTGGTTCATAGCACTTAGGATTTTGACACATTTTGAGTTAATTTCTGTATGTGTGTGAGGTATAGATCCAACTTCACTCTTTTGCTTGTGGACTTCCAGTTTCCAGTACTTTCCCCCTGGCTTTACTTCTGGCTCTCCACTCTAGTCTAGCCTTGGGTGTTGTTATGGAAACCCATGGTCATCTTGTTTACTGTAACTTTGTTGTTTTAAAATCAAGATGCATAAGTCTTCCAGCCCTGTCCTTTCTAAAATTTGGGATGTCTTGATCTTTGCAGTGGATTTTAAGATGACTTTTTTTTTTTTTTTTTTTTGGTTTTTCGAGACAGGGTTTCTCTGTGTAGCTCGGGCTGTCCTGGAACTCACTCTGTAGACCAGGCTGGCCTCGAACTCAGAAATCCGCCTGCCTCTGCCTCCCAAGTGCTAGGATTAAAGGCGTGCGCCACCACGCCCGGCGACTTTTTTAATTTCTAGATGAAATATCATTCATGTCTTGGTAGGATGCCTACATCTGTAGGTCCTGGGCTGGCACTCATCCCTCAACCACCCTAGTCTTCCAACCCAAGAGCTCTGACTGCCCCCTGTGGTGGTTTGACTAGGTTTGGCTCCCACAGACTCATGTATTTGAATGCTTGTCCCACAGGGAGTGGCACATTAGGAGGTGTGGCCTTGCTGGAGTAGGTGTGGCCTTGCTGGAGTAGGTGTGGCCTTACTGGAGTGCATTACTATGGAAGTGAGCTTTGATTATTTCCTATGCTCAAGCTCCACCCAGTGTGGAATTTTAGTTTCCTTCTGTTGCCTTTGGACTTGGCTCCAGCACCAAGTCTGCCCACATGCCACCATGCTTCCCACCATGATGATAATGAACTAAATCTCTGAAACTGTAAGACAGCCCCATTAAATGTTTTCCTTCTAGGAGTTGCCATGGTCATGGTGTCTCAGAAATAAAAACCTAACTAAGACACCCTCTCTTCAGCACTGTTTTCTATCTCTGTTCTGAGTGTCTTAAGAGTTCTTAGGAAGGAGTTTCTCAACTCCTTGATAAGTTTATTCCTAAGAAATTTATTCTTTGAGAATATGACATTTTATTATGATTCTAAGACACTGTGAACTACTTTAATGTCAAAGGAACTGAGAAAGGTTGTGAAAGTTTACACAGCCATACACGTGTAAAAATTAGAAATATGAGTGGGAAAGACAACATAATTTCTTAGTGTCCAGGCCATTGAGGGTGACGTGGTTGCACTGGCTGCTCTTTAGAGATCTCACTGTTTTCAGCACTGCTAAAGTAGTCATATCCTTTGCTCCAATGGAGCTGAAGGAGGGACACATGGGAAGAGGGAGCCGTCGATGGCTCAGGAAGCTGCTTTCTTTAGCTGGTAATGAAGCAGCATGCCTAGACCGGAAGACTGTGGGCCTCTGCATCCACTCCCGTCTGCTGCAGGAGGAACCACTCCTGTCTGCTGCAGGAGGACGCTTCTCTGACGACGGCTGAACAAGGCACTGGCCCATCAGCATAGCAGAATACTGTTAGGCGGGGTCCAACATGCCATAATGCTCCCCCTGCTGAGCTCAAATACAAAGGGAGTTCAAACCCAGGCAGGATGCCACTAAGCCCAGTCCCAACAAGGTCAGCAGCAGGCAGGTGCAGCCATTGCTCTCCTCAGAACATGCCTCTGTCCACCAACTGAATACTGGAAGGACCCCACATGATGACTGGGACACAGCAGAGCCACTTATAAAATCTACATGGAGACTAACCCTGGAGTGAGCACTGGGCTTAACCAGCCCGGGGGCGTGTCTTTCTCACGCAGGCTAGCCCCTAGACAGTGTGTAGTACCTGGAAGGGCTCTGTCAGCGTACGGCAACAACAGGTGGGGCACACGGCAGCCCCACCTCTGCCCAGAGCCTTGGCTACACTTTCCATCGCTTCTTGGCAGTGCCAACTAAGAGGAAGGATATGCCACTGAGTCACATCAGTCAGAGCACCGCCCAAGGTCGTGAAGAAGACCCCTATACCGCTGATGATGCAGTGGCCTGTGCCTTTAGCCTGCACCCATCCAGTGCTACAACCTTCTACACTAATTCTCAACAGTTTCCAGGCCTCTTGGCTAGGGCTGCACTGTCAAGGGCTGGAACTGACAGCCCTACTACAGGAGAAGTGCCAGTGGAGCTGGAGCTTTCCATGAAGACTCTGGAGTCTTCCAACTTGGAGGAGACCTGAACTCAGCCTGCATTCTCTGGTCTTCTGCACTGTTTTGTTCTCTAAAAACAAACAAACAAACAAACAAAAAAAAAAAACCTACCTGCAAATACATCTTATTGATTTTAATTTTAGGAAGTATTTTTGAACAAAACCTTCAAATCTTGATTTCTAAATTCAGCCAAAGGTTTTATTTGTTTTCTCTTTCTCACCTGCCCCAATCTGGCATTTAACCAAGAAGCCTGTGGCACTGCAGTGGCAGTGTCCAGCATCAGGCTGGCCAGTGCCACTTTTTAAAACTCCTGGGACCTGTGTGAGTAGGGCTGTTATGGGTCTTGTTGGTAAAAAGTCTAACTTAAAACCTCTGTCTTCACTTGTAGTTCAAAATAGACTTTCCTTAGACAGATCAAAGCTCCCTAGTATGCAGCTCTGCTCAAAGGCTGCCAGGGAAGTCTGTTGCCAGCATCAAGGACAAAGGGACAGGCTCGGGTGGCCCTGTTGATTCGAGCAAGTCTCCAGTGACTGAGCAGAGCCACCAGAGCTTACCTCACAAAGCTTATCTAACAAAGCTTGCCTCCTCCAGCTCCTGCAGACCTGGGCTCACTCTAAATCCCTGCAGCTGGGCTGGGCTGCCTTTCAGACCAGAGCAGGTGCTCTGAGAAGACAGGAAACCCATGAACTATATAGAAAGTATTGAAGCATCGCAGAGTTTCCACACCAGCTGTTGGATATGGTCTGCCTCCACCCTTAGCATCCCGCCAGCAGGTCAGCTGAGCAACTGATCTCGTTTTCAAGAACCCCAAGGCAGAGCAAGGAGAAGGAAGCCATGAAGCAGCCTGTGCCCGGGCATCCTGGGCATCCTGAGAGGTCTCCACAGCAGTCTCTGAGAAGACAGGGAAGGACAGGCCAGAGCTGCAGTGCTCTTCCCTCCTCCAGCAAATGCAACAGGAGTTCCTGGATCTGTAACAGACACACAGGCCCCACCCGCACAGACACCAGGGACAATGGCCAGCATGTGGGAAGGGGTAGCATGTTTGAGCACTTTCTACTACTTCAGCTGTCCAGTAAAGAAGTGTCAGTCCAAGCAATTCAGCATCACTTAGTCTCAGAAAGGAATAAAGTTCTGGTGAGCCTTGAGGGCCTCTTACTAAGTAAACAGAACCAGATGGAGGACAATATAGGAGGACTCCACTTAGGAGACCCCAGCAGTCACCAAACCCCAGAGACAGCAGAGTGGAGACTGACCGGAGCTGCAGGAGGAATGGGGATGTTGCAGAACAAAGTTTCTGTTAAGGGTGAGTCGAGTCTGGGGAAACAGTATGCATGGGTCTGGAAGGTTGGGACTTCACATGCTGCTGAAGGCACACCTGTGGTGTGTAGGTCACATGGTGAGCATACTATGTACATCTTACCACGACTCTAAGACGAAGGTAAAGGTCTGAGCCAGGGAAGTTCAGAAGACACTGGGCAGTAGGAGCAGTGGGCCATGGGATACCTCAAGGGAAAGCAGGTTCTTTAGCTGGAGGGAGAGGACAGAGGGTGGATGCCCAAGGAATAATGTATACACACACACACACACACACACACACACACACACACACACACATACACACACACACACGTAATAAAGATCTGAATTCAAGAGGCTTGAAGAAATCTAGGTGAGTGGTGAAGACAGCTCATGCTCAACACAGGAGATGGGAGATGCTGGTCAGGTTTCCCCGGCTGCTGCTGGAAAGGCTGAGCAGCTCAAAGGAGAGGTGTGGGGAGAACGGCAGCCTGCAGGATGGGGAGGGGCTGGCTGCAGGTTCCGCTGTCCCACAAGCTGCTGGCTATTACTTATGGTGTTGGCCAGGGGTCACCTGTGGTCACCCATGGTAGTTAAGAACTCACTGTGGTCCGGCACCTGCTCCCCAGGGCATACGGGTAATCAGGAGAAGGCAGAGAAGACAGGGCATAGAGTTCCCTTCCTGGCCATGTGTGTGCTGCTGCACCAAGGGCAGGCACCCTGGTAACAAGCTCACGTTCATTTTACTGTTCTTCAACAAGCAGCTGAGAAGCCACACCTCCCGTCAGCATAAGCAGAAGAACATGCACTTTATAGAAAAACTTTCAGCCGTGTTGGAATACAAAGTCTGTGAATGAAGGTGGAGCACTGTGCTGTCATAAAGAAGGACAGGATTTACCTCTACTGAAAAGCCAGCCTAAGGAATTCTATCATCACCATCATGGAAGGAGATCCCACACTTAGCAGGTCCCACACTGGCCTCCTCCTGGATTTTCTGGTTTTTATCTTTTTGTTGTTACTGTTTAGAAATAGGGTCTCACTATGTAGCTCAGGCTAGCCTCAAACTCATAGAGATCTGCCTGCCTCTCCCGCCAGACTTCTGGGACTAAAAGTGTGTACCACCATACCCCACAGATTCAAGAAACAAGTTGTAATTAATTTATTACTTTCATAAGTTTCTTTAAAACAAACAAACAAAAAAACCAAAAACAAAGCAGCCCGTGTTTCATTTAACACTCAGCACTTCTATTGTCCAGACCCCAAAACACCGAAGGAAGGGACTGACTTGACTAATGTCTCTCTGAGCAGGTCTGAAGACCTTAATCAACCTCTTGGGTTAAACTACAAAATACCTTCACACAGCAAATGACTGAAGGTTCCGTATGACCCAGCAGTGAACAAGCACAGTGGGACAGGCATCTCACACACAAGGGGGACACCACCGATCTGGAAGTCCTGTGGACAAAATCTGACCCATAACTTCTTCCCTTAGAAGTCAGGTTAAGAAATGGTTCCAAGACGAACAAGGACAACACAACGTTACAAATATGTTCACAGATGAGTTTGTGATGGCTGGGAAGCACACGAACCCAGAATGCAGCAATCGGCAGCGCCGAGACCTGCAAGGGAGTGAGAATGGTCTCAGCTGTGGAGAGGCGTGGTATCCTCCTGAATACAAGAATGGACACATCCTACAAGGCAGCTCTCTCTCTGCTACTTCCTCCCATCATGTGTGCCGAGGCTGGAACTCAGGTCTAGCACACAGGAAGTAGGCACCTCTCCTCTGAGTTGTATCTCTACCCCATGCACCAGATATATAGTGGGACCCCAATTCAAATGTCAACAGTTCTACAATAAGATAAACCAACTCAAAGTTCTATTCTACAATGTCAGTATTTTTGATGTTGCAATTGTTTTAGTAGAGCACACAGCCACAATTATATCTGGAATGGGAGGAATCAAGATTTTCCCATTTAATAAGAGATAAAACAGAAAATCTAAGAAAATAAGACATAGTATAAAATCTAAATAGAAACAAGTGAATCGCAACTTAACAGTATACACTTGACTTCCCTTCCTTGAAAGTACTTAAAAGTACGTGTCCCAGTACCAATGAGCACTCCTCCCCCACCTCACCAGCAGATTCTGGTTTTCAAAGCACCCTCCACTGAAAGGAACGAAGGCTTTTTGAAAAACTGCAGGGCTCAGAGGAGGAGGAGTCGTCTAATGAGCCTGGGGGGCATCTCACTATGCCAGAAATCAAGGTATCAAAAATAGGTGGGAGGTAGGGACCTGGCTCAGTGGGTAAAGCGCCTGCCATGCAATTATGAGAGACTGAGTTTGAATCGCTGAGATCCATGTAAAGATGCAATCCCAGTGGTTCTCCGGAGAGACGGGACAGGCAGGAAGCCCTTGGGCCAGCCAGCTTACCGTAGGTATCAATAAACAAGACCCTCCTTCAAGTAAGGAGGAAGTCGAAGGCTGACGTAACTTATTGTATGACCTCCAAACATGTCACACCAATGCTCTACACACAAATGTACATATGCAAACACACACACACACACACACACACACACACACACACACGTCCAAAAATACATAGGCTGGGCTGGAGAGACAGCTCAGTGGTTGAGAGCACTCTCTGCTCTTGCAGAGGATCTGGGTTTGATCTTCCCTATTCATACCACAGGCCCCTTACCTGACCACTCAAGTATAGCTCCTATCAGTTTACCTGTGTAGTTTGGGGACAGCTATGCTGGTTGCCAGCAGCTTTCTGGGTCTGCTTCCTTGTACAGTGTCTCCTTCCCTCCAGGTGGCAGGAAGCAGCTGCGGCTGAAGGCCCTTGTGGGCTACAATGGGAACAGGCAGGCCAACATGGTCTGGAGGCCCGACACAGGTAGGCTCATATCATCTGTAACTCCAATTTTAGGAGATCTGATGTCTTCATCTGACCTCCACAGCCACTAGACACAGACATGGTACACATATATACCATGCACATAAAATAAATAACACTAAGCTAAAAAAATTTTTAAAGGCATAGGAAGGGTTGAAATCCTGCATTTTAACATTAGAAAGAAAGCTGAAATCAACTATAATAGAATAGTCACTCATAAAAAGGTCAGAGGAAACTGATAACCCAAAGTCAGAATAGTGCTTAACCTAGTTTTCATATATCCACTTGTTAAGAAAAAAAATGTCTGTTAGCTCAATCCATTGACTCTGAAGGGATCAGAAAGGCCAGGATGGCTGGCTGACACGGGATTCACGGACAGGACATCAGAGCGGACCTCATAGTGCTTTTGCATTGCATAGAGGGAACGTGACTGACTGCGTGACAGAGAGCAGTCTGCCAGCACCTCACTTCTGCTAGGCCACCACAGATGATGAAGCCTCCACAATGAGGAAGGAGGTCACACCCGAGATACACAGCATCACCTCTGATGTACTCCAGCCCAAACAGGCTCCACTTAGAGCAACTACAGGGTGAGTGGGCCCTGAGAGGAGCAGCTGGCTCCGTGGATTATTTATTAGTCAAGTGTCACGGTTTAAGAAATTCCTAAACTGTAAGTATTTGGCAAAAGGATTCTGGCCCAAGAAAAACAAACAAAGTCTGCTGGAGGACTTTCATTCTGAGGCCTCAACTTGTTAAAAATATTTGAGGATGGTGATTAGCACATCATAAAAGTAACGAGGCACGCAGAAAGAAGACATTATGAGCACGATGTCACAACTGCCGGTGTTAGTCTTTCTGACAGAGGCTAGAAAACACCAGTGTTTGCTCTATTTAAAGAAACAAGTTTGACAGTACATGCAAGAAGATAGCAAAATATTTTAAAGTTGTAAGACATTTCTTTTGGATATGGGTATTAGAGGTGTAAGCACATGTGTATGTGTGTATCTGTGCAATATATGAATGTGCATACACACACTTGTGCAGTGTATGAATGTATACATATGCACAGTATGTGTACGTACACGTGTGGTATAAGCACGTGCATGTGTTACACATGTGTACACGCGTGAGGTCTATGTATATGTACACATATGTGGTGTGTGCACGTGTGTATTTGTGCATGTGTATACATGTATGCGTACACATATGTGGGTGTGCGCCTCTGCTTGTGTGTACCTGTACCAAGGCCAGCTGAGACATCAGGTGTACTCCTATATTGTTCTCTGCTTTATTCCCACAACACAGGGTCTTTGGACCTAGACCTGGCTGGTTTTCATCTAGGTAGGTTGCCAGATGCCCAGAAATTCTGTAACATCCCTAGATACTCCCAACTCTGACCCTGGAGGCTGGTCTTAAGGAGGCACAGCCACACCCTGCATTTTACATGGGTGTTTGGAAGCCTGAACTTGGGGTCCCCAAATTTGTGTGTCTTGCATTACAACTACCAAGCTATCTTCAAGCCCACAAGGCAATTTAAAATTAAAAAAAAAAATCAACTACAAACGTCCAAAATGAAAAAACAACCATGTGAAATTAAAAGGTCAACAGATGGGCTAGCAGACACCCAGGAGAGTCTCAGCGAGACAACAGGGAATAGCATTCAGAAACAGTGATTGCAGAGACCAGGATGATTCTGTCCTGCTGCTGAAATTAAAGGGTGCCTGTGTATTTAGTTTTTTATAGTAGTGATGTCAATTATATAAATATATTTTATGATAAAAATAAAAGGACTCGTCAAACGCACAAAAAAAAAAAAAAACCTACATTTCAATAATAAAAGTCAAGTTAAAGCCATCTAGAGCTGCTGGGCGTGGCTCGTGGCTGGGGTGGGTGGGCTTGGTGGCACACACCTTTGATCTCAGCACTTGGGAGGCAGAGCGGGCAGCTAGCTCTCTCTGAATTTGAAGTCAGGCTGGTCCACATAAGCAAGCTCAGGCCAGCTAGGGTTATGTAGTGAGACCTGTCTCAAAAGAAAAGGACAACTTTGCTGGGACTCAGGTGTCATGTTTTGTGGGTTCATCTGTGCTGAGTGGTTTCTCTCTTTAATGCTGGGCAGTATTCTTTTACATGGATAATACTGTATTTTCTTTTTCCACTCAGCAGCTAACAGACATCTGAGAGCCCTTGGCCTCCGAATAATGTTCCTATGACCATTCATGTACTCATTGCAATGAACATATATTTCTAATTGCTTTTGTGTACACAGAGTGGACGTGCTGGTTTGCATGGTAGTTGCTGTTTAGCTTTAGAAGAAAACTGCCAGTGCTTTCCAGAAAGGACATACCACTTTACCTTCCCACAGAGGGAGCTAGGATTCCCTTTTCTACCTTTGCTGCGACTGAGGCGGGCCCCACACGGCACAGAGATATTCCTCAGAATGAAGAACTGAAGTCTCCAAGAGAAGCAGGACAGTGAGGGAATTCATCATCACTAGAACACCTTTATAAGGCTTGCTTAAGGAAACAAAGATAGCTACTAGTGATTTTAAAAAAAAAAATGCCTAAGTATAAAATTCACGGGGAAAGCAGTTATTAAAGTAGCAGTGTCAAAAAGAAAACGCCAAAACATGACGAGTAAGAGACAAAGAAAGAAGCAATGCTGCACAAGCATCTGACCACAGAGCGACAAGACTTCTGACCCAGTAACAACCCTGATAAAAATAGGTAATTCCACAAGTACGGAGAGCAGTACAATAAAGACAAGACCCGCCCACATGGCACCTACGAGGAACTCACTTGCACAGTTAAAAGCAAACAGACCACAGTTCAAGGATCAAAAAAGATGTCTCACAAAAGATGTCCACACAAAAAAAACCCCAAAGCGACAGGAACTGCTATACTTATATCAGAAAAAATAGAACTGAGGTAAGAAAAATTCTAAAAAGAGATTTAAAGCATCACTATGTAATGGGGGTGGATAACTTCAATAAGAGTACATAACAATTAGATATGTCTGTGTGTTCTAAAGCAGAATTTATAAAGACATACAGCAGCTTTTTAGATCTGTAGGGACAGGACACATTCACAATACAACAATATTGAAGGACTTTTTTTTTTTTTAATTTTGGTTTTCCCAAACAGGGTTTCTCTGTGTAACAGCCCTGGTTATCCTGGAGTCACTTTGTACCCCAGGCTAGTCTTGAACTCACAGAGATCCGCCTGCCTCTGCCTCCCAAGTGCTAGGATTAATGGTGAGCACCGCCGTGCCCAGCTTCACTGAAGGACTTCTAACAGTTCAAATTCAACCATGAACAAATGAACAAAATAAGCCATGAACAAACTCTGTGTTAAAACACTGAAGTGGGGGGAGGGCTGATGAGCGGGCTTGGTGGTGGTGAGCACTTGTTGCTCTTGCAGAAGACCTAGGTGTGACTCCTAACTCCCACAGGCACCTCACAACCGCCTGAAACACTAGTGCCAGAGGATCCAACAACTTCTTCTGGCCTCCCCAGGCAATGTACTTAACACACTTAGATACGTGCAGGTGAACACTCAAACACACAAAATAAAAATAAATGCATCAATGTAAGGAGCAGGTCCTTATACAGGACCTACTCCATTTGTAATAGGAAACTTGTTAGGACATGCCTGGTACTTGTAAAGACAAGTCTGGAAGTAAAGTTGTGCTGTGATAACCAGCTGTGATGAGATCAGAGCCTGGAGATAACCAGACACGAGTGGTTATCTGCCGTGCACGTCAGAAGTAACGTCAAATCCAACATAAAAGAGGAGCCCGATCGGAGCACTTCATCACACTTGTAGCCATGACTGGCCAATGTGATCCTCCGGACAAGCCTCCTCAACACCTGATCATGACCTAGCATGACACTTCAACAAGCCTCCTCAGCACCCGGTCATCAAAGAGACAACCAAGAGACCAACGCCTCCAGCTTCTTCGTGGTCAAACACCCTGCGAGGTCAAATTATCAACTCAACTATCTGGAAGCCACAGCCTGACCCCACCTTACCCGGACACCGGAACTGTAACCCGAAACCATCCAAAGGACTCAGGTCGTACAATCCCTGAATGAATGATGTGTTTTATTGCTATGTTTGTTTCTTTGATAATTATCAATTTATTATTTGTGCTCGTTGTGCATATTGTTAGAGGCAATGTATAGGAAATGTGGCAGTATCTTGTTGTAACAATTGCCTTAGTATTGGTAATAGTATATTGTTTGCTATACATCATTAATTAAAGAATAACTAAATTCTAAAACCTCTGTCTCTCTGGCGTACTCTCTCTTCCCTCTCGAGGAGCTGATGGTCTCACAGTCAAATCCAGTATACGATCCCTGAATGGAAAAGGACCTGTCGCCCTTCTCCCCAAGGGAGATTCTAACCCCTTATCAATAGCCTGCTCATAACAGGTAAGAGTCACATACCCTGCTCGTGACAATCTTAAAAGATGAAAACGGAGGAAGCAAGAGACATGGCTCAGAGGTGAAGATCTCTGGCTTCTCTTCCAGAGGTCCTGAGTTCAGTTCCCTGCAACTACAAGGATCTGTAATGGGATCCCGATGCCCTCTTCTGGCATTCAGGTGTATATACAGACAGCAATCATATAATAAAAAATCTTGAGAGAGAAGAGGAAGAGTAAAGTGTAGAGAGAGAGAGAGAGAGAGAGAGAGAGAGAGAGAGAGAACAAGCAAGAGGAAACAAACATGCCAAAATCTTATTATGAGACATAACAACAGAGAGGCAAAAATAACTTGACATATACAACCAATCAACTTATCACATTAACAGAATGATGGACAGGAAGGCTGTATGCTCATCTTGCCATCAGATACAGGAAGAATACACAGCTTCTGTGATGGTGCATGTCTGTGATCCCAGCCCTCAGAAGGCAGAAGCAGGTGGGTCTCTGTAAGTTTGAGGCCAGCCTCTTCTGGCCTCTAATTTTTAATTTTAATTTGTAATTTAGTTAGTGGGTTCTGAGAAGGCTAGGCTGATTCTTTGACAGGCTTCAAATTGGCAGTTAAGGAGACTAGGCCTAAATCCCTGTTTCCAAGAACTGGGCAACTCTAGGCAAGTCCTCAAAAGCTGCGCCGCCCACCACCTGGCCTGAGGCAAGGACAATGGGTCAGCAGCAGTTTCCAGACCTCCCCAGCAAGTTTCCAGCCCCCACACCCTGGTAATGGAATGTCCGGAGAGATGGACCTAACAGATTAACATAGAGGTCACCTACCCTGGAATTCCCTAACATGCTTTAAATCAGGCCTGCAAGCTCACTTGAGTGTCTCTCTAGTCTGGTAATGGGAGACCCCAGCATGCTGAACTTATGCAGAATTAAACCACTCTTTGCATTTACATACTATTTGAGTCTGGGGTGTCATTCTTCGGTGAATCATAGACCCTTACAGGTTCCAGAAAAAAAAAGGGGAGAAAGGAAAAGAAAAGAGAGAGGGGGAAAGGGGAAGGAGGGAGAGGGAAGAGGAAGAGGAAGAAAGAGGAGGACGGGCACAGAAGGACACATTTCACAACAAAGGCTATGTATATTAAATGGGAAAAGCTGAAAAGCAGTTCCCTTTAAGGTCTGGAGCAACAAGAGGATGTCACCGTCACACTCTTACGCAAGCAGTGCTTCTTGTCCTAGACAGAAGGATTGAATAGGAGGAAGAAATCAAGGGTAACCAAACGGAAGCTATGGCAGATAGCATGACCTTACCACAGAGAGAGCTTTTTTGTTTGCTTTGTTTTTTCAAGACAGGGTTTCTCTGTGTAGCCCTGGCTGTCCTGGAACTCACTCTGTAGACCAGGCTAGCCTTGAACTCACAGAAATCCACTTGCCTCTGCTTGTCTGAGTGCTGGATCTTAAGGTATGTGCCATCACGCTCAGCTGATAGCCTTAACTTCTAAAAACAGGTAATTTCTATTTTTATGTGTATGGGTATTTGGTCTGCTTGTCTTGTCTGTGCACCAGAGGTGTGGCTGGTGCCTGTAGAAGCCAGAACAGGGGACTAGATCACGTTGTGGTTTGAATGAAAATGCCCCCCACTTCACACATACCCCACTTCCCACCCACCCCCACTTCCCACCCCCCCACCTGTTGGCTCCTAGGGAGTGGCAGTGTTTGAAAGGATTTTCAGGTGTGGTCTTGTTGGAGGAAGTGCGTCACTGGGGGTGGGCTCTGGGGTTTCAGAAGCCCAAGCCAGGTCCAGAGTTTCATTTCTCTTGTCCTGCCGTGGATCTGGATGTAAATAATCTTTGCTCTTTCTGCAGCACCCTGTCTACTTATGTGTAGCCATGCTTCCTGTCATGGTGATAATACACTAAGACTCTGAAACTGTAAGCCAGTCCTAATTAAATGCTGTCCTTTCTAAGAGTTGCCTTGGGCATGGTGTCTCTTCACAGCAATAGATCAATGACTAAGGCAGATCCCCTGCAACTAGGGTGAGCTGCCATGTGGTTGCTGGGGCTTGAACCTGGGTTCTCTGGAAGAGCATATACATAAATACCTACTAAAACTGATAAAAGAAAAATATAATAATGTAGGAATTTAGTAATGTTGCCAAGCACAAAAATCAAAGTTAGACCTGGCACTGCAAACCACACTCCCAGCTGTAGGAGGCTAAGGTAGGATGCTAACAAATGCAGGGCCTGCCTGTTCTACAGGGGAAGTTTAAGGATAGTCTGGCCAAATTAGTGAGTTTATGTTGAGAAATAATTAGGTCAAAAGAAGGATGGGGATACAGCTCAGTGGTTGAGCACTTTCCTATGATACATAAGGTCCTTCAGTCAATCAGTGGTACAGTAAAAAGAAAAGGCCAGCCAAGGTAAGCTGGGCACTGTGGCCGCTGCTGCAGACCCAGCTACTTGGAGGCCTCACTTGGGCTCACAAGTTCAAACCTGGCAAACACACTGAGACTATCTCAAAAAAAAGCAACCAATTAAACAAAAATTCTAGGATCTTTAGTATGTATTGACAACAACTTGCTGAAAATAACACTGCCCCACCTATAGTGGATATAAGCAATAACTTGCTCAGGAATACACTGAAGGGGAAGGTGAAGATCTCTGGGAGGGAAATTACAAAGCACGATGAAACAGATCCAAGGGATGCCCTAAGATGGAAGAACACGATCCCACGTCCATGGGTTGACTGAAGAAACATTATATAAACGCCTATACTACCTAAGGTAACCTGACCAAGTCAATATAATTCCTATCAAAATCTAAACATCATTCTTCACAGAACTAGAAATAAAAAGGCAAACACCCAAATCCGTCGGGATCCACAGACTATCCTTCAGTACTAGGGAGCAATGGCGGACCTTCTGCATTCTGGAGGAAATGTGTTCTCAGACCCACCCCAGCACCTGTGAGCAGAAGGAACAAAACTGGAAGAATCAAAGAACCCGACCTCAAATATAGTCTACAAAGCTGTAGCACTGGCGTAAAACTGATACAGACTAATGAAAATCAATCCACGGAACTGGACAGCCACATGTAGAAGTATGACACTAGACTCCTGTCTTTTACAATGTATAAAAATTAACTTGAAATAGATTAAAGATTTAAACTAGTTTTTTGAAACCAGGAAACTAGCAGAAGAAAATGCAGGGCGGGCGTGATTAGCCCTCTAATGATTCCCTGGGAGCAGAAGTAATCAAAGAAGAAACATACAAATGGAGTCATAGTGTCTTAGTTAGGGTTTGACTGCTGTGAACAGACACCATGACCACAACGACTCCTATAAGGACAAGACTTAGTTGAGGCTGGCTTACAGGTTCAGAGGTTCAGTCCATTATCATCAAGGCGGGAGCATGGCAGCATCCAGGTAGGCATGGTGCAGGAGGAGCTGAGAGTTCTACATCTTCATCTGAAGGATGCTAGCAGAATACTGGCTTCCAGGCAACTAGGATAAGGGTCTTAAAACCCACACCCACAGTGACATACCTACTCCAACAATGCCACACCTATTCCATCAGGGCCACACCCTCTAATAGTGACACTCCCTGGGCTGAGTATATGCAAACCATCATACATAGCAAAGTAAGAAGTGCACAGACAAGTAGATAGAACAGTACAAAGCCAAGTCCTCCAATAGGACAGAGTCCAGACACATGTGTAACTCAACCCCTAACACCCTGAGGTACCTGACTTTCAAACAAGGAAATGATCCAAATCTAGGGGATACGAGTCAAATCACATGGAGGTACCATTCCTCCATGGCCTGTGGTTCAAGGACAAACCCCAGCAAATGTTCCCAAGATGTGAGAGGTGGCTGGGAACATAAATCAGCACAGTCATTGTGGGGTCCCCTCGACAAACTGAAACGGAGCCACCGTCTGACCTAGCAAAGTTCCCTCTGTGATGCACCCAAAGGAGCCACGTGCAAGCCTGCGTTTACCCAAACGGTTTCAGCAGGCAAGACAGGATATCCACTGTGGTGTCCACAGAAGAGAAGGGAACAGGCGATGGAGTGCACACTTATTCGTCTCTTAGTGATGATAAAATGTTAAATTCACTTGTGAAAACACAGGGTAACTGAAGAACACTATGCTAAGGAAAGTAAACGGAGCGGGGAACACAAAGGCTGCGTGTTTGAGAGCCATAATGTGGTGCCCAAACAGCTGCTCTCGCAGAACCCAAGGGAGAACTAGTAGTCACGAGAGGATGGAGACGGTAAAGGGGAAGCAGGGCTGGAAGGATAATGGGTGCTCGGACAGTTAGAGAAGAGCTAAGTCCTAAAGTTCTGTAGCCTCAGGAGGTCCAGTTCACAACTGTTATAGACTTCAAAATACCTACAAAGACAAATGATAAATGTTTAAAGAGATGGAACACTAATTTCTTTGACTGGTTGCTATACATTGTAGACATACAGCCAACTATCACACTGGACTCAATAAATGCTATAATTATTATGTGTCAATTAAAAACAAAACAAAGTAAGGAACAAACCAAAATACTCTTAATCCATGAGAGGGGCTGAGGCTTCTTATTGCTTTAGAACTGGCAAATAAAAGGATCACTTTAAAAAAAAAAATCCACATGGGCCTGGAGAGATGGCGGTTAAGAGCTCTTGGCTACTCACCCAAAGGCCCTGAGGCAGACTCCCACCCCCACACAGGAACTCCCAGTCACCTCAAGTCCAGTTCCAGGGAATCTGATTCCCACTTTTGGCCTCCTCTGATACAACACACAAGTTATGCACAGACAACACCCATACATATAAGATAAGATTGTGTGTGCGCGCGCGCGCGTGCGCGCGCGTGTGTGTGTGTGTGTGTGTGTGGTGGTAGTGTGGAGAGAGAGAGAGGGGGGGGGGAGGCAGGGGGAGAAGACCATCCATAGTTTCAAATATAGACAGAACGCAGATCAGCAGTCACCTGTACTGGGGCGGGAGTAGGACTTGACAGTAACGGGGCACAAAGGAACTGAAAGATGAAGGAACCATCTTAACACTTGAGCGTGAAATGGTTTTATACTTGTACACACTTATTAAAACTTCCACTAATGATAGATGATCTCAGGGTATATAAACTGTGTCTCAATGAAACTCTAAAAGAGGAAGAACATCTAACTTGAAGTTGGAAACCTAAGAGGAGAGCTAAGGTTATGATCTTTACAAGAGCATATTGCTTTCTATTGGCATTACACAAAAATGAAGCAATTCAGTATCTGACTTAATAAAAAAGAAAAAAGTCTTTAAAAAATCAGATAATTACCATGAAAGTGGGGATGAAGGGGTAGTGAACTGAAACAGTCAAGAAGCGGTGGACGCACAACTCCCAGACACAGGAGAGGCCCCACAAACTGTTACTGAGTGACAGACACTTCATGGGGCCACTGTGGGAGGAAGACACAGATCGTCACAATGTGCCTGGCCCAGCGAGCCCACTTCATGGGCACAAAGGTCACCCTATTTGATTATTCTGAAATCCAGGCATAACAATCCTGCCACAGGATGATGGCGGAGACACCCAAGGCTACCTTCGGGAAAGAGCACTGAGTGCTCGTACCGATACTCCTCGGTCTGGTGAGAGAGAGGATGCTGTAGGAGAAAGAACTGGTATAAGGAGAAAGGTGGAGACAGACATGGAGAGCACAGGCGGAGGCAGAGCAGAGACTACGAGGAGCCTCTCGTAGACTCCTTCCAACAGGTAAGGATCCCAAGATAGAAATCACATTGCAGCCTGTGCTGAGCTCTTCCTGGGCTCTGACCTGTGTGAGGTAGGCAGGACACAATCTAACATGCCCTTAGGACATGCACCAGGCTGGAATATTTGGGAAGGCAGGCTGCATGCAGTTATTCTGAGCCTTTTTCAACCCGACACCACACCTGTTTGATTTGGCCTCCTGGGGGCAGTGTAAAAAGGGTTCACCTACACCCCTCAATGCCCAGATGATAAGTCTGGAAAAGCAGTGATAGGAATTCAGGCTTGGTTGGTGCCATGCCCCTTTAGCTAGAACGCCTGTATCCGGAGAATGGCTGCCCACTACTAGCAAATGAAGGAAAGAGAGCCCTCACTGGCTCCTCCCCCAAGCACATCTGCATGGAGTTCTGCTACACCCTGGCCCTGCGGATGGCACTGGGAATCAACTCTAAAGAAGACCAACTTCTGGCTCTCTACACATTCAGTCAAGATTAATAAAACCATCCATCATTACAAACTTCAGGTATGACAGGCTCCGACAGCTACTCTGTGTATCAGTTTAGATCTCAGAATATGTAAAGACCATTAGAGGTTCACACCTGACCACGGCCTTGAACCATACTCCTTGTCAAAGTCTTACGTACCTCAACACAGGAACCTCCTGGAGGAAACCTAAGAGTTTAAAGGTCCTCTGGTGGAGAGACGGCTGTGCCAAGGGGACAGTTGCAAGTAAAGAGCCCTAGGCCACGGCTGGTCCTAGGTAAGGGACTGATCTGTCCGGCCATGGTTAAAGGAGCAAGCCCCACCTGGACTTTGGTGATGACCTGGAGTAACCCCTTCTAAAGGCCGGTGTTGGAGACAAGACAGAGACTCACGTGAAAGACAAACAGCTGCTTCCTTACAGCTGTTAGGATTTTAAATTTCCCTTATTGTCTTTCTGTAGTGTACTTGTAATGTACGTAGCTATTGGACTTTTACCCTCCAAAGCTCTGGAATTTAAACCATTAGTGCAGTAGAGCAAGTGGCATTCAATCCAACGAAAAACTAAATCAGGAGAAGACTAAACCAAACCCGAGCATTAAAGTAAGGAGTCAGCAGGGCTAGAGATGCCCTTTCTCCCCCGGCCACAGGGAGAATTACCTTTTAAAGACGGGAGTTTTTGCAGTTCTCTATTATTGCTGGCATTAAACCGTGAAGAATTCTGCCGTTTGTCTTTCTTCACAGGCACAACGACGGGCTGAGGGACTGGTACTTTTATTTTAGTAGATGTCGAAGACTGGACAGCCACGAGGCTGTTTTTCCTGCTGGCTATCTGTTTTCAAAAAAGAAAAAGAAAGAATATGTAAAATGTATTATTTAAAATGATAACTAAAACTAATAACTGAAATGTAGAAAAACACACCCCACACACTGCTCTGGGGCAGTGTTCTTCTCAGCCCTTAGCTGGAGCCACTGGAGGCCGAGGCTTAAGTTCCGTCCTCAGCAACCCTGGACTACAAGAATCAGGCACCTGACTACTTATGTCCCCTGAAGACATTTGAGTTCTTTTGTTTGGCGACAGTCTTACTTGGTAGCTCAGGCTGGCCTTGAATGCACTGCATATCAGAGGCTAATCTCTAACTAGTGGTGATCCTTCTGCCTCAGTCTCTTGAGTGCTCATTGCAAGTGTAAGCCATCTGCCTAGTTGACTTCTAAAATGTTACCATAATGTGGTAGGCTAGGTAATGACTGCCACAAAAATGTCACATCCTAATTCCTGGGACATGTGAACATGTCGCTTGCTTGGGAAAAGAATTTTGCAGATATGAATAAGTCAAGGTCAGCAGAGAGGGGAGGACCCTTCACTATGGAGATGGTCGGTGTCAGCAGAGCACTCCTAACAAGGAAGGGAGGACGGTGAAATTTGGAAGGCAATGAGATAATGGAACCTCAAGTCCAGAGTCAGGGAGATACGAAGCTCGCTGTGGCTTAAAGACAGAGGAGGGGCTGTGAGCAGACACAGAACCCTGGGTCTCCCCTTGGGCCCTGATTCCAATCTCTGCCCTGCCCTCCAGAACTGTAAGATGTGAGAGCACAGGCTCCTACAACCACTGAACAGAGACAGGAGCGAGAGAGCACCTCCTGTGACAGCCGGTTCTCACTGGTTCATACTGTCTGCTGCATATAGGTGTCTTCCCTGAGCCTAGGAACCAGTCCTCCTGGCTTTTCTTTGCATGCACCTTGAGCTCCCAACTAGCAGGCATGTCTCTGATGATATGATAGCCATCAGGGCTAGTCAGCTTCCTTGTGGCCAGTGAGCTGTTCCTGCCGAGCAGAGGAGACTGAAGGAAGAAACAGCAAAGCCGCTGGAGGCCCTCGTCATCCACACAGGTTCAGGGATCCTGTGGAGCTCATACGGGCTCTGGGCCCCCACTTGGTGGGTTTCTGTGCATGACCAGCTGACCTGAGAACCTGTAGTTTCCAGCTACCACTGTCCAGAAAGGACAGCCACCAGTGAAGGCAAGATGGACAGGTCATGTTCACTGCCCCCTGTCTGCCCCAAAAGTGGAACCTGTGTCTGTACAGATGCTCTTTCAAACGGCCGTCAGTGGGGCTGAAATGGGTAGGAAGTGACAGAGCAGAAGGAAGACACATTCCATTAACATCTGGCCTCCATACACCCACATGCACATACAAGCACATCTGAATACACATGTGCATATCCTCACCCTTCACACACACACACACACACACACACACACACACACAGACACACACTGAAAGGCAAACAAACTCCAACCTGAAGATACAAAACCAGTAGCCCCTCCCATCATCACACAGGGCCATGGAGACCAGTCACACCAACACGAGCCTCAGACTTAACAGCTGCCATCGTTGGAATGCATGTTTGCTAAGCAGTAAAGGTCCGCTTTGTTTTTAATATGCTGCCTAAGAACACTTGGATAGGTTGAGAGCAGCAGCCGGAGCTCTGACCTGAGAGTGGGGCCTGGTGCCTTTCCCACACACTCTGTGGCTCTGGACTTTCTCTCTGATCTCAGTGTCTGGTATGGTCTGATCTTGATCCCTAGGATGCTGGAACTGAAGTGGTGTGAACCTTTAACAGCTGGGGCCTAGCAGAAAGTCCCTGTGTACACGGGGCTCTTCCTGTTCCTGGACTGAAAGATGGTAAGTTACACACACTCCCGCCATTGCCACCTGCCTTCCTGTCCTCACGAGAACTGAGTCACCTCCAGAACTGTGAGCTAAATAATATTTTCCGTTATAAGCAGCTGTGCTTGGCATTAATTATTGTGACAGACAACTAATAAAGGATCTCTCATTCTTACTTTGGGTACAATAGATAGATAGGTAGGTAGGTAGGTAGGTAGGTAGGTAGATAGATAGATAGCTCAGCCATGGGCTGGTGAGAGTGATCAGTGGGTAAAGACGCTTGTTACCAAGCTTGACCACCTGAGTTTAATCCCCAGAACCCAAATGATGGAAGGAGAACACTTTCACAAATTGTCCTCTGAGCTCCACTTATGCACCATAATATCCGTGTGCATGTGTGTACACACATACATACAAATAAATGAGTAAAGTAAGAAGTTTAAAAAGAAAGCGCCTGCCGGGCAGTGGTGGCGCATGCCTTTAATCCCAGCACTTGGGAGGCAGAGGCAGGCGGATTTCTGAGTTCGAGGCCAGCCTGGTCTACAGAGTGAGTTCCAGGACAGCCAGGGCTATACAGAGAAACCTGTCTGTCTCGAAAAAACAAACAAAAAAAGAAAGAAAGAAAGAAAGAAAGCGCCAAGTATAACTCACCTCTTCCATGAAGCCCTCCTCCCAAATCCAAACTTATGTGTTGGCTTTCCTGGGCTGCTCCTTTGAAAGCTGGAGAGATGCTCCACAGGTAAAAGACCTTGCTGCTCGTACAGAAGACACCGGTTCGGTTTCCAGCACCCACACTGGGCAGGTCACATAGCCTGGAATTCCAGCTCCAGGGGGTCCAACGCTTTTGGTCTCCAAGAGTACCTACACTCACGCACACACAAGTACACATACATACACGTGCACATACACATCCACACACATAATTTAAAATGATAAAATGTAAAAGTCCTAGAATTTACTGCACGGCCTCAAGGACAGTCGCACAATGTTCCCGGCTCCTGTGCATGCACTGCAGACTGCTCCGACCTCCACCTCCCACGGTCTACAATGCCAATCCAGGACCTCACAGACAAGGGCCTTGAGGAACAGCTCTGAGGCTGCTTCATACCCAGCAGGAAAACACTGCATCTTATATAACCAAGGATAAGACTGGGGATGTTCTGGTTAACCCACAAAACAGAATTAAATCAAATCCAGAGGCTGGCCGGCCACCCTGCAGGGAAACAAGCTGAGGTAAGGTTTTCAATGGCTAAGGGAAGCTGGTTATCACCTCTATAGACACCAAGCCATCACTCCCCTCCCTTGGACCCTGCTGAGTTTGCCTTCCTCTGGACCTCTCCAGAGCCTTCACCTACAAGGACGCAAGGAGGCAGAAAACTTCCAGAGAGAAAATCTGGCCACTGCTCCGTGTTTATCCAGTGTGACAGTTTCTTCCAGTTTCACGGTGGTTACAAGTTTGCTTCCAGGCCTGGCCCACCACCATGTCTCCTCCTGCAGCTCCTCCAGGTCCTCACTTGCCATGCTGTTTACTCCCCCATAGCACCTCCACAGCCTTCCCACATCACAGCACGTCATGGCATGTTATGCCTGAGCACTTTTGGCTGAATGCTAGGATCTTACACTCTGTCAATGGTAAGGGCACATTACCAGGGCCTGTCAAGCCACTTTGTCAATTTTGTGAGGATCTCAGGAGCTGCCAGCCAGGAAGAGCTTTTCTGAAGAAAAGTGCTCACCTCCATCCCACAGCCTCTGCCATGGTCTTGGCATGGCTATGGGTCACTTACCCAGAGAGAGACAGGTAGACAGAAGACTGGGAAGGCACAGGGGCCTTCCAAAGCGGTATAGAACCAACAGCCTGGGTGAGACATGGACCTTACACAAAGAGCCCCAGATGAGGTGGAGCGGCGTGGCAGTAATGGGGTGGGACTCTCTAAAAGACACTCTGGCTCTGTGGGCTCCAGCCCCGAGAAGGCTGTGGCTTCAACTATAAAGAAGAAATTCAGAGACTGCCTTGGGCAGGAAGTGCAGCTAAGTGTGGAAAACAGCCAGTGTCAGACTGCCAAACCACAAGGGCTGGAGGCCGAGGCAGGTGTGTGGGTGGGAGTGGAGAAGAGACCAGGGAGAGAGAATGCCTCCCTTCTGGCTGAGGGGACAGGTGAAGTCAGTGGCAATCGACACTACAGGAAGGCAAAGCAGGGACTTCAATGTGACCGAACTGTCTGAGGGCCAATGTGGTGATCCCATTGCATTCAGAAAGAAGAGGCCAAAGTTCCCTCTCCCTGCTTCTTCCAGAATGTATTTTCTTTTCATAAGAATAAGACTCGGGGGTGCAGGTGGGATGGCCCAGTGGTTAAGAGCACAGACTGCTCTTCCAGAGGGCCTGAGTTCAATTCCTAGCAACCACCTGGTGGCTCACAACCATCTGTAATGGGGTGTTCCCCTCTTCTGTCATGCAGGCATACATGCAAATACAATACTCATATACATAAATAAATAAATTTTAAAAAAAGAGTAAGACTCAGATGCTAGATTCTTTGTTTGTTTGGTTGGCTATCCATCCTACCCTGTCCATGAAACAAACTCTTAGTCACCTTCCTCATGGTGTCTTGATACTCAGGACAATCCTGCTAGACACCCACTAGACACTTGGAAGTGCACTGGGATTGGTCATGTGACATTGGACGTCAACAATATCTATGTGAGTTGCTCAAGCCATGTGCATGATCGCCTGGCCAGGCAGACAAGGAGGGAGAGGAGGGGACAGGGGGCTCAGCACGGTGGCAAAGGGGAGTGTGGCCTCACAGAAGATGTCTTCCAGGACAGACGGACGGCTGTAATGCCAACGGCTGCAGCACAGCAGTCATGGCTGGGTGAGGCTGGTCTTCCTGAGCAGCATGGGAGAAGTAAACCAGGGCTCAGATGGAGCAGGGCACCGTGAGCAGCGGCAGCAGCATGGCAGAATCTGGCTGGAGGGAGAGTAAGGAGAAAGGGCACAGGAGGCAGGGACAGCTGCTTCCGGTATGGAAAGGCTGACTGTGCCTGGTGCTGCGAGCACAGGGCCCACAGGAAGGAAGCCACAGCTGGACGACAGCTGAGCTGGACCTAGACCTGGAGCAGCACAGCAGGGAGAGGATGGGTTGAGGCATGGATGCCAAGCGACTATACGAGTCCATGTGGGTAAACAGTGTGAGGTCTGCCAGGAGCCACTTGGGAATGGAGATGAAGCCAGAATCCGTCTAAGGAGATGGAGGAGGCCAAAAGGTCACCGCACAAAAGGCAAAAGCAAGGAGCCTTGAGAAATGAGTGACTCTGGACGAGTATTCCTCCTTAATGGC
Organism: Mastomys natalensis; assembly: GCA_021653895.1. Lineage (NCBI taxonomy): Eukaryota > Metazoa > Chordata > Mammalia > Rodentia > Muridae > Mastomys > Mastomys natalensis. The sequence goes on from JAJTUV010000094.1 coordinate 612,405, forward strand.
CACGCCACCTCGCTCACAGTCGGTCCTGGAACAAGTGCTGCCCACACAGAATTTCCCTGCAGCCTCCAGCCAGATAGCCCATTCCTTTCTTGCAAGTTCTCTAACAGTCCCTATGTGTGCACTGAGATAGCCCATTCCTCTCCTGCAAGTTCTCTAACAGTCCCTATGTGCACTGAGAATACCACAGCTGGGGCCTTTCCTCTGGAGTCCACAGTGAAAGATTCAGGTGTGGGTGAACCCAACGTCCCGCAGCACTAGTGGAGACAGGCTTCAGCCACACCCAGCCAGATTCCCCACTCCTGAGTGATACCAACACTGCCTGGATCCTCCATCCTTGCACTCTACACTGAGCAATTCCTCCTTCTAGCATTTTCCAAAGCCCTGCCGTTCTGCAGTTGTATAGAGGACTGTATAAACTGCTGTCAACCAACTGAAGCTAATGTTGCTAGCAACCTGGGTGGCCGTCTTCTGCTCACATAATATATATATATATGTGGAGGAAGAGAAAGCTGCACACTGCTGGTGGGGATGGAAGTTAGCACCATTATGTAGAACAAAATTGTGGTTCCTCACTAAACTAAAAATAGCCCTACCATATGATTCAGCCATCTCACTTCTGGTTCTATATCCAAAGGAAGTCAAACCACCACAGCAGGGGTACCTGCACACTCAGGTTTCCTGTGGCCTCTCGATAACCCAGGATCTGCCCAGGTGCTCAGCAACAGATGCACACTGGAATATTATTCAGCCATAAATAAATAAAATACCACCATTTGTGCAACAAGGAGGGAGCTGGGGGATACCAGACTAAGTGAGCTAAGGCAGGCACAGAGAAGCCTGCACACTCTCTGCTGTGTGTGACCCTGAGTGGAGGAGACTGGTCACCAGAAGCAGTCACTGTATGCACACACGGCATCGTCTCCACAGTCACTGTAAGCACATCACGGCATCGTCTCCACAGTCACTGTAAGCACACACGGCATCGTCTCCACAGTCACTGTAAGCACACACGGCATCGTCTCCACAGTCACTGTAAGCACACACGGCATCGTCTCCACAGTCACTGTACACACACACTGTGAGCAAGGGGCTGAGCCCTGTTAGCATGTTCTGCTTATTCATGTTAGTACAAAGGGTTCTTATCACAAAACACATTGGGCTCTGACTGACTTCAGAACGGTCTGAGGAGAGGAGGGAGGGCGCCAGATGAACAGACTGGCCACACTCTGGTCATGTTAAAGCCGGGTCATAGGACTTTCATCAAACTTTCCCCTTCGTTCCTGTGTATATGAAAATAATTCATTACAGAAAATGTAAATATCTCTCTGGTTTAATCCCAGGACTTCTAGAGTGTAATACTCCTCTTTTCCCTCTTTGTGTCCTGCGACCAGACGTCCCTCTCTGAACCTCAGTCCCAACACATAGCCACACTTCAGGCACACCAGGCTACTCCTGGATTCTCAACTGTCCCCAGAATGGGGTGCTGTGTCAGTGCCTGCTCCCTCTATGTGAAATGCTTTGTCTTCCAATCCCACTTCCACCCCTAACCAAAGCTTTTCTAAGACTTGACCTTGGGAACTGGCTCAGGACCGCTTGCCATTTTCTCTCCCTCCTCACTCCTGCAACCAGGCTGCCACACCCTCAGCACTCTAAGGTGCTTCCCTTCATGGATCAGCTGTCTACAGAGATGCTGAGCCTCTGAGCATCTTGCTCTCACCTGTCTCCACTTGCAGACTCTCGCTACTCAACTCCCATGCCCGCCTCCGTGTAATGGCTTAAATGCACACACTGCGCATGCCTGCACGCACACACACGCACACGCACACGCACACACAAATGCCACAAAGCGCGTTTGTTTTCCCACACTCAAGCTATTTTTGCATGTCTGTTAACATCTTTAAAGACATAATTTTAATCAAGATAGTGTGATCTGACTGACATACTGGTAAGTCGGACAGAAGTAATGAGCAAGATTACCCCGCAGACGAATACATGCAGACAGTGGACAGAGTTGGGACAGACACATGGGAGAGTATGAGGGTGAGTCCTTAACCCTTAGCATATGTAAAAACTTAATTCAAAATGTACCAAAGACCCAAGATACAACAGGAAAAACCATAAAACTTAGAAGCACAGAGAAATCTCATTGCCTCGGACTTGACAGCAAGTTGCTAACTATAATGAAAACAACAACAAAACCAGATAAATTGGATTTCATTAAAAATATATTTTTGTACATAAAAAGCATTATAAGAAGTAAAAGGGAACTGATAAAGACAAAATATTTGTGAATTGCATATCTGATGGCAGTCTGCTAGCAGCCAAAAATACAAAAACTTCTCCTAATAACTCAGCAGGAGGAAGGCTACAGTCGATGACAACAGGCACACAGAAAGATGCTCCGCCTCACCAGCTACCAGCGTCAGCATAGGCAACGTTTGAACAAATGGAAGATAGCAATACCTGGCACACGTGCACGTGCGTGGTGCGTGCGTGCGTGTTGGGGGTTGGCGAGGAGCTGGAATTCCTCAGTAAGTGAACTGCACAATCACCATGTGATCCAGCAACCCCACCCCCTGGAAGACATCCACAAGGACTCACAGTGGGCACACAGAGAAAAGCCTGCTCACACACAGCTGCAGAAGCCCTGTCTACACCAGCCAGAGGTGGAAGTCGGCTGGGCGTCCTCAGCTGATGCTGTACTCATGGTACAGCCTCAGGACGGAGTGTGGTCCAGGCAGAAGAGGAACGGCATGGATATGAAGCCAGGGTGGATTCACGGAGTGCAGGCTACTGGGAGGGTAACAAACAGTGGCTGCTTGGTGGCTGTGAAACTTCCTAGAACTCAGGCTGAGGGAATGTTCTGGAAGGAGGTGGTGGCAAAGCTTCTCTGCCCTCCGGCATCCTTGCCCCTTCTAGGTCTGCTGCTACAAACATCCATGGTTTGGGGAGCCCCAGCACAGCCTGTCACTGACACGGGCTAGATAGTGAGAAACAGCAGGGGCTTCTGCAGGTCAGGAGCTCACTCATGAAATCAAAATGAGACAAGTCTTAAAGCTGACCGTTGTCTAGGAGTGTGTGCTGTTTCCTGCCTGGCTTGGGGAAGTTCTCAGACTCGGTTCTTCCCTCTGGCCACTGTCCTGGACTGAAGACCATGGCAGATGGGCTTTGGTCTAATTGCTCAGCCACATGAAACAGCCCAGGGTTTCCCTTAGCCTTCTTGTGTCTGACAAACCGGTCTCAAACACAATGTTGTTTATCAAACTCAAATCAAGATAGACGACTTTCCTCTTGACAGTTCTGAGTGCAAACTATGGTCCCACTACCTGCATCTCTGGGGAACCTCTGGCAGCTTCGGGGTGATCTAAGGTATCCTAAGGCGCAGGGCAGCTATCTTTCTGACCTTCTCAGGGCCCAAGCACTTGGATTCTGGATCCTTCAAGGGGAAGTTCTTGAGAGGAAAGAAAGTAGAACTATCAGTCACCATGAGGAGCAGGGACAATGAACCCCCCAGGCAGGACCCTGCTGACTTCTGTTATCACCACAGTGAGTACAGTGCAAATGGCCACTCTCCAAGTCTTCCCAACAGCTGCTGGGCATGGTGGCACAGGCTACCACAGGGGGACAACTAGATATCAAGGAAGGGTGTGTTTCTAATAAGCGAAGTCTCATTCAAAGTCCAACTGTCACTTTGATCCCCACAACCTCCTGTGCAGCAGGCGGCATCCTCCTCCTCAATGTGGAGGGAAAGCATTCTGGGCAACAGAGACATGGCTGCTTGTTAGTCTCTGTACTTTAAAATTATTCATTCAACCAGCAAAATAAGCAACTGGCTTGGTGACAAAGCCTCACGCCTAAGAGTTTTACCATATAAGGGATTACTACACTGAACAAACAGCACGTTTCCTTCATTCAAACTCTGCAGCTCTAAAAACGACGACTACATGTAAGATGCCTACTGTGCCACAGAGCAGGGCCAAGCCACTGGGATCCTAAGGGGGTCACGATGGTGAACAGAGTCAAACACAGAGGCTGCTCCTGAGCTAGCCAGGGCTGGTTTCAGATGGGGGTCCAAGACTGTGACATAACCAACCACCTCACCACTTTCTCTACATGGCCAGTTGCAAGGATGTACCTTGGACCAGGGCCAGAAAGCCATGTCCCTGGGCCACACTGGCCCATATCCACCTACTCTGTGAGAGGCAGTTTTGTGAGAAGGTAGCACCTGTTTGCTCGCCATTGTCTAAGGCTGCTCTCTCCTACAATAGCACAGCAGGTGGCTGTGACAAACCATACAAATATTTTAGGCCCATAAAGCCTAGGACAGTTATATCCAGCCCTTCAGAGAAAGTTTATTTTTTTAGGCCAACACTTCCTGCTGAGAGGTGGAAACAGAGAGGAAGGAGGGTTTTCTGATCAGTGTTGACCACAGATTTGAGCAGACCTGCCAGCCTGGTTCCCAGGGGTAGGAAAGGAGTCACAGCACTGTGACCTTTAGTAGCAAGAGAACTGGGGATCACGTGTCACAGGTGTCTCTGGACAGAGCTCTCCAGACACATCAATGGGGAAGCTGAGAGGAGGGGATGTGACCTGGCTCCAGGGACCCACAGAGGTAGGGACCTGGAATCTGTGCATAGCCACCTTCTCCTACTCTGCAAACCTGCCTGCCCAGTCATTTGCCCTCACTCTCCCACTCCAAATGGCCAACACCTGCCGAGCACCCTTGGGATGAGGGTCCCACCTGAATGCCAACTCGGCAAGGCTGTCCCTGACCACCTGAAGCAAGCTGAGTGTGGAGTGAGAAGGGTATATTTCCATACTAGTTTAATAAAAAGAGATACTTTTTCCCGTGCTGCCAGTCAAACCCAGGGTCTAACGCACAGTAGGCGGTACACGCACTCTCCACTGACAACACCCCAGCCTTCATACTGTTTTAACCAGGGATGTTTTGGCCTATAAAAATGTAGACATACAAGACACTGTCTGCAAGAATGACTGTGACACCGTGTGCCTTCTCTCGGGTCTCTCAAGGTCCCTCGCCTAAGAAAAGGAGTCCTCCTCATGTGTAGAACTGGGGGAGGCCTGTCACAGACCAAGAGGTAAACGCGGCGCCTTCCCACCTCACTCTGGCACTCTCCCTTGGGTCTTCTTTCCTCTAACTTTAGCTAGTCTCTCCTCTTGCCCATTTGTCTCTTCTTTTCATTTAAATTTTTCATCTGAAACTTGATGATTTGTATTATTAAAGAGGGCTAATGAAGCTAAATCACAAGATGTTCACTCAAGTCGGAAGTGGCTGTGTAAACCTCTGCCCAGCCGCATGGCAGCCTGCCTCCCAGGACTCTCCCAGACACTGTACATACCCTACACCCTACATCTGGTAGCTACCAGCCACACGGGGCGACTGCGCACTTGAAATGCGGCTAACCCAAGGAGGCTGACTTTAACTTTACTTTTCATTACTTTAGGTTGAAATGAAATCACTTGATGTGGCCAACTTCTGAGCTCCTCCCTGAGCTGCCCCCCCCAACAAAATTAACATTTGTTGTTACACTGACGCCTGTAGGCTGTACCTTGTAGGGAACTCATCCATCAATGTCACGTGTCTCAACAACAAGATAAAGGACAGTTCTGTGCATCCTGAGTGAAGGCGGCTATTCTCTCCCTGGAGTTGAAATTCTAGGCTTGTTCTCTGACTCCCCAGGTGGAGAAACTCAGATGCTGCGGACTGGGAAGCAGCACTTCTCAGGAGAGGCTGCTCTCCTACCTGCTAAGTACTGCTCCCAGCCGGAAAAGCAGGGGAACAGACAGCGCTGCCCAGCCAGGCCCAGGTTCCCCCCCCACACACACAACGTCTGGGAAACACTGTAGGCTCCTACCATCACTGAACTTCAGGGGAGTTGTCTTGTGCCTCAAGAAGACATCCTGTGACCCATGCCAGCGGCTGGGCAGTTAGTCGGTAACCGTGGTGACCAGCTAGCTCCTTTCCAAGGGCGGGGAAACTTCTGCTCTGTCCTGCGGCTGACCACAAGCCTGTGGCTACCTGGCTACCCGTGTCTCCGTGTTTAGGTTACTTCTCCCATCTCTTCCCCATCTGCCTCACAGACCTGGTCCTGTCCACTTAGGTGCTAAAAGTACCTGGTGTCCTTACACAAAGCAGCAGCTGGCTCTTTCTAGGAGATGGGCCCAGGCCCCTCCATTCAACACCGACTAAGGGGAATCGGCAAGACACTCCCAAGCACATGGACTGTCCACAGCAACAGGAGCCTATGTCACACCTCGGAGCCATTGCCTGAGTTCTAAACAGGCCAGGACTGCATTAGTCTTTTCATCTTTCCCAGTCCTCAGCACCACGCTCACTCACACAGGGCCAAAGATGCCCAGGCCAGAAACCCAGCCAGCCAGCCACCTATCATCTACCCGTTTATCACCTATGAAGTGTACTACCTTGAACAATACGGTAAAAATATATTCTACCAAGAAGCGGTCCCCAAATGAATGTAATTACAAACAAGAAACACATTTCAGTGGAAAAACTCCATTCTGCAATGCTTTAAATAAAAACGGACGAGATAAGATAGACACATTTACCACCGACCTTTTTTAGTAAGATCTGTGGGACAATTATTCTTTTTTCAACTAAAAATTTTCTATTGCTTAGAACTTTCATGAAACAGCAGAGGAGGCCCTGTGTCCCAGGTGCGGTGGCACATGCCTATAATCTCAACATTGGAGAAGCTGAGGTAGGAGGCTAGCCTAGGCTACATGGTAAGACCCTGTCTCAGACATAAACAAAAAGAAAAGTCCTAACTGTCATATCATCTTAGCTAGTATGACATCATTTACTTAAAATCAGTAATATTGGATGAAAATTCTGCATTGAAATTCCTTTCGGGATCAAAGATAATAAAACAAATAATAATTAAAGGCTATTTGTAACTTACAATAATGGAAGGGTAAGCAGCCTGACCTGACGCTCTCCTTTCTCTGGCACTGTTTATTAAGTGCGGAGGACTGACCACAGGGCCTTTGCACTCCCTAGGTACACACTCCAGTACTGGGCAAAATTCCCAACCTTCTAAGCACGTTTTAAATCCATCAACCAAGTATTTCTCCGCTGTAGGGCCTAATTAACACGTGGAGAGTGCAAAGATGAATCACAGCTCGTGTTAAATAGCTGGCCTCAGGGGACTCACGGAGCAAGACAGGCGAGAGCCACAGGACAGTGAGGTGGCTCAAAGCTCAGATAAGTGATGGCAAATTATTACCCAAGTTTAAAAAACAAAATCAGTATGCTTAAGAAAGGGAAGCGTCCTCTGAACTGGACAGATGGCTCTGAGTCAAGAGCGCCTGCCTCCTGGTAGAGGACCTTGGTTCTATTCCCAGCACCCACATGGCAGCTCACAACCACCTGGAATTCCAGTTCTGGCCACCCTCTTCTGGCCTCTATGGGCACTAGGCACAAGGCACATACAGTACACACAAATACTCATGCACATAAATAAATATGTATCATTTAAAAAATAATCAAAGCTATTCTTAAATTTCAATAGATTAACTTGAGTTGGTGCCAAGAAAACTTGAAGGCCCCCATCAAACTGAAAGACAGGAAGGGTATTCTTTTGAAAATTGTCCTAGATTCTTGTGCATATGTGTGTCAGAGGCCAACTTGCAGGAGTCAATTCTCTTCCACCACATAGGTTCCAGGGGCTGAACCTGGGTTGTTAGGATTGGCAGCAGTCCTCAGAAGGGTATTCTGAAACAGCTGCCCTTAAAGTATGTCTGGAGCTGCTACCTAGAGACCTTTCAGGTGCTCCAAGAGATCCAGTTACTGTCTTCATAGTCACTTAGATGTGACTTAATGAGTTCTTTTAAGACTCATGATGTGAAGATTTTTGTGAACCCACATGTGCTATCAGTCTGTCTGTCTGTCTGTCTGTCGTCTGTCTGTCTATCTATCTATCTATGTAATGTATGTGAGTACACGGTCGCTCTCTTCAGACACACCAGAAGAGGACATAAGATCCCATTGTAATGGGATGGTTGTGAGCCACCATGTGGTTGCTGGGAATTGAACTCAGGACCTCTAGAAGAGCAGTCAGTGCTCTGAACCGCTGAGCCATCTCTCCAGCCCCACTAGCAATGCCCCTCTTTTCAGGGAATATTTTAAAAATGTATTTTTACACAAATGCTATTTTCGTTAACATGTAATGAGTATTACTGCTATTATTAGCTGAACTGATGAATACTTGAAATTTTTCAGTTTTAATTTCTAATATGAAAAACATGGGTAAGAGAGCTGAAACCACCTACATAAAATCTGTTTGGGTTCTCGATGCCTTTGAGGAGTGTAAAGGGCCCTTCTCTTTTGTCTCAGCACTGCTGTTCAACATGGAAGCATAACCCGGCAGAGAGCACCAGACGCACTCTGGAGGCAAACGTGAACACTCTGTAGAGCGTCGTTCCAGTGCAGGACTCAGCAGGGGTGAGTCTGTTCCTCTAGAGACATTCAGCAATGCCTGCTACTGGCATTTAGTAGGTAAGGGCAAGGATAAACACAGAGCCCAGAACAGTCTCTAACAAAGGTCCTGGCCCCGTATGACCAGTATAGGCAGCAGGTCTCCCACCTACAGCTTACATGTGGATGAGTGGGAGATGGAGGAAAAGTGGCTTACGGAAGACCCAGGTGCTTCTGAGGCCCAAAGGTAGCCATTTCCCAAGCACTCCAAGCTCTCCCATCTGAGGCTGCACCACCTTTCTATGCACCTGAGCACTAGGCAAGGGCCTAAGGTCTAAGAAGAGCCAGCCGATGCTTGGATGGAGGCTTTGGCCCTTCCACAGAGGACGTCAGATAACTCACCATGTGGCTGTCTACAAACCACTCCCACAGTCTTCTTCCAACTTATTCAAGAAAGATGTCTGCCCCACAGACAGTGAACAGAAAACCCCGAATTAATTTTGAAAGCTATTTTCATAAAATTTTACGTATGTCCGCATGTAATAGCTGTTATTAATAACAATAATAAATTTTAGTTTAACTTACATAAAAACATTATTTTGCCCCATCTTAACGTGACCCCTGGCAAGCCTTAGCCTCACTACCCCTCCTCCAAGATGCCAGTGGGTAGTGGCAATGAAATGCAAGGGACAGAATATTCATCAGGTAAATAGTGTCAATATGAGAGACCAAGTGTGAGGGAAGACTGCTCCACTTCCTCCGGAGCACTGGATGTTACATAAGAGATGCTGAAAAGACTTTCAAACAAAACCGAGCCCAGCATACGAAACACACAGACGAAAACAAGACTCAAACCATCTTTAATGTGCCCAAAACAAATCACTTTATAAAAAAATCATCAACACATTTTAAAAAATCTCAACTTTGGACCGAGTACACAGATTTTAAAAACACGACAAGACAGCAATGCCATCCAATGGCCCGACCCTGCAAAATAAATGTCTAGAGCTCAGTGGAACTTAAGATTTTTAAATATTCATAAAAATGTGCCTAGTCATGTTCCTCTGTACCCGAATGATAATTTGCTCTCTCCGTCCATCTCCACGTTTTCCAACATCAAGTGGCCCATGGGCTGGCTGTGGCCTGTTAGCTAAAGACACGCTACAAAACAAACCTGTATCTGGCACTGGACAGAAATGTTTATTTTCAGGACACATGGGAATAAGTAACAAGTTGAACTTTAACATACTCTATTTGACAGAGAAGTAAAAGGAAAGAGAAATGTACTAACGTCACTGAAGAAACTTCTAGAACAAGGCAGAACTGCCCGGCAGCAGTAACAACCTTGAACAGCACCTGTAACTACACTACCAGATCTGTGGTGCTGTACATCTTACAGGTAAAATCTCTTAGGGAAAGCAGGGCCCATCTGTCCCACACGGTTAAAATGGCCCCAACATCTTTAGCTCACTAAGTAGTCTTAGTGATGTGGAAACACGTTTCACTCCTGGCAGGCAGGAATCCCCGTTTGCTCTCACTCCCAGCCTGGAATGCCTTCCTGTGTCTCATGCTGTCTTTCACGCCAGTACTTTTCCTCCTTTTTTTTTTTTTTTTTGGTTTTTTCGAGACAGGGTTTCTCTGTGTAGCCCGGGCTGTCCTGGAACTCACTCTGTAGACCAGGCTGGCCTCGAACTCAGAAATCCACCTGCCTCTGCCTCCCAAGTGCTGGATTAAAGGCGTGTGCCACCACCGCCCGGCAGTACTTTTCCTTCCTATTTAAAAAGCCCAAAAGTGTTCTTCGATGTAAACCACCTGATGCCTTGTCTCTCGTGAGGCCAGCCAAATGTCCACTGTAAGGACTCTCTGCGTGTCCTGGACAGTGGTATGTTAAGTCAATCACAGGCTAACTTCTTGAATCTCACTGGGATTACGCCCCAAGCCTATTAGCAGCTCATCCATGGCTCCATACACCTGCTTTTGTTGGCCTCTCCAGGCTGTAAAGCTGCAGTGTAGAAAACTGTCTAGGCTCTGAGCTGCCTGCACGGGACAGTGTGAACGACCGCTACTTGTGACGGGGATGCGATGTTACACGGACTCCACGAGCAGCCCTGGGAATACCAAACCCATTTACACTGTTCAGGTGAGAACACTCAGTCAGAGTAACAGGAGGAGATGTGCAGTAAGGACTTAATTCACTCGCTGAGTCAATCAGGCTTGCTAAGTGGGTGGGACTAGCAGGGAAGAACAGAGCCGAAGGCTGAGGGGAGGAGCCAGTGATCAGAAAGTAAGAGTAACTCAGAGGTCACAGGAACTACTGTGCCTTGATCTGCATTCCATCGAAATAATCTAAAGAGTGATCTGGCAAGGGCCAAGCTTAGCGTGCCACGGTGCCTCCAACATCCTTCTAGAGAGAGGGGTGAAGTGCCCAACACCTCAGTGTTTCTCAGTGGTCATTGCAAGCTCTGTGACTCCAGCTCTTAGACAGTAGCACTAGAAAAGATACAAAAAGACAACTGGGGCATCACACTGGACACTGCAGGCCACACTCCAGAGCCCTACACAGATGACAGTAAAATTCCCACCTACTTCACAGACACTCTACACTGCAGTGGTATGGACATCTTTCAACTGGGATGGTTTGGTTTTTTTTGGTTTGGTTTTGGTTCAAACCCAACACCATATCCTATCCTGATAGCAAGTCTCTTTGCTAAACTAGGGAGAAGTGAACATACATATTGATATTTCTCTGTGACCTCCAATAACCACGGGACAGAGGTATGTTTGAGCGAGGAAGCTTTGGGGAACAGTAAGAAGTGTTAGCAGTCCTAATAACAAGACAACAAAGCACACAGTGTAAACCCCTGCAAAGCAACTGCATGTCGTGTAAAAACTGCTGAAGGGCTGGCTGTGGAAGGCAGTCAGACACAAGCGTGCCACAGGAAAGACGTCATGATCTGCTGTACAGAAAGGGCAGGAGAAGACTGGCACAGACAATCCTATCTACTGGTATTTCAGGAACCTTTTGGATTTCTGCTTTCGGCTCTAGGGAGGGCAACAGATTTGCTGGGATGAACCACCTGCTGCAGAGGAGGGAGGCTCAGAACACACCAAACGAGGGGGAAAAAAAAAACAACCTGGAGCTAAAATAACCCCTGCAGATTACTGACAGTTAGCTGCCTTTCTCCGGACAGAATTTAACTCATTCTAAAGTGGTGGCTTTCAGGAAGAGGGGCCTAACATCCACAAATTAAAAATGTCTGTGGTAAGATCTCAAAGATCCAGCTGTGGAGAGGGGAGACTTAGGAGCAGCCTCTAGGCACCCTTAAATTAAAACCTGAGCTTCCAGGCTCAGGCACTCCAGTTCTAAGACAATGAGTTACAAAAGAAAGCCAAAAAAACAAAAACAAAACCACAAAAACCAAAAGTGGCTGCCCTGCCAATCCCCCAAGGGCACAACTCTATTAAGGATTACAGATTCTACCGAATGACCCAAGAGGTTGTTCCAGATATTCTTGAAATAAGCCAAAGCCAGGAAGCAAGAAAAGTCAGAACTCACCAATGAGGATGAGGGGAGCTGAAAGGAGATAGAAGACTATAAAGAAAGTACCCAAATTAGAGCTATCAAAACACAGCCACACTTCTGAGTTGAAAAGGACCAGACATGAGCAGAAGAGAGAAGCTTGCCCAGGACATCAGGTCAAGAGGCTGCAGCAAGGAAAGCAAGGACCATGGAAGAGTCACTGAGAGGGCCAGCCACCTGAGACACAGAAAAGGAATGAGAGGGCAGACCCTGAAGCTAGACACTCAATTTAAGACCAGTTCCCTGGGAGGGCTTGAGTTATGTTAGAAACCACAAAACTGTTTTTTAAATGTCAGCTTCACTGTGCACACTTTAATAAAAGTGGGGGGAAAATAAGTAACTCATATGAAAAGACTTCAGAAAGTCTTATACAGAAACACACTTTAGGAGACTTTGGTTTGTAGACCTTCTGTGTTAGACCCTAGATTAAAAGCCAAATAAGACTAACAATGAGTATGTACAGCGGTTACCTCTGCTTCTGCTGTATCTTGTCCTTCTTTTGAACCTTTTCCACTTTTCACCGGTTTTGGGGGTTCCTGGGAATCATCACAAAACAAAACAAAAAACAGAAACAAACAAACAACAACAAAAAACAATTAGTGTTCTCAATATCTGGACCGCTAAGCATCAGCTCAAATGCAGTTTCTAAATTGATACCTATCACTTGAGAGCTTCTGATGGCTTTAATACGCCAGCAGCAAACTACATCATATTGAGTATATTCACAGTATCAGGAGCCTTCAAATTCCGTTTCTCTTCATATCTGTGTTGGGGGGTGGGGGTGAAAACTCCAGGTAGGGACAGAGAGACCCAGTGCTGTCGGCCCATCCCTTTCTCCCCTCCCACCCTTAAACCTCACAAGGGAGCGTTTCTGGGGCGAGTCCGCAACGCTCCAGCACCCCAGCCCCCGCCACGCAGAGCTCTGCACAGAGCATCGGCCGCCACCCAGAGCGACCGCGGCACCTCAGCGCCACCTCAGAGCCTGGGCGGCCTCCCCAGCTCCATGCAATCCTGCCAGCGCCCTGGGCCCGCCCGCGAGCCTGGACGACCTGCCGCCCCGCTCCTACCCGCCGACGCGGGGACCCCCGACCCGGTCTTGGAGCTTCCCCCGCCCCGACTCACTTTCTCCTTCTTGTTTTTATTCGGCATGGCTGGTGCGGGCCGCCGCCGCCGCCGCCCCTGCCGCCGCCCGCCGCCACTGCCGCTGCAGCAGCAGAAGCGCCCCCGGCCCGGCCGTCGCGCCGCCCCGGCCGCCGCCGCCGCCCTGCAGCCGCCGCCCGGGGACTGAGTCGCTCGTCCGCTCTCGCTTCCCCTTTTCCAGGCTCCCAGAGGCTGCGGCAGCCGCGGCGGCGGCGGCGGCGGCGGCAGCGGCGGCGGCGTCTCTCCGCCCCTCTCCCGGCAGGCCCCGCCCCCGCACCAGGCCCCGCCCCGCGCCGGCCCCACGCTGCCCTCTCCCCGCCTCGCCGCCCTCAACGACGCCACGCCATTGGCCGATACGGCCCCACGTGCCCTAACGCTCCGCAGCGTCGCCCCGCCCACTGCGCGGCCTGTCCCCACCCCCTCGGTGCGGACCGGCTCGTGTACGGCTGCGTTGACCCGGTCTGAAGGTTTTGGTGAAGCCACTAGGGAGGGAGCTACTGGGGAGAGGGGGACGTGTGAGTACGACGGAGGTGACAGAGTCACGGTCGCTGTGCCTGGACGGGGAGGACAGCAGAGGACAGTGAGGAGCGGAAATGTACATGTGAAGTGTATGGCAACTATTCTGCAGCCGTCCAGGCACGGAGAGCTCTGTCCCATAAGCCTGCTCGCAGCGAGGCTCGTGCAGAGCCGAGGAGACCCGGGACCGCGCGAGCGGCGGTTTCCTTGGGCCATTAGGCCCCGCCCACGAAAGCAATGCTGCCGGCCCCGGGGTACGCTCCGCCCACCGCACGCCTTGGAGGCGGGACTCGCTTCAGCCCCACCTATAGAGTCCACGCCTCTCCCTTCTTCCCCGCCCACGCGAGCAAAGGAACTCTTCCCCAGAGCAGGCTCCACCCACCGCGGTCTAAGTGTAGACTCCGCCCAGTTCACCTGTGGTCCTTCACGCCCAGATTTCTCTGTTCAAGACCCGCCGGCAAGGCAACGGGCTTCCCCAACGTAGGCACCGCCCTCCTTACGTCTTAGGGATTGGTTCCACCGAGGCGGAGCCCAACAGTTGCACCCCCTCGCCCATTACATCCGGCAGCCCTGCACCTTTGAGATAGATATTTCTTTAATTACCAGTGATTGTAAGCCTGTGAGAAAACTGCATGAAGACCAGAGATCACTTGATTCTCTTACTTCTCTGGTAGCTCTTTATGAGGGAAGACACTTAGCCTTCTAATTCGCTACTTACACAGTTCTTTTTTTGGATTGTCAGTGTCTGACATCCTATATTGAGGGGGAGCGCTTGGAAGGAAGACTGTAGGAATGAACTGTTTCAAGTGCGGGAGACTTTAGGTGCTCACTCATGATTTAGGATCTGCCTTCATCGATAAGCTTTGAACATACTAGACAAACCTTCAGCTACATTGTCTCAGGCCAAGGCACTGAAAGAAATCTTATGTATTTTAATCCTTGCTTTTTGTTTTTTGTTTTAACACTTGAAAATACCAAGCAAAGCATTTTCGGTTGTTCTCGCCCAAGCTCTGGGGGGAGGGAGGGGGAAGATCAAAAGAGAAAGGTGTTGTAGGAGGTTCTGAGAGTGAGTTTTGTCTGCTGGTGTCTGAATGTACACCTAAATAAAACTAATCTGCAGGTAAGCATGACAGGCTGAAATGGGTATTTTTTACAGAATGAGTATTTGACAGAAGAATGTATATTTTACAGAATCTTAAGTGGATTGATAGTTCCCCTAAAACAAATAGTTAAAAAGCAATGCTCCCAGGTAATTTGATATTTTAAAGATAAATGCTATCAATTTAGTAAGCATATACAAATTTAAATTAGAAAAGAGTGGAACTGAAGCGATTGTGTCTGGGCCATGGAATGAAAAGAAGTCTGGGCTTCAGGGAAATGAGCTGTTGCTGCCCACATCCTGGTCTCTTGGTGCATGGCCCAGCCACTTGACAGACATTTGCTGGACATCCATGACGTGTAGTACTGCATAAAACGTTCCTTGGTGAGCAAGGTGTCTCGTGTGTGTGTTTGTGTGTGTGTGTACGTGTCTGAGGGATACCTCTTCCAGGATGGCCTAGGCTTCTAGTTCCTAAAATTATCATCCACATCATACAAACACTTTTTCTTCAGGCCCTGACCATTCTGGGGATACTTCTTCAAGAAGGCTTTAGACACTCCATGCCCAACTCTGAAGTGGCAGAGGATGCCCCTGATGTGTCATCAGAGGTTCAGCAAGGCTCCCAAAGGAACTGCCAGCTACAGGCTGGCATAGACTCCGTCTCATGCTGGACATGAAAGAAGATGCCCTCACCTAAATCCAGCTGCTAGAGTCAGCCCTTCCTATTACCCCTCTCAGATGCCCGTGACACACACCATTTGTCCCACGTCCTAGACTTCTGGAGCAGCTGTAAAGATGTATAGCCCGACACACTACAGTATGGGGTTCATTGCCCCAGTAAGTTTTTAGTTCCAAGACCACCAGCTGGCAGGCTCAAACTTCTATCCTGCCCACCATGCATAGCTAGGTCCTCTGAGTGCTGAGTCAACCTTTTGTGTTTGAGTTTTGGGCTGAGCATCTAGAGGGATGGTGGTTTGGGCTCAGGCATTCGGTTCCCTAGTGCGGAGCTTTGGAAGAAATGAATGCCACCTTCAGTATGGGTTTGCCCTGCTTCCGAGGCTAATATTAGGAATTGTTTTCTCCAGCCTGTTTTCTCCCAGGCATCTAGCTTCCCAACTCTAGCCAGGGGTTGTCTAAGATTGGACAATAACTTCCTTTAAGGACAAACCGGCTCAGCTCACCTTGTTCCACTAAAACTACTTATGATAATTTTTAATTGGATTTATATCTACTTAAACAAGGTTTAATTGGTAATAAGTTAGAGAGACTGTGGATACAGGCCTGCCAGGGTCAAGCAGGAACGGCGGAGAAAAGTGTGCATGGCTGATAACCACGGGTGCTACCTTCTGGGCAGTGGAGGCTTCTTGGCTTGGCAGCTAGGGCAGTCAGAACCCAAGTGTGGTGGGCGGGTGATTCAGTAGGTCTCCAGCTCCCTCTGCTGTAAAATTGCCTATGGGTTTGGGGGGTGGATTTAAGTGAGAGCACATTGAATCAATTATCCACCAGTGAGGAGAGCTGACCCCAGTGGCTGGCACCGAAATCTGCTTAGTAAATTTGCTCTTCAACAAGTGGACAGTGATTGGATAGAAGAAGTCTTGTTTAGCTCTGAGCAGTCCAAGGAAAAACCTCAAAGTTAAACACTATAAGAGCCCAGGGTACCCAGAGAACCCGGTCAGGCTGAGCGGAGAAGAAGAGGTTTTGAAAATACCCCCTTCAGTGTGGGTTTGTCTTGCTTCCCAGGCTACTCCTATTAGGAATTGTCTTCTTCTGCCTTCGAGGGAACTATAGGCCTCCCTCTTTCCATATTATCAACTACTCCCAGGCCAGGGGTTGTCTGGAGTGGACAGGGATTCACAGCACTCAGAGGTGCAGGTAACAGACTCTGAAAACCAAAAGGATAAATTCCAGGGACCCCAACAAGCTGGGAGTCTCAGACTCTTCCCAGAATGACCATAATAAAGGTGTTGATAAAAAAAAAAAAAAAAAGGGAAACTAAAGAATTTTTCAGGTAAATAGGGTGAGATACAATCCCTTTCTGGTCCCATCCCAAATCCCTAAGTCCAGTGGAGAAGATGAAGTGGACAGAAATAACTCGAGGTGGAGAAAGAACACCTTAAGAGCATTAGCACCCCAGATTAGAAGGCTGCAGAGGTGGGGTGCCACTCAAGTGAGGACAGCAGAAAGCTTGCTGGGTGGGAAGCCATGATAAAGAGGCATGGTGTGTTCAAGGGCTTCCCTCCAGGGAAGGGAAGATTTCACTGCTCATCCCAAGTTTGCTGCTACTGGCTTTTACAGGCAGGAAACAGATGGCACCGTCACAAAGGTTTAATTGGGAATAAGTTAATGAAGGGTCTGTGAATTCAGGCCTGCATGGGTCAAACGCATCAGGGGAAGGGAGTAAAGTGTGCAACGCTGCCAGTCAAGGTGCCACCTGCTGGGCAGTCAGAGCTGCCTGGCTTGTCAAGAGGGGCATCAGAATGAAGTGTGGTGGGCAGTCTGGGCAAATGGCGCTACAGTAGCCCTCCCTTCCCGTCTTCTCCCTTCCCAGGGCGTCCCTTGGTCCTAAGCTAGCCTGAGCCAGAGAGAGTCCAGGAGGGCATTTCCTGTAGGTTCTTGTTCAGGGCCTAAAGCATGGCTAAAAGACTGTAACTGAGTCTCAAGGGGCCTCTGCATAGAGAGTAACCTGGGGCCAGTGGGGAGGGTGTGGCAAACTGGTACATTTGGAATCGGCAGGATCTGGTTTATGTGTGGATTCCGTCTCAAGCTCTTTAAAGGAATGGTTCTTACGATGGGCAAGTTTGCCCTCTGGGGTCCATTGGGCAATGTCTGGAGACATTTTGGGTTGTCACAACTAAGTGAGTGAGTTGGTGTTACCCTCCCATGGATAGAGACCAGGGTCACCCCACAACTTCCCACAGTTTTCAGGATAGCCCATACCAGGAAATGTCCTCCTCAGCAGTACTACAGGGGAGAAACCCTGCTCTATCTATATTCAGGCAAAAGGGAAGTGATGAAACTTGTCCTGACGTATCTTGTGGTCACCAAATGTGAAGACAACGGTGATGCGGAAGCCAGAATCTTGGCCACAGACTTTATTTAGGAGGAAATTCTCCACCTGGGTGGACTCGAAGCTGCCTGCACATGCTTCACACCTACCTTCCTGTCCTCTTGGCTGCCCATGTCCTGTGGAAACCCGCCTGCTCCTGGGAAGACTGAGAGCAGCCCCTGCTCTGGGGTACAGGGTTCCTTTCCAGGTTACTCCTGGTCTGGGGAGCTGCAGAGAGATTGCCTTGAGTCTGCTCCAGCATCCGAGTTGTGGGGGAGAGGTACTGAGTCTCCACATTGTTTCCACAAAGGAGAATGTTCACCATGGAACACATGGTATTGTAACTTTCTCTTTCAATTTTATGTTCGGGCTGAGTTTTTGTGGAGCTGTGCTAATCCGAATAAAATTCTAGGTAAGAACAAGACATCAGACATTCCACTAGCTCTGGTAAGTGACCACAGACTCCTTAGATTGTCCCTCAGTGCTGTTGACACTAGAGCCACTTTCACCCACTCGTCCATTCCTTGTATCTTCAGTGCGTGTGTTTTGTATGTGCGTGTGCATGTGTGGCCCCTGTATGCAGAGGTACAAGGCTGATGCTCTTCTATCTTGCTTATTGACTTAGGGCCTCTCAGTTGAACTCAGAACTCACCAGTTTGACTAGTTTTGCTAGTCAGAGCGGGTTACAGGGATCCTGTCTCTGCTTTCCAAACCTGGAACTACATACAGGCAGCTGCCTTGCTCACCCAGCAATTATGTGGTTCGGGGGTCTGAATCTGGTCCTTGCACCTGTGCAGCAAGTGCTCTAACCACTGACTCATCTCCCCAGTCCTACCCACCCCTGTTTTGACTAAAGCACTAGCTGGGTCTTGTTTACTTAATCACCTTAGGGCTCAGAATCCTCATCAGTTCCCAAGGCAGTCAGTGACAGAAAGGTACAGGAAGAAACACTAAGGGCAGGCTCTCAAATGTCACCAACAAGAAGTCAGGGGCTGGGCACAGTATCCCGCAGATATTATCCTGGTACCCAAGTGTGATGGTTTGTATATGCTCAGCCCAGGGAGTGGCACTATTAGAAGGTGTGGCCCTGTTGGGGTAGGTGTGTCACTGTGGGTGTGGTCTATAAGACCCTCAGCCTAGCTGCCTGGAAGCCAGTATCTGCTAGCAGTCTTCAGATGAAGATGTAGAACTCTCAGCTCCTCCTGCACCATGCCTGCCTGGACGCTGCCATGTTCCTGCCTTGATGATACTGGACTGAATCTCTGAATCTGTAAGCCAGTCCCAACTAAATGTTGTCCTTATAAGAGTTGCCTTGGCAGATTTCTGAGTTTGAGGCCAGCCTGGTCTATAGAGTGAGTTCCAGGACAGCCAGGGCTATACAGAGAAACCCTGTCTCGAAAAAAAAAACCAAAAAAAAAAAAAAAGAGTTGCCTTGGTCTGGTGTCTGTTTACAGCAGTAAAACCCTAACTAAGATCACAAGTAAACTTCTTGGGTACCAAGTAAGCTTCTTAAGCAACTTCTTTACAGGTGGCTGTGAGGATGAAGGATAAAGGTGGTTCTTGATGAATCTCAGTCCCCTATCAATCTCTTACCCTTGTGGGGACCTCCGGCTTTACCCAGCCTAGCACCGTGTCTGCCGTGGTCTCTCATTAGATGATGGTGTGACTGGAATGTCAAGACTGCATCTTACATGCACAGGACCATTCCTTTCCTACACTCCCACAAGATACAGGATACTTAGCAAGTGTATTCCGTGTCTCCCTGGAACCTAGAAGCATGCCCCTCCTCATCTCTCAAAGGTCATGATGCCTCAGCCAGTTGCTAATTCATCCTGGTCTCTTCAGTCCCTCAAGAAGCACAGTGACATGAAGATAAAAGGGAGCATATGCCCAGGGGGTTTTCACGGAGACACTTGGCCTCTGAAATCATTCATCACAGGCAAGGGCAAAGCAGCATTGCGATTTGTGACTTCTTGTCCTGAGGAGGGGCACACCACCCACACACACTGTTGAGACTAATTTTACCTCAGCATGGTGTGTTTCCCTCCCTCTCAGGCTCCTTCCTCCCCCTTCCCCTCTCTCCTTTTCCTTCTTCCCTCCCCCCTTCTCTTTCCATCCTTCCTCCCTTCCTTTTCTTTTCCTTCCCCTCCCTCACTTCTCTACCTCACAACAGAGGGCTTCCAAAAGTCCAGTTTGGAATGATGTAATGCCCTCATTGCTAATCTGCATGTTAATCCTTAAGAGATGCCCTTTACATGCAGCTGGCTACACTCAGGAAGTTTTACCTCACCTCAAACTGTATTTCAGAGCCATGATCTGCACCCATGGAAGGCGGGCCAAGCCTGTGAAAGCTGACAAGAACCACCACCAGGGCTCGCGTTCTGTGCCCTACAGACCAGGGGCAGCCCTTCACAGTGGGAAATATAGGGAGCTACTTTGGACCCCAACGGCGATTAGTTTTGTCTGGGGGTGGGGTGGGGTATTTCTGACAACTAAAATATTTGTCGTCCACACCCGTGCACAGACTTGTACATGGAAAAACTTGCAGCTATCATAAACCCATATGAAGTCCATTCATTAGGCCTTTGTTAGACCTACTGTGTGCTTACTGATTTTCCACTATCTAAAGTGGACTCCACTGACATGAATGTGGGATGGTGTCTCACGTAAAGGGAGGAAGAGAGGGTTCATAGAAGTTAGTGCCCTGGCATCTAGCCTAAGTATGTAAGCATGGGACAGATGCAGTCAGGTCTTAATGACGGCCCATGTAAGAGAGGACTCAAGTGCCTGGTCCTCCAGCCAGTGCTCCATGTGACTTTCCCATTAGAGGACGTAGCAGGATGTGTGGATTTGGTTCCTGGTCTGCCATAGCTGTATTTCAACAACAAACTATGGTCATCTCAGGCTTTGGAGGTGGGCTCTTGGTGTCCAAGAGCCAGGCATGGACAGACTTACTCTTCTGGAGGCCGTGAGGCAAGGTCAGTGCCAAGTCCCTCTCCCGGGCTCATAACGGTCAACTCCCTAGGTGGCTCTCATCGGTTCCCCTCCGCGATCTCCTGTTATGTTTTATATTAACCACACAGTTTTCTCTGACCCCCCCCCACCACACTACCTTAATTACTGAGAAGACTCATTAGCCAAATGAAGTCACTATTTGAGGCACTGGGACCTGGGATGGAAACAGTTTAGTTCTGTTACGTGACATTTTTTTCTTTTGTATTGAAACAATCCCTGGGGGTGAGGGGAGAGGAAGGCTCATGACCAAGAAATGTAGAGACTCACAAAACCCCAAGGTTCTATTAAAAAAAAAAAAAATACATGCTGGAGAAGGTAGATGCTTCAAGGTGGAGTGGCCTGCAAGTTATGCCATGAACTCCAGGACACAACTTTCCTGAGTTATCACCCATGCTATCGTGATACAACTGAGAGTTACCCATGCTCTCGTAAGTAACCCCAATAAACTCAACCGATCATTGAGATTGGCTTAGTCAGGGAGTTCTTTGATCTGTTGTTATTGGCTCATCTGGGGTAAAAGGTATTTCTTTGTCTCTCCAGGAAAAGCCAAACAGTATGTATCACAGCAGGAGGTTACCTTGTGCCAGGGGCTCTGAAGTGAGCTTCTTCCTTCACTTGGCAGGATCTTTCCTTCTGGAGGCTGTGAGATATAAGATCAAGTTCAAAGTCACATGACCAGGACAAGCCCACTATGAATCTTTTGGTATTGTGCTGGTTCAAGCTCTGGGTGAATCACTCTAACATCCTGCCCAGGTTCCCTCAGATCCTCCTATGAAAACACACACACACACACACACACACACACAACACTAACATTTTCAACCTGCCTTATTGGCTCAATTGCTGGGCACTTTTAATCTCCCACGGCTAGCGTGCCCTTTCCAGTTCTCCTGATTCAGCACCTCTTATTCTGCCCTCTGCTTAGTTATGGCCAAGATCTTACATGGCTGGTCACCTTTCTCCCTCCAAAATCTCCCTTCCTTCCTTGCATCTCTTAGCCTGCCTCCAGGGACCTGGAAGTATTTTCTCTCTCTCTCTCTCTCTCTCTCTCTCTCTCTCTCTCTCTCTCTCCTCCCCTCTCTCTTTCTCTCTCTCATCCCAGCAATTGGTCCCTGGCATCTTTATTGATCAATCATAAACCAACTAGGAATAGGACCCTTTGCATCAGAACCACCCACAAAGGGGCTTCTTTATACCTATGAGAGGCAGCAAGTGCCACCGGATTGCAGGACAGTGAGGAGTGGGTAGGGGAGAGGGTAGGGAGAAGGCGGTACCTGTGACTGAGAGTGGTGGAGGAGAGAGGTTCAAAGATGCTTCTAGATGAACGTCTGTAGAAATGGAGATTTCTGGCAGGTTCTTCTCTGATGCAATTGTTTGCAGTTCGGTTCTATGTGTATGTCTGTTTTTCTGTGTATACTGTGTATGTGCATACATGCTTTGTACACCATGCTCTGTGTATGCTCACTCGTACCCTGGAGTGTGCATATGTGTGTGGAGGGCCAGACATGGACATCATGTCCCTTTCTTGTTTGCTTTTCATCTTGTTTTTTTTCTGACAAGGTCTCTCATTGAAGCCAGAGCTCACCAGCTGTTCCGACTGTCTTCTCCCTGCACCCATCTGTGCTGGGTTTACGGGCATGTACCAAGGTATCCAGTTTTCACCTGGGGATAGAAATTTAGGTCCTGGCTCCTCACAGTGGGTGCTTTACTGACTGAGACATCTCAGGTCAGATTCTTTACTGTGTGGGGATTGGAGAGAAGAGCTGTGCAGTTAAAGTAGGGGGGAAAACCTGAAGGATGGAATTGTATCCGGAGTGCAGCAGGGGACCAGCATGGTAAGAAAATAGGTCGGTCCCAACGCTCTGGAGCTGGAGTCTCAGAAAAGTTCAAAGTCGTGAATCTGGGCTGCTGAGAGGTTTCCCAGAAGCGAGAAAATTGGAGGCAGAAAGGATATCTCACGCGTGATGACAGCCAGGGAGGTGGTGAATCATAGACTGCCATCTAGGAAGGTAAGGCAAGCCAAAGGGCAGCCAGGAGTGTGTGTCCCTGTTGTCCAGCTTGGCAGCCAGCCCAGAATACTCCTGTTAGTGTGGCTCAGAGCCTGCCTCTCCCTTTGCCTGACAGCAGGGGACCAGGAGCAGAAGGAGATGACATATTCTTCTGAACGTCTTGTGCCCGATCAGGAAGGCAGACAGTTTGGATGCAGGAGTGTTCTGGACAGCATTTGGCAAAGCCCTCACGGCACTGGTTCAGCCGTTAGCTCCCACCCCTCACCAGGAAAGCAGTGTCCCTGCTGGTGTCCTAGCTAAGCCACCAGATCCATCAGGCAAGGATGAGTGTTTCAGGCCTTTGTAGCAGTCAGGAACCAGAAGACAGATAGTGAGCTGGTGTTAGGTATGTACTTAACCGCTCAAAAGCAACAATGTAAAGCAGTCTGTACCTTTGAATTGGTCTTCTTACTTTGTGCCCTTAAGCCTGACGTTTCCAGGGGTTACACCAGGGTGCCACTCCACTCCACCACTTTCAGCAAAGCAGCTTATCTGGGCCCTTACTCAGAGGTCATCCTGCTACTTGACTCAGATCTAGGACCCTGGAATTCCTCCATCCCAAACCCCAAGTCTTTCTTCAGGCTCTAGGCTGACCTCGCTCCTGGGTGGCCGGGGACAGAACACAGGGCTGGCTCACTGGGATGTTGAGGAATATCATGGGTGGAGATGGAATGCAGGCTTGGGATGTCCATAACCTGGTACCCTTATAGGTGTAGCATGGGGTTCCAGCTGGACCCTGGTTCCGCAACACGATTTCAAGGAGTGAGTCCTCTGGCATGCTCAGCAACTGTCACTAAATTGCAGTAGAGACTCGATGACAGGTTTTGCAGCTGAAGAATCGCAGAAACAAAACAAAACCCTTCCAAATACATCTTAATCTTCTAGCACAAAAGAATTACATTTCAAGTGTGGGTGGCGAGAATCTGGTGCCCCAGGGGAGCTTCTTGGTTTAGGATCTGAAGCTTTCCAAGTGCCCGCCATACTCTCCTCAAGGTTCAGCGCTTTCGAGCGAGAGATGCAGCCAAGTGGTACATCCCTCGTTTAGCGTGCACCAGGCCTGGGTTCCAGCTCCAGCATGGTGGGAAATATCCTCTCCATTTCTCTCCAGTGGCACTGTCCTTAGCAGCCAGAGCCACCCAACTGACTTAAAAACCTGACTGTGTTGCTTTTCCTATTAGGAAGTCCCTTTCATAGTTGCTGCTGTGTCCAGGGGGAAGACCCGTTTCTGCCTGTAGCACCTGCAGCGAGATTTGTACTCTCCCTTGAGCTGTACGGCAGCATCACATGCGTCTCTCTGTCCAGGCTCAGCTCAGAACCGACCCAACGCTGCCCTTCAGTGCTGAGGATACAAATGAGTCCAGTGACTCCAAAGCAGGCCCAGCCGCTAAAGGAAAACCCGTAACAAAGGCGCACACTGAGCTTCCTTTGGGAGCCTGGCCGTATAGACCACATCTTCACTATCCTCCTTCCCTGCAGCCAAGGCTGCTGCGTGCGGATCTCAGCCTCCGTCTGTTCCCTGTGGAAACAGAGAAGGGCAGAAATAAGCCTAGTGTCTGGGAGTGCCTTCCTGGGCAGAGGCGTGGGCTCATGCCTGCTCAGTCTTCGGAGCCAAAAAAGCTACACAGGGGATGGGATAGAACTCTAGCACGTCACTGTGTCAAGAGGTGAGACGTCTGCTCCTCTCTCCTGACCTGGACAGGCCCGAGGACGGGGGCTAGCAACCTCACTGACCTTTAGCTACGCACAAAACAGGGAGGAGCTTTCATCATTCTCAGCCTGGGTTTTCAGCCTAGCCCCACCCCAAGGAGAGTTTACAGCCTAGCCCCGCCCTCAGGAGGGTTTACAGCCTAGCCCCGCCCTCAGGAGGTAGTGCAGGCCAGAATGGGTTCTAGGCCAACATCCCAGCCATAGTCTCCAGTTACAGGCAGCATCAGGACAGCTGGGTGGGTGACGACCCTGAGACACTGACTAACTGTCCTGGAGATGGTGACTTGCCATTTTAAGCTACTTTGTTTTTCGGGTGGCTCACAAAACAGCCAAAAGGAGCCGAAACTGCGCTGGTGCGCTGGTGAGGTATGAGTGACTGAAGAAGCCATGAGCACATGGCTTCTGTGTGCACCTGTAGCAACTGCATCTTAGATTCCCAGTTCCATCTGCCTCTTCTGGTTATTGGCAGCACTTTCTGAAAAGGGTGAGTGGGTGTAGGCTGCTTAGAAATCCTTGGAGGTGAGGCCTCACAGGCAATTTGGTGCTCGTTAATTAAGCAGATATTATTAGTTTTGTTTACCTGGGAGGAATGCTGCAATAACAAACCTGCCAGTTTCTCTCCTTCCGCCTCTTGCAGACTGAGGCTTTTATTATTATTTTGATCCCCGCACCAGCCAGAAAAGGGGAGTGTGTCTAAATATTAGAGTGATTTGCTTGTAAGCCACGCAGCTGTGCAGGCAGAGCTGGACCAGCAACATGGTGATTTTATCGGAAGTCAGGGCTCTAGTGAGACATTCAGCGACAGGGTCCCCAGTGTTACAGCAGATCTGCAGAAACCAGGCAGGGTCAGAGACCTGGGTGCCTGTGTGGGTGACCTGTTAAGCCCTGAGACAACTCAGCCACATGGTAACTAGTGTCCTGCTGTGGTAGGGGATCCTGACCACCTTAGGAGTGGAACTACTGTCTGCAGGGCTTAATGCTATTAAGTTTGGGGCACCCCTTGTGGGAAACTAAAACACAATTGTGCTATAGGCTAAGATTAGAGCCTCTTGAGAGGTTGGTGACTCTGGAATTTGGCCTCTTGTCTCCTAGATGCAAAGTCCAGTTTCTATCTGCTATGCAGACATCAAGGACAAACCACTGTGCTGTGGAGGCCTGTAGATACTCCTAGCATCTGCCTCTGTGCCTGTGGTTTTATGTCAACTTAACACAACTAGAGTCATCTGAAAGGAGAGAACACCCCTTGAAAAAATGCCTTTGTAAAGTCCGGCTATAGGGTATTTTCTCAATTAGTGATTGATGGGGGCAGGCCGAGCCCATGGTAGGTGGTGGCATCCCTGGAATGGTTGTCCTGGGTTCTATAAGAAAGCAAGCTGAGCAAGCCATGGAGGAACAAGCAGTAAGCAGCACCTTCCATGGCCTCTGCATCAGCTCTGCCTCCAGGTTCCTGCTTGAGTTCCTGTCCTGACTTCTTTGGATGGTGAACAGCAATATGGAAGGGTAAGCCAAATAAACCCTTTCCTCCTCAACTTGCTTTTTGGTCATGGTGTTTTGTCGAAGCGATAGAAACCTAGCTAAGACACACTCCTACAAAGCAGGTATGGAGGACTAACATGGGCAGTGTTCTTCCTCTCAGCCAGCTTGCTGCAGGGCCCTGGCTGCTGCTGCTGACAGCTTCTCCTCAGGGGCTCTATTCCAAGGGTCACAAGTTCCTTCAAGGCAGCTAGCTGGCGATAGCGTTTGCTTTTGCAGGGGGCAGAGTCTTTATTCTAGCTTCTGTTCCCTCCTCTCACTCTTGAAAGCTAAGCAGGGAATTGATGGATGCTTCTGCGATCTGCAGGTGGCCAGGCTGAAGCCGAGCATTCCTGTGGTGTGCCTCACCCTCAACACACACACACACACACTAACACTGTACACACACACATACACACGCATGCACATCATGCACACATGCTACACACATACACAGCATCACACACACATGCACACACATACACACATGCATGCACACACACATGCACACACCATGTACACACACGCATATGCATCATGCACACACACATACATACACACACGGAAGGTGTTGAGGGGTTTCTAAGTTGTCACCTACTGTCCATGACTCCTGTCACCTGCTTCTATTAAAGCAGCACCTGAGCCTGTTGTGGCTCCTCTCAGACCAGGGGACAGCCTTGTGACTACAATTTTGATGACACAGGTCCAATACACATTTAAAACAAACAAACAAAACAAAGCATTTAGAATCTCTTCAAGATTGAGTTTACTAAAGAATTTAAAAAATCAGTGGGCTGGTCATGTGACTCAGCACATTTTTTTAAGGCTCCCTCCCCCCATAATGACAGACACCAAGGTTTGTGAACCCCTATTCTGAGCTATGGCTAAAAACATAAAAAAAAAGGGGAAGAAGCACCCACACTTTGATCTCCTTCTTCATGAGCTTCCTGTGCTCTGTGAGTTGTATCTTAGATATTGTGAGCGTTTGTGCTAATATCCACTTATCAGTGAGTGCATACCATGTTGTTCTTTTGTGATTGGGTTACTCACTCAGGATGATATTTTCTAGTTCCATCCATTTGCCTAAGAATTTCATGAAGTCATTGTTTTTAATAGCTGAGTAATATTCCATTGTGTAAATGTACCACATTTTCTGTATCTATTCCTCAGTTGAAGGACATCTGAGTTTTTCCAGTTTCTGACTATTATAAATAAGGCTGTTATGAACATAGTGGAGCATATGTCCTTGTTATATGTTGGAGCATCTTCTGGGTATATGCCCAGGAGTGGTATAGCTGCGTCCTCAGGTAATGCTATGTCCAATTTTCTGAGGAACTGCCAGACTGATTTCCAGAGTGGTTGTACCAGCTTGCAATCCCACCAACAATGGAGGAGTGTTCCTCTTTCTCCACATCCTCGCCAGCATCTGCTGTCACCTGAGTTTTTGATCTTAGCCATTCTGACTGTGTGAGGTGGAATCTCAGGGTTGTTTTGATTTGCATTTCCCTGATGACTAAGGATTTGAACATTTCTTTAGGTGCTTCTCAGCCTTTCGAGTTTCCTCAGTTGAAATTTTTGTTTAGCTCTGTATCCCATTTTGAGTTCTTTATATATATTGGATATTAGTCCTCTATCAGATGTAGGATTGGTAAAGATCTTTTCCCAATCTGTTGGTTCCTCTTTGTCCTATTGACAGTGTCCTTTGCCTTACAGAAGCTTTGCAATTTTATGAGGTCCCATTTGTCAATTTTTGCTCTTAGAGCATAAGCCATTGGTTTCTGTTCAGGAACTTTTCCCCTGGGCCCAAATATTCCAGGTTCTTCCCCACCTCCTCTTCTATTAGTTTCAGTGTATCTGGTTTTATGTGAAGGTCCTTTATCCACTTGGACTTGAGCTTTGTACAAGGAGATAAGAACAGATCAATTTGTATTCTTCTATATGCTGACCTCCAGCTGAACCAGCACCATTTGTTGAAAATGCTGTCCTTTTTCTACTGTATGGTTTTAGCTCCTTTGTCAAAGATCAAGTGACTATAGGTGTGTGGGTTCATTTCTGGGTCTTCAATTCTATTCCCTTGATCTTCCTGCCTGTCTCTGTACCAACACCATGCAGTTTTTAATCACTATTGCTCTGTAGTACAACTTGAGGTCAGGGATGGGGATTCCCCCAGAGGTTCTTTTATTGTTGAGAATGGTCCTTCTTAGAAGGAGTAACAAAATACTCATGGGAGCAAATATGGAAACAAAGTGTGGGACAGAAACTGAAGGAGGGGCCATCCAGAGACTTCTCTACCGGGTATCCATCCCTTGTGCAGTCACCAAAGGCAGACGCTGAAGTGGATGCCAGGAAGTGCATGCTGACAGGATCCTGATATAGCTGTCTCCTTAGAGGTCTGTCAGAGCCTGACATATAGAGAGGTGGATGCTCACAGCTAACCACTGAACTGATCATGGGGTTCCCAATGGAGGAGTTAGAGAGAAGACTGAAGGAGTTGAAGAGGTTTTCAGCCCCGTGGAGAGAGCAACAATACCAACCAACCAGAACTCCCAGAGTCTAAACCACCACCCTGGGAGCACATAGGGAGGGCCCATGGCTCCAGCTGTATATGTAGGGGAGGATGGCCTTGTCGGGCATAGGTGGAGAGGAGATCCTTGGTCCTGTGAAGGTTGGATGCCCCAGTGTTGGAGAAATCGGGGGCGGGGAGGTGGGAGTGGGTGGGTGGGGGCACATCCTCATAGAAGCAGGAGGAGGGGGGATGGGATAGGGGGTTTCTGGGTGGGTGGGTGAATGGGGAAAGGGGATTACATCTGAAATGTAAATAAAATGTCCAATAAAAAAAAAGAAGGAAAAAAATGGGAAGAACTGGGTAGGATAGTGCATGCCTTTAACTCAAGTGATCAGGAGGCAGAGGTGGGTGAATTTCTGTGAGTTCAAAGCCAATCTGGCCTAGTCATTGAGTTCAAGGACAGCTAGGCCGTGCAGAGAGACCAGTGTCAACAAAACAAAACATCACAAACAACAGGACAGGACTCCTTGGGCAGTGGAGCCCAGCCAGTCCTGTGGCTTCCTGAGGGTTTGGGGTGACCTTTTTCCTCTCTGTCCTCTGTTCCTCCTTCCACAGTTGTTGATGGTGGGAAGGATGCCCAATAAGCATCCTGGGTTTTGAACCTTAACCCGGATCTGCTTCCTGAAGAAGACAGCTTACAAGTGCACATACTAGGGACCAGATCTCTTGAATGCCAGCCAGATTGACAGGCAAGCATGGAGCTGGTTTTGCTCTGGTAGCTGGAGAGGTGGAACTGTGCTTCGGAGGTGTGACCACGCGCTGTGTGTCTGTCTCACAGGAATGACCTTTCTGTCTGTGGAGGAGTCCATCGCCTTCTTATTGAGTGAGTGTATACCCCGCTGTCAGAAAAGATACCGTCCCACGTTTGCTCTCCTGGTCTGTGGTGTGTCTGCTGCCGCTGTGAACTAGGAACAGATGCTCCCTGTCTCTGTCACCGCCTAACTACACAGCTGTCTTTCTCCTGCCAGACCTTCATTTGTCATCTCTAATTGGGGACAGCACTGCTACATGTAGGCTCCTTGTGGAGATTAAATGAGTTAATCTAATGTACCGTGTAGGATCTGGAACCCAGGGAGCAGGAGGCGGGTTGTGCTTGTTTTTCCTGTTGGCCACACAGAGTCCTACCTCTTGGGTGGGCAACTTGGAGTGATGCTTATTTCTTTCAAGAGTATGTAAATATCCACCCGAATTGTGTTCTCAGTCTCCTTTTAAGAAGTGGAGAATGCATATTTGAGTCTTACAATCATCTGGAACCCAGAATGCCTTTTGAAGTTCAAGGTTGTGTAAGAACACATTTCTTGACCACGTGACATTGCTGTAGAGATCTGATTGGATTCCTTTTTCATGTTTTTTTAAACTATGTGTGTGTGTAGTATATGTACACATTCATATGTGTTCACGCATGGGTGAGTGAAGGGGCGTTGCCAAAGTCAGAAGTCAATGCTGTGTGTCTTCCTTGATGGCTCTCCAACTTTACTCTTCTGTGATACAGTCTGTCACTGAACCTGGGGCTTACTGATTTGGATAGGCTGACTGGCTCTTGAGCTCCCGAAGATGGCTCCATCTTCTCAGGACGGAGACTACATTGTGTTACCAAGCTTGGCTTTTCCAAACCCTTATTTAAAGTTTGAATCGCTCCCCTTACCATGGAGATAGTCTCATGAATCTCATGCTGGCTTCGAACTTGCTACATAGCCAAGAAGGGCCCTGAGCTTCTGATCCTCTTGTTCCCCACACACACACCCCCTCCCCCAAGAGCATCCGGTTTACTAGCCTGTGGCACTATGCTACTTGGTACTTAACACCAGGGCTTTGTGCATGCTAAGCAAGTTCGCTTCCAACTGTCCTACACACTCAGCCCAAGAGCCCTCCCTGTTAAAGATAGTTTTGTGGCCACAGGATCGCTGTGAAGACTGACCCGAGACTTCCTTGACACCCACATGGTTCTCTTTCCTGCAGACATCCCATGTTAGCACGGCTCACTCTGCACAACCAGAGAACCAAAGTCCCCACATGTGATCTAAGCTTTATTCAGATTTCCTCAGTTTCCCTTATATCCTCTGTGTCCCAAGCTCTTATCCAGGACACTACATGAGGTGTACTCACCAGCACTCCCAGGCTTCTCTGTCTGTGATATCTTCGAGGCTGTCCTTGTGTCTGCTTCCCTGGACAGTGAGAAACCAGCCCATCTCCATTTAGTTCCTAGAAGCCATTTTGGGCAGGTAAGTTAAGGTCCTGCTTTACTATAAGACTTTTCTGCTTTTCAGAGCTGGGCTGCACCCTACCCTAGTAACCATAGAAGGTACTCTCAACCAACCCCAGAGCCACCCATTCTCAGCAATGCTCTGTGCCCATTGTTCCATGACCCACTTTTCCTTAACTGCCTGGTCTTGCTTCTGTAACCACGCTTACATGCAGAAGCCTCTGTCCTATGGTTTTGTGCTATAGAGAAGGGCTTGAGGAATTGACTCAGGGCTGGTTTTGTAAACCTCCCTTTCAGGGGAGACAGCTGTAGATGTGCACACAAATAAAGCTTGCTGTGGGATGAACAGCCGGCCCTGTGGTTTTCAGGATGCCCCCGCCCCCACAAGGACTTCCCTGATGTCTTTATTAATGTTAGGCTGGATCTGTGGGAGTTCGGAAGGTCACCCCAGGTCAAGGGTAAGTATTAGGCAAATATTCACCACTGTTGGTGCTAGCCTTTGGTAATGTTAGGCGAGTGAGTCTCCCTCAAAAGCGCTGCTCTAACCGCCCTGTCCCCACCTCCTTTAGAGGGCTATATTTTCTTTCTTTTTTAAAATATCTTTGACTGATTCCTTGACACTTTCATACGGATATACAATGTGTTTTGATCCCTTTCACCCCAAAGTGATCACCCCTCTCCTCCCCCAACAATGTCCCCTCTCCCACCTTCACGGGATTTTGTTGTTATTCACCGAGTCCTGTCAGTGTTGCCTGCTGCATTAACCACAGTGACAGTGAGCTCCTGAGTGAGATAGCTGTGTCAGGTCCTGGGGACAGCATTTCACGGCGCTCTTCCCTACCTCCAGCTCCTGAGTCCCCTCTGCCATGAGGGTCCCGAGCCTAGGCCTGGGGTGTATTTGATAGGGATGGCACATTTAGGCCTGAGGGCTCAACAGTTGCTTACTCTCAGCTCTTGGGCCAATTACATTAGCTGCTGATCACAGTAAGAAGAACCAACCATCTCTGGGCAGTGTTGGGTAGTACAAATCTATGGGTATAGGCACAAAAATATTTCCAAAGCAGTTTGACAACATGCCATGACAGTAGTAGGTTCTCCTCTAGGTTTGTGACCTTCTAAACCATGGACTCTTGACTCAGTTTAAAGTGCCAGGCATGGATTTGCTCCTTCAGGCCTCAGATCCAATTTAAAAGCAGGTGGTCACCGCCAGGACCTCGTCCACTATTGCTCCAGTGCAGGTCCACCCTATATGACATCATCCATTGCCCAGTGCAGTTGGTCACCCTATGACATCATCCATTATGGCACCAGTGCAGTGTCACCCTATGACATCATCCAGTATTGCTCCAGTGGCAGTTGTCACTCCTTTGACTCACCATCTGCCCAGTGCAGGTGGTCAGCCTATGAAACATCCAGTAGCCGTGGGACGTTTGCTGGCGCTCAGTGCGCAGCATTCGGACTCCCTTGGCAATGTATTAATGTTCTCTTCCTTCTTTCCAAAACACTACAAAAGCCAACCGCAGGGGGAGTTTTCAAACCAGTTCCAGCTTGATTTCTGTGGCCTTAAAAGCAAAGTGTGCTGTGTTTTCAGAACGAGGTCCTGCCATGCTTAGCAAATGTTACCAACTGAAAACAATGGCAAAAGCCTGGCTTGTTTGATGGGGATTTGGGCTTTCTAACCCATTACTCGGGAATATCTCACACTAGAACAGAGATTTTAATTTACAACCCAGTGTCTTCTTGAGTAAACGTTTAACACCTATGCATGTATTCTATGCTACAAACCATTTTATAAAAACTTTTTTTATATTAGCTAAAATAATGGGCGTATACAAAGGTTTAGCTTTTAAATCCTTCATTGGGTTATTATTACATGCTTTTCTTCTCACCCCCAGTCCCAATTCTTACGTAAACACTTAATCCCTAGTGTCCTGTCTTTATCATATATAGTCTACCATCCTCTCACTCCAGAAAGCCCCTTCCTGTGCTATCTTATGGCCCCTTTCCAGTGTCTGGACTGCTACACTTAAAGGTATACAAATTTAACAGTTTGAAGTTAGGACAGACATATGAGAGAGAACAGGTGGTGTTTGTCTTTCTGGCCTGGGCTCCTGGACGGATGTATTCTCTATGTTGAGCTGTAACTCATTGCTATGTTATTTACTTGTTACTGCTAGTCCTAGTCTGGCCATCCAGAGCGTGCTCTGTGGGCTCCTGGGTTCATGTCAACTCTGCAGTGTTTTGCTAGTCTTCTCACATCATTCATAGGCCCCCATTTTCTGTTGTGTTTGATGGCTAATCAGTGCAAGCAAGACTTTGCTCTGATCCTGCTTGCCTGTTGGGTCTGAGCCCTTATTCTTTTCACTGTTATGGCTTCACAGGACAAAGAGACGTGGGTGGTCTCTGGATCTCTTTCATAAGGACACTAATCCCATTTGCAAGGGCCCCACCCTCCTGATAGAATCACCTCTCAAAGTCCCTAGTGCTTTCCTTGGGTTTAGCGAAAGGGATTTGGGTGTGGGACTTCAGTGGAGACCTGTGACATTGTTGGGGATATGAAGTTTATTAGAAGAGGGCTGTATCCAGCATAGCTTGGTCTTGGAAATATGATTGGGGTATGTGGTGGTTTGATTAAGAATGGCCCCCATAGGTTCATATTTGAACCTATGTCAGAAAGTGGCACTATTTGAAAAGGATTAGGAGATGTGGCTTTGTTCGAGGAAATGTGTCATTGGGGGTGGGCTTTGAGATTTCAGAAGCATAGACCAGGACTCTTCCTTGTTTCCTGTGGATCTGGATGTAGACTTCTCAGCCACTTCTTCAG
Organism: Mastomys natalensis; assembly: GCA_021653895.1. Lineage (NCBI taxonomy): Eukaryota > Metazoa > Chordata > Mammalia > Rodentia > Muridae > Mastomys > Mastomys natalensis. The sequence goes on from JAJTUV010000094.1 coordinate 646,116, forward strand.
CACCATGCCTGATGTGTGCTGACATGCTCCCCGCCATGACGATAAAGGACTAGACATCTAAACATCCAACTCAATGCTATTCCTTTGTATGAGTTGATTGGTCATAGTATCTCTTCACAGCAGTAGAACACTGAGACAGGATGATATGGGAATAAAGGAAGGACAGACATACAAGCATATGTACAGAAAAAACCAAAGTCATCCGGATGAAGGAAGCTATGGCTGCTAGTTTTTGCACACACTGCCAACACCACACATAGACCAGACTAAGACTTTGGCATTCTGAATCTGAGCGAGGAATGCTTTGCCACTTCCCATGGGTCTGAGGCATTCCTCCTTGTCTAGAACACCACACAACCACACACTGTGTAGTGGTTTGAATATGCTTGGCTCAGGGAGTGGCATCATTGGGAGGTGAGGCCTTGTGAAGGAAGTGTGTCACTGTGGGCGTGGCTTTGAGGTCCTAACGTAAGCTCCACCCATTGCGGAAGAGAGCTTTCTCCTAGCTGTCTGTGGATGCTGGTCTCTCCTGGCTTGCCTTTGAATCAAGATGTAGAACTCTCAGCTCCTTCTCCAGCACCATGTCTGCCTGGATGCTGCCTGCTTCCTGCTATAATAATAAGGGACTGAACCTCTGAACCTGTAATCCAGCCCCAATTAAATGTTGTCCTTATAAGAGTTGCCTTGGTCATGGTGTCTGTTCACAGCAGTAAAACCCTAACTAAGACACACAAACCTTCTACTTTTATTTACTCTTTAAACAATTTACTCAAGGATTCCTCCACTCTCCACAGGGAGTTAGCTAATACCATGGACAGACAGATAGACAGATACTCTGAAGGGTTTTGGACCCAGCATCATAGGCAGCATGGTGGGTCCCTTCTTAGAACTCTCTGAGGAAGAAAGGCCTCACAGCGGGACTGAAGCCAGGCTCTCTGATTCCCAGTAGGTGGCAAGGAAGAGGCATCTGTGTCTAAGCCTGCAAACTCACTTCCCACATAGGAAATCCAGGCACCTGTAAGCTGTTAGGGAGTCAAGCAGTGGTCTCAGTAGGGTGCCTGCTACTATCTGAGGTTGAGGAGATGGGGTGGGAAGCTGCTGCAGGCATTGTGGCTTGTGTCATGGTGTGGTCTGGATTCTAACATTCAAATTTTAGCAGGACACAGCTCTCCAGCCTGGAGCACATCGTCCCTGGACTCTCCAAGTTCCTCTGTTCTGACACAATCATGCTAGCCAATCACCACAATGTCTTAACAGCTCTGATAACATGTCAGACATCCGAAGTTCAAAGTCAGCTGTATTGAATGTGGGCGAGGCTCAGGGTCCATCTTAATGCTGCTCTCCACTCTTGAACCTATAAAATCAGGCACTGTTTCCAGAATACAATGGTGGGTTAGGCACAGGATAGACACCTCCACCAGACAGATAGAAATAGAAAAGGAAGGACTGATAGGACCCAAGTGAGCCCAAATCCAGCAGAGAAAGTTCCACCTCAGGGAGGTCTGAGGGTGGCTGCTGAGTAGGTTTTTCCATCCTGAAGGGAAGCTCCTTAAACAGGAAGGTAAACAACCCTAACTTCAGGAAGTCCCTGAAACTAAGCAGATTCACTTGGCCCCTCCCTCTTAGAGTAAACAATAAAGGCTGAGAGACCTTCTCAGACAAAGTGAGGTGAGCAGCACAAAAGATTCAGAAAGGGAAAAGCTACAAGAAGACTCACATCAGACCAGCTGCTCAGATGTGATTTAGACCAGAGTTACTTGGAAAGAACACCCCAACCTGTTGAGCTGCATGCAGGCTGTGCAGTGTGCTCCAAGTTCCCTGCCTTGTGAGCTGTCACCCATGATGAGGTGGACTTTGGTGACACAGCTGTATTTGAGTCATTTCTGCTCCTGTAAGTGACCTTTCACCCAGATTCCTGTAAGTAACCCCAATAAAATTCATTGGCTCACTAAGTTGGACTTTGGTAGTATTCATACTTCATGAGTTCCCTATCTGGGATGAGTAGATGCGTGTGTTTCCTAGGAAGCATTTTGTCACATAGCAGTAACTTTTTAGCACCAGCTCTTGTCCTCTAGATGCATAGGACAGGGCCCTTCGGATGGATGAGGGTGTATCTTATTCTTTAAATCTGCTGGGGAAGTGGCCACACGTTTACCCAAGCAGAAGGCTCTGCAGTTTGCTAGGCAGGGTCAAAGGGTTCAGAACAAGTCCTGCTCCAGGCTCTGCCTCTGTGACAGTTCTCTGGCACCATGCCTCTGGTGACTCTGCTGTAGGCATACTTTATTGGGTTCTTATATCTACCACCCTTCTCCATCTCAAACCTGTCCAACTGCCCCCCCCCAACATGAGGTAGGAGAGAAAGAAGGTCAGAGGGGAAAAGGGGTGTCATCTCATTAGACTACTTCCTGCTGATTAGGGGTGTCGAGTACCTTGGGGGCACTTCCAGTCTTCACCGTCTGAATATCCAGTTTCTTCTTCCTGTCACTTTACTCAGCACCCAGGAGCAGCAAGGGGAGCAGCCACCATCACAGGCCTTCTCTGGGCTCTCTCTGTTTATACCCTTTCAAGAGTCTTCAGAATTCTAAACATAAATTGTCTACAGGGGCCAAAAATTGCACCCCTCCTAGAGCATGAGACAAATCATAGTCAACTGCTGTGGACAACCTGAAGCAGCCCCATATCCCATACCTGGGATTCAAACAAAACAAACAAAACACATTCACATAGCAAACCCAGGGTTTTAAAGAAAACAAAATTCTCAGTACACTCTGCTCTACCTTGCCATACATCCAAGGTGCTCCTGGGTTATGAGGCAAAGGCTCACCGGATATTAACCCCCTAGAGGCTCCCTGTCTGTCTCTGTCTTTTTTCCTTTGGAGACAGGATTTCGCCATGTAGTCCAGGCTCCGGAACTCCCTGTCCTCTGTCTCAGCTTCCTGAACGCTGGGATTAGAGTTGTGCCCCACCATGTCTGCTCTCTGAGGCATCTGTCTGGGATGGAGAAGGCAAGACAGGAGGGACCGTCCTCTATTGCCTTGAACATAACTAGTTCCTGGCTTCTGCTTGAGAGTGAATCTCCTCAGATGGGCACTTGAACATACCTGAGTTCTCTCTGGAAAACCCTCTTATTCTAATGCCGAGGATTTACCAACCCTGTAACTTCTGCTTCCCTGTGCTGAACGCTGCCTGCTAAGAAGCAGTCAGGGGACCAGGCAGATGCCTTCCACAGTTCAGAATGGTCTCAGCTAAACATCCCACGGTGTGGCTCACGGCCGTGAGACAGTTGCACAGTTCATTCAGCCCACCTGGTTAGAACCCAGCTCAGTCTTTGCTTCAGGCTGGGGCCTCCTTGCATGGCCCTTACGGCTGTGTCTGTACTTGCTGGTTTGAGGTCATCTGGGGACAGATGAGGAGATGGAGTCTTTTCTAGAGTTCCTGCTTTCTCTTGCTCCCACCAGGTGTTCTTAGGGTCCAGCAAGACCTTGGAGGATTTTCTGCTTTGCACCCCAAATTCTTCCAGGCTTTGCCATCCCCACTTCCAAGCTGCCTCTGTCTCTATGCATGCGTTATGGTGGGACTCCAACCTGGATGTCCAACCCTGGTGGGAGGTGGCTCTGTGGGTGAAGTGCCTGCCATGAAGTGCTGGGTGAGCATGGTGGCTGGAAGCAGAAAACAGGATTGCTGGTGCAAGTCAGCTAGCTAGATTAGCTGGATTGGTGAGCTCTGGGTTCAATTAAGAAGCCTTGCCTCAGCGTTTGGAGTGCTGAGTGATCAAGGAGGACAGGTAATGCCGGCCTTTGTGGTAATGTCACACATACATATATGTGCACCCCACACACATTAAAAAAATGCATACAGTCATGCAATGCACACCAATCCACGCATGCAAAAAAGAAAAAAGATCTCAACACATGATTTGGAGCCTCGGACAGTCCGCTGAGAACATACTCTTTTGAGCACTGGTGTTGCTGTTATGACTACATACATGTATGTGTTTCATGTTCCCTCCCTCTATAGGGCTCAAGGGTTCAAGGACAGGCTCTGAGGGCAGAAATATGGAATCCGAATTCAGCGGTAGAGGCGGGGAGCCCTTCCACTCAGGTGCTCATACTTGGCACCCCAAAAGAGGCCACAGCTTCAAGTCATTTGGGTAAGCATCTCAGGTTCTCGAGTGTTAAATATTGAATGAAGTGCTGCAGGATATTTATGTTCACATTGTGAATCCTGAGATTGTGCTGATTACGGAGAAACCCTGTTTCTAGTTGTGGTGTGGCTCAGCACACACACACACACACACACACACACACACAAAACATCTTTAGCCCTCTGCTGAATACAGACATGAAAAAAAAAAAAGAATACAGACATGCCCTTAGTACACACCATTAATCCCAAACAATGAAGCTAAAGTTAGACTGTAGAAGGAAGCACCCATGTTTGAAGTGATGTCTAGTTGAGTGGTAGACAAAGTGATGAATCAGAGAAAGATCTGACAGAATAGGATATGTCCAACTCTCCTAAGAAGAGAGAGGAAAGGGAAGTTACCTAAGGGAGCAGTGCAGAGGAGAGAGAGAGAGAGAGAGAGAGAGAGAGAGAGAGAGGAGAGAGAGGAGCAGTTTTTTTTCTGGGACAGTGTACAGAGGCAGGTTGCAGAGAGAGAAGAAGCTACATACAGGTGAAGACATAACGAGCTGGAGAATGAGAAGGAACCAGAAGACAAGAGCAGATTGCCAGAGTTAGCAAGAGGCCAAGAGCAAAAGGTCAGAGGCCGAGAGAAGCCAGGTTGAATCAGAGGGCAGAGGAGTTTGAAGCAGGACAGCTGATTTGAATCAGTCAGCCAGAGTTCAGAAAGAACTAGGGAGGGGTGAGCTTATTCAGCAGCAAGTCTCAGAGGCTGAAAACACTCTAGGTCTAGATAAGATTATAAAGTGGTTAGAAGCTTTCAGGACTTGGCCTCGGTTATCAGACGAAGGCAGTAAACCTCAGAGATGACAATTATATAAGAGAAAGAATAAAAGTTACCTTTACAAGAAGGGAAATAACTGGGTGAAAGCAGCCATGATCCTTCCGTGTGGAGACTGTTTGCCAAAGGAGGAGGCCTCAGTACAAGTGTGAAAAGATCTGGTCCAGGGAGGGAGACTTGCTGTGGGGTGGCGTGTGAGCTGACCTCTCAACTCCAGTCTCCTCTGGAGAGGAGACTGATATCGCCCCCCCTCCCCCAGCCCAGCTATAAGGATTGACTTCCTGGCATCCTCTCAAGCAGGACACCCAGTGTTCCTGGTGTAGTTATATCGACAAGTGGGCTCTACCCCATACCCTTTCAGTGCAGGCACCTCCGCCTGCCTCTTCAGTGTTTGGAATCTTCCTAAGTGTTTTGTTGGAGGAGGGATTCCTGATTCCTGCACTGTCTGAGCCGATTCTCTCTCTGCAACGTTGCTGACTCAGGAAGCTCTGAGCTCTCTAGAGCACTGGCTTCCATAGCCACAGGGTAGACCTGTTCCAAAGCTCACGTGGTGGCCTCTTGTGACACACACTTGTCCCACTCAGCAAGCCTTCCTCTTGTCTTGCCAGGCTTCTTGGAACCTACTTCCAGGTTCCCAAATCTGACTGTGTCCCCTTCTTTCCTTTCTCCTCCATTTGTCCCTCTGTCCCCAAAGTATCTACCAGGAAGGAGCACCATGAGTGCTGGGCTTTGAAGAGTTAAGGGATGGATGTGACCCTGAATTCCGCACGGAGGTCCCCCAGGACTATGTGCAGGACCACATGAAATGGGATTTAGGTAGTGTAGTGGTTTGTGTATGCTCAGCCCACGAGTGGATTATTAGAAGGTGTGGCCTTGTTGGTAGGTGTGTCACTGTGAGTGTGGCTATAAGACCCTCACCCTAGCTTCCTGGAAGTCAGTATTCTGCTAGCAGCCTTCAGATGAAGATGTAGAACTCTCAGCTCCTCCTGCACCATGCCTGCCTGGATGCTGCCATGCTCCTGCCTTGATGATAATGGACTGAACCTCTGAACCTGTAAGCCAGCCCCAATTAAATGCTGTCCTTATAAGAGTTGCCTTTGGTCATGGTGTCTGTTCACAGCAGTAAAACCCTAACTAAGACAAGTAGCCAGGCAGAAGGCTTTCTGGTGTCATATGGCCTCGCCCCAGTGTAAGGTTCTGTAGAAACTCCAGATCTGGCTCAGAGCTGTCAGACACCTGGACAAAAGCTTCTGCATTTGCTGGACCCTTTCTTTGTTTTTGTTTTGGAGACAAGAAATCTCTGTGTGGCCCTGGTTGTTCTGGAACTCAGTTTATAGAACAGGCTGGCTTCGAACTCAGAGATCCTTCTGTCTTTGTCTCCTGAGTGCTGGGATTAAAGGCATAAAGCCGTGCGTTGCTGCTGCAGCTGCACGCGCACCCCCCCCCGACCCTTTTGGGGCTCACCCTAGGGCCCGCACTTTCAGCAGCTCACAGGTGGATGGAGCCTCTTAGAAACTTTACTCTGAAATGTCCTACACGATGGCTTGGGGTAGCCCAGGGTGACCATCGTGGTCATGAGCCTTCTGCTAAGGGTCGCTACATGTTCTCAAACTTCAGTCTTCATCTGTAAAATAGAAACATCAAATACCTCATGAGTGGTTGCAAGGGTGGAGCTAACACAGCCAATAGGCTTATGCGTTCAGTGATGGGTGTGTTTTCTTCGGGCCAAGACACTAAAATCAACTATGATCCTTGAGCGCCCTCTGGTGTTCAAAGCCTATCATTGCACCTTGGAGTTCTTATCTCGGGTTATGTTTTTCTTCTCAAGATATAGGCCTGCGCTCCTCCCCCCTGCTCTATGTCAGCCTCCTGGCTTTTCTGCAGGCAGCCTATGTCAGGAAGGTGGACAGGATGTGTCACGACAGGCCACTCTACTCCTACCCTGCCAAGGACGCTTGGGAACAGTCTTCTGTCCCTGGTGCCCTTTAGGCTGATGAACAAGACTTTGAGGACAACCTCGGTCTCCTTTCACTGGTAGACATTGGGGCTGCATGCTAGATTTTTCACTGCGTGTGTATCTGTGTGTGCAAGTGGGTGTGTTCACTGGTTCGTGAGCATGTGGGCACCAGAGATCAATGTTAGATTCTTCCTTTATCTTTCTCCCACCTTACTTTTTGAAACAGTCTCTCACCGAACTTTCCACTGCCCTTTGGCTAGAATGACTGGCCAGCAAGGTCCTAGGATTTGCCTGTCTCTGCTCGACCACTTCTGGCTGCCCTCCTGCCTGCCACCCTGGGGTGCTGGGGCTCTGAACTAGGCTCCTCCTATTTTAACAGGAAACACTGTATGGTCAGCAGTGTGTGTGTCCCTGGGCTGGGGACACAGCACTTGCCAGAAATAAGTAGTCTAAGCTAATACCATCTTGAGGCATTCAGCCATTCCTCCTTGCAAGAGGTTACCCTGCTGGCTAGTTGATCATTTGTGCCTCTCCTCATATTGGGGTGGGGTAGGACTCCGGATTCTGCCCTGAGTATCCAGCTGATTCCTACCCTGGTGGCATGAGGCCTTGGGAGGAGCTAGAGTTTATAGAGGTGGAAAGACTAGAGCAGGGATTGCTTGTGGTTACCCTGGCTTTCTGCGGGAAAGGTTTTTTAGGCTATGTTTGTAATTCCTCACCCTACCCTCCGTGAAGAAGTAAATGCATTGATTTCCCAATGTCACTTTGGCAGGACTGTGCCTTGGTGTGTTCCTGGGACCTGAGGAGGAGTAGGAGGAGGAGGAAAAGGAGGAGGGGGAAGGAGGGGGAGGAGGGGGGGGAGGAGGGGAAAAGGGAGGAGGGGGAGGAGGGGGAGGAGGTGGACTCGCAAAGTCTCCTCTGAGGGGGAATTTTAGCAACAAAAAGGGGAGGAGCTGGAATGGATGGGAATTTTCTGGTTTGTGGACAATTTCAGGTGAGCTGGGGGTGTGGGGTGTGGCCAGCACGTCATCACATTGAGGGGATTTGGAATATTAGGAACTTGGAGAGGACTTGGGACTATTGCAGCAAGTTCCCTTTACTGCTGAGTCCTCTCACCAGTTGGATTTTGATTGAGTTGCTTCATTCCACAAGCCTTCCGCTACGTTCCGATTGAAGCCATTTGCACCACGGAGGACAGGGTGTGTTGCTGGGGCCACACTTCCATTGTTATCATATGCAGAAGTAACCTCAGACATAGACACAGATGGATGTTTGATCAAATGACTGGCACTTCGTGGCTCCATAGCGTCGGTACATTAAATTAATCCCTGCAAGTGCTAACTGAGGCCTGGGAAGATGGCTCAGCTGGTGAAGTGTTTACTGTGCAAACATGAAGGTTAGATAGAGTTCAGATCCCCAGCACACCCACATAAAAGCTGAGCGAGACAGCGCATGCTCAGAGGCTCATTAGCCAGCCAGTCTAGCCAAATTAGCGAGCTCCTTATCCGGTGGGAGACCCTGTCTCAAAAAATAAGTTGGTGGCCGGGCGGTGGTGGCGCACGCCTTTAATCCCAGCACTTGGGAGGCAGAGGCAGGCGGATTTCTGAGTTCGAGGCCAGCCTGGTCAGTCTACAGAGTGAGTTCCAGGACAGCCCGAGCTACACAGAGAAACTCTGTCTCGAAAAAACAAAAAACAAAAAAAAAATAAGTTGGCGGATGATTGAGGAAGGGACCCAACGATGACCGCTGACCCCCATGAGCATTCGTGTATGTATGTGTACTTCTACACACGTGCACACACAAATATACATATGAGTGTGTACATATATGCACACAGAAAGGAGAAAAAAGAAAGAAAAATACCCCAAGTGTTGCGTTAAAGTGTTTTATACAGCACTCAATGCTTTCTGCGTTCTTGGGGGAAGCCCGACCAGTGGGCATGGAGTCTCCCGTGAGGTAGGTTACATAGATTCTCCCCTGAAGGTTGGTTACTCTTTGGACCTTGGCATTTATTGCTGGATATTTTGTTAAAAGTTTGCTTTACAAAAAAACATTATCGTTTAATATTTTTATGTTTCTATTAGTGGAAATGATGGCGCCAGAGATTAAAACATTAGTGTGTTATTCTTTCTCCAGGGTATGCTGGCATTGTATTAAGATCTGAAAAGCATTTCCTCTTTCTACTTTCCTGGATAAGTTGGGAAACACCGGTGTTAACATTTCCCCCAAATGTGGAGGAATTATCAGGTGAAGGCACTTGGTTCTGAAACTTTCTTCATTAGAAAATTAGGAGAATGGGCTGGAGAGATGGCGACAGCGGGTAAGAGCACTGGCCGCTCCTGCAGAGGACCCGAGTTGGTTTTCCAGCACCCACAGCTTGGCTCACAGCCACCTGTAATTCTAGTTCTAGAGGGGTCGACGCCTCTTGTGGCCTCTGTGGGCATTGCATACACGTGGCAGCTATAAAGAGATTAATAAAAGTAAAAGTAAATATTTATATTTAAAAACAAAAACAAACCAACAAAACAAAAGAAGCCCATGTTGTTGTTGTTGAGGTGGCAGCGTCTTTAATCCCAGCACTCAGAAGGCAGAGGTAGATGGATCTCTGTGAATTTGAGGCCAGCCTGGTCTACGTAACGAGTTCTGGGATAGCCAGGACTACACAGAGAAACCCTGCCTCAAAAAAAAAAAAAAAAAAAAAAACAACCAAACAAACAAAAAACAAACCAAAAAACCACCTAAAATGAAAAAAAGGAAAGGATAAAAATGAAAAAGAAAATTAGGGCAAATTAAGTTTCATGATTGGACTCACCATAATTCAACCTTTATCTACCACTCTGGTAAGGCGTACTCTCTGAAGAATTTGTACATTTAATCAAATTGTCAATTTTTTTTGGTATACTGAGCTTAAGGCATTTTTTTGGTTGACTTTATGAGTTTGTAGAGATGTTTCCTTTAAAATTATTGATGTCAACAGTTTGGCTTTTGTCTCTGTTTTATGTCTTATCACTCCTGCTAGAGTTTAGTATTTTAATTACTTAACAAACCATTTTATTTTTAATTATGTATGTATGTATGTATGTATGTATGTGTTGTGTGTGTGTGTCTGTCTGTCTGTGTATATGAGCATGTTAATGCAGGTATCTACAGAGGCCAGAAGAGGCTATCAGACACCCTGGGCCTGGAGTTACAGACAGTTGGAAGCCACCCTCCATGGATGCTGGGACCCAATTGGGGTCCCCTGAAAAACTCTTAATTGCTGAACTAATTCTCCAGCCTATTTTTTTAAAGCTTTATTTTGTTTTAAATTATATGTATGTGTGGATATGTGCACATGCGTGCCAAGATTTAAAATTCGCTTCAAATTTATTGATTTTTTTTTGTTTTTTTGAGACAGGGTTTCTCTGTGTAGCCCTGGCTGTTCTGGAACTCACTCTGTAGACCAGGCTGGCCTCGAACTCAGATATCCGCCTGTCTCTGCCTTCCAAGTGCTGGGATTAAAGGCGTGCACCACCACTGCCTGGCTAAATTTATTGATTTTTTTTTCCAATTATATTTTCTACTTAATTTCTGCTGTAATTTTATAATTTCTTTCAGTTTTTTCTCTTTCTAGCTCCCCCACTCCCTACACTTTTTTTTGAGACACAGTCTCATCATGCCAAGAACTTGCCATGTAGACCAGGCTAGCCTCAAACTCACAGCGTTCCTCCTGAGAGCAGAGGCGTGCACCGCTGTGCCCAGCCTGACTTCTGAGCTTGAGCATATGCGCAGGAGCCTGCTGTTTCTGCAACGATTGACAAAATCCTATGGTTTTCTTCTGTCGTTTGTGAGTGGGATGGGTTGCTTTGCTTTCAAAATATTCAAGCAGCCTTCCCTTTCTGGACTGCGATCTACTTGGCTGAGGGATCTTGGATGCTTTTAATGTATTTCTGGAATCTGTTTGACAGCTTTATGCGTGGATTTTTGTATTTATATTTTCAAGGGCATTTGGTTTAGTTTCACCCTCCTATACTGACTCCCCTCCGCCCTGTCTCCTCTCCCCTTCCCTCTCCCTCTCCTTTATACCGGGATAATTACTTGCTTCATGAAATGAATTTGGAAAGGTTCCCCTCTTCTCTAATTTGTGGGGAGACTAGATGGAACCCAGCAATTTCTTCCATAGAAAAATGATAGAAGTTGCTGGTGGAGATAGCTGGCCCTGATTTTGTTTTAGAACAATTTGGAGGACCAATTCATTTTCTCATGTAGATAAAAGACTGCCAAGTTATCCATTTCCCCCCCTCGGGTGAGTCTGTAGACCTTGTGATTTCCGAAATGGGATGTTTTATCACCATTGCTGAATCTGCCTGTCTGGAGTTGTGTGTTTAATCCATGATTAATGTGGCGGCCATTGTCTTCGAGGTCTTTCTTAACGCCTCTTTAATTTCTGCTATTGATAACACATGTCTTTTACTTCCGTAATTGTTTCTTTACTTTCTTGTCAGTTTGGCTAAAGGTGCGTAGTTTTACTGGTCGTTTGTTTCACAGAGCTAGCGTTGAGGTTCACCGGCTTTTTCTGTTTTTGTTTTTTGGTGTCTGTGGTTGTACCTGTCATTTCTTCCTGTGTGCCTTGCCCTTGCCTCTCTTCCCCCCAGTTTCTCAAGATGGAGGCTTAGGTGGCCCGTGTGAGGTCACCGTTTTCTCCAATGTGAGAATGTGGTGCTGCTACTTCCTTCCTGTGTGTATACTGTGTTTGTTTGGTATGTCTGCCGTGTGCATGTGTCTAAGGTTTGAAGGTAGTCACATATGTATGCAGATGCATCTATGTGGTGTGTGTGTGTGTGCATATGTGAGCAGGTGTGTGATTGTGTGTGTGTGTGTGTGAGTGTGCTTGTGTTAGCAGGAGTGTGCTTATGTGTGTGTGTGCATGTGTGGCGTGTGCATGCATTGTGTGAGCAGGCATGTGCTTGTGTGTGCATGTGTAGGTTACAGATGTGTGCTGCAAGGCCTAGCTTTATGTCGGTTCTAGAGATTCGAACTCAGATCCTCAGACTTGAGTAGCATGCACTTTACCCACTAAGTCATTACCCCAGCCCCTAGCAGCTTCCTTGTAGCACTGAATTAGCTAGTATCCACCACTTTTGGTATACCATAGCTTAGCGCTTAACCTCATTTCTCTATTCCTCTCTGCTTTTAAACATTGTATCTTGTAGATTAGTCTGTGTTCTTCTCACCAGAGAGTTCTCTTTCTTAATCTGCTTTAAGAGCCAGTTTTGTTTTCCTGGTTTTGTTTTATTGATTTCATCTGGTGTCTTTTATGTCTTCTTTCTTTAGTGTTCTGCTTTTGAGATGAAGTTTCAATATAGCCCAGGCTGGCCTTGAAGTTGTGGTGGTCCTCCTGCCTCAGCTTCCCGAGGGCCAGGATTACACTTGTGAGCTCACACACAACTTTGCTATGCTGATTATTTCCCTTTATTCTATAGTTTCTTCTCACCTTTGGGAACTAGACGCTGAGTTCATTAACTGAGTCTTTCTCCAACCAATATGTGCCTTGCTCTGTGTATAAACGTACAAAATACGGCCGTTTCAGTATTTGCATGTGTTTGATAAATAGCATTTAAATGAATTTAGGTTAATTTTTTAAAAATTTAAGGTTTATTTATTTACTTATTTTATGTATGTGAGTACACTGTCACTGTCCTCAGGCACACCAGAAGAGGGCATCGGATCCCGTTACAGATGGTTGTGAGCCATCATGTGGTTGCTGGGAATTGAACTCAGGACCTTTTTGAAGAGCAGTCAGTGCTCTTAACTGCTGAGCCATCTCTCCAGCCCCTTAGGTTAATTTTAAAATTAAATTTATTATTATTTTTAAATGTCATGTGTATGAGTGTTTGCTCTGCATGTCTGCATGTACACTATATGTATGAATACAATAGGGTGTTGGATCCCTGGAACTTCAGCTATAGATGGTTGTGAGCTACCACACGTGTGCTGGCAACTGAATCTGGGTCCTCTGGAAGAGCAGCCAGTTTGCTTAACCACTGAGTCATCTTTCCAGGCCCTTTACGCTAATTTTAAGGGCTTTTTAAAATTGTGTATTGGAATCATGTGCTCTTTAGAAGTCCATTAAGTACTTCTTTCTTAAAATGGAAGAATGTAAATGTTTACATTTTACTATGCTTGGCATGATTCTGTGTGTCTCCAGGGCCTAGTTCAATGTAATTAAGAAAATACATGACAAAGGTGACCGAATGAACACATTGCCTGGACACCTGTGGACACCTGTGGTTTGTTGCAGTGGGACAGCTGCTGAGTCAGGAAGGCTAGCCCTTTGTTCTCTCTTGGGAGAGCTCTTTCTGACTTCTGCAGAAATAGCTATCTTCGCCTGGGCAGGTGGTGGCGCATGCCTTTAATTCCAGCACTTGGGAGGCAGAGGCAGGTGGATTTCTGAGTTTGAGGCCAGCCTGGTCTACAGAGCGAGTTCCAGGACAGCCAGGGCTACACAGAGAAACCCTGTCTCAAAAAACCAAACCAAACCAAACAAAAAAAAAAGAAAAAAAAAAAAAGAAGAAGAAGTAAGTAGCAGGGTAACAGTGGTACGTACACACCTTTGATCTCAGCACTCGAGAGGCAGAGGCAGGTGGATCTCTGAGTTTGGGCCATCGTGGAGTACAGAGTGAGTTCCAGGACAGCCAGGGCAAGAGAGACAGACAGACAGACAAACAACAAGAAGAGAAGTATGGCTCCAGTACGTTGTTAAAGAACTCTTAGATGTGTGTCAGGTGCTGATGTGAACCCTAATCTCTGACCCACATTTGACTCAATAATTTTAAAAACAACACAGGGAGTCGGGGGCAGGAGAAATGGCCGAGTCAGTAGCTGACTTGCTGCACAAACATAACGACCCGAGTTCAGGTCTCCACAGCCTTCCAAGTTGGGGTGATCTCTCTGTGCACGTGTAAAGCTTACCTTTGTATTATTCGAATGCTCATTTCTGGGCTGGCAGAGAATTGAGTGCAGACCAGACTTTAATACTATTGTTTTTATTGGCTCGTCTGCTTGCATATTTTGTAAATACTCCCTCTAGAACCTTCTGATTGGTTTAATAAAAATCTGATGGCCAATAGCAAGGAGGAGAGAAAAGATGGGCCTTCAGGCAGAATGAGGAACTCTGGGGAAGGGTCAGCCAGAGACACAAGAAGAAGCAGTTGCCGGGCCAGAGACTGAGAGGTAATGTGTTCGGATGTAGGCGAGGCCATTACTGTTGGGTTAGAATAGTTGAGAATCTTCCCAGCTATATCTCAAAGCTTATAATGAAATAAAAGGTCTCCGTGTCATTATTTGGGAGCCTGTGGGGATTGTCGTAATCACCATAATTGATGTGGAAAGATCCAGCCTGATGTGGGTGGCACCTGTTTCCTGGTGAGGACCCCTCCCTTCCCCTCACTGTACTTGAGTAGGTGGATTGAGTACTTACGCATGCGTGTGTTCATCGCTGCTGAGTACTACGCATGCGTCTTTGACTGGAGTTGCAGCTTGACCGGGTTCTCTAAGCAGCTGCATGGTGTCTTCCCTCAGTGATGAACTGTGACCTGGGGTTAGGAACTAAACTTCCCCACAGTTGCTTTTTTCAGGACATTTTATCTCAGCCATAGACATGAAACGGGACCACATGAGTTCGGGGAGTTCAGATGCTCACACAGTGGGGAAAGAACTGAGTCGTCTCCCCAGGCCCATGGCCTTTTAGTGATTGGATATTCAACTTGCAGCCGTGTCTTCTCTGACTGAGGTTTCTTTGGGGGAGTTTCAACTCATGGCCTTTATGCCGTCTTGTAGTTACTGATGCGTTTAGGTTTTTATCTGTGTAGTACCACCCCGATGAATTATCATCTCTCGTATGTCCTTTCAGTTTCTAGAAACCTTCCATGTTTCTCTACTTCCTTGTACGCTACAAGTTCTCTGACGGTCTTTAAAGGTTGCACGGGAGATCCCAGCTTGCATTTCCTACTCATTAAGGTGTAGTAGAGATCTTTGCCTCTTTCATTTTGCCAATAACACTGGGACTATTTTTTTTAACTCCTTTATTGTTAAAATCTCTTCTTCCTACAGATATTTTGTTGTTATTGTATTTACTTATTCATTTGTTGATCCTCTCTCTTCTCTTCTCTCTCTCTTCTCTGTTGTATAGGGGGGACAGCACACATGTGAAGGTCAGGAGACAACTTGTGGGAGGCTATTCTTTCTTTCTACCATGTGTGGCCTGGACATGCTGCTCAGGTTAGTCTGGCTTGGTGACAAGAGGTATTACCTGCTGAGCCCCTTGCCTGCCCCATGCATGTTCAACTTAGCACACACCTATTTTGCTTGGCACAGTCTATATCTATTGGGATTTAATGATGTGTTTTCTCTACGGGGAAATTCATTGTTTCCTGGGGTTCCCATCTGGCTTGCCCTGTGCCTTCCTGCCAGAAGATTCTCGGTCTGGTTTGTTTTTAACAGAGACCTCTGCTCTAGGCCCTGCCACACCCGCCATTGGGAGATTTCTTTTCCAATCTTCTTTCTGCTCAGTTTGTTCTTGGTTCCTTGCTGGGTTAGTCTCAGTCTGGAGTCTGTCTGTGTCCAGGGATCCATCCAGACATCTCTTTTGTTTCTTTCTATTTCTGTGGTGGTAGTTGTACGGTCTCCTCTTTCACATCACAGTTTTATTTGCATCTTTCTCCATTTTCTGTCTAGTTAAAGGTTTGACAGTTACTCAGGAGGCAGAGACAGGTGAGAGCTCTGAGGCCGAGGCTGCTCTGGTTCACCCTGGCTCAGCCCTGTCCTCCAAACCCTAACTCTTAGGTCTTTAATGTTTTTCTACTGTTCTCAGGTCTCCCTTTTTTCCCCTTATTATTTTCTCTTCTCTAAGGTACCGTCAGTTCCTTTTCTGTCCTGTGAGGAATAATATTTGGTGAGTTTTGTGGTATTGAAGTTTGTTACATTGTTTGCATTTATACTGTTACATTGTTACATCGTTACATTGTTACATTTATTATTATTTTGTCTCAAGACATTTAAGAAAATTTCCCTTTTAATTTTTTATTTGATCTGTTGGTTGTGCAATTCCCCATTGGTTGTTTAATTATCCATGTATTTGTGAATTGTTTGGTGGTGCTGGTGTTTTTAGCTCAGTGGGCCGGACCAGCCCAGCCGCCCAGCACAGCCGTTCATAGGCAGAGGCTTCACTGATGCAGCTTGTGTCCATTTCTCTGGATCAAATCTTGCTGGAGACCTCCGACTTTCCCGTTCCTGGGTGTCTACGATACCCTGGGGTCGGGAAAAGTAGGATATTCTCCTTCTTTCCCTCCCTCCCCCTCCCTTCATTTACTCTATTTAAGCATTATTCTCAAGATATCTTAGTGAAATTGGGTCGCCCTCGCTGAGCAAAAGAACCTGAAAAACAATATTTAAAATGAACAGGCAGCCTTCAGTTTCTCCTCGGAACAGATGTGTGTTCCCTTCCACACTTTCCAGCACCGAGTGGTCCTCAGGTAGTCTAGAAGCCATAAAGCAAGAGCACATGGATGCTGCAAGGGAGAATTATCATCTATCTTCTATCTGTCTGTCCGTCCCGTCTATTATCTATCTATCTATCTAATCTATCTATCTATCTATCTATCATCTATATATTTACCTATTTATCATCTATCTATATATTATCTATCATCTATGATCTATCATCTATCTGTACATCTATCTATCTATTTATCATCTATCATCTATCTCTGTTTTTTTTTTTTTTTTTTGTTTTTCGAGACAGGGTTTCTCTGTGTAGCCAGACTGTCCTGGAACTCACTCTGTAGACAGGCTGGCCTTGAACTCAGAAATCGCCTGCCTCTGCCTCCCAAGCTGGATTAAAGGCGGCACCACCACGCCGGCCATCTATCTCTTTTATCCATCTATCATCTCTCTCTCCATCCATCACCTATCTGTCTATCTCTCTTCTAAGACTCCCATTCTTATCAGCATTTGCTGTACGGACAGGTTTTAGTACAGTTGTGCAATTAAGTGTAGCAGCACTTTGGACTCCTACCTGCAGGCACATTGAATGTAGTATGTTTCACGGACTGGAAGGAAATTCGTATTTTTGAATTTAAATTTGCCACTGACAAGTTAATCTGAATAGTTCTGTTAAGCATTTATATGGAAGAAGGACAAGTAAACCTCAGACTGTTTGTTATTGCTTTCTGACATTTGGTAGCATTTTACATAGTCTTCAGAATTCCCTGGATTAGGTAGAAAAACCTTCGAATAAAGTTTTTTTTTTTTACAATAGAAACTTTCCAGCAGTCAAAATTCAGAGCGTTAAAACCATGTGCAAACAAACTGTTCTGGAAATGTTTCACTGTGAACAAAGCACAGAACCACAGACACAGGATAAGAATGGCACTCAGCTCTGCCAAGAGGGGACAAACACAAAGGGCACAGTCACCAGCCTCAGTTCCTTGTTTAGACAGGAGACAAGAAACAACATTGCCCACAGACCGTGCACAGCTCTGAGGCCGCTTAGAGTCTTGAATCTCATGTCTAATGAACAAGAAGGTAAGTACAGTACACTTAGTACTGTACATACATGTATACAACACACACATTACTGTACACAAATGTATACATACAATACACACATATCACTGTGCATACATGTACACATACATGCACACACATCACTGCACATACACATCACAATGCACATATGTACACATTACTGTGCATAAATTCATTCTACATCTATGCACACACATGTACACACATACATATATTACACATACATATTACTGTACACACATGCATACACACATGCACACATACATACTTATTACTGTTCACACATACATAACACATACATGCCCACATACACATTACTATACATACATGCATACATGTTACTGTACATGCATGCATACATACATAATAGATACATACTTGTTACTATACAGAGTACAGTAACATGGACTGGCACTGTGCTAGCCACAGCTGTACTATGAAGATGTCTGCTTTGCATAAATCTGATTCCTGGCTCAGGAGACTTCCCCTCTCCGCTTCCTCCTTCTTTCTCCTCCCTCTTCTCCATTATCCTCCCTTCTGTCATCCTTCCCAGGTCCCCTCTCCTCTTCCTCCCCTTTCCTCTGCCTCCTCCTCTCCTTTCTCTTCCTTTTCTTTTTCCTCCTTTCCATCTCTTCACCCTCACCCCCATTTGCTGTTCTATCTCCATCATCCCAGCCCCCATGGTCTCCTTTGTCACACTCTGACCACTTGGGCTGCTGTCAGAAGCTCTTCCAGTGATTTCAAGTGTTAGGTGGGGTTTTGTTACAGGGTTAGAGACTGAAGTGTCATCTTGGGTGTGGGGTCAGCTGTGCCTCTCTGGGCTTCCAAGCAGGAATGGCTGATGGTCACTCATGGCAAGAGATGCAGTGTCCTTGGCAGAGCAGGCTGTGGGGAAGATGGCCGTCCCCTGTGTGGCTTGTGACAGCCCCCTCTGTTCTTTTAGCAGCTGGTCCTGGTGTTTCAGGGCACCTACCCTACATATTCCTTGTGTGGCTCTCCTGCCTGTTCCTGAGTGGGCTTCTTGGGTTTTCATCTCTTTCCATGGGCTATTTTGGTTTGTGAATAGCAATGTAGGCATGGATGTATGATATGTAAATATGTATATGTATATGTATATGTATATGAATGTGTGTATGTGTGCATAATTTCTTGTGGGTGGGGTTAGGGCTGGCACTTTGCTGTCTTGGTGACCTGTAAATGGTTTCCTACAGGCTGGTGGAGTGACGTCAGCATGTGAGGAAATGGCATGTGTGTCCTGTTTTCTGCATTTTTCACCCATGTTCTTTGCTCCCTCCTGTGCTTGGTGATTTCCGATGACTTATTCATCACTAATCTTACTTAGGGCCATTCTCGGTCCGAACTGAGGACAATTCCACCCAGAGATGACTGATCTTACCCTTTGCTAGTGGCTGATGGAAGCACATGTGGTCTTGTAGACCCACAGATGGGCTTGCTGTCACTGCTGAGTGGACAGTCATGAGAACAGCCTTTGGGTCTTGGTAAATCATCCACTAAGTTTAGGAAGTTCTCCAACATGTCATTCTAATTGATCTTTTCCACCATTGCCTTAATGCTGACACATTCTTGCTTTCTTGGAATAAGAACTATTTGATGATAATGTGGAATTAAAAAAAAAAACAAAACAACCTAAACATGTATCAGTGTTTTTGTGTCTGCATGTTGAGAGTGCTGTGCATCATGTGAGTGCAGTGCCCACAGTGGCCAGAAGAGGGCATCAGATCCCCTGGAACTGGAGTTGCAAGTAGTTGTGAGTCAAGGATATGGGTGCTGGGAACCAAACCTGGTTCATCTGGAAGAGCAGTCAGTGATCTTAATGACTGAGGCACCTCTCCTGACCTAGTAGTGTGGACTTTTTAAGTGCATATTTAAGTAAAAAAAATTTTTTTTCCATCTAAAGAAATGGAAACACTTAATCCTGTTTTTCAATGACCAAAGGAAGTTTTACTGTTAGGGATGTGTTGGCATGAGAGCTCAGTGGATCGAACTTCCAAGGTTTTCTTGGTCTGGAATACTTTGATTAAGAAATATTATCTGTGAGTAGATAAATGCTCAGTAGTTAAGAGTACTTGCTGCTCTTGGAGCAGACCTGGGTTTGATTCTCAACACCCACATGGTGGCTTACAGCCATCCGTAACTCCAGTTTTAGAGGATCTGACACCCTCTTCTGGCCTCTGTGGGTACTGCACACATGTGGTGTATATACATTTATGCAGGCAAAACACTCATACACACAAAGAAAACAGAAAGAAATATGGTTTATAGAAGCACCTAGGCTCAGGGAACTTACAGGGCTTTGCTCTCCTTTTGGCATTTTAAATATTAAAAGTAATTTGGAGTTTTGCTTCTGTAATCCCCAAACCAGGTAATTCTGGACAATTTTCTAACACTGAAGAAGAGAAAATCCACTTCAAGGTATTGGGAGACTTAAAGAGACAAGAGGAAACGTGGACATGAGGTTTGGGGGCCTGAGAAGCATGTTGGGTGCCTTTTTCCCAGAGAATGTTAATCCCGTGGTGAATACTCTGAGGCCCAGTGATGCTGTTTACGAGGTGCTATGTCTTTTATAGTCTGTTTTTTAAAAAAAAAATAGTTTAATTTCTTTTAAATTTTTCTTGGAAGTTAGACATGTATTTATTTTACTTTTCCTGTGTATGTGTAGGTCAGAGGTCAACTTTGTTATTTCCCCAGTTGCTTTCCATTTTATTTTTTTGAGACCCCCGCCCCCATGAACCTGGAGCTTGCTGTTTCTGCTAGCCCGGCTGGCCCACTAGCTCCAGGATCCTCCTGTCTCCATCTTTACAGCGCTGGGTTGCAGGCATGTGTTGCCATGCTCGTGTTTCCATACTCAGTCCTCGTGCTTTCCTCCCGCTTGCCTCGTCAGCACTTCCCCCACCCCCTTCCTGGTTTTGGTTTTTCTAGAGTTTCCTAGTGATACATGTTAAATAACCATTAGCACCAGGCTGTGAAGGTGCGTCAGAGCATTTCTCTATTAAATGGGAAAATTTGGAACGTTGACAGACGGAGGAAAACCTACAGAGAGACACTGAGGTGAGAAAGCCTGGTGGTCAGGGCCTTCCATCCTTGTGCTACAAGCTGATGGTGTGAACAAGCGGCCTTACAGGTGTGTTGAGCCCCAGCCTGGCTGCCATCTTGATTTCACACTCCTGACTCCAGAGCTGTTGTTATAAACCTCTGACTTGTGGGTCTTCTCTTTGCTATGGCAAGCAGAGAGAATAATTCCACCCAGAAAGTAAGTGGGGTGCAGTTAGGATCCTTGCTTGTTTATTTGAGACCGTGCCTCTCTCTATAACCCCACATGTCCTGGATCTCACTATTTAGACCAGGCGGTGGGCCATGAACTCCGAGAGATCCACCTGCCTCTGCCTCCCAAGGGCTGGGATTAAAGGTGTGCACCACCAGGCCAGCTAGGACTCCTGTTTCAGTGTGGAGTAAACTCCAGGACTCAGGAGTGAGGATAGTGTGTAGGGACACAGAGTACAACTGACGGATGCTGAAGAATGTGACTAATGGCCATTCTCATGAATACGTCTTTCCCAGGGTTGTGGACACTGTCCAGGCAGGAGGAGAAACAGGAGTCATTTCTTTAGCACCCAGTGCCCAAGTCAGGTTGTTAAAGGCTCACCCCATGGGTATCACTCCCCTTGTGTGTCACGAGGATAATGCAGATCCTGAACTTTTCGTTACTCCTTGGTAATGGGAATCCTGGGGTAAGGGGGAAGTGGAGTCAGGCAGGCCTGAGGTGAGGTGAGTCACACGGGAGTGGTCAGGTGATGCCTATATGGAAGTTGTAACAGATGAAGTGAATGGGTGGCTGCTTCAGACCAAATCTTGTGTTTCTCCAAGGTCCATACATTGAAGTCTTATCTTAACCTAGGATGGAAGGTATCGAGGCCTGGATGAAGTTGAGTGGGTGGAGCCCGTCCTGTGGTCAGTCTTCCAGGATGTCCTGAGACTGAGACTAAATCCCCCCTCTCTGTGTCATGGAGGGTGCAGCAAGAAGCTATCCCCTTCCAGTAGATGAGCAGCCTGGCACCTTGACCTGCGACTCTTCAAGCCTTGGAATGGAGAGAAATTAGCCTCAGTCTCAGCACCCAGCAGCTGAGCTGCGGAAGACCCTGACAAAGGCCGGAAGGCAGAGAGACCAAGTCTGTGGTGCTGAGCCTCACAGATGTGAGGTTCTATCTCATCTCTTCTCGTGGGTTTCTGCCCAAATCCTCAGTCTTGCTTATGATCTCTACAAAAGGTGCATATATATTTATTTGAGATTTATAAACGATAATTTAAATATCCAAGTGGCTGTAGGATTTCTACTAGTTTGTCTATCTATCTACATGTTCTGTCTTTCCTCTTTGGATGGCTTCTGTCTGACGTACCTTGTATTTAGTGTAGAAACCAAGATGTAGGAGGAAGTCTTCCCTTAGCTATGAGTCACATTCACCCTTCTGGCCACCAGGAGGCGCTAGAGCTCCATCATCGCCGAGGTTCCACTGCGGCAAAAACAGGATTCAAAGGAGAATTTTCTTCCCCCATTTAACTAAACCCGTGACAAGCTTCTGCGGCACACCTACACCAACATCCCGGGTGCCCACCAAGCTACCCTCCTGCCCTTATGCGTAGAGCTGTTTTAAGTAGAAATAAAGTCAGAGCCATAGAAAAATATCATTCAAAATTACGTAAGGGTATATTCAGATACAAAAATAGAATCCGGTGTGAGAAGAACCACACGTAAAAAATATCAAATGTCATTCTCCAGGCAAAAGGGTGAATCTGGATGAAGGTGAGGGATGCAGGAGGGATAAACAGAATGGCGGGGATGATGACAGTGACTGTGTGTGTGAGTGAACATTCACATCAGCCACAATGTCTTGGGTTAAGAATATGTAGAGAAAGCTGGGGAAAGTCTTAGCTGATTAAATGCTTGCTGTGTAAACATGAGGGCCTGAGTTTGGATCTAAGGACCTGTTTAAAACTCTGAGTGTCTGCCTGGGGCTGGGGAAAGAACTCCCACAGGTTAAGAGCCTGTGGGCTCAGCCAGGACTGAAAATAGAGCCTATTCCAATAGCCATCCTGGAACCTCTGGGAGGTTTGTCCAGGCAGTGGGCACAGCAGGCTTGATTCTCTCCTCTCTCTCTCTCTCTCTCTCTCTCTCTCTCTCTCTCTCGTGTGTGTTTGTTGTGTGTGGTGTGTGTGTCGTGTGTGTGTGTGTGTTGTGTGTGTGTTTGTTCTAGATTGAGCTACGCCCTCGAGGAAGACCCAAAGGATTTCTCTTCGTTTTAAATGCTATGTATCTGTGTCTGTGCAAGTGAAGGCAGTGCCCACAGAGGTCAGAAAGGGCGTCGGATCCTCTGGAGTTGGACTTACAGGCAGTTGTGAACGCTTGGCATGGATGCTGGGAACTAAACTCAGATCCTACAGAAGAACAACAAGCTCTCTTAGCTACCGAACCCTCTCTCTAGCCTCTCAATATTTACAGAACCTTGGAGAGAACAGTTTCAGATGATAGGAATTCCAGAGCGCCCGGTGCCCACCTGTGGTAGCCTCCAGAAAGGCTGTTGATGCAAATTTACCATACGTGTAAGCAGGGAGATAAACACAGCCTATCACCAAGAGGCACATTAATTCATTGGAACCAACCAGAAGTGACTAGAAGCTAGCAGGAGCCTGCAGCCATCTTTAGAGCCGTGTTAGATAAAGATCAGAGGGTCAGGGAGAAACACAGACGTTTGGAGTGACGTCATACATATGCGTGAGATGAAGCCCATTGAATGGGCATTAGCAGAAGTTTAGATAGAAAAATCAGATTAAGGGACAATGAACAGAGGACCGTGACCAGACCATGACGCAGGAAGTGCCCTGACCTACAGGAAGTGCTGGGAATCTGTCTCCCTCTCTGTACAGCGACTGCATGGGCAGAATCTATTGGGGTGCTCCTGTTTTGGTGCTCTGGAGTCAGGTTGAAGCCTTGCAGCTTCCAGAAGAAGCTTAGATGGCAAAGAGAAATCTCAGTTTTATTCAGTTGCAGCTCTCAGCGGGGTGTGCAGCGCCTGAGGTGCTCCTATTGGCAGGCCGCTGCTCCCAAATGTCGGGAGTAGCTCTGAACGTTGACCCTCGAAGAACGTCGAATGCCATAGCTTGCAGGAGTGAGAGGGAGGACCTGAAACACCTTCCCTCCAAATATCAAGAGATGTGCTCTGAATCACAGTGCCGCTCCGGATTTCAAGGATGGTAAGCGGTGGGGGCCACCTTCTGCCCATGCCTGCCTTGAGGAAATCTCTTTGTCTCCACTGAGGTGACTGAGCCAGACATTCAAGATTAAGGGATTCAAAAGTGACTCCGTGGGTGGAGAAAGCGATAAAGAGGGTCCAGCCCAGTCCAGAAAGACCTGAGGAAATTCTGGGTTTATGCCCCAGGCTGGTCTTTGACACAGGAACAGCCCATAGTATCTAAAAAAACCAAACAATTGAAAAAAAAAATCTTCCAGCCAGGCAGTGGTGGCGCAGGCCTTTAATCCCAGCACTTGGGAGGCAGAGGCAGGCGGATTTCTGAGTTCGAGGCCAGCCTGGTCTACAGAGTGAGTTCCAGGACAGCCAGGGCTATACAGAGAAACCCTGTCTCGAGAAAAAAAAAATCTTCCGTTTAAAAAACAAAACAAATACCAAAAATAGAGCGAAAAACAATGGCAACAATACAGTCCGCTGTGCTGGAGAAGAGGCTCAAATAGGTATGAAAATATGACTCTTTTCAGAGCTACTCTGGATCAGTAAGTGCTCTCGGGAAAGGATCTGGTGACAGACCAACTACATAAGGACTTTAAAACGGCAGAAAATACTCTCTGGCTACTAAAGGAGATGTGAAAAAGTCAAGGAAAGGGTGAGTGAACAAAACTGTAAAGAATAAAATAAGACCTAAAAAGGAAACTAAACGAGAAATTTTTGACCTGAAAAAACTTAATCTTTAAATAAAAATTCATAATTTACAAAGTGTGATTTTATGATCTTTATAATGGACAGAGATGACACGGAACTATAAAGGAGCAGAGGTTTGGGGACTGGAGAGATGGCTCAGGGGCTAAGAGCGATTGTTGCTCATGCAGAGGACTGAGCACCCAAATGGCTAACAGCCATCCATAACTCCAGTTCCTGTGTGTGTGTGTGTGTGTGTGTGTGTGTGTGTGTGTGTATCTCCCTCTTCTGGCCCCTGAAGACAGTGCAATCAGGTGGTGCACATACATACATGCAGGTATACATACATTAATACAGATAAAATACAAGCATTTGGGCAGGGTGTTGAGATAGGGTTTCTCTATGTAGCCTTGACTATCCTAGAACTCACTCTGTAGACCAGGCTGGCCTCGAACTTAAAGAGATCATCTTTCCTCTGTCTCCCAAGTGCTGGGATTAAAGGTGTGCGACACCATTGCTCTGCCAAAATATATAAATCCTAACAATAGGATTGGAGGTTTTGTAAGTTCTTAAAGTTAACCTGGAATAAATTCAAGTCAGATGATATAACTTTAGGGTGTTAATCATAGTCCCCATGGTAACCACTAAGAAGCCAGCCAAAGTGTACACACAAAATGAAATGAGAGTTTAAATGTCTCATTATGAATAGAACAGAACAGAACAGAAGTCAGTGGCACAGTAAGGGACAGAGAAGCAGGAAGGCACACATAGAAAAAGAATAGCAAAGCAACAGGAGGAAAGTTCTCTTCCCTCCCTAGTTACTTTAAATATAAATGAGCTAAACTCCCCAGTGGAAAGACAGAGATTGGACTTAATAAGGAAAACCCCAAACTAAACAATCATGATCCACATGGAATCCAAAGATGATAGTTTTTTCTTTCAGCATTTGAAAGCCGTGTGACTTCCTTGTAGCCCCCTCCTGCAGCCCCTCCTGTAAGCCCCTCCAAATCATTGCTCAGGCCTTCCAGATCTCTTCTTTGCCTTTAGTTTTCTAAAATTTGACGGTGATGTGTCTTGGTGTTAATTTTTTCACGTTGCTTATTTTTTTGGAGTTTGCTCAGCTTCTTGACTTTGTAGACTTAGTGTTTTGCCAAACTTGAGAAAACCTGTGTCATTTCTTCAAACACCTTTTTTCAGCATCACTGTCCCCTGTGTTTTTTTTTTTTTTTTTTTTTTGGTTTTTCGAGACAGGGTTTCTCTGTGTACTCCTGGCTATCCTAGAACTCACTCTGTAGACCAGGCTGGCCTTGAACTCAGAAATCCACCTGCCTCTGCCTCCCAAGTGCTGGGATCAAAAGCGTGCGCCACCACCGCCCGGCTGTTTTTTTTTTTTTTTTTTTTTTTTTTGTTGTGTGTGTTGTGTGTGTGTGTGATGTGTGTGTGTGTGTGTGTAAATTTGAAGACCTGAACCTTAGGTCTTCTGGTGTCATCTAACAACGAGCTTCCACAGTTCCATCAGTTGTCTTCTGTTTCCATCTCTTCAGATTCATTGGCTGCCATGTCTTCTAATCAAGTTCTCTGACTCTTTGTCTCGTCATTCAGTGGCCAATCCTGTTTTCAGTGAGTTTTAAAATTTTGGCTGTCACTCCTGTTAGCCCTAATCTTCCCATTTGTTTCTTTTTATGTTCTTAATAAAGATTTTTCTGTGTTTTCATTGATTTCAGACGTGTCTGTAACTGTTCTCTGGGTGGAATTGCTTCAAATCCCTTTTATAGAATTCCGACATGTGAAGCATTTCAGCGTTAGCCTTTTTATTTCAATACCCAAGATGTAAGAGCCTAGATGCAAAATCCTCAATGAAATACGAGCAAACTGAATTAAATGACACATCAAAGATATGATAATACTATGCCCAAATGGGGCTTGCTTCTGATAGTCAAGGTTGCTTTATGTATGCAAAATAATAAGTGTGAAGCAATTGTTAATTGAATACAAGATTAAAATGACATGAATTATCTCAGTACATAAAGAAAAAAGCATTTGGAAAAGTTTAATATCTTTCCGTGACCAAAAAAAAAAAAAAAAAAATGTTTTGTTGGCACAAAAGCTACAGCTCTGACATTAAAAGGGGACAAGAGGAAATTTATTCTGAAGCTGAATATGAGTGTTCATGGATTGTGTGGTGGTTTTAATGAGTTTGGCTTCATAGACTCATACATTTGAATGCTGGTCCTCAATTGGTGGAACTGTTTCGGAAGGATTAGGAGGCGTGGCCTTGTTGGAGGAGGCGTGTCACTGGGAAGGATTAGGAGGTGTGGCTTTGTTGGAGGAGGCGTGTCACTGGGAAGGATTAGGAGGCATGGCCTTGTTGGAGGAGGTGCTTGGAAGTTTCAAAGTGCCTCCCATTCCAAGTTAGCTCTTTCTGCCTCCATCTTTTGTATCAAGATGCAGGTCTTCAGCTGCTGCTCCAGTGTGTGCCTGCCTGCCACTATGCTTCTTGCTGTGACGATCAAGGACTCTAACCCTCTGAAACTATGAATCTACCAATTAAATGCCTTCTTTTTTAAGTGGCCTTGGGCATGTGTCTCTTTGCAATAGAGAAGAGTAACTAAGATATTAGGAACATAGATTCAGTTGATCCCAATCTCCGTGTTCCAATGTGGTAACAGTTTGATGAAGGTTCTATAGTAACGGAACAAAGAAAAGTCATAGACCAAGGTGCTTCTTAAATGAGTTGATGGAAACATTAAGTAGGTGTGTTACCGTGTCTTCTTTAGGCCTCAGATGCTATCTGATGGCATGCTCAGTCTTTTGGTTAGTGCAAATTAGAAGTTGTTTAGTTGATGAATTCCAAAGGTGATTTCTTAGTCACAGAATGTTAAGTCAGACACAGATCTCCTCAAGAGTGTCTAATAAGGGGGCTAAGGATAACCCAAGGTAAATCGTAATTAAGTTCTAGACTTGCAACATTCCAACCCCTTCACAGTCATGGATATCCTAATCAGCTAGTTAGAAGTTCAGTTGAAGGTGTAATTTCTCTTCTCCTCTTTCTCCTCTTCCTCCTCCTTCTTTTCCTTTCTTTTCCCTTTTTATTTTTCTTTTGAGACAGATTTTCTCACTGTAGTCCTGGCTGATTTGGGACACACTGTGTAGACCAGACTGGACTTGAACTCAGCTGCCTCTGCTTGCTGAGCGCTGGGCTTAGGGAGTGTGTCACCATGCAGGACTCTGAAGGTATAATCTCATTCTGGGAACTTTCCTTCATACTTTCTATCATGTGATGACAGGTCATTTACTAAAAGCCCAGGACTAATAGATTATCAGTACATTTGGGTTCCACTGGGGTGTGGCACAAAACAAGGTTGTTATTACTGTCTCATCCATTTTCTTTCTTTTTTTAAAAAAAATATTATTAATTTTTATTTATACCATTACAATGTAGCTGTCTTCAGACACACACCAGAAGCGGGCATCAGACCCCATTGCAGATGGTTGTGAGCCACCATGTGGTTGTTGGGAATTGAACTCAGGACCTCTGGAAGTGCAGTCAGTGCTCTTAGCCACTGAGCTATCTCTCCAGCCCCTGTTTCATCCATTTTCATACTACTGGAAGTCCTAGCAAGAGCAACCAGATAGGAAGAAGAAAAGCACTCCACACCCCAAAAGAAGAATGAAAACGACCCATTTGTGGATGATCTCACCCTAATATAGCCACAAGGCTGGCAAAACACTGTTAGAGCTCATTACATGAACTCAATAAAATTGCAGGATGCAAAGTCAGCTGGGAAAACCGTGACATCCCTTTGTGCTGATTACAACCACTCAAATAGAAATTAGTAAAGAGATGACATTAACAATCACATCAAAACATCGGAATATCCAGGGAAGCAAATGTTCTTCACGTCATTTTTTTCTTTTTTCTTTTGTCTGAGACAGGGTTTGTCTGTATAGCCCCGACTGTCCTGGAACTCACTCTGTAGACCAGGCTGGCCTCGAACTCAGAAATCCGCCTGCCTCTGCCTCTGCCTCCCAAGTGCTAGGATTAAAGTCGTGCGCCACCACTGCCCGGCTACATCATTGTTAAACACCAGCAGGAGAGAACAGAGGAGGGAGGTAGCCTGTGTTCATAGACTTGAAGAATCAATGCTAGCAAGAGCTAGAGGAAGTCCAAATGTGACTGGTAGGTTCTATGAAATCCATACCAAAATAGAAATTTTCTTACAGGAATAGAGAAAAAATATTAAATTTGTTATGGAACTACCAGAGATCACAAGTCGCCAAAACAACTCTGGGAAAGAAAAAAACATGCTGGGTGCTCATAGTTCTTGATTTAAAATTATTTTCCAGATTAAAAGTAATGAGACCAAGGCCAGCGGAGTGGGGCCGAAGCGAGCGGAGCTGGAGTGAAAGAGAGAAGAAAAGGAGGAAAAAATAGTAATGAGACCAGTATGGGTATGGGATCTGTGGTGGATTTAGCTTAACCCTTGTATTGTGTTAACTGGGTTTCCAAAATTGCACAAGAATCCTAATGCAAGACGCTGAGGGTCCCTGCCCCAGTTGGTTTTGATTGGTGAATAAAGTTGCGAGCAGCCAATGGCTGGATAGGGAGACAGAGGCAGGACCTTAGGATTGGCTGGGCAAGAGAGTGGAAACAGGAAGGAGTTTTTAGACGCGCAATGCTGGGAAAGGAATAGGGACCAGGCCCTAGAGCTGCAGAAGAGAGAACACAGTAATCATGTGAGAACCAGAGAAGAGCAGTCCTACGGGCCTCCCCAATTGAGTCTAGGGCAACAAGGATGGAATATAGATTTTAAGTAATAATTCAGTAATATCGGAAGGGAGGATGTGTTAGCCACATGGAGGTTTGGAAGTGCCCAGCCACTGAGCTGACTAAGGCATATTAAATATAAGGTTGCATGTACATCTTTTATTCGGGAACTCAGAATGTTGGGGCGGGTAGCGAGGAACGCACGTGCACAGCCACCGCCCGGAAGATTAAAAGTAGCATTTAATTGCCTACGGAAACAGGTATTGATGTCCGTTGACAGACGAGCAACCACAGTAGTTAATTCTCGGTAGCTTACGCAGTTATGAGGTAGATAGCAGAATAACGGGAGAGGGGCAGGAGAATTGGGGCATGGTTAGCCGAAGTAAAGTGTGCTTGAGGAAACTACATGAGAACCTATGGTTTTGCAACTCAAGTGAATGGAGAAAATAGATCACGTATATGAACCAACAGGGGAGGGACCAGAACCCTGAGAGGGAAAGGCTTAAGTGGGCACGAGGGTGGGCACAGGACAGGAAGTGGGTTAATTATAACTAAGAATACATGAGGAAGTTGTACGAACCTCCCTGGTTTGTAAGCTAACGAGAGCGTCTTTGAACAGGAGTTTCAACAGTGGTTCCCTGCATGGGTGAACAGTGCTGTTCTCAGAAGACATGGTTATTAACTGAAAGTCTCAGTGCCAAGCTCAACGTATCTCCTAGTAAGTTCATCAGAGAGGCCCCAGAGGTCCCCAAGATAATACAAGTGTCGCCATTGCTCTTGGCTGCCCACAATAACTAGATGACAAGAACCTCTTGCAAAAGACATCAATACTTCTTCAGATGCAGGACAGAGAAATCCGTCTTAACTGACGAGGAAACTCTGCCGGCTGGTTTTCATACTGCCGGAGGTGCTATGGAGACTGCCGAGGGAGAAGACACATATTCGGTCTCACCTAGTGCCGCACCCTGCATGCTACCATACCAACCAGCCAGCGAAGATGAACCATGGTGGTGAGACTGTGCCTGGGGACAACCGCCGCCTTCTTCATGCCTGGTACTGCAAGCGTGGTCAGAACTCATGGCTAGGTAAGCCATTGGCCCTAGGAGAGAACATGCTGACGTTTTCCCAGATGGTCATGTTGTCAAACTGATTTCTAAATATTTGTTTGTACCTGTAGATTTGTGCTGCCTTCAACTATAGTCAGTGATGTTTCTTATTAAAAAAGGGGGTGGTGAAGGCTGAGTATTAGTTTTTTTTTTTTTTTTTTTTTTTTTATTGTAAAAGCGTCAACTTTTGCCTAATAGTTTCCCCACATTGGCTAAGGTAATTGTCTTTCTACAATTGTGTGTTGTGTTCATTTCCATATGTTGAGCTATCTTTGTGTTACTTGGGCCTTATTGATACCCGCTCTCTTTGGTTTATCTCTGCTTTAGTCTTTTGTTGTTTTCTTCCTTCAGATAGTTTGGAGTTTGTTCTTTTTCTAGTTCCTTAAATTCTAAAGTTAGAGCTTTGGAATATCCCTTGTTTTCTGATGTGCATATCACTAGGTATAAATGTCCTTAATCCAGCCATGGTGACACACATCTGTAATCCCAGTTGGGAGGTTAGGGCAGGAAGTCCAGGGGTTCAAGGCCAGCCTAGGCTACATGAGACCCTGTGGCAAACCAAACCAAACTTCTGTCTGGTGCTCCTTGCTCCATCCTGAAGTCTTGATAGACTATGGGATTTTTTTCTTTTTATTTCTTTCCAAGTATTTTACAGTTCCTCTTATGATTATCAACAGACTTTTTAAATAAAATTCAGAATCAATTTTTTTCCTATCCCTGCAAAAATAATACATTGAAACTGTCCTTGGGTTAATTATTATTATTATTTTTATGTAGTTACATTATCAAACTGTCTTTTAATGTTTCTATTCAATTGTAAGGGTTCTCCGGAAATCTTGCTGATTTCATAAAAAATTTATTTTTTTATTTTTACTTTTTTGAGACAGCATTTCTCTGTGTAGCCCTGGCCGTCCTGGAACTCACTCTGTAGACCAGGCTGGCTTTTAACTCAGAGATCCACCTGCCTCTGCCTCTGGAGTGCTGAGATTAAAGGCGCACGCCACCACCGATTTGCTTGCTTTACTTTTAT
This sequence comes from Mastomys natalensis, assembly GCA_021653895.1. NCBI lineage: Eukaryota > Metazoa > Chordata > Mammalia > Rodentia > Muridae > Mastomys > Mastomys natalensis. The sequence goes on from JAJTUV010000094.1 coordinate 677,450, forward strand.
TTTATTAATATAGCAGCATGTTAACAGGGTTCAAGAACTGAAAATATGCCACTGTCTCATCGTTCTTCTTTATTGTGGTGGAATCAGGGCAATTAAAAATATTCGAGTGTGTGCCACTCAGAAGGCAGAGGCAGGCGGATCTCTGAGTTTCAGGCCAGCCTGGTCTACAGAGTGAGTTCCAGGACAGCCAAGGCCACACCGAGAGACCTTGTCTTGAAATACTCCTTCCTATCAGAAAATTCAAGGGTTTGGCCTTCATAATTATTTTAGTTGTTTTCTGTTTTATTTGCTATCTTGAGTTCTTTCTATCTTCCTTCTTTTGTGCGGGTGGAATTGGACTGTTTAAGCTTATCTTTGCTGGGGTCAGTTTTGGTAACTTGTACTTTCCCAAGAAACAGATTATTTCTTTTCTTTTTCAGCTCTCCTTTCTTTTTTATTTGGATATCCTTTATCCCCAAACGCCTCCAGTATTCTTTGCGCAGCGCCTAAAAGAAGCATCCAATAATGGATGTTAGGCTAGGGAATTTTATAATTTTTTTATTGGATATTTTCTTTTATTTACATTTCATATGTTATCGCCTTTCCCGGTCCCCACCCCACCCCGGAAACCCTCTATTCCATCCCCCCTTCCCCTGATTCTATGACGGTGTTCCCCCCCACCCACGCCCACCTCCCCGCCCCAGACAGACTATTTCATCTCTATTTCCACACTCATTTGTAGAAAGTTGTGCGGCTCCTAGGATTCTGGAAACTTCCTCCAACGTACCTCCTCCTAGACTGTGCGTGTGCCCCACACGCTCTTGCTCTAACTGAGGGCTTCCCTTACTCTCCTCAGAGCGTTGGACTCTCGTGGCATTATTCAGCCCTGTGCATTTTCAGTTTTCCAACCTGGTAAAAATTTTTTTTTTTTCCGAGTTGAAGTGTGACGGCTCAAAGACAAAACATCCCTCCTCCAGGAGCACATGTTGAATGCCTGGCCCTGGGCTGGTGGTAGCTGCCATCTTCCGCTCCCACCTCCCGCAGGCTCCCCGGCCATGATACTCGGCTGCCATCAGGACCCCTGGGACGGGGTCAGAGTGTATTTTCCTCCTTTAGGGTGTCCTGTGGGTGTTTTGCCACGGTGACAAGAAAGTGACTAATACAAGATGCAGTTCACAGAACATACAATTAACCTTTTCACACAGTGGTATTTAGCGCATTCACAATGTTATGAAACCATCATTCTCTCTAGCTTAAAATTTTTTATCACTCCATAAAAATATCTCGTACACATTAAAAAAAATTATTTCTCATCCCTCATTATCCCGCCCTCAGGATCTGCCGAGCTGTTTTCTGCCTCTCGGGGTTCTGTTCTGTATAAGCGTAGAGAAGACTTGTGGACTCTGTGACCTTTTGTCTGTGCTTATTCTCTCTCAGAAAAATGGTTTACGGGACACCTAACTGTAGCAAGCTGGGTCGTTGGGAGTCACTCATGTGGCCCTTTTGGGTGATATACATTCATTTCTCTTGTGTAGATAGCTGGGTATAGAATAGCTGAGATTATGCTGTTCACTACGCTTAACCTTTGAGAAACTGCCCAACTGTCATTCTAAGACAATGACTGCGTTGTTTAATATTTGTATTCTTTGTTAATTTCTGCTTAAATATCTAATTGTTCCTTATTGTGACTTTTTCTTTGTGTTCTCGTTCATCTAGGTTTTTGTTTCTCGTGTTGAGGATTGAACCCAGGGAGGCGCTGTGCAACTGAGCCACATCCCCACAGCTATCTTTTATTTTCCTCTTTGAGTCTAAAGTTGTGATGTGTTTTTTTTTTTTTTTTTAAAGATTTATTTATTTTTCTTTTATGTGTATCGGTGTCTTGTCTGCCTGTCTGTCAGTGTGCCATGTGCTTGCAGTACCTCCAGGGGCCAGAAGAGGGTGCACACATGGTACAGGAGTACAGGATTGTGCGAGTCTCCGTGTGGGTGCTGGGAATAGAATGGGGTCCTCTGGAAGAGCAGCCAGTGCTCTTAATTTGCTGAGCCATCTATCCGGCCCGTAATGCTTGCTCTTTCTTGCCAATTTTATTGTTATAAGAAACGGATGGGGGTCAGCAGAGCCCACATCTGTGTGTTCCTGATGGTGTTTGCTAGGACCAATGGATCTTAAGGGCCCTGACACAATGTGGTGGCCATATTGGGAAATGGTGGAGAGTCGGTGCTGGGCCTGGTACAGGAAGAGCCTCCTGGTGGTGTGTCTCAGGCTGGTGTTCATCCTGGAGTCTACCTGCCTCAAGCCTTTTCTTTGTGACTCACCCCTGCCTCAAGCCTTTTCTCTGTTACTCACCCCTGCCTCAAGCCTTTTCATTGCGACTTACCACCATGGTATTCTTGGCCCTTGCATGGGGCCAAGTGACCAGGGACTGGACGGTAAGACACCGAGAGCAAGAACATTGTTTTTGTCCTTGAGTTGTGTCTGCCAGGGATTTGGTGACAGCGCTGTCAAGTTAACGAGCTTACCCTGTGTTCTCATTAATTTGTTGCCGTTGCTACGAGTATCTGAGCACGATTAATGTCTCTGACAGCTAGCCATTCCTGTCCCAAAGATGCTTACGCACAGCTATTATTTTTAAGAGGATTCTGCCATCTTATATTTCAATTTGTATTTTGCTCTCCCCTTGAGAGAATTTAAAACTTGGGACAGAGTAAATCTATCTCGTTGAGCTTCTAATGCCACATTGGAATGCATTACAATCAATGGAAGGTTATTTCTATAATTTCTAGTGTTTTAGAAAGCCGTGGGTGAGGGTTGCCACTCTGGTAGAGCACTTACCTAGAGTATGCCAGGCCCTGGGGTCAGTCCTCAGCACTTCGAACAACGAGTTATGACTTAAGGTGTGCTTCTTGTTTGCTGGAGAGTAATGCACACTTTTGTTTTTTTTATTATGACACTGTTTTTTTTTTTGGGGGGGGATTAAGTTTAGAGCGTTTGATGTGCCAAGCATGTAGACTATGCTGAGCCACTTCTCCAGTGATATAAAATTTCCTTCCAACTGTAAGATCTCCTTAATTGATCAGAATACTCATCCTCTGGCCTACCTTTCTTGTTCACTTGACCGAGCACAGTGGGTAAATGCATTTTGGCGGGCGTTTGTGTCCTGTAGCGGTCGCTTCATGAGATATTTCCCGAGTTGGCGTTCAGGCCTGTTAAATCTCCATTGACCTAATAACATCCCACCTTTCCCACTCTGGATGCTTTTGGCCTAAGTTCCCCCTTGTCTGATAGTGAAATCAAATCCATTTGCCTGCCTTTTCCGTCCTTCTAAATGGTGCTATTTAGAGAGGTGGCTTGCTCTCTGAGCCAATTTGCAGATCTTTCCCTTCCAACTTGCACTTTAAGCCTATTCACAAGCAGTGCCCCGGCTGAGCGCTCTCTCCTCCCTGCGAGGCTGTTAGACAGACCACTCGCTGGACCTACAATACTGCAGGATGAATTTTTTTTTTCTGTCTCTTTCTCCATCTGCTCTGTCTTCTTTCTTTTTAAAAAAGCTTTCTTTATATCTGTTTTGTCTCTTAAAACAAACAAACGAACCCAGCTTCTCTGCGATAGATCTCCGACCCTCGAATTTTAGACGACACAGTTCAGTGGTTTGTGATTGCTATGTTATTGATTTTTAAAACCTGGTAAAACTTACGTGATATAAAAATTTATCATTTTAGCCCACTTTTTGAGTTCCATTCAGTGACATGAGGGGCATCACAAGACTGTGTAACCATCTGCTATTGCCAAAATCTTTCGCTGCCAGGGACAAAAATTGTTCTTAGCACCCCTGTCCTGTCTCCCCATGGTAGCCTTCATTCTGCTTCCCAACTCTGTGAGGCTGCTAGCCCTGTCTTTCTCATGGAGGCGGGTTCCTGTGGCCATTTGTCCTTCCATATCTGCATTATTTCTCCAAGCACCATGTTTTCGAGACCCACCAGTACCAACGGCATGTTTTCGTTTTTTTTCCATTTCATTTACAATTTCACAAAGTTTGTGTTTTCATCTAACGCCTAATTAGCTCTGGTAACACAGAGCTAGCATTTGCACAGGTGAGGGATGCTCAGATATGGGCAATCTGAGATGGCGCCAACCAACCGATGCTTGGTTAGTCAGATTTAAGTGGCATTCTTTGTCTCCCACCTGTTATTTACGTGACAATCAGCGACTTCATTGTTTCCAGTCTCTTTCTCACGGTTCCTCCTACTTTGAGGTGCATTTATTCCGGTACTGTCTGAGCACTTAGCGTCGTTCCTTCTTCCATCCCGTTAGTCATGGATCTGTAATTAAGCATATTCAATGATCGCCACCAGCCTTCCTTCTAGTACATTCCTGGGGAAGGGCTTGTGAATATATTTCCTGGGTTCCTGCACATTTGAAAGTGCTTTTCACAGCCTATGTCGTTGAAGGACAGCCTAGCCTGACGGTCCTTGCAATTTCCAATTAAGTTCACTCAGGTGTCAAAGGTGTCAAGCTAAGTACACGGTTTTTTGAAGCTGACTGCAATGCACTAAGTGAGAGGATCATTTTCACATTTCCGTCCCCATTTCATCGCTTGGCTCTTGAACTCAACAAATCTCCTTTGGATGACCACTTTGGCAGGGTGCCTCGGGCACGCGGGGTGTCATTTTCCCACATCACGTTGAAGCAGACTGTACTGTCACAGTGTGGATTTTATGAGATGCACCCATGCGATCCTGTTATTAGATGGGGATGTCAGATTGGCATGCATGGATTCTACACCAGCAGCTGTGAATAATAACGCATATTTCATGCATCCCAGGGTTTTCTAGAACAGTCTTAATGGAAGAGAGCTGTTACATCTTCCGTTATTGAGTCACCTCTGCACAGGACACCATGGGGCCTCTGTCATCAGTTTATGCATCACCAAGTATTAAGTTACCAGTCTGATTGCTTCATTCCTGTGATTTGTTTTAGAATTGCCTTAAAGGGCAAGAAAAATGCTTCTTGCCCTTTCTTTTAGGGGTTCTGATCTCGGCTATTAATGGAACCCAATTAGAAATGTATTAATGCACAGATGTATCGATCTACAAATGAAAACTTCTGGTGGGGGGGGTGTTAATAAAGCCTCGGAGCGGCATCTTCTTTGTCATCTGACGTGTTGTCAATTCGTTTACTAATAATATTATCGGAAAATGTCACCTTTTCCATTTCCCTTGCTTCGTTAGTCTTAGACACACAGTGTTGACAGTTTCCAATCAGGCTGTTAAAATGAGCGATTCTGCAATTACTCGAGTCATTTCTGCTTTAGCTCGTAATTGCTGGACCTTGTAAGCAGCTCCTGGGCTCCATCGGGTACCGGGCGATCGATCTCAGCAAAGAACTTTGCCTCTTAATTCGTGCTTCAGGGTGCTTAGAAAAGGTCACAGAGCACACGTGGCTTGCTTGGCTCTGCGCTGGCACCGGGTGGCTGGCGCCCTTGCCTGCTTGGCTGACTCTGAATAAGGCTTGCAGGCTGTCTCGGGGAGGATTGTCGGGCCACACGAATCCCAACGTTGGACAATTCTCATTATGTCGCCTAATTAACGATTTAGACTTTTTGGGGAATTACTGCTTGTCTTACGACTCTGATAACTTTTCAGCTTTAATTAAAACGTTGTCAATTATAGAGGGAATAAAAATATCTGTAAAATTACATCCATTTAGACAAGAAATACTTAAGGAGACCTGAGGCTTTCGTAGCCTCTGGAAAAAATAACAATTTTTAAGAGTTTAGAAAAGTCTGGATTATCAAATGTATGAAAGTGTAAATCATTTTAAAAATCTTTAGCAAGATAGGATGTACGAAGCTGTTGATTAGCATTGTTGTCCTAGGAATTAAATATTTGAAAATTTCCCAAGATGTGACCATTACTTCAATCTACATGTGGATAATATACAATGTATTCTGAGGGGGAAAATAAAAGGCTTCTTGAGATTGTCATTTCCCAAAATACCTTTAATAGGTTATTTGTTTGAAGTATGTTAGATTTTTTTTTGTAGTAAAGTAAGTTTTCTTTTTTAGTTAATAAAACAAATCATTTTTAATTTCTAAGATTCATTATAAAATTTTATAAAGAATCTCACTTTGACTAATTGTAATATAAATGTAAAAATCTATATAAAGCTTGGAGCATTGTTCCGTTGGCAGAGTGCTTAGCCGGCATGCATGACGCCCTGGGCTCCATCCCTAGTGCCGCTTGGAGGGCCTGATGTGGTATACACTAAGGAGTTGGAGGCAGGAGAATCAAGAGTTCAGAGTCCTTCTTGGCTATATAGTGAGTTCAGGGCCAGCCTGGGCTATACAGGACCAGTCCCCACCCCAACACACACACACACACACACACACACACACACAACACACACACACACACGTCAAGCAGTGATAGTTAGGAAAAACTAACAAAATCAATTATTCTTTACTTGGAAGCCAATCCAGAGTTGCTCTCTGAAGACAGAATGGAAAGTTATGGAAGCCATAACCTGACCAGAAAGAGAAGGAAGAACTAAACTGGGCCCAGACCTCATCTGACTGAGCAGTAAGAAGCACCAGCCACTGCCTACAACTGTCAGAGGTGCCCAGTGGACAAGTTCCCCCTACTGTCTCAGAGAACGGAATAATAATGACCCTACTGAGGACAGGCTCCTGCATAAATAAGGAGGTCTTTTAGAGAGTGGCCCAGTCTGTAGCCTGGAGGCCGCCATCTTGGTTTCAGAACGCAGACAGAAACAATCTCAGAGTAGAGAGGTGGGGACTGTTTCCAGTTCCGATGACAAATACCTGAGACTATGTTATAAAGGACAGAGCGTGGTTCTGGAGGCTACAAGCCCAAGAACATGGTACCAGGATCTGGTGAGGATCACGGTTGAATCAAAACACAATGGGGGTCATTACACACCAAGCAGAGACAGCATGCCGCCCAGTGACCCTAGCTAGCCTGGGGCTTGCTATGTGCACTGGGATGACCTCAAACTGAGATCTGAATTCTGTGATTATAGCTGTGTGCCACCATGCCTGGAGCCATCAATGCCATCTTGTAGGCTCTATGTAGGTGATGCCATCTAGCTCTAACCACCTCCCAAAGGCTCCATGTTTGACACCATAAACGTATGACTTTCGGGGATGAAGTTTCCAACACTTGAGCTGTTAAAAATATTTATTTCATCAAGTCCTCTGTGTGTGTGTGTGTGTGTGTGTGTGTGTGTGTGTGTGTATAGGAACTTATTCAGTGCATATGCATGATCAAGTCAGGGCTACTGGCATTCTTCTTTTTTTTTTTTTTTAAGGATTTGTTTTATTTTTTTATTTTTTTTTTCTGGCATTTCTTTAACCTGTAATCCTTTTATGTAGTGGGAAACACACATCTGCTTTTCTATTTTGTGGTTTTGAACTTTGTTTGTACCCCCGGCCTCTCCCTCTCTCAGTCTTAGTCTTTACTCAGATCTTCTATACCACCAACAAATGACTGGCTTATTCTGCTTAACACAGTGACCTCTATTTCTTTCCATGTGGCCACAAAAGACAGGATTTCATCACCCCCCCTTTTAAAAAAAAAAAAAAAAAAGATTTGTTTATCTTATGTGTATGAGTACACTGTAGCTGTCTTCAGACACACCAGAAGAGGGCATCAGATCCCATTACAGATGGTTGTCAGCCACCATGTGGTTGCTAGGAATTGAACTCAGGACCTCTGGAAGAGCAAGCAGTGCTCTTAACTGCTGAGCCATCTCTCCAGCCCTAATTTCATTCCTTTTATGGCTGAGGAGTAGTCTCCTGTGTAGGTACACCATGTTTTCCTTGTCTGTGCACAGGTTACTTGGGGTGGGTACTTCTATCACACACATGGGAGTACAGTGTAGGTATCTTATTTTTCTAATACGTTATTTAATTGTTTTTAAAATTGAACATAATCACATTATTTCTAACCTTCCTCTTGCTCTTTCCAGTCCCTCCCATGTTCTCCTTTTCAAACTTATGGCCTCTTTTCCTTTAATTGTTATATTGTCATTCCTTCCCCCCTTTACACACACACACACACACACACACACACACACAGAGTGCCTACTCAATCCATTTAGTACTAGTGTATATATGATTTCAGGGGTAACTACTTAGTATTGAATAACCAATTGGGAAAGACTAATTCTCCCTCTGTCAGAACTTTTAGTTCTGTAGCTCTTTGTGTGTGCGTGTGGCGCTGTGAGATTTCTCCCTTCCATGTTAGCATGTCTATTGGTGCTGTACTTGTCCAGGGTAGCCATATTGTTGAGGTATCATGGGTAAACTTTCTTGTTATTTCTAGCAGACGCAGTTTGACAGCTGACTTTCTGGTCTTCTGGAAAATTGAATCTTTCTGTTCTCTCTTTTGTAAAGTTTCCCGAGCCTTAGGTGAAGGAGCTGTATTGTTGATGTACCAACCGGGGCAGTACCCTGCTGGCTTGTTCTCTGCATTTTGAGCAGCTGTGGTTTTCTGTAATGGTCTCTGTTGTACAGAGGAGTGTAGGTGTCTTTTTGGTGTTGCGAATTCATTTCCTTTGGGTTGCAGTTCTATGTATCATGCTTTGAATATCCATAATGGCTGTCGATTTATGATTCTGCCGACGGACAGGCACATGCACTTTTGGGACCAAGCTGTGGTGGGGGACACACTGATACCACTGCAGACAGGAATAGGGGGCAAGAGGCCAACCTTTGGGGTTAACAATGAGCTCTTGTGTCAACCCACCTTGGAACCTATACTGCTTCTGGGCTTCCTACTGTATGAAATGACAACCATAGGCACCTTGTGAGCTTGGATTAGCTTGGCTCCTGTTCTCTAGGGTGAGTCTCACAGGGGGGTGAGGGGTGGGGGGTGGGGTGGGTGGGTGATCCTCTCTGATCAGCTACTGCAGAGATGGGTGGACAAGGAGCTTAAGAAAGGATTGGGATCAAAGAAGTATGTGGAAAGAGGACTGGGGGTGAAGGGGCCTTGGGTTGGCATTCAGCAGCAGGCAGGGCAGGAAGTACTGTTTTCCCTGCTAGAGCCGGAGGGAAGCAGTCTTGCAGAGTTGTGGGTGACTCAGAGGGGAGGACAGTGTCGTGCGGGGGCGGAGGCAGAGTGACTGATCACATTCCCCGCAGACGGGCTTCATCTTCAGAACATTCGATCAGAGGTGAGTGATCGTGGGCGTTAAGTGCTCACCTTTAAAGGTCAACACGGCAGACAGCCGGCCTCGTGGCCCAGACGTGTGCCTTGGGTAACCGCAGTGGAATTCATTAACTTGTCACCACGGTCCTGGAGCTGTCAGATGGCCTTCCTTAGGAGGTGCTTTATCCCCAACCCCTCCCACGCTGGCCAGCCTGAAGCACCAAGTCACACGGCCCACAGAGCAGGCAGCTGAGGGAGGGCATCAGGCCCCCGCCTGATGCTATCATCTCCAATCTGAAACGTAGGGCAGGTGGCAAAAGAATGCAGAATACAGAAGTACTGGGCACTTCTGTGTGCTACACCCTGCCTGGAAGTACTTAATGCTTAGTCCTAGTCAAAAGAAGGGAGTCTTGGAAAATTGGGCATTACCCCAATGCCAGGCTCTTAAAGGTGCACTAAACAGTATTAACCCACCTGGGGTCATCATGCTGGGTCCTGGGATGGTCTCTGACTCCCACAGAGATGGCAGGTCATCGTGTGAAGTGTGGCCAGCGTGAAGCAGGCTACGTCATAACACAGCGTCAGGGGCTCAGAAGAGCCAAACCCCACTCTCCTCGGTTTTTCTTTCTCGGCTCTGTTTCCTGCACAATCCCTTCCCCAAATATTTATTGAGTGTCTACTAGGCCTAAGTACTGTTACCTCTCAGCTTAGGACAATCTCTGCCTTCTAGGGTACATAGTCCGAAGAGAGACAGGTGGGACATCATGCAGGGACACAGAGATGCCTGGATCAGGGACTGGGGAACATGAAGGGACAGTCAGGATGGGACAGAGATCTGACTGTAGAAGCAAGAGAAGTATCCTGCAGCTCTCTTGAGGACTGTCAGAATTCCAGAGATGACCAAGGGCCTGGGTCTGGGTAGGACTCACTTGTCGGGGTGTGGGGGTGGTGGTGTCTCTGCCTTCAGGGACCACACAGCCAGGCCACCTGAGAATCCCTGGTGTGCATCCATCCATGGGATGTCTCTGTTTGGAGTGGTGGGTGTTAGACTTTGGCGCAGCTTAGAACAGACAACACCAGAGCAAACGGTTCCATGGGGGAGGGGGTTTATTCAGGGGCAAAGGGCAAAGGTGGGGAGAGAAACGGGAGGAGATGGCGGAGAAAGGAGCAAGGTCAGGGCGGTGACATAGCCTTTTCCCAGGTAAAGGTGAGGTAGCCAGGTGGATTCTGGGAGTGTATGGCGGTTGCCTTGGCAACGATATGGGGTCGCCTAGATGTGACATCACTGGGTTCGGGCCTGATACCAACAGTGGGCCTGCCAGAAGGCATGGCCTCTGGGACTTTCTAGGGTGTTCCCTCCAGTCACTTCAGATTTAGCCCATCTATATCATCCCCTGGGACCAATTTTTCTTCCCAAGCATGGGGGCTCCACTTCCTGAAGGTCCTGGGTTGCTGGGGTCTGAGCAGGGTGGGGGCGGGTGCTTTCCTAGGACGGCTAGCATCTTCCACCTGGTTCTATACACTGTGGCTTTATGGGAAGATTCCAGCCCTTCTCAGCACACAGTGTAGACACAGAGTTTCAACCCAGCAGACTCTGATCACTGCCCCGCTTGAAGCCGTTCAGTGCCGTGCCTCCCAACGCTCTTAAGAAAATGATCAAAACCTTCAACAAGGCTCTGCTTAAAGTGTTCACACAGCATCGTCCCAACTGTAATGAATTAATCACTGTTCCCAACCGCAGCGGATTAATCGGGTGTGAGTGTTGGCTTAATCTCCTCTCCATTGGAGTCTGGCTGGCACTGTGGTATCCCCCGAGCAGTGCAGTGACATGTTTATACGTAGAAAATTAAGCAAATAATAAAAACAGCTGGCGCTGGGGTGTTATTATCTTTTGAGTCCACGGGCTGAACATTTTGCATCCATTAACTTCCTCAACCCTCAAACACCAAGGCAGCCGCTGCCGGCGTTGTACAGGTGAGAAATCAGAAGCAGAGAGGTCAGGTGACTTGTCCCAAGATGTACAGAAATGGATTGGATCCAAGAAGCCAGTCCCAGCAACATGTTCTGAAACAGAGATGCATTACCGATTCATTATGTGAGGCAAAAAAGAAAAAAACAATGCAGAGAACGTTTTTAAAGGTGAGAGAAGTTACTTGGAAACGAACACCATTAGCATTTTATGTATTTTTCCTCTGCTTGTCCCTCGGTATACATTAGGTACAGGCTTAGATGTCGCCGTGTTTTCTGGAACCTGATGGTATTCGGTGCACAGTGCTTTGGTGTCTGCTTTTAAAAAAATTTTTAATTTAATTTTATTTTGTGCACTTACCATTGCTTTCTTCTGACACACCAGAAGAGGGCATCAGACCCCATTACAGATGGTTGTGAGCCACTATGTGGTTGCTGGGAATTGAACTCAGGACCTATGGAAGAGCAGTCAGTGCTCTTAACTGCTGAGTCATCTCTCCAGCCCGGTGTCTGCTTTTTTTTTTTTTTTATTGACAGATTTCTGAGACACTTTCTCACAGTGCCTGATAAATTTATCTGAATTTTATGTGTGTGTGTTTGGCATTCATGTATGCACGTGTTTACCGTGTGTAAGCTGGAGGAGGTCAGAAGAAGACCGGATCCCTGGACCTGGAATTACACATGATTATAAGCTGTCATGTGGGTGCTGGGAATTGAACCTGGGTCCTCCGGAAGAGCAGCCGTATGCTTAACCACAGAGCTATCTCTCCATATTTATTCATATTCTAGGGCATGGCTGAAGTAGAGATTGCTCAGTTTAACCCCCTGTGGCCCTGTGAGTCTCTTTCTGCTTTGTCTATGTACGATATCAAATTATCAGGCTAGGAACTGTCTTTATTACCAACATTCCCAGAAGTAGTTCCTAGGTCAAAGGTTCATGCAGGATTTTTAAGACAGCCAACGGGGGGTAATAGCCTCTAGGAAGGGGAAAGGGAGATGTATTCTCAAGTGGTGGGATTCAACAGACCTACAACGGACACCCCTCATCTACCTAGGTGGGGTCCTTGGGAATGCTGTTATTTGGGGCATGAATTGAAAAATTAAAGAAACTTACCCTCATCCCTGGACCATAGGCTGCTGAGTTTCATATCCCCCAGGCCTGAGCTCTCTGAGGCTTAAGCAGCTGAGAGAAGCAGAGGGCTGCCCAGGGGCCCTGTGGGTCCGCAGGCTCCACCCGATCTGCTCCAAGGTAGCATCTACAAAGAGGATGTATGTTTTCAAAGCCAGACACTGGCCATTTCTTCAGCCTGGAAAATTCTGCAGCCACGGATGGGATTCTTTTAATTAATTAATTAGCATCCTAACCGCTGCCCTTCCCAGCCACCTCCTCACAGAGTTCCTCCCCCACCCCCTCCCCGTCTTCCCCCTGGGCATCCTTCCACCCTGGCGCATCAAGTTTTTGCAGGATTAGGTGCATCCTCCACTGATGGGATTCTTAAGAAAATCCCCAAATCCTCTTAAGATGATGAGAATGATGTTTATAAGGTTCCAGTTACCGGGAACAACTGAACAGCACGTCATGGGTCCCAGCACGCCCCCTGCTGTGGATCGGACCGGCACGCCCCCTGCTGGCAGGGGTGGAATGGACAAGGCTCGGTGTGAGCCATGAGTCACAGGGCTAAATGAAGAAGAGAAGTTTAAGCTTCTATCCTTCCAGCTATGCTTAGGTGAAGAGCTTGCCCAAGACCTTGGACCACAAAACTACAGGGTGGTGGTTCTGTCCTTTAAATCCTGTGTGCATTGTCCATCCCACTTCAGCCTCAGCCACAGCAACTACCCTCTTGGCCCCCCCCCCCTCTGTTATCAGCCCCTGTAGATCTGCAGAGGAACACAGGGTTGCTTCAGGAGCTGGCTGGTGACATCTGACAGGAAGAAGAAAGCCTTGAGTGCCTGGGTACAAAGCTTGCCTAGGTGGAAGGCTTACCTGGCCACACCTAATTCCCAGCTAATCCCAGCAGGAGGCCTGCCAAATGAGCATGTCAGCATCTGCATTGTGCCACAGAGGACCGAGGGTGTCAGAGAGGTGAAGCAACATGCTTAGAATCACTGAAGTAGGACCGGGGCAGAAAGGAAATCTGCCTAAACTCATCTCCTCATCCACCACCACACCCTGAGATCAGACAGGCTGGGGAAGGCCAGCGGCTCTGCCTAGGTCGTGCGCTCTGTCCTGAGGGGCTCCCTGGGGCTCAGGCTTTGAGGAGACTTCATCCTCAGTCAGGTGCAGACCTGTGGGCCTCACCCTCTAATTACCTGGACTGGCGAATAGGACCATCCTCTGGGAGACGTTTTCTGGTGGGACTTAGCTGGGAGTGAACCCATGGGTGCAGCTGCCATTTATTTGACCACCCACTGTGTGCCACGCACGTCTCAAACATAGCCTCTTTCAACATCCCAATATTTGGCAAAGTGCTCTGCATCTCTGCCTTCTGGCTTTGAGTGTGGAGAACCGCGGGATAATATACCTGATGTATTAGCAGCAGCAGCCAGGTCCTGCTAAGGTCAACCCACCCTGGGTTGTAACTGTCACTCAAGACCCCCAGTGCTTCTCAGTCTGGGGTTCCTATGACCAGCAATGGAGACGTATGTAGGGTAGGAAGTAGTGGATAAAAGTGGCCTGGCACATGGTTCCAGCTGTCCCCTGTCCTTCTACCCAGCAGAAAGAGCACGCAGAAGTGACAAGGTTGGCCTGCTCTCTCACCTCCGGATCCTCATGGAGGTGGGAGGAGGAAGGTGCTGCCTGCTGTGCTGTAGTTGCTTTGGGGGACTGAAGGTGGCGCTCACGGTACTGCAGGCTCCGGGAGCCTGACTGCTTCTGGCCTGGCAGTACTGGGGGATATTCAGTTTTGCAGCTGGACCTATGAAGATGTGAGCCTAGCCCAATGTCTCCAACACACAGGAGATTGGGGGTGGGGGGGGAGAAGGGGAGAGGCGGGAGGGTGTTCTGCACCTGCACAGAGCCTCTTTCCAGCCACTGACCCTGGACAGAGGGGTCAGAACTAGAGCACTTTTTAACCTGCTTGTTTCCTAATACAAAGTTACATTCAGTCTGAAGGCAGGGCGAACCATCGCAAGGTGCCATGCCGCAATAGCTATGGTTTAGACCAGGGCAACCACAGGACAGTGTTTCTGGTTTAGAAACATAAACGGTGCAAGCATGTGCAGTCTAAGGATGGCACACACCACTGTACAATGTCGTCTTTATAGTTATCCTGTTCTGCAGCGACCCACCAAGCACACAGCAGCCCGTCCCCCTCTCCGCCACCCCCAACCCCCAGCAGCACCTGGCTTCCAGCAACCTCTAGCCCCTGCAGACAAAACATCTCTCACCAATGTGTGGGCATCCTGCTGGGGGAGCTGCCGATCTTTGCCAGAGCCTGAAGACTGGCAGGGGGCTTAAATCCCTAATTCTCTCCCCACTCTCAGAATCTGGAATCTTGCTTTCATTGTTAACCTGGAGGTTGAAACAGGTATCCTAGCTTAACACACACACTCACACACACATTTTTTTTTCCTTTGAAAAGAAACAATTCATATTGTTTTTAAAATGCAAGAGGTAGAGATGACTTGAACCCAAGATCCTGAACGAGCTGGCTACCCCGTGGGTGCTCAAGCATTGCCTCTCTTCCCGTGCTGGGGCTTGTTTCGTGTTCATTAAGCTCGCCTTGCAGACAGGCTTAAAAATCTTGTTTCCTTTCCCCATCGACATAAATGTCTCTCTCATAAGTAACATTTTAAACATCTCTATAATATGCTCACAGGTGTGTGAACTGTAGTTTATTTGAATCTTCCATTACTGTACTTTTAGTCTGTTTTCAATTTTTCTCCTAATAAATGATCCGACTGACGTGTTTATGCAGGGAAGTGCTTCTACATCTCAGCTTATTTCCTAAGGAGAGACAAAGTAGTCAGGGGAAAGATTAACTTGGTCAAAGGTTTTAAAATCTGATTTCATATTTCTTAAGAGGAAGGCACCTTATGAAACAACTTTATAATCTGTTGAAAAACCTGGTTATGTTCTTTTTTAATATTGTTTTTCAAAATGACTCGTTCTGAGCAATATCCTGTGCCTTTCAGCAGACAGCCACGATATGAAAAGAGATTTGTTCCCTCGCGCTCTTAGGGGGCGATCTGGCTCAGGAAACAGACTCATCGGTCCCCAGGAGTATCTGATGGTTGCTATGGCGACAAGTCATTTAACGCAACACCCTACGAAAGCACTGATCAATAAGGGAGGGGGTGCGATTGAAACAAATTAGCTGGTGTCTGAGTGGCCCTGCGCGAGAACAGCAATAATAGCCCTGTCAGTCCCTCCTGGGGCAGGACCCAGACAGGAGGCAGACGCACAAGCCTCATTCTGGCGCCCGTTGCATGGCGACGCTGCTGACCCAATCAGACCTGGTGCACAGCCCCTCCCACCTTCTGCACACTCTTTCTGGGGTACCTTGTAGCACCTCACTGCAAAGATGGGACATCCTGTTCCAGAGGAGAGCTGGAACAAATTCAGAGTTCAACCTCCAGTAGTTCCCAGCTTGGGCCAAAAGAAAGGCAGTAACTCCCTCACCTTTCCTCATGGGACCATCCTCCCCCAGGGTGGGTATCAGAGGGGTAGGAGAGACACCAGGGAAATAAACCACGGCTCAATCTGTCCTATGATGTAGGGTCCTTAAGCCGGGCTTGCTGGGTGCTTATAATTGCTGTGCCTGATTTGAGGGGATAATCTGAATGCCTGGGTAGCAGGTACCCATTTAGACCGAGCAAGGCAGGAAGGATATTGTGGGGAGCTAAGGGGCAGCCCGGGGCAGAGACCACACACAGATAAGGAGTAAAACAGAGGGGCCCGGGACCCCCAGCTGTGCTTCTGCCCTCAGACCCTGTAGCAGCATAGCAGCTCCAAGGCTTGCCTAGAAAGTGAGAAATGTCAGAAACTAGGGTTGTCTATGGGCTGGACTTCCCTGTCCCACCAGCAGGGTTAGCACTCTGCCGTCAGTTTGGGGTGGGCTGTAAGCCCCTTCCCAGAAGTGTGTCTGCTGTGAGTGTCTGGTGTTTTTCCTAGACTCCTTACTGCCTGGGACTGGGGCTCCAGCGGCTCAATTCCTGAGATCTACTTTAAAGAGTAAACTGGAGGGGAGGCCCCGGGGAGCAGCCATAACATTGTCTGCGACAGCGACCCACTCAGGTCCCCCCACTGTCCTGAAAACATCGACAAGGACTCATGATTTGAGCTTAGTGTTCCCCTAAGGGATGGGTACTGACCTGTGTGTGTGTGTGTGTGTGTGTTACAGGGGACTGGGCACACGAAGAGTTGGCAGGGGATTGTCCACTGCTTCCTGGGGAATGGGGTCTAGCTCTGGAGTGATCAGGAGCCAATCCTGGGTTGAAAGGTACTAGTTCTAATTTCTTGCCTGTTGTAGTCTTTTTCTGCCTCAGCTTGCACATCTTGGGAATGGGCGTGGGCGTGTGTCTACCTTATTGGACAGCTATGTACACTAGGTAACTTGGTATTCGGTGTTTAGTCCTTTGAAAACGACTCTCTTGGCTCCTTACACAGGTGCCAATTTATGGGTTCCGGAAGACCAGCCTGGGACCCCAACTCCTGAGAGGTCAACAAGCAACACAAGATAAACTCAGGCTTTGGGCTGGACATAGCTGGACAGCAATCCCCAGTCTGCTAGCTGCTGGCTGTGCAACCTCTGCTAGGCTCTGAGTATCTCTGTGCTTTTTTTCCCTACAAGTGGATGAATATTAGTGACGACAGTGCACCAGGAACTATGGTTCAGGCTGCAGAGGACAGGGGAGACGGGTTTTTTTCCAAGGGAGCACGCATTTCCAAGCCAGATAGCCCTCCCCAACTAGGACTGCGCAGCAAAAATTCAAGCGGGACAAGAGCGCAGGCGCCTGACAGCCAGTGGCGTAGCTGCTTCTCGAAGGATCCAGAGGAGTCCAGGCGCTGGGTGGATGGGGCGCTCGGGACTGCTGCGCTCCTGCTGATAACCGGCAGGGGGCAGGCTGAGTCCACGAGAAGCCTTGTCCTCGCCTCACCCCGGTCCTGCGGCTGTGTCCCGGGCCGTGAAGCGTGCTTCTCCGCAGCCAGCGAGCTGCCCCCTCCCCGGGGAGCCTCTCCATCATCCTCGCGAGCTGCCCCCTCCCGGGGAGCCTCTCCATCATCCTCGGCCTAATAATTTACATTTAATTTGTTAGCGGTTTAATGTTTAATTTAAAAAACTGAATGATTCATTGCCATATTAATAAATAATAACATTTATTATTCTTCTAATGAGTGTCCGAAATACAAAAGCAATTACACGTCTTATGTATTCTCTCATAAACGGAGACAGCAGAGCGTTCATTACGGAATTCTGTTGGGGTCTTGATCCCGCCTTCATGCCTGGCCTTGCCCTAGGCTCTCAGGGGAGTTGTCTCCCTTTGAAGCAGCTGTTGGCTTGGCTCTGCTCTGGCTTTTCAGGACCTGGGGGCCCCAGGAGAAGCCTCCAGAGGGCACCCCTTCACACCGTACACCTTTTCTTTCTTCCGCAGACTCTCACTGGTCCCAGGTAGGGAAACTGAGTCTGGAAGGGTCAGCACCGAGGCAGAGCCATGAGCCGAGCATTGTTTTTTTTTTTTTTTTTTTTTCTTTCTCTGGGCTCTGGAGCAGGCTGCTACAAGCCCTGAACAAGAGGGAAGTGGGGAGAGGGACTGGGGAGAGTGTGTATATGTGGCTGAGGGGGTGGGGTGTAGGGTCGGGACAAATCCCTAGCCAGCCAACGCCCTAGCTTGGTTTCTTTGCTCCCTTCAGATGATGTGGAAGGATAGAAAGAAATGAGGTAGTCCATAAAGCCAGTTCACCAGGAAGATTCCATCATCAGCTTCCCAGGGGCGGTAGGCGAGGCCAAGGATTTGGAGGGGCAGGGAGAGGTCCCAGCTCTGGTTTGAGGTACCAGCTTTCGGGAGGGGGCTGATTGGGAAGCCCTAGGGATTGGCAGAGGGTCAGTATGCTTCCATCTGGGACATTTCCTGTCAAGGACATCTATGCCCAATTGTTCCCACTCTGACCTTTTCACGGTTTTTACTGCCAACTTCATGCCATCAGCCATTCTAAAACCTTGGCTTCCCGCGATAGTGCAGCACTCTGCAGAGGAGGGCCCCAGGATGGGGACACTGACTCCGGGTTCTTGCCTGGCCAGCCTGGGCTAGACTCTGCAGGAATCCTTGATTCCGGCCTTAGGGTCAGTTCCTAGAAGTGAACAACTGAGTTAGAGAGCAGGAGTGCCCGGAGGCTCTGGCTCCTTGCTTCAGTTCTCCTGCCAGCCGGGGCGTACACACACGGACTCTCAGGGCACGCCTGGTGGGGCTGCCTCCTGCTGTGCCCTTAGCAGCCTGGCTAGGGCTGGCATGACCCTCTGATGTGCAGAACAAACCCTTATCCAGCTGCTGGTCTCACCTGTGCCCGTGCTCACCCCAGGGTCCTGAAACACAGGACTGTTTATATCCTTGGATGTAGGGGACACTAAGACTCATGGGGGTGGCATGCATTCAGCTTACATTGTAGAGCCAGTCTCTGTCTCTTGCAGGCTGAAGGACTCAGGGCCTGTGCCCACCATGCAAATTCTCTAGGCTGAGGTACAGTTAGCAGGGCCTTTGGAGTCTCTTGGAGCTCCAGGACTGTGCTGGTTTGAAGGAAAAAAAATATCTCTTCTGCAGTCTCATGTGTTTGAGCATTTGGTCCCCAGGTGGTGGCACTGTTAGGGAAGGTTATGTAACACTTAGAACAGGAGGTCTTCTTGGAAGAAGCACATCACTGCATCAGGAGGCCTTCCTGGCAGAAGCATATTTGCACTAGGAGGCCTTCCTGGGGAAGCATATCTGCATCAGGAGGCCTTCCTGGAGGAAGCACATCAGTGTATCAGGAGTCTTCCTGGAGGAAGCATATCTGTATCAGGAGGCCTACCTGGAGGAAGCACATCAGTGTATCAGGAGTCTTCCTGGAGGAAGCATATCTGCATCAGGAGGCCTACCTGGAGGAAGCACATCAGTGTATCAGGAGTCTTCCTGGAGGAAGCATATCTGCATCAGGAGGCCTACCTGGAGGAAGCACATCAGTGTATCAGGAGTCTTCCTGGAGGAAGCATATCTGCATCAGGAGGCCTTCCTGGAGGAAGCACATCAGTGTATCAGGAGTCTTCCTGGAGGAAGCATATCTGCATCAGGAGGCCTACCTGGAGGAAGCACATCAGTGTATCAGGAGTCTTCCTGGAGGAAGCATATCTGCATCAGGAGGCCTTCCTGGAGGAAGTACATTACTGCATCAGGAGGCCTTCTGGAGGAAGTACATTATGGTTTCATGAGGCCTTCTTGGAGGAAGCACATTACTGCATCAGGAGGCCTTCCTGGAGGAAGCACATTACTGCATCAGGAGGCCTTCCTGGAGGAAGTACATTACTGCATCAGGAGGCCTTCCTGGAGGAAGTATATCACTGCATCAGGAGACCTTCCTGGAGGAAGTATATCACTGCATCAGGAGGCCTTCCTGGAGGAAGTATATCACTGCAACTGCATCAAGAAACCTTCCTGGAGGAAGTATATCACTGCATCAGGAGGCCTTCCTGGAGGAAGTATATCACTGCATCAGGAAACCTTCCTGGAGGAAGTATATCACTACTTCAGGAGGTCTTCCTGGCAGAAGCCTATTTGCACTAGGAGGCCTTCCTGGGGAAGCATAACTGCATCAGGAGGCCTTCCTGGAGGAAGTATATCTGCACCAGGAGGCCTTCCTGGAAGAAGCATACGTGCATCAGGAAGCCTTCCTGGAGGAAGCATATCTGCATTAGAAGGACTTCCTGGAGGAAGCACATCTGCATCAGGAGGCTTCCTGGAGGAAATACATTACTGCATCAGGAGGTCTTCCTAGAGGAAGTGTAAGGCCTTCCTGGACGAATCATATCTACATCAGGGAGCCTTTCTTGAGGAAGCATGTCTGCATCAGGAGGACTTCCTGGAGGAAGTATATCACCATCACAAGGCCTTCCTGGAGGAAGCATATATCATTGTATCAGGAGACCTTCCTGGAGGAAGCATATGTGCTTCTGGAGGACTTCTTGGAGGAAGCACATTTCTGCATCAGGAGGCCTTCCTGGAGGAAGCACATCTGCATCAGAGGCCTTCTTGGAGGAAGCACATTACTGTATCAGGAGGCCTTCCTGGAGGAAGCACATTATGGTTTCATGAGGCCTTCCTGGAGGAAGCACATTATGGTATCAGGAGGCCTTCCTGGAGGAAGCACATTACAGTTTCAGGAGGCCTTCCTGGAGGAAGCACATTATGGTATCAGGAGGCCTTCCTGGAGGAAGCACATTACTGTATCAGGAGGCCTTCCTGGAGGAAGCACATTACTGTATCAGGAGGCCTTCCTGGAGGAAGCACAATGTTGCATTTGGGCCTGGGGAGGTTCTAGCCTTGCCCTATGTTCAGGTCCCTCTGTCAGCTTCTTGTCTCAGCTTTCCAGGTGCTGTTGACATGTGACCTCTTGGCTTCTGCAGTTGTCCCCTGCTGCCATGCCTCTCCTGCCCTTATAAACCTCCCCTCTGGAAGTATAAATGCACACAATCTCTCCCTTTTTAAGTTAACTTGGTTATGGTGATTTATCTCGGCAACAAAAAGTTAGTAATGCAGGGACTGTGAATGTGTCCTGTGTTTCACACGGTTAGAAGGCTGAGTGACATGGCTCAAGCTGAGACAGGAAGCTGAGAGAAGGAGCTGAACAGAGGGCAAGGCTAGAAACTCCCCAGGCCCAAATGCAATGAAAGATGTGCTTCCTCCAGGCAGGCCTCCTGATGGCTCAGGGTAAGCTCTGTCTTGTGAGCTCCCCCACCCACGAACTCCATGTACCTGTTCACTCAGGACTCACCTGCCAACTCAGCTGCCCTACGTTTACCAGGGACTCAGCCACCCAGTCTCATACCTGGTTCCCCTGTTGTTCATTCGGGGGTCCCCCTGTTGTTCATTTGGGGGTCCCATGCACTCCTGCACTCTCTCACTCCCCTAGTCAGTAAATGTTCCTAATGTTCATAAAAAGACGCCCAAACCCTGAGCAGACAAAGCAGGCTTGAGCAAGAAGAGAAAGACTGGAGGTGTGGAGAAGCCAGAACAGCCTGCTGCTGGGCACATAGCAGGGCGTGGTGATGTGTGTCTGCGTGCAGGTGACAGAGAGAGGGAGATTGACAGGTGACATCCCGTCTCAACAACAACAAGAACCACGGCTGCCAGGGGGTGTCTAGATCCATAGAACAGAACAGAATCTAGAAAGGAACCCACATGTGCCCACAGAGACGCTACCACAGGCACTGGAGAAAAGATCCACTTTTTGATAAATGGTCCTGGGACACTGCATATCCATCTGACAAATTTTCTCTATAATAAAAGGAACTCAAAATGCATCAAAGACTTGAACCTCATACTGAACCTATGAACGTTTTAGAAGAAAACATAGGTGGGGCTGGAGAGATGGCTCAGTGGTTAATAGCACTGACTGCTCTTCCAGAGGTCCTGAGTTCAATCCCCAGCAACCACATGGTGGCTTACAACCATCTGCAGTGGGATCTGATGCTCTCTTCTGGTGTGTCTGAAGACAGCTACTGTGTGCCCATAAAATAAATTAATAATTCTTTAAAAAAACATGAAGAGGCCGGGCGGTGTTGGCGCACGCCTTTAATCCAGCACTTGGGAGGCAGAGGCAGGCGGATTTCTGAGTTCGAGGCCAGCCTGGTCTACAGAGTGAGTTCCAGGACAGCCAAGGCTATACAGAGAAACCTGTCTCGAAAAACCAAAAAAAAAAAAAAAAAAAAAAAAGAAAAACATGAAGAAGAAGAAAACGTAGGGAGAGATGCTGGGAGACACTGTAGAGGCCATGCTGCTTTAGGATGAAACCGTAGAAGCACAGGCAAGATGGACGGACAGGAGACTGGAGATGACTCAGCAGTTAAGAGCATGTACTTGCCTTGCGGAAGCCCTGAGGTTGATTCCCAGCACCCATGTCAGGCAATCCACAACTACCAGTACTCCAGCTCTAAGGGATCTGATGCCCTCTTCTGGTCTCCTTAGTAACTGCATGCACATGTGTACATACCCACACCAGATACACATACATACATGTAACTTAAAAAAAAAATATCTTCAAGATAGACAAATAGGATTGGATCAAATTGAGAAGTTTTTGTGAAGCAAGGAAAACAGTCACGGACTGGGAAACTAGAAGGGGAAGAATTGGTTTTTGTCAACTCCTCACCTGAAAAAAAGTGAATGTCTGAAATGTAGGAACAGCTCAAGAGAAGCAGAACAACGAAGCACAAATAATTCAGTTAACACCTGCAGATGACATGAACAGATAGTTTTCGATTCAGACAGCCAGCAGGCTAATAAACTCACAAAGCACAGTCAGCGTCATTAGCTGCTGGAGAAGTACAAGCCCAAACCGTGTGAAGAGTCATCTCATAGGCGTTTGTATGGCTGAAAGGAAGAAGACCAGAAACACAGTTTAGGTGTAGTGGCCCAAGCCTGTACATCCAGCATCCAGGAGGCCGAGGCAGGGAGATTTCCGGTTTGACACTAGTCTGGGCAACACAGTGAGACCCTGCTTCAAAAACAAAGTGAGGGGCAGAGCAATTGCTCAGTGGTTAAGAGTGGGTACTGCTCTTCCAGAGGACCGAGTTTGATTCCCAGTACCTGGGTTAGGCAGCTCACAATCACCTGTAACTCAGTACCAGGGGATCCCCTCTGGCTTCTGCAGGTACACACACACACACACACACACACACACACACACACACACACGATGGGAGAGAGAGAGAGAGAGAGAGAGAGAGAGAGAGAGAGAGAGAGAGAAAGAGAGAGAAGAAATCTTAAAGGGTCAAGTGAAAGGGCTCAGTGAATAAGGGGCTTGTCCTC
This sequence comes from Mastomys natalensis, assembly GCA_021653895.1. Classification (NCBI taxonomy): domain Eukaryota; kingdom Metazoa; phylum Chordata; class Mammalia; order Rodentia; family Muridae; genus Mastomys; species Mastomys natalensis. Next base: position 700,561 of record JAJTUV010000094.1, read on the forward strand.
AAGTCTGCCAATTTGAATTTGATCCCTGGATCCTACATAGTGGAAGAACAGACCTGACTTCCACACTATGCCTTGGACCATGCCTCTACTCAAACAGTCAAACACCACACACAAATGAGAAAGTGAAAACACGGTTATAAACAAAGTAGACCTGCTGGGGAGGGTGTGAAGAAGGAGCTCTTCTTTAAGATTTGGTTTAGTTTTCCATGTGTGCATGTGGGTGTGTCTAGCACATGTATGCTGGTGCCTAAGCCGGAGGGAGCCTGACTTCCGGGTCAGTGTGAGTGGCTGGATGTGGGTGCTGGGAACTGAACTTCAGTCCTCTGCAAGATCAGCCAGATATCTTAGCTGCTGAGACATCTCTCCAGCCTCCCTCACACGGAGTTCCTCTTTGGTGGAAAAGGAAGACACTACAGTCCTTACGGAGAACAGCAAGGATCATTCTTGAAAATCTATACATGATCTATCAGATAATCTACACATTTTATTTCTGAGACTATGATAGAAAATATCTCATGCTTATCGTGGCACCATATGTGATGGTTAAGATGTGGTCAACCCAGATTCCCACTGACCGATGAACGAATCAAGAATATACACTGTAGACAAGGGAATACTACTCAGTCACAAAAGGAATGCATCCTGTCATTTGCAGCCAAGTGAATGGAGTTAACGGCTATTTGTTAGTTTAAGTGGAGCAAGCCAGACACAGCAAGGCAGATGCTCTACGTACTTTCTTGTATGTGAAATGGAAAGAAAGCCAATCTAACGCAGAAGTGATGATCCCTATAGGCTGGGAAGAGTATGGGAGAGAAGGCAGAGGAGGTTGGGTAACAGGGATCCAAGCTTGTCAGATGGAAGTGTAAGGTCTGGTATGGAGTAGCATCCTGAAGCTACTACAGTTCAAAGAGTGGAAGGGAAGAGCTCAAAGCCTCGGAACAGAGTAAAGGACACAAGGGGACAGAGAGGCCAACTGCCATGACCCAATCACCGATACATTGAGTGTCTGTATCAAATCACCACATACCAACCTGATCATATACATGTGATATACATGTACAATTAATGACTACCTCCTTCAAACAAAAAGTCAACCAAAGACTTAAAAGCTATGAAAATACTAGAAAAAAAACACCGTGGGAATACTTGATGATGTCGAAGTGGGGAAGGATTGTAGGAAAGGACACATGGTATTACCGCAAACTGAAAAGCTATACAGTAGAGGAGATGACCTTAAAGAATGTATATAGTAAAGGAATGCAAAGCATACGTGCGACAGAGGCTAATGTCTAGTATTTATAAGGAGCTCAAACAAGTCAATAAAACCCTACATAATCCAATTTAAAAATAAGCAATAGATCTCAATAGATTCTGTCAAGGGAAGATGTACAAATGGCCAGCAGTCCACAGAAAAGTGCTCACTGATGCTAATTGCTAGGGAAATGACAATCAGACTACCGTGACATAGCTCACTCCAGTTAGACTGGCTACTAATAGGACAGCAGAGGCTTCTGGGGTAGAATGGCAGGTTGGGAGCTGCCTTCCTGCTGTGAACGAGGAAAGATTAAAGACAATGTTCAAGAACAGATTCCATTCCAAAGAGAGAAAGATCAGAAGAGCATGAGGGACAGCGGTGTGATCGGACAGCTGGAAACTCCAGAGAAACAGAAGGGTGACTAGAAATCAGAGCTGCACAGGCCCAGGCTGCAGCTCTCTTCTGTCAAAGAGTCATGGACATCGGTGGTTCTCACCTTGTGGATCACGACCCTCTGGGGAGTCACATCTCAGACATCTTGCATATCAGATAGTTACATTACTATTCATAACAAAATTACAGTTACGAAGTAGCAACAAAATAATTTTATGGTAGTGATGGTGGGGGTGGGGGTGGGGCTCACCACAACATGAGGAACTAAATTAATGACATTGCAACATTGTCACAGTGTCAGGAAGGTTGAGATTCCTATGTGGTAAGTCAGGTGAGCTTGCTGAAAAGAGATTGAAAGCTCAAAGGGACAAGTGCACCGTTCTGGTAAGACTCTGATTAAGCTGGAGGTTTTGATGAGACAATGACATCTGTGTGACTTGACATCAGCTGAATGGAGACCCATGTGGTCACCTCTCATATGTAGGAGGGCTGTGGGTATAGAGTTCACAGGAACTTATTTAAGACTGAGATACCACAAGGGTCTGATAACGAGGAATAATCATGAGGCCGGCAGCCAGGAGCCCTAGAGTGACATGGCAAGAATGATTGACATATGAAGGGAGATGACTCAGCATTTAAGAGCACTGACTGCTCTTCCAGAGGACTGGGTTTCAATTCCCAGCACCTACATGGCTACTCACACCCAGTTGTAACTCCAATACCACGGTATCTGACTCCCTCTTGTGGTCTCCATGGGTACTGCCTGCACACTATGCATGCAAATGCAGGCAAATGGCTGTACACATAAACAACAACAACAGCAACAACAACAACAACAACTTACGGTGAAAGAAGCCAGGTGGTAGACAAAGACTGGAAGCCCTTTCTCACTTCATACAACAAAATGAAGCATGCATGAGAAAAGCCCAAGGTGTTTAAGTGAGGAAGGGATGGGTGCTACTTGAACATCCTATAAAAGCATCTTACGCCTCACGGCTCACCCTTGTTGGACAGTTGCTCAGCCCGCCAGCTTCTCCCGTTCTCAGGCATGCTTTCCTTTATCTAATACGTCATCTCTACTTCTGTTTTTAACCATTTGTCTGCAGTCTAATTTATTGCCCTTGGACACAAGAAACTGGGTATTTCAATAGATATTCCTTCGGACACTTGGGTGGGTGCCCTGGGCTCCAGTCGATGCCTATTACATCAGGAAACACCCGTGAGAAGCGGTGATGGGGAGGAGGGAATATTCAGTTACTCGGAGACTGGACTGGGGCAATGAAGGGAGCAGTGGTCTGTAGCCCGGGCCCTTTGTGGCTAGGAGGTGACCTTATCACGTAAGTCAGTAGATGACCCGTGGATCACGCAGCGCTTATAGCTGGGACTCAGAACTCAGAAGCTTCCTCAAGCCCTGAACTTGTATGGCCTCATCTGTCTCCCCACCGGGGTGTTTGATGCTCTGTGGGTTTTAAAGCATGAAGAATAGGTTTGAGCTCAGGGCTTCTCTTGCTCCCTCAGCACACCCGGGCGATGTTCCTTGGCTAGCACGTTCACCACTCCAGCCTGAATTAACTGCTGAGTCTCAGGACTGTGGGAGAATTTGTCTTGCTCACCTGATGCAAACTAAGTATGAATGACAGAGGCTCTTAGCGTTACCTGGCCCTGCAGGTCCTACAGTCTGGGGCTTCTGTGGGCGGGGTCTTGGAGGGGGCGGGGCAAATAAGCCAAGAGACAGAGACTGGTGAAGAAGATGGTGTTTAAGTCCAGGTTTGGGAAAATGAGGTAGAAACTGTCTCCTAGTAAAACATTTCCCATTTTTCAAAAGAGGAAAGTACGTTTCAGGGCGGTAGATGGGAAATTCCTAGGCTTCGAGAAGCTCTTTGGAGGATTTTTAGGGTGGAGACGTGGTACAGCTTTTTATTTGAAATTCACCTCCAGGCCAAGTCCTTGTTAGCACACCCATTTTGCAAGTGAATAGAAAAAAAAAGGTGTCAAGCAATGGAAAAAGTAAGAATAACAAAAGAAGAAGGTGGACTGACAGGGCTCCCTTTATGCTGTGTGTCAGAGCCGTCAAAGGAGAGGCTAATCCTTTCTAGTATCATGTGGTTTCTTTTTTTTACAAATTCACTTCTGTTCTCCCTCTGTAACTTTTAGTCTGTTCTGCTACACTGGTATCCAAAGGAAGAATGTTCCCAAAGCAAAGGCAGCTCTGGAGGACATCTGACACCTGAGACACTGAGACTGAGTTCAGGGTCAGCCTGAATGCAGTTTGGTTTCCCCTCTCTGAGTGGTACTGAGAACTGAGTTCCCAAGAGAAGACTTCTATCTAAGAAGATTCCCTAAATACAGCTGGGAGACCTATCGAAACCAACAGACCCTCACATTGCAAACCAAGAAACACTAAAAAGCAAAGCAACACACCACCTCCCAAAGATCATAAGGCCTTGGTTACTGAACACAAATGTATAGAAATGGTTGAAATACTAGACAAAGAATTCAAAAGCCTACTTGTAAAAAATGACCACTGCCTTCAGAGAGGAAACCAACAGGCCGGTGAATGGACAAAGACTCACGGAAGAGGAAGAGATTGGCATCACGGACGAGAAACTTAGCAGGGAGATCAAGATTCTGAAAAACACGCTGAAAAGAAATGTTGGGAACAAAACCAGGATTAAATAAAAACCAGTAAAAACAAACAAACAAACAAACAAACAAACAAACCAAAACCACCAGTAGGTGATGAGATGAGGGAGAAGAAAGACAACTTTGGGAAAATACTGCTTATCAGTCAGGCAGTCTGTCTGTCTGTCTGTCTGTCTGTCACCTAGAGAATAAATTGAAGCTGGGCGGTGGTGGTGCATGCCTTTAATCCCAGCACTTGGGAGGCAGAGGCAGGCGGATTTCTGAGTTCGAGGCCAGCCTGGTCTATAGAGTGAGTTCCAGGACAGCCCAGGCTATACAGAGAAACCCTGTCTCAAAAAACCAAAAAAAAAAAAAAAAAAAAAAAAAAGAGAGAATAAATTGAAAACTAAGCATGACAACAACTCAACAATAACTATGGGACATGATCAGAGACCAAATTGAAGTGTTCACAAGGTAGAAAAGGAGCTGAGATAGAATAGAAATGATCTGATAGGGAAAGGGGAATGGGGACTCCTTTGGGAAAGAGGAGGGAGATCAGTATCATAGCATTGTCTATTTACCACCCCAAACTCCTGTAATGCGAGGAATTCAGCATATAAATATACATATATAAATTGAATGAAAATTTCTCATAGGGCTTATGGTGCTTCCTCGTAGCAAGACATGAGAAGTCTCTTCCGAATGTTGGCCAAAGTTATCTATGAGACGTCCAAAACAGACCCTATTTTTGTTGCCTTTGATTATACCGGAGAGGTGAAAGGAAAGTCTTTATTTCTGAAGATAACATGCACTTCAAAACAGGACCCAGAAGCTCCTGAACTGGAACTGACCTGAAACCCCTTTCCTGTGGACTAGCTTTAACAGTAGTACCAGAAGGCACCAGGCAAACTTCCAAAGGAGGTCGGCAAACGACAGTTCTACCCAGCTCTGATGCCTGTGGACCACGACAATGACCAGCATGGCATGATAACCCTACGGGCTACAGTAGTGGCACCCATACCTTGGCAGGAACCAACAGCTCTCTAATTGGATTTACGATCAACTCAACAAGGAGGAGACCACAGACAACTACTAGAAACCTGGAAAACTACTCATGGTCATTGGAGGAGACTCTACAACCACTAATTTACTAAACCAGCAGAATCTCTAACAACAATCGATAGACATTTACCCTTAGACCCTATGTATCCCGTATAGTAAATGTAGTCTTCATCCCCCCTGTCAAAGAAACTTCTCTTTGCAACAGACAAGAGACCACTACAGAAAGTCACAACCAATCAATATGTTGGACTGTGGAGCCCAGTCCCAGTGGACACAGCTACAAAACACTGCTGCACATAAAGCTCAGGGGACGCTGTGGAAGAAGGAAACATTGTAAGAACCAGACATCAGGGGCTTTGCTTTGAGGTCGAGTCTCCTAGCAACATCAGAGGCTACGTTCAGTCTCACCAGTATGATGCCCAAACGTGAGATGAACAAGAAGGACACCAACAAACAAACCAAACTGCAGAGGGACAAGCCCACGAGGACTCTGCCCTACACAAAGATCTACAGGCAACAGAGTAAAGCTGGAGTGGGTGCTAGCCCTCTCTGGGGAAAAGCACAGCAATTGGCAGCCCTGAAAACACATATACAAGAAACACTGTACGGACTCAACAGGTTATATTTAAGAATATATACATATATGCAATATATACACGAATGCAATAACAATTAATTTGAAAAAGGACCATAAAATCGAAGCGTTGTAGAAGAGATATATGGGAGAATTTAGAAGGAGAGGGAAGGAAGAAATATAAATTATAATTTCAGAAATAAACAGAAAAAAAAATACCTAAAACCACCCCCCCAAGCATTGCCATAATTCACAATAAATATGGGGCATGACCAGGGGCTAACTGAGGAATCCATCAGATAGACATGGAGCTGAGATGAAAACCAAAGGTGGGATTGGGGAGATGTCTTAGTCCAAATGTCTACCGCACAAACATGAGGGCCTGAGTTTGGATCTCCAGAACCCACGGAAAAAGCCAGGTGAATAGGCATGCATTTGTAACCCCAGTGCTAAGAACGTGGGGTATGTACAGACACAGGTAGATCCCTGAAGCACACTGGTAAGTCAACCTAGTTGACCCTGACTTCCTCATGTGTGTGTGTGTGCCCAAGCACAAGAAGCTTTTAGAACTCCAGTACAGTCAGAGAAGAACCGCTCTGTTGTACATTGTAGTCAAAATGTTAAGACTGTAAAATGTGGGGGGAAAAAAAAACCAATAAAATCTGCAAAAGAAACACACCAGCTTTCTTACAAAGCCAAAAACATCAGAATAACATCAGACTTTTCAGCAGAATCTTCAAAAGCCAGAAAAGCATGGAATTAAATATTTCAAGGCCCGAAAGCAAGAGCAGTCAGTTGACATTGTTATACCTAGCAGAGTTATCTTCGAAAACTGACATAGAAATAAAGAGATTTCAGGAGAAGTACAGATTAGAGCAGTTTATGACCTTTAAGCTAAGAGGACAGGAGACATCCTATACAGAAAGAAGGAACAAGATAATTTTATCCACCCACAGGCAAGAATTTCATGAGAAGAATAAAAAACAACAGAGACCTAAGATAGAGTCAATATCATCCAACCATGTCAGCTGAAAAGCCCCCACTCTGAATAGGAGACACAGATGATAAAATGGGGGGCTGTGGCCTCCTGTGGGGAAACGTTCTGTTGATGTTCTGCTAAAAGGTCGTGTTGTCAAACTGTCTTCTAATACCTGGTTTCTAGCCTTAGATTAGTGCCATGCCCAGTTTTCATCTGCAACCTTATTATACCAGGCGGCAGTGATGTAGAAACCCATAATCGGCTGAAGGGCCAAGAATAAGAGGTAGTGTGGTGTCTAACCCTACATGAGACAGCTCTATCACACCCTTCAAGGTTCAGGAAACATGGCAGAAGAGCATATGGAAGGAAGGAAGCAAGACCGGGGTTGGGGAGATGTGTAGCAAAAAGATGTCTTCAGGTCATGGTACAGCTGTTGAACTTGTTAACTCATTGTGGCTGTAGTAGTTATCTGTATAAGTCCTGTATAAGACCGGGCGCATCACCATTTCCTTGTGGATAGGAGAGGGGCTCATGAGACCCGTCTGCCCACTAAGCTTAGTGGGTAAAACGCAGAAAGGAACGACAATGTAGGAGGCGGAGCTTGTCAAGAAAAACAGATACAGCGGGAGAGGGAGAGGGTTACAGGGCAGGGGACGGTGAGTGGAAATTATTAAATTCATTCTATAAATGTGTGAAGCTGTCAAACTATAAAAGTAAAAGGATACTCTCCTCCCCACCCCCACCCCCCAAAAAACCCAGGAAAGACCAGCTGAGTGTAATTAAAAAAATTAGATCCCAACGATTATTTTTCCAATTCACTGGCAAAGACCTCAAGGTTGAGAGCGAAAAGATGGACGTCAATAAATCAAGCAAATAAACAGCAGCTAAAGATAACTGTTGGGGATTGGTTCTAATGCTTTGAATTAATCCGGAATCTGCGTGTCCAAACGCTAAAGGTCCTTGTCCCCAATTGGTTTTTGATCAATCAATCAATCAATCAATCAAGAGCCAATGGCCAATGGCTGGTGGAGAAAGAGGGGCAGAACTTTTAGATCGCACTGGCTAGGAGGAGGGAAAAAGGAAGAGGAGAATTGCTGCGATTAGGAGGGAGACAGATCAGATTTAGAACTGCAGAAGGAAAATCACCCGAAATGTAGGTGAGAAGGAATGTGGTCCCCAAAAGGGCTGCCAGAGGTGTCGTGGGCAGCAGAACTAGAGAGCTGCCAGAAGCAGCCAGGGCAACAAAGATAAAATATAGAATTAGAGGGCGTTAAGGAGGGAAATCTGTGCTAGCCTTGGGGAGGATTAGAACTGCCCAACCTTTGAGCTAGCTAAGGCATTTTAAAATTAACTGGTGTGTTGTGTGTGTGTGTGTGTGTGTGTGTCTGTGTGTGTGTAAGTCTTCCATTCATGAATTCAGATAGCTCCTGCCAGGAGCAAAAGTGGTGTAGGCAAAACTACTGCTATAGACAACAGGAATATCTATCTATCTATCTATCTATCTATCTATCTATCTATCTATCTTCTTCTATCTATCTATCTATCTATTATCTATCTTCTATCTATCTTTATATATCATATATGAAAAAGTAGATTTCAAGTAAAAATTAGTCAAAGTGGTAAAAAGGTCATGAGATATCAATAATATCAATAAAGGGAATAAATGTGAAGAACATAATAATTGTGAATATATACGCATGAAATGTTGAAACATTTATTTCATAAAACAAACACTACTAGACATAGATATGTCAAGCCCAAAACCAATAATAGACGACTCTGCTTATCAATAGATCATTCAGACAAAAAAATAAAGATGCTACAGAATTAAACATCACCACATATAAAACAGACTTGCCCGATACCTATATAAAGTCTTGAACAATGGCTACAGAATACACATTATTCTCAGAAGCCTATGAGACATTCTTCAAAACAGATTACATTTTAGGCCTTAAAACAAGTCTAACAGATGAGAAAAAATTAAAATAATTTCTTATATATTATCAGATTGTAGCAGAATAAGTTACAATAGCAAGAGAAGCAACAAAAGCTATGGAATTATATGGAACTTGACCAATATACTTTTGAAGAATTGATGGATCATGGAAGAAATTACAGAGGAGGTTAAAAATAAAATCCTAAGATCAGATGGAATGAAAGTAGAACCTACCAGAAACTCAGGGATACAGCAAAAGTAGTTCTAAGAGGAATGCTTATAGCTATGAAACCTACATTAAAATAATAGCAATATTAAGTGCTGTAGAGACTCTGGTTAAGATCTTAGAGATACAAGAACAAGCTAAGGCAGCAAGTCAGTAGGCTGAAAGAAATAAAGGCAGAAACCAAAGGAAGGAGACGAAAAATAATGTAAAGAATCAATGGACGAAAAGTTGATCCCTTGGAAAAAAAAAACTTGGTTGGCAAGCCCTAGCTAAACTAACCTAGAAAAGACCTAAATGTGTATATTAGCAATAAAAAAGAGGACATTAAAACAGATAGCAATGAGATCCAGACGATCTTAGAGAATGCTTTGAAAATTTATATTCCAATAAATTGGAAATCTTTAAAGGAAGTGAATAAATTTCTACATGCATAGGACCTGCCAACATTAAAACAAGAGGATGTCAGCAATTTCAACAGATCAGTGATGACCACACAAGACTGAAACTGTAATAATGAGTCTCCTAGAGAGAAGCCATGAGCAGACAGACAGATAGACAGACAGACAGATCTACTGCTGGACTCTTTTTATTAAAGCTTAATGTTTTTATTGATTATCTGGAAATTTCACATAATGCACCCTAATCCCATTCACTTCCCATTCCTCCCAGCCACGCCCCCACCATAATCCGTCCCAAAACAAAATAAAACAAACCAAAAATTCCAGTTGTGTTGCCCATATACTTATTGGAGCATGGGCAAACTCTCAGGGCTCAGCTCCGTAAAGACAACCAATCCCTGGCTCCAACTAGAAGCCACCAACTGTGGAGAGCTCCACTTTCTACCCAGTGTTTAAAGCAGAGCTAACATCAGTGCATCTCCAGCTGTGTCCTCAGATGATAGGGAGTGCGGCCAAGGGCATCCTATAAAGCCATTTTTATTTTGATATCAAAGCCAGGTAAGGAGAAATGAAATGAAGGAAATAATAGACGATTTACCTAATGGATACAGATGAAAACATCCTCGATAAATACTTGAAGATGGAATTCAACAGTACACTAAAAAGACCATACATCGTGATCAAGTTGTTTTTAATTTAGACAGGCAAGGATGGCTCAATACATGCAAATCAACACATGCAACACAACAGAGAGATAGATGGTTGTAATGACAGAAACAGACTAGTCGTCTCGGTGCATGCAGGGATTTCAACACCCCTTCGTGATGAAAGACCTGAGGAGATTATGAACAGACGAACCATATTGAACCATATTTAATATAACAATGCTATCTGGGACAAAACTCTACCTCTACTAAATGTGGAAAGACAGAAAGCAGTCCCTCTAAAACCAGGATCTCAGTTCCCTCCACTTCTGACGTAAGACGGACTCAGCTAGAGCCGTAGGCTGCATTAGTTACTTTTCTGTTGTTGCATATAAAGCACTGTGACCAAGGCAAATTACAGAAGGAAGGCTTCATTGAGATGTGCAGTCCTAGGAGCTAATACAGAAGAGGCTGAGTAGCAAGCAGGAGAAGCAGTCTTCATGAGAGAGGGACACTGGTAAAGCCACTAAGAAAGGGACTTCGGACCACACCATTAACATCCAAAAACCAAGGTTTTAGTTATTTATATTTGTCATGTCATTGATATGTAATAGGAGATACCTAAAATTAAAACCATCAAGGACACTGTCTGACCTAGCAAGGGAAGGAGCAAAACAGATGAGTTAAACTGTGTATGTGTGTGTATAATTTAAAATTAGATTGACTATTCCCCCCCTGCCCCTGTGTTTATAGCTGTTAGTACTCGATGAACTATTTTTATTTATTTTAGAGTGTTTCAACCAATCTATTATCTTCTAACTTTTCCTTTTGGCCATGGTTTTACAGCTATAACATTATCTGGAATGGCTAGCTTTAATTCTTAGAAAAAGATTTAATACCTAAATTGTCGTCAGTCTCATCTGGTTACCGACTTGATCTGTTCTATTATTTTAGTATTGAACCAGATTTTAGCTGGAGGAGCAATAGATAGTTACGTGACGGAAGAGACTGGAGAGCAGCCCGGTGTTCTCTAAAAGGAGGGGTACAGGTGTTTTGCCTGCCTATGTGTCTGAGCACCATGGTGTGCCTGGTGCCCAGGGAGGACAGAAGAAGATGCGGTTCCCTTGGGACTGGAGTTGCAGATGCTGTGAGCCACTGTGCCAGTGCTAGGTATTGAACTTGGCTCTCTGGAAGAGCAACCAGTGCTCTTATCCACTGAACTACCTCCCCAACCCCAGCATAGTATTCTTTCAAAATATTTTTAAACTAGGATTGTCTTTTCCCTATGTAAAGGATAGAAATAGGAGGGCAGATCTGTTAGAAATTACAATTTTATATTTCTTGTAGAAATAATCAAATGTTATTATTCATTTTCCTTTTTCTTTCCTCCCTCCCTCTCCCTTCCTCCTTCCTTCCCTCCATTTCTCCTTCCATCCTTTCTTTCTTTCAAAGACAGGATCTCTCTGTGTAGCTCTGGCTGCCCTGGAACTTGCTCTATAGACCAGGCTGGCCTCAAACTCAGAGATCCATCTGCCTCTGCCTCCCAAGTGCTGGGATTAAAGGTGTGTGCCACCACTGCCCGGCTTTATTATTCTTTTAAAAATGGTATTTATTTTACTATTTTCGGTTCTGTGTATAACGTGCCTGTGTGACTATATGCCATATGCCATATATATGCCCAAGGAAACCAGAAAAGGGTATTGGATCTCTCGAACCTGGAGTTGCAGGTAGTTGCGAGTCACCTTGAACATCCTGGGGTTTGAACCCAGGTCCTTTAGAACAGCAGACAGTGCTCAACAGTGAAAATAATCTTCTTTAGCCCCCAAATTTTATTTCTTATTTTTAGTGGTAAAAATGGATGTGGGACTTTAATAGGAGTTACTGTAGTGTTGCCCATTTTCTTTTTAGTAGCGCAATGCAAATATTGTTTCATTAATTTTAAAATCCCAGCTAGTTATACTATATCTTAAATATTCATTTAATGAAGAAACATCATGTTTTAAGGTATAAAATATGATTTTTGTTATTTTTAGAGATCGATGTCTTTTGTATAATTTGGGTAGAAACAACTCAAATCTAGCTGGAAAAAGTTTCTTTGGCTGTAATACTTTGGATTTAAAATATAGGGACCCCCCAAATGGAGATTCTTTTGGAAGATTAAAAGTAGTTTTTGTCAATTTAAAAAATTAGATTAAAAAAAAATTCAAGTTCTACTGAAAAATGAGAATTTTATTTCTACAAAGATAGTGAAAACACTTGAATCTTTTGAATATGAAAATGAGGTTTGAGCAATGTAGGGGTTCTGGTTCAGCAAACGGCGGTCACAAATCATGGTTAATGAAAGAACATAATGGAACGTCAATGAAATCACTATTAGCATTGTTTTATCAACTAGCATTATATGAAGTGAAATGCTAAATATTCAAACAATTACAAGTATCTAACGATGAAAGGATTCAAGGGCTGGAGAGGCGGCTCAGTGGGTAAGAGCATCAGCTGCTCTTGCAGAGGACCAGGGTTTGGCTCCCAGGACCCACGTAGCGGCTCACAACTCTCTAACTCCATCCAGTTCCAGGGAGCCTGATGCCCTCTTCTGACCTCATGTGGTGCAGGCAAAACACTCATACACATAAAAGAGTTAAATAAATCTAAAAAAAAAAAAAAAATCCCAAACCTATTGTTTTAAAAAGGATTTAAGGTGGGAGAAATGTTTAATTACCTGAGACCCTGGACTGCCAAGGGAGGTGAATATACACAGTCCGTGGCATGTTTGAAGTCCGGGTGGGTTGGTCTCGAGGAGGCTGGCACAGGCTTGATGTGAGAATGAGAATCTAGACGCTCATCTCCAGGGGTTTTGAGGCAAGGATGGAGACTTTGATGTGATGTCCTTTGTTCTTTTAGTTGATGGAATCGTCTGCTTCTTTTTTTAATCTTTTGAGGAAGACTCTGTAACTAATTCTGAGTTTTTGGTTTTTATATTTAAAGTCCTTTGTAATAGTATGTTTTCTTTAGTAGAGATGGCCCAGGTCGCTTTCACATAGCTCTTTTAGAGGAAGCCGAGGATTTATTTATTTATTTATTTATTTATTTATTTATTTATTTCCCGTGGCAGAGTTTCTCTGTGTAGCCCTGGCTATCGTGGAACTCATTCTGTAGACCAGGCTGGCTTCAACCCAGAAATCCGCCTGCCTCTGCCTCCCAAGTGCTGGGATTAAAGGCGTGCATCACTACTGCCTGACGAGGACATTTTTAATAAGGAGATAGTGGATGCTTTTAGAAAAGGATGGATCTTTGAAGAAACCCAAAGCTTTAGTTGATTTTAACAATCTAGTAGTGTTATTTGTTTCTCGAACAACCCAGACTTTAAGACAGATTTAAATATTTGTCCATTAAAATCACTTCTTCAATCACTATATAATTTATCAGAAATGCTCCCAAGTAGTAATAATTCAGAAATAAACAGCAGAATAGCTGTTTAAAGAGAACCACTACTGGTGAGGTAGTGGTTATCTCACAAGCAAAGCTTTGTCCACGGGAAATAGATTAAACATACAAAATAGAATCTTGGGGCTTTAAAAAAAATTTTTTTTTGAGTTTAGTTTTAGTTTTTTTTTTTTTTAAGTTAGGATAAGAATTTTGAAAATGTAGATTTTGGGTCTAAGTGTGGCAGCAAATACCTTTAATAACACCAGCACTTGAGGCATGGAAGCAGAGGCAGGTGGATCTCTGTGAGTTCCAGGCCAGCCAGAGCTATATAGTGAGACTCAAAAAAAAACCCAAAAAATTACATTTTGAAAGTTACTTTAGTTGGGGACTACATCTCTCATTATCCCTGTGTGGAAAGGAAACAACACAGAGATCTTTGGCAAATATATAAATATCTGATATTTAACAGTTTTGTATTAGGAGCCCTGCCAGAAAAGAAATTATAGGATTTTTATGTTACCATGATTGTGACCCATATAAAATTTTAATTTGTATTTTTATATATTTATTTTTATATATTTTATTTATATTTATTTATAATTTAGAGCTTAAATACAACATTGAATTTCATAGCATAATGAAACTTTTATTTTGTGACTCCAATGAATGTTGTTTTACATAAACAAACGACATTTTAAGGTTTCTGTGAAACACTTAATATACCCAAAGATGTAATTTGAATAGAATTAAGAAGTTTAGAGTTCTTCTTTTTACATAAACAAATGGCATCTTAAGGTTTTATGAAACACTTATATAGACCCTAACTTATCATTTGAATAGATTTTTAAGATGCTTAGAGTTTCCAAGTTTACAAAGCTTGTGTATTTATCAAGCCTTTTAATATATCACCCCAACACTCATATCTATAAAATATGCTCATGTGCATTTTAATTGGGCATTAAAAACAAAATAAAAAATGAAAATGAAAAAAAAAAATCCCAAACAACCAAAACCAAATCAACTGTGAAATGGCTACACATTTGTTTCTTAGTTCTTTCCTCTGTTATATTTGTAAGATTGTTTTGCCTGCACTTACATCCTAAGGGAGTCAGGAGGGTGTTGGATGCCCTAGAATTGGATACTGTTGTGAACCACCAGGCATGTGTGCTGGGAATTAAACCCCGGTCCTCTGGAAGAGCAGCCGGTGTTCTAAACGTCTGAGCTATCTCTTTAGCCTTGAGATGTAGCAAGGCGCAGTAGCACAGGAGACAAAGGTGGAAGTTTGTCCTGTGGACTCATGGCGCCATATTTTCCTCTTGTTAGGGGATTAAGAGCAGAGGAAGGGATCCTAAATGATGAAATGTCTTTAATGTTACTTTAGACCCAAACTTTTATTTCTCTAGTTTTGGTGATAATTTAATCTTTCACATGCTTGCTTGTGTATCTAAAAGAAGAAGAAAGGGAGAGAAACAAAGGAAGCTCAGATTCGTGGGTCAGGCATCATCTACTGGCCTCCATCAAGCGGGGATACAGTCTCCTCCCTCCGTAGCATCGCGCGCAGGTTTACTTTGCACAGCCTGCCTTGCAGAGCTGTTTGCCCCACGTTTACCCATCAAGGCTCAGGTAGATAAGTTTTCTCTAGCTTTTGTCTTAAAGCAGCGCACAGCCGGGCGTTGGTGGCGACACTTTAATCCCAGCACTTGGGAGGCAGAGGCAGGCGGATTTCTGAGTTCGAGGCCAGCCTGGTCTACAAGTGAGTTCCAGGACAGCCAGGACTTCACAGAGAAACCCTGTCTCGAAAAATACCAAAAAAAAAATAAAGTAAATAATAAATAAATAAATATAATATAATAAAGCAGCGCACAATCTTCTCTTCGGGTGGAGAATTTTGCTCTGTTGGGAGACTAAGAAAGAAGAGGCAGTTTGCCTCAGGATTTATCTTTCCTTTTGATAGAGCCTCTAATTAACTTCTTATTTAGTTGCGATATTCCTCTTAACTCCCATGTACTCTTTAGAATTCTTACTGTTTTCCATAAAGGGCCTATTTTATCATTTCTTTTTTAGACAATCTTAAATCCCAATTAAAGCACGCTGCTTGTTTGCCGTTTAAGAATTTTTATTGCCTAGGACTTTTAGTTAAGCATGCAAAATAAACCAATTTGGAGATAATAAATGTTGCCCGTTGAGAGAAACTAAAGTCAACCTATCTTTAGTAGGAGATTCCCATTTTTTAAATACTTGCAAATTGAATTAACACACTAAACATACAACCAGCGGCGGGGCTAAATATCTATTTGTTTTTCTCCAGACATTGTCTCCTTCCTTAAATTAGACACAGGAGGCCTGTCCGGCGGAATAATGGAGCTGGCTCGCCACTGTAGCTGACCAGATGCCAGCAGAGGTTTGAATGCAAAAAGCAAAACAAAACAAAACAAAATAAAATAAACAGCAAAGCAATCTGAGCGTCTGAGACCAAAATGATCTTCAAGCAAACAAGAAAGATGCTTCAGACCAAATGCTTGGAAGGCAAATCTCAACTAGGCATCTACCAAACATGATTCTAACAAGCAGCTCAGAATAAATGACAAATGGCCCCACTGAGGACAGGAAAGGACTCACCCAAATCCACTGGAGTAGATACCCCTGCCCGTCTGGATAACTTATTCTACGAAAAGTGGGTTTTTAGAGCACCCCATTCAGGCACCAGAACTGTCTATAGTAAAAACCTATTCTCACCTCTGGAGTCAAATATGAATGACTATGACCTGGGGGGGTGGGGACACAGATTTAGTTTTCCCCGGTTTCCACGTCCCCGTGTGGAAACGATTTTATAAAGCTTTTCCAGTAAAAGAACATAGCAAGTCATAAGTCAAGGTGTTTTTAAAAAAAGTACTCCAGAGGAAACTTCAGATGGTCAGGTTTTAGCAAAGCAGAAACATCTCTTTTAGGTCTTGAGGGCTACCTGACAGCGTTCTTACCCCTTCCATTGGTTGGATACCTGAGGGTCTGTTCTTATATTCCAGTGGATTTACCTAACGGTCACAAAGATGGTAGGTCATGTACAAAAGGAGACAATACGAGACTGTTAGGGAACTAAAGTTATTCCAAGGTAATTTAGCTCTGAACTTGCAACATTCCAACATCTCCATAGTACTGAGGCTATAATCATTTAATTATAACTGATTATATATAATATATGACCAGTTAATCAGCACAAGGTTCCCTGGAAGGGGTAATTGTTTTCAGGAACTTTTCCTGCATATATATGTGTGAATATTTGCTGAGGATGAAACCCAGGGCCTCATACTTGCTAGGCAAGTCTTCTACCACGGGGCTAAATTTCCACACCTTAAGATGGCCACATGACAGAGCTTGATCTACAGATTCAGTGCAATGACTACCAAACACTTTGATGATACTATTCACAGATTTAGAAGAACAAATACGAAAACCCACTGGAAGCACAAATGACCCTGGGTTGGCAAAAGAGCATGAGAAAGAGCATGTGAGAGGTGTCACAGTGTCTGTAACAAAAGCGCCGTGGATGGCCTAGAAACAGACACAAGATGAGGGGATGCAACAGACGCAAAAGCAGCCCCGCACTGTGACTGCAGCCGGCCTTTTGACAATGGTGCCAAACACATGCAATGAAGCAAAGAGCCTCTTCGACAAATGGCACCGAGGACGCTGGGTATCCACACACAGGAGTGAAATGAGATCTCTTTCACCTTGAACAGAAATCAATTCAGAGTGGATCAAAGAGGAAAGAGGGAGAAGCCACTTCAAGACAGACGCATGGTCAAAGAGCTTCTGGTTAGAACTTGAACAGCTCAGGGGACAATAGTGAGAGTTGACAAAAGCTATTGTACCCGATGACAAAGGTCCTGCACAGCAGAGGAAACCATTGCTGGAGTGAAGGGATGCCCGTGGAATGGGAGGGAATCCTGGCTGGCTGTGTGTGTGTGTGATACATTATAATATAGAAAGATCTCAAAAACCCAAAGCAAACCCCAATAAATGGAAATGGTAATCAATAAATCGATAAATGGGAAAATGCATTGAACAGACGATTCTCTAAAGAAAACACACACACACACACACCCCACACACACACACACACACGGCCATTAAACATATGGGGAGAAACTGACCTTTACTGTCACGTCACCTACCCTCTATGCTGAAAGCCTCTGGGACAGCTCTCTGGGCTATGGTCTTGCAAATTCACAAGGAACTGTATCCTGGGCTGAGGAGGCTCTGACAGCTAGCTAGGTGGAGCATGAGGAGGCCTATGCCAAGTCCAGTCCTCTCTGTGTTTAGAGGCCCCAGCCTTGGTCTCTCCTGTCAAATCTCCCATCCTGATTGTTCAAAGGGCCAGAGGCCCCTGACTTGTGCTTGTGCCCTCTTTTGAGGGGATCCATAGTTCTGAGACTTGCATAGAAGTGCAAAACACTCAGACAGGAGCCTTCCCCTCATTGAGAGGCAGTGCACCCTGGGCCTCTGTTTTGGAGCTCCCTGCCAGTGTTTCCAAGGGATGAGTTCAAAGTGGGACCTGCCTTGACTATGTTTGCACCTGAATGCCAAGGTCCAGGAACTGTAGAGTCCGAAGGAGAAGTTTCGTGGGAGGAACACACCAGGAGGCAGGTCAAAGTGTCTTCTTGAGGCCTTAATAGTGTGTTCTGGGCCGTGTCTTCCCTGAGACCAACCCTCTCCTGGCTCTTACCTCTTTCAGAAGCTGTACTTTGCCTCTAAGCTCCTGGTAGTGACTCACATCCCCTAGATCCTCTAAACTCTGCCTCAGGCTTGTAGCCTGTCATTCTCAATTTTAGCGTCTTTGGAAATATGTCCTTGTCCACCAATCTGACCTTAGTATGACTATCTCCTGTGACTCTTGATGACCTAAGTTGATAGGATGTCTACCTGGGACATGGGGCAGCCTTGTGGCCATTTGGTTTAAGTTAAGAGCGTCCTGTACCTGACTTGTGTATACCTTCAGGGCCAGGTTCTGCAGCCTCTCATGGTTTAGTCTATTTGAGTATGGAGAATGGATGTCAGCCCACGTGCCCTTCTCCTCTGCAAGCCGGATAGGAAAAATACTGTCTGTGGGAAGTAGATGACTTCCTGAATACATGTGCATTGTTGACACGAGCATGGTGTGTCAAGGACCCCAATGCCTCAGACTCATGGAAACAGCAAAGCCTTTCCCTGCTTTGTGTGTAGACGTTGACAATGTATACAGGAAACGTGAAATGCAGCTTCCTCCTCTGGGATGCTCATAGCCCGAGACTGCTCCCCTGTAGAAGTGTTCTACTGACATCAGCTAGACCTGCCTCCTTCAGCTATATACAATAAACCCACCTCCTCGATTCAGGTGTCTGTAACAAACACTCACCTTTCCAGGCTACTCAGGCATCTCTATGAGAGAGCACAACCTACAGGATTCCAGCTTTTCTGTATGCTTGACTGTGTGTCTGTCTTTCTTTTATTTCCTTGTCTCCCCTGTCAGGACAACCCCAGAGCTGTTCAGGTCTCGGCAGTTTTCTTTCTTCCCTTCTGGCTTTTAGCCTTCTGGCTTCTCCAGGGAGGGGGACTCCCTTGGATCCCTTGGTGCATAATCTCTATTGGTTGCTGTGTGCACTCGACTTAGAAGTAGAGGTGTCAAGTTCTTTGTCAGGCTGACCTCTTCTCTCCACAGGTCTTGGATGTGTTTCCAGAGAGGGATGCTCTCCCACCAGGTACCTCTGTCTATTGTGCTCCAGCAGCCAATGAGTCCTGTTCCTGCTGGCTTATTCTGCCCCAGAGTTTCCTGCTGGGACCAAGCTCCAGCCTCCAGCAGGATGTAGCTTCCAGCAGGCTGCAGCCTCTGTGCCTTCCTCTTCTGCTCGAGACTGTGAAGAGAAGTTCCTGCCATATGACCAAACATGACAGCTACAAAGATACAGCTTTATGTCTTACTCTCTAATCTCTTGTCTTTTATATCAGTCCTGTAGGAGGAGCTAAGGTGGGAGGAGTTAGGAGAGGAAGAAGGAGAGGAGGAGATAGGAGAGGAGAGTGAGAGAGAAAGAGAGAGAGAGAGAGAGAGAGAGAGAGAGAGAGAGAGAGAGAGAGAGAGAGAGAGAGATCCATCCCAAAAGGCTTTCGACCTACAGGCTGAGAACTGCTGTGTGGAATCAGCGCACTATCTCTGCAGCCCTATGGTTTGACTCTTAAAAACCATCTAAGATCCCAAGGCCTCACGCCCAAGCCTTGGTCAAAGCCTGTGATATTCTGGAGAGATAGTGGAGTCTTTAAGAGGTGGGGCCTGGTGAAAGAAAATGACGTCATTGGGAGTCTTCTGTTTAAGGAGATATTTGGGTTCGAGCCTCTCCTTCCTCTCGCTCTCTGCTTCATGGCCACCAAGAGGACTTTGTTTTTATCCCACAGAGATGTTTTACTTCTTGAGAGGTATAGACATTAGTCCTGATGCTTGTGAGGGTTTAAACCCACTGGCGGTTTAAGTCACACACACCGGGACTCTGGGACCCTATCCTCAGTCTGCCTGTGACAGGCTAGGTCGATCCCAAAAGGCTTGCGACCCACAGGTTGAGAAAATGAACATGGTCACGCCCTCCAAGGATCAATAGCTCTGAAGCAGTGAACCAAAACCTTTCCCTCCCTTGAGCTGGTTGTTTTTGAGGCATTTTATCATAATGATGAGAAGTTGACTCACATAGGGAAGTACAGTAGTCTCCAAATGTTGCATCCCTGGGTGGGGGGATCCCTATTACCATTTAAATTCTACTTGATAATGTTTTGCTTGGCATTTGTATGTGAGCATTTCAGGTAATATTAATAAAAGTTTTTTTATTTTTTTTTATTTTTTGCTTTTAAGGCTTGATGATATAACACACTGCAGGAAACACCCAGGCTTGGAATTTTGATACTAAATTTCAATTTCTTTTTTAGGACTATTGGAATTTTCTATTTTATCTCGTATTATTTTTTTTTGCTAAGTTTTGCTTCTCAACCAGTTTTCCTGTCTTATATAAGTCACTGAATTTGTGGTAGAAAGTTGTCTGTAGGACCTGAAGTGATAACACCTTTTACCTTCTGGTTTTGGACATTTGAGCTCTCTTTCCTGATCAGGCT
The DNA here is from genome assembly GCA_021653895.1 of Mastomys natalensis. Lineage (NCBI taxonomy): Eukaryota > Metazoa > Chordata > Mammalia > Rodentia > Muridae > Mastomys > Mastomys natalensis. The sequence continues at coordinate 721,207 of JAJTUV010000094.1, forward strand.
AGTTATAGGGCTGTCAAATTTTGTTCCTTTCAAAGAGTCAACTTTTGACTTTGTTCATTTTCTCTGTTTTGTTCTAAAGAAATATTAAATTTAAACTCTCCCTTAAATGCTGTCCCAGCCTCAGCAGCTTCTTAGATTAGGTGATTTTTAAAATATTTATTTATTTATTTATTTATTTATTTATTTATTTATTTATTTATTTATTTGCATCTCAGTGCTAGGGATTGGACCCAGGGAAAAGCAGGGCTACTGGGTTATATGCCCTGCTTTTTGTAGACTCTGATGTATTCAGGTCTTCTGGCTTCACTGATACATTTGTTATTTGAAGCATCTTGTTTAATTTCAAAATAAAATAGTTGGTGTTTTCTTTCATATAATATTATTAGTGGGTTTGATTGGTTGTTAGATACTGTGTTTGGTTTTAGTCCTTTTAAAATTATTAAATCTTTCAGCTCAACGTATAGTCAATGGGATGACTATATTTTCCTTAAAAAAATGTGGACTCTGTAGTTGCTAGGAGTCCTAGTCTATAAATATTAGCTAGGCCATGATGGTTGGTAATATTATTCATATCAGTTGTATCATCAATTACTGAGAGAGTGGAGTTGAACTCCCTAACAATAGTTCAAGACTCATCTATTTCCCCTCAGCTTTTGCTCCTTGTATAGTGAGATTTTGCTCTAATATGAACATGTTTGTGCTTGCTATGACCCCTCTATCTTTACAAACAGGGCTGAATAGGCACTAATAAAACCCTGAACCTTGGTGATTCCTTATCTGATATTAAGATTATAACCCTGGCTTTAAAAGAGAACTATTTCTTTCATTTTATCCTTACTTAAAAAAGATTTATTTATTTCATATGTGGGGATGCTTTGCCTGTATGCATGTCTGTGTGCCATGTACATGCCTGGTGCCCAGGGAGGCCAGAAAGGGGTGTTAGATCTCCTGAAACTCTAATTACAGATGGTGATGAGCCATCATTTGGGTTCTGGTAATGAAATCCAGGTCTTCTGCAAGAGAGCCAGTGCTCTTGGCAGCTGAGCCATCTCCTGTTCTCTGTCCTCACTGTTTAAGGATGTCAGCTATGGAGGCTTTAGTTGGTGTTGGTTTGGCTTTTGCAGTAGCTTTGAACATCTGCCATTTTACTGTTCATCTATGTGTCTCTCTTGCGTGTTTTCTGATCTGGCCTTCTGGCTTGGGTTTTTTGGATTCCCCTTTCTGCTTTCTTCTGGATGAAAGAACATGTGTTAGGATTTTGTTTTATTCTATTGATTTTAGTGCTCTCTCTCTCTCTCTCTCCCTCCCTCCCTCCCTCCCTCCTTCCTTCTCTCTCTCTCTCTTTCTCCCTCTCCCCCCCACATTTATGTACTTGTGTGAGTACACGTTTACTTGTATACATGTACCTATGGTGTATGTGCAGAGATTACAGGATACCATGCAGGAGTCAGCTTTCTTCCTCCACTGTGTAGGTTACAGAGATTGGCAAGCTTGGTGGCAAATATTCCTACTTTCTGAGTGAACTTGCCAGCACCACTAAAAACCCTTAATAGTCATTTTAGGGTTAAATCGCATCATTAAATTTAACCATCTACTTAGAATGAGTAGATGATCACTTCACATAAATGTAGGACTCTTACAGACATATAGACATCAAACTCCCATCATGGTCCCTTCACACTCCCATCACACCCACCAAACACCCCATGTTCCCATTGTACTTTCATCACACTCATCACACATCCACCACACATCCATCACATACCCATCATGCTTCCATCACGCATCCATCACAGTCTCACCATGTGCCCACCATGCTCCCACCATGCTCCCACCACGCTCCCACCACGCTCCCACCATGTTCCCATCATGCTCCCACCATGCTCCCATCATGCTCCCATCACATTCCCATCATGCTCCCATCACATTCCCATCATGCTCCCATCATGCTTCCATCGTCTTCCCAACACACTTCCATCATGCTCCCATCATGCTCCCATCATGTTCCCACCACACGTCCATCATGCACCCATCACACTCTGATCATACTCCCATCATGTACCCATTACGCTCCATCAAGCTCCTATAACATTCCAATCACACACTGATCACGCTCTCATTACTTTCCCATCATGCACCCATCACACTTCTATCATGATCCCATCACACTCCCATCATGCACCTGTTACTTACCCATCATGCTCCCATCTCACTCCCATATGCTTCCAACACTTGTATCTTTCTGTTTGCCATTGTTGCCTGCAGTGTACCACTATCTAGTATATTTGTCTTTTTAAATGTAAGAGGGGACAGACTTTATATTCACTAAATTTTATCATGATTTCTCCCTGAAGATCTGAGTTCCAGGTGATGCCCCTTCTGTTCAGCCTCAACTGTTCCTTTTAAATATTTATTTTTTGAGACTATAACATACGTTTCCTCCCTCTCCTTTCTCCCTTCAGACCCTCCCATATGCCCCTTTGCTCTATTTCAAATTCATAACCTCTTTCATTCATGTTGTATATGTATATTGTGTGTGTTCTCAGATACATAAATTCAACCTGCCCAGTCCATACAATGTTGCTTGTATATGTTTTCAGGCTGGCCATTTGGTGTTGATAACTAGTTGGCATGTGTTGTCCCAGGGAAGACTATTCTCCTGCATAAGCATCCCTTAGTTGTCTGTAGATCTTTATGTCGAGCTGAGACCTCATGAGCTTTCCCCTGCCCATGTTAGTGTGTTGGTTGGTGTCCCCCTTGCTCTGCTCATGCTCAGGGAGTCACTTTGGTGAGACTGTGTTGAGGGGGATATTCAAAATGGAGGCACCCAATCTGGCTTGTTTTTAATTAGCCACCATCTTTTCAACTAGCCTAGGCCTGAGGCCATGAGCTGTGGTGGCGAATTATCGCCACCGCTCACTCGGCTCAGGCTGCAGGCTCAGGCTGCCAGAGACACCGGCCCTGTCACCACAGGACGCCAGTATGGGAGATGGCTCTGCCAATCTTCCACACTGTGTCTACAAGGCTGGATTGAGCCCAGACCATCCCGCCATCCACGCGGTACCCAGTAGAAAATGAGACTCTAATGTTTAGATTATCTAAAGGCTTTATATATTTGATAATGCTCAATAACAAGATGCCCACACAATTGGAGGTGTTTCCCAGTTAACTAACCTTGATATAAGTTGTTACCCAGGACTGTTCTCGGTATATGTATGTTCATCCATGGCTCTTACATCTCTGTCTCTCTTAGTTCTTCCTCTTCTTTCTCCTCCTCTTCTCCTTACTCCTCCTCTTCCTCTCCTTACTTTCCTACCTTAGCTCCTCCCAACTTGTGAGGAAAATATGCCACTATAAGACTATGGGTGTAGCTTCAGACATTCCCAGGAAGCACAATCTCACAGTAAGTCTCCTTGTTTTCTGTCTCTATACCCTTTTCCTAAGATTCCCGAGCCTTGGCTTTGGGAGCTGTGTTGTAGATGTATCAGTTGGAATTGGGTTCTAGGACTCTGCATTGTGATTGGTTGTGGTTTCTGTCATGGTCTCTGTCTATTCAAAGAGAAGTCACCTTGATGAGGGGCGAAAACCACACTTATCTCTGGATATAAACACAAATATTTAGAAAGTAGTTAGAGGCTAGGCAATGGTTGTGATTCTCTTCCAAAATCCATGACATCATTAGCCCTGGATGGATGGCTGGGTTTCCAGAACCAGGCATGATTTCCCTCCTGTCCAGTGAGTCTTTAGGCCATCTAGAGAACTGTTGGCTACCATCAAGGTATGAGTGCCGCCACTGTATACTCAGGGGCATTGTGCCATGCTGGGGTTGGTTTGGGTTTTAGGCATCGTACCTCAGGAGGACTGTTGGTTGCCCCCAGCCATTGGCAGCTTGCGTGGTGTCTTCTTGCCTCATGAGAGCAAGTCCTCAGGGAGGAGGCTTTCAAGTTAGTTGCAGCTCAAGGGCCCCTGGGCCCTGGGTCTGAAGTGAATGATGTCACCAGTAAGGACTGATCTTCTATCTCTGGGTGGGGGTTGGGGGACAGCCAAGGACATTAGCAGTAGGCTGTAATGTGTTGGGGGTCTCTTGGACAAGCTGACCAACAACTTAAAAGAGGGCTCTCATGCCTGGTTTTTGTTAGGGGGATGTTCAGTTCTTAGAGGGGTCATTGTCAGCCCAGATGGGGACATTTCATTTAAACGATACATGTGTACCTATACACAGACTTTCATGCATTATGGGCAATTTTAGGTTGGTAGTTAATAGACTGTTTCCTTATGACTTTTTCAGACATCCTTACTGATACTTTACCATCTCCTTTCTCCTGTGCTTTACTTCCCCCTCTCTAATCAGAGCCCCCTCTTTCACCCATTCCTCACCAATGAGGATTCAGATCACGTGTGCTCTGATGGTCCCCTCTGCTCCCCATCCCCACCTCAGCACCAGTCCCTTTTGAGATTTCTGTAATAAAGCAGACGCAGTGTGTGTGAAATCTGTTTTCTTTTGGCTTCCGGGTGTCCTTCTGGCACCTGTGTTAAGGGCTGATGCACCCACGCTTGCGCTGTCCAGGCAAGCACTCTCCCACTGGGCTTTGACTTCAGTCTTCCTTTACTTTTTCTTTAGAGACAAAATCTCACTAAGTTACGCAGCCTGACTTTAGATTCCTTTGTGGCTTAGGTAGCCTTGGGGATTGTGGTCTTTTGGTCTCAGTGTTCTGAGAAGCCTGGACAATGGACTGCTACTACCCAAGGCTGAGTGAGGGTCACCTTTACTATTGAAAGATTTTTTTTGGGGGGGGGGACATAGAGTTCTGAGTTGAAAGGTTTTCCCTTTGGCATCATGAAAGACAACTATCTTTTCCTTGTGTTTGGGATTGAACCTGGGCCCCCATTGTAGCACTGAGCCTCTTGGCTTCTCTCACCAAGTGTTGGTGGTCCCGATTACTTTTTTGGGGGTCTAACTGCCTTTTCTGCTGGCTGTTCTGGGTGTCCCAGTTCATTTTAGTGATCTGGCTATTGCTCCGTAGGAGTATCTTTGTTAGGGTTTCTATTTCTGTGGTTAAAACACCATGACCATAAACAGCTTGGGGGAGGGAAGAGTTTCATTTCAGCTTAGGGTTCCCCATTATACCCATCATCGAGGGATGCCAGAGCAGGAAGCTAGTGGTAGGAATGGAAGTGGAGGCCATGGAGGAGTGCTGTTTACTGACTTGATCCTCCTGGCATGCTCAGTTTGCTTTTTCCACACTCCAGGACCATCTGCCCATGGGTGGTACCACTCACAGTGGTCTGGGTCTTTCAGCATCAATCATTAGCCAAGAAAATTCTCTACAGACCTGCTTCCAGGCTTATCTACTGGAGGTGTTTTCTCCACTAAAATTCCCCTTCCCAGATAACCCAGGCTTGTGCCCATTGACTTTAACCCAAGCTTGTGCACGTTGAGTTCAACACTCAAGCAGCACAGCGTGCCTTTATGGTTACTCTCCATTCTATGTGGGGCCTGCTCCTTGAATCCTTAATTTGTTGTCTTTTATTGTATCTAGGGAATCAGCTCGATGTTCTTTCTCTCCTCACATGGCCTACCCCATTTTCTTTCTTGCTCCTTTTTCATCTGGGTCTGGTCTTTTCATATCTCCGCACCGTTTGCTTCTTCTATCCTGTTCTCTATGGTTCAAGCTCAATAGCTTTTATTGATTGATTTAGCTCGCTGACTCTTCTTCCAATTCCATTACAATTAATGAACCCATATTGATGTAGCGTCATTAGCCAAGGCCTACAGTTCACTCAGACAACATTAGCTTCCCTTCCCCTGCGTCATCTTTCTGTCCAGGAATTTATTCTTTCCAGCCTGTATCTCTTTGAAGCCTTCCCTTGTTTATGATCACTACCACATTCCCGAGGGTGTGGTCAAGTATTCTGGGGAATGTCCTTCATACTGGGGAGGAAGTCCGCAGGAGTCCAAGCATGCTCTGATCATCCTTACCTACTCTCAACAGGAATGACTGCTGCTGGTGTTTACAGGACGCCACCCTCATAAAGTATCTCCTTTATCCACCTTCCCACTGAGCCATATGGAAGGTCATCGTCATATACATTCAGATATTGATACATTGATAGAGTGGGAGTCTACTCCTTCTTTATGACTGTGTAGTACTCACAAACATGGTTTGACATTGTCTTGCAAGGGAGAATTATCATCTTTCTTCTATCTGTCTATCTGTCTGTCTGTCTGTCTGTCTATCTATCCATCTATCTCTTATTTATACCATGATGGATTCATAGATATTTACTTTATAGTCTGGATTACAATTCAATAATAGCCATTTTATTGCTAAAAAGATCTATTTATTATTTTAAAATCGTTATGTATTTTATAGTCTCTTGGTGGGTCATCGGTGGTCCCTGCCCTTGGTCTGTGTGACATCGAGGTATATCCCGATCGTTTCTTCTCCTGAGTGCTTCCTCAATTCCCGCCGGGCTCATCTTGATTATTTCCTGCCCTAATTCTAGAAGCATCCCCAGGGTGCGTTGGCTGTTTTCTGTGGAGGATGACTTTAGGAACCAGGGTCTGCATGTGGAGTGCAGTGTTGCTCCTGAGTCTTCTCAGCTGCCAGGGAGGAGACCTGGATGTAAGGGCACTGGAGCCCAAGGGTGTGCACACGTTGACACATGCTCCTGGGTGCAGCCATGTGAACTGACAACCAGGCATGAGCAGACGCAGGTGTCATCAACCTCATTGCTTGTCCATAAATTCTCTCTACTGTGAGAGCCTGGATTCTACCATCTACCATCCATTTCTAATTCCACTGCACATGGATAAAAACATCCAAGTTAGTAATCCATACCACCATGTGTCCATGACTCAATGAGGTGTGCAGTTCTTCCTGCTTCCCACCCACCTTCTCTGTACTGTGTTTTTATGTGAGAATGAAGTCTCTTACTGCAGTATCCATGCCTGCTCAGAACTCTTTGACCTCCTAAATGTGTTTTTTTAAAAAAATTTAGATATGTTAAACTTTTGAAAAAATATATTTTACCTTTATTTAGGCCCATGCCTCTGTCTGTGTACAGAGTGTATATGCATGTGTGAGGATCCCAGCAGGTGGCGTGGGATTCTTTGGAGCTGGGGTGACAGGTGTTTGTGAGCTGCCTTGTATGGGTGCTGGTCACAGAACTTGGGTCCTCTGCAGGAGCAGAATGCATTCCCAACCACAGAGCTGCCTCTCCAGCTTAGAAGTTTTGAACTTCAATCAAGTCTAGCGTACCAATGAATCCAGTTTTTCATGAATACAGCTTAGGGTGTTGTGTTTAAAAAGTCATCATCAAATCCTGGGTCCTCTGAGATTTCTGTTGTTTCCTTTAAGAAGTATGGTAGCTTTAAAGTTGGCTTACAATCCATTTTGAATTAGTTTTTTGTGGAAGATGTAAGATCTGTTCTTAGCTGATGCCTTCTCTTCTTCCCCTTTCCTTCCCCTCCTCCTCCTTTCCTTCCTCCTCCTCCTCCCCCTACTCCTCCTCTTCATTTTCCTTCCTCTCCCAATTTCTCTTTTGCCTTCTATGCACATCCCCTGAAGCTTAGTCCTGGAGCCCTGGCTAGGGGTGACAGGGGAATGAGGAAAAACAGACACTAAAGAAATGACCGCCACTGAAAAGCTGGGTTTGGGTGGGCTGTGAACACTGGTGGAGTGGCACAAATTACCACAACTACACAGAACCTCAGTATGTTTCTTAGGTACAGTACAGGGGGAACAGTTGGCGAGTCTCTGGAGGAGGTCTCTGTAGGTGAGCATTCTCTAGCTGCAGACGTTCAGGAAGAAGAAGCTGCAGTCAGTCACTAGTTTTTGCACACACCGGTCAATCCCTATAAGAACTCGTACTCAGACCAGAGGACGGCTTCACCTTTCCAGGATTGATTCATATAAGGAAGGCTTTGCCCATTTCCCATGGGCCCAAGGCCTTGGTCTTTAACATGGCCTGGCTCATGTCAAAGTACACACATTCACTCAGGGCTTCTTCGGCTCCCACATCCCTCTTCTTTCTCCTCCTCCAACTCATCCCCTTCCCGCTCCTCTTTGCCTTCCACCCCTCCTCCTTTCTTCTTTGCATATGGGTCTGCATTAGTTCTCCAGCACTGTCTGATGGGACAGCACTCAAGTTCTAATGAACTGCAGTGGGAGATCAGCTGACTGCATTTGTGTGGGTCTTACTCTTCTTGCTCCCCTCTGCTCTATTGATCTGTTAGCCTCTTCTCTTCCCACTGCAGACGGCCTTATAGCAAGTCTTAATGCCAGTCCTGTGACTGCTTTTATTTTTTTGTAAACCAAGAATGCTCTGGCTCTTGTGGCCTTTTGTCTTTTCAATCAACGTTAGAATCAGTTTGTTGATATCTACACAACAGCCCGCTGAGATGTTTTCTGTTTGCAGTTGTATGCAATCTGTGGGTAAAAATGAAAAGAATATTGAGCATCTATGATCACAGAAGAGACCTCCGCTTATTTGGATATTCTTTAGTTTTGATTTTTTTTATTAGAGATTTGTAGTTTTCTGTATATAGATCCTAGTGTATTTTGTCATATTTGCACCTGAGTATTTCATTCTTGGTGCTATCATAGATGCTATTGTACTTAAAATTTAAGTTCCAGTAGTTTATTGTTGGCTCATGGGAAAGCTACTGGCTTCAGTGTCTGAACGCTGCATCCTTGACCCTGCTATGATTGCCTGTAGCTCTTCAAGGTTTGTGTCTGTGCCCATGTGTGGATTTGTTGGGATTTTCTTTATAGAGAACCATGTCAACTCTGAGTAAAGACGATTTTATTTCTTCCCTTAGAATCTATGCTGTTTGTGTTTCCTTTTCTTATTGTACTAGCCGAGGCTTCAGTGTGCTGTGGGTTAGGAGCGTAGGCAGTGTCCTTGTCTTCATCTTGGTCTCACAGAGAATCATCCAGTGCCACACTGCCAAGTACGACATCAGCTGTAGGCTTTTGCAGGTGCTTTACTGTGAAGCTGAGGGACTTCTTTCTCTTTCTAGTTTGCTAAGAATTAAAAACAAACAAACAAACAAACACACAAACAAGCAAACACACAAACAAGCAAACAAATGGATGTGTGGTTTTCTAAATGCTTTTTCTGTAGTTGATATGATCATATGGTTTTTGCTCTTTATACTGCTGTTGTGGTAAATTACATTAGTTGATTTTCAAACATTGAAAACTCAGTCTTGTGGTCTTTAAAAATATTATATTTGTTGTGTATGTAAATGAACGAGTGTGTTGTTTGTGCATGTGCAAAAGTGTGTGCATGTGTTTGTGCATTTATGTGTATATGTGTGTGCATGCACAAGTTTGTGTGTGCACATGTGTGTGGGCACACAAGCGTATAGTCCTGCATGTGCATGTGTGTGTGTGTGTCTCAGTGTGTGTGGGCACACAAGTGTGCAGTCATGCATGTGCCACAGTGTGTGTGTGTGTAGGTCATAAAACAACTCCCAGGAGTCGGTTTTCTTCTGTCACTCTGTGGGATCCAGGAATTGAACTCAGGGCATCAGGCTTGTAGGCACACCTCTCTCTGTTCAGCCATCTCTCTGACCCTCTCTTTGGTTCTTCTAATGGCTAGGGTATGAATTATGCTAGATTATGTGTTTCACGGAATTGGTACATTTCCTATAAACCTTTAAAGCGAAGCATGGAATTGTGGGTAGATTCCTTTCTTGGTCTCTCACCAGCCATGGCCTCATTGGTTGTAAACTCTCATTTCTGATGTCAATAATTTATATCTTCTCTCAGCTTTTCCTTCGCTAGCTATGTGAGAATTTTCACCCATTTTATTGATCTTTCCAAAGGACCAGCTTTTGTTGATTTTTTTTTTTCCTCCTGTAATGCTATTTTTGACTCCATCAAGTTTTGCTCAACTTATGATGATTTCTCTGAGCTTACTATAGACCCCAGTTACTCTTCATGTATGTATACATACCATAGAACCTAGTTACTCTTCATGTATGTATACGTACTGTAGACCCCAGTTACTCTTCATGTATGTATACATACCATAGAACCTAGTTACTCTTCATGTATGTATACGTACTGTAGACCCCAGTTACTCTTCATGTATGTATACATACCATAGAACCTAGTTACTCTTCATGTATGTATACATACCATAGAACCTAGTTACTCTTCATGTATGTATACGTTGCACAACTGCTAAATAGAGCTGATCAACACATGCCTTATTTCACATACGTGTCATTTATTTGTGATGAGAACAATTTGGAACCAATTGTTATCGGTTTTCAAGAACAGGAAATGCTGCCGTTAACCAAGCTGACTAGTTGGCAAGTCATCACAGGTACCGTGAATTCAAGAGTGCTGCATCTAGAATCAACTTCCTCCAGCGCTTATACTCAATCTTCCCTTGCTCCCGCCGTGCCCTCTGGGCCATAGAGGGTGTGTGTGTGACACTGATGCCAGTCCATGGCTGAACACTCGTGACTTATTCTCAGCATGTTGACCAGCTCAGAATGCCTGTAATTGTAAAGATAGGAAACAGGCCATGAATTTGCATGTCATCCTTGCTCAGGGACCAGGCTGATCTCCATAAAGTCACAGTTACACCTTATGTGCTGCTGAGGTGAGCTCCCAGCACATTTCTGATTTGTGGTGCCCTGTGCCCAGGGATGCTGAACATTTTCTTCATGTATTTCCTGGCCATTGACAAGTGGTTCTTGAGAAATGTGCCTATTTGTCCATTTACCGATTGTATTATTTGTTCTTCTGGTTTGGTAAGTTTTAGTTCTCTGAGTAGTCTGGATATTAACTCTGCCACATGAAGAACTGGCAAAGGTTTTTCTCCCACTCCTTAAGCTGCCTCTTCACGCTGGTAATTGCTTCCTGTGTTTTAAATTTGATTCAATTCCATTTGTCATTCTTGCTGTTATTTCCTGAACTATTGGAGTTCTTTTCAGAAAGCCCTTGTCTTAAAGCCTTTTACTCTTGAAGTTCCCAAGTTTGAAGTCTTACATTAAAGTCATTGATGTATTTTGAATTGATTTTTATACTGGATGAGAGATAGGAATCTAGTTTTATGCTTCTGTGTGTGGGTATCCGGTTTCCTCAGAACCAGGAGAAACAGTCTTTTCTCCAACAAATGTTTGGTTTCTTTGTTGAGCATCAGGTATTGTAACGGCAGGTTTATCTCTGTGTCTTCTATTATGTTGCACTTGTCTATGTATCTATTTTTTATTGTTCAAGAATTTCAAAAGTGCTTATAATGTGTTTTAATTTAATTTTATCTAATCTCCTCTCCGTTTCTAATCTTCCAATTATTTTCCACCACTTTCCATCCCAATGAAATGTTATCTCTTTTTTGAAATAAAGCCTTCTGAATCCACGCCTGTATGTGCGTCGGTGTAGTCCTCTACTGCAGCATGGTACCTACTCAGGGACCATATTTTTTGAAGAAAACTGACTCTCCCTCTTCAGCAGCCGTCAATTGCCAATAGCTACTCAGCTAGGGGTGGAGCTTCATGCCCACTCTACTCCGTCCATGCTCGGATGCAAAATAACACACTTCTGTCCTTTGTGTAGCGTCTTCTGTCAAATATGAATAAGTAAATCTATCTATGGAGAGAGGCTGTGATGTAGATGTTCCATTTAGAACTCGTCACCCACAGTCTCTTACTCTTACGTGGATCAGTTATGGGTTTCCACCTTAGTCTCCGTAAAAGGAAGTGTATTTGATGAGAGTTGAGAAATGTATGAATATATTGGTACTAATTGTATTAGGGGGCAGTTGAATAATATGTCCACTTAGCAGAATGATAGTAGCAGTTCTCTCCTTGGGCCTATGACCCAGTCAGCCATTGGTCCCGGGCCCACTTAATAGTACCAGGCATGTTGCATGGTTATATGTTGTAGAGTAGGCTTTAAATCCAATCATAAAGTGGTTGATTACTCCAATATTACTTGTGCCATTGTTACGCCAGTGGTTGTCCCTTGGCAGGCCAGTCATTATTGTAATGTCCATATTTCACACTGGGTAAGATTGTCGAGTCCTTTTCTCCACTGGTAGCATAAGCAATACCTTCCAGTGTCAGGAAAGCTAGCCAGAAGATATCAAGCCTCCAGGCCAGTATCCACTGGCTTCCTCCATGACTCAGGCGTTGTCTCCAGCAACAGAGTCTTGCTATCACGTTCTGAATGGTAAGCAAGCATAATGGTAACAGCCTGTGTCTTAGTTACTTTTCTATTGCTGCGATGAAACACCACAACCAAGGCAAATTATAAAAGAGCACATTTAATTTGGCTTATGGTTCCAGAGAGTTAGAGTTCGTGATTTAGGCGTGAAGGCATGGTGTCAGGAACACCAGAAAGCTCACGTCTCAAAGAGCAAGCAGGAGGCAAAGAGGCCACTGGGAATGGCAGGAGGCTTTGTGGACCCTCGAACAGCCAGGTGACACACCTCCTCTGACAGGCTCATACCTCTTAATCCTTCCCAAACAGTCACCAACTACTGCAGAAAGTTTCCTAAAATATAGACACAAGGCAAAAGAGTTTGAATGGAGTTACACGATAATGAGCGGGACTCTATCCCAACAAGACACCACATACTAGTAGATGATGGTGTCAAACTGAGACCCATGATTGGTCAGTTACAAAGAATAAGAGACTGCAGAGTGTTCAGCCCTTAGTGGGACAGACATATCACATCCCTCTCCACAATGTGGGGGAGGGCAGGAGGGGATTTTTGTGAAGAGGGGGGCAGAAAGATGGGAAAGGCCAGAGGTGGTGGGTGGCCCCTGGTAGATTGATGTGTTCAGTGAAAAGCCACACATCTAAGAGTATATGAGCAGCACAAGTTGCATGTGATGGTCTTCCTCCTCCTCTTCCTCCTCCCCTTCTCCCTTCTTCCCCTTCCTCCTCCTCCTCCTCCTCCTCTTCTTCCTCCCCTTCTCCCTTCTTCCCCTCCTCCTCCTCCTCCTCCTCCTCCTCCTCCTCCTCCTCCTCTTCCTCCTCCCCTTCTCCCTTCTTCCCTCTTCTCCCCTTCTTCCTCTTCTTCTCTTCCTCTTCCTCCTCTTCCTCCTCCTCCTCCTCCTCTTCCTCTTCCTCCTTCTCCTCCTCTTCTCCTTCCTCCTCCTCCTCTTCTTCCTCCTCCTCCTCTTCCTCCTTCTCCTCCCTCTTCTTTGGATTTTGAGACAGGGTTTCTCTGTGTATGTAGCCCTGGCTGTCCTGGAACTCACTCTGTAGACCAGGCTGTCCTTGCCTCCCAAATTCTGAGATTAAAGGTGTGTGCCACCACTGCCCGGTTGGTGGTCTTCTTCTTCTTCTTCTTCTTCTTCTTCTTCTTCTTCTTCTTCTTCTTCTTCTTTTCTTCTTCTTCTTCTTCTTTCTCCTCGTCCTTGTCCTCCTCCTCCTCCTCCTCCTCCTCCTCCTCCTCCTCCTCCTCCTTCTTTTTCTTCGGACTCAGAACTGGTTGGATGTGGAGGTGAGGGTGGATTTGGGAGGACTTTGGGGAGGGAATGAATATGTTCACAATATGTTGTAGAAATTTCTAAAAGAGCTAACAAAAATGAGGGGGAAAACCCATGTAGGTCGTTACGGGGCTTGGGTAAGTAGTTCAGTTCCACTCAGTTCCACTGTGAGATTTGTAGCAGGGCCACTGTCTCTGGCTCACTGGCTGGTGGCCCAAGGATATACTTGGTTGGATAAAGAGGCAAGGGGCTCATTTTACCTGGCTATCAAAGTTAGGGCCCAGGGCAAGGTCACAGTTTGTGACTGCCTGGGACACTATTCAGAGGTCCTCACAACCCAGAAAGTCTGTCGTCATGTCTACACGCCCTACATGGCTTCTCATCCTTTGGTCTTCCAGGCGTGGGAAAGAGGGTTGCTCCCTCTGCAGCTTCCAGTAGGAAGCTCTGCTCCAGGTTGTGAAAGAGACAGGGCAGTACCCCCTGTATCCCCATGTCACATCTGGGGGAACTGAGGCTCAGGGGTGAGGGGCTCCTCAGGTGGAGAGCAGCCCTGTGTGGAGGGTGTGGGTCCTCCTCTGAGACTTCTCCCCAGGCAGGGGCAGGGGTTGGTGCCAGCCTGGGTCCCAGAGGCCTCTCCTATTTGGGGGAGCCATTTTTTTGTTTATCTCTGGCTCCTTGGGTCTCTCACCAAGGAGAGAGTCCCTGACCAGGACTGGCAAGGACATAGTAGCCATTGTTTCTGCATGATGCCCTCTGGGGGTGGGGGGGAAGCAGGAGAGCAAGACCTCTGAATAGTGTCCCAGGCAGTCACAAACTGTGACCTTGGTGTGGACGGAAAGAAAGGTGGAGAGACATAAAGATTAGCACTCAGAGGAGAAGGGGATGGGGACCGGGAAGGATTGTGGAAAGGGGTGACTGGGAGGGGGCAGTGAGTGGGATGTAAGGTGATTAAGTAAAACATTATAGTAATAAAAAGATTAGCAGGTGATTAGGGCTCAGTAGTGTGCCCCTTTAATCTCAGTACCCACACATCTCTCTATAACTCTTTGTTTGGGGACCTAAGAACTTGGAAAACCTTTCTGGACTCTAAGAGCCCCTGTGACACTGGAAAAAGCCCTCTCCAAACCTACATGGGTTTTCCCCCTTGAACTTGAGGTCAGGGTGCCTCTCAGGGGCTGTCCTGAGGTGGTTGTGAATTATGTAGGAGGGTCAATGTGGTCCACTAGGAATAAGCTTCAGGAGAAGAGATGGGTATTTTGAAGTCTGGAGCTTGTTTCTTGACACTTCCCTGGGTTCTGCTTTGGAAGATGACAAGAGAAAGACCCACTGAGATATCTCTTATTTGGGACACCAGTTGGGCTATGGACATGTGGCAGACTCAGAATGACCATGAGTTAGTCACAGTATGCATGTATGCTGTTGGGTTCGATATGCTGCAAATGTACCCACACCCCGAGTCTTTCCTTGCCTGCCTGGTTCAGGATGGCTGCCCCTAGGTGGTTTCCATTTCAGAGGAAGAACATGGTAAGAGGTGAGGGAGCCTATTAAGGATGTCACTTGGAAGAGGAACATGCCACTTCTGCTCACATGGTATTGGCATGAATTTAGTCACATGATCACCCAAACAATAAGGTAATAATCTGGGACATGTAGTGTGTGTGTATTGCATGTTTATGTTGTCATGTGCATGTGTGTGTGCATGTTTGTGTGATCATGTGCATATGTGTGTGCATGTTTATGTGAGCATATGTATGTATGTATGTGCATGTGCATGTATATGTGCTCGTGTGGTGGCAGGAGGTCAATGTCCAGTGTCTTTCTTAATCCTTTCTCTGTCGAAGATCAAGTGACCATAGGTATGGGGGTTCATTTCTGGGTCTTCTATTCTATTCCATTGATCCTCCTGACTGTCTCTGTTCCAATACCATGCCGTTTTTATCACTATTGCTTTGTAGTACAGCTTGAAATCGGGGATGGAGATTCCCCCAGAAGTTCTTTTATTGTTGAGTGTAGTTTTCACTATCCTGGGTTTTTCGTTATTCCAAATGAATTTTAAGATTGCTCTTTCTATCTCTG
The DNA here is from genome assembly GCA_021653895.1 of Mastomys natalensis. Classification (NCBI taxonomy): domain Eukaryota; kingdom Metazoa; phylum Chordata; class Mammalia; order Rodentia; family Muridae; genus Mastomys; species Mastomys natalensis. The sequence goes on from JAJTUV010000094.1 coordinate 736,745, forward strand.
TAAAGAATTGAGTGGGAATTTTGATAGGGATTGCATTAAATCTGTAGATTGCTTTCGGCAAGATAGCCATTTTTACTATATTAATCCTTCCAATCCATGAGCATGGGAGATCTTTCCATCTTCTGAGATCTCCTTCGATTTCTTTCTTCAGGGTGTTGAAGTTCTTGTCATACAGGTTTTTCACTTGTTTGGTTAGATTCACACCAAGATATTTTATACTATTTGTGACTATTGTGAATGGTGTCGTTTCCATAATTTCTTTCTCAGCCAGTTTATCCTTTGTGTAGAGGAATGCTACTGATTTGTTTGAGTTAATTTTATACCCAGCCACTTTGCTAAAGTTGTTTATCAGGTTTAGGAGCTCTCTGGTGGAAGTTTTGGGGTCACTTAAGTATACTAACATGTCATCTGCAAATAGTGAAACTTTGACTTCTTCCTTTCCAATTTGTATCCCTTTGATCTCCTTCTGTTGCCTAATTGCTCTGGCTAGGACTTCCAGAACTATATTGAACAGGTAGGGGGAGAGTGGGCAGCCTTGTCTAGTCCCTACTTCATTGAGAATTTTTGTATGTATATTCATGAGGGATACTGGACTATAACTTATATATTTTTGTTGGGTTTACACTTGATTTCAGTATTTCAATATTATTTGCTTTGTGAAGGAGCTTATTGTGGTTCTGAATTTTTTAAACATAACTCAAAAAGCATTGCTTGTTTGAAGGCTCTATAGAATTCTTGTATAAGTATATCTGACCCTTGGTATTTTGCTTGTTTGTTTCTTTTCATTTTATTCTGTTGGAATGCTTTTTAAATTTTTTTGATTTGCTGAAAATAAAAATTAAAAAAAAAAAAAGAAAACAAAACAAACAAACAAAAAATCCCTTCTCTACCTTAAAAAAAATTATTAAGTGTGTGTGTGTGTACACATACGTGTATAAACATGTAAGTCAGAAGGAAACCTGTGAGAATCAGTCCTCTCCTTCTACCTTGTGAGTCCTAGGATTTGAACTCAGGTCGTCAGGCTTGGCAGCAGACACTTTTATCTTCTGAGCCATCTTGCTGGCCCTATCATAGATTTTGAGATAGGGTCTGTTCTTAAACCTGAAGCTCACCAATTAGCTAGGCTGGCTGGGCCCGTGATCCCCAGAAATCCCCCGTCTCTGCCTCTCCAACATTAGCATTATGGTCTTGTGCTTTGGTCCCCACACCTGGCTTTTTCAGGTGGTTGCTGGGACCAATCTCAGGCCATCATGCTTGCCTTGCAAGAGATTTACCAACCATTTCCACAGCACTGAAACAGCAGTTTTTATTCTGGCTGGCCACATGCTCAGCCAACCCAGGGTTCTGTTACTGTAGGAAGAAAAGAAAAGAAAACCTGTGTCAGAGATGGGACTGTTGGAAGGGGGCTGAGTGAGCGGCATGCTCAGTTTGGATCAGCAACCATCTGGGGAGAAGCTACTTTATTGCCAAGGCTAGCTCACTCTTCTACACACGACCTCTTGCACACTGGTGACTTGAGAGCCACATCAGAAGCCTGGTGTCTCCAAATGGAAAGTGGGGTTTGCATCACTCACCATATTCTGTCACTGTGATAATGACCCAGTGTAGAAACTCCCTGACTTGTGGTGGATTTAAGTTCAGTTAAACACAGTCACAGGCAGAACATATCGCAAATGGAAGATGCTTAGAACACTCGGCCCTCCGAATGCCCTGGTTTAGTCACACAGGACTTTGGGATAGATGGGCTTGTGGTTTGTTGCTGTCCCCCCAATATCAAGAGAGTGGACCACACCCACATCCCTAACCCAGGAAAATCCCCAATTCAGTATTCACGGGGCATCTTACACCACTGCCATCAGAAATCAGAGGCTGAGTGAACACTTGGTCAACTGTGGGGAGCAAAGCTGTTGTCCCCATCTGTGCCCATCCGCAGGCTGTTTCCTGGGGCAGGGGCCTCACAGTAGGAACATCAATGGGAGGCTAGTGTTCCCGGTCTTTCTCCCTTGTGCCTCCAACTCCCCAGAGTCAATCCAGTGCCAAGGAGCTCCGGTCTCTGGAGCTTTGATTCTTCTGCCTCCAGGGACACTAACTGAAATCCTGGCTCAGCCTCTCTCTTTTTCCCTAACCCTGAAATGCAGTTGACCGACAGGAGCTTGCCCTGGGGATGAAGAGGAGAAAGGTTTATACTTGATGTGCCTTACTGGCATCAAGCCTAGCAGTGCAGGGACTTAACACATGCCTGTGGCTCTGGGGACCCAGCTGCATGTCCTACCTTCTCCACGGCCTGCCTTGGGGTTCACATGCAAGTTATAACTTCTTTGCCTTCTGAAACGCTGCCTCCTGTGGACAGGCTGGATTTTATAACAGACCACGGCTCTGTTTTTTCCTTTGGCTGCTAGGGAACTCTGGGAACTCTGTGCTTACACCAAAGCCTGATTTTTAAGAACTGTACTTACCACTTTTTTTTTTCTGTTGTTGTTTTGAGTCTTTCTTCTAATTCCACAGTTTCTGATTTCATCAACGAGTGGAAACGTAATAAGAAGGCCACATTCACTTATTTTCAAGATGAGAAAAATTTCAGGCCCTCATAGGTTCTTATGATGATCCAAAAAAAAGGAGAGACTGGGCGGGAGAGGCTGGTAGGTGGGTGCCATGTTGATAGTGGCAAAGTTGCCACCAGGCTGTATCTCCCTGTTGAGTCTCCATTGCATTCCTTTGCAATGCTTAGGAGTGGAACCAGGGATCCTACTTGGAAGTCTTAGGGAAAGCATATGCGTGCTTCTGGATTCCCTTCACTGTGAGGGCTAGCCTTGGCTACATGTTACAGAAGGCATGGGAGTCAGTCTTCCTCCACAGCTTTCTTGGCCCCAGTTGTTCACCTTTATTGTCAACTTGATCAAATCTAGAGTCAACTATCAGACAGACACACCCCGGGATATCTGTGAGGGCATTTCTCAGGAGAATTACCTGGAGGGCTGAGGATTGACCCTCCCTCAGAGGACGTGGTACCCTCACTTGACTGGTGAGTATTTGTGATGATTAGCTTTAATTGCCAATTTGATGTAACTCAAAATCACCTGGGATGAGAATCTCAATGAGGAATTGTCAGCGTTGGGTTGGCCCCTGGGAGATTATCTTGATTAAGCTAATGGATGCGGGAAGACCCAGTCCATTGTGGGCCACGCTGTTTTCTAGGTAGAGATCTTGACCTGTCGAGGAGTGGAAAGCTACAGCTGAGTGCAAGCAACAGAACAGGCGTGCATGTCTGTAAAATTGAGTTTTTTTTCAGATTTATTTATTAGATGAATATGAGTATTTTGCCTGCACACGTGTATGTATGTGGCCTGGTACACAAAGAGGCCAGAAGAGGGCATCAGATCCCCTGGAATTGCAGTTATGGATAGTTGTAAACCACCATGTGGGTGCTAGGAACTGAACCACGATCATCTGCAAGAGCAATAAATGCTCTAAACTGTTGGACAGCTCCCATCTCTCCGGCCACTTCTGTTTTTGTGTGTATGAGTGTTTTTGCCTGCATGTGTGTCTGTGTATCCTGTGCATGCAGTGACTGTGGAGGTCAGAAGAGGGCGTCTGATCCCCTGAAACTGGGGTTACAGATGGTTGTGAGCCACCACGTACATGCTGGGAGTTGAACCCAGATCCTATGGAAGAACAGCTGGTGCTCTTAACCACTGAGCCATCTCTCCAGACTCACATAGCATCCGTTTCTCTCTTGATGGTGGACATGGTGTGATTAGCTGTTTGCTGTTTGCAGTTCCTGCCTTGACTGTCCCACGTTGATGGAGGGTGACCTGGAACTGTAAGCTGAAGTGACCCCCCCTTGACGTCTGTATTGTTTCCTGTCAGAGCGTTAGACTACAATCGAGTTTATCTCATTCTTCTTGCTGCTGCTGCTGTGAGAATTCCACTTCTTCCGGGATGGACTGAAGCCCAGAGTCTCGCAAGAATCCACCAGGTCTCCAGCACTAGATTTGACTCCTGAGGCATCCACCCATTCTCTGCCTCTCTGGTGTGAAAATGGTCACTGTTAGACTATCTGGACCTCAGTATACATTCCAAGCGAATAAATCCCCTATTTAAAAGTAGTCATTTTAAAATTATGTGCATAGGTGTGTGTCTACACATGTGTGAGTGCAGGTGGCTACAGACTCCAGAAGGCGTATCAGATCTCTTCGAGCTGGTGCTTTGGGGTTTGTAAAGTGCCTGATGGGAGGGCAGGGAAGTGAACGATGGACCTCTGTAACGGTAGTATGTACTCTTAACTGCTGAATCATTCCTCAGCTTCATATGTATATGATGTATATGTATATACATATAAATATGAATGAATCTTAATCTTCCACATGCATGTACAATCAATATATAATACACAATACAATATATAATAATATATGATGTATGATATATGACACACTGTACACTATAATATACAATATATAATATATTACATAATACATGGTACATAATTATATATATAAATTAGAGTCACCCCTGTGGAAAGAAAGAGGGAGAGTGGGCCAGGGCAGTGGAAGAAGGTGTCTTGCTACAGGGGCATGGTTCGAGTGTTAAAGGGGCACCAGGAAGTGACATGGAGCTGCATCCTGTGTTCAAGGAGATAACAGATGAAGGGAGTGGGACTTTGAGACAAGATCCTACCCAGCTGAGTTTAGTTCCAGGCATGCTGGTACACATCTTTAATCCCAGGAGGCAAAGACAAGCAGATCTTTGAGTTCAAGACCAGCCTAGAGCATGTTCTAAGTGAAGAAAAATTTAAATCCAGGCTTAGTGGACCACACCTTTAATCCCAGTGCTTAGGAGACAGGTATGTAGATCTCTGAGTTCAAAGTCAGTCTACAGAGCAAGTTCCAGAACAGTTAAGCTTAGGCAGAAACCTGGTGATGATGTAATAGAACAAGGGGCCCATGTTCCAGCCCTAGCAAGCAGCAGAACTTGTCAGCTTTGGCCATGTGGCTCTGACTTTAGAGTCCAGAATAGAAGGGACTACTGGGACAATTGATGATGGTGGCTGGAACTAAGAAATTAGTGGTGATTAAGTAGAGACCAGCATCACTGAGGGGAACTCTTCTGGGAAGCGTCTTCTGAGAGCACAAAGAAGCTGTATTCCAGAGATAGCCAAGGTTGTACCTCGTGCTGCAGCTGGACTTGCTAATGTGTAAGAGTCACCCAGGTGGTACTGGTTTTGATGGTATGAAGGGGTCATCAAGAACAACTGAGGCTTGGCACTGTGAGAGGCCATGGAAGGCCATTGGTGAAGGTGCAGCGTCAGTTACAGTTGATGACCCAGGACTGAAGGGGTCATGCAAAGGAGCTGAGGCTTGGCACCATGAGGAGAGCCTATGAGAGGCTAGTGGTGAAGCCTAGTTGCAGTGGATGACTACAGCGTATTGGAGATGTGGGGACCATGGGATGATCACCAAGAACAGCAGCAGCAGTGGCGTCTGGAGTCTGTCAACCAGAGCCTAGAGTGCTACAGAGGGCAGAGCTGGAGATGTGACCCAAGTCCTTTGGAGGAGCCCAGAAGAACATGTGTGGATCCCAGACATTAAAACAAGAAGCTGTAACATTGAAGTTGCCTTGGAGACCCCAAGATTTTTGAGATGCCAGAGCTGTGGGTTATCTGCTGAGGAAAGCTGCTAACAGGGAGAGGAAACAGCCCAGGAGAAAGAAGTCTGTTGCAGTCAGCAAAGATGAAAGAAGAATTGGAGATCTGAAGACCGCTTTGACTTCAGACATGGAGATGCAGAGTTTGGAGTGTGCCCAGCTGGTTTCCTGCCTTGCTTTGGGGATTACAGTTCAGTGATTGGATGAATCTCAGAAGAGACCTTGAACTTTGGACTTTTAACATTGTTGAGACTGCTATAGACTATGGGGATTTTGGAAGTTGGACTAAATGTATTTTGCATTATACTATGTATTGGTATGGCCCCCATAGACTCATACATTTGAACAAGCCTTTTGGGGCCAGGGAATGGAATGTGATGGTTTGCATATGCTCGGCCCAAGAAGTGGCACTATTCAAAGTTGTGGCCCTGTTGGAGTAGGTATGTCACTGTGGGCATGGGTTTAAGACTTTCCTAGCTGCCTGGAAGTCAGTATTCTGCTGTCAGCCTTCAGATGAAGATGTAGAACTCTCAGCTCCTCCTGCACCATGCCTGCCTGCACACTACCATACTCCTGCCTTGATGATAATGGACTGAACTCTGAACCTGTAAGCCAGCCCCAATTAAATGTTGTCCTTTATAAGAGTTGCCCTGGTCTTGGTGTCTCTTCACAGCGATATAACCCAAACTAAGACACCATGTATACTCTTTGGTTGGGGGTTCAGTCTCTGAGAGCCCTCTAGGATCTAGGTTAATTGATTCTGTTAATCTTCCTGTGGAGTTCCTATCACCTTCAGGGCTGGAAATCCTCCCCGCCCACCAACTCTTCCATAAGAGTCTCCAAGCTCCATCCAATGTTTGATGGTGGGTGTCTGCATCCATCTGAGTCAGCTGCTGGGTGGAACCTCTTAGAGGACAGCCATGCTAGGCTCCTGTCTGCAAGCATAAGTATCATTAATAGTGTCAGGGATTGGTGCTTGCCCATGGAATGGATCTCAAGTTGGGATGATTATTGCTTGGTCATTCCCTCAGTCTCGGTTACAGCTTTGTCTCTGCATTTCTTGTAGATAGGATACATTTTAGATCGAAAGTTTTGTGGGTGGGTTGGTGTCCCTATTGCTCCACTGGGGTTCCTGACTGGCTACAGGAGATGGCCTCTTTAGGTTCCATATCTCCACTGCTGTATCAGCTAAGGTCACCCCCATTGACTCTTAGGAGCCGCCCCTATCCCAGGTCTCTGGCACATCCTCAAGATACCCCACTGTAGGCTTCGATTTTTCTCTAAACCTTCTTTATTTTAGGGTTCTTGAATGGTTCAGCTTGTCTTCTAAACCCATCGACTAGAGAGGTCGGGGAGTAGTTCTTTGGAGTGATTCCACTCTTGTCAGGATACCAGCAGTCCAGTCCAATAGCAAACACCAAACACAAATCAGTAGCAGCGGCTTGATCCAGAAGAAACTTCAAGGCTCTGCTGACACGAGTTAGTGGAAGGGGCACGAATCAGCTGGAATACCACGAGATGTGCTCGCACACTTCTCTCTACGAAGTGAAGACCAGCAAAGACCAGCGAAGATCCAAGACCAGTGAAGCGTTTCATGGCCAATAAAGACGAGCAAAGCTTTGCTGAGTGCCGCCATGTAAGAGCAACCTCTCATTGCTTATGGGGTTCCATTCATACGCTTTCCAAACTTCATATGCCCTCTCTAGTGTCTGCTTCAGCAAAATTTCCTCTCACTAGACAGCTTCCAGGAAAATATCATGTGACACAATTGAGTTTCAAAGAAACCAGAAATTTCCACTTCACCCCACCCCACCCCCACCAGCTGCAGATTTCCGTTCATTCTCATGGCCATCTGTCCATCTCTCCAGTCTCTCCTCACACACGATCTTGAAAATCCCCATTCCCCTCCCATCCAGTTCCCTCAGTCCATCTGCTTCCTACGACTATTTTATTTCCCCTTCCAAGTGAGATTCAAACTTCCTCACATGGGTCTTTCTTCTTATGTAGCTTCTTTTAGTCTCTGGAGTGGAGTGTGGGTATCCTGTATTTTATGGCTAATATCCACTTATAAGTGAATACATACCATGCATGTCTTTAGGGGTCTGGGTTACCTCACTCTGGGTGATAGTTTCAAGTTACATCTATTTACCTGCAAAGTTCATTATGTCTTGGATTTTAATAGCTGAATGGTATTCCATTGTGTAGATGTACTACATTTCCTTATCCATTCTTCAGGTGAGAGACATCTAGGTTGTTTCCAGTTGCTGGTTATTACAAATAAAGCTGCTATAAAGATAGTTGAGCAAGTGCTTCCGTGCTATAGTGGGGCATCTTTTGGGTATATGCCCAAGAGTGGTATAGCTGGGTCTTGAGGTAGAACTATTCCCAGTTTTCTGAGAAACCAGCAAATTGATTTCCAAAGTGATTGTACAAGTTTGCACTCCCACCAGCAATGGAGGAGTGTTCCCTTGCTCCATATCCTCACCAGCATGAGTTGTCACTTGTGGTTTTGATCTAAGCCATTCTGACTGGTGTAAGATGGATTCTCAGGGTCATTTTGATCTGCATGTCCCTGATGACTAAGGTCTTTGAACATTTTTTTAATGTGCTTCTTGGTCATTTGAGATTCCTCTGTTGAGAATTCCCTGTTTAGCTCTGTATCCCATTATTTAATTGGGTTATTTAGTTTGTTGGAGTCTAACTTCTTGAGTTCTTTTATAGATTTTGGATATTAACCCTCTGTCAGATGTAGGATTTGTGAAGATCCTTTCCCAATCTTTAGGCTCCCATTTTGTCTTACTGACAGTGTCCTTTGACTTAGAGAAGCTTTCCTATGTTATGAGGTCCCATTTGTTAATTGTTGGTCTTAGAGCCTGAGCCATTGGTGTTCTGTTCAAGAAGTTGTCTCTTGTACCACTGAGTTCAAAACTATCCTCCACTTTCTGTTCTATTAGATTCAGTGTATCTGGTTTTATGTTGAAGTCCTTGATCCACTTTGACCTGAATTTTGTGTAGAGCGATAGATATGTATTAATCTACATTCTTCTATATGTAGACCATCAGATGCTTTCATTTTTCCATTGTATGGTTTTGCCTTCTTTGTCAAAAATCAAGTGTCCATAGGTGCGTGGGTTTATTCCAGGGTCTTCCATTCAATCCCATTGATGGACCTGTCTGTTCTATACCAATGCCATGTAGTTTTTTATTGCTATTGCTCTCTAGTACAGCTTGACATCAGAGATGATGATTCCTCCAGAAGTTCTTTTATTATTCAGGATTGTTTTAGCTTTCCTGGGATTTTTTTTTCTTTTTCCATATGAAGTTGATAATTGCTCTGTCAATGTCTGTAAAGAATTGTGTTGGGATTTTGATGGGAACGGCATTTAATCTGTAAATTGCTTTTGGTAAGATGGCCATTTTTAGTATGTTAATCCTACTGATCCATGAGCATGAGAGATCTTTCCATCTTCTGATATCTTCCTTCATTTCTTTCTTCAGAGAATTGAACATCTTGTCATACAGATCTTTCACTTGCTTGGTTAATTATCCCAAGATATTTTATATTATTCATGGCTGTTGTAAAGGGTGCTGTTTCCCTAACTTCTTTCTTGACCTATTTATCATTTGTATAAATGAAGGCTACTAGGTTTTGTTTTTTTGTTTGTTTTGTTTTTGAGTTAATTTTGTATCCAGCCACTTTGCTGAAGGTGTTCTCAGGTAGAATTTTTTGGGTTGTTTGTATATACTATCATATCATCTGTGAATAGCGATACTTTGACTTCTTTCTTTTCAATTTTTATCCCTTGATCTCCTTTAGTTGTCTTATTGCTCTAGCTAGAACTTCAAGTGCTATATCAAATAGATAGGGAGAGAGTGGGCAGCTTTGTCTTGTCCCTGATTTTATTGGAATTGCTTTAAGTTTCTCTCCTTTTATTTTGATGTTGACTATTGGCTTGCTTTATATTGCTTTTAATATGTTTAGGTATGCTCCTTGTATCCCTGATCTCTCTAAGACTTAGCATGAAACGGTGTTGGATTTTGTCAAAGGCTTTTTCAGCATCTAATGAGATGATCATGTGTTTTTTTTTTTTTTTCTTTCAGTTTGTTTACGTGGCGGATTACGTGGATGGATTTTTGTGTATTGAACCATTCCTGCATCCCTGGGATTAAGCCTACTTGATTATGGTGAATGATGGTTTTGATGTGTTCCTGGATTGGTTTGCAAATATTTTATTGAATATTTTTTGCATCAATGTTCATAAGACAAATTATTCTGAAATTCTATTTCTTGTTGAGTCTTTGTGTGGTTTAGGTATCAGGGTGACTGTGGCCTCATAGAATGAGTTTGGCAGTGTTTCTTCTGTTTCTATTTCATGGAATAGTTCGAGGAGTATTGGTATTAGCCCTTCTTTGAAAGTCTTATAGCATTCTGCACTAAAACCATCTGGCCCTGGTGGGTTTTTTTTTTGTTTTTTTGTTTTTTTTTGGTTGGGAGACTTTTACTGACTTCTTCTATTTCCTAAGGGGTTATAGATCTGTTTAGATAGTTTATACGTGATCTTGATTTAACTTTGGTAAGTGGTATCTGTCTAGAAAATCATTCATTTCATTAAGATTTTCCAGTTTTGTGAAGTACAGGCTTTTGAAGTAAGACCCAGTGATTCTTGAGTTTCCTCATTGTCCTCATCCTGGTCCACCCTCTGACTGTTCCACATCCCCCACACACCCCTCCCACTCCCCGTCTCCTGTGCTTCTTAAAGGGATTTATTTATTTCCTCTTTAAAGACCCCTATCATCTTTCTAAGACGGGGCTTTTTGATCCTTCAGTTGTGTTAGGATATTCAGGGCTTGCTGTAGTAGGTTAGCTGTGCTCTGAAAGTGTCATATTGCCTTGGCTTTTGTTGATTGTGTTCTTTTGAGGGCCTTTAGCCATTTGGATGGCTTTAGTCCCTGGAATTCTTGTTGTAGTAGGTATTGGGAGGGAGCCTAAACTCAATGATCCTGGTGTGGCAGGCTTCTGTGGCCAGTATGGCTCTTGATCAGCAGGTCTGATGAAGGTGGGCAGACAGGTGGCAGGACATTGGAGGGCCACCAGGAATAGCAGGTTGCTCAGGGCAGCTGGGGGTGCCCTAAAGGACTCAGCAAGCAGGGAAGATGGGTGCTGGAAGAAAATATCTTGCTTGTAGGATTCCAGATTAGAAGTCTGATGAAGGTGGGTAGAAAGGTGGCTGGACAGTGAAGAATTTTCAGTTTTTAAAAGATGATTTATCGTTTTATGCTTGTGTGTGTTGGTGTCTGCATGTACATATATGCACCATGTGTGCTTGTAGAGGTGGAGGGTGGGGCACTGGATCTCTTGAAACTTGAGTTACAGGTAGTTATGAGTTTCTGGATGTGGGTTCTGACATCTGAACACAGGTCCTCTGAAAGTCAGCAAGTGCTCTTAACCACTGTACCATCTGTGCAGCCCCGAGTTTTCAGTTTACTCTCTAGAGCTTTCAGTGTCTGGACTCTGATCTTCAAGACACCTTTTTATTGTCCCAGCTTAGAACATACAACTGTGCTTTAACAACCAAGATGTTTTGTCCACATTTTCCTTGTTTTCGACTTTAAATATGTGCATGCCCCTTTCTGGACAAACTATACATGTTTCAAAGTTTTCTGATCTTCTTTTTGCTGCCAATTCTCATTGTAAATGTGGCTAAGACAAGCGAGCGATGCCCACGCCATGGCTCAAATGCCATATTGTCTAGAGATTTCCTCTGCCAAATTAATCAATCCCTTATTTTTAAACTAAGCATCATCAAATTTTCCAGACATGGACAGAATGTGAGCCTTTTTTTTTTTCCTCTACAGAAAATGTGACACGAGTCTCCTGGATCCCAATTCTGAGTAAAGTCCTCGTTCGCACCTGGAGTCTCACGAGAACAGTTTTATCTCTCCCCTAGTCTTCTAGAATTGCCCATCCATCTCTGCTTACAGCACTGTAGAACTTTCTCAAGTCTACATCTCCAAACTTTCCCAGATTCCTCTTGCAAGCCAGTTCCAAAGGCCAGAGCCCTACATAGCCACATTTAGCTGTAGCAACTATTCCATCTCTCTTGTGACAATTTCTGGAATGTCCCCAGAAAATTGCTCAGTCCGTGGCCATGTAAGTATGGCAGAAGTTATTCAAATACAATGGGCTGAGAAGCAGAGAACATGCCATGGCCTAGGGACCAGACATAACCTTTAAACACCTACTTTTAGTGACCCACATGCACCAACCAACCTTACCTCCAAAAGCTCCATAGCTTCCCCAAACAGCGCCTGCATCTTCAGAGTAAGCAAGTGTTAAGGGCGTGAGCCAGTGGAAACAGGGTGCATGCCGGATTCTAAGCACAAACCTTTGAGAGGAGAAAGAAGATACATCTGCACCTGAGAAGGTAGTTTGCATAGGAGGGTAATGGCTGCCTTGCTTGAGAGCAGCAAGGGCAGATAGGAGCCTGCTTTGAAGGCTGAGGTTCCACTTTGGAGCCTACTGCAAGGGGGTGGGACGACCTTTCTAGGTTGCAAGTGTACCTGTCACAGGCCCGATGAAAAGATGACAGAGTTGTGGCTGAGGCACTGATGTGGAGAAGCTCCCACGTGCAGGGCCTTGGCTCAGTCTCTTCTTGCCCTGGGGCCTTGTTTTCTGTGACTCAGGAATGTGAGACAAGACTCAGGTGGATGGTCCTGGATAAAGCCTTAACTCTGTGAACTTTAATTTTTATTGACTTAAGACGAGATTTCTTTAAGTACTGTATCCAGTTCTGATATACCACACATAGCCAGCTCTCTGTAAGTACAGCCAGCATTCTGGTCACTTTGGTTAAAACTGTGCCTGCAGCTTTTACAAAAGGCCAGCATTGTAAAGGACCTTAGATACAGGGGCTCTCTGGCCTGTTGGGTGTACAGACAGCTGTGGCCGTATGTAGAGGTTCCGTGAGTAGCTTCTTCTATTCAGGCTCAGGCCCTGGATCCAGCACACCTGGCCCAGGACTGCTCTTGATGGGAGGGGCCGTGAACACAGTACTCTGCAACGGATGAGCAAGAAGTGAAAACGGAGCAAAGTGAATGCTGAGTCCAGGATGCCATGTCTGGAGTTGGAAGGGAACAGTGAAGATCTAGAGGACCGTACTGGCTCCTTGTAGGTCTCCTTCCTTTGCATTTCTATTTTTTAAAAATTTAATTAACTAATTTATATTCCAAAAGTTGCTCCTTTTCCTGGTGCCCCCTGCCTGAGTTCTTCACCCCCCTCCCACTAACCCTCCTGCTTCTGAGACACTGCTCCCTCAGGAGTCTACCCACCCCACCTCACCCCCACCAGCATCCCTCTTCTCTGGGGCATCGGGTTTCCACAGGATTAAACACATCCTCTCCCTCTGAGACCATACAAGGCAGGCCTCTGCTATACATGTGCCCAGGGCCACGAACCAGTCCATGTATGCTCCTTGGGTTTTGGCTTTGTCGCTGGGAGGAGTCTGGGTTAGTTGACACCGTTGTTCTTCCTATGGGTTTGCAATCCCCTTCAGTTCTTTCAGTCCTTCTTCTAACTCTTCCATATTGGTTCCTGACCTCAATTCAATGGTTGTCTGTGAGTATCTGCATTTGTCTCAGTCAGTGGCTGGTAGAGCCTCTCAGAGGACAGCCATGCCAGGCTCCCTGTCTGCATGCACAGTATGGACTCAGTAATAGTGTCAGGATTGGGTGTGCGTGTATGAGCTGGATCCCAGGTGCCCTTTCTTTCAGTCTTTGCTCCATTTTGGTCGCTGCATTTCCTTTAGACAGGAACAATTTTGGGTTAAAAATTGGGTGGATGTCCCCCTGCCTCAACTGAGGGCCACGTCTATCTACTGGTGTCTTCCCATTGCAACTCCCCACTGGTGGGCATTTTGGCTAAGGTCATCCCCATTGAGTCCTGGTAGCCTCTCCCATACCAGGACTTTGGGAGGTTCTAGAGGTTCCTCCTACCCCTCAACCCCCACTGCTGCATATTTTGATTCATTCTCCTGACCTTCTGGGCATCCCTCCTGGTTCTCCCGTACTTGATCCTGCCCTTCCTTTCCCCCTCTCCCACCCAACTTCCTCCCTCTCCCTGTCTCCCATGATTAATTTGTTCTCCTTCTAAGTGGGTTTCAGGTATCCACACTTGGGCCTTCCTTCTTAAGCTTCCTATGGTCTGTGAGGTGTATCATAGGTATTCTGAACTTTTTGGCTAATATCTACTTACTAGTAAGTACATACCATGTGTGTCCTTTTGGGTCTGATTACCTTACTCAGGGTTATATTTTCTAGTTTCATCCATTTGCCTGCAGAATTCATGATGTCCTTGTTTTTAATAGCTTAATAGTATTCCATTGTGTAAAGGAACCACATTTTCTGTATCCATTCTTCGGCTGAGGGACATCTGAGTTGTTTCCAGCCTCTGGCTATTACAAATAAGGCTGCTATGAACATAGTGGAAAATGTGTCTTTGTGGTATGGTGGAGCATCTTTTAGGTATATTCCCAGAAATGGGATTAGCTGGGTCTTTAGGTAGAGCTATTTCTAATTTTCTGAGGAACCACAGAGTAGTTGTACCAGTTTGCAATCCTATCAGCAATGGAGGAGTGATCTCTTTTTCTCCATATCCTTGACAGAATGTACTGTCGCTTGAATTATTTATTTTAGCCATTCGGCTTGGTGTAAGGTGCAATCTCAGGGTCGTTTTGATTTGCATTTCCCTTTGACGAAGGATGTTGAACAATCTTTAAGTGCTTCTTGGCCACTCAAGATTCCTCTGTTGAGAATTCTCTGTACTCCATTTTTAAAATTGGATTATTAAGTTTGTTGGAGTCTAACTTCTTGATTCTTTATAAATTTTGGATATTAACCCTCTATCAGATGTAAGATTAGTGAAGATCTTTTTCCCAATGGGTAGATTGCTGTTTTGTCTTATTGACAGTGTCCTTTGCCTTACAGAAGCTTTTCAGTTTCATGAGGTCACACTTGTCAGTTGTTGATCTTAGAGCCTGAGCCATTGGTGTTCTGTTCAGGAAACATGCCAATGTGTTCAATGCCATTTCCTGTTGCGGTTAAAATTTAAACAGCGGCACCCAATCTGGCTTGTTGTTAATGGTCCGCCATGTTCCTGATGGGCAAGGCCTGAGGCCAAGAGCTGCGATGTGTTCTCACCGCTGCTTGGCTTTGGCCCCTGGCTCAGGCAGGCCAGAAGCACCGGCCCTGGCCACAAGATGCCATTGTGGTGGCTAGATCAGCCAATCCACCATGCTGTCTCCACCAAGCTTGTCTGAACCCCAGACGATACCCGACATCCACGTGGTACCCGGTAGAAATGAGACTTTAATGCTTAATTATCATTGGTAATGCTCAAGTAACAATTTTCCACATAATTAGAGTTATTTCCCAGTATCTATCCTTAAGATATAAATTGTTACCCAAGGACCATCCTGGACCCGTGTTTCTCCATGGCTCCTACATCTCTCCTCTCTAGCTCCTCCTCCTCCTTCTCCTCTTCCCTCCTCCCGACTCCTCACTCCTCTTACCTCTCCTGCAGCCCAATCGCCAAGTTTATACAAAGTAATGGGAAGACATCTCACTACAGTTTCCCATGTTCTCTTCTATTAGATTCAGTGTATCTGGTTTTAAGTGGGAATCACCATCCCTGACCTCAAGCTGTACTACAGAGCAATAGTGATAAAAACCTCATGGTATTGGTACAGAGACAGGCAGGAAGATCAATGGAATAGAATTGAAGATCCAGAAATGAACCCACACACCTATGGTCACTTGATCTTTGACAAAGGAGCTAAAACCATCCAGTGGAGAAAAAGAAAGCATCTTCAACAAATGGTGCTGGTCTAACTGGCGGTCAGCATGTAGAAGAGTGCAAATTGATCCATATTTATCTCCTTGTCCAAAGTCCAAGTGGATCAAGCGTCTTCCTTTGCATTTCTTTCTTTTTTTTTTTTTTAAATTAAATTTATTCCCTTTACGACCCAGTATCAGTCCTTCTTCTCCCAGTACCCCCTTGGACAGCTCCTCTTCCCTTTTCCCCTTCTCTGGGTGTGAATACTCCCCCTCCCACACATATCAAGTCACTTCAGGACTAGGTACATCCTCTCCCACTGAGCAAGACGCAAGACAAAGCTGTTTATTTAGGGGTGGAGGATCCACAGGCAGGCACGCAGGTAGCAGGCAGGCAGGCAGGCAGGCAGGAAGGCAGGCAGGAAGGCAGGCAATAGGCTCAGGGACAGCCCTGTTCCATTGGTTGGCATGAAGACCAGCTGTCATCTGCTGCATATGTGCAGGGGGCATTAGGTCTAGCCCATGTTTGGTCTTTGGTTGGTGATTCAGTGTCTGGGAGCCCCCAAGGGTCCAGGTTAGTTGACTCTGTTGGTCTTCCTGTGGAGTCCCTGTTCTATTTGGGTCCTTCAATCTTTCTCCCAACTCTTTCTTCAGACTCCCCAAGCTCCATCTAATGTTTGAGTGTGAGTTTCTGCATCTCTTTCCATTGGTGGCTGAGTGGAGTTTCTCAGAGGACCGTTACGTGAGGCTCCTGTCTTTGACTGCTAGAGACGGTGCACGTCCGCTTCCATGTTCCCCTCTCTCTCATTCTCTCTCTTCCTTTACATTTCTAAAATCAGAACTTTTACCCATTTTATAGAAGCTGCAGGTGAGGCCCACAGGGATGTGGGTTGGGTGATCCAAGGCTACCTCTCAGGCATGTGTCCTCTGGGGACTGTTTGCAGGACAGGTGCAGTGAGGCTCAAGGAGAAAGGCTTACTGAGGACACACACTTAGAGTGACCATGGGGCCCAGCACTGAACCCAGCTTTCTTCTTCTTCCTCCTCCTCCCCTTCTTTCTCCTCTCCCTCTTGTCTTCCTCCTCCCCCTCCTCCTTCTATTCTTTTGTTTTTTGAGACAGGGTTTCTCCTTGTAGCCCTGGATGCCCTGGAACTCTTTCTGTAGACCAGGCTGGCCTTGAACTTCGAGTCCACCCATCTCTGCCTCCCGACTCTTGGGATTAAAGGATGTGCTATTACCACCTGGTTTCAGTTTTATTCTTAACTCCCTGGACTTCTCTAAGTTAACCTCATTTTGGGCTCCTGTTGGTTCCAAGTAAATATCCAAGGTCTTTATAGAAACCTGGAGTCTGGTACCTCTGGAGTCTGTCAACTTTTCTCCCTGATCTTGCCCCCGCTCTTCACCCCTCACTTAAAAGTCACAGGTCAGTGGTTTCCAGAGCATAGTGGGGGCAAGACTCCACCCCACAGGCCTCAGTTCCCATGTCTCTCTCTGGTGCTGATGACCTTTGCTGTCTAGATCCACTGGGGCATCCCACCTTAAATAGGACTTTCCTGGCACCTGTGCTGCCACCTGTCACCCGGCAGCTTCTGGCTATAATGGGCAGAAGCTTTGACCCTTTTTCAGGTTATGAAAGGTTCTTAGCTGAACATGCTTCAAGGCTGTCTCCAGATGAAGTAGAGATGCCATGATGTTCCTCCAGGGTCCAGGGATGCCCAGGTGTAGCTAGGGATGGAGCTATGGTGACATTGGCGTAGGTGTTAGTTCTGTGTCAGAGCTGAAGCTTGAGTGAAGCTTCATCCAGGGGCATCCAGGGCCTGTGGGTGGGGTGAAGGAAGAGGAGGGAAAGGTATCTGCCCTGTTGGCATCACTGCCTGAATTGCAGGCTTGACCCCCAGGAAGTTGAGCTGTGGCCTGCGATCATCTGTCCCCGTGTCCAGGAACTTATGTTCTCTGCCCTGCTGTGAACAGGGTTTATATTCAGGTGGGAATGGTTAGTGTTGTCAGCTTGGCAGAACCTAAAATCATCAGGGAGCTGGCTTCTGGGCATACCTATGGGGATTAGCTTACCAGGACTATCTTAGTTAGGGCTTTATTGCTGTGAGAGAACACCATGACCACAGCAACTATTATAAAAGGAAACATTTAATTGGGGCTGGCTTACAGTCTCAGAGGTTTAGTCTATTACTGTCATGTCAGGGAGTGTGGTAGAATGGAGGTAGACATAGTACTGGAGAAGGAGCAGAAAGAGACTGTATGCCACACTGGGATGTAGCTTCAGCATAGGAGACTTCAGAGCCTGCCCCCACAGTGACACACTTCTTCCAACAAGGCCACACCTCCTAATAGTGCCACTCTCTATGAGCCAAACATTCAAACACGTGAGTCTATGGGAGCCATACCTATTCAAGCCATCTTAAGGACCAAGAAGGTCCTATATGCTTTTTAATTTAATAATAAATAAATAACCTCATCTATCATAGAAAACTTGGAAAATAGAGGAAGTATAAAAATGAAAATAAAAACAAAAATGAAAATGAAAGCAGTCTTCAGTACCATTCATTGGTAACAATTTCAGTCAAGACTTGTGTTTGCTTTTGGTCTTTTCTTGGTGTCTGTACACGGCACACACAGTCCTGTATGAGAGTTTGTAGCTGAGACCATGACTATTTAGAGCGTGGGTGGGTTTTTCTGAAACTTTATTTTTACAACTATGGGTATTCTTTCTCTTTGCCTGTCCTGTGTGACTCCCTTGTGGCTTCTGGGGACACTTCCAGACCATCCACCAGTGACCCTCCTTGTTGGATAGTCCTACAGAGATGCCATGATCTTTGATCACTGCGAGTCAGACTTTCCTATGTGGCCTTATGTCCGTCTTCCACTTGAATTGGACTTTGAATTCATGTAGGCTGCTGGCTGTAGAGGATCAGTGAGCAAATGTATGAAAAGTGTTAAGTAGTTCTTGGCTCGGTGTTCCAGAACTGCTTGCTGCTTGTGATGCTTGGGGCAGTGTCTCAGTACCAGCATGCACCTAGGCATTCATCAGGCAATAACTGATCAATGCCTGTTGACTTAGTAGACGGGCTTTATTGCAAATGGCAGAGACACAGCTCGTACCAGTTAAAGGGAAAAATCACTCCCCACAGTGGGAAGTACAAGGGCATCTCTGGCTTCAGGTGGAGGTAGTCCAGTGCCTATGATGGTTAATGTTGATGGTCAATTAGAATCTCCTCAGAGACAAGCCTCTGGGTATGTCTGTGAAGGCTCGTTTAGATGATTACATTTAGCCTCTAGCCAGGACTATGAGGGTTTATGGTGATTATGTTGAGAGAGGAAGACCCACCCTACAAATGGGTGGCATCATTCCCTAGGCTTGAACCCTCAACTGTATAAAAAGGAGAAAGTTGGCTGAGTACCTACATTTGGCATTCTCTGCTTCTTGACTGTGAATGTGCTGTGTGACTCTAAGCTGTTTCAAGTTCCAACTGCTGTGACTTCACTATGACAGACTGAACCCCCAAACTGTGAACCCAAACAATGTTCCTTCCTCCGTTAAGTTGTGCTTGCCAGGATAATTTATCACGCGACAACAGGAAATGTAACTAAGACAACACCAATAAAGTGTACTGAAGATCAGTGAAGAAGCGAGATCAAAAAAGCGTTATATGATAGTCCTGTGAAGAATCTCTTCTCACAGTTCGGTGAGTCCTATTTATACCCTCCAAACATTACATGTCTTCCATGGGTCTTGCCTCACCACGTCTTGCACCAGAAGTCATTTTGAGTGCTTTTCTCTCTATGGAGTCCCAACAAATGGAGCTCAATTACACAATGTAAGGCAGACCAATACATGTGTGTCCTTAGCGAAGAATCCTTCATCACGTGTCCTTTCACGTGCTTGCTTTAGCAGAATATCCTTTCACCTGTGTCTGCTTCAGGGAAGCACTCTTTCACATGTTTGTCCCAGTAAAACACCATCCAGAGCAACTGACTTTCCAAAGAACCCTTAAGTTTCCACTTCAGAAGTACAAGCCAAATAAATTCTTTCTCCCCTAAGTTGCTTTTGGTCATGGTGTTTGCCAGAGCTACAGAAACAAAGACTCTACTCCAGAAAGTGAAGAAGCGCTCCTCTCTCTCTCTCTCTCTCTCTCTCTCCTCTCTCTTCCTTCCCTCCCTCCCTCTGTGTGTGCTCAAGAGTACTTGTGTAATGTTTTTGTGTGGGACAGAGATAAACCTTGAATGTCAAGCCCCAGGAGCCTTCCACATTGTTGTTTGAGAAGGGGTCTCTCAGCTGTCACCTGGCGCTCTCCAATTCTGCTAGACTGGTTGGTCACCGAGATCTGTCACAATGGGGAAAACAAGTGCTCGTCTCCACACCCAGCCTTTTCACCATGTGTTGGTCACAGAACTCAGCACTTTACCAACTGAGCCATCTCCTTGCCCCAAGATGCTTTGTCTCCCTCAGATGTTCCCAGCTGTGCCTTAGCCTCCTGCCCATGTATGGATCTTTGGGCTATCTTGGAGAAGAGCTGTGGCAGGTGGGTTTCTCCAGGACTGCCTGCCTGGGCCCCATCATAGCCCAAGCATCTACCAGGAAACCCCACTGGGAGTGGAGTCCGCTGTGCCTTGAGGCAGAAACACCTTAATGGATAACAGCTGTCATGTTTTCTGTGGCGCCATGGAGAGCTGAGACTTCTGTTTCACAATTTACTAGCTTGAGTTCACGAGCTTTTGACAGCTCGGTGGGATTTACAGAAGTTGTAGAAACTCAACTCCTCTGGGGATGAGGCTGCTCCAGGACCTGCTCCCCACTCCCTAGCCTTGCCCCACCCTATAACTTTTGGGGAGAAAAGATTTGGGTTCAAAGATGGAGGGCTCATGGAATGTGTAAACTATGTAAAAATGATCCCACTTCCTTCGCAGCTTCTCATGGACTCTCACAGATGCTCAAGTCAACACAAGTAGAATCTTACTCGAGGTGGCTCGGGTTCCCTAACCTAGGTCGAAGTTGCTGTGGGACATGAAGCGACTAGGTGACAGTTGGGGGATGTGGGTTGTGTAAAGGGACTTACCCCATGTGTTAAGTACTTCTTTGTGACTCAGGGATGGGCCCAGAGCAAGGGTAGGTAGATGGGGGCGTGGCCATGTGGACAGGAAGTTAGATGGATGGAAGAGCAGGTGTGGGGCAGGTTGGGAATGGCAGAAGGATGGATGGAGCCTCCTGAGCCATGTTAATTGATCTGGGAGATGGACACTAGAGCCTGGCTCTGGTTCTCTCAAGGGTGTCCTGAGATCCTCACCTATGTACTTCAGAAAGTTCCTCACCTAAAGCTTCCTGAAGGGCAGGTAAGGATTTCTTTCGCTCACCGAAGGGTCAACAACTTCTGCCAGATGCCTCCAGGATATGTTCCAGGAGGCAGTGGAGAAAACCAAAAGGATGGGAAGAGTGGGAGTGTGGGAGGCTGTGGTTTTGAGCAAAAGTTATTGGGTGTTTTGTGTTCACGTGTGTGTGTGGTGTGTGTGTTGTGTGTTGTGTATGCGCATGCGCATGCCTGCATGAGGGCCTGTGAAGCGAGCATGTGTGTCTGGATCTCTGAGTGCTTGGTGTATCTGTATGTGGTGCATGGGTCTCTCCTAACCCCCTCCATCCCCTCCCAAGTGTGTGTTGTGTGTGTTGTGAGAATGTGAGAATACCTTCCCTGGGAGAACTAAGCAATATCTACCTTTCATAAGGTTCTAACGACAAACCAAAACAAGTCCACCTGGGAGCCAATGGGTTTATGGGCTTACTTACAGAGTATGTGGGAGGGGCTATGGGCGGGGCTATGGGCGGGCTACGGACGATCCTGTAACAGCCACACTGGAAGGTCTGATAGTACAAGTGACGGCTTCCCCATGGCTGCATTCCTTCCCGTTATCCTCCACCATCTTACAAACTCCTAAAACCACACGCACTTCAAACAGAATTGCATACAAGTGTGAGAAGAGTGGCTAGCATCTCAAGTGCGGATCCACTGACCCTCCTCACCCCTCGTCTGTGAAGAAATGTCAACTGTCCACAGTCCCGATTATGATGGACTCCTACAAGCTGGGGGGGGGCAGCTGGGCTCATGAAGGTGGCTCAGAGGAGCTTGTACTACAACCATGCGTGGGAAGATACATCTGAGAACAGGAGTCATGTGTGCCCAGGGTCTGGGGAACGCCCGACTCCACAGCCCTTCAGGGAGTCTGCTCTGTATTAAATGTAAACTCTTGCAAGGTTCTGAAGTCTACATCTTACACCGAAGACCAGAATGCTCCTCAGGCAAATGAAGCTAGATGTCTTGCAAGCCAGAAGCATGCAACCTATAGATACTCTAATTGCAGTGGAAGTCTATTGAGGCATGGCACATGGCTGAGCTGCAGACCAGCCAGGTTTGGAGGTGGTGATGGCTGGATCCTGACCTCAGTCCCCAGCTTCAAGCACTACTTGAGAGCCAAGCTGCACCCTTCTGCGTGGTGGGGAGAAGTCTGTCCAGGGAGAGTATTGGCTGACTCTTCTGTTTTAGGGATCTGGGGATTCCTCCTGTCTCCCTTGGCTCTGTAAGTCCTCCTGTTTCCCACGTTCTCTTGGGGTCCCAGTATTCTTACGTTCAGTTTCCCTTAAATTCCCAGTGGCATTGGTGTCTCAGCCTAGTGAAGATACACGAACATCACAGGTATCTGCATGCCAGTGTTTCCCAAGAGAGCTAAGATGGAGCACTCTCTTGACAGACAGAGGGGCTAGGTAGACACCCTTGCTCTTGGTCTCATGGTAATAGGTGGTAGAACAATGATCTGGCCTGGAGAGGCTGGCCCTGGTGCCTGTATGCAAGATGACTTGGTGACTTTTTTTCTTTCTGCAAAGGGAAACGGGCTAGGATTTGGTGCTTTAGTCTGCTTCTGCAGCTGCCTGATGGGGCTCCGTGGGTACTTGTCAAGGGCATACAGGGATCAGGGCCACACGGTACTGTGTCTTTGGGGCCGTGGCAGAGATGAGAGCAGGGGGACTGGGCTCTGAGATAGTTTTCTTTTTGAGGATCCCAGTTGAAGAAGGTAAGGGCCTCTGAGCTTAGGCAGGGTCTGGACAGCTCTCCTGCCCGCCTGCTGGCTACCCACACCTTGTACCAAGGTGAACTCCAAGTCTGGAGAGGGAAGATGCCCACAGTGGGACAGCCAGCCTGTGATAGAGAGTGAGAGGCTACACTTTACTCTCACCAGCCATGGTGGTGATCTGTGCTTACACCCACCGTTTACTGCACAGGGGACATCTTACAGGTATCAGCTCACCGTGTCCTCATTCAGCCAGGGGCAGGCAGTACTGAGCTCATTGTATCACCGTGTCCCAGACACTTTTCATTCAGAGTCTGCATGGGTGTGTCTTCCCAAAGCTAAGGGTTAGGCTGCACTTGGTCACCTACCCCCACTCCAGCTACGTTAACCTCTGCAGGCCACGATGGCCCCAGCAGGAGTCAGGAGCCCAAGGTCTTTGACCCTTCATCTGCTCAGAGCAGAAGCTGGAACTGTGGCACTCATCATATGCTTGAGGCTTGGCAGGGAAGAGGTTTCCAAACCCTCCTTGTGGGTACCTGGTATAAGCTCACCCAAGGGCAGGGTGCACTAGGTATTGATGGAGGCACCTGCACAGACTGCTCCGTGTGGACTGCAAAGATAAGGGACTCTGATGTCACTCTCTACTGCCTTCTTTATTTATTTATTTTTTTTGAATTTGCCTGGGCATCATTGCAGAAACCTAGCACCTAGCTTAGGAGTGTAGGTTTGTAGAGGGTGGCACAAGGAAAACATTAAGCCCTGGGCTTTCAATGTCACCATACTGTGTGGCATACCTCAGGCTGGCATGGGACCATGTGAAGAACCGGTGTTGAGTCCCTTTTCCTTGGATTCTGACTCTGCCTTTGCTAGCTAAATGGGGGGGGGAAATCTTCCATGCCTCAGTTTCCCCATCTGCAATCAGGCCTTTTCCTGAGCATCCCTGTGAGGGTTATTTTGGGCCACCTGTGTGAACTGCTACATAGTGCTTGCTGGCCCTGGAAGGTACCTAGAGTCACCTTGGGTGAACAACTTTGTCCCAGTCTGCTTGCTCTGGCCCTGCCCCTGGGTGCCACCCTGGGTCAGAGCAGAATAAGGTCTTGGAGTTGTTGGATTGTCTTCTGGAGCAAACCCACAATTTGACAACAGCTGAATGGGAGGGAGCAGCCTGCTATCTGAGGAGCGGTGGCCGAGGCCTGGGGTTGGGGGAGATGGAGTGGGGGAGGGGAGGATGAGTAAGTTCTGGTTTTTATGGTAAATTATGAACTATTCCAAACATACAGAGCCCACATCCACACCCACTGCTTAGAATCTGCATGGAGCAACACTAGTTTTGGGTCTTAAAAGATGAAATAAACAGTGGATCTGGCTGGGTTTCCTGGTCCTTCTTCAAACTTCCTCTCCTCCCACTCCAGATGGGGGCACCGAAGAGGAGTGGGCTTCTGCCTGTCCTGCACACTGTCCGTGTGTGCAGGGTGACACGCAGGATAATCACAGGGTATTTTGTTCACCCCTTTTTGTGCCTTGCCTTTCGGGCTTCACGTGTCCTCCTTGACTGAGGAGACAGTCACATGAAGTCACACCAGCTGTCTGAAGCTGCGTGCTAAGAGGCATTTGGCCCCAGGCCCTCCTCTGGCAGCCACCAAGCTGCCTTTATGTCTCGCTGTATTCTCCTCTTCCAGACATATACCGTAGACGGAGTCCCAGACATCCACCTAGTGTCTGCAAGGCCCACAAGTGTGACAGCTGATCCAGATGACCTACCCATGGGGCCACTGGAAGGTTCCCAGGTCACATAGTTCATGGTGGACTCCCTGAAGCCTTGGAGGTTCAGTACAACGCCAGGACTCATTCTGGGGTGGGTTCTCTTTTGTACTCCTCTCATTCCCCTGAGAACAGGTGGGGTGACCAGATAGACAGAGCAGACAGCCCAGAGGTGAGGGCCTTGGGAACTGCCTCATTAATTACTTCTCTTGCCTCTGTGGCTGACTGGGCTCAGGTGGGCAGTTCTACTGCTTGTGCAGCGGTTCTCAACCTTCCTAATGCTGCAACCCTTGAATGCGGGTCCTCATGTTGTGGTGACCCCCAACCATAAGATAATTTCGTTGTTCTTTTATAACTGCAGTTGTGCTACTGTTATGAATCATAATATAAACATCTGATATGCAGTGTATCTGTTATGTGACCCCCACAAGTGGGTCGGGACCCACAGGTTGAGAACTAGTGGCTTAGGTGGCCAGGTCTCTTTCTCTCTCTCCTTCTCCATGTGTCTGCCATGAATGAGCCATGCCTTCCCAAGCACCCAGGACAAGAAAGGAGGTAGCAAGCTGTTAGCAGGTCCCGTGGCCTTAGGCACACAGCCAGGCTGCAACCGTGCTGATGGGAACCAAACTATACCTCTCCTTCCTCCTGCCTCCTACCGGGTACCTGGCCTCCTGTTGGCTAACTCCATCCTCAGAGGCCACCAAGGGCAGCCTGTGGGCTCCACTCTCAGGACAGGGAACAGGCTGTCTCAGCTGACCAAACCCTGGAGAAACTGGCACCAGTGCCAGCAGATATCATAAATTCTGCTCTAGAGAATGCCCAGATCTTTCTCTTGCTGTTTGCATTTTGTGTTTTAGATGTGGTATTTCCTGTCTTCCCAAGACTGTGGAGATGTACTTTTAAAAACTGTGTGTAGTGAGAAAAAGAGGTGTGTTTGTGTGTGTGTGAAATTCTAAATATATAAAACAATCTACACAGGTATGAAACCTTACAATAAATTAATTAAATATCTCTGTGTATACATAGTATATATGGTAAAATATATACACCATAAGATTAACTTTTTGGTTTTGAGACAGGTCTTATGTAGCCCAGGCTAGCCCTGAAATACTGTTTCTCCTGGCTCTACTGTCTGAGTGCTGATGGCAT
Source organism: Mastomys natalensis (assembly GCA_021653895.1). NCBI lineage: Eukaryota > Metazoa > Chordata > Mammalia > Rodentia > Muridae > Mastomys > Mastomys natalensis. Next base: position 762,197 of record JAJTUV010000094.1, read on the forward strand.
AGCCCTCACCACACCTGGCAATGGAACCTTAGGTGTCAGTCCTCACCATCTTCCTTGTTCTCTGCTGGGTGTGCCAGAGGTTGGCCCATGAGCATCCAGGGGCTTTCCTATCTCAGACTCCCATCTCCTGTAGGGGATCAGGATTACAGACACTCATACTGTACACCTGGCTTTCATGCAGGCTCTAGGGCTGCAAACTTGGGTCTCATGCTCACACTACATGGGATTTCACCCCTGGAGCATCTCCCCAGCTACAGATTTCCCATGTCCAGACACATACATCGGTAGGGCAGGCACATCCACATAGCTGTTGGCCTCCAGGGGAGTTCACGGAGGCTTCATTTTCCACATGCTACTTTCTCACATTCCCCCATGGCTGTTTCCAGCTGCAGACTGGGGACTCCTCCTGGACTATGGCAGAAATACCTAAATGTCTCTGTCCGTGTGACCTGGGAGTCTTTGGAGGGCATAGGCCAGGTTCTTAGATTGAACCAAGTGAGCGGTGTGTGGTGTTTTTGTGATACAACCCCAGAAGTTACGGTGCATCGCTCCTGCTTACTAGGTATGTCTAGGTCATTCCTGAGGTCAGCTTGGCTCCTAGTAGAGGACACAGACCTTACTAGACCTTGACAGGAGAATGGCAAGCTCACATCATGGGAAGAGCATAGTCCCTTCCAGGAGACCTCCACCTATTCTATCTTGCCGAGGAAAACATCATTCTACTTTCTGTGAATCCGATGACTTTAAGGACCCATGCCAGTGATATTGGACAGCATCCGCCCTTTGTGCTTGGCTTATCACATAGCATCCTGTCCTTGAGGTCCACCATGTGGCAAATGGTGGCTCTTCCTTCCCTTTAAGGCTGAACAACATTCCCTTGACTCTGCAGCACTGTGGGTATCTAGCCACCTGTTGACGGACACTATTGCTTCCGTATTTTACTATCACGAATAATGTTGTTATGAATACAGGTGTGCAAATTTTTCCTTGAGACCTTACTTTGAACTATTTTGGGCTTGTGTCTGGGATAGAATTTGAAGACTCTAGTCATTTGTTAGAAGTACCATACAGTTTGCCAGTGGCTGTGCCACTTGACATACCCACCCACCAGTGGTGCGTAGGGGTTCCGGTTTCTGATGTCCTCGCCAACACTTGCATGCCTTTGTTTGTTTTGGATTGCATCACTGGGTGGACTCAGTGGATGTGAGGCGCCTTCCTCTCGTGATGCTTGGATACGCTTGGACACACTACCAGTTGTCGTAGCGTTTCCTTGCATGTCCGTATTCCAGTAACTGCTGGTGTGTACTGTGTGACGTAACTGTGATGCCTTCGCTCATCCAGCCAGGTTGGCTTTGCAGCCGCCCCTCCCATGATTGCTGACACCCACCTTTGGGCATCCTGTTGGTGTGCATTCCTGCTGTGTGCATTGGGTTCTCGCTCCCCTCTGTGGCCTGTGTGACTCCCTTGGTCTTACTGTGGCAGACTGATGTCTCCAAAGGTGGATCCCACACTCTTTTCATGGAACTGGCCTGCTGTTCTCCTGTCAAATGTTAGGGTCTGTGTCCTCCATTAAGGGCAGGCTGGCTTCTGGGATAGCTTAGACATACCCAGTATGTAGGAGAGACACAGTGTAACTTCCTGGAGTTCTACCACAAAAAAATGTCACACACTGGCTCAATTGGGGTGCTCACTCTAAGAACCTGGTCTACACCCTCCAAAGAATCCCAGGTCACATGGACAGAAACATTTAGGCATTTCTGCCAAGTCTAGGGGAGTCCCCACCCTGCAGATGGGGGTGTGAATAAGTCGGATGTGGAAGGTGATTCCACCTGGTGCTGTCCACTGAGCTGCTGGAAAGATCCCAGGTGAGGCAGCATGCAAACTCCCTGGAGCCTGAGCACTCAGGTCAAAGTCACTTCAAGTCCCTTCCAGGTTGGAGTGATGGTCATATATCACACTGCCTAATGTTTTACCTTGATTTCACCAATCAAAGTTTATCTTTTGCTGATGGCTCTCTTGAGGTGGATGTGGGCTCCTGGGATAGGACTTGGCAAGCCTTGTTCTCTGTGGAGATTGGGCAGTGCCTGGCTCTAAGTTACTCTGTATTGTTTACTACTGGTATTTCAGGCTGTACCTTTCCCGAGAAACTCCATTTCCCAAGGAGTTTTTGATTCCTTTTGAAGATGGGGAACAACTGTGCTCAGGTTGACACGTGATCAGGAGCGTCCGCTTGGCATCGACTGACAGAAGCCATGTTCCTGGGATTGGAAAGAATGCCATGCTACGGATTCATCAGGGTCAAGAGAGACTGTAGGAGCACATGGTATGGGACTACAGGACGGAAACCTGAAGTGTATTGGACACAGTAGCAGAAGAAAGTGTGTAAGAAGAGGACCTGATATTGAGATGCTGATGGCCTCCACTGACCTATGGTTGACTGTCCTGGGATTTCACCTTGGCTTGGTCTCTGCTGTTGATGTGGTTCACTATCCACCCATCTGTGCCTGCCGTCCATCTGTCTGCCTGTTTTTTCCTTGTCTGCACCCAATCTGACTCTTTTGCCTCTGCAGTTAGACTCGCTCTCAAACCTGTGACAGGCAGTGCGTTGACTTGAAACCAACACCTACTACAGTATCTTCCCAGCAGTTTGGTTCCTTATCCTCGTTCTAGAAACTATCTTGTAGCTCATTGGTTTCTGAGCTTTGGCTTCTCAGGCATTTGAACCTCTCTCCCTCTTGAACCTTTTATAGCCATTCTGTAACCTACACCTACACACACACACACACACACACACCTACACACACGCACTCGTTATATTATGTGTACTGCTCGATCTGAGACTTAATATTAATAATTAAGGTTAGAATAAAAGAACCTGCATGAGAACCTAGCAAATCACTGCCACTGAGACTGCTGTGCCACATGAATTTATTATTATTCAATAAATCCTGACATTTTAGAAATATGCAAATGTGTTTGTCTACGTTTCTAACAAAGTGTGCTCACAACATCCCCGCAGAGCAGGATTCAGGGCTGGCACAGTTCAGGCCAGGAATGAGCACCGTCTCAGGAATGAATGGCCTCAGGGGTGGTCCCTTTGGTCCTTTCCTCTCCCATTTCCTCCTTCCTTATGGTTATGGGGCGAGCTTGTAGACAGCCCCCTCCCCTGTGGATTACACTGAGTGTACAGATGGATCTGAGAAGATGAAAAACATTTAGGTCTTCAACCAAGAGAACATATCTAAATGGGATCGCCCATGTATCTATCGCCCCTTACTGTGGGTTTGTGTCATGTTAGAAGAGGGCGGGGCCCTGGGTGGGACAGCTGTGGATGTGGGTCTGCGCATGGGCAGAAGGTGACTGGAGGCTTTCTCTGGGGGGGGGGTAAGGGTAGGGCTAAGGGAGCAGAGTGGTGGTGGCTCATTCAGAGCAGCTAGGCCCGGGGTCGATTCTCAAGACAGCTCCCTCCCTGTTCCAGCTCCCTGGGGTGGCTCTCCCTGCTGTGCCCAACCCTGAGCTCTGTGCAGGTCAGGGTGACTGAGTCTAGCTGTCCCAAAGGAAGATGAAGTTCATCTTGGTTAGAGGGGGCAGGGCTGTGGTGTGGGTGGAACCGGAAGCCAACACGTCCTCTCCCAAGTCTATTAGCCACCAGCATGCAATGGAGCCATTAGGAACAACTGCTCTGGATTAGGGCTTGTCCTCTATACCCCTCTCTGTTCATCCCATGGGACCTCCCTGCATCTCCCAGGATCTTCAAAGATCAGCTCCAGCATGGGCTACCCAGCCTGACCTTTCATCCTGCCTTCCTCCTCAAGGACTTCCCTGGGTGGCTAAACTTGCCAGGATGATACTCCTGCTGCCGAGGCTCTACCCACATCTTACCCACATCATCTTTCTCTCATCTTCATGGTGGACCCTTGGGAAGCCTCCCTGTTTCCCTCCTCCCCGGTATTCTGCTTTGTTGGTTTCCTTTTTCCCTTGCTGGGTGTCAGGGGTCTCATTGAGAGCCTGGAGAGGGAAGTTGTAGGCTCAGGCACAGATATGTAGACATTACCTAAGTTCTTACATGCACACACGTACTCACACTTCCCTGAGTCCTAGCCTGTGACAGGTTTCACAGGTCCTCCTTCTTGGTGCCTTCCTCTGTCCATCCAAGCTCTGGCGTTGGTTTTGGTCTCCTGGGCCATCACAATCCAGGAGCACTGTGATGAATGGCTCAGTTATTTTTGTTCTCAGAGTTTGGGCCAAAGGTCATCCAAGTGTATAGGAAGAAGCTGTTCCGTGAGAGGCCACCAAACACAAACCCAAGCCCGGGTCATGGGCTTCGGAGTCTGTCGGTGTGATGTAGGTGAGCTGAGTCTAGTGAGCTGTGAGTGCGAGGGTCCTTCTGTCACCTACTCTATAGTGGGTGCTACAGAAGACTGGATGAAGGTCTCAAAGCAAAGGCCGTCCTCAGGCTCCTCCCTCACTGGGCACACAAGAGTGCTGTTCACATGTGTAGAAACTACATGTGCCCCAGACAGTCAGGCAGAGACCTGTTGTATCTCTGCTGAGTTGCCGGGAATAAAATGCAGGCTCAGAACCAGATACAAAATAAGTGCTTCATTCAGATGAGCCTACATTCAGCTCAAAGAGCTAGGTTCATCTTTAAGACTGGAGAGATGAACGTATAGAGCATATGGACATGGTGGCAGTTAATTATGTGCCCCGCAGAGGGCCCAGATAACTCTTCTCCGGGGATGTCTATATATCTTGGAGCATATTTCTGGATGGGCTCACTCATGTTTGACTTTGTAGGTGGTGTGAAATAGATACCCTCCCCTGGGTGGCCTCACCCAGCTGCCTGAGAGCCTGACTGGAACAAAAGGCCGAGCAAGGCAATGTGCATCCCTGCTTCTCCCTGGACAGGGTACCAGTCACTGTTGTTATAGTAATGAAGTACCTGATAATGCAAACTTAAAGGAAGGAAAGAAAGGAAGAAAGGAAAGAAGGAAGGAAGGAAGAAAGAGAGAAGGAAGGAAGGAAAAAAGGAAGGAAAAAAGAAGAAAGGAAAAAGGAAAAAGGAAGGAAAGAAAGAAGGAAAAGAGGAAAAAAAGAAGGAAAAGAAGAGAAGAAAGAGAAGAAAGAAGGAAGGAAAGGAGGAAGAAGAAGAAGGAAGAGGAAAGGAGAAAGAAAGAAGGAAGGAAAGAGGAAGGAAGAGGAAGAGGAAGAGGAGGAGAATGAAGGGCATTGACGGTACAGCAGGAAAGAGGGATGGATGTGAGTCCGCCTGGGCAAGCAGACGCAGGGGATGAAGTGATTTCACAGTGATGTGTCCGCCTACAAGCCTCCAGGAAGCAGAGCAATGGATGCTGCGCTCAGCTCTGTTTCTGGTTCAGTCCAGGACCCAGCCATGGATGAGCCACTCACATTTCGAGTGTGCTTTCCCTCTTCTGAGAATCCTCTCTGAACTCCTCAATGCACCACAGGTTTGACTCTAGTGATTCTGGATTCCATACAAGCAGGACTGGACTTGCATGGCAACTCACAGGCTCAGTCTCCAGTCTCCAGCATGTGAGAATCAATCTGCCTTCATCAACACCCTGTGTGCTGTTGCTTTAAGTAGTTTCCCTTCTACGGCGCTTTCTTTTGAATTTTTAAAAAGATCTCTTGCTTATATATTACGGTTTTCAATTTTGATTTTTATGGGTTTCTGTGTGTGCAAATATGTGCGTCTGAGTGTTTGTATGTCTCTTTTCTTTTTTTTTTTTTTGTTTATTTGGTGGGAGTTTAGTAGCTTGACCCAGGGAGTGCACATTAGGAATGTGTCTTGTTGGAAAAAGTGGCATTGTAGGGTGGCTTGAGACCTTCCTAGCTGCCTGAACATCTTCTGTTGCTTCAGTGCGAATTCAGCTCTCGCCTGCCCGCCTGAGCTGCATGTTCCACTATGAATGATGCTCTGAACCTGTAGTCAGCCATAATGTTGTCCTTGTAAGAGTTGCCTGTTGGTGTTGTGTGTTCACATGTGCCAGTGTATGTATAAAAACTTGTCATAGCTGTTCTCCATCCATGTGGACCCCAGGGATGGCACTCAAGCAACCAGGTGTCTTAGTCACTGTTCTATTCCATGAATGTATGACACCATGACCATAGCAACTTTTACAAAACAAAGCATTTAATTAGGCCTGGCTTACAGTTTCAGAGACTTAGTCCATTATCATCATGGCAGGGATTATCATCATGGTGGCAGGCATGGCAGACATGGTGCCAGAGAAGTAGTAGTTGACAATTACATCCTGATTCACAGAAAGGCAGGCAGGCAGTGGGAGAGGGAGAGGAAGAGACCTATATAATACTGTATGGGTCACTCTTATTCAAACTACCACACCAGGCTTGGTGGCAAGCGCCTCTAACCACTGAGCTGTCTTATCAGCCCAAGATGGTGTGTTCTCCCAACACACATTTACCCAGGGATGGATATTTTGATGGACCCTTATCTCAGCTATGGTGAACAGCGCTGCTGCAGGGTACACACTGATGTCTCTGCAGGCACGACTTCAGTTCTCACGTATTCAGGATTGCTAGGTCACAGGGTGGTTCTGTTCTTAACTCTTTGGGGAACCTGCATACTATTTTCCTCAATATGAGTGTTCATTCCCACAACAGGACAGAACTCTTAGACCTCCATACTGTCTCCCAACATCTTTGTCCGATCAGTCTTGTGTGCGTGTGTGTGTGTGTGTGTGTGTGTGTGTGTGCGCGCGTGTGCATGCTGCACAACCTTAAGTGTTGTTTTTCAGGAGCTGCCCCTCCCCCCCTTAAGACAGGGCTTGTCTGCTGGGTGATTCCAAATCTAGCCAAGTTGACAATCAAGAGGAGCTGTCACAAAGTTCCTCTGCTCATTTCAAAATCCAATTGTTCTTTTTGCTGTTGAATTGTTGAACTTTCTTATATGTTTCAAATATTAAAAATATATAACTTGTGATCATATATTTACCATGGTAATTTTTAAAAATACTTATTTGTATTACTTTTAATTCTCTCTGTCTCTGTCTCTCCCTCTCCCCCCCTCTCTCTCCCACCTCTCTCTCTCTCTCTCTCTCTCTCTCTTCTGTGTGTGTGTGTGTGTGTGTGTGTGTCTGTATACTCCTGCAGATTCTAGTGGAGGGCAGAGGCATCAGATCATGTGGACCTGCAATTACAGATGGCTGTGAAGTGCCTGACATGGACTCCTGGGAACTGAAAGACTTTTGGGTCCTCTGGAAGAGCAGCAAGTGTTTTTAACCATTGAGTCTTTCCTCCAGCCTCACAGTTTTTGCTTTGTAAGCCTTTGTGTGGCTTATAAATGTCTTCTCCCGCCTCTTCCCTCTGCTGACAGCTTTCTTTGCACTAGCTTTTTATTTAAACTCTGTCTCATTTGTTTTTTTTCTTCTTCTGCTGCCTCTGGCTTCAGGGTCTTCTCTAGGAGCCGACTCCTTATGCTATACTTCTAATTGTCTGTCTAGCTCCTGTTGGCTCTGTTTTTCAGAACCCAGACTAATGCTAATATACAAATATAGACACATTTATATCCCATGACATTAATGTAATAGTAACACTGGTTAATGGCAATATATTTCACAAGGAGTAAATGTTACCTTTTGTTTCTGTATAATGACATAAACTAGCAAATAAATGCCATGACAAGTTGAGGCACCTTGTGCAGGAGGACAAAGTTTCTCTTTGTATTGTTGGTGATACTCTATTAAAGAGTAGGGGGGTCTTGCTGTTTTGCAGGGGACTTTGCAAAACCTGTATCAGCTGTGGTCATTCTTTCTTGGCTTCCCATTCCCACATGTGGTCTCCAGAGAGTTTGGTGTTCTATTCCAATTGACAGGATCTAGTCACTTCTGGGAGACTGGAGCCAGAGTTTTAGACTGCAATGTACAACAAACAACTTGAGATGTCCCGTTTCATCTTGGTATCAGGTAAACATGGAAGTAAGGAATCATTTTTAGTAGAAGTATATTCCATGCAATGTATGGAACACACTGTGGCTAAACTACTGTTTTTTGTTTAACTGAAATTCAAATTTAACTTCCTTCTTCCTTCCCTCTCTCCCAACTCTCCCCTTTCCCCTCTCCCTTCCCTCCCCCTCCCCTCCCCTTTCCCCTCCCCTCCCCTCCCCTCCCCTTTCCCTTTCCCCTCCCTCCCCCTCCCCTCCCCTCCTCCTCCCCTCCCCTTTCCCTTTCCCCTCCCCCTCCCCTCCCTCTCCCTTCCTTGATTCCTCTCTTTCCTTCTGGCCTACTGGCCTGCCTATCTCCCATCACAGCACCCCTTCTCCAGGCCTGGCACTGAACCCACCATCACCAGCCACACCTGTGCCTTCTCCATACCCTTCCCTCCTAGCCCCCAGGCTGTGACAGCTCCCATCTCTGCTGTTTTTAGTTGAATTTTTCTGTCATAAGAGCAATACGAGTTCATTACAGAAAAAAAAATCACAGGCTACAGATAAGCAATAAGAAGAAAGCAAGAAAACAGTCAGAATTCCGCCTACACAGAGTGGAGTACTGTGCCTACCTCCGGTAGAGTTTTCTAGAGCTGTGTGTGCACTCATCTTTGCAGATATTTTAAAAAGAACATTAGACTCAGCACTCAACCCAGACTCATTGGCTTGGGGTTCTGCTGAAGGAGGAGCAGATCCTCAGCTCCTGTGGGGAGGAGCCAGGGGATGCCAGGTGGAGCCAGTTAAACTCTAGGAGTGGAGGATGAAAAGCCTGGGTCAAAGCCACTTCTAACCCTGGGGCTGCTGTAGCAATGTGCCACAGCTGGGGTAGGAGTCAGCGAAAATGGCTTTGGCTGGTTCGTGGACCCTCCTTACCGTGTCCTTATGTGCCCTTTCCTCTGTGTGCCTCTATATCCTAATCTTAGGAGGACTTCATCAGGTTGGATTAGGGCCCATCCTAATGACCTCATTGTAACATAATCACCTCTTTCTAGGCCTGATCTCCAAATAAGGTCATGTTCTAAGAAACAGGAGGTGAAGCCTTTAGTATAGGAATGTGGAAGGTAAAAGTCCGGGCCCAAACATCCTGCCTGGCCTGGCACACTGGGCCTTACTTTCTTCATCCAGGAAATGGGGCTGTGATCACACTCATCATGTCCCCAACCAAACAGAAGGGTTGGCTTTGTGCCCAGCCCTGAGGAAACCCCCTTGTGGGTGAAGGAGGAGAGGGTCCTGGCCTTTTGGTACCCATCTACTCCTGTTCCCACCTATAGACGTTGTTCCTTCAGGTCAGCCCTAGAGCAGAGCTGCTGGATGGAAATGGAGATGCCAGCTGTTCTCAGAGCCCAGCATCCCTCTGTGGTGGGTGCATAGATATGCCCTACCCCAACTTAACCTCTCCCTTCTGACAAGTGCCCTTTTCCCTGTCTGAAGTTCCTATCCCCAAAGGCTCAACAGCTAAAGCATCCCTCCCACTCTGCAGCCATGCAGAAGACATCTTGCTTTGGATGGACTTGTATTCTCAAGTTCCTTGACTGTACCTTTTCTCCCAAGGAGGCCAGCCCTCTTTCTACACATTCTTGGGAAGACCCTTGCCCTTAAAAGGCAAGTGAGATCCCCCTTTATGACCTCTTTAACAGCCTTCCTCTCTTCCTTGCTCTTGGAGGCTGGACTATACCTCTGGGAATCAGGAGCAGCCAAGAGGCTGATGGGTAAAGGGAACAGTCAGCAAACCATACATTACCAAACCCCTCCCCCCAACAAACGTGAATTTCAGCATTTCTTGAGGATAGAGTGGAGCACTGCCTCCTGGGGGAGGGGCAGTTAGATGCCAGGATGAATCCAGTCAGAGTCTGCAGGCACAGACCTGCTCAGACCAGATGGATTGTCAGTGGAGGGGGCTGCTGAAGGGAAGGGCCTGAGAAGCATGTGGGGTGGGTGGGCGGTTATCAAACCCAGTTATGGAAGATGAATCCCTGAGTGGCATGCACAATAGTGGTTATGCAGAATGGACCCTTCAGAGAGACACCTCTGGTAGGTCACAGATGCTGCCATGGACCTCAAGAAGAGGGGTGAGGACTCAGGTCAGGGCTCGAAAACACTTCCATTTTGACTTCCCAAGAGTTGACTTGCTTGAATTTCACATCAGGATCTCTCTCTCTCTCTCTCTCTCTCTCTCTCTCTCTCTCTCTCTCTTTCTCTCTCTCTTCCTCTCTTTCCCTATCTTTTCCGCTCCTCCCTCCCTCTCTCCTTCCCCTCTCCCTTGCTGTCTGCCATTGCCCCTCCCTCCCCACTTCCTAAGCAAGTTGCAGGACACTAAACTTCCCTCGTTCCCTGGGTAAAACTCATCCTGGTATTTTTGTTATGCTTATTCTATTTCAGTTCTTCACATTGCCTGACTTGAAAGGATACATTGATTTCACTGCCCATTGCTGGGTCCTGATGTTCAGTAGGAAAACTGCTCTCAGCCAGCATTCTGTGTTCCTCTGTATGGTCCGTCTTTACAGTTTAATATGGAGAGTAAGCGTGGGTGCCATCTCTGTGTTTTTTACTTAAAAAATAAAGAAGAGGGCACATCAGAAAATACAAAGCAATTCCAATCAGATTTTCTGGAAGGCAGTTTAGCAGCAAGCTATAAAGCACACATATCTGTAGATGGTCCCCAGCACTGACATAGCTATTCCACCTTAGGAAGTGTGCCATGGGGGACCGGGCAGAGCCGCTCAAAGGGGGCTCACCCACATTTGTGGACATTAAGGAACCAGACCTAGCTTTGGGAGTGCCCACTCAGACTGATATCTCTGGCTCTTCTTTTGACCGTGTACTGTGGTACTGTTCAAATCTCAGTTATTGATACAGAAAGGGGGCACGAGAGGCAGGGTGGGCAAAAGTTAGAAGTTGAACTTCAAAGGCGGGATCTGCCTTTGCTTTTAAGATCTGTATTTACACGTGGTGAAGGTACATAGTTACTGCGAGTAGGGTTTTTTTTTTTTTTTTCCCCAGGCTTTCCTTTGTTTTCTGTAATGAGCTCACATTATTTTAATAAGAAAAGGAGGGTTTCCTCATTTTTTTTCCAGGAAGGGGGGTGGGGAAGAAGACTGAAGGAAGGAAGAGAAAGGAACGGGAAAGAGAAAGGAGGAAGGAAGAAGGCTGTTGAGACTTTTTGGAGCTGGAGTTGGGGTTGAGGGTAGGGCAGGAGCCTCTGGGGTGCTCGGTGCAGAGCGTTCCCAGCTGTGGGGTGGACGCCTGGGAAAGTCGAGTGTCGCGGATCACAACCTGAGAGGGGTTACTTTCTGCGCCCGAGGAGACCCTCAAGTGGCCAGTGGGGACCCGGATGAGCCGACCAAGCCTTTGCAAGGCAACTGTGTTCTTAGGGCGGGTCCTGCGCAGCTCCAGGCCTTGCCGGTGTTCTCTGTGTTTATTCTTCCTGAGGTTTTGGGATGAGGAGTGCGCGCGGGGGGGTGGGGTGGGGACGCAGAAATACCATCTGTGCTGATTTTTTCCCTTAAAAGTTATTTTTCAATTGAAATATTTCAAAGCAAAAAAAAAAAAAAAAAAAAAGTCACGGATGTAAGGGTGTCAGTTCCAAGGGTTTTCAAGGAGGAGCGGGGTGGGGGAGGGGGAGGGTCGGCGGGGGAGGTGCCTGTGGAATCGGGGGACGAGCTGGTTAGGACCTGTCTTCCATCTATCCCGTCATATCCCACGCGCACTATGTCCCAAGATGTGTGCCACATGTCCTTCAGCGCCCCCCCTCCAAGTCTGACCGCCCTGGGTTCATTGTTATTTCATTCGGGGCCTCAACTCTGGCCTTAGGCCCCCTTTCTCTGTTCATCTCACTTTTTCTGCTAAAATGTCACCAGCAAAGCGAGGTGCGGGGCGCGCTGATCTCTTGTATTCTGGGAGCTTCCTTCAATTCACTCCCAAAACTGTATGGGGAAAGATCTAGGGCGAGCTTAGCGCGAGAGAGCTCCGGGCCACCGCTGCTCAGGGATGGCTGCTAGGCGCTTCGCGACCTCCCTCCACACCCTCCTCCACCCCCATCTTTCTCATATTCCTCCTCTTCTTCTCTGCTTCCCACCCCTTAGCAGGGCGAGGGGTGGGCGGCAGTGAGGTTTAACTGAGGCTTGGTAAGCGGGAGGATGGGTGTCCCGGGCACGGGCACAGCCCAAGCATCCCCCCACCCAACTGTGGGAGCTGTGCCTGAGTAATGGAGGAGACACTGTGCCCTATGCGCCTTTCTGGTCGTACCTCCCAGCAACCTGGAGGAATGGTGGGAGACAATTCCGCAGGTGCGTCACTGCCACCGAGGGCTGGGCCAAGGGCGCAATGGCAACCCAGGGGGCGAGTTTGGAGGTCCAGGGTCTCGCCCTACACAGCACCCTTCTCCCCAACCACTCAAAGATGGGAAAAGTTAGACGGTGCAGTAGTTGTTCCACTGTCTCTGTCCCTGTCAGTTTGTTTGTCTGTGTCTCTCTGTCTCTGTCTCTCCCCTCCCCCCCTGTGTGTGTCTGTGTGTGTGTGTGTGTGTGTGTGTGGTGTGCATGTGCGCACACCATAGCAAGTAAGGACCTATTGCTTCACCAATCTCCTTATGGGTCTCTGCATCCCGGGTCTTCTTCTGGCCTGAAGTTCTCTGCCCAGGTGTGGCACGTGTTAGTGCATCTGCCATCCCAGGGAAACTCCCTTCCCCTTCCATCCATCTCCTGCTCCCCCACCCCCACGCCCCCCTGCTGCAGGGCCTGGACTCTTTCCCCCGCCCCCACTTTCCCCTAGAGTCACTATGGGGATGCAAGGGAGAAATTTGTGTTTAATTCTTTTTGGTTTTCAAAGACACGAGAAAATAAACGGACCAAAGGCAATCAGAGCAACTTCCTTCAAGTCTTTATTATTGTAGCTTAAAAGTTTATACACAAGGAATGTTTCCAACACAACATTCACTGGCTGGTCTTCACCCCGCCCCACAACCCGCTCTTTCTGCCTAGGACTCCCAGGCTCTTCCCCATCTCCTTGTCTTCGAACTAATCCCTTTTCCAAAGAGTTCTAGCCTCCCTCTTGGGACCTGCGAACTTCGCCAATTCCCCAAGCCACTTCCTTTGGTCCTGAAACCCACCCCTTACCATATCCCTCTTCCACCCCGTTTTCGATGGTTCTCCGTGGAACCCAGAGCACTCTCCCCCTCTTAACTTTAGGCGCTGTTTCGAGCCCCTCTGCAAATCAGAGCCGACCCGTGGTCAAGCCCAGTTAGAGGCGGTTCGTCATCAGCAGCCAGGGCTCCAGCGCACCCAAAGCTAGGGGGAAATTACCCTGCCCACCCTTTCCCTATCTCGAGCCCCTCCCCCAACCCAGGGATAAGAAATAAACACAAAAGCAGCAGGACTCCCTGCGCTCGACAGGTGGGTGCCAGGCAACTAGCTAGAGCCTGAGGCGCTGCTGGAACCCAGCTGCGCTCAGGGCGCGCGCGGGTGTGGCCAACAAGTCCTAGCTGTGAGATGCTGAGGACAATCGTGCTTTGCTGAAGCAGCGCTGGGGAACAGGTGTCAGAAAGTCCAGCAGGTAAACTCCAGCAGGGACAAAGCTGCCAGTTGGAGCCACAGCAACGCTCCTGAGAGCAAGCCAAAAAGGTACAAAAGGGAGTCACTATAGAGTCTCAAGTTAGCCAGACTCAGCCTGAGTTCTGTGGCTGTGCTCATCTGTGTCATGGGGACCCCCCCAACAACCTTTGACTTCCTTTGGAGCATTTGCACGTGGGCTTCGGAAGACCCGGCCCACCAATTCAGTCACTTGTCCCTTGGTTATTTAGAATCGACATGGCCTAGTACCATGCAACTGCTCATCATAGCGCTCCAACCAAGTGCGCAACTCAGACACCTGGTAACCGTCGGGGCCACGGCCTCCCTGGTACATGATGGTGCCGCTCTGGATGACGTAGAGGCGCTCAAAATAGGCACCATATGCGGAACTGCTGGAGTTGGCCATAGTGTCCAGGACCAGAGCACAGCCAGGTGCGCCTTGTTGAAGTACTCTTGCTGCGCTGACACGGTCCTCCAGGCTGCGGTGCTGGGGGATGACGTAGGGTGAATCTGTGGTGACCCAGCCGTCGGATGGGTGGGCTTCCTCGATGTAGATGATAAGGAAGTCAACGTCGCGCTGGTACTTGGTGACCAGGCGCTGGAAGGCGCTCATCCGCGCCATGAACGGTGGTCAGGTACAGCTGCCAAAATTGAGCACCAACGGGCGGTTCCCTTGTGCGTAGTCGAGGATGCGCTGGCTCTGGAAGCCATCAGGCCGGACGACCTCCGAGTTAGGCGCTGGGCCACCCTCATGGGCCTGCTTGAAGAAATCCAACTTCTGGCCATGCCACACGGCCTTGAGAGAGGCCAGGGTGCACAGACGGTTGTCGTCCGATACGCAGATGGGTGGGTCATCAGGGGGCAGCTCATCGCCTTCACTGTTGAGCTCTACTTCGGGCTCGGGGTGGTCAGGATGGCGACGGCGCAGGAAATGCTTGCGGATGCACAAGAAATCTAAAAGCCAGAGCATGAAGGCCGTGCCTAGGAAGCGCGGGAACAGCACGAGGCACGAGGCAGTCTGGGCGCAGAGCCTCAGAGAGTGAAGCAGCAGGGAGCGGAGCATGGTGGCCGCGGGCCCCGAAGCCCCGGGGGGCCCTTCACCTTCTCCGACCACCAACCTCGAGGCGGCCTGGCGAGGCATCTGGTCCTCGGTGCTCAGGGAGCTCAATTTATAGTCAAAGCTTGAATTGGCGGGAGACTCCACCTCCGACCGGGGCCCGCCCCCTTGCAACTTGAGCCCGGAGGGATCACCCAGAGGCGCGGCCAATGCCCCAGAAATCTTGGGTCGAGGGCGGGCGCAGGGTGGTTGAGGGTGGAGCGGTGCGTCCCGGGGCTGGCAGGGACGGGCCTGAGCCCCGCAGCCAGCTCTCAGGGGCGGGGGACCCTGGAGCCGCTGTGGCCAGGGACTAGGAGCCCGATCTCCGGGCCAGGCAGTCCGTGGTGGCAATGGTGTAGCCCGCGCAAGCGCCTCGCACCTCTAGGTCCCAGCGGGCGGGTCCCAGCCCGCGCCCTCCTCGCCGCGCACCTGAGCTGAGTTCCCCGGCGGCCGCAGCGCCGCGCCGGAGCTCCGGTTCGCTTCCCGCGCGCCGCCGCCGCCAACGCCGCCCACGCTGCCGCCGCTCGTGCGGGGTCGCTGCCCAGGTACCGCGGGAGGCCAGGTCTGCGGCCACCGCTCGGTCGGCCCCCGGTTGCAGCCCCGCCGGGGACGCGGGCCCGCGAGGAGGCAACTTTGGGTTCCCGCCGCCTTCCCCGCTCGCCCGCGGGCGCCGCTCGACTGCCGCAGCCCGTCCGCCCGCCTCCCGCGCGCGCTCACACTCGCGCCTCGCACACGGCCGCCCCCCGCACCGCCCCGCCACGCACACCGCGCTCCGCGCCCCCCGCCGCTGCCCGAGCTTGCCGCGCGCCGCTCCAGTCCACGCCGCGCCCGCCCCGTCCCATCTCGCTCCCGCCGGGCGCCGCGGTTCCCGGGTCAGCGGCCCCTCGGCTCCAGCCCGGAGGTGCAGAGGGCAGGGCCCGCCGGTGGGCTGGCGCCCGGCTCGGGAGACCCGGAGAGTCGCGACAAGCGACGCCCGGCCTCGCCCTCGGCCGGCTCCGGGACGCCCTGGGCGCGGGGCGCTGCGGGCGCGGGGCGCGGGGCAGCGGGCGCGGGGCGGCGCCGGCCCCGGGCGGCTCTCCCACTAGGGGTAGCTGTTGCCTGAACGCGGGAGCGCTCCCCTCTCGCCGCTTGCCTCGCCCGGCGCAGCCCCGGCCGCCGGGCGCACCCGTCCCGTTCGTCCCCGGACGTTGCTCTCTGCCCCGGGAACGTCGAGACTGGAGCGCCCGAACTGAGCCACCTTCGCGAATCCGGAGCGCGGCGGCCCGACTCACCGCGGAGGCGCCCGGACGCGTAAAGTGCGTACTTTCAACAGGGAACGTGTGCTGAGGCTTTTTAGGGGTGCGGGGCAACTCCCCAAACAGCGTGGGGTTCTGGTCGGCTCTGCCGCGGCGGCGGAGACCTCCTAATCTGAATCAGCGCGTGGCGCACTGCTGGAGATCAGGGGTGGCGGGGCAGGGAGGTACCTTGACCTGGGGTCCCCGAGACCCTGAGCAAGTTCTGATTCGCTACATCCCACAGTGACTCCTCCACCCCCCACCCTAGGTCAAGGCCTCAACCCCGAAGGCAGCGCCTAAGAGTCGCACTAGAACGCCCCAGCAGCCACAGGGCCTTTTCTGGGTGACGGGACCCCAGCTGGATACCGCAGCTCCAGCCGCTTGAGTCCTGTGCTCTGCCCTCCCAGGAGAGACCAGCTACCTAACTTTCTCGACTAGAGACCGCGCTGGCGTCCCGGGAGGGTGGGCGCAGTCAGATCACGTTCCATTAGCCATGGAACTTGTCTGGAGAAGTTGACTGCAGGGCAAGTAGCCCAGAGGGCGCACAGGTAGGCACCCGCCCTCTCCACTGGGTTTCTGCTGTCCTGGCAGGACGCTCTCTCCAGGGAGTCCCTTGCGGGACCTGTGGCTGGAGCAGTTGTGTGGGAACAGCCTGTGAAAGTGGCTCTTCTCCCTCTCGGTCAGAGGATTTCTCTGCTCTGTGGGGCAGGGGTGTACACCCCAGCACTTCCCACCTGAAGGAAGCCACCGGACTCCTATACTGTTCTTAGTACCCTTGGTAAGGCCTTTCAGGTGAACTGGGGAAATCTCCCTGATCATCCCTGACTGGGGGTGGGGGAATTCCACTCTTGGGTCTATCTCCAAGCAGGGCTCCTCTGAGCTTGCAAATCACCCCCTCCTCTTTCAGGCTGGGGTGGTAAAGTGAGAAGGAATTCTTGCTGGAGAGTCTGAGTGGCAGATTTGGGGCTTCTAGGACTCTGTCTAGAGGAGGGCAAGAAATAGTTCTCTTCAGCCCAAGATCACTTTATCTCAGGGAGATACCAGTCTAGGGCTTGTGTCCCCCTCCTTCCTATAAGGACCTGGGACAGGGACATGAGGCAGGTCCTCCCCTTCCCACATTCTCCCTGGAAAGGCCAGCTAGGGTAGGTACCTATGTGTCTGGTACATGTGGCAGTCATAGTTTGGGACAGATAGAAGTTCGGCCCTTCTGGTCCTGCTCTATGGAACTAGTCCCCCTGAACATCACTCCTTCCTGACGTGGGACACCTGGGAAAGGTGCTGTTGACATTCCTGCTGATGTTGTATGGGAAATAGGCTACAACGCACACCTCGGGATTCAGAGCATTGGATGAAGCACTCAGGTCCATCTGACTTCCCTGGCCTCCTGTACAGGTGAGGAAAGACCCAAAGTGCAGGTAGGGCTTTGGGGACACTTACCTGGCTTGACAACTAGTGAGCCTCACTTTTCTGCTGCTCCCACTCATCTCTCTTTCCTCCTCGGTCTCTTTTCCCCCTCACTGCCCTCCAGAGCAGCACCCCTAACTAGCTATAGTTCTCAGCCTTTCTACCAGTCGATTAGATTATCTTGTCTTGTCCCAGTGGTCTAGAATATGAATACTGGCCCAAGGCCAAGACTCTTCTGAAATCTGTGAGGGGACTTAGGCCTCAGTGGACCTGGCAGACTTGGAAAGGGACCCAAGTTGAGGTGCTTCTCCTGTTTTCAAGGGTCCAGGTGGGATGGTATGCCCTGGGTCTTCCTGCCTGCCCTCTTCCAGCTCCAGCAGAGGGCAGACGGGAGAGAAAGGAGGGATGCACTGGATTGGGTTCATTTGGTATCTTGGAACGACTTGGTGGGGGAGGAGGGGCAAGGCCCTGGCACTCCTAAGATCTGGGTACTAGTGGTCTGCCAGTGAAGGGGTGATTAGAGGGCCTGACATTAACCCTTCATCTCCTAGCCTCTGGTGGGGTTGGGACTCCTCTGTGGCAGGCATAGTCTCTGCCTCCCTTTCCCAAGTCTGTCAGGAGACACCCATGGAGGTTGGTTGGTAGTACCAGTAGCTTCTATGTCTTCCAGCAGGGGTATTTCCTGAGCACTCAGAAATGATGGCTCAACCCCTAGATTTAGAGAAGAGCATCAGAGGATGACAGTTCTATGCCCTAGGTCTGACCCCATCTCATCATGACCTGGTGACATGGGCTCAGTCATCCTTGGCCATCACTCCTCTTGTTCTTGGTCTGCTTGCCCTGCACTGGCCTCTGGACACTCCAGGGACTTTCCTACCTCTGAACTTCCACCCCTGTTACCCACTCTTTCCTTTGGGGTCCCCATAATCTTCCTTTTCTTCCAAAGCCCTAGTCTGACCTGGCCCACCCTTCCTCTTATAGGGAGCCCACTTTCTGCCTGGACTCTTCTTGAAGGAGCACATGCCCTCTTCCTGGCCTGTTCTTTCTCAGTGATCAGCTGCCTGTTCAGCAGATGCATGTCTGTGTTGGCCTGGCAGACCTGTCCCTGCCAGGCTGGCCCAGCTGGGATCCCCTGGAGAGACTGCTGGGTGGTACCCAATAAAGCTTTGTGCAAAGAGAAATGTGTGCAATGTGGACTTACTGAAAACTCTGGGTTTGGGGAGAGTTTCAAGATGGGTCATTCTGCCCTCTGCACACGGCAGTGGTAAGCAAGCAAGGTAGGACATGTTGGTGGCAGCAGTCCTGAGTGAGTTCATCTAGGACCAACTCTCTGGAACATCCTCCTTTGGGTGTGGCATCTATTGAACATGCCCTTCACTTGCCCATTTTATCCAGTTTCCTTTTCTAGGCTGGGGACTGCTCCCTCTGAAGGAGGTGCTTAGCCCTTTTCACTAGTTTGAGAGTGGTCTTCGAGACACATTTCTCCATCCCTGACTCAGGCCAACTAAGGTGGGCACAGAAATACTCTGAGGAGACAGGGTAGCTGGAAGCTCCGTGATGATCTTTGGCTGATCTTGGAGATTCAGAGTCTTAGCATCTTGCCAATGCCTTCTTCAGATCTTGTTCCACAGATGTAGAAGGTTCTAGACACCTTAGAAGAACTTGCGCTGTTCTTGTCTGCTACTCTGTGGTCCTCCTGTAAAATCCTACCTGGACTCATTTCTGGCCATTTGTCTCCAATATTGTCTTACTGGCCTTTCCTGTCTTAGCCTAAAGCCCTGTCCCCACCTTCCAGCCTAACCTAGGTTCTCACTTGGTCCAGACATAAGCAAGCACCCACTGCGGTCTCTGGTACTCTGTTAACCCTGGGGGACAGGACAAGGAGTAACACCCCTTACCAATAGCTGCCTGTGGGTACCTGGGTCCTTCCCGGCCTTGGGAAGCAGGACTGCAGGACTATTCATACAAGACAAATCCTCACCTATCTAGGTGACCACATTCTTGTACTTCTACTCCTGAGGGTCTCTGGAAAGAATGGTGGGTTCACCAGCCAGCAGATGTGAGTCCCAGGTTCCCTTCCTTCTAGCAGGTCTAACATATTAATGCATTGAATCACCATGGCATGGAACAAATATGGGTGTGCATGTGCGCATACATGTAAGGGTGTGTGTCCATATCTGTTATTGTTTACATGGAGTTCAGCTTCTTTCCCAGAAGGCATAGCAAGTGAGATGAGAGTGTAAAAGCCAGAGTAAAGACACCTCCCATTCAGGGACAAAGTATAGTCCTAGCATGCACTGCTCTGAACAGAGGAGCTGTAGATGATCCCTCAATGTTGTTTTGGTTATGACACCAGAGGACCAGTGGATAAACCAGGTTGTCCAGCTGTGCCCATGTATTCCTGCAGGCCATGCTGGTCAGAAGCCTGGCCCAGGCACCGAGGCTCAGAGTAAAGTGTGACTCCTTGAAGTGCCTTCATCTTGTATGAGTTTATGGACCATGGAAGGAGAAGACTCTTCATTTTCCGTTACTCATGGCACAATGGACATCTGGAGGGAGAGGCATCTTTCTGAGATGTTTATCTTCTGGGGGAAGACCACCCCAGCCAGCCAGACTGGTTTCTTGCTTGGTGTTCTCTCTCTCTCTCTCTCTCTCTCTCTCTCTCTCTCTCTCTCTGCATTTGGGTGCAGTTTGCAAGTGGAGTGGTCGACATGTACTGGTCTTCAAGTGTCCCCAACATGACAGGGCCCTGGGTAGCAGCAGCATGTACTCACAGAGAGTACAGGATACCTAGTGAGGTTCCTGCCTTGAGTGGTATTATGGAAAGTTGCCACAGGTGGAGGGGTAGCCTCAGCTTCTTTGTGGCTCTACTTTGAAGCCTGGAGGACCTCCTATTTTGGTGCTCTTCCTTGGAAAGGGGTCATATATTCTTTTTTTTTTTCTTTGAGACAGGGTTTCTCTGTATAGCCCTGGCTGTCCTGGAACTCACTCTGTAGACCAGGCTGGCCTCAAACTCAGAAATCCTCCTGTCTCTGCCTCCCAAGTGCTGAGATTAAAGGTGTGCACCACCACTGCCTGGCAGGGGTCATATATTCTGTCTGGCTCTTTGTCTCAGGTTTACAAAAAGTTCCTGGATGTGTGCTGGGGCCAATGACTGTGGACAAATTGAAATAGAAATGGTGGAGAAGCTAGCCAAATTCTGTATGGCACAGGGCCTGTGACATCTCCATCAAGGGGTGATAGGTTCAAAGCCACTATAGTGGGCAGGTGTAGAGCTTGAGGTTCAGTTTCTTGTTGAATGGCATCTCCAGGACTCTTGACCTAGGTCAGGATGCAAATGCCAATTATCAGGGGTTGTCCCGTAAGGGCCAGTCCTTCTTATCCAAGGGGACACTTATTAGGGGCCATCCCATAAGGCCAGACCCTTTAATAGGAAGGACACTGGCTGTGTGAATCTCCCAGACCTGGGCTCAGATCCAGTCTAGTGAATATGTCCTGAAACTTCTGTGGGATGCAATCTGGTTATTTTTGGAAGGAGATACTAGTCCTTCTTGGTGTCTACGGGAGTTTGGGATATGGTGGACATGGCCTGCAGGAGTCGTATTGCACACATCCTCATCAAGAAGTCATAATGGGTGTGGTCATGAGAGTAGAGTTCTAGGGAGTTCTACAGAGTAGAGTTCTACAGTGTGTGTGTGTGTGGGGGGGGGTTGGTGGGCAGGGAGTGTAGGTGCTGGGAGGTGTGCAAAATTCGGGCCAGAACTAGACTTGATTTTGTAGCTTCTGATGGCGGTTGGTCCTATTTTTGTTACCTACAGAGCAGGAAGGAGCCAGGACCCAACAGGAGTAGGCTCAGGATTGTTTTCAGGGAGAATGCTTCTGGGGTCCCCAGATCCTCTACATTTCCTACTTCATGGCACCCTCAGGGAGAGAGAGAGAGAGAGAGAGAGAGAGAGAGAGAGAGAGAGAGAGAGAGAGAGAGAGAGACGGGGGGGCAGGCTCTGCAAGGTGCAAGGGGCAGGGGAGTGCATTTTTTCCTTCCCAGAGTCCCCCAGCACAGCCCCTTGAGAGGAATGGTGGCTTCCAGCTTGGCTCCTCTCTATTCTGTGGCTGTGGTCTCTGTACCCGGACTCCATGACCTCCCAGGCATAGTGGGATCTTGACCCAAGATCCTCAAAAGATGCTGCTGCTCAAAGAAAGAGAGAGATGGGGACATTGGGGGGGGGGAGCAGGCCTGGTCCCTGCCTCTGATGATTGCCTTTTCTTTTCTGGAAGCTTATTCAGGCTCCTCTGACTGAGTAGGGGTTGTGAGGTGCAGGAGGTGTGGGGTTGGGTTATAGTGTCATTCTAGTGACCTGTAGATTTGAACTAGCCCCTGGGTAATTCCCCAGGTAGAGGGCTGGGACAGAGGTGGGGTCTTCTTGCCCTCCCTCCCTGCCTGGGTTGCTCAGTGTGGTAGCTTCATGTGGGACAAGAGTCTGTTTCAGTAAAGTGGTTCAGTGTGCTAGAAATACAGTTCTTCAGGACAGTAGAAACTCCAAGTCATATTTCGGGAGATGAGGGTAGGCGGTGCTGCCTACTATGTGGCATAGGCAGCACCACTTACTATGTGGCATGGACAAGAAGGTTCAAGGGTGCTCTAGAGCTTTAAGAGCCTACTATGTGCCAAGTCTCAGCTTGGAGTAACTCTCATGTGTTGATGAAAGATTAGTGCATCTCTGTACCTTCCTCATACCCGGAGAATGCTGAGTCTCCCAGAGGAGCACCTGCCGCCAATCCTATTAAGAAGTGGTACTGCCCATCCACAAGCTATCCATCTGTCTGCCAGCCTTCCCATCCATCTGTCCATTATCTATCTACTCACCCACTCATCTGTCTCTCCATCTATCCTTCATCATCATCTATCCATCCACCCACCCAGCCATCCATCTGTCCGTATATTATCCATCTACCCACCCATTTATCTGTCTGTTCATGAGCTATCCACTCATCCATTCATCTACTCATCCATCAGTCTGTCCATCTATTCCTCCAGGAGTCTGTCTGTCATCCATCTATCTACCCATCAATTTATCTATTCACCCATCAATATGTTTCTTTGTCCATCTACTCTCTGTCCATTCATTTGGTACCCATAGTGCTTTAGCTGCTCTGAAAGTCTAGACAAGTCCCTCTCATGGGATGCTCAGCTCTTCCTTGGAGTCAAAAGTGTTAGGCGACCAGTATGTCTTGGATGTTATTGTTCCAGGGAAGCTCCCAGAGCATGGACCAGGAGATAGGGAGAAGATAGGGCTTTTAGACAGTGATGGCTGCACGCTCACCCTCTCAAAGCCTGGTAAAAGCCTGACGCTGGTTTGTCTCCTATGGATGCTGCTGCTGCTGCTGATGGATGAATAAGAGCCACAGCCTTCAAAGACCTGTGTGAAAGAGAAGCCCAGTGACATGTAAGTTGGGTTTCATAGCTTGTGCAGTTGCAGGTGGCTTGGTTGAGGGTGGAGAGGTAAGGTAGGTGCCCACGCATGTGGGGGTGGCAGAGAGTCCAGGCTCTTGGGGATGGGGCACAGACACAGACATACTGACTATGATGTCTTCCTTTGGGTCCTGAGCCATGATGATGGGCTTAGCAGTGTTTGCTCCTGCACAGATCTGTTCTCCGGAGACCAGCTCCTTTTTCTCAAACCAGACCTTTGGTTGTGTGTCACCTTTGGGTCCTCCAGGATCCTGTTGCCCTGGAGATAAGATCCAGCATCCCAGAATGCTTGGAAACTTTCAGAGATCTGTAAGAAGGCCGGAGGCATGGCATGGATGATTGCTGGGAGGGTAGCAAGGTTTGCTTCCAGGAGAACACCAAGGTGGGCCTGAAGAGCTCAGAGTGCAGTCCGATACCAGCCGCAAGGTGGAAGGAACCCGTCTATATTCTGTAGCACCATGGCCAGACAGGTGGAGTTGGGGATACTAAAGGCCCTGTCCTTGGGGATATCTCTGTGTATCAGTGACTGGCCCATTGTGCCAGAGAGCTGCTTGCTTCTGGTCCTGAAGGGTTGAAAGTTTTTTTAGGGGTTCTGTGGTGGTTCAGTGAGGAGGCAGGCTACCTTTGCTGAGCCTTTCAGGCTTATGGATGCTGATGAGGTAAGTCACAGTTCTGGGGTTTGGACTTTGGAGCCAATGGAATTGCTTCTTGGGGGTTCTAGGCCTGCATGGTCCCTGCCCAGTGACTGGTTCATGGGTGGGGCTTGGAAGGCCAGAGAACATCCCATGGAAAGGTCTGGGATTGGATCTATCCAGGAAGCTGTGGTCATGGCTGCCTAAGGGATGGGTGGGAAGTAGAGGACAGAGCCAAGTATAAAGAGGTAGGGCAGAGATGTGGGGTAACAGGGTAACATGAAATGTGGGCTTGATAGGAGGACTGAGGAAGAGGTGTGTTGCGGGGAAGGGTGCTCATTTCCCACCCCTGTTCTGCCTCTCTCTCTTCCTCCCTCCCCTCCTCACTCAGGGAGAGCCTCTACCAATCAGAAGACTTTCACAGTGCCACCCTCAGCCTTTGTAGGGAAGGGCTTTAGCAACTAAGACCACAGTTTCCTGGCTGTCCGGGGGGTTCAGTGGTGACCACTGGAGCCTGGTACCTCCCCTCAACAAGGCAGCTGCAATGCTCGCCCTGGGAGCCCTGGACGCTTCTGTTGTAGCCAGGTGAGAGATGAGCAAGGTTGTTTGAGGTCGAGGGCCTGGATGAATTCTAGACTCTTGGAGAGACTGGTTGCCCACTGTCCCTGAATGAATGTCACGTTCCCAAGACCCTGTGCAGGGCTGGCACTGCTGGGATCCTGTCATGTCCTGGAGGGATCCTGGGGGCACCTTTGTCCTCAGGAAGGGCTCTTTGGAGAGGCAAAAAGAACACATGTCTACACCTCCAGATTCTGAAAATGGATTTCTCCCAGGGAACCAGAGACTCGGAGTGCGTTCTCTCCCCTGAGCAAGAGCCAGGAAAACAGCAGGGCGGGGCTCAAAGAGAACCAGGGAGAACCCGTGGGTCTGGAGGCTTGGATTCAAGTCCTGCCGCCCACTGATAGACACTGTGGCCTGGCTTCACCTCTGGACCCAGGTTTCTTCTGTCCAGTAGAACGATGCTACCCCTGCCTCTTGGGGGATGCTGGGAGTACATATCCTTGGTTGTCTTCACCTGCCTTCAGGATGCCAGTGTCAGCCAGGCCCTGGAGGACTCTCTAAGCCTCAGGAGAGCTCCAAACAGAATCTTTGCTATTCTGGACCCCAAATCCTTGCTGTGTGGCTCAGAGAAGTGGCTCACTCTCTTGGGACTTGGTTCTTCTGTCTAACTTTGGGGCAAGAATACCCACTCCTTAAAGTCATGGGAAGGCTGTGGTGGGACATGAGGTGATTCCTTTCTGTGTATACTCTGGTTGGTAGGAACTGTCTGTCCTCTGTGTGGCCTGGCTTTGGCTGGCCTCTCTAGTCCCTCCCTGGCCCCACCCAGCAGCACTTTGTAGCCTCCTGCAGGAAGCCCTCCCTGGCTTCTGCATGACCCTCCCAGACTCTTGCTCTGGGCTCTGATATGTGCACTTGGCTGGACACATTTCCTCCTCTTTTGTTTTTTGTTTTCTAAGATCTGTGTGTTGAAACAAAAGTTGCTCTATGCTCAGGGCACTGCCTCTACTGTGGAATTGTCCTTGGTGGGGGCTCTGCCTTTTTCATTATCTCTGTCTCCTCGGGGACACTTCAACTCCACTCTTTTGCTCTGCTGGCCTCCTGTGTGTCTGGTTCCCCAAAAGCTTTAGTAGAGACCTTTTAGGCTATTTGTTGACCTACATATAGTTATTAGCCACTGAATCTTCTCCTAAAACTGGCCAGTAGCCTCTACCAAAGCCTGCTCACCTTCCAGAGCTCTACAGAGAGACTGCAGCCCAGGACCCCTACCACGAATTTCTCCCTAGATCTCTTCTCCTTCCACCCCACCCCCAATCTCTGCAGAGGTCTCCTCCTTAGGGCCTTGGGTCAGCAGCTCCCCGAGGGCTAGAGATGGTGTGTCCGAGATAGCAGTTCAATGACTGCTGGCTACTCTTCCTATTGTAACAGTAACTTCAAATGCAGGCCGAATGCTTCTTAGGATTCAAACGTGAGCCTCCTTTGCAATAGGCGATCTGCCCATCTGCCCAAATCCTTGCCAAGGATGTATGAAAAAGTGATCATGAACCCTCTGAGCCCCTGTGCGGGAAGACAGGAAGTGAGCTTTGCTGTTACTCCCTATGTTGACTGTCGGATGGCAGACGCCGTGGCAGGAGCTGTTATGCTATGTTGTCTATTGTAGGGAAGCTGGTAGTTGAAGATCACTAGCTACAGAACACAAGTTACAAGACTTCTGCCTAGATTGCTACATCTCAGAGGATACGAGAGGCAGGGAGGCAGGGAGGCAGGGAGCTGGTACTTTGTAGCTTGTTTAAGCCTGTGTTATTTGGCACTGGACACAGTAACAAAATGTATACTAATTAAAATAGATTTGGGTGGGGAAATCGGTCAGCTGTTTGCAGAACCATCAAAGGGTCACAACTGCTTAGAGGCTGCTCGTCTGGGATTGCAGTATGGTGCTCCTGTGCTTGGAGTCCTGCCCTGGCCACTGCTGGGATGAGCGGTGAGGCAGCATTCCTCCTAGGCACATGAGCTCCTGTGTCCCCTCTGTTTTGGGACCACTTGTGACCTCCCTCCCATGTGACTCAGAGCAGCCCAGGGTGACTGGGAGATGGATGCTTGTGAGATCACGGGCAGGTTAGTAATGATTCGGGGCTTTAAGGGTTATTGTGTGGCATGTGGGTGATGCTCTCCTGGCAGAGCTAGACTCGAGATGATCGGACACATAGTAGAAGGATCTCTTTAAACTGGTCTCCTTAGGATGTGAATTCCCACTTGGCGGTAGCTTTAGTTGTGGGGGACCCGCTTCCTCCCCCTTTCCACCACCAACTTCCCTTCCCTGCACCCCCACATTTCTTTAGGAAGCTGTTGGATTTAATGAGCTCCAGATGAAAACGCCCATCTCAGAAGAGGAGCATCTTCATGGGGACTCAGTGCTTGGATTAGCAGTCAGCTCTGGCTGCAGACACAGAGGAGACCCTCCCCAGGTTGTCATGTTGCAGTCATGGGGCCTACACTGAGCTTAGCTTTGGACAGACAAGGCCCTTTGGCTGCCCTAGCAGACTCAGCTCTCTGCTCTGAGGCTATCTTCCTTGATGAATGGATCTTATGGTAGCTGCACTGCCCTTCCCCCAACTCCCCACGATCCATCCCCGGGGCCCTGGTCTCTGAGCCACTGGCCAGGTGTGGCCAGGAACCAGGGAGCAGCGTTCCTTCTAGGCACATGAGCCCTTCTCTGTTGTAGGACCACATGCGACTTCTCTCCTATGTGACTCAGGGTAGCCTAGGGCATTGGGAGATAGATATGCTGTGAAGTCAAATCAGTTCTCATCGAGGAACTCTCAGATAGCCTGTGACGAGTGTCCACCCAGGCCTGAGAGTGCAGCCCGGCAGCTCTAGAATGTTCCTGGGCACAAAGGGCTAAAAATCAGGGCTTATGCTGCAGCTCCTCCCTCTCCTCAGTAGCTTGCAGCGACCTCACTCCCTACTTTCTGTTTATGAAGATCATGTCCCAGCTGCACGATCCCTTGTCTATTGCTAACATGGTACACCACAGGCCCGGGAGTCCAGTGGAAGAGGCTTATTTTGGTCCTGGAGGTATGAGATTGAGGTGCCACATCTCACAGAGGCTGCTGGCTGCCAGATTCCCCTCAGCGATCAGAGTGGGATAGGGAAAGAGGTGTGTGCCCTTCCAGGTTCATTCTGTTGTTATGAAGACACCAGGATTCAACCTGGAGACCCCCGATAGTCTTAGCTAGTTCTCGTCTTACTCCCCTGCCTACTCTCTATGCTGGACTAAGTTCCTGTCCCCTCATTGTCATTTCCACATATGAACCCCTGGGGACACTCATGGAATCACCCCCAGGACTATCTTATAGGTGGCATCCTATAATATTTGTTCTTTTGTGACTGGCTTGGGTCACTTATAATAGTGATACAGTTGAGTGCCCTCTGGGCTCATTATATGACGGATGACATCGCTCCATCACAGTCCGGGCTACTGTGTCTTCTGGCTATAGTTATCAGTGTGGTGACCTTTTGCTCAATGCTCATGCCATGATGTCCATCCACCCTGTTGCTGCTGCCCCACTTTTTCATTACCTGGGTTCACCCCACTCCCAGGTCATGTTTTTCCAGGAGTCCAAACTCCAAGGGGCTCTGCTTAGACCAAGGACCTTTCCTTGAGGGACTCATAGCTTGGTGAGGGACACAAGAGGTACCATTGTAAGCCATGCCCCATGGGGTGGCCTGGGGTTACCTGGCCTTGGAAATAAACCAGGTTAAGGGTTCAGTTTAATGGCTGCGTTTCTGCTCTTTGTGGCCAGGAGTATCCCAGAGTTGTCGGGCTGCACCGAGGCCCTGGGTGGACAGGGGTTTTCGTGTTGTCTATACATAACAGGGCATTCTGTTGGCTCCATGTTTCTAATGTTCTAGGACTTTCTGAGTCTCCAGAGCTAGTGGTAGAAGTGAGGTCAGCCTTCGATGGCTGGGGTCTCCGGGCAGTGGCTCTGGGTTAGCAGTGGTTAGGAAAAGACTCACCATGGCTTTCTAGGTAAGGAGTTTGCCCTCAGCTGACTGGTCTGAGGTGTATAGCCATGAGACCTTGGCAACTGAGTAAGGCCAACATCCAGTGAGCTCTGGTGGCTCAGGAGGGGGAGCAATGGAAGTACTTTTGCTTCCCTACCCACTGAGTACTGCCTGATCTGTGACTTCCTCCTTCTGGATACTGGTAGGATTGGGTGTGGTCTTTTTCGCCCTTTACATCTACCCTGACCTAGGTGACAGCTCCTTATCCATCACCTTCTAGGGAAGAGAGCCCAGTGCCCCAGCTGGGGCTGTGCAAGATTCCATAATCACTGTGTATGAGAGGGTAAGGATCCCAGAGGCCCCTTTGTACCTATTCAGCAGAATCCTTCGAAGTCTCTTCTTCCGTCAGGTGAGTGTGGGGACCAAGGACACACTCTATTCTGGACTCTGCCCTTGGGAAGCTTCTGGACTCTGGACACAGAGAGGGGCCAGCCAGGTTAATGCTCTCTGGACTGTCCATGCAGCCTGGTTCAGCTTTGCTGCTTTGCTCTGAGGTGCTCCTTGCACTTAGCACAGCATCCTATTCCTGCCCCAGGGCCTTTGCACTCCCTGTGTTCTCTGTCTTGTACATCTTCCCTCATTGCGGGGCTATTCCTAGGAGTGACGGTACAGGATTGGCTGCCACGACAGGGTCCAGAATAGTTGTGACTTGAACAAGGGGAGGTTTTATTCTTCGGCTGGGAACCACAGGTCAGCAGACCCTCGAGACCTGATTTTGTCTTGTGTACGCCTATTAGCAGTCTTATCATTTACTTAATGTTTTAAAATCATCTTGTTTTTTAAGCTTAAATGCTTATGACCTACATGGCAGGATCTGGAAGTGTGGGATGGAGATGCTATATATATATATGCATTCAATACATGTGACCATAAATAAATGTTAAAACAGTATTTCTCTTTCTTGCTGGACACCCTTTAAAATCATCTGTCAGCTCCCTCTGGGAAACATCTGCTGACTGGATAAGGAGCTAAGGTTTCCAGGTGTCATGTGCCTCTGAGGATCCTTGCTTCAATTAAGCCATGGCCTAGGCCACATGCTGCCCTCCTCCATAGCCACTTCACTGCCTCCTGGAGATGGACTCCTGGAGACGTGGTGTCTAGAGCCTCGGGCTTCAGCCCTGCATGCATGACCTGGGGCCCTGTTGGTTCTGGTGTTTGTAGTCAACCTGGCTTGATCTTGACCCCTGTGGCCTCAGTGGCTGCAGGAGGGACTCTGAGATGCCTGGAGTGACTAGCAGGACTCGAATCCCATCTTAATCACTGCCTAGGGTCTGTCTGTCACGCACTCAGAGATTCCTTGGAGGTATTATCGTCCTTTGCCCCTAAGCAATCCTTAGTCAGGCACCTGCTGTGGGCCCTGCAGGCTGGCACGGTGTTTGAGGTCCAGAGTTGGGCTGGTGGAAATGCGAGACTTGGACTCCCCTTCTGGAGACTGGAGACTGAGAAGAAGGTACAACACAAACGTCAGAGACTCAGTCTATTTCACTAGGTCTAAGGAGGGAAGGGAGACTCTGTCGGGAAGAACTGGGGTCTTGCTGGATGGGGAGATGAACAGTACATCTCTGTCATGCTGAGGACTGCTTCTGTCTATCTTGTGGCTTGTCCTTCCTCCTATCCCTCCTTTCAGCCCTCAAGGGCTCAATGCTCACGGTGGTGGGGTCACACAGCAGCCTTTGTCGGATGTAACTGCATCTTCCTTTTTACTAACTCTCCTGGTGTGTAACAAAGTTCAACGAGCCCCATTGGGGGACACCAGTGTCTGCCATCTCCCAGGTGTGAGTGGGTGTGTCTGGATATGGGTACCTTAAGGCTCTGAGCTCACATGTAGCCCAGGCTGCTGGTATGTCAGGGCTTTATCTACCCCTGGTCTACCCTGGGACAGGGCTAGCTCCTGAATTTGCTTAGTGAAGCTGCAGGCCTAGTATCCTGGCGGCTGCTGGACCTAGAGCCTGGTTCCCTGACGGTAATGGTGAAGGCTGTGGGTTAGTGTTGAGGGTGGGTTAGGGGGATGGGAGAATGGAGGGCATGGGCTTGGGGGATGGTTCCTTAGCTCCTGACCATATGGCTTCTTAGTGCCACAGCTCACTTGAGGGAGGCCCAAGAAGCTAGAAAGCGGGAGAGTCCCACGGGACAGAAACCACGGTCTTTCAGGCTCTGACGTGGTGACATGACACGATTTTGGGGAAGTGAGTCACAAGGTTCAGCCCACCCTCAAGAGGAGAGAACGCATCCCTCGGGCAGCGAGCATCAGCCTGGAAGCCTCCGTGCCCAGCCTGTGGGGTTGCCGGCCTGCTCCTGGCCTTTGGCAGATTCTCGTGGCTGGGTGGAGCTTTGTTGGGTGGCCTCTGGCCCTGCTTATGGCTAAGGAGTATCAGTACCTGGTGGTCCTGTAGTCCCCTTCAGAGGTACCCTAGCAATAGCTGCCTCCCCTCCCACTAAGGCTGGCCTGGCTGCAGGCACAGCAGGGGGAGGCCCCATGCCCCCACCCCCATACCTCTTTCTAGACCAATGGGAAAGGGTATGACCAGTTTCTCTACTAATGTGTTGCAATTTTCCTGGAAATGTGAGAGATCCCAGAAGGGGCTTGAAGCCACTGGTCTCATTGCAAGATGCACCATGGACTTCAGCTAGCAGGGCAGCAATTCCCAGGGTGGCCTTTCCAGGAACTGGTGGTCAGTGGCCAGACCAAGGCCCCCAATGGGCACAGCATGAAGGAAGACATCCAGGATTAGGGAACAACTGGTGGGGCAGGGCACAGGGAGAGCATCAGGAAGTGACAGAGTTGGTTAAGACCCTCTGGCTTCCTGGTTGCTTCTAAGCTAGCTGAGCCTTAAGGGTGAGGGGTTGCTTCTAAGGCTCTCTGGCTCCTCTTCCTCCTCCTGGGGCTGTGTTCTCTTGGACTATGGAGTAGCTTACAGTGTGGGACTAGGTCCTTTGATGACTGTGGGTGGCTTGAGGTTAGTAGTCCCAGTATGTTTTCAGATCAGCCCTGCTGTGTGACCTAGAAGAAGGCTATACCGTGAGGTGAGCTCTCCGTCCCCCCTCCCCGTGTGTGTTGTGTGTGTGTGTGTGTGTGTGTGTGTGTGTGCGCGCGCGTGCATGCACACACGCACGCACGTGCAAAACGCTCCTGTGTATGAGTATGCTGGCCAGAGGACAATCTTGGGTGTCATTTAACTTTTTTTGGGGGGCGGGCAGAGTATCTCATTGATTCAGCTGAGCTACCTGGCCAGTAAGCCCAGGGATCTGCCTTCTCTTCTTCTCCAGGAATGGGATTTCGGGGTGTGTTGCAGTTTTACAAGGATTCTGAGTATCCAAATTCAGGTTCTCATGCTTGCATGGCTCAGTGCCTTACCAACCAGGCCATTCCCTCAGCCTCCGACTCCTTGTCTTTACAAGGTGCTGAGGAACTGATGAACTGGTCTGCTGCTCAGAGAGACCATAGATCAGTCCTTGGGCTGTGGTCTGCACACTTCTAGGGACTGGCCTCACTTGAGTGGTGAGGGAATGAAGAAAATACAAGTAGACAGACATAGACAGAAAGGCTGGGATCTGGTGGGCTGGGATCTGATGGGGAAGCCGAAACATCCCAGCAGCCCTGTGTGTTTACACAGTTGAACAGGGATGTGGTGGGGTAATCGCATACAAGAAGGAAGGTTTAGGAGAAAGCTATGGTGGACGTTTTCTGCACATACTATCAGCATTTGCACTCTGACCTGAGGATCACTTTGCCATTCGTCTGTGTCTTGCCTGGGACGGGCTTTTCCACTCCCATGGGGCTAGGGCATCATGTTCCATGACATAGCTGTGCCCAGGCTGACAGGGCACAGTCACTTGGGATTACCTCCTCCTTACACTCTTGGGCTGGTTTCCTCTCCTGCTCACCCAGAGGAGGATGCCTGGTGGCCTAATTGGACTCTCACACGCCTCTTTTGATTTCTGTACCTGTTTCTTCTTCCACAGGACTTTTCCGGTCAAGTAAGAGTCTGGCATATAGTCTGCTGTGTGGGATGCCACTGGGAGCCAGCACCAGCTTGCACACTGCCCCCCGTCCACACGTCAGTAAAAGGCAGACTTTACTTCTGCCCCACCCCCACACCACCCTCTCAAGGTGCTGTCTTATTTCTGGGTTCAGCTTCTTCTGGGCCTCACTAGGGTCTCTTCCTCTGCCTTTCCAGAAGTTCATCAGGCAAATTTTAAGAAGGTGAGCCCAAAGGGAAGGTGCCATTTCCCCACCAGGCTCTGTCACCCCCTCGGATGTAGCTCCTGCACCTTCCTTAGAAACTAGAGATAGTGTCTGGCAGCCGCATATTAATCAGGACTCACTCCATAGTGGCCTCCCAGTATAGCGTTCTGGCTCTGGGCTGCAGGATGGTACCCTAGACATGAAGTCTCCTATCCCTAAGTTCACAAAAGCCTGTCCTGCCCTCACCCCATTTTCTGCTAGCCTGGTCATCACCCAGCACTGCCCCTGTGGTGTATCCTACTATCAGCCTCACTTAGCATCTCCACAAGGATGAGTCAAGAGCTCAGTCATTCTTTCTGGGTCCACATCAGCATGCCTTCGTCTGGTACCCGCCTCCACAGGATGCAGGGATATTCCCCTTCTACCAGTTGCTCAGGGACCCTTCTGCCCTGCTCCCTTGGCAGGCTGCATACCTCCCCTTCAGAGCCAAGGCACAGGCTGCCTCGCATCACTGTTGGTAACAGAGCTGGGAAGGAAACTGCCACTCCCCCCACACCCATTTTCTATGGTCAGAATTCTTTCTGCCCATCTCAGGGTGACCCCCAGAATTTGTGCTTTCTAGCCTCCCTTGAATCAGCAGAGTCACTGGGTTTAGTCCAACCTGGAAAGGGGCATGTGCCCTGGACTTTAGCCTAGCTCCCCCTGTAGCCTAAACTTCTAAGGGACAGGCAGACTGAGATTTGAGCAAGGTGTTATCACCTGGGGTCTGTGGTGCACATTTACACCCATTAAACACAAAGACAGTGGCTCTGTCTATAGCAACAGGACCCCTTCCAGGCTGCAGTGGGTTAGTGCTTTGGCCACAGGACCATGCCAACTTTAGTTCTTGGAAACACTAATCCAGTGATCTTTAACTGGCCTTTCCAGACTTCGATGGGGTCTCAGTTATGCTATGGAACTACCTGGGTCTCCATGGGGGGCTCTTCTTTCCCTAGGACTCCTCTGGAGCTAAGACCACCTGGCAATTAGCCCAAAGCATCTTGTATGCAAGGATATCTCAGAGCATTACTTCTCTGCACATCTCTGGATCCCTTTGCAGCCACAATTACGGCACAACATCTTCTTCTTCTTTCTTTCTTCTCTTCTTCTCTTCTTCTCTCTTCTTCTTCTCTTCTCCTTCTTCTCTTCTTCTCTCTTCTTCCTTCTTCTCTTCTTCTCTTCTTCTTCTTCTCTTCTTCTTCTCTCTCTTCTCTCTTCTTCTTCTTCTTCTTCTTCTTCTTCTTCTCTCTTCTTCTTCTTCTTCTCTTCTTCTTCTTCTTCTTCTTTCTTCTTCTCTTCTTCTTCCTCTTCTTCTCTTCTTCTCTTCTCTCTTCTTTTCTTCCTTCTTCCTTCTTCTTCTCTTCTTCTTCTTCTTCTTCTCTTCTTCTCTTCTCTCTCTTCTTTCTTCTTCTCTTCTTCTCTCTCTCCTTTCTCTCTCTCTCCTTCTCTTCTCCTTCTTCTTCCTCCTCCTCTTCTCTCCTCTCTCCTCCTCCTCTTCTCCTCCTCCTCTCCTCCTTCTTCTCTTTCTCCTCCTCCTCTCTTTTCCTCCTCCTCTTCCTCTTCTTTTCTCCTCCATCTCCTATTCCTCTCCTCTTTTCCTCATTTTAGGTCGGTCCTCTCCTGTAACAGTACTAGCAGACACTTTTTTTTTGTTTTTTAAATCAGTTCCTGTTGCTATGATAAAATACCCTGACAAAAACAACTTAGGGAATCACAGATTTTCTTACGTACAGTTCCAAGTTCTGATCCATCACGGTGGGGAGTCATGAGCAGGAACTTAAAACAACTGCTCATACCCCGAGTCAAGATCAGAGAACAAATAGATGGATACGTGCTCTGCGTTCAGGTTGGCGTCTCTGTTTTTACACAGTCCAGGATCCAAACCTAGGGGATGGTGCCTCCCACTTCCACACTGGGTCTTCCCATATGAATTAATGTACACAAGTCTTCAGGCTAACAAGGTCTAGATAACCCTTGTTGAGATTTCTCTTCTTGGGTGATTCTGGGTTTGTGTCAAGTTGACAAAACCAACCATTGCAATGCCATTCTTTGTCAACTTGACATGCAGGCACACCTCTTTACACCATAAATATTCAGCCTTTATTCCCAAAGTCTCATGTTTCTATCATAATGTAAAACAGAATCCAATCTTTAGAGTTCCTATGGTCTTTAAAAAGTCTGGCTCATCAGTAAAGAGCAATTGCTGCTGCTTCAGAGGACCTGGGTTTGAGCCCAGCATCCACCAGAACTCACAATTGACTGGAACTCTATCTCCAAGGGACCTGAAGCCTTCTTTTGGCCTCCATGGGCAACACACACACCCCACAAACAGAATCTTTTTAAAAAAGTTCTAATACTTTAAAACATTCAAAGTCTATTAATTATGTCTCTAAAATAAAAAAAATTGCATTCTCTCAACATATAATGGCACAAAGTACATGTTCTTATTCCAAAATGCTCCATGTTCAGCATCAAGGGCTTGTGATGTAATTATCTGGGTTCCAAAAAGCTTGAGTACCTCCACTCCCCCATCAGGTCTGCCACCTCAGCACACACAGATTTTCCTCTAGGCTGGCTACATACCACACCTATATCTCTCTTGGACAAATGTCCCATGTTCTGGACATCTCCAATATTCTGGTGTCTCACTGAAATTGAGACTTGACCTTCACAGATGCATCCCTCTCTGGGCCTCCCTACAGGTACTGTGGACCTGCTACCGGTGCCTGACTGCTCCCCGTGAGCCCCTCAGCCTTGCATCTTTGCTTTAAAACCAGTACCGTGTGGACATTTAGAACACTGCCAGGTTCTGTTGCTGCCCAGTTAGAGATTAGCCTACCACAGCTGTTCCAGTTGTGTGCTGACCCTGACTAAACACCTTCCTATGGCCCTAATACGCAGAGGCGGCTGCAGTGGTGCTAATCTTCATCACAGTGGCCTCTTCAACACCAGCTTGACTCCAATCCTGCAAAACAAATGAGTCCACCGTCTTTAAATTCAACTTCACTGGGTTCTCAGGAAATGGACAGAATGAAGGCAGATTCCTGGCTAGACTCTCACACAGATGGCCCCTGTCTATTTCCTCTCAGAGTTCTTGTCCCCTCTAAGCTTTACAAGTGGCCTGTTTATCTCAGTAGCACTGCTTTCCTGTTTCCCATTAGGACAACCCATTAGTATTTGCGTACAGCAGTCAATAGCTCTTCTATCTCAGTGTGACAGATGCTTCTGCATTCCTCCTGCCGAACAGTTCAAAGGTATAAAAACCACATGGTCAGGTTTATCGCAGGTACTGATTTTGGTCTTAGTTTCATTTCTTGATGCTATGGTAAAATGTCCTGATAAAAGAATCTTCAGCCCACAGTTCCAGGTCGTAGTCTGTCCAGCAGGAAAGTCAAGGCCTCAGGAACTTGAGGCAGGCAGAGAATGTGTGGATGCGTGCTACTCTCAGCTTGCTTTCTCCATTCTCACCCAGCGCAGGATATAAACCTAGGGAATGGCACCGCCCTCTCTTAGGCCGAAGCTTCCTGTATGAATTAACATAGTCAAGACAGTTCCCCACAGACATGCCTAAATGCTAATCCAATCTAAACAATCCCTTGCTGAAACACTTCTAAGTGATTCTAGATCTCAAGTCGACAGTTCAAACTAACCTCACAAGCAGCAGGTGGGACTGTTCTGTACAGAACTTGTTCTTATTTGGGTGGGTTGGCCCAGGGGCTAAGAGTCCCCTGGGGGCAACACATTCCCACCCCAAACCCATGCATCCACTAGCTTCTGTGTAGGCTAAGCACCAGCTGGCAGGACACAGGAGGTTGGAAAGAAATTGACAGGGGCTCAGATTCAGCTCCTTACTGGTTTGTGTGCCTACCAAGTTCCATGAGGGAGAGGCATGTGCATAGTTCCAGGGGCAGAGACACCTTCTCTAGCCCAGGTGCAACCTCCTGTCAGCCTCTGCTATGCTTCCTGCTCTTCCATGAGGCTTGTTGGATCATGTATGTGTGTGTGTGTGTGTGGTGTGTGTATCTGTCTGTCTGTCTCTGTGTGTGTCTCTCTCTGTAATTGTGTGTGTCTGCATGTGTCTGTGTGTCTGTGTGTGTGTGTGTCTGTTTGTGTGTAATTGTGTGTCTGTACATGTCTTTCTCTCTGTATGTCTGTGTGTCTATGTGTGTGAGTTTGTTTCTCTCTCTGTATCTCTCCGTGTGTCTCTCTGTGTGTGTCTGTGTGTATGTGTCTGTATGTGTGTCTCTTTCTCTGTATGTCTGTGTCTCTGTCTGTCTCTCTGTCTCTGTCTCTCTGTATGTTGCTGATGGGGTGGAGGCTGAGTTCTCTAGATGTAATTACTTCCTGCTAGTATTCCTAGACAGTCAATAGCCCCACCCCACAGCACCTGGAGATACAGTTAAGGCCAGGGCAGGTAAGGCAGGTCTGACTAGGTTGGGAAGGCTGTTTCCCTTGAGAAGACTCAGGACTGGAAGGGAAAAGGGACCTAAGACCAGGAGCACCATCGTGGAGGAAGAACTCTGAGGGACAATTAGGAACCTACAGTGCAGCAAGGTTGGAAGAGGGGATTCTGGGACACAGAGGCAACATGTAGGTATAGACAGAAGACTGCAGAGCACAAGGGAAGGAGGACCCCAGCCGGGGTTCCCTGCTCAGATGACTCAGGGTTTGGGCAGTAGGTGGGGACAGCAGGCTGAGAACAAGCAACTATCAGCAGTGTGACTTGGCATAGAGGCTTGCTCCTTGGTGAGTGCCTGCCCAGGTGCCACTGTGGTCTTAGCTCAGAGGCTGAGGCTTTTCTCCAGACCTACATCTCCCTGGTACAGTGGCCCTGGCCATGTAGGGTGGGCTCAGCAACTACCGGGTGCCTGGGTCTTCTCCTTTGCCATTCTAACTTGGACCTTCTGGTGTTTATGGTCGGGGCAGCATGCAGTGACTTCCTGTTTTTGAAGAGGAGAGGATTAGAAACACTTATTAAAACGCCTTTGAAAGGCATCAAAAGACTTCCTGAACGTCAAATGACTCTTACAAAAGAACCGCTTAATGATTTAAAGGGTACAATGAGAAACACACCGCCAGCCCTCCCTTTGGGCTCTGGGGTCCTACCCAGCCAAGGAGGGTGGTGGGCCATATTGGGAGAGCTAAGAGGTTCAGGATTAAAAATAGCCCTCGCGTTGACTCAGGTATTAAGGGGATGGGTATTAGGGGACGTACAGCTCATGCTTGGTGAATAGCCCCATCCTAACCGCTTGCTCTAATCTCTCTTGTCTCCGGCATCTTGAACCTCCTCAGGCTACTCAGTCCCTCTAAATTTCCAGCTAAAATCTTCCATTGCTTATTCCCATTCCAGCCACCCACATGCCACCTGTATGTCTGACCTGTCCCCATCCTAGCCCATCATGTCCTGACTCTGCTTCTTCTGTCTGGAGTACTTCTTAGTCCTTTAGATACAGTCCGGGACTTCTCACTGGCCCTTGGATCTTCACTGCCCCATATCAGCTTATCTCTGGCCCTCTGCAGCTACCTCAGGGTTCCATCCTGGATACAGAAAACAAAGGAGAGATGCTGACCACCCCTGGATCCAGCAACCACCCATAGGTGCCCAGCTGTCCACAGATAAGGTGTGATGACAGCCAGTAGCTCCTTCCTGGGAGCTAGAAGAGCAGGAAACCTAAGTTGTATGGGATACAGCGGCAAACGCCAACTCCCCCCCCACCCCAGTTCCCTGGAGCCTCACCATCACAGCAGATGGGAGGCCTGAGGCATGCCCTCTGAATTGTGGGTATTGCTGCCCTGCCTGAGTTTGACCCCACCCAGAGGCCCCGCTGCCCAGACTCCTCAGCCCTTTCAGAACTATCACCCGTCCCCAGAGCTGGTGACCCCGCCACAGCCCCGTCTCACTCACCAAACCAGGCAATGAGCGCCCCTTGGTCTTGCCACTTTGGCCTAATTCCCACGCCTGGGCTGTGACCTCGTGTGTCCTCCCAACCTTACCCCCAGCCGTGACTCTTTTCTTCTCTGTTTTCTCCAAAGAGGGCACATCGTTACTTAGGCAGCTATTAAACCCTTCAGTGGCTCTCAGAAAATGCCAAGGAATTCTTGGAATAAAAATAACAATGAATAAAGTTGCCTGGAAATGAGGCTGTAGGGCTGAATTTGATTACACCCATTTAGAAGAGAAAATTAGCTTATTACAGCTGAGGTGAGGCAAGGTTTTCTGTTTGCCTCAGTAAAAAAAAAAGTGTCTTTGAGCCTCTCTCACCAGCTTGGTCCCCCTCAGTCATGAGCTGTAC
Source organism: Mastomys natalensis (assembly GCA_021653895.1). NCBI lineage: Eukaryota > Metazoa > Chordata > Mammalia > Rodentia > Muridae > Mastomys > Mastomys natalensis. The sequence continues at coordinate 800,747 of JAJTUV010000094.1, forward strand.
TCTAGAGGGTCTTCAGCTGAAGTCACACCCCTGGACGACTCCCCCACCCCCGAGCTACTTCTCATAGCACTGGTTGTGTCTGGGGGCCATATTCTCCACGGCTATGATGGCCCTGACCTGACTATCTACACAGGTGATGGACAGAGATGGCCATACTGTGATATTCCAGGCACCTCTGTAAGGTGAGTCCTGTGACTGCCCTGTACGTCTCCAGCCCTTTTCCCTCACCCTCACTCTGCAGACCACAGGGTATGTTGAGGTCTTAGCAAGAAACTTCCTTCTGGTTTTAAAGTACAATGCATGCATTGTGAAAGGACAGGACCCTCAGGAGAGGTGACAACTCTCTAGGACCCCGTAGGCTGTCGTAGGGTGACAGTGACAGCTCAAGGAAACACAGAGGGATGAAAATGATTCACGGCTAGACCTGACGACAGATGGCCCCTTGGGAAACCCACCCGATTATAACAGAGGGTCAACAAGGGACCGTTGCCCAACAGGCCTCTATGTCCACATGTTCCTCTATTCCTCTACAAGCATCCATGAAGCACCTACTGTGTGCCCAACTCTGGCATACAGGGAGAACTCCAGGCCAAGAGGATCAGAGTGTTCACAAAGGCTATGACCGTGACCTGGGAAACACTGGCTACAAGAAGACCCAGTGTTAAATCCCTGGCCCCTGATGCCACAAGGAGAAGTTTCAAAAATGTGGTTAGACCGCAGATCTATAGCTGGAGGGATTGTGATGGATTCCCAGGAGGCTTGAGAGAGAGGCAGGCAGGAACACACAGGCTGCCTAGAGAGTGCTGCTAGGAGTACTTTCTGACTTTGTTGCTCAGGTAGACTTGTTGAGAGACCAAAGACTGTGCTCTGGCCTCTGTCTCACCTCTGCTAGCTGTCCTCCTTTAGCCCTGACTTAGATTTATAAGTTAAACCAGTCCTGACACCATGACCTGGCCAGGAGGCTCTTTAGACTTCAGTGTTTCTTCAGCCCAACACCTGCTCCGTGGCTGGCTCATCCTTGGCCTGTTTCTGACAGTGGTCTCTTTTCCTGGACCATATCCCTGTCTCATCTCCATCCTGTCTGGCTCTTCTTCCTTGCTTCCATCTCTTCATGGCCCTGGCTTTTCAGGTCCGTGGTCATGCAGGAAAGTGACAGGGCTCTAAGAGTTTGCTGGCTTGCTTGGTTCTTCTCTGTCCTCTACCAGGACACAGATGTCAGTCACTGGCAACCTGCTGCTGAGAACACGTGCTTGGGGAGTCACAGGTGGGTTCACGTCTCAGTACCTCTGCTTACTAGGACTGTGTCTTTGGGTGAGCCACCAGGTTTCCATTAACCTGGTTGTGCAGCAGAGGCAACATCAGGGTCCCTGTTTCCATGAACTGGATCATGCCTGGAGAACATGTGTCTCAGCAAGTATAGGCAAGCAGAGGCCATGTACATTGTCTGTGTTCTCTCTCAAGCTCTGGAACCTAACATGTCTAGTGTTTGCAGGAGGGTTGCTGGTCTTGGGGATGAGTGGATGATGGTGGAATTGAATGAGTGGATGTCTGTAGAGTACATAGGACACAGTATGACTCCCACATAAAGTGTCCATGTCTTTATGATGCTATTATAACATGAACCAAGGCCTACATGGAAAGGGCCAGGCAGGTGGGAAGCACCTGCTAGCTGTGTGCCTACCTGTGCAGGAATGTCATATGCAAAGGTTGTAGCATTGCCACAGGACATGGCCCTAGGACTACATACTGGCATCTGACTCTTCTCTATATCTTCTGATCCTGGTGTAAAGGCCAAGAAAGGAAGGGAGGACAGCCCTGGGTGAATGGCCTTGGTACAGAGAGAAGACACCAAGTCAAAGGAAGAGGCTCAAAATCTGTGCTTGCTACATCTGGGATGGCTTAGAAGGAAGAACGTGGCCCTTCTCAGACTTTTGAAAGGACCAAAGTACTCACTTTTGCTGATGGGTGAAAATGTTTCTATGAATGGAGAACCAAGTCAATGAATGGTTGGATGGGCAAATGGGTAAAGCTCAGTGGTGGGCACCTTGATGCGTTGCTGGATTAGGGACGGGCTTATGGATGAACGGACGGCAGAAAGGTGGTGTTTGTTAGATCAGTGAGTGGGCAGATCTATGAAGCAGTACATGAATTGACAGATGGCTAGATGGAGCGGTTTGTTGGTTAGCTGGCTCAATGATCAGACAGAGTGATATAAGGGTAGATGGGCGGGAGGATTGGTGGACATGTGGTTGAGTGAATGGGTAGATGGAGGATTGGATGGAGGAATGGCTAAAGGGATGGATAAGTGGATGGACACATAGGTATCCTGATGGAGGTCTGTCGTAGGAGGGATGAACTGAGGTGTATAGGGACAGGTGGTGAGAAGACAACCGAGTAGTATTTAAAGCTTCACCTTAGCAGAATACACAGACAGGTTACTACACTGGTATTAGCTGATACATAATACACTAGTATTAGTATTAGGATAACCAGGAGCCAGGGTCAGGGGAGGACATGACATCTCTCATTTTGTGCTGTTTTGAGTTGCTCCTGCCATGTCCCACTTCACAAGCTCAGTAGGCACTCCTGACTGGGTTGGGCTGGGCTGGTTCCTCCTATTCTTGAATTGGGCTCGGGAGCTCAAACATAGGTCATGAGGCAAAGGGCAGTGTGCTTGGTAGCAGAGGTTAGACTCAGTTTGAGGAAATAGCTCCGTTGCTATCCTGGGGCTAACCTGGGAACTTGGCCATGACAGAGGATCCTGAAGAGAGCTCTGATGGGGTATGTGTGGGTAGCCTGCAGAGGTATCTCTGTGTCCTCTTCTGCTAGCCTTGGGCATGTTATGCCTTTCTTGGGTCTCAGGCTCCTTGTGTGCTTCTCTATGGATGACATGAGACATCCTCTTAGGCTTGTCAGGGCAGGAGCCAATACCTGAACCAGCCAGAGGGACAAGCTGAGAAGATCCTGGGCAGGGCTGCCTGCCATCTCTGGTGAGCTGCTAAGGGTTCTGGGGCAGATGAGGGAGCCATAGAAAGACAGGGGGTGTGGTGGTATAGGCGGAGATGAGGCTGCCAGACCTGGGCTGACATCCAGGCTCCAGCTAGTTAGCTCTCACCCACCTACATGCCCTCCTCCTCCCACACACAGACTCACGTGCATGCTGCTTAAGTACCCTGAAACACCTGCACCCCCAGATCCATCCCAACAGCCCACACCCTCTGAAGATCCCCGACAGCATCCTCCTCATGCTCCCGAGGCTTTCTCCCACACTCCCCGCAGCATCAGGAATACAAGCAGCCACCAACCTAAAGTCCCAGAGCCTATGGCCACACCCACATGGACACGCCTACTCTTCAGTGCTGCTGGCCACGCCCTATGGACCAGGGTTCTATGGACCAGGGTTCTATGGGTAATCTACCTCTGCAGCCCTCACTCAATCCCCAAGGAGCAGAAGTAATTTACAAAGAGGGGTTAAGTAAGTCTCAGAGAACCCCCTCCCCACAGATTTAAGTTTTGGGGATAGTAATTTCTTGCCTCAGTTTCTCTACTATGTAACAGGAACCTGTTCGGTCCAGCCCAGGCTGACCTGTGCCTCTTGAGAGCTACCCTTTGCATCAGGCACTGTGCTAGGGTTCCCCCTCCCTCTCCAGGCCTGCACAACACACAATCTAACAAGCCAAGCCTGGTGGTGCAGGTCTGTAATCCTAGCTGCTCTAGAGGCTGAGGCAGGAGGATGGCATACTAATAGCCTGTGCAACTTAGTGAGAACGGGCTCCACAATTAAAGTAAATAGACGGTTGGAGATCAAGCTCAAGAGCAAAATGGCTGATGGGCGTGTTCAAGGCCCCGATGCTGAGAGCGCGCCGCGCTGGAGCAGAGCAGAGAGAGAGAGAGGAGAGAGAGAGAGAGAGAGAGGCAAGAGAATGAGCATGAGTGAGCAAGAGAGAAAGAGCAAGAGAGCAAGAGAGCGATCGAGCGAGAGGGAGAGAGCGAGAGAGAGCAAGAGAACAAGTGAGCAGAGTGAGCGAACGAGCGAGAGAGAGCAACAAAGATAGAGAGTGAGCGAGAGAGAGTGAGAGCAAGAGAACGAGCACGCAAGAGAGAGAGAAGAGAGCAAGAGAACAAGACGCAAGAGAGATGAGAGAAGAGAGCAGAGTGAGAGGGAGCAAGAGAACAGAGAGAGAGAGCAAGAAAGAGAGAGAAAGAGGGAGAGGGAGCAAGAGAATGAGTGAGTGAGAGAGAGCAAGAAAGAGAGAGAGCAGAGAGACGAAAGAGAGGGAGAGGGAACAAGAGAATGAGTGAGAGAGAGCAAGAAAGAGCGAGAGCGAGCTTGAGAGGGATATGGAGGAGGGAGAGAGAGTAAGAGAGTGAACAAGCAAAAGAGAGAGAGAGAGAGAAGAGAGAGAGAGAGAGAGAGAGAGAGATGCCAGTTCCTGCCTCTCCTCTTTCTACCTGCTATATTAGAATGAGTCTGAGGAATTCTCTCTTGGGGAGGAAAGCAAATGCCTTCTTCCAGCCCATGCACCAGTCCTACCCACTATCAAGAAAGACTTTTCTAGGTGGAGCTGGGGAGGGGTGCTTTGCCCATCCAGCCTAGCCTGAACCCTACCTGCTCTAACCCCTACAAGGCCACCCATTTTGCACCCTCATGGTGTGGGTGAGGCTGAGGTCCTGAGTTTGGACATCACTCGAAGAGCAGGTGGCCATGGCACACACTTGAATGTTCTTCACAGTCACAGGCTCGCTTTGCTAGGAACAATTAGGTGATACTGGGGACTCAGGGGGATGGGTGAAGATTCAAGTCCGTGCTGCTGGTGCCCTGGGCTCCACCTAGTAGAACCCACTCTGAGCTGGCTAACAGGGTCCAGCCTAGTCCCCTCGTGGGCCTCAGTGGCCTCAGATAACCCTTCTGAGCCTCCTGTGCGGGGATGCGTGGTGGGGAAGCTAGCTCGCTGGCTTGGAGCCGTGGAGTGTTTGTCGTGTTCTGCGATGTGGCTGTGGATGCCTGCCACCGCTTATCATTATAATTAAGTACAATTTGGCAGAGGGTGGGTGGGGGGAGCTGTCAGACCCACCCCCGCGCCTGCCTGGCAGCACAGGTAGAAGGCCTTGTGTGGTGTCCCTCTCCACCCTCTTCTGCCTTCCCCTCTCACAGAGCAGAGGTCACCCTCCCAGCAGGGACACCAGGAGACCAGCCTAGAGCCAATAGCCACCCACATACGAGGTACGGATTCTCTTGGGGTGGACTTCTGGTCTCTGTTTAGCTGCAGATGGACCTAGAGGGGTCTGGTGAGAAGCCAGTGTTTTCCTGGGGAGGGAATGTGGGGTCTGGCAACAGAGGGTAGCTGTGCATGGTTCTACCGGTCAGCCTCTTTCCCAGCAGGGGCTCTTGGCTGTCATGTTGGTTTTCTGAGCCTGCACTGTCTTCTGATTCACCCCGCTCCCTTGCTTACTTACCTCTCACTCCACCCATCCGACCCTCAGGAAGAAGCTGCTCCCACCCCTCTATAAAGCCACCTTCTGAAGCGCTTCTCCCATTTATTGACAATTATATGTGAAACTATCTCTGAAATGTCTCTCTTCCTTACCAAAAGGAAAGCTGGAAAGGGTAAGAACAGCACACTTGTCCAGCTTCCTCGGGTCTTAGCACGGATACAAAGGAGTGCAAATGTGGAATGTGACTGCTAGCCAGGCAAATCAGCTCATAGGCAGGTTCGGAGGAGCTTCACACTTTGCTCTGTAGCCCCTGATTTGCCAGCTCTCTGACCCGGAAGGCTGCCTAGCAGTCAGCAGCTTGATAGACTCAGAAGCAAATGTTAGTGTGTTTACTGAAGACTAAGGGAGAGTTTGGATAATTGAGGTGCCATGAGGATCCCTAACTTGCATGGGAGGAAAAAAAATCCCGGTCTGAGTCTTAGGAGAAAAGGCTCTAAGTCTGTGGGGAAGACAGTCATGGGTACTCTGGAGCTTGATGCTTCCTTGCCAGTGTGGATCTCAGGTCTTTATCCTTGGCAGGTTCTCTTTGGCTAGGCTGGACCTGGTTAGTGTTTCTCTTGTTCTTCAGGCCTGCTCCCAGGCTAATTTCTCCACCTATAATCAGAGATGGTAAGATGGTTTTTATCTGACCAGTTTTGATCAAATGATCATTGTGATGATTAATACTACCAGGTTTTCTGTCACAGCAATAAAAAAAAAAAATAGTAACTATAACAATACCTTCTGCACTGTGACAAGAAAGATTCTGATAATTGATGGATGGGTGATTGATTAGTGATGTCTGCCACGAGTGTAGCATATACAAGACATGGACGTGTGTGCTCTGAGTCTGAGCATTCCTGTGCTAGACTGTAGAAGACAGATAATTAGATAAGAAAAGATCTGAGACATTTTCAATTTGGGGCTTTTTATAGTTTAGAAGGGGATCCTGAGATTCAGTGATACACCATCAGAACCACTGCCAGATGTGGGTGATTCCTAGATTCTGCAGAGATTCAGGCCCGGTACTTGGGAAGGCAGTTCAGGGATTCAGCTGTGGCTTTGGACAGCAGGAGCAACAGGCAGCTGGTACTCAAGGCCTCTCTGTCAGCCACCTGTGTCTATAGCAGGGCTGGGGAGGCTTCCAAGAGGGAGTCTAGGCCAGAGATAGTTAAGGCACCAAATGGCACACAGACTAGACTCTTCCTTCACTCTCTGCAGAGGTTTTATGGGTAGAGGGCTAGGGGAGAAATGTGGTAGATTGGGGCTCACAGATATCAGGAGAGTTTTTAAGCTTTATGTTGGGGTCCCTGCTGTTTCCTGTCCACAAGGGTCTGGGATCCTCATTAGTACTTGCTGCCTGTGCTCCAGAGCCCTGACCACAGTAGGTAGGCAGCACATGACTGTGGTCCCTGTTTATAATGTACAAAAGATCAAGACCAGGAAGGCAGGGGTACAGTGGGACATGGAGGGACAGGGGTTGCAGCTGTGGCTGCTGACATGGGAACCTACTTGGCAGTTGACAACAAATTCTTAAATTTTCTCACTGTGATATAAAGGACATAACATAGATACAAAGATTAATCACTTACTGATAATAAAGAAAGTTATTTTAAAACAGTTTTTTTTGGTATACATATAATCTCACCATTTATTAAAGATGGTAAATTAATGTACCGATGACAAGGGATGTGCTTATTCTCACATAAAGGATGAAATCCTGGTTGAATATTTGATACTGAAGGACTTAGAATATTTTCAATGTTAGTACAAAACGGCAGAAGCCTGTCTGGGCCATTTCAGGCCTTTTTTTTTTTTTTTTTAATTTTAGAAATTCTGTTCTAATCTCAAGCCAAATTAATTTAGCATTTTAAAGAAATGAGACTCCAGTTAGCCTGGATGTCCATGGATGATGAAAATGCACAATGTAATTTTATTCAGCTCTAAGGAAAACTGAGCTAACCTGGGCTCAGAAGGAAGAACACATGCTCTCTCCTAGGAGGGTCCTGGCTTCTGATTTTTATATATTGTACATTTATATGGGAATGCGTTTGTGTGGTCAGGAAACTAGAGAGGAACCCACAGGAGTCATAGAAGAGGCTTCAGGTTGGGGAAGGCGTAGAATATGTTCTTTGAAGGAGGAGGTGGGACAGTGGGGGTGGAAAGATTTAAGGGGAGAGGCAGGGAGATGGGGGAGGAAAGGGGTGTCTGAGGGGGATCAACCCCAAACAAGGATCTATGAAAAAGCCACAAACAGTTCTACTACTTGCTAAGCTAATTAAAAAAATAAAATAGTGGCTGGCAAGGTGGCTCGATGGATAAAGGTGCTTGCTGCTAAGCCTGACGGACAACGTGACTTAGATTCCCCAAGCCCACAGTTGGAAGGAGAGAGCCGACTCCTGCAAATTGTCCTCTGACCTCCATACATGAATTGTGATAAATGCATACTCCCCATTTATCTTTCGTGTAACAAAATACATCAAAATAAAAGAGACTTTTAATGGTGAGTACCTTTCATGAGTGGATAAAGCTGCTCCCAGCAAGCACAGGTCACTAAAATGAAAATCTCAGAGCCATAGTGGGAAATCTTATGCAAACCATTGGCTAGGGAGGCTTCTGAGACCCCAAGACAATCCAAGCAGTCACTGCTGCAGTTGCTTGCCCACCAGATGTAGATATAAGACCTTATTGACAAGATACAGCATGCTCCCGTTGTAAAGCACAGAGAGATCCAGTTGGAACTGAGCTGGAAGTGTCTTTCCTGCTGGCTAGCCCTCATAGCACTGAAAGGTGCTGTACAAGCTTTTGGGGGAGGTTTGTGATCACCAGTCTTACTTGACTGTCGTCTCTGTGTGTCACACTATCAAAATGCCAGGCAAGATGCACCTGGAGGTGCTATAGCGGCATGTCTGTTACGGCGATAATAACCACTTTCCGATTGGATGCCATGTTGGCTCTAGAGGATGGGATTTATGTCTAGTGCTGTAAACTTGTCCAATCCTGTGGCTGTGGAGGTCATGGGATCCAACAGGGAAAAGCCATAGCTATTGTTTGGCTAAATGGTTGTGATGCATCAGTCGGATTGCCTTCTAGCCATGCTTATCCCATAGCCTGCGCTACTGACTGCTTTGGTCTGAGAAGTGTCCTTCACAGTGAGTACCTGCGAAACTCAGATGGTCAAAGTGCTGGGAATACGTGACTGTCAGGTATGGCACACTGTGACACTCTTGTGACATCATGACTTCCTGCAAAGGACCTGTACAATACTGAGCCTATTGATATTCTGGCATAGATAGAGAAGAGGCCCATGGGCCCCCAGAGAGGCTCTGAGGACCTATAGGCAGTGAATGGCTACTGAGGGCGGGAGAGATATTAACTTCAGTGGTGTTGCCACTGGTAAGCTGCATATGCTGCTGTCACCATTCATATAGCCATCCTGTGAAACTCACTGGTGTGCAGTGCATGTGTGCGCGTGCACATGTGTGTGTGTGTCACATTGACATACACATACACACACAAACTCACACCTACACATATACATACATACATATACACATATGCATACATACATGCATACACACTGATACACATATAAATACATACACATTCACACTCCCAAACATACACATGCAGATACACTGACACACTGACATACACTGACTTACACATACACACACACACAAACTCACACCTACACATATACATACAGATACACATGTGCATACATACACGCATACACACTGACACAATAAAACACATACACATTCACAGCCCCACAATACACACAGAGACATACTGACACACTGACATACAAATACATACCCCCACCCACATCCTACACACATACACACCTACACACATACACCTACACCTAACCTACATACACATACATATGTATGCATACCCTGAGATTCACATACACATACACCCCAACCCACCCACCGCACACACATTCATATCAACCCATATAAGTATACACATACACACTGACACACACACAAGTACACACACACTCACACCTACACATACACACATACATACTGACACATACATACACATATCACACACACCTACACACGTATACACATACATACATACCCACTGACACACTACACACACACACACCTATACACATACATACACATATCACACACACCTACACACACACGTATACACATACATACACATATTACACACACTACACACACACACCTATACACATACATACATACCCACTGACACACACATATGTACACACACAAACTCATACCTACACACATACACATACATACACACATACACACATACGACACATACATACATACTCCTACACACACACACACAGACACACACACAGACGTGAAAGTAGAAAGGGGAGTTAGTTGGGAAGAGAAAACAGATCAAGAGGAGGGGGAGGGGTAAGAGAAGGTGACGGGGTGAACGTAACAAATGCATCATGTGCGTGTAGCAAAGTGTCACAGTGAAACCTATTATCATGTGTAATTAGTATATGCAATAAAACAAAAGCAAACAGTTCGCTGATGAGCATGTAATTTCACCAGTTATTAGAGATGACAGCAAGTTCACATCCCAATGTCATAGATATGCTTATTTTTTACATAAATTAAACCTTGGTTAAATGCTTCATATTGCAGGACATGACATCTTCAGTGCATTTCAGAGAGACTGATATTTTGATTTTTACAATTGTCAGTGTCGGGAATGAATGCTGCTTTATGTAAATCCATACTGTAAAATGTTGGAGGCATGTGTAGGGATATTTCAAAAAAAAATTTTAGAAATTCTTTTCTAATCCCAAGTTAAATGATAGCAATTTGAAAAATGAAATTCAAGTTAGCAACTCAAGAATTTTTAAAACCAAACATTTGGGGCTGGGGAGATGGCTCAGTGGCCCACGGTGCATACTGCTCTTGCAGAGACCCGAGTGCGGTTCTCAGAATCGTGTAGCTCATAATCGCTGAAAACTCCAGCTTAAAGAATCCAAGGCCTTCAGCTGGCCTCTGGGGGCACCTGTACTCACATGCACACACACCCACACACATGGTGACACAGACATATGGACACAGATGCAAACACAGACACAGACACACAGACACAGGCACATGGACACATATGCAGATAGACAGACACAGACAGACACAGACAGACAATGGACACAGACATGGTCACACAGCACATGGAAACAGACACAGATTCAGACACAGACACAGGCATGGACAAATACACATACACATACGCATACACACACATACACACGGACACACAGACACAGACACAGACACAGACTCAGATGTAGGTGCAGGCTCAGCCACAGGTGCAGACACACAGATACAGACATACAGACAGAGACATACAGACACATGGACACAGACACACAGAGGCACATGGACACAGACTCAGATGCAGACACAGATATAGGTACAGGCGTAGATGCAGGCACAGACGATACAGACACAGACAGACAGACAGACACACACATGATTAAAAAGAAATCTTCATAAGGTATGTTAAAAACTACAACAAAGCAAAGTTACAGTAATTTGATACTCCTGTGTTGAAGAATCCAATAGGAAAACATTGAAAGTCTTTATTTTGGGGGCTGGAGAGATGGCTCAGTAACAGTTAAGAGTACTGGCTGCTCTTTCAGAAGACCAGGGATTGGAATCCCGGCACCCACATGGTAGCTCAGAACCATCTGTAACTCTAATTCCAGGAGATCTGATGCCCTCTTCAGGCCTCTTCAGGAACTGCATGCATATGGTGTACAGACATACACACAGGCAAACATATATATATATATATAAAAGTCTCATTTTCTGTAGTTAAAACATGGTTTCTGTAATAACTGAAAACTATACATGCTGTCAACACTGTAGTTCATAATATACAATAGTCTTGGATCTGAGCCGAGGCACTGCAGGCTGGTGTTTGTGGGTGTGGCATGGTGTGACTGTGCATTGCCAAGTGCACATGTAGTGTGTCTGAGACCAAGGCTGCAGTGAAGTTGTGTGATACAGCACGGGTGAGCAGCCCATCATCCATTCGAGTTTGAATTAATTCTGTCACCCCTGTGCCTTTGGAATTCTTTTAGTGTTGTCAATTTCCCACTTTCATTTATGCAACCCCTCCCCTGCCCCGCATGGGGTATCAACCCACACTTTAAGAAGATCAGATCTGAAAAGTGCTTCTTTGCTCAGTTTAGCCTGGAACTTGGAGCACACATGGCTTCCGGTGGCTAGGAAGCTCTGATGCAGGAGGGAAGAGCTTAGACAATGGACATGGAGCCAGGGCTCTTCCCTGGGAACACAATGATGGCTACCTCCCTCCTGCAACACCCATCTGGGGGCCTCACACCATTTCATTCCCCTGGGCTCCCTGCGCACAGCTCTGGACCAATGCTGGGGGTGTCTCATCAATCTGCATAACCCAAGCTTGTCCCAGGCTCTCTCCAACCTCCTGCCTCTGGATCCCTTCTCCACCCTGTCTGAGAGACTGTGGAAGGTACCTTTTAGCACACTCTGAAATCCTGTGGCCATCTGGCTGCCCCTTTGTCTCTGGGAACTAGGTTCTAGTGTCCAGCAGGTAGGGTCTGGGCTTTGGGTCCCAAGGCTAGGCGGCACCCGGGAAGGTACCCAGAGCTGAGCCCTGTCCAGTCTGGCACCAGTGGACATTGCTCAGGGCCACTGTGTTGCAATCCTTCTTGGACACTGACCCATTTTTCTGGCAATTGTAGTTTTTCTCGGCTATGTTTTTTTCCTCCTAAATAGTCAATCTGGAGAAAGAGACTAGAACACTAAGGAGGCTGGCTTCAGTTGCTGTGCTGTGTGCCCCAGAGACATCCCTCCCAATCCACCCTAGAGACATATTCCCACCCAGAGACATCTCTTCCACCCCAGAGACATATCTCCCACCCAGAGACATCCACCCACCCCAGTGACACCCCTCCTGGCCCTGTGCATCTCTCTCCTGGCCGAGAGTTCTATCTTCCTCTCTGCAGTTTCCTGTCCCACTCCTGCTCCTACCCCAAGACCCCCTTCTCCACCTTAGGGCCCATGCCAGCATTCCCAGAAGATTGGTTTTGAGAAGGACTGCTGACCTGTTGTGGCTATCCCCTTATCATAGCCTCTACCCACTGACTTCTGTGCTATCCCCTGGAACAGAGTTGTTCCCAACTCAGGCTCGTCATAAGGTCTAGGACTAGCATTTCCTTATGCTCACAGGTGCCAGCTCCAGATGGGACCAGGGACACCTCTCTCCAGCCTAGCTCTGTCTTCTAGTCATCCCTACCCAAGAACTCAGAACTGAGTCATGTGTTCCATGCCTTCCTCCTGCCACTAGCCTCCAGGGAGAGGCAGCCTGCCTCCACCCCACTCCCACTCCTGCTGTGATGCTTTCCCTGTGCACATTCTTGATATTTTAAAACCATCTACTCAGACCTGCCCTTACCTGGATGCCTGCTGCAGACTGCAGTCTGTTCTCCAATGACTCCCAATCTAGGCACCAGGGCTCTTAGTCTCAGAGAGGTCAAGACACATGCCAGAGCTGTATAGCTGGAATAAATAGGCACCAGGCCCATGGGGCCCTTTGCGAAGGGGGCCATGGTGGACTTGGCCTCCAGCCTCAATTCCGTGTGGAAAGTCTGAAACAGACTCCTGCAAGGCTCGGTCCTCTCTGCTCTATCAAGGTCCCTCGCCCCTATGATCTCCTCCAAGTCTATCACAGAGAATGACAAGATGACTGAAGGGATCCTTGGGCTCAACACCAGCTTCAGTAATGGGGAAACTGAGGCACAGATCAAAGTGGGTGTCAGAAGAGAAAGATGGGGTTTGGACTTCCTGAGCATCTCTCTAGTTTAACCACCCAGACCTTGGCAACCTCTTTTCTTGGCCAGTGAAGGAGACTCAGCAGATCCTAGACTTGGAAGGACAAGTTAAGGATCGAGGCCGGACATAACAAAGACAGGTAGTCCAAGTACCCATAGCTTTCTGTCATGAGGGTACTGCAGTGGGTATGTGGCTTATGGAAGAGGAGTGGTGACAATATTGAGCGAGCGTGGTCACTGCAGTGGGCATCTCCAGGTTGGGGCAGAGGCTGCAGCTGTTTCCTTCCCTTGGGATCTGTCTCCACCCTCAAACTCTGCCCCACTGTGGGATGTGTGACTATGGCGAACACATATTTGGAAATTTGGAATAAAGGGAGAGTACAGCTATCTGAGGCTAGGCTGGCTCTTCAATTGTTTTCAACAGTGACACCATTTCATGTTGTTAGTCATAATTTAAAAAAATCAACACCACTTGCATGCCCTGCATAAATGGAGCTTCAGAGGATGCCGTGGAAGGCCCTGTGCCTAGTGGTTTTATGACTGGCTTGTATCCTGAGGTTGCCGGAGCCAGGAGTTAGGTTTGTGACTTCCACAGTCCTTCCTAGCCAGCCACAGGCCCCTGGCCTGCCTGCACAACAGTCCCATCATACCCAATTCCCAGGGGAGACATGGTCCAGTCCATTATCCTGGCATCTCTGCATGTGGGGACAAAATGGGCTTCAAGGCATCCTGGTCCTCATGTCCACAGGCTTAGGCTGGCCATATGGACCACCTGGCCACATTCCCCAGGGGAAAACTGTATTTCCCTAGGGCTGAGCCAGGCATCGAGTAGGACTACTCAATGATTGGCTTAGCCCTGGGTGTGTCCCAAGGGTCCCTGATACAACGAGAACCCTGGTGTCTCCCTTCTGGGAGTTTTAGGGGTGAAACCAGGGGAGGCTTGTTTAGCCGTCCCGCCTTCTGTTCTAACCCTCGGAGTAAACAGGAACATTAAATCACTACTTGGGGGTCAGGAAACTGGAAATAATCAAAACATAGTGTCCTGTCCTCTGCCTGGGCACTGGACCCAGCTCTGCTGCCTGGGGTTTTCCCAGCTCCACCTCCGGCCGTGCCCTGACCCTGCTGTGCCTGGGTATCCACGGTGGCCACGACTTGGGCTACAGTTAGTGAGACAGAAGCCATCCCCACCTGAGCCTGGGTACCACTTAGCAGTGGACAGCACCCAGGGCTGGCTTTGCACTACTTGACCTCTGGGTCACCTTCCCTACCAGTCTCAAGAGCCCTGGGATAGAAGTAAAGATGGGAGAGGGGGACCTGAAAGTGCCCAGGGTCTGGAACTTACTAATTTGCCTTCTCTCTGCTACTGGGGCTGGCTGGCTCTGTGCAAGAGTCTCGTCCCTCCTACCTTGTCTTCATCACAGTCCTGGGTTCAGGGGGGGGGGAGGGGTATCTCCTGACTTGGTTGTGACCGGATGTCCTACCACGGGACACATTGGGTCACAAATACCCTGTAACTGACCTCTTTTCTGATCTATATACTGTAAAGGCTTGCAAGTCTCCCAGTAGTCTCTGGCGGCTACTCCCCACAGGGGAAACTGAGGCTTTCTGAGGGAGAGCGACTGGGGGGCTTGCTCTTAGGCTCTTTCCAGGTTGGTCTTAAAGGGTTAGCTCTGCTCCAGCATAGTGGTCAAAGGGGAGAGCTTGGGAGGATACCTGGGCTACATTAGACCCTTCTTGGGTCCCTCTCTCTTTCCCTCCCTCCCTGCCTTCTCTCTCTCTCTCTCTCTCTCTCTCTCTCTCTCCATTTTAATTAAAATAGAATCACATCCCCTCTCCCCTTTCCTTTTCTCCCTTCAGTATCTCCCAAGTACTCTCCCTCCAAACCCATATTCCCCCATTCTCAAATTCATGGCTTCTTTTTACTTTTATTGTTGTTACTGTTTTACACACACACACACACACACACACACACACACACACACACACACATACCTGGGTCTCTTTCTAAAGGAACTTCTAGTCTCGGAATCTAAAGGCCACTGAAGAAGGTAAAGACAGGGGTCTGTGCTGAGGTGTGTGCTACACAGACCCAAGTACCTACCATTCCTGCCGAAACAGTAGAAAAACGGCCCCTTCCTTTTAGGAATGGCTCTGAGCCAATGGCCATTGGGAATAGCTGGTTTAGTCCTCAGTTTCCTTGCCCCTCGGGTGGATACTAGCATGAGGGCACTCTTCCTCTGGCCTCTGGGCAACATTTGACAGCACACTCTTCTTGGCTTCTTTCTGCTAGGCTCCCCACTGTCTTTGAGATATCTATTGTACTAAAACTGTCTCTTCCTTGTCTAGGGTTGGTCCTGAGACTGGGAGCTATTGGTAATTAGGAGGAGGTAAGACTGGGAAGATATACAGGTCCCTTACGGAGGACTTGGGGACAGAGTTAAGTCTGGATTCTTCCCAGAGAAGTAAGGAGCTATTGAGAGGGTTGGCTTTGGAAATATCATCTTGCTTCCTCAGTGGCTGGTACAGGCATGTTAGTATAGGGGATGGGAGATGAAGGTTGTCCATACACAGTAAGGGGCCACGTCAAAGGATATCATGGCATCAGAAGAAGCCTAACAGATGCTGACCAGATGTGGAGGAGGGAGGAGCCATGGCTTTGCCAAGGGCAGCAAGGCAATACAATGCAACCTTCATTCATATGAGATTACTCCCCAGGAGACTTTCTTGCAACTAGGAGTGATAACATGAACCGGTTCTTACTAGTAAGAAGTATAAGGACATGGACTCAAGGTCTTTTGGGAGAGACTGGTCTCTCTGATAAGAGGGACTATGTGAGGAGTGTCTCTACCTTGTTTTCTTCATGCTTCCTGCCTTTGAACATGATTTAGGATTTGAGTTTTGGGAGCTAATGTAGTCATCTTACACCCATGAGGATAAAGTCAGTGGAAGTCATGGGGCAGAGCAGAGAAGACTGTCCCAGAGTTGTAGAACCAATGTCAGTAGATGGCGAGTCTATTAGTCAGGATTCTATAGAACAGAACTGGTAGAATGAATCTCTTTCTCTTTCCATACACACACATACACACACACACACACACACACACACACACACACACACACACACACGTATACATGGACCTGTAACTCATTATAATAATTCTCTCTCTCTGTGTATATATGTCTATATGTATGTCTATATAGAATATATTATATATAGTACCATATATATTTATGTGTCTACCAACATATATATTTTATTATCTCTATATAATATAATATAATATAATATAATAAATATAATATAATATAATATATATATATAATATAATATAATTAATATAATATATATTATACCATATATATGTCTACCAATGGAAGTTTCAAGAGTTCAGCTAGATATCTTAACTGGTTTCCAATATACATTGGAATCCTTAGAAGTAGACTTTAATGCCAGTGAAGACATGCTAGCAAAAGCAAGAGCAAGCAGGCAAAGAGAGAGCCAACATCCTTCTTCTATGTCCTTTGTACAGTTTGCCAGCAGAAGATATGGCCCAGATTAAAGATGTATTTTCCCACCTCAAAACATCTAGATTAAAGGTGTGTTTTACCACCTCAAAGATCCAGATGAGAAGTGGTTCTACCAATTTCAAATGTTTTAATTAAAAAAAAAATCCCTCTTAAGTATACCCAATCATTTGGATTTTAGGTAATTCTATAGGTAGTCAAGTTGATAACCAAGAATAGCCATCACAGTGATCCAGAGACTTCTTGCTAGTCCAAGAAAATAAACCATCATATGTTTAAAGAAACTCATCATATCCTGGGTCTTCTGGTGTTTGGAGCCTCAAAACATTACTGAATAACAAAAAGTTCTGGTAATAAGAGTGGGGTTGGAAATACAATGTCAGTCACCCACTAGCAAAGTCTGCTGGGGCAGAGGAGGTGGGTAAGAAGAAAGTGTTAGAGACGCCAACTTTGGGACCTCTGAGGGCCATCCAGGGAGAAGTGGCCGTGTGACAGATGAACTTGCCCAGCTGAATGATTGCTGGAGATGTAAGACCAGCGTAAAGGGTGAGGTTGCCTGGAGAAGATGAGGAGAGAGATGGCAGGTGGTGCCAGCGGGCACTAGGAGGTGTGTGGGTCGCAGAACGTGGTGATGGGGGGTGAACAGTGGAAATCCCAAACGGAAGCTGTCCACTTGTGGGGCCATCAGTAAGTGCCAGTCTCTGCCTTAATGACATCACACACTGGACACTCCTGTTATGCCCACTCTATAGATAAAAGCTCCCAGGATCTAAGACTGAGACATGAGGGGATGATCTAGAGGTCTTTTCTCCCCCACAAAGACATGTTGGTAGAGGTACCGCCTGCCTGAACAACCAGCAGGGGAGGTGGGCAGGTCAGGGGATGGAAGTGAGACCCTTCCAGCATAGACGCAACAGAAGGGAATGGACAGGTTTGGTGTGGTCGCTGTCTGGGGAGAAGGAGGTGGGCACTAAGAGGGAGGGATCCCATACTTAGATGTTCATCTATGGCAAAGCATTGGTGCTTGATAAAGCTGGGGTGGCAGAGTGACCAGGCCCAGCTTCTCCCATAGAGAAGAATTGTATGCCCAGGAGGGGCTGTGCAGAAAAGTCTCTGGAGGCAAGGCAAGACCACAGTTGAAGCCCTTGGCCTGTGGCCACTGTGAACAACTTGTCCTTATTCTCATTGAGTAACTGCAGTTAGGCTCTTTGGTCTGGGCCATTTCAGGACAGTGGGATTGCTGGCCACCCAGACAGGGAGAGCCAGGACCCCTAGCCTCAGCCCAGACTCAGGAGCCTGGTGCATGTGTGTGTGTGTCCGGTCCAGGGGCAGCAAGGCTCACTTCAGGGAGACTGGGCTATTTGCCGTGGGGCAGGGTAGGTGGGGCAAGAATGAGTGGGCAGAACCCTCTGGGACGGACTGACCCAGATCCCTGGCCAATGTCGGGATGACCATGTCTTCCATTCCTGGTGAGAAGAGGGGAGGGACCTGAAAGGACTCCACCAGCATCCATGTGTTCAGAGGGAGGATGGTGGAGACTGGTTCAAAGACAAGGGCCATAGGAGGGAGAAGGGCAGGGCTGGCCCAGTATGGGAGATGGAGCTCCATCCTTCTAGCCCCATCCTAGGTCCAGGATGTGAGGTCTCAGGCAGGTCCCTTCTCATCAGATGATGTCATCTGTTAAGTGGGCTAGATGGATGAGAAGCCAGCTGCTGCTGCTGAGGGCTGAGAGGATAGGTGATAACTTAGGGCTGGGGTAAGGTCAGTGGTAAAACACTCAGCTAGCATATGCAAGACTCTGAGTTCTGTCCCTAGACCCGGGGATGGGGGAGGGAGGGAGGGGAGAGAGAGAGAGAGAGAGAGAGAGAGAGAGAAGAGAGAGAGAGAGAGAGAAGATTGAGATTTATATGGAGTTCCAAGCTCGTGGATTTCACAAACAATTAAAATTTCAAAAATCAAGTTTAGTTCCTGTCTCAGGGTGCCAGCTCTCTATTTTGCCAAGAAAGAACATTGAAAACAGAAAACAAAATACTAGATCCCATGCCTGTTAGCATCCATCCACAGAGCTCTACGTGCATGGGGTAGAAGTCAGGCCATTGCAGGGTGAGAGGGGGCTCGGGCTTGCAGATGTGGATGGATTCCGAATCCAGCCTACTCTCCCTGTTCCATCCTGTACCTCTGCCCTCAGGCAGCCAAACTCTTGAGTTACTACTGATACGATGGTGCCCATTTCCCATGCTTCCCTGCAGCCTGACCCCTGGTAGAGCAGAGAGGCAAGAGGCCATCCTGGGGTAATTCTTGGGTGGGACTGTTGGGACCCAGGTGCTTGAAGTTTGTGCAGGTTTGCTGGTCTTTCCATGTGGTCGTTCTGGTCTACATTGTCTTGAGTGTTTGATGTCAAAGTCTTCCTTACTTCATGATCTAGATCTGAATTCAAACTCCCATGTCTCCTTCTGGCTGGAGGGGACTCTCCTTCCCATGGCTTCCAAATGGGCCACTCCACTTCACCTGGTGCTACTTGGCAGCTCAACGTCTTCTCTCAGCAAAGGCAAAGCTGTTTGGAAGATTCTGGGCATGTAAGGAAAGAGGTTAACTTTGGGAGGGACTGACCAACAAGCCACACAAACTGGGATATGTAGTGGGCACTGCAGCTAGGCTGTAAGATAAGGGCTGGGGTTGACGAAGCAAGGTGCAAAGACAGTTTGTGGTGGTCCCCCGAAACTGGATATAAGGAACAGCAGTAGGTGGTAGTACTTTCTCCACCTTCAGGGACCTCCTGGAAAGGAGCAGGTAGGGAGCGCCATTACCTTTCCCCTGTTGAGCCTTAAGTTTTAGGGGTCCTTAATCTCCTATGTATTCTTACTCATACATCTACTTACATAGACTGGATACTGGGTAAAAGGTGCTTCTGAGACGAGTACATTCTTTTCCTGAAAGTGCCTTGGGAGAGGTACAAAGAGAAGAGGTAACAGAGAGAGAGAGAGAGAGAGAGAGAAGAGAGAGAGAGAAGAGAGAGAGAAGAAAGAGAGAGAGAGAAGAGTATAAGTCTGGTGCCTGCTCTGGGTCTGCTGTTTTTCTAGTGTCTTCAGTCCCTCCAGTTAAATAAACTCTTGGCTGCTTGATCTACTCTGTGTCCTGTCTGAGTTCCTTTTCAGGAATTGACTGAAACTGTTCCTGAGATGGAAGGAGGAAAAAGAGAGAGAGAGAGGGCATTCTAAGAGAGGAAGTGAGGCTCTGCTGTACCAGGGCCTCCGTAACTTTCAAGGGCTGGGAAGAAAAGGCCCTGCTTTGGCTGTACCTGGTGGAGTGGGACCCCAATACCTTCCTCTCTGGGGTTGTCTCCAGCTGGGTGATGGAACTCAGGGTCCCTAGCTCTTTATTAGAAGAAGCAGAGCTGTGGGGACAGATGCACTTCCCACTAAGGCCACGGACTCTGGACTTTCTGTGCTGGAGGAAGATTTCTGTTGCACAGCTGACTTGGAAAGGGTAAGCAGAGGTCCAAGCTGAGGGTCTGACTGTCGGCGACCTTTCAACTCTGATCCTGTGATGGGCAAGCGTTGTATTGACCTGGCATCTGGGGTAGGAGGCATGAGGATTCCCACGGAAGAGTGGCTTTCCTCTTGCAACCCCTCTCAGGATCTCTTCCTCTCCTGTTGTCACCTTAGGCTCCGACTACCTCAATCAGGATGCCTCTGGAACATTCGCCTTCCCACATGACTGCTGAGAACTGGAAGTTGGGGTCCCTAGGGAGCAAGTCTTGGGAGCAAGCTTCTTTGGAAGCTCTCATTACTGGTAGGACTGTTTATGCAGAATGCTCTTTGGAGTTGGCCAGGAGGCTGCTTGGCTGACCACTGCTTTGCAGGGTATCTACACCTCATGAGTCAGGAGAAAGCCTAGGTGTGGTGAGGGGGGGTCAGTGGAGGTACAGGGGAACACAGTGAAGCTGACGGTGGCTGCTTAGAGGGTAGGGTGGCATTTCTGGATCCTGGAAACCAGCAAGGCTTCTGTAGAATGGGGAGAAAAACCCAGGATCTTGATTCCTAGGGCCCTGGCCAAGATTCCCACTGATTTACACATGCCTTCCCAACAATGTGGCTTTTATGAGGCCTAGAGGGGGACCTGAAATCTTTCTGTAGCTTCTGTTGGGTCAGAATGTGTCTCAGAAGCCCCCCCCCTCCCCAGCCGCCAAGGAATCCTGTCCACAGATGGGGGAAACTGAGGCTTTCTAGAATCTTCTATAAGTATTGTTCTTGTGCTGATGACTTAGATGAGGGTCTTCCACATCTCTCCTCTTGCCTGGTGGAAAGATCCACAGAGACACTGCATGCTTCCTTATAGGCCAGCTTGGTTCTCTGGGCCAATGCCTGCAGCAGGCACTTGTGTAGAATTGGGTGACTGTGTAGGAAGATCTCTGTAGCATGCCCAAGAGAGCAGAAGGTCTCAGGTGCCAAAGTCCAGATGCTGAAGGAAGGTGGGCGACCCTGCCTTGTTCAAACCCATCAGAGGCTCCTGAGAATCTGCTAAACCTCACTGCCTGCTGTGGGTTCTGTAGGTGGGGCCCAGGAAACAGACTTCTGTTCCTCAGCTACTCATTGAGGCTGGAGACCTCCTCTGCCCCTCCAGACAGATCTTTGGGGGGGGGGGATCTGAAGCTCTGCTGGTCAGTTCCTTTCATGGGTACCTTGCTCTGAGAGATAGACGTGCCTCTTGTAGGACTAGGGTGGGTCAGGGGTGTAGGAGTGGGGTGGGTCAGGGGAAGAAGGTTCTCTGATTCTGCAGTTGGGATGGTCACCATTCATGGTGTCTGGATCTGCTATGCAAGGAGAACTTTGCTGCGGGTGTGAATGTGAAACTGGGGGCCTTCCTGCTTTCTGCACAACCCTACCTGTGTGCTCTGCTTACATCTCTCCAGTTCCCTCAAATTCAAGCCAGAGCTGGGCTGGCCGAGCCACACTCTACTGCCCACAGATTCATCTGTACTCTTATTTCAGTCTCGTCTTTTCACAAGCAATATGGAACTCACCGCACCATCGTCCAAACACCTTGCCCCCAAATCCCATTTGGAGGGATTCTCCCCATCCCATCCTTTCCCAGGTCCCTTCCAAGTAGCTTGGAACAACCCCAAGGCTTTCAGTCACACCTGCAGGCTGAGGACCCTACCTCTAGCCAAGCTCAGACTTTTCCCTCCTCCACCAGCTGGATATAAAGATACATTGTTGCTCTTTGGAGAGTAGAGGGAGATGTTTGGATGGGCTCAGCCCCCAGAGAGGTGACTTTGATACTATACCTGCTCCCGACGCCCAGTCTTTGAGCCCTTTCCTGTCTCAGCCCTTCCTTATCTTCCCCAACAACTCTGATGTCTCCACCTGTAGGGGCCGTGTTACTGATGCCACTTGGCCTGTACCGTAGCGAGGGTCCTTGGCAGTCTCAACCCTGGGCAGTACTCTCCCTGGTTCAGGCCTGAGTTGGTCATGCTTTTACAGCCTCTGCTTCTTTCTCAAACCAGGTAAATTTCACAAGTGGGGTGTGTGTATGTGTGTGTGCATGCACATACAAATAATAGCTTGACTTTACTTAACATTCGTGGAAGCTACATAGCCCAACAGTGTCCGTCTATACATTGAAGAGCAGAGGACCTAGTAGCTGAAGCACAGTGCAAGAAGCTGGTAGCCTCAGAATGAGAGAGAACAGTGACTCAGTCCCAGGTTCACAGCCTGGGTTTTCCCTGGGCGCCACTGATGCGGAAGCGCTTGCTGCAGAAGATGGAGTCTCTGCTTGCTGGCTGGGACTCTCCAGCTTTTGTGTCATCTGGGTCATTGGCCTATTGGACAGCACTGCTCACATCTGGTGAGCCTTTCCCCTCAATGACTGCCCATATTTCAGTCTTCTCTGGACATGATCGCACAGACACACCTGAGTGTACTTTTCTGATCCCCTAGACATCTCAGGGATCTCTCTATGTAGACCAGGCTGGCCTGAAACTCACTAAGTAGACCAGGCTGTCCTGAAACTCACTAAGTAGACCAGACTGGCCTTGAAATCACAGAGATCCGCCTGCTTCTGCTCCCAGTGTTTGAGATTAAAAGTGTGTGCCACCACGCCAGCAATAAAACCCAAACATCACAGCCAGGCTTTCAGTATTCCCTACCGTGGTCTTAACCTCCCAGCTGACCCATCTGACCAGGACCTTCGTCACCAGAACTGTGCGGCGTCCTTGGGACCTGCAGTCAGTCTACAGTCTCATAGCCCCACCCTCTGCTCGCTGACTGGAGCTCTACACAATTGCTGTTCTTTACAGTCACCTCTGCTTGCTGCACCTGTACCTCCTATTCCCTTAGGGCTGAATGTAGATCGAGCCCCTCAGGAAATGCTCTAGATTGGGTTCCCTCTCCTCTGCCAGCACCTGCATGAGGTCTTCTGAGCCAGCTGTAGCTATTTAATCAGACTTTACCTGGCACCCTTTGTTAGAGTTGAGGTTTCCCAGGTACAACTCCAAGGTGAGGCGGCACTGAAGAAGCATCTTTCATCAACAGCCCTGGAAGAGGGTGCAAGAGCTGGTGAGAAAGAGTCAGGCTGCCACAATCATAGGACCCTCAGATGATGCCGAGAAAGGGGGCCTCTGGTTGAGGTGGCTGTACAGGATGTCCCAGATGAGAGAGAGAGAGAGAGAGAGAGAGAGAGAGAGAGAGAGAGAGAGAGCACAAAGGCCTTTGATAGACGTACTGGCTGTGGGCCACTAGGAAGGGGACCTGCCCAGAGGGAGGGAGCTCTGTTTCATAAAGATTCTGCTTATAAAGTCAGATAGCATCCAGCTGTCCTGTGTGGCCAACTGAGAGGTCAGAGAGGCAGGTCCCCATTTAGATAGGGAAGCCAAGCCGCACGTACCCAGGGCCATTGGAGAATGAGGAATTCAGAAAGGACGTTCCCAGTCCCCCATGGCTGGTCTCTGTTGGCGCTGCTCTGTTGCCACCAGAGTGGACTTTCTAAGACACGGACCTTGTGTCATTGCCCATTTAGAGCTTTCTGTGACTCCACACAGTTTTTCAAAAGCCACGCTGCTTGCAGTGCAGATGCCTCCTGCCAGGCTGGCCAGTATCTCCCTCCTTTGTTGCTAGAATCATCTCTCCTTGGGGTTGCACCTAGCCAGCCTTGCAACTGCACATGCTGTCTGTGGGATACTGACATGCAATTGCGGCCTCTGTAACTCTTTCCTTGACTGTTGCGTTACGTTCACACTGGTTTTTGTAAGAACTCCTATTTATCCCCAGGAGCCAGCTGTCCAGGAAGCCTTCCCTGATTGCTCTTGCTTTTCAGGATCCCACAGCATGGTGCATAGCCTAGCAGGACTACCGCTCACTTTGGGTGGAGGCTCCTTGAGGAAGGCCGGGATGCATGCTAGATGCTTGTCTGGGACCCTAGTCTTCAATCTATACCATGGGATCATGCCGCCCTTAGCCCAACCTAGAATGAGAGGGATTCAGAGATCACTCCCTTACACTCTAAAAAGACATTTTCTCAAGCAGCTGGCAAGGCCCCCACTCACTCCGGAGGATTTTCCAATCTGCTCCGGAAAGGCCCAGTTCTTAGCACATGGGATCATTTGGGGACATGGTCTTAGCCACAGGCAAAGGTACTTTTCTTTGCTTGTCTTTCCCCTGATCATATAAAGTGTGAGGTGAGAGGGGAGGGGTCCACAAAGCCTCCAGCCCTTGGAAAGCTTTGGATGTGTCCAGAACGGTACCCGGGGTGAGCAGCATCCTGTCTGGCCCTGGTTGCAATGAGGGATAGGTAGAGGCCTGGGTCTCGGGGCAGCTGCCTGCCTTTCTATCTAGTGTTCTTGGGACACGTGTGTCTGCGAGCTTGTTCTGGCTGCCCAAGTGAAGAAGTGAAGCCACAGGTGAGAGATGCCAGGGGCAGATGGGGTAGGGTGGGCTGTGGCTTAGGCCTCGTGAGGGACATCTCTGGGGATTTCCTGAAACAGAACGGAAACTGTTTGTACATGGGGTTTGTCCCCGGCTCGCCTGGCAGCAGCTTGCATCTTCTGGGAGTTGTTTTGTTCATGGTAATTGGTGAGAAGTTTGCTTCTCAAATTCTGCCCAGAACCCCAAAGTGGAAGCGGGCAGAAGGCCAGTGTGAGTGGAGAATGTTCTTTTACAACACATTTTTATAGAAGCATGTTTGGGATTGCTCTTTGGACCCAGCCAGTTTGGAATTCGATGCAATTCAACAGGACTGGGCAGGGCTCACCTTTGCCCTGGGGGCCTAGTAAGGTCCTAGAAGGAACAAGGACATCCCCCTACCCTGGAGAGGGGTAGGTGAAGCATCTTGGGAGAGAGGACCTGCGTGCTAATCACAGACACACCTCACCTGGGCACAGCCAGACCCTCTGTTGTCCTCAGGTTGGCACTGGCCCCGCCAGTACTGAAAGTAGAGAGAAGGGCTTCCTGGCTCCTCTGCCAGCCAGGTTGCAGTGGCTTCTGCCAAACACACAGCCAGGGTAACACAGAACATGCTTTCCGGGCTCTGCCCTCTGACCCTGAACGGAGTTCTTTCTTTCTGGACCCAGTCAACCACAACGCAGCCAGACTGCTTGTTTTCCAGGGAACAAGCTGGCAGCTGCAGAGAGTAGAGAGAAACAAGGTCCTTAGGGTGCCTCTTTGTATGTAGCAAAGTCCCTGGGAAAATGTTTTCATGAGCTTGTGGCAAAGACAGGCTGCACACCACTTCTTGCCAGATGGTGGCTTTGAGCCCTCAGAGTTTCTGGGCCTCAGTTTCTGTACTTGTTAAGTGGGGGAGAGACCAGACTACTTACTGTCTAAAGCTACATCTTGCTTCAAAATTTTCTCATGTGCCTCAGTTCCCTGACTCCCCAAGGAGAGACTGTTAGACTTGCGAGGAAACTTAATTCTAGATTTTTGAGACAGATTAAAGAGACAGGAGACTGACCTCCATAGGCTGGACTGTTTATTTCTAACATCAAGGAGTAGACACACAGAAGGAGGGAGGTGTCTGTTAGTGGTGAAGGGGATACTTGGCGTTGATGTGGGAGAATTGGGTCAGGGGATGTTAGTGCAGCTTCTGGGCCACATGTAAGCCTGCAGCTTCTCCCTCCTGGAGTTGTTTGTCCAGACAAGGCTGTTTTATCTTCAGAAATTGCGTTGCCCTGGCTATCAGGATGTGGGTCATAGTGGGTCATAGTGGCAATGTCAGTGAGGGGGAAAGGGCTGGAGTTTCAACACAGGGCTTAGTCAGGGTCTGGAAGAGCTGGTTCAAGGTTTATTCCAACACAGATCATGTATAAAGCAACTTCAGAAGAGGCTTGGGGATTTTACTTGCAGATCCTGATAGTTCAGATGGAACCCAACTTAAAACCGTTAGAGGGGACCAAACTTAGAAATGAGGAAAAGTGGGTAAAAAGATTAGCATCTATAGGTGTGCATCTTCGTTGTATACCGCACCTCAGACAGGAAGGAGTGATGGCCATAGGCTACACTGATTCTCACTTGGAGACAGAACAGGGAACAGCTCCTGTCCCCAGCCTGTGGGCAAGCTGGAATCTATTGGCTGTCATGCGGTGTGGTACCCGGCAGCCTCGTCATGTTTACCCGCTGTGCGCACAGCCCTGGGAGGCAGAGCCTGTCTGTACTTCGGAGCCTCTTTCCCTGGTAGATCCTCCCAGAAGCCAATCACGCTGGAGCGTGGAGCTGGGTACACACTCTAGTCTGCTCATGCTCGTCTCTGGCATGGAGGCTCTGAAGTTAGCGGTTTGTAATCTATTCCAGAGTCTAGCTGGAACACTTCACAGTCCTGGCTAGAGAGAGGTGGGCCAGGCACAGGCACCCTGGCATGTTGCCTCTGTGTACATCCATCTGTTCATCCCAAAGGGACCATCTTCGTCAACATGATGCCACATGTTCACAAGGCTGACTGAGTGCCAGTCAGCTAAGGGCCGTGCTTCTCTCTTGACCTCGCATCACCCTGACATCTCTGCTTGTGATCGATGGACAGACAGACAGACTGACTAGCTTATCTCACTTTAGAGAGATGGAGTTTGGAGCTTGTAGAGCATCACGTGCAGGAGATCATCGACTGGGGCTAGCTGAGCCTGGAGGCCACCTTGTATCACCTGACTCGAGACACATGTGTGCGCCCTTCCCCTTTTCCAAGTTCCTAAGGCCAGGGGGACTCTGTGGGCTTCCAGGCCATTTCAGATGTGCCCGGACAGCTCTTTTATATAATGGTACATTTACTTTCATGTGTATTAGAAAAAAAAAATAGCCCAGTAAATTTGGATTTTTACTGAGAATGTTGTCTAGCAGAAGGCAGGTTTAAAACTTGAGACTATTTTGGATTGAGTCTAAGGAAAATATTAAGTAGAAAGCAGTGGGAATCAGAGGATGGTGAGGATTAGCCTTGAAATGACATGTACCCCTGCACAGAGCCACCTCTGCCAGACACCCTGGGCTCCTCTAGGACCCCATGTGCCCATGTCCCTGTTCCTCACACCTTAAAGCCCCTTGTTGACCCCCCCAAAGGCTCTCATGTCCCCTGTGCGGTCCTGGGTTGACTTCACTCTCTGTGTTGAATCCTCTGCCATCTGCCATCAGCTCCCTCCACCCCTAAGGTAGCCATCTTGATTGATCTGATGACAGTTCTGACCCAGCTAGCCCATTCTCTCTCAGGACTTCTGGATTTGCAGTTCTCATGCCCCTCTTTTTCTCTGGGGATCCTCCTTCTTCAGGGCTCCCCAAAAGATCCCTTCCTCTCTATCAACCTTAAAATCCTGCTGTTCCTTAGACTCTTCTTACGTTCTCACTGAGCCACCTTTCACTCTCCTAGCCAATCCCACTGCTGCCTTTGGTACCCACCACCAAACATCAGTGGTCCATCCCTTCCCTTACATTCTCAGGCTATTTTCTGACATCCAGACCTGTATATCTGATTGCCTACTGGATACCTCCTTTCTCTACAGATAGCTCACAGTGCCCTAGTCTGGGCTAGTGTGTCCTGACTCCCAGCACAGACACAGGCACCCTGGCTCTCCCACACGCATCCTCTCCCACCCTCACTGGCACCAGTTTGGTTTACTCAGTGCCAACGTCTTCCCCAAGTTCCCTCTGAAGCCCATGTCCAACATGTCGACGTCTCTCCATCTCTTCGCCACTGCTGTAGTTCAAGGCCATCAGTTCTTCTACTTGCTTGGACACAGAATCATAGTCAGGATACAATCCTGCCTTCATGAAGCCCTCTGTCACCAGTCTCTGCTTCTCCCTGGATGGGATTCTGCAAAGCGCCCTGTTTGGGCTCATTGTTCTGAGCTCTGGGAGGGGCTGTGGCAAGTCTTGTTGCCCAACACTCACTGTAGGTTAAGTGCTAATTTCCCTCAGAGGCCACAATGGTGTGGACAGGGTCCAGATTCTCCTAGGGCAGCTTCACAGTGCCAGCTCAGCCCTTGCGCCTCTCACGGCCCTGATGATCAGGAAGTGACTTCTCCGTGACACACCTGAGATGAGCCTTTCATTTCTCATCCCTAGAAGGTGAGAACAGGGTCGGAGGGCATTGCTCACATCCAGTGATCAAATGTGTCATATGGCCAACTTAGTTGCTTAAGGAAGACAGAAGATTTTGGGATACTACATGCCTAGCCACCCCATCTTCGTTCTTTAAAAGCCGTGTTTTAATTTTATTGTGTGTATGTGGCCTGTGTACCTGTGTGGGTGTGTGCATCCATATCTGTCCTTTTAAGAGGACAGAGCAAAACACCAGCTGTCAATCAATCTCTGCTTTATTGCCTTGAGACAACATCTTCTGCTGAACCCACGTTCTCCTTTGCATCTCTCTGGGCTGCCTGGCCTCGTCATTCCTGGTCTTCCTGCTTCTGACCCCCTTTCCAAAGCTGGAGTTATAGGTGTATGCAACCATACTCAGCTTTGTAATGTGGGCTCTGGAGACTCGAACCCAGGTCCACAGGCTTTCAGAGTAAGGGCTCTTCCCTGCAGTCTCCCAACCACCCCTCATATTTCTGCAGAGGATGCAGAGCCCTGACAAAAGCCAATAGGATTCCTTCCCAGGAAAGGAAGGCTGCCTCTGACCAGGGATACCTCCCTCTGCACAGCAGAGACACATCTCTTGTGGGTGACTGGGAGAGCCCTGAGTGCAGTCAGATGTGATTGAATGTGACCCCCATTTGCCTCCTCCTGCTTCAGTCACCTTGGACTTGGCATGTGGAACCTGTGGTTCTGGGCAGGGTTTTTGAAGCTGTAACGTAATAAGGCCGAGCCAAGGCAGCCCTGTGGCGTCCTGCTTGCTGTCTTTTCTGTACCACGGCTTTGGCACACAAAGACTTGGGGAGCTTCGGGAGATGAGGCTGGCAGGGGTAGGCGCATTTGGTGCGTGGCAAACCGAACCTGTCAATTCCAGAAGCCTTTGGCACATTGTTGAAGCGACTAGATGACTTTGAGAAGTGTCTGCGTGTTTTTTCCCCAAGTGCAGTTATTTTTGCCGCTGTGAAATGTTCTGAAATCTGACAGTTTTGTTTTGAGTCTCAGCCCGATGTGAAGACGGAAAGGAACACTGCCTCCCAGTTCTGCGGCACCCGCTTCCCGGGGTCTCCTGAGGACACCCAGATCCTGGCAGAGGTGACCAAGGAGAGGCCTGGGGACTGAGGTACTGGGGCAAGTGGAGTACACAATGAGGTCAGGCCATGCAGCCTCTGTGTACTCTCAAAGAATGACCAGGGGCTAGCTTGGCCAGTGTTCAAGTACTACTATGTGCCAATATGTCTCCTACCTGATGTCACCCAGCACCATTCTGTTTCTTGCGCCTTCTCCATTAGTTGTCCTCTAATACCTACTGTGTGCCAGACTTCCTCCACTAGATGTCCCTGAGTGCCTACTATGTGGTGCAGAGTCACAGGAGGGCCCTCAGTCACAGAGATGACAAGGTCACAGTGCCATGCTTCTAGGTGAGGAGGTAGCTGAGGGAACAAGACCCTGGGAGGACAGAAAGGTGGCTCTAACCCACTTTCTGCTCTTAATAGCAGCCCGTGATGCAGGAAAGATGCTGAGGTTATCTTAGTGGTCCTTCTGTGAGCTGATTTCTGCCTTGTCCTATGTCACTGCTCCCCAGAGCTTATCCAGAGACCCCTGTTGCCTTCCCCCACCAGCCAAGACCCCAGCACATGGTCGCTGTGTCTCAGGCCTGTCTCTGCAGAGGCTGCACTGTCACAACTGTACTCTGTGACTTTCAGGTCCCACATCTGTCCAGGATACCGTCTCAGGCTTCACATGTTTCAGCTAGTTTTCCTGGTTCCCTCCCTAGCTGGTCAGTTCCCTGACTCAGGCATCCCTGGACAGCAGTATCTCTCTGATATTTTCTGATCTGAGTTCCACAATGTTGGGTTTGTGTGCTCCTGGGAGATCACTGGGTACCAGGTATGGTTCTGAGTGCTTCCCTTGCATGGTCCCATGGGATTCCCACAGTCACCCTTGTGGGGCAGGGGACATGCATCACTGACGGAGATACATCGATCCAGCTATCCGAAGAAGCAAGCTCACCCAGCCTTTCTGGAAAGAGCTAGTCACCTACCTGCCCTCCACCCCCAGGTGATGGCAAGGGCCAAGCTTTACCAACATGTGTACCTCTGTTTACAGCCCGCATTTCCGCATTACCATGGAGACCGATGATGCAGCTTTTCCTTGGAAAGGTAGACATAAGGACTCACAACAGCAATCTAACAACAGCTCACTCCCAGCTCAATAGCACAACACAGAAAACAAAACCCCTAGACCATGGCAAGCTTTCTTCTTTCCCTCTCCAGCTGACTGTCAGGACCTGTGTGTGCCAGACCCTTACTGCATTAGATTCCAGGGTCAGCAGCAGTAATGAGGGTACCAGTGGCTCGGTAAGCACCATGAAGAAGGTCTGTGTCGTTTTTTCTGTGGAAGCCAATCTGGAGTACCTAGCCTGCTGCCAGGTCTGGGTACTACGGGCTCATGCCACACCCTGAAGCCATCTTCTCCAAAAGGCCTTGCCTGTCCTCAGATCCCACAGTGCAACGTGGTGAAGAAGACAACATGTCCAATCACACTCCATCGGACATGATGATCTGCAGGGATGCTGGGTGCATTGTTCTAGAGCATGGTTCTGTAACATGCTGGAAACCAAAAGGACCCTATCAGTGAAGAGGGAAAATGGATGCTGGGGACTCGTGATGCACAGTCCCATTGGACAACCGATATTCACGAAGACTCCTCCACACTCAGAACATTCTTGGGACTTTTGCTTGGGACAGTGGATAGCTAAGTTTAGGATCTCCGGATGCTCCAAAGGCCCCTCATCACAGTCAGAAGTAAGCTCAGAAGTGAGCTATCTGAGGGCTGGGGACTTGGCAAGGGTGTGATGTTCTCATGGACAGGGAGACAAGTTCAGCAAGACTGTGGACACCTGCCTCGGGAACTGGAAGAGAGGACATGGCAGCTGCCAGCCCTTCACCCTTGTCTACAGTCTCCTGTGCCTACACAGGCCTCCTTGAGGTCTACCTTCCATCCACCCTCCTGTGCTCACTCCCTAAAATGGGCCTTGCAGAGAAGCATAGTTTGGGAAGATGGCAGCCTGGGGTGTCTCGGGATCCCTTGGTAGGGAGACTGTTATCCAGTGGCACACATGGGGTTCTCCAGGACATCAAAGCCTTCCATGACACACGTTAGGGAAGGTTGGTTAGTGGTTTCACCTGGTTCATTAGACAGTTCACAAGGCCTCACTCATGGGTCTTCCCTAGGCCTAGTCCTTCTACTTTTTGAATCTTCTCTTTGCTTTCCAGGGCTCAGTTCTCCACCAGACCCTTCTCATGGACTCACTGGCTACTTCCTTGGATGCTGGCAGAGAAGCTTGGGAGACAACACTCTCTGTGGGCCATGGCCTGAGCCTCTGCCCTCATCTGATGGAAGGATGCTAAGGGATTGAATCCAGCCTTTCTCTTCTGCTGAGACAGTCTTCAGAGCCACCTGCTCATATTATAGAAGGAGCCAGTGGCTTCACTGTCCACCTGTTCTGTGAGTGTGTACAGTCAATTCTGCTGAAGAGCTAAGCACCACAGGCCTTCTAAACCTGCAGAGGTGGATTGATAAAAAATCCATTGTGTACTGTGGACACAATAGCTTTTCCTCTCCCTGTGTTCCCGGACTCATGAATGATGACATAGGCCATGGAGGTTGAGGGGCCTCAGGGTAGTCTGTCAGAGGGCATCTACAACAAAGCTGGTCCCCCCAGCAGTGGCTGGAGCAGGGCAGGAGTGCACATCTTTTTCCAGGCATATTCCAAACACAGGTGGCTCAAGGGATGATCCTAGGTTGCTTTCCAAGGCTGGGATAAAATACTGACTAAAAGCAGCTTGGGGAGGAAAGGCTTTACTTCAGCTCCCAGCTTCCAGTTCATCATGAAGGGAATCAGGGCAGGACCAGAAGCAGGAACCTGGAGGCAGGGACTGACGCAGAGTCGTAGTGGAATGCTACTAACTGGCATGCTCGCTATGGCTTGTTCAGCTTGCTTTCTTACACGTGCCGGGTGTGTCTTCCCACATCAACCAGTAACTAACAGACTCGCCTATCGAAAGTCTGATGGGTGCCCTGTCTCTGTTGGGATTAGAGGTTCCCTCTTTCCAGCTTATGTTAGCTTATGCTAAACCAACCAAGGACTAACCAGCACAGGTTAGCAGTAAGACTCCACAGCTGGTCTGTTTCTCTGTTGTTGTCAACAAGAAGCTTTGAGCTCATGATCTGAGACAGGAGGTGGGGTAGGGGGTGTTCCTCCTATCGTATCCGCATTCTGGCAATCTGATTGGCAGAACCAATCAGAAAGGAGAACATGAAGGATGCAATCCTGTCCCATCTTTTAGACCAAGGCCTGGAATACGTAGATCTTAGTCTGCTTCTAACCTACGAAGTCCACCCACTTGAGTGCCTGTGTGCACGATTGTGTGTTGCGCATGTATAGGGATACATGTGTGATTACGCTTGTGCATGTATGTACTCTAAGTACGTACTGCCGTATTGACACTCAGTGGCTGGCTTTGACTCAAGGCCTCTCGGCTCGGCTCAGGTCTGTGTACTCCTTTGCCGGTGCTTTTGGCTCAGGCGTCTCTGTGGGAAAGAGCTAGGTCCATGGAGAGCAGAGAGGACTCTGTTCTGTGGTAGTCATTGCCACTCCAGAACCAGGGATGAGCTGCCAACCCCGGTTTGTACCTTTGTAATCAATTGCCTTGAAGCTTAGGTTGGCCACTGTCAGTGGTGGCTGGAGATGAACCAGGTGGCGGCTGTGTGAGCATAGATGGGGGCCACAGGAGTCTCACTGGGATCTAGCCTTCATCTTCACGCTTTGTGCGGCTCTAACACTCCCTACTGTGGGAGCCTCAGGATTCCTTTGTGTACTTCAGGAGTCAGTGGGGACAGTGGAAGTGAATGGACGGACTGAACTGGAGTAAACCAGGCACCTGTGTACTGTTTGACTGGATAAAGGCCCAGGAGGGATTTCAAAGGGATGTCAAAGCTGAGGACAGAGATCCCAGATTGTCTGACGGGTCCAGTGTTACCACAAAGGCAAGAAGGAGATGGAAAAGTCAACCGTTGGAATAGCAAGATCATACAGGCCAGCAAGCCCACAGGGCTCTACTGAGGAAGCTGCAGAAACAGCAGGCAGATAGGTGGTGCAAGGATAGTTGATGGGAAGGAAGCTCATGAGGTAGATCCTGGAGCAATATGGATACCTTGCTGGGTAACAAGGACTTCTCAGACCAGAGTGGAGAGAAGGTTTGCCTGCTGAGACTGACTGATAAAGTTGAGTTGTGTTGGGGCTCTGATCTCCAGTTGAGGGTCTGCGTCCAATTTGGAAGGGCAAAGGAACCCCTGAGAGCGTCTAAGTTAAGTCTGATGGAAGAGCAGTGTATGAGGCCCATAGACTGCTTCCGGGCCAGGAAATGATGGGTGTGTCAAGGCAACGGGAATATCTGGCCTCACAGATGTTGAGTGTGTGAGGTTGTACACTGCCCCAAATCTTCCTGGAACCAGAGCATGTCAGACAGCACGGTGAATGCAACCAGAGATGGGTGTCAGGCTACAGAGCTTCAAGCAGAAAGGCAGAAACCAGTGACAAAAGGGCACAACTTTATTGAAACAAACAAACAAACAAACAAACAAACAAAAACAAACAGGTTTACAGACACATGGGGAATCCTTGTCTGGTGTTCTCTAGTTTCTATTAGGTCAAAAGTGCAAGTGGCTTTGAAAACTTGTTTTGGAAATAGTTGTTGGGAATTTGAAAACATGGCTCATCCAAGATGTGCAATAAGAAGATGTGTGTGAGAGTAACAGAGGTAGGTTCCGGGCTTTGTGGCTTTGTGGCTTCTGTCCCCAAATGCTTGCTATCAGGATTAGGAGGGTGGGGCTAGGCAAGAGGACCTCCATCCTCTGTATAGACATGGCTCTGGAAAATCCTGTACAGAGAGGAACATCCAAGTGCCCCAGAGTTTCAGGTCCTGCATGAAAAGAATAAAACACTGACTCTTGCCAGAATGATATCTGAGCAAACAATGTGAATAGTCGCTTCTCCTGCGTCAGCCAAGGAGAGTCTGCTGTTGTCCATGCAGGAATAGCACTGGACGAGGGACCTAGTCACTAAAGATAAGGTGTCTTAAGAACAGGGCAACCGCTTCTGAGACTTTGAACTTCATTTTCAATGAATTGTACTCTTGAACCTAGAAGTATTCAAGCCCCTCCAAATCAGAGGGTCATCATCTTCCTTATAAAAAAGCTCAAACCCTTCATGGACGTGCCAAGAGGCTCCCCTAGGGGCAGCTGCCTGGCTTGTATCCTAGGGAAGGATGCAAGAGGTAGGAGGAGCTGATGATGTCCCCAATACCTCTGAATATGGTCTTGGGGTCAGTCAACAGGGAGACTCTCCAGAGAGGCCTCAGAAGAGACACCGGGGACATCGAGGTCTCTGGGTCCTGACTGTGCTTGGAAATTAGAGCCATATTAAAGGTCCCCAGATGCTTCCTGAATCAAAGTATTTCCTCTGGATTATTCAAAGTGTGAGGGCCTAGTTTCTCCATCCTGAGCCAAGTGCCTGGGGATTAATTAGTTTAATTGGTTCCTGCCTTAGGCTAGATAGTCAGTGTCAAAAGAGAGAAGCAAAAAATACTTTTTGTGTCAGAGGACAGAAACTGCCTGGTCACAGCTGAGGGCGGTCACCACAGAGTGATTCCATGGAGCTGACTAGCATGACCTGGGAAAAGGCTGGATCCCGTCACAGACCCCTGCTGCATATGGGACTGAGCGTGGAGTTCTTGGAAAGGATGATGTCATGTTAAAGCCCCAGTGTGGGACTGTGCACTGGTGACGATGCTCTACTGATAGTCCTAGGCTGATCAATCTCTGTGTTCAGGGGTTTCTGATCCTGCTGTGAACACCTATCTGGAGCAGGAAGCCCCTGCTGGATCTGGCTGGGGGTTCCATGCTCCTATTTGCATATGTTAATTTCATGGCTTCAGGAACCTGATGCTATCTTCAAGATGCATCATGATATCTTCAATGGGTGGAGGGATGGAGGATGAGCCCAGTACAAAGGAGAAGGTTTGGCTAGCCATGTGACTATGGAGTAGACACTGGGACCGTCTCGGGGAGCATACAGTGTGTAGCACAACCCTGTTTATCCTGTAGTCACATCACGAGACGGTTGCACTAGTACACAAGTAAGTTTCATCCCAGCAGTCGGGGAGGCCATGTGCAAGGCACTGTGGCTGGTGCTGCACCTCGAGAAGAACAAGGAGCAGACCTGCTGGACATTTTAGAGCTAAGAAGGGTCAACAATACAGAGGTTAGAAAGTATGTGAGGCTCAAAACAAGACAGTTACTCTAAAAACCCAAACGGAGTGCTTTCTGTTTGTAGTCTGGTACCCAAGTCCAGGTGGAAAATATTTATCTTTGTCGTTTTACGAATACTGGCCCCTGGCCAGCGAAGCAATGCCAGGTACAGAGAGACTTTGCACCACGGAGCTCCAAGGGCAAAGGTGGCAGGAAGGTCCCTGCTGCCCACTCCTGTGCCAGATTGCCTCGGAGAGATCTGGGCTGAAGGCGGGAGATGTTTACTGTTGGTGGTGGTTTGCTTTTTTTCTCCTTAAAAAGAAATCTGGGAAAAAAAAATCTAAGTAAGGTAAAAGTCGCCAGTGCAACATTCTTTTTTCAGGGCTGGAGGGTGGGACGCAAGATCTTAACTTATCCTGCGAGCATTTCTATTAAGTTCTGTACCTGGCCCATCAGTGACACTGGTACCGTGGTGTTTGTTAGTGTCAAGGACTGCCACCCAGCTCCACCATTCTTTCCATCTTTATAAAGTGGGAGCCATTATGCCTTCCCCTAGTCCCTAGACACCTGCACCCTGTTTTCTGTACCTCTTCATTTGTCCATGCCAGGACCTCTTTCAGAGTAGGAGAGCACACTGTTATCCTGTCCCTGGTGTAGACATCCTAGGCTGGGTGTTTCTGGGTTCTTGGTGTCTTATTTGGAGAATTAAAGACGTGGGCACAGATTGCACAGTGCTGGGGACTTGCTCAGAAACAAAGCAGTCTCCGAGCCCAAGCGAGCAGCAGGTTCCTTG
Source organism: Mastomys natalensis (assembly GCA_021653895.1). NCBI lineage: Eukaryota > Metazoa > Chordata > Mammalia > Rodentia > Muridae > Mastomys > Mastomys natalensis. The sequence continues at coordinate 837,240 of JAJTUV010000094.1, forward strand.
AGCTCTGGAGTATTCAAGGTTACTGTTTGGGGTTTCCTTTTATGGGGTCAAGGATAAGGAGGAGCTGGTTATTAGGGGGCATGATAAGGAGGGCTCTGTCATGATTGACAAGCTTGGGTTATGTGAGCTTTTGATACATCCCATGATGCATCTGATTTCAATCATGTGCATGCCCAGTTCTGCATACAATATCAAGTAGGGATTTCCCCTCAAAGTTCACTCAGAGGACATCTTTTGCCTCATTGCACACGCACCCAAAACTGGTTCAGACTGTCGTGGTTCTCTGTCTCTTATTCCCAGGTGGCTTTCAGGATATGTTTGAAAGGAAACTGGCCACAAAAGAGGAGCCAACAAGGGATCGCTATGGGAAGGGAAATTCATTCCATTGTTTGAAGTGGGCTGTGAGTTCAACTCTCCGGAGGTGGGCTCCTAGGATACATAGCTGAAGCCAAGTGCAGTCCCATGTTGCTAAGCTGTTTCTATGTTTGCCTGCCTCCATGCCAGGGTGTCCGCCCTCTCTACTGAGCATATGTATTCTCAGGTATATGACCTGCCCAGAACTGTCATCACCTTTGGTGAAAGTGCTCATCAGCTTTGGTTTTTTTTTTTTTTTTTTTTTTTATAAATTATTTGCATAGCTTCTGTATCGAATGGTGCAGTAACCCATACACAGCATAGACTTTCCATGTTTGTCACTTATTTTAGGTGTACATTAAGAATAGTCACAGCATATCACAACTGCCACTGTCATTCCACATTGTACCCATTAAACTACTTCCCATCCCCCCTTTACCCAGCCTACGGTCACCTCTGCTCTTTCTCTGTCAGAACTGACGACCTGTAGTACATTTAGACCATGGTTTTCCCTTGTGTCTAGCTGGTATCCTCAGAACTGAGTCTGGGAAGTTCTCCCACAGGCACCTGGGCTGTGACAGGTGTGGTCACATCCGATGATCAACTGACAACTAACAGGCATTGAGCTGGTTCCACTTTCGAATACAGCACAGCACCAGGGACATAGCTATATGCCAAGATTTGTTTGGATCCTTGGTTTCAATGATGAGTTTTTGTTCTTAAGACAGATTCTCACTTAACCATGTACTAGGTTTGCTAGAGTAACAGAATTTATAGAATGAATCTCTCTCTTTCTCTGTATTTCTCTGTCTCCCTCCTCTTTCTCCCTCTGTCTATCTGTCTGTCTGTCTCTCTCTGTTTCCCTCATCTATCTATCTATCTATCTATCTATCTATCTATCTATCTATCTATCTATCTATCTGTGATTTATTAGAGTGACTTACAGACTGTGGTCAAGCTAATCCAACAATGTCCATCTATGAATGGAAAGTCCAGGAATCCAGCAGTTGTTCAGTCCATGGGGCTGGATGCCTCCGATGGTCTTGGTAGGCGTGGAATCCAGAAGATGTAGGCTCTAATGCCAGGGAGGAAATGAATTAGCAAAAGAGCAAAAGCTTCTTTTCTCCGTGTCCTTTGATGGGCTTCCAGTAGAAAGGATGACCAGACTAGAGGAGGATTAAAGGTATGGATTAAAGGTGTGCCTCCCCCCACTCAAGATCTGGATTAAAAGTGGGTCTTCAAAGATGCAGTTAAAAGTAGATCTTTCTACTTCAAACTAAGCAGAAGTCCCTCAGAGGTGTGCCTTCCATTTTGGGGGGAGGTTTAGATAATTCTAGATGCAGTCAAGTTGATAACCAAGGATAGTTATCACATTCCAGGCTAGACTTGAACTCGTGACACAGCTCAGGATTACCTTGAATTCTTGACCTCCATCATCGACTTCCTAAGTATGTCCTAAGCCCAGTTCATGGTGGTGGGGACTCGTGCATGCCAAGCAAGCACTTTAATAACTGAGCCATAACCCTAACCCTGATTTCAAGCTTTTGGGCTATACACAAGGAAGTAGAATTGCTGAATATCACCATCACCTACTAGTAATCTTTTTGAGAGCCACTGTTTCCACAAAGGGTGTATCAGTCACATCCCAGCATGGGTACTCAAGGGGTTTGACTTTCCCACATCCCCAGGACCCTTGCTGTCTCTGAGGATTTACTGGTTTCAGTCCTCCCAGAGGGTGTGAGGTGGCATCCTGCTATGGCTTTGTTTCCTGTTACCTGAGGGCTAGCTAATGATAGGAAATTCATTGAGTGTTTAACTTCTTAGAGAAATGTTAAATCTTTTGTGTTGGGTTGCTCAGGTTGGGTATTATTGAGAACAAGTACACTTTTTTTTTTTCCAATTTCAATTTTCTGGCAATTTTAGGTTCATAGTAAAATGGAGAAGAGAAAACAGTTTCAAGATTTCCTGTAGATCCCCCACCCCACATCCTTCCTCTTCTCTCTGGCCCTGTCAAAAGTTCCTGTAGACCCTACTCATTCTTCGCTGTGCCCTTCCATCCTTCCCTGTGCCCCTTCAGAGAAACCTTTGTTGTAACTGCCTGAATGAACAGCCTGAGTCTACAGTTTCTCACTAAGCCTTTGATCTGAGCAAGAGGTGCTCTATGGACAGTTTAGGTAAATGCACAATCTTGTTGTAGCATTTTCGCTGGGGTCAAACATGGGGCTACACTTGTACAAAGCAAATGCTCTACTGATAAACTTTATGCCCAGTCCAAGATTTAAACAATATTAAATAGATTGGTGGTTTCAAACTTCCTAACTCTGTACAGTTACTCATATTGTGGTGACCCCACAATTATGAAATTATTTTTGCTGCTATTTCATAACTGTAATTTTTCTACTTTTATGAACCATATTGTAAATATCTGCTATGCAAGATATCTGATTTATGGTCCCCAAAGGGTTTTCGACCCACAGTTGAGAACCACCACATTAGACTCCGCATTGGATTGTCAGATTAGTGCATTTAATTTGGAAAATCTATAGAAGCTAGAGAGGGCTCATGGGTGGGGAGAAGGGGGCGTGGCAAGAGATGAGAGGTTGGTAGAGCACATGTGACAGGAAATAGGGTCAGGGGAGTCATGGGGCTAGAAGGCTTACCTGTGAAAGCAGACAGGGAAGTGAGAGAGGAGAGGCTGGTGGAGTGCTAACCAGAACTATAGGGGAACTTGAACAACAACACACGACACAGACTACCACTAACACATAGTACCACTACTCAGACTGACACATATACACACTACATACACACAACATACTCAGATTACACACACAAGAGTACACACTACACACGCTAACACATGACAATCACTACACACACACACACTAACCTATAACTAACAAAAACCTATCATATACACATTAACGACTACCAGATACACACTACAGGCACTACTCAGGATACACACTACAACACACACACATACACAGACCATACACACACTACACACACTACACACACATACACTACTACACACTACTCAACTAAACACTACACAACTACACACACTACACACACATACACACTACACACACTACACACACTACACACACTATACACACTACACAGACTACACACACTACAACATACTCAAATACACACACTACACACACTACACACACTACATACACTGAATGAGACAATGTTCCTCAAACACAGTTATTTAACAAAATCAGTCTAGCAGTGATACTAGCTCCATGTATTGCTAGGGAACCTGAACAACACACGACAACACACACTACACACTACACACACTACACACACTACACACACTACACACACTACACACACTACAACATACACACACTACACAGACTACTGCCATGGCTCTTGGGGTTTTCTTCCAGAAAAAAGTGATGGGACTCCATTGCTGAAGGCATAAGCTGCTTGGGTTATAGAACAAGACGTCAAGCTGGAACTCAGCTGGCCATTTCTTCCCTGGGACCAACTTTTGTAGTGTTGGAAGGCTGTGTGCAGGCTGCTGGGAAAGAAAATCCGGCAAGAGTCGTACTTAGCAGTGAACCTCGAATGCTGCCATAATGACCTGCCAGGTAAGGGGTGCCACAAGTTAACAATGGTACGACTGTTTCGGAAATAACTGATTGTTTTCTGGTTGGATTTGAAACCCGCTCCACAAGAGGGAATCTGTATTCTGGTATGTATAATGCAAACTTGGTCCAAAGCCCATGGTTCAGAAATAGTTCCTAAGGAGAATCTACTACTGCCATTAGGTGGACATATTGTCAAACTACCTTCTAAATATTTGTGTTTATAGACACAGGTTGGTGATGCCCTCCACCTTGTCCAGGGTAGGTTCATTGAGTAGGCAACACTCAATGCAGAGACTTAACAACTGGTCCAAGTGTTGAGAAATAATGTTGAGTGCTCAGCCTTAAATGTGGACAGCTGTATCAAGTCTTCCCCCAAGGTTCAGAGAACAGAGTGGATGAGGAAGCAGAAGGAATATAGAAGCTGGAAGATGCGACCCTCCATCTTCTGTGCTATGAAATTCCATCTTCTGGACATGCCATGCTGTTGGACGCATAAATTCACTGCATCAGGTAACTCATGGTTACCTGCCCCAGACCTTTACAAAATCTAGCCAAAAAGATTGGTCAACATTCCAGCAGTCAGCACTGGTTGGACTTAGTGGGTCACCAACAAAACAAAAGAGGACATGATGATGGAAGGGGGGTGTCTAAGGGAAGTATGAAGGAGATACATTGTATAAATGTATGCATTGTCAAAGAACAAATAAGTAGCTTAGTAGAATGGAACTTAGCCTTATCGCTGAGTTCCTTTATTTTGCTTCAATGTTGCCTGTGAGGCAAACACCTTACTCACCTCTTCCCAGTTCCAGCCCTGTTTCTACTTGGAAAAATCTCAGAAGGGAGGAGGAGGAGCATGGAGTAGGAGTGGGGGAGGGGCTGCCACTGGGGCAGGGATGTTGACCACAGCTTGGCAGCCTTCAGTATGTTCTGTGCTAGGCTGGGGACCTTTGCTCAGGGGTTCTTATGGGAAGCACAAGGGTCAGCTCCACAAGGGCACCAACAACTGGGTGGATGGGTGGGGTCAAAGGAGCAGTTGTCAATGTGTTACAGAGGACAAGCATGCTGGACAGTACAGGGATTCCAAACACCAACAACACATACTGGGGAGGTAGGCTAAGCAGCCCCAGATTCCAATAGGAGAGTGGACCAGTAACAAGGCGATGTAACCATGGACTGGAGGCCCTGTCACACCCACTTCATCTATGGCAGCGGAGCCGCTGTGGCGACCTTCCTTCAAGATTATTTACTTTCTTGTGCCTGAAGGAGGTGGAGACATTTCTCTGGTCCCCTAGGAACCCAGAGACCCTCACAGAGTTGCAGGAACCCAGCCCACATGCCAGGGCTATTAACACGGTGCTTTAACCAGTCCCATGGGACCAGCCTGCTTGGCTCCTGGGCAGCATGTTAAGAGGTGTGGTCTGAAGCCATGAATAATGCACAAACTGGCCCTTGCTCCAAAGACAGCAGAGTTCTTTCCGCAGCCCAGCTGTAACACCACACACACACATTTTCCTATGCAGGAAAGGGCATGTGGTAACTGCCAGGGATGCCTGTGGAGGCTACTGAGGAAGCATGTGGTGCCGGACCCTAGGAACACCAGCTGGGCTCTTCCATTGTAGGCAAAGCTACTGGTCCTGGGGAGAGCATGGCAGGATTCATGTATAGGGTGCTCAGGGCTGGAGAGCATCTTCTTCCAGTAAGTGTCATTATAGGGTCACCTCTGGAGCAGGCTATATTTACAATGGCTTTTTTATTTTATTTTATTTATTATTTTTTTTATCCTGGAAAGGGATGAGATCCAAAGAACAACGTAGCCACCTTCATCTAGAAGGCCTAGAATCCCACTAACTTGGGCAAACTGTGGGCCCTGGTCTTTCCCTAGACACCCAGCAATGGGTGCTCTCATGTGGCTCCATTCCTTTGTCAGGGTGCTCAGGTGAAGGCAGGGAGGCAGTAAGAGCTTGGAGGAGCAGTGTATTGGCTCAGAAACTCCCAGCCGTATTTCAGATCCTGTTTACCTAGAGCTCTTGGCCCTGTCTTTAACTTCCCCCACCTTCGCCCCTCTCAGAGCTCCCGCTTATGCTAGGATAGAAGGTTAACTCTCCTGTGGAGGCTGGGAGTGGATGTGACCTCTGGAGGTGTTTTGAGTTGAGGCGTGGTCTCTGCGTTTGTACTGCATGTGACCAGTTACTGGAAGTGTATCACCTGAGACTGGGGGGTGATCTTGGGTAGAACCTTCCTCTTTTTTTTTCTGGTCCTGAAGCATCTAGGCTCTCACACACAGGATTCACTCTGACAGAGACCATGAAGAAGATTCACCCGGAAGCGAGTTGGTGGGGGACTCCGTTGCTACGATACTCATAGGTCTATCTAGACTACTAGTGCTAGAACGATCTCTCCTGAGCAGCCAAAAGCTGGGATGTTAGAAGCCAGCTCCAGAGAGTCCCAAGTTGAAGGTGTCCTGTATGCTGAGCCTCTGTCACATCCTCTGGTGAAGCCAGGTCAAGGGAAAGGCCGTGGGAACACAGTGTCAATCCAGAAACATGCATGCTGCCCTATCCACCTGCCTGCCCACTCTCTCTGGTCACCAGCCCCATCTCTGCTCCTCTTTGCAGGGTGTAGCTGCTCTCAGAACTGCCTACTGCTTTACTCCTGTTCTCTTTTGGCCTCTTCTTGCTTCTGCAGATGACTTTGATATAGCTCAAGCCTCTGATGTTTCCGGTGTCATTTCCTCCTGAGCTACTGCCCTACCACATACGCAAGATAGCGTCTTCTCCTGTGGCTAGGGCACATAGTGGCATCCTCTGGCATTCCTGGAATTCCTCAGACCTTCCACTCCTCAACGCCCTGTCTCCACATGCTTCATGACTTCCTTTGCTATCTCCTTTTGTCCCCAAGTTGACAACACACCTCTCCAGGAACTCAGGACTTGTTGACTAAGCTCCAGCCTGACAGTCTCACGTAGGCACCGTGCAGACCTTAACCTCATATGTGCATTCAGGTTTCCCACTTGTTCTTCAGACTGCCCCATCTCTGGGGGTGGCAAGTAGGTCTCCAGAACTGCTGAGCCATCAAACCTCATGTCGTGAGTTTCTTCTTGATGTCCAGTCTGCCAAGAGCCTCCATCAAGCACTGCATTTGAAATACAGTTGTCCCTCTCTACTGTGGGGGCAACCAAATAGTTCCAGGATGCCCCTTGGTGTCCAGGCTGCTTATGCAAGCAGCACAGGATATGATGTCACCTGTGCCCAACTCTTGCACATTTCGGATCATTTCTAGGCTTCTAGGAATCATTTCACAGTACATGTAAATGTGCTATAAATGTTGTGTTGTGTCCAAGAATATGACAGAGGTGAAAATCTGTATGCATTTAGCATGTCTCAAGTATTTTCAGTGCTTAGTGGATCAAATGGATGGATGTAAACTCCACCCACCGTGCAGAGGCCTGGCTGACCATTCACCTGAAACTGATCAGCACAATGTCTTCCTGGATCTCAGCACTCACCTGCCTCAGGCCTCCTTCTTCCTGGCTTTGAGTGCTCACTGTCTGTTCTCCTGCTGAAGCCATGGCTATTACCTTTCTGCTCAGACCTCTGCATGGGCAAACCTCAGACTGTCACCCTCCTCAAACCTGCCAATCAGAGGCTAATGCCAGCAAGCACTGACCCTGAGGGAGGAACTGAGTCTGGCCTGAAGCTGCACTGTCTTCTGTGTGGAGCTTGTTTCCAGGCTGCTCGGGAGGGAAGGCAGGGAGCTAGGCAGAGCACTAAGGTCTCTCGAAGGTACTGGGATGCCCAGGCTCAGGGTTATAAAATGAGAGGGCCATACAACAGAATGTCCAGTCTGCCCTTTCAAGCACTGCATTTGAAATATAAGTAGCTTAGGAGACCTACTTGCTACCCCCAGAGGATCTTTAGTATGGAGATTAAATTCTCCTGCTATTGGAGGTGACAGGTGAAGTGAACTGTCCAGGAGTGGAGAAAGAGAGAGAGAGGACAGAGAGACGTAGATAGACAGAGACAGACAAAGACAGAGAGATAGAGAAACAGAGAGACAGAGACCTAGACAGAGGGAGTAGAAGTGAGCACTGGGCAAGCACTAGAAGAGTCATTCTGGTAGTGGGTCTTTGATACAAGGGAGTGCCTATTCCAGATGTGCCCTAGCTTAGCTGGTTGTAGTGTACGAGGCCTGGCTTACTTACTGGTCCAATGTTCATCAAACAACACAGCAAGAGCTAGATAGATACTCAGCCAGGGAAATTCACTGTGCTCAGCACCTGACCACAGGACACACCAGGAAGCCAGATAACGAGATTCTTAACCAGAGAAGTGCCGGTCTGTAGAACAGGAGCTACAGTTGGCAGGAACAGAGAGGTGGCAGAAAGTAGCGAATGACTAGCTGTCCTAACTACATCCTAGCATTTAGGAGAAAATATAGATGACCCAAAAGCAGCTGAGCTACATCTGAGATGGGATTTTCCCTGAAGAAGGTTGACAGTGGACCAAAAGAAGGAACCTGAAGACAGAACAAAATAGCTACAAATGCCAAGCAGGTTCCCTGTGACTGCATATGTGTGGGGGATGGAAGACCCCGGACTTGGTGTGTCAAAGAGTGTTTTCAGAAATAATGGCTGACTGAAATAGTCCCAGAGGTGATGCAAACACTACCTCTATATCTAAGACATCATGGAGCCAATCAGGATAGATTCGCAGACAGGGACTGCATGTAATCACACCTCCGTCGCACTAGAATCAATCACACCGCCACCACCCCAGAATCAACTGAAACTCCAATTAGAGAGAAAAATCCTAAAACTAGCCACAGAAAGAAAGAGACACGTTCTGCACACAGGAACAATGTGAAGATGCCAGCAATGCTGTTCTTAAAGGGAGAGATATTGACAGAAACGAAGAACGCTGTGAATAACAAATAACATTTAAAAAGGAGGCAAGAAGTTTTTAAAGAGACCATTGGGTCTCCATCCTATGAAGGATGCTAAAAGAAGGCAAACAAGCAGAAAGATGAACCTAGAAAGAAAATAGAGTAAAAATGTAAAGTACATAAATAAATGTAAAAAAGAAAGAAAGAAAGAAAGAAAGAAAACCCTAAATTCGAAAGCCCATTTCTAAAAAGCAAATAAATATCCACAATAAGAATGGTTATTTTGTAATATGTTGGTGGAATTCATTGCTCATGAATGTTATTGGAAAGGAAAAACATGATTAGGTAGGCTCAAATTATGGCTATGATACAGAACACAAGCTCACCCAGCCAGTTATAAACTGATACAACAAGCCCCTGAATTACACATTTTCTGATGAACATCCCTCCACATATTTTATTTTATATTTATTATAAGTATAAAAAGACACAAACATATGTGGAATACAAATTGGTGTTTACATGAAATATTTCATGGCGTTGTGCTTCGTGATTTAAGAACACTTATTTTAAAACTTTTCTCATCATTTGATCTCCTTAAAAGGTAAATGAAAAAAAAAAACATTAAGAATTCCCTTTGCAGTTTGTTCCATGCTGAAAAGGAGTACCACCACATAGTGTCTAGTGCCAAGGTCGGGGGTGGGGAGGGCATTTCACTGTAAGATTCTTACGTCATCCCTGAAGGGAATGTGGACTGAGGTAACATGTGCTGGAGTAATCGTTAAAATGAGCAGAAACATACCTGTCTCTGAAGCCATAAACTACTGACTTTTGAAAAAGGAACCAGGCTAAATGGCTATCTTTAAGAGAGTGCTGGAATCATTGGGTATTCACACATGAGAATATAAAAAGCACATAAATGAATTCATATAAACTTAGTAGAATATTGCTGCCCAAATTATAATGAATTGCACTTACATTATGTTTATTATATAAATATGTAAGATTGAGATCTACTTTAAAATATAAAACATCTATAAATACAATATTTGTATATGTATATGCATAGTCACATATTCAATCAGTATATAGATTATAAATAAATAAACATGAGTACAACATTTGTATTAAAATTTATATGAAAATGAAAACCTTAATCTCTCCCTCATTCACAATACAGAGAAACTATAATCGACCACAGACCTAAAAATGAAAGTCCGGGCTATACACCCTTTTAGAGAATAACCTTTTGACCTTAGGGGTAGAATTCAAAACACCACTGAACAATAATGCAAGCTGATTAAAAACTAGCATGAAAAAAGTACCTGCCTCTTCTAAGGTTGTCTTAAAAATTAGTTAATTTATTTATAGGTGCGTATGCTTGTGCCTGCACATGCTCGTGAAAGTCAGAGGACAGCTTTTCGGGGGCCGGCTCGTTCTCTCTTTGCACGTGTCTGAGGAGGGCTCTCTTGTTCCACATTATGCACTCTAGGCTTGCCGGCCTCTGACTCAGGAGCTTCTGGGAGACTGTTCTGTCTCTGCCTCACTGTAGGAGTCTTTGGATTAGAGATGTGAGCACTGCATCCAGTTCGGGGGAATTGAACTTGGGTCATAACGCTTGTGCCTCTTCGACTCTTGTCCTTCAAGCTGTCTCCCTGTCTTCTTCCTCTCTTAGAGACCAACAAGATTAGTCACAGGCAGAGGGAAGCACCTCACCCTTCACACAGCTGATACAGACTCACACCTGGAACATATCGAAGACTCTCACAACTCTAAAGCAACATGGTGCAGGATCGTTTAACAGGTGGATGGATGACCAGGACGACACTTTGCTGATGAAGACAGGTGGAAGTAATGGCCCGTTCTCTGCCAGAGGTGGATTCCCTCACCACTGCCTCGACAGTTCCTCCTTGTCCTCTGATCTCCTGTGCAGGGAGGCCTCTCCTGACTTGGATGAATACCGCCTACTGCATCAACCTCTCCCAGCTGCACTCATGCCTCAGATGCCCACGGTCCCTGTCATCCTTGTCCCCACAGTGTTCAGCTCCTTTCTCATGCCCTGCAAGCTTTACCCATTCTTTCTGTGTAAAGCTACAGCTTTCCAGCCCCATGGGATCTGAGGCATAACAAGCCCATCTTTTGATTGATGTATCCAGAAGCACCTAGTAGGTATTTGATACATGTTTCTTCTCTGCCTGTGTTTAATTTATAAATGCACAGTAGGCTGTACTTGTCCCCTTTGCCTTTGGCATCCTGTAGTTGTACTATATGAGAGACATGGAAGTGGCTTGCCTGCACAACACACCCTCTGAATCTAAGGATTCAAACTTGCTCTTGAGTTTGGAAGACTTCCCAGCCATTACAGTTTCAGACATGTACCGCTAACCCTGTTACTTCTGTTGTTTCCTAGAACAACAGTTAAATGCAAGTCAGATTCTCTGTCCTTGACTTCTACTGCCGTGATAACACCGTGACCAAAAGCAACATGGAGAGGAAAGGGCTAATTTCAGTTTCTCGTAGTAAAACAGTCCATCATGAAAGGAAGTCAGAGCAGGAAGCCGGAGGCAGGAGCTCAAGAAGAAACCATGCTGACTTGCTCCCCATGGCTTGCTCAGCTTCCTTTAGCCAGGACTACCAGCCTAGGGATGGCGCCACCCACAGTAGGCTGGGCTCTCCACCTCAATGATTAATCAAGAAAAGGCGTCTCTCAAACTTACCTGCAGGCCTGTCTGGTTAAAGTATCTTCTAAGTTGAGGTTCCTGTAGAAAATGAGGTGTTGTGGTTAATTGTAATATTAATTGGGAGTTTCTACCCTGCCTTGGATGATTTAGTTCCCAGTCGAAAGATGCAAAACCTTTATATTTACGATAAGCTTTTAAAGCACTTGAGCTAGGCAGATATCTACCTTCTAAGCTATTGGTATAGTGAGGCCAGGACCGTTCCAAGGTATGGGTGAGGGGAAGGCTTTTATTGTAGATTCCAGGGAGAGAACAGTCAGAGGCATCTGGAAGAGTCCAGAGTAGGGAGAGAAGGTATTAGACTAAACATGGCCTGGAGACTGAACCAGGCCAAGAGAGGGGAGAGGCAGAAGAGCAAGAAAGAGAAGACAGGGAGCAAACGAGAAGGAGCCAAGAGAGCACGTGGCTGAACTGGCACGGTTACACAGGAAGGAGAAGATGTGGGGAGGGAAGCCTCTGAGCTGGAGAAGTTTAGGGGTTGGGGGCACGAGCTGAGAAGAGCCACAGGTAGCGGGTTATACCGAGAGCGCCTCATATGCACCACAGTCAGCTGTTCGAACCTGACAGTTTCCTCTTCCCAAATGACACTGTTGTGTCTGGTTGACAAGAAGCTAGACACAACCGCTCTGCCTGTGGAGCCTCTCTTTGGATGTCACTGGGCACCCCTCCTGCCTTTTCTTCTTCCTGTTTCTGGTTTCAGTTAGGTTGAATCTGTGGTGTCTCTCAATATCGAGGTTTTCGTACCCAGTAAGATTCCCGTAATCTGCTCTGCTTGGTTCGTTTTCAAATTTAGTCTTTTCTGGAGAGTACTTTGCTAAATGCCCATAGTTTTGGCTCTCAGTCTCATTTCTTTACATACTAAAAGCATTTATTTAGGGCCTGCGAGATGGCTCAGTGGGTAGAAGCATTTGTCATACAAACATGGGGACCCGAGTTTGATCTCTGAATCCATGTTGGGGAGAGAACTGACTTCTGACCGTCACCCTCCAGAGCCCTTCCAGGCACCTGAGTCCCAGGGAGTATGAACAGGCTTCTCTAGTCCTCACATGTCTCTGCCTCCACTGGGACCCCAGAAGAGGCGTCAGCCTGTGGTCTGGCCCTGGAGGTGAATGGTTTTGGTCTCTGGTGATTCACAGCCCCTTACCCCTGCCCTTTGACTAGAACCTGCCCCAAACCCATGCTTACTTCAATGTACAGAGAACTAACCCAGTTCTTGGCTTGGGAAAGAGGAATGACAAATAGGTGGGTTTCAGATACTCTTTGACATCTGTACCAGCAGGTGGGTTTGCTCTTAGTCCCTTCTCTGAAGTCTCTGAGATCTAGTTCTGGAATGAGGATGCTGGGTCCCACTTCCAACTCGGGGATGCTGGGTCCTGCATTCCAACTTGCATGTGCACATGCTATCTCTCTGCTCCTAGGTGATTCTTGAGATTCAGGGGACCACTTGGTGTCTGATGCTGCTGTATACTGGGATCTTCTCACCTCTGCCTTTCAGCCCTCCTCACTTACAGCCCCTGGTAGGCAGCACCTTGGTTTCTTACACACTGGGAAATGATGCTTCTTACTTAGGCAGGCAGGTCCTACAGTTAGGCTTTAGAAAAAAAAGAATTACAGCCATCATTCCATTCCCAGAAAGGGAGACTTCTAAAGCTTGCTCAAGCCTTGCCTTGAGGGATATCCTGGATCCTCAATTTGGGGACGAATCCTAGTTTTTAAGGGGCAAAATCCTGTGTGATAAGCCACAGTGAGATAGGCCTCTCAGAGGAGGTAAACTTTGACCCAGCCAGAGGAACTGCAGGTTGGCTAATGGGTGGGCGTGGTGGAGGGCCCAGCTTGTGCAAAGGCCTGGGGGTGTGAAGAGGCAGAGACATATGTTAGCTGCTCAATAAATATTTGCTGAATAAACAAATAGCCAAGGAAAGGAATGAGAGACTGAACATCGCTGTGGGTAACTGTGAGTCAGTCTCTTGCAATGGCTTGTGCCTGACCAACAGTTTTCCTACCTGCTCTTGCCTAATTCTTCAAACCAAACAAACCGGGAGGAATTTGTGGAAATGCCAGGGAATGAGCCTGTCTTCCAGCCTCTAGCAGCAACTGCAGTTACCTAAAATTACAAGCTTGTCTGATCTCATTAGCAAAATAAGACTCATCGAGGATCCAAGGTGGAAGCATAGTCCTGACAAGGAGCTGTGGGGGACTTTGTCCCTTCTCCAGCCCCCACAGAGAATTCCTGGCAGTTAAAGGTCTGTTGAGCTGGCTCCCTGGGGTCTTGTCCACTAGTGCACTCAGGGAGGAAGAGAGAGTGGTCAGAGGGAACTCCAAGTAGAGCTTGGACTTCAGTCAAATCCCCATTCCGTTATAAACACCCCTGTCCTGTGCTTTCTCCAACAAGGAACTTGAGCCAGGGGCCTGCAGCATGTTCCAGACATTCCAGAAAGGTCCACTGAGGCACATGCAGGCTGTGGGCACTGAGAGAAGGGTCCAGAGAGCCTGGAGGACAAAGTGCAGAGGCAGAATCCTAGTGAAGTGCTCCCGGAACTCAAGGTCACTAGGGAGTTCAGCAGAGTTAAGCTCACAAGATAAAATCAAGAAGGCTTATTTGCAGAAAGAAGCCAAGGGTCTCCCTGGATTGTTTGCAGAGGAAACCCTGTTGGCTGCCTGATGGTTTGGAGGTTGCTTAAGAGTAGGTATTTATTGATCCCCTCCAGGGGTGGGGGTGTGTGCACAGGACTGGAATGAAGGTCTTGACACACTTTAACTTGAGCAATGCTTGTAAAAGCCAGGCGAAGCAAGTATCATTAGCTCTTTTTTTTTTTTTTTTTTTCAGATGGAATTGAAGATGTTAAGTAATGTGCCTCAGGTCACTTAGGCCCAGAAGTGTGACCCAGGGACACTGCTCACCCTTGTGGTCTTGCAAATTCACTGCGAGAATGTCTGTCTCGACAGAATGCTTTTAGATATCCCCTCTCCTCCAAATCTATCCAACCTCGCCTAAAGCAGAGAAAAATGTGAAAGTATTTGACTGTTTGTTAAAAGTGATTTTAATACAGATAGCAGTAGGGTGGAAGGGGCCCTTGAAAGTCAGTTCAGCTCTGAAGGATCGTGGGACCCTGTCTGGCTTGTCCCATGGGGCAGGGAGAGAGCATGACATAAATGGGAGTGTGACAAGCTGACAAGGTGAGAAGCTTTAGGCAGCTGGGGACACCTGGGTCTGCACCCCGGGGCCATTGCTGTCAGCAGAGGATGGTAACTCAGCCTGACTCAGTTCTTGCAGCACAGGGCAAATCTGCTTACCTAGCAGGGTCTTAGAGAAGGGAGAACATCACAGAAGGGCCAGTAGGCACTTGATCCTCACCCTGAGACTGGAGGAAATAGGACTAGGGGAATTGGATACAGAAGAGGCAATTGCAGGGATGGAGACCCACCTGACACTGGATGTGGAGAGTGGACAGATTCAGCCCTCCTAGCTCATTAAAGTAAATCTGTTTTTGTTTGTTTGTTTGTTTGTTTGGGGAGCAACTTTAGGTTTGTAGAAAAACTTGAAAGAACGTTCCTATATATTGCTCACTCCGCCTCCCCTGGGCTAACCATCCCACTACCACGGTGGCGCCTCATCTAGTATAAGAGATTGACACTGGGCCACAGATGCACAGTAGGACCTCAGGGTCCCATCCACATCCCCTCTGCTTCAAGATCCAAGCCAGGTAACTTGATTGCATTCAGTTGTCCTGTCTTCCCAGGAGCCTCTGATCTGTGTCACTCAGTAGTCTGATACCTGCTCTGGTCACACGGGGGTAGACAGGGCATATAGCTAGAGTCCTGAGCATGCTGCTCCGCAGAGGAAAGGGGTGACAGTCTTAAGAACTGCTTTGAGAAAGTGAGGGAGGGGAGCTTTGCAGGGAAACACCAGCTCGAAGAATAACCTCCGGTGCTGTATTTTGATGGAATAATTGTTTTATATTTATAAAGTTTTTTTTTTAATTATCTCCAGCAAATGCCTTTAGCTCACTTAATAATTGAATTAAAGAAAATGTCTTTTTAAGTATCACGAGTCGTTGTTATAATAATATTAAAAAAGAATGACTTTAGAACACTTCCCTATATGACCCAGACACACTCACTATTACCTGAAGCTGAGTAATGGCGCCAGGTCCCCAGCATGTTGTGGATGAGATAGAATTAACCCTGCTAGGTGATAGTGGAACTGTCCCTTCTTTGGGACTCCTTTGCTGACCTCCACTGGAATTGGTCCTTTCTTTAGGGCACCCTGGCCAGGCTCCTGTTTGTATGCTTAGTACAATGGAGGTGTCTCTAGATCTGTCCCTTGTTTGACTGCTTCCCCACACTCTGCAGTCTCTTATGAACTTTGAGGATAGCTTGCTTGCTGTCCTTCCACGGAAGGAAGTCCTGCAAAACCAGCAAGCACCCCTTCCTGCCTAGCGCTTTACCAAGCACTCTTTGAAGTGGTGTCACTGGATCAATAAGTCTTTTAGCATCCCCGACACGAGATGAAATGGTGCCGTTTTCCCTCCACGTCAATGGTAGTTGTTTTCTCTCCTCCAGGGTCAGGTGGCCCAGAAGCATCAAAGAGCGCTGAGCGTCCTTGGTGGCCCAGGCAACCAACTGATCAGGCAGCCCTGGGTGAACTGGGGTGAGCAGAGGAACCCAGACAGATAGTCCCTGAACTTTAAAGAAAAATCAATATTCACCAAGAGTTTATGGTCTCATAAAGTCTCTAGTATAGAGCCACTTCCTGGCTCCCAGGTGGCCCAAGGTGAGCCCTGCTGATTGCAGAACCTCTGGCAGGCCACTCTCCCTGAACATCAGGTTTGAGGACATGGTTGGGGGAGGAGGAGAAGGAAGAGTCACCTGGGTCTGGTTGGGCTTCTGAAGGAGGTAAAACCACCCCAAGACCCAAGCAGTGGGTAGTTCCCTCTTTCCTTTAGAGGTACCAGATGCAACAAACAGCCAAGTGTTCGCTATCCCGAGGCACTGGAGCTTTGACAGGGACCCCTAGTTTCACTGCTTCACACAGGAAGCACCCAGTGCATTGTGGTATCCCTGCTGTGTGGGTAAACAAAACCCAGTGACTGCAGACTGATAAGTGTTATCCACCAAAGCCATAAATGGGAGTGGTGCTGAGGGCTCTTCTGCTCCCTGCACCTTTGGGCTGCTTCCTTCACTCCCTTCCTCCTTAGCTTCTCCCCAAACTTTACAGCCTCTCCCACCGCCTCTGCTTTTTGTTTTCCATCTTTCAGTTGTCCCCTTCCCTGACTCCCACAGTGCCCTTGCAGTCCTAGTGTGTAAAAGACCAGTTAGATCCTCTCCCACCAATGGTCTGCTCTTTTTCAGTTCTTAGACACTGCCTGGGCTTTTAGTTAGTGCAGGATGGGCGACCCAGACTGGGGTAGTCCTGGGCAGCTCAGTCACATGGTCTGCCAGTGTGATGATCCAGCCATAGGCACCCTCTGAGGCAGAGGTAGGAAGCCCGGGATGGGTCTTGCTCTGTTCCTTACAAGGGTGTGTCTTTGGCAAGTCCCTTAGCTTTGCTACCCATAATATAAAGTTCAGTAGTGTCCCAGAGGTAGTACGCATGTACTTGACCAGAGAGTTGCCATCATGGCTACAGAGTCCTGAAGTCCCACTTTGAATTGTATCATGACACCAGTGGGATCAGGGAGTGTGGAGGTGTTGTGACTTACATAATGTCAGGGAGAAGTAGGGGTCACTGCCCATAGAATGGCTTCAAAGGGCAGCTTCAGCCCAGGCGCCTCCTTGCTGATTTTATAGAATTCCACATCCTTTCAGGGTCTTGGGTTACAAAACAGTCACCGAGAACTCACGCGCCCCATTAACACCGAGACTTTTATGTATTTACAATTCAGCTTAAATTTTTACCCAGAGAAGTTTTCAAAAATGTAACATGTGTTAGTCACTGCGTGAGTTGCGAAACCAAGGAAATATCTCCAAAGTGCTGGCCTTGACAATGTAATCTGGCAAGGCTTAGGGAGGAATAAAAATAACACTCATGGCTCGGTAGCGTCGCCATCTCCGAGGGCGGGGGAGAGCAGAACCCTTCCCAAGCCTACAGGTGGCTGTTGTGCACATACGTACACAGGATACACAGGATGGGTGGCGGCACCCAGCCTGTCCTCTCTCTTTTATCTAGGGCCAGCTCAAGTAGTGTCCCAGGCAGGACGGTTGAGCTCAGCCAAAGGTGGTAGGGAGAGAGACACCAGTGATTCAAGTGTTCAAATGGGGCTTTTAGGTCTGTACTCACTAACCAGAAAGTCTTGGGCACAGAGGTCAGAGCAAATGCAGGAAGTGGCAGTCTGTCCTTCTGTTAGAGTCCTCTCCAGGATGATGGGCTGTGCATTCCCCTCATGCGGACAAGGCCAGCTTGAGTTTTCTAAACACAGCCTGCATCTCCCCACTGCGTTACAAGCCCTCACAGGGCTCATGAATGAGTAGTTTCTGGACCTGACATGAAAGTTTCCATCTGCATGTGTGTTGTCTAGATTCCTCGGATTTGTTTTTCTTGCTATTGTAGTCCTGAAAGATTCCTAGCCTAGCGGTGTTTCTGTGGAGGCAGAGGGCCGGGGCGTCAAGACACTTTGGGTCTTGCCTTCACTGTCCCTTCAAGACTCACCAGTTACAAGAGCTATATATACCTGTACCTTCCTGTCCTCTGAGGCCCAAGAGGCCTACTCCCATTACGGAGGCTAGACTATGTACAGGGTCCTGAGCTAGCCCAACCCCACATACTGCAAAGGCACTAGCCAGGCTAACAGGACTTTGTCTTGCTACCTCTAGCTGCCGGGATCTGTAGACAGCATTTTTCTGTATCCCGTGCTCTCCCTGGATGGGTCTCTGCCCACCTGGGGCCACAGCTCTGGGCTGTTAAGGGAATGACAGCTGAGCCTCCTGAAAGTCAGGGAGAGGGATCTGTGATTCTTTTTGTTCTGCAGAGGAGGGAGCTAGGACGTGGTAGCACCTTGCTTGTTCATCATCATGGCAGATAGGACAGTCCCAGGGCTGCAGATGCCCAGGAATGTCTTCTGAATGTCCTCCCTGAGGGCACACCCCTTTGATCTCTGCCTTCCGTTGCTCATTGCTCTACTGCAGTCCATGTAGCCTTTCCAACTGTCCCTGAGACTAACAGCTTGTATCCCTTAGTTCTGTCCTTATCTCCTTCCTGTCCTTACATGTCACCTCCTCATTCTTCCCCTGCTGTCTGGTGACATTGTTTGACTTTATCAGTCTTGCTGACTTTCTAGGCTATACCCTCCAGGAAGATGATGAGCTACAGGCTTGCTGGCAGAATCTGGCCTGGGCCAGCCACATAGCAGACTCTGAACCTAGCTCCTTGAAAAAAAATGGTTTGTTGATATTCCCTGAGGCTGGGTTCCATGTCTGGGCACAAGATGATTCAGCTCCCTCCCTATCTCCAGGTCTTTGGCTGGTCAGCATTTCAAATGATATTGTTTCATATTAAATTATTTCAAATTCCACGGACCCCGGTTTCACAATCAAATAATTTGATCTTGTTTATAAATGGAATTTTTATTTTTTTGACAGCTTCTAGCTTTGCTAGGCCGGATGGTCAGTGGAAGTGTGTCCTCCTGTGCCCTCCAGCCCATCTCTGTTGCCTTCCCTGGAATATCTCAGAGTCCGGGAAATGTCCCTGAGGTAGGAGGCCAGCGAGGAGAGTGGGTGTCCTTAGGCGTCCTGTGATGAGGTGACTTTACAAGTTAGGGATCCAGTGCCCCGGGCCTTCTTGGCTTTCTTGGCCTTTTCCACCTTCTGGATGTGAGCATGGGGAATCTCACAAATAACAGAATTAGAAATGATGTTTGGTACTCATCAATCCAATGTCTCATCCTTTGGATGCAGAAGCTAAAGTGCACATCCCTAAGCCCTGTCCCAGGTGCTTACAGATCCTCTCCAGGAATGTTCCTTTCTTCTTTCATCCCTGATCACCCTAAATGCTACCAGGGCCACCCAAAGCTTTGGGGGGGGGTGAAGACCTAGATGTGAAGGACGTGACCTGTGGAGAAGCCTGGGTTCCGTGTGTGTTGCTAGGACATGGTGGATGGAGGGATGATGGAAAGACTCCAGAACACGGTGGTGCCTAAGCCATCTATGCAGCAGGTCGAGGGGCCAGGCTGAGGAAGGCTGAGTACAGATCCAGGGCTGAGGAAGGACGTTTGTTGTAGAGAGAACCGTGCTGGACAGAGGTTGCCAGATCTCACCTGAAATAGATAAAAATATTAAGCTAGTCTAAATATTTTAACCAGTGAGCTGAATTTCAGGCGTTCCCCCTATGAGTTGTCCTCTCGCCACCAGGGAGGCTGTGTCAGCCGTGGTTCTCTGGACCGTCAGTAAAATGATGCATTTGTACAAGGTGATGGCTGACTCAAGCACTGGACAAGCTGGAGCCCAAGGAGAACAGGGAGGTTGTCTTGCGCCTGAGTCTCAGAAAGGTCAACTGCTCGCTGCCTGAATGAGTCACCCCCAGGTTTTCACAATGAAATCTCCACTCTCTGGTGCAAACAACTAGGAAGCAGGGGGCCTTTGGGAAGGGATGAGGTCATGATGATGGAGTCCCCTGGGTGGATTAGCGCCTTTATAGAAACAAAACATCTCTGTCTTCCTCTATCTGATAGGATCTCATGAGGCCCAGGCTGGTCTCAAACTCAATATGGGGCTAAGGATAACCTTGAGCATCTGACCGTTCGTCCTCTGTCTCCAGAGTGCTGGATTACAGGCATGGCTCACCACAGTTTGTGGTACTGCAGACTGAATCCAGGGCTTTGTGTGGGCCAGGCCAGCACTCTACCTACAGGGTGGCATCCCTGGGACATTCTCTCTCTTGCTTGTGCACCTCTCTCTCTTTCTCTGCCCCCTCTCTCTCCCTCCTTGTCTCGTCTAGACAGAGAGGGCAGCCAATGTTTGGCAAACCATTGGTTCTTTTACCAGAACCAAACAGGCAGGCACCTGGATTTTAGACTTTTCAGCCTAAGACATTAAGAGTTCAGTTTAGTTTCAGAGACAGGGAAAGCTTAAATGTCCTAGTGCAAAGCCATTCCCCTAGTACTGGGAAGTGGCTCTACCCTTCGCTCTCTCCAGGCTGGCAACTGTTTGGTTGAGGCCCACCTATATATCTGGGAGGGAAAACTGCTCTCTGTAGCCAATCCATTCCCATATTAATGTCACGCTCACATAATGAACAGAACTGCCCGAGTAACATGTACTCTTTATCTGGCTTCCAGGCCCTACAGGCAGAAGCAGACCTGATCATCAGAAGACATGCTTCCTTCTCATCAGACATGTCTTTTTTCTTTCTTGTTCTTCTTTGATATATTATATCCCAACTGCAGTTTCCCCCTTCCTCCTCCTTTCTCCCCTAGATTAATCCTCGACTCCACCTCCCTTTACAAAAGATCAGGCCTCCCGGGAACATCAACCAGATATAATATCACAAGCTTCATTAAGACCAGGCACAAACTATCACATCAAGGCTGGATGAGGCAGCCCAGTAGGAGGAAAAGGGTCCCATCGAAAGAGTCAGAGATAACCTCCACTTCCACTGTTACGATTCCTATAAGAACACCAAGCTACGCATCTGTATCACAGATGCAGAGGAACTAGGCAGAGCCCTATAGGCAAGGAGCCCCTTTTAAAACTTTCTCTGAGTTCCAATGGGGTGACAAGAGGCATCAGTCTCATAGCTGAGTGGATGCATGGCTTGGATCAGCCCCATTAGCAGTCCTGCTAAGCTCGGCTCAGAAGAGTGTCTGGATATTTCTACAAGGCAGATTGGACCTGAATTGCTGAAAGGACACAGTGAGGACCCTAGTACTGAAGGCTTCCCTGAGGGGTCCCCAAGACTGGCGCTAGCGCAGACTCGGGAAAGCCCCAGAGAAAGTCAACTGGTCAAGTGCTCTAGGCTCAGGTCAGGCACTTTAGTCTGTAGAATACTCTGGGTGTCGGACCAGCAAGCAGGTCAGAGCTTGCTGAAGTACTGTTTCCCCAGAGACAGTTCCAGAGCCTGCTGCTCTTCACTGCACCACCATAGTCTTTGTTGGACCATATGGATTCTCATGTCTGCTCTTATATTAGATGCTGGGACCATGTGTAGCTACAGACCTTTAGCCTATATCTCTACAGAAGCCCTTAGCCACCCCAATATCTGGAAGATGCCTAGCTGATGCTCAGGCCTAGCAAAGGTAGCAGGGAAATGGAACCTTCATTCATGTCATGTCAATGGAAGTTCAAATCCAGGCAGGTTAAACACACACAGTGTGGATGGTATAGTGTGCATGTTGGGATCAGCAAATTCTGGTGGCATGCAGATCCGAGGTTTGTGTCCTTGTGTAAGGTGCACCTGCATGTCCCAGGGTGGATGGATCTTTAACACAGGGAAGGAGGCAACAGGTGAGACAAAGTGTGGTCCATTTGGGGTATTAAATAAAAAGAAAAATAGACAGTGGTATATGCTTCTAGAAGACTAGGCAATGACTGTTTATGTCATCATCAGACACACGAAACATGACAAATCTCGTTCTGAGTTCTCTTATTTCAGTGAGCCTTCAACAGGCCCCAGGAGGTGGGTGCTATCTTTCCATCCACTTTGTGAGAAAAGAGACTGAGTACCAGGGAGTTGATGGACATGTCTAGGCAGTAGAGGTGGTCTATGATGAGATGAGATGTGGACCCGAGGTCTTGTCTCCTTATTGATGGTGATGAGGGGGAAGTAAGGTTGAGGCAAGATCTATTCTTTCTCCTTTAAGTGTTTTCATTTGTGTGTGTGAGGTATGCATGTGTGCTCACGTGTACATGTAGGTCAAGGAGGTATGTGTCTGTCACCATGTGCATGAATGAGGACCAAGGACAGCCTCAGGTGTTACTCCTTACACAGCAGAGTCTCTCTTGCTTTATCCCATGAGCCATCTATTTCCAGACTAGCAGGCCTATGACCTTCAAGGGAAGTCTTCTATTTCAGCCTCCTACCTCATTAAAAGATGCTGGGATTAGAGATAATGCCTCCAGGAGATCAAGCTTTTATAGGTCTTCAGGCCTATGCAGCAGACGTTTTAACCTGCTGACCCATCTTCCTGGCTCTTGTTTCCTTAGTGTGAATGAGTGTGTGTGTGTGTGTGTGTGTGTGTGTGCGCGCGCATGAATGAATGAATGAGCATGGAGGCCAGAGACAACTTCTTTCCTTCCTTTCTTTCTTCCTTTGTCCCTCGGTCCCTCTGTCCCTCTGTTCCACTCCACTGCGCCATGATAACTGGCCAGTGGGCTGCAGCACTTTTCCAGTTGAGGTATCTCCCAGCCTCATTTTCTTCTTCTACCTTTCTACCTCCTTTTCGTTTTCTCCCTAGGTACTCATTTGACTTTATTTTACAGACTGCCAACAGAAGATCTCTGGATAAGGAAAATGAGCCTTGGATCCCTTTACTATGTTTTTTACCACATTTCAAAGTAAAATGCTGTCATGTTGTTTAAAAAAACTTCTCCCTATTCAAAGAGGGGAACGATGAGGTAGGGAGTTGGTGGAAGAAACAATTGGGATGCTATAAAAGTGTCTCCAAGCCTTGGTGGGATGCCTTGGTGGGATGCCTTGGTGGGATGCCTTGGTGGGATGCCTTGGTGGGATGCCTTGGTGAGGTGCCTTGGTGAGGTGCCTTGGTGGGATGCCTTGGTGGGATGCCTTGGTGGGATGCCTTGGTGGGATGCCTTGGTGAGGTGCCTTGGTGAGGTGCCTTGGTGGGATACCTTGGTGGGATGCCTTGGTGGGATGCCTTGGTGGGATACCTTGGTGGGATGCCTTGGTGGGATGCCTTGGTGAGGTGCCTTGGTGATGTGCCTTGGTGGGATGCCTTGGTGGGGTGCCTTGGTGGGATGCCTTGGTGGGATGCCTTGGTGGGATGCCTTGGTGGGATGCCTTGGTGGGATGCCTTGGTGGGATGCCTTGGTGGGATACCTTGGTGGGATGCCTTGGTGGGATGCCTTGGTGGGATGCCTTGGTGGGATGCCTTGGTGCTTATTCGTGGATATCAGCTCTGTGTGCTGTGGTGTGGTAAACAGGATATTAGAGACGGGGGAATCTGGATCAGGCTCTAGCTCAGGACCTCATAACAGAGGTGGGTGCCTGAGGCACAGGGATCCCACGTGGCTGCCCTGACTCCAAGCTGGCCAATGACTTGTGCATTGTGGTTGCAGGGCTACTGGGGTCAAAACTGTCCAAGGAACTATATTTAGTCCAGGACAGAACTCAAGGGCCACCTGGCAACAGAAGTGTCCCCCAAAAGCCTGGCACACAAATCACCTCTTTATTTGCCTCTTTCCTTCTCCAAGTCTGCTCTCCTCTCTCCAGCTCATGTCGCTACTCTTTAACCCGCCTGACAGCTGAGAATGATGTTGCCGTTGGTGACCGTAGGTATCCTGGCAGCCCTGTACAGAAAGACCACTTGAGGCTTCAGTGAGTGCCAGGTTTTTCACAGGAGACCTAGGGGCGGGCATGGTGGTGGTGAGAGGGCTGGGGCTGATTAACTCCATGATTTAAAGTCTTCCTTCAACTGGATCTCAGTTTCTTTGTAGAATAAAGGGAGTGACCGGTGGCTGCAAATGGATGGTTGAAGTCTCAGGATGGTGGCAGTACATCCTGTCTCTAAACATCCTCTCTTGTCACAGATTCAATTTTTGGGGATTGGGGGGAGAGACAGGAACTTCTGCCCTGTCTCTATGGAAACAAGTTTGCCCACCTCCCTCTTTGGCCAGTTTCCTCATGATGATTCTGGGACAGAATGGGTTCCAGCCTCTGCTTGGCTGGTAACCTTGATCCTAATTCCTTAGAATGTCCATAATGCTGGGACCCATACAAGCCAAGCCCCGTTCTCACAGATCTGTTGAGAGGCCATGGAACCAGCACAGTCAAGCCAACAGCCCCCATATACTAGATTGGCCTTACATGCTTTTGATACAGTGGCTTTTCAGGGCCTTCTCAATTCTTGGAATCTTTCACTTGTAAAGGGTCTTCTGGGTCCCTAAAGTTCAGGCTTGATGTCTCAAAACCTAGTCTACTACCTTCTACCTTTCAAAAGAGGCATTGACACAGAAGGCAAAACACTCGGTGACCAACTGGTCAAAGTACCCTCAAGAGTGTTCTCATGGTTGACTAGGACACTGGTGATGGGGTAGGTGTAGTCACAAGCTGATCAACTTGTGAAAAGCTCCTGAGGATGGTCCACCAGGACGTGGACAGGGTTGTGGATGCAGGTTCAGAGTTGGTGTGCTTCATCTGGAAGCTTCCATGTTGTTCAGGTTACTGGGCTATAAGCAGACCTGAGGTTGGTAGCCTAGGGGAAAGGTTGGACACAGATGGCTGTTCCCCAATGTCTTCTCACTCACCTTTGGGGGTCAGTGATAGCAACCCAGCTCAGGTGGCCTAAAGATGGTTCTTGTGGTCAAACTGTCCAAGGTCAGCTAGACTCAGGTCCTGCAGCATCAGCAACACTGTCAGTCTCTCCCTGGGTCCCCTTGTCATGTGGGAGGTTGTGCTAGCCCAATTTCTCCAGGGAAACCGCAAATGCATTGTGTATGGTAATAGTTGGCTTCTGCAGAACTGGACTTGCTGTGGAGAGCTGGAGTCACTGGAGACCCTAGAGGAGAGGTCTCCATGTTGGAGACTAGGAAAGCATCTACTAAATATTTGAGTTACGCCCAAATCTCAACCTCCAGTACACAAGTGTGTGTGTGTGTGTGTATGTGTGTGTGTGTGTGTGTGTGTGTGTGTGTGTGTGCATGTGTATGTGTGTTTTCTCGGATAGCTAAGATCAGTGTCCCATGAAAAGGCACAGGAGAACCCTCTCTCACTTCTGGGCCCCCGCTGTGCGTTAGGCCTGCCATCTGCCCAAGCTTAGCCTTCCCCTAGGTTTTCACTCCTCTGTAGGCTTCCTGTTTACTGGCGTGTGTCAGCTCTAGGTTCCTTCTGCCAGTTTAACAATCTCAGCTCCACTCAATTCCTTATTTGACTCTCGTTTGGCCCAACTGGGGCTTCCGGTCCACTCCTGAGTCAGTCAGTGGGGAGAAGGTGCTACTGGGGGGCATCTAGCCCGCCATGCAAGGAGTTGTCAAGAGAGAAGAGCTGGGGATGCTACAGAGACGAGGCAGGTGCAGCTGCTCTGTAGCCCCTTTCGCTTGTCCCAACCCGCTCTGGTTTCTCCTGGAAGCTTCCAGTGTCTCCTAGGACGGTGGCTTGCCCTGCATTAACCCTAACTTTAACCAATTAACAGGGTTCATGCCCACCCTGGCCTCATTCCTTGGGAAATTTTTCAGCTGCTTTTGTGGAACACACCTCAATCTAGAAGTAAACTGACGCCCTGTTTTGGTGTTCCCTCAAGGTGCCTGAGAGTCTCGCTCTTCAGAGACTGGAGGGGAAGGAATTACTGGGTTGAAAACTGCCCCCACCATAGGGTCCCTTGCAGCCTAGATGTAGACATGTTTATTGTTCCTACAGGGTTAGCCTTCCCTGGCTAGGAGGTAGACAGTAGGCTTCATCCTATCTGATACCTAGGGCTGGCCTGTTAATGAGTAAGACTTATGTATCCTGGGGGCCACGAAGGGCCTTGAAGGACATCTTGCACAGCTCTGGAGAGGATTGAGAATGTCATCACAGGGCACCGATTCCAGGACAGTTTTTTTTCCCCCTGTGGGACAGCAGGTGTGTAGAGCTGTGCCCGTGCTGTGATCCAGAAACCTGCCAGCGTTGTAAGCCTCTGGTCAGAGACAGCTTATGGAACATTCTTGACCCCTGCCTACCAGTGTCTTCTCTTTCCTGGGTTTCCACTTGGAGACACGGTGGGCACCAAGGGCCAGTGGAAGCTGAATGTGGTATGTATGTGTAAGGGGGCCTCTGCTATTCTGGTCCTCCGTTTCCTGGTGTCTGAGAGAGCAGCTTGGACATGGTCAAAAGCTGTCCAGGAAATGAAACCAAGAGGTGGATTGAAAAGAGAAACGGGCTATAGAGAGGCTGTTCACAAAAGCCATACATATTGGAGTGGGTGCAGGGAACAGGCTTAAAGGCTTAAAGCACGCCAGCCATGGCTTGACTCAGAGAAGCCTGGGGTAGGAGGATCTTTCCAGAACCTGAGGGTTGTGGGAGATACCCAGGGATGTCCCACAGCTCCCCTGGGTCCTGGGGTTGGAAAAGGTGGGATGTCAGGTCCAAACTACCCTACAGCATGTGTGTTTCCTCTCTTGCCTCTGCTGGAGCCATTTTAATCTCCTTCCTACCCCTCATTGGTACCAGCCAGTTCTCAGACTGGGGCTTGTATGCACAACAGGCACCAGAACATTCTGAAAGAGTTTCATTGTCACTATAGGCTGCCACCTTCCCTGTGCATGTTGCCCATGGCCAGCCACTGCCAGCCATGGCCAGCCAAGACTGATTCTTGCTGTACCCCTGGGCTGCCGGGGCCCGAGTCACTGTCTGAACACAGCGATGGTCTACTCCTGAAGGTAATAGCAGCATCATTTGGCAAGGTGGCCTCCAGCTGGTTCTGTCCACATTTGAGACTCACCATGGGCTCCATGTGTCCTCTTCTTTCCAAGGCCACCGGAATCTTGCAAAGCCCCAGGTAAATTGTGGGGAAGGAAACTCTTTGCAGACAGCATATTTCAGTTTCATGACCAGACCCAGGAGAAAGTTAGAAGTCAATATTCTCCCCTGTACTTGCATGGGAAAGCTAATGTGCACAGGGCAGAGGGAGCTACTGAATTTCAATACGTGTGGCTGGAGAATCAGGGATTTCTGTGTCTGTGTGCTCAGGTACAAGTAGAAGGTGAATCTGTGTGCACACAGCACACAGGGAATGAGGAACGTCCACCACCAGTTCACTTGATCATGGACTTCCTGGCTGGAGTGGTAGGTCCCTGGTGGAGCAGGAAGATCTTGGCCTGTCCCACGATGCGGCACAAGAACAGAGAGTAATAGAGGCACCTCTCCCAAGGCAGAGGAGAGTCAACGGTGAGAGAGCTGAGTTTTTATCTGATGACATGTGCCCAGGCAAGCAGTAGGAGACCTGGCTATTCCCCCTGTGCACGCCAACAGAGAATAAGAGTTTAAAAGGGCCGGAAGAGGAAGCCTCACCTGACTCTGCCATTAGCTATACCCAAAGCCTTGTCACTATTATCTCTCTGTGCCTCCAATGCCAACCTGTAAAATGGGGACAAGGCTCCCTTATCCAGGATCCATGGGGCTGTTAGGTGTGTGCTGCTATGCTCTGGATATGGCTGATTCTTGGCCCGTGAATCCTGGTGGGCCAGGCAGATAGCCAGTATTTTAGAGGAGCACTAGCAAGAAAGGCATTCTAGGGACTGTACTGATCCCCTACTGGTCCTAGGTGTCGTAGCAGATTCTGAGAGAAAGCACCACAAAGAGGAAATCTGGGGTGCAGCTGGAATAAAGGGGAGGAAGAGAAAGAAGAAGAAGAGAAGGAGAATAACTTTTTCAGGGAGCTAATGGGGGGTGGAGACAGAGGTCAGAAATGACAGGGACAAAGTGACAGGCAACCTAGGCAGGCACGGAGTCAAGCCTTTTCTGATGTAGAAAGCTCAGCGTGCATGAAGGAACTGAACATTCTCCTACTTAGCCCCCAGGGAAGAATCCAAGAGTAGACTGAATCCCAGACTGTCTCACCCGACACCCCTGGCTCAGCAGAGTCCCGGTACTCCATACACGGCATGTAAAGGTGATGCGGCTGTTTCTGGGGATGGTAGCCACCGTTTGGATAAAAAAGAAATAGGAGGCTATGCATCCCAGTGCCATGTAGGACAGGTACTCTTTTGTGTGAATAGTTGATGCTTACTGGATACATAACTGTCATGCAAGCACTGGGGTGGGAGACACAACGTATTTGTCTTTCAGGCTACACTGAGTGAATCCTGAAAGCCAGGCTTTTCAGCCTTTCTTATTTCTGCAGGGGCCTCTGGGCCTTTGTTTACTGAACAAGGACACTGGTACTGGGCACAGGCCAGGGCAGGCTGGAAGGTTTCCACAGTGTGCCTCTTCCCACATGACAGTGCTGCTGGCTCAGCAAGGCAGTGGGTGGTGGCACCGTTACACAGGGTCTGGGGCTGTGGGTGTTAACATTGAGGGGACATGCGTGTGTTGTGTTAACTGTTCCCAAGGCTTCTAAGCTACCGAGTATAGCTTGTTTTTCTGCTTTTCTCTTTTTTGAGTCTCTGTGCTCCTACCTGTGGTGAGGGGTGCTTGCAAGCCAGCAAAGAAAAGACCCTAAGATGAATCCAACCCTGAATCCTATGTGTGGGTTAAATGGAGAAAGCCTTTCCCTTCCCAGGTAGTGCTAGGGATCTTGGGGAGGAAAGGAAGATAGACAACCCTGCCCCAAATCAGGGAACATCAAATCTAGAGGCTGGGAGCCGGTGGAGGAGGGCTCTGGGCTGACTTGATTTAGAGAGAGATGTGTGTGTGTGTGTTTGTGTGTGTGATAAGAGTATTGCTATGTAACCCAAGTTGATTTTAAGCTTGTGATACCCACCCCTTTCTCTCAGCCTCCCGAGTGCTGGGATTATAGGTATGCACAGAACTTGGTTTTTCCATCAAGTAAGTCTGGCCAGAATGAGAGGGTGGGAGTTACAGCCCAAGGTTCCTGTTTGTCAGTCTTTCTTCACATAAACAGAGGCCAGGACATGTGAGAGTCCATCTGCATTTGATCTCTTCCCTGGCATTGCTGGACATTTACAACTGTGGTTTTGTCCATTCATCCTTTCTGGGACAGCATTTCACTGGAACAACCCAGCACAGGGCCAGGTGTTCAGTCACAATAAAAAGCACAGAGCAGATCACACTGCCAGTGGAAGCTATGTCCTCCACCTGGCTTGCTTCTCGGTCAGCGGTGCTACCCAGTCCTGAATGCCACATCCCCCAGAATTGATCCTCAAATACTGTACAGAGATCAAATCCATCCCACACCCATCATTAGGATGCCTTGCCTGGTTTTGTGTGTGTGTGGTGTATGTATATATGTGGTGTATATGTGTGGTCTCTGTGTGTGTGTGTGTATGTATGGTATATATGTGTGTGTGTGTATGGTGTATACATGTGTGGTGTGTGTGGTGTATGTGTGTGTGGTGTGGGGTGTATATGTGTGGTGCAGTGTGTGTGTGGTATACATGTGTGTATGTGTGCATGGTGTGCTGTGTGTGTGTGGTATATATGTGTGTATGTGTGCTTGGTGTGCTGTGTGTGTGGTGTATATGTCTGTGTGGTGTATATGTCTGTGTGGTGTATACGTCTATGTGATATATATGTGTGTATGGTGTGGTGTGTGTGGTATATATGTGTATGTGGTGTGTATGTGTGTGTATGTTTGAATGTCTGTGTATGTTTGGTGTGTGTGTATATGTTTGAGTGTCTGTATGTGTATATATGTGGTGTGTGTGTGTTTGTGTGTGTGTGTGAGAGAGAGACAGAGAGACAGAGAGAGAAGGGAGAGGGAGAGGGAGAGGGAGAGGGAGAGGGAGAGGGAGAGGGAGAGGGAGAGGGAGATAGATAGATAGATAGATAGATAGATAGATAGATAGATAGATAGATAGATGATGTGACCAAGTACATCATTGTGGCTTCCTCTCCAAACCTCTGGGTGTGGCAAGTCAGTTCAGAGGCACTTTAAATCTGTAAACACCTAGGTCATGAAAAGTGGTGGCTGGATTCCTAGGGACAGCACAGTGCAATCAGGCCACTGCCTGTGAGTAGTGTGCTGTAAAGCACAGGGGGAATCTTGAAGAAGGGACCAAAACACTACCATCTGCATGCGGTGGGCCTCTCCCACACTCCCTTTGTGCAGCCCACCCACCTGGCTTCTTTTTACTGCGCAATTCCACACACTGTCCTTGTAAGAGGTCAGCACAGGGGATAGCATAGCTATCAACAGATACCCAGAGAGCTGGTACATGAACCCTCTGAAGCTGGGACCATGTTGCTTCCCAATGATGAAGCTGCCTACACTTCAGATCCCCTCCTCCCTGCTGTTCAAGAGGTGATATATATATATATATATTTTCCTCTCCATTCAACTGAGAGATTATTCTTAAAAAACAGCATTGAGCTTTTTTTTTTTTTTCTGTTCTGAGAGTGAGAAAATTACTTGCTAAGAACATACAAATTATTACTTTTTTTTATATTGCTCATTTATCGACATAAGATTGCTAGAAAAGCCATCTCAGGGGGAAAACATGATGCAATGGATGGTAAGACTACCTTTCCTCTCCTGGGGTAGCCAGCAGAGCCAAATGTAAACAAGCCTGAGGTCTATTCTATTTGTTACACATTAGTTAAACCGGACTGCTTCACATCAGACAAAAAACAGACACTCCTTTGGCTTAAAAAAAAAAAAAATCACCCAACTTTTGCTGTGTAACTTTTATCTCAGATAGATGAGGATTCTAATTTTATCTGTGTTCAATAAACAGGTTTTTAAAACAACAACACACACACACATGAAATTGTTTACTTTTTTCACTTCACAAAGCTTTGAGCAGCAGAAGGAAACAAAATCAAGGAAAACAGGAATTTCTGTGCATGTGAAACAACCAGGTCCCTTCCACCCATCTGCACAGAAATCAGTTACTTTTATGTGTTAATTTAATATAAATTTATTGTATCTTTGCTGTATTTTCCAAACTATTAGGATAAAAAGAAAAAAAAAATAAGTATATAAGTAAATGAATAACGTGAAGGGAAGGCACACAGTGGTTCCCACCCCTCCACTTTTCTTTTAGATTTTTTTGGATTCTCGTTTTTTGCTTTAAAAATTATTTTGCCTTGGTTTTGCTAAAAAAAAAAACATACAATATATATTTTAAAATCTCAAAAAATTGTAGATGTTGAGCATGACAAAATTTTTTTTTACATCCAAAGCACATTTCCTTAGAAATAATAAAAAAAAATGCCGTCTGCTTTTGTCTACTTAAAAAAACATCATTTTCATTTAATATCTTCTGATGTGTTCAGGCAGACATGTAGATATGAAAAATCCCTACCGAGAATTTCGGACAATATTGGAAAAATGTAAACAGCTTATATGTAAAAATATCCATTCGAAGCGTCCCGGACTCCGTCACATTAATTTTCCAAGGCACTGGGGGAATCTTGAAATGGCGAGCTTGACTGGTGGGTACCGCAGCGTGATGGTCCCCTGGGGCGCCCAGCGATGGGAGAAACAAATGACCTCTCTGTAGCCCCTGGAGACACGCTCGGCCTGGTTCCCCAGCGCGCCCTCGGCTGTCCTAATGCTCGCTGGAGTTTTCGTTCTCTGAATCTCACGGAGGCTCTGAACAGACTCCCACCCCTCCTCCCCGAAGCGGTGGTCCATGCATGGCCTGCAGCGGGTCTTGTGTGGAGTCCACCTGTTAGCGTGCGTTAGGACCAGTAGATCCTAGCACCGCGGCCGGGGAGTGAGCGCGCAGCCTTGCCACCTGATGTCGGAAGTTCACTCCTCCGTTTGAGTACCTTTTGTTTTTTATTTGTCTTGACCCAGTTCTAACCGATACAGACTTGCATTCTCAGAGAGCGGGATACCACTGGACCATGCTCTCAGAGCCCCCAGGGACTCCCAGGCAACTGTGGCCAAGGTAGCCAGCTCGGCGAAAGGTTTTGGGGTCTGCAGACCATGGCCCGCCGGGTTTCTTTTTGGCTCTCACTGTCCCCCAGGCTCAAGGCCACAGGAAGGAGATGGTCGGTGGGGTTAGGACTCTTTGCTTCTAAACCCTAGCACTCCAGACGTGAGTCTAGCCTTGCACACATAGAGCGCACCAGCTTTGGGCGCCTCGGCCAAGCCTGGAAAGGGGGTCCCCAGGGCTTGAGTCCGCGGGCGACATTTGGAAAAGGATGCGGAGGGCAGAGCGAGCACAACTGGCTCCCAGGCCTGAATCGCAGCGGCCACACTGATGAGGCCTCCCGGGGCGCGCGGGACCACCCACACCGCATGCGACGTGGGAACTCCGCGGTCACACGGGTTCCTCGAGGTCATGGGCTTTGACTGTCCACAGCACATTGTCAGGGCACTGCTGCCCAAATCGCTATCTTGGGTGGCTAGATCCCCAGTGCTCGGACCCCCAGGCCTGCCCTCGTGGATGGACCCCGCGGCGCCAAGCATCAGAGGGATGTTGGGCTCTGAGGGCCCAGGGCGCAGTTCCAAAGGCCAGAAAATGGAAACTGAGAAAAGAATCCCCAAATCCGGCCGGGCCGCAAGCCCACCAGCTTACATAAAGCCCCAGAAACCCGCTCGCCCGCCCGCGGCCTCCAGGCCTGAGGGGAACAATCATGGAGCGCCTGGGCAGGCTATCCTGGGGTTGGCACTGCCACCGACCCCCTGACCAAGGGCCTGGAGTGACCCAGGGAGGGGGCAGGGGTCTCGGCCTCTTCCCATCCTCTGCTCCGAGAAACGTTTAACTGGCCTTTAATCACATTAGCAGCCGGGCCCCAATTAGGGACAAGGGAGGGGGAGGCAGGAGGAAACTGCTGGCCGTGTCACCCGAGGATAAAGATCCTTTCATGTCCTTGGCCTGGCCTCGGGGCAACGCGGCGGGCCACCACCCCCGGCCTTTGATGGCCGGCGCCTGGCCGCCGCCACCTTCTTTGCCCTCTGCGCCCCACGATGTGCCATCGCTATCTGGGTCCGAAGTGAGTGCGCCCGCCGGGCCTCCCTGCAGCCTGGCAGAGCACAGGCAGGCGCTACAGTGGGCAGCCAGGCCTGCAGAGCACACACTGTACCTGCCCATTGGAGGCCCAGGCTGGCCAGATCCTGGTAAGGACCTGTTTAAGGAGTGGTTCCAGAATGGGTGACCCAGCACCACGGGCATCTCTGCAGGGTTACCTGTGGCCTCCTGAACTCTCCAGTGAGGAAGGAGGCGACACAGCCCTGGGTGTCGACAGTAAAGCACAATTCTCGCTCAAGTTATAATCAGGTCCAGGCAGGGTGCCACAGTGGCTGGCTTCCCCTGCTTCAGGTTCTTGAGTCCTCCTGGGCACATCAGGGACCAGGATACAGAGAGGGGCCGTGCGTCCTGTCGAGGAGTCGCCTTGCGCACAGGCTCAGGCGCTGCTCGGGTGAGGCTTACCTTGCTTGGCCAGGCTTGGTGCCGGGCGCGCTCTGGACTGGACCGGGCCGGGGGTCGGGCGAGGACAGCGGCCTCCCGCGCCGCCGGAATGCTGATGCTGCTGGCCGCCAGGGACTCGCCGTGGCCGCCCAGGACCCCCGCCCCACCGCGGCAGCTGCAGCCCGGAGCCGCGTGACCCTAGCCGCGACCTCCCTGAGCTAGGCTGTTTGTCCGCACACAAAAGAGAACACTCATATTTTTCTTTTCGCAGTACAGACTTCACACCCACTCCATCTCCCCTCCCCCCCTCCCCCGAGTTACCCCCCACCTCACACACACTCGGCTGAGAACCTCGTTTTCTCTCCGCACCCACTTTGTCTCGCCTTTCTCTACTATTTAATTCCATAGTTGTCTTCGAGGATGTCAGTGTAGCTTAGAAAGTTTCATAGAAAGTCAGAAAGCAATTAGAGAGGCCCTTTTATTGGAGGCTTTTAAAGGGGAGCTTGCGGACTGCAGACAATCCCATTAAGCGGCTAAAACTCCCACAGCCTTCAATAGGGCTCCTCAATACTTCGGCAGACTTTCGGCGGCTCATTGGGAGAGGTTTCAATCTCCAGATTCCTACCGGACTCACAACAGCGCGGCCTTGAACCTCTCGTTCCTTCTTTTCTCATCGGAATCTCCACTGGACTGAACATTAATTAATGTCTACAGAGCCGTCCTGAGGTCTCTGACAAGTGCTTATGAAAACTTCAAGCCCTTTAATACAGCTACCGCCATCCTGACTGTTTATTTGAATTTTTTTTTTTAAAAAAAATAATAATCCAGCCAGGTTTTTAGAAACGTGAGCCTGATCTTTAAAAACAAACTTTTTACCTTTCTCGGATTATAAAAAGAGATCAGCTAATGTTTTGGGAAATGGCTCAAAGGAATTATGTTTTGCTGGGTTGGGGTGGGGACCGTTTATGACCAAAGTTTCAGCTTAACTGAAATTTAATTCATTGAAGAACTGGATGGGAGGGGGCTGAGGAGGAACTGGGGATTCTGATGCTAATACAGGCCTGCTACTGTGGTGATGTGTGGCCAGGCCACCCTGCACCGCAGCGGCCATCTCTATCAGTCTTGACTGAAGGGGTGAAGTTACCACTTCCATCCGTGAGAAACTGGGGGTGTCCCGCTGGATGTGCACGTGTGCCCACGTTCTATCAACTTCTGTACAGCTCAGCCTTTGCTTCTCTGTTCCGGAAAAGAATTTCTCTTGACAATAAAAATGAATCTCGTCCTTAAGAAGGCAGGATGTAAAGAAAGCAGGTGTGTTAAGGAAATAAAGTAATAGGAAAAAAAAAAATAGTTGGTACTTGGTTGTCAAATCGAAGTGCCAGGCTTAGCACAGTTAGGATTTTTGCTCCTGGTGGGTGAGCACAGATGTTCATTTTGTTAAATAGAAGTTTGAATTTGACAGTTTCTGGATTCAATTTTGGAGAGGAGAGGGGAGGAGAGAGGAGGGGAGGGGAGAGAATGGGAGGGGAGAGTCTCTTGTTCTGAGTCTGTGCTGGCCCTGCAGTATCTGTTTATCAGTCCAGATGCCTGTTCCTGGGATACATAATGGCCTCTCAAGAAGCCTGGGTGATGAACAGCAATCTTATCCAAGGGTAAGCAGCCCCTTCAGAGGCCCAGACTCAGCCACATTGTTTGGGAAGGCCCTGTTGTTGTCTTGTCTCTGGACTTCCCACATACTCCTCTCTCTTCCACCTTCTCACTACATGTCCAGTTTGGTCTTATCAGACTCACAGGAATCTGGCCTGCAGTGACCCTTGTGGAACTGTTTCTACCACTGAGTGGTCACCTTAGTGTCCTCAGTGTCTAGCCTCCTGCTTTCCAGTTCCTGTAAGGTGCCGGTCATATTTCCAGGGTCGAGGAAAACCATAGACTTTTTTTGAGTCATAGGAGTATGCTTCGTGTTCTCTGACAGTGCCCAGGGATACCACAGGCCATCTGTCAGTCAAAAGGATGCTGGTCGGTGAGAGGGAAAGTGGAGAAGACCCTTTAGGGTTGCACCTGTTCACCCCCAGCATGGCACCTGTGCGTGAAGAGGACACACATCCTCATAAACCCAGTCACTGTTGTTCGAGTTTTAAATTAGGCCAACGGTTTAAATTAAGTAGGATCTCAAACTGTTTTAAAAATGAATCTGAAAAAAAAAAAAAAAAAAAAAAAAGAATCCGACTCAACAGGACTGCCATAGAAAATGAAGGGAAAGCCAAACAAAAGCAGAGACATCTAAACAGCATGTCTGTTTTGGATAGCCTGCAGTTGCCTGAGAGGAGCAGACCCCTGAGATGGAGGTTCTGTGGTGTAGGGTTGTCCCGGCTAAGGCTCCAGGGGCTGATACACCTCACAGGAAGTCTGGTCATAGCCTCACCTGGGACCCTCTTTGCAGGGTCCTGTGCGAAGGTAGAGGTCTTTTCTGAAAACCTGCTACCACAATGCCAGTCTGTGTACCTGGGTGGTTGAGTTCAGGAACCTTCTTCAGGAGATTATGACTCACAGTGAATCACATTAGAACCCTGGTGATGGGGGCTTGCTTTGAGGAGCCTGACACACCCCACTACCATCAATAAGTGTATGATTAGAGCAATGAGGTAGAAATGTCTTGAACACTTTAAAAAACTCTTCAGGGAACAAAGGAGCAGCAATAGGTGGGGTTCAGGAAGACAGGGAAACGGGGAGAAGAACTCTCTGGAGTCTGAGGGAGGGAAATTCGGCATTTAGGGTTTCCGGAAAATGTGCTAACAATTCATGTACGAGCCAGGTATCATTTCAGACCACTTATTCAAATGAACTAAATTAGGAGTATTAGCATTTAAAGACGGATCCTGGCTTTGAGGTGAACTTTACACTCTCCAAAGGGGACCGTCTTAGAGAGTTCTCATCGTTAGCCAGGAAATGGAGCCCCTTCCTTAGAGTTTGGAGGTGTCAATTCATATTCATCTCCGACAGCGTGATAATCAAAAGCAAAACACAGACAGGGAAAAGAGAGAGTTGAGTTTGGGGAAGGCCGAGCAAAGGCTCAGGGTGGAGTGGTTATGATTTTCAAGCTGTCTTACAAGCTTGTGCTGTTTTCCTCCTCCCCGTCCAAGCATTTCATTATTTTATTTTTTAATGGATGGGTGATTTAAGCCTTTCTGAGCCATGAAATCCTGTGACCTTATTGTATCTTTTCAACCA
This sequence comes from Mastomys natalensis, assembly GCA_021653895.1. Classification (NCBI taxonomy): domain Eukaryota; kingdom Metazoa; phylum Chordata; class Mammalia; order Rodentia; family Muridae; genus Mastomys; species Mastomys natalensis. The sequence continues at coordinate 874,180 of JAJTUV010000094.1, forward strand.
GGGACTCAGACTGCACAAAACAGCCGTTCCGTTCACGGTGTGGTTTTAGAGGGTGGTTTTTTTTTTTTTTTTTTTTGGATGTGCTGATTTTATTCCAACTCAATAGTTAAAGAGAACATGTAGGACCAGGTTCCTTTTTAAATTGGCTCCCTGGGTGTTCTTCTTGGGGGATGGGAAGAGAGAAACAAACAAGACAGAAATGCCCACTTTTGATTTATGGTTGGAAGCAGAGCTGATATTGGGGTCTGTGCCAGCCATCAGGGAACTGGTGCGCTGTTTCACTGTGTGTTAAAGGCGGCTCTGGACTCAGGCCAGGCTCTTAGTTTTAATCGAAGCATCTCCTCTTTTATTCCCTGCTTCTTTATCTTAATTAGATGCCAGGCCCCTGCTTAGATCTGACTTTAACAATACCTGTCCACAAGCCCGTGGGGTAGGATAAATGTCAGAATGAAGATTTCTTTTGATTTCGGAGTGTAGGAAGGGAATGTAGGCAGATGCTATACATCAGGGTCACTGCATCTCAAGAGCACAAATATTCGCACGGTGACAGGACCAGACCTTCCCAGTCCAGTTAGACGAAGTTGTGAAGACTGTCTTGCAGGGAGTGTGGCTAATATATTGCCAGGTCTGCAGGGGAGCTTTGAACATGTGTGGAAGGGATGATAAGTCTGGGCATCAGGACTTCTTTTCTTACTTTGAAAAAACAGGTTTTTAAAAGGGGGCATTCATTCTAGGAGGTTTCTGAATTCTTGGATGGGTCAATTTGAGTTTTTTTTTAACTCTGGTGCCAAAGTGTTCTTTGTAAAAGAAAGCCTGTGGTTTACAGATGGTTCATATAAACCACGAGTGGGGGCTACACATGGGTGCATTTTTCATGTGTGTATGTTTGTGTGTGTGTGTCTGTCTGTCTGTCTGTCTATCTGTCTGTCCATATGAGGTCAAAGGACAACCTCTGATGCTGTTCTATCCACCTTAATTTTGGAGACATTGGCCTATTGCATGTTTGCCAGTTAGACTAAGCGGACTGGCCCAGGAGCCCCAGCGACCTACCTTTCTCTCCATCTCCCTTCTCCGGTGTTGGAATGACAAATGAATATCACCTCCTCTTTTTATGTAGGTGTTACAGATCGAATCCAGGCCCTCATACTTGAAAGGTAAACACTATATGAACTTACCCATCTCTCCCGCCACACCCCCACTATATTTGGGGGTATACACACACAGTGATTATATTTCAGGGGGGTGTATGTAACTGCAGAACACGTACCACCATAAGGATGTGGCACAAGGGGGCTACAGATGAGCAGGATGGCAGTACCCGACCTTCCTCATGTAAGGAGTAGACCTGCAGAATGGCTGGCCAGCAGCGTGACAGCAGAAACTAGCTTACATAACTCACAGATCCCCATCCAGTTTTGACCCAGTGAGTCTGCCTGACCTGCATCAGACTCTAGTAACTATCCATTCTTTCAAGGGATAAGACCATTTGGGACAGAAACAGTGAGCTGTCTAGCTGAAGTGGAGCTATGGTATACATTTTAATTATTACAGGGCTTTTTAATTTTCTCACGCAGGAGCCTGTATTGTTCAGTTTTGATTGAGTTATTTTCAGGGCCCCGAAGAGCAGCTGAAGTGGACACAGCCTCCACACACTCCCCGTAGATGTCAGGCTTCTTCATTAGGGCCTGTTATTATGTTGGATGCTTGTACATGACCTCTGAAGATGCATCTCTGAAATTAAAATGGAGGTCATGAGTGCATATTTATACAATAGACTATTACTCAGTCACAAAGGGAAATAGGACCCTGTCATCTACAGCAGGGATGGATCGTGGGGGAGATTATTCTAAGTGAAATAAATGAGTTGCAGAAAATCATACACCCCATAATCTCATTTACAGGTAGAAACTGAAAAAAAAAAATGGTCCCATAGAAGTACAGAGGAGAATATGATCACGGGAGCATAAGATATATGAGACTCTGTGGAGGGCAGGTTGATGAAGGATAACAAAATCCAACGGACTAGGAGAAATATGTTCTAGATTCAACAGCACAGTGAAATGGCCACCGTTCATAACAGCTTTTGAAGATCTAGAAGATGAGGCTTGGGAGAGAGACAAAGCACATTGTGCACTCCCAATAACCAGACTGTAGATGCCTAGAACCCACATAAAGCTGGGTGTGGTGTCGTATACCCTTGATAACAGCACTTGGGAGGCAGAGGTAGGTAGATCTCTGTGAACTTGAGGCTAGCCTTATCTACATACCAAGTTCCAGGACAGCCAGAGCTACATAATAGACTCTGTCTCAAAAACAAAACAATGTGGGTACCTGTGGTACAACCTGAGACCATGTTGGTGTCTGTGGTCCATGCTGCTGCTGGGGGCTATGTCTGGGTCCATGGTTCTGCTGCAGCTGGAGGCCAACTTGATGCCCATGACCCACATTGTTACTGAAAGCCATGTGGATATCTGTGGTCTTTGTTGCCTCCTGAAGCCACAGGATGCTTGTGGGTCAGGCTGCCTCAGGGGACTTGGTTGGTGTTCATGGCCTTTTTGCTACTGGAGACTAGGCACGTGCTGATGTTGAAGGCTGGGTGGATCTCCATGGTTGGTGCTGTTGCCAGAGACCTTGTAGAAGTCCACGAGAACTGTGCTCCCGCTGACCATAAAGGACAAGGAAGTTTCTTCTGCAGTGGTATTTATGGCTGCAGACTCACAGCTGAGGAAGAGAGACAGAGAAGGCTTCTGGGACAACTCCCACCCTCCCCTTCCTCTGAAAAGAGTGACAATCTAGAGAGGAATCCATCAAAGAGAACGCTTAAAAATGGGATGAAGGTGGTGGTGGCACACGCCTTTAATCCCAGCACTTGGGAGGCAGAGGCAGGCGGATTTCTGAGTTCGAGGCCAGCCTGGTCTACAGAGTAAGTTCCAGGACAGCCAGGGCTATACAGAGAAACCCTGTCTCGAAAAACCAAAAAACAAAAAAACCAAAAAAACAAAAATGGGATGAAGCTTACGGGCAGCTTTCCACAATTAACGGAGGTGGGCATGGCGGGAGAAGGACTCACTTTTCTTTAAGGGGCTGGCCACTGGGAGTTTGACCATGTTCCAGTGAGTATGTGGGCAACACAAACTGGACTTGTTTTATTTTAATCTTTTTTTTTCAGGGAGGCCACAAGGCTGGGGAGAGCACATAGTGGGAAGTAAGTGTGATCCAGTGAAAATAATCAATAAAAACATTATGTAAAAACAAAACAAAGCCAAGAAGAAGCCACATAAAGAAACCCTGGCAGAGCAGTTAGGTGTGGTGACCGTTTGTTAATCCCAGGTCAGAAGGGGTGGAGACAGGGACACCCTGGAGCAAGCCAACTAGCTAGACTGGCTGATCTGTGAGCTCCAGGTTCAACAGAAAGCCCTTGCCTCATTAAATAAATGAGCAGAGTCACACACACACACACACACACACACACACACACACACGCACACTCGTGCATGCATCATCCATCCCCACAGACCTGCAAACATGCATGTTACACATATATCACAAACATACATCCAAAACAAAAACCCAAGAACCAAACCAACCAACCAACCAACCAACCTCTCCCCCAAAAAAAAACCCCAAAACCCTTCCAACCCCCCATAGGAATTCAGCTCTGTAATACAAAGGAATAGTATATATTTAGGAAGATGGAACTCTTGTCTTTTTTTGATCATGACACGGTAAAAAAGCATTGTGATATATTGTGCCCTATCAATAGACAAGGTGAATGAAAAGACAAGTTATTGAGGAAGACGGTTCTGTATGCATGTAACTCTCAGCTTCCCACTTTATTGTTCAGGGATCCATCTAGACCACGAAGTAAAAGTCCTGAAAGGAATAGAGGCATCTATGAGTATTTCTTGGCCTTGTTGGCACTTACCATCACCAAAGGGGCAAAAGGCTCAGGGCTGCGTCTCTTGCTCAAGAGGAAAAGACTGGAAACTCTCCGGCAAACCCTGGAGGAGACAGAAGACTCTGAAAAGGGTTCCTTTTGGGGCAGCTGTTCTAGAACTTTCGAAATCAATAGGATGGTCTTGTTGAGGGTGTGAAGTTACCACATTACACATTGTCTCCCATAGGGGCTCCCTTCCTGTCTAGTCAGGTTGGAACTTAATTGAGCAAGAAAGCTAAGGTTGTTTCAGATTGCTGAGTGAATAACAGACATCTTGGGGTACGTGGGAAGAAAGGGTACCAATGTTCCACACATGTGTTTGTGTGGCTTTTCACACATCTGGTGTGTCCACTCACTCCAGATAAGGAACCAATGACAGGCTGAAGTAATGACTCCGCCCAAGTCCAGTTTGGCAAACCTCTGAATTTAACAGGGTTACTTACAGGAACATGGACAACTCAAAGACAATCCACCGCCGAGTCCACCCTAGCGGAAGTGTAGACTCTCCAAGCCACATCCCTGGAGCTCCCATGTGTGCTGGGCTCCACAAACAGGACCGTTTCAGAGCCTTCCCTCAGGTGGCTAGGTTTGGAGAGGAGTCTTCTCCTCCCTGAAACTGTTTAGTGCTCTTATAGTCTTGGGGGGGTTGTATATCATTTTGTTTATTCTGGGCTTTAAGCCCTCCCCGTTTCCCTCTAGGTTCTAGAGGAGTCTGGAAGAACCGTTTCGATTCAGGGAGAATTGCATCACGACAGTGTAGCACATCTGGGGCAGGGAGAACCACAAAGCAGTGGAGAAGGTGGGGTTTTAAAGAACATGACACACAACCAGGGTCCCCAACAAGTTCCCCATCTCTATCTGTATCCTTAGCTACAAAACCCCTCAGCTTGAAGAATGTAATCTGTGTTCTCTTAAACTCTTGTTTGTTGAGTTCCGAGGTCCTGTGCCTTGATACAGAAACGTGGCCACTCCCTCTCTGGGATTAAACAATGCCTGCTCTAGCTGTTCTAGGTCGTTTAAATTCTCAACTTTTATTTCTTCCTACAAACCTAGTTCTTACAGCTCCTTACATTTTGGTGCTGAAACCCAGGAAGGACTTCTTGGGGCAGAGGTTACAGTCCCAGCAGGCCCTTTCTTTCACCAGGCCTCTGTTCTATCTCCTGAGTCTTGCTTCTCGACTTCCTTACCTCGAGTGAGCCTCTCTGCCCTCTGCTTGATAAGACTGAATGGCCTGATGCAGACCAGAGACCTCATCTCATCTATGACTGTGGCTTTGTTGGCACCTGAGCCGAGCAGACATTACCTACAGACGGTTGACTTCCCAAACATGAGCTGGATAGCTATTTCAGCGTTAGACTACCTTTCTGCTGAATGACAGATCCAAGGAGACTGATGGGCAGGTGGGAAGAGTAATCTGAAGTTCACAAAGGCAACCACTCCCAACAGTTACGTTCACGTTTATCGCCAAGTGTTGCCTGGACCGTTTAAGTGGAGGGCCTGGCCTTGACTGGCTTGAGATTTGGTTGACCCCGCAGGTAGCTAGCTATGTGTTACTGGCCCTGTATGAACTCTAGTTTCCATTTCTGGGGTAGGAAAGGAGGCATAAATGTGTTGTGTGACTGCTTCCAAGATGCAAACTGATCATTTGAATCGGGGTCCCTTGCTCTGCCTGGTGAGGAGAATCAGGGGCAGCAGTTTGTGAAGCATGCGTCTACAAGGTTCTGTGTGTCTTGATAGTACCTAAGCCTTAATTTTAGCCACAGAGAGACCAACAGTGATTTCCCATTAAGCTCTTTCCCTGATCTAGAAAGTTGCCTCTAGTACAAAGAAATAGAATTTCCAAGCTTCCATGGCTTAAAAAACAAGAGAGAGAGAGAAAGAGAGAGAAAGAAAGAGAGAGAGAGAAAGAGAGAGAGAGAGAGAACAACCATTTAACAATTAGTTGTTCAGTTCAACTGTATTTTTTTTTTCTTCTTAAATTTTTTTTTTTTATGTGGTAGATTTTCTTTTCCTGGGCAAATTCTTAGCATTTAATTGCACTTAAAAACTGTGGAGCCTGTCAGAGTAAATGGCAGATAGAATAGTCTTACCCAGGAAAACTAATCTGTGACTGTCACCATTGTCAGGCTTCTGAGATGAAGTTGTGGGAAGGACAATTGAAATCTACATGGGGAGCCACACTGACATCAGTATTCAGCAAGAAGCTCATCATGGAGAGACAAATATCCAAAGGAGCAGGCGGGATGCTGGAGCAATTTGACATTGATTTTTTTATTTTTTTTATAAAAGATTCCAAAATCTACCCCAGAAGCAGAGGCGATATGCATGCCTAGCTGTTTTTATTTTTTATTTTATTTTTTTAACTTAAAGCAATTTGTATTAACTCCGTACAGATAAATTGTGGGGTGGGGGAAAAAAACCCAACCAAATAATCATTGTAACATATTTTAAAAAGTGAAGCGCAGGCAACACTGCTAGATAAATGCAAAAATGCACCTGCTAGTCATCTCAGACAAATGTTTTGTTCATTTCTAGGTGTCGGTACAGGCCATTACGTACCACGTGTGGCTCTCACCTTTTGCCACCCGAGAAAGGGAGTGTCTCTAAGGGGTCGAAAATAAGACCTTTTATTTATCGACTCTCGAGGGAATGCTTTCACTCTCGGCTCATCCATTTTTGATAAGCGAGCTTGCATGAATCGATTATCTTCTCGGAAAGCTGAGTGTTGCTGTGCTGGCATCTTATCTGCTGAACCAAATGGGTCTCTCGGGGAGGAAGTGGGTGCCTGATGCCCTTTGTTTGCAACTCAGCTCTTGTGCAAGAGAAGCCTCATCTAAGTGATGAAGGCACTTTACGGAGAAAGGAAAGCAGCGGTTCAACTGTTTGAAGTTATTGCCCACTTGTCTATACAAGCTTGTCTACCTATTTCTAATATATATATATATATACACATACATATACATACACACATACATACATACTTATCCATCCACTTTGGGTCAGAGTGGGCCCATCACCCTTATAGGAAAACATCTACCTGTTTCTCTTTTGAGCCCCTGTAGAGCAGGTGAGTTGCATCACAAATTGCCTGTTAACTTAGACATTCAGTGAAAATTTGAGCCTAGCTCTGTGTCTGGAGTGTGCCTTCAAGAGTGGCATGGCCTTAGGTCTTTAGCTTTGTGTCCTGCTGTGAAAATTACCCAGTCTCTTTACACCTTGGTTTGGGTTGCTCATCAGCAGCAAGGTGGGTATGTCTTTGTCATACCAGTGTCCCACATAGAAAACACAGCGTGCTGCCTAGCACTTGGTTAGGTAGTTGATAAAATGAAATCAGTCATTAAGGGCAAGACCACGTTTTATAAAAACAAATGAAAAAGAAACAGTGGTTGAGTATTTGTCTTATCAGTGGTGCATGTTTTTAAAAAAAAATCATTTTAGCCTATTATCAAGTAATTTGATTATGTTAATTTTCAAGATTTAGTTTTAATTATGTGAATGCTGGTTACTGTTTGTCAACTTGACATAAACTAGAGACACCTGAGAAGAGGGAACCTCAACTGAAAAACCGACTCTATCAGATTGGCCTGTGGGCAAGTTTGTGGGGAATCGTCTTGATTAATGATTGATGAGGGAAGATCTGGCCCACTGTGGGCGGAGCTATACCTAGGCGGGTGGTCCTGGGTTGTATACGGAAGCAGCCTAAATGGGCCATAGAAGAATGTTGCTTGTTCTTTGAGAGCATCTATTCAGTTGCTCTGCTTCACTGCCTGCCTTGAAGTTCTAGCTTGAGTTTCTTCTGTGGCCTTTCTGTATGATGGACTGTGACTTGTAAGTCAAACCAAACCTTTCTTTCCCCAAGTTGCTTTTGGTTAGTGTGTTTTCACAGCAAGAGAAATCAAACTAGGATTGTGTGTGTGTGTGGTATGTGTGTGTATGGTGTGTGTGTGTGTACTCTCATGCACAATGAACACAGAGATCAGAAGAGGGCATCAGATCCCCTGGAGCTGGAATTACAGGTGGGTGTGTCTTACCTGATGTAGGTTTTGGGATGCCAACATGGGTCTTCTCCAAGAGGAGTACATGCTCTGAATTGCTGAGCCATCTCTCCAGCCCTTATGTTCACTTATAATATTTGGTCCCAAGGAAGTATAAATGTCTGATGTGTGTGGAAATCTTTAATTAGTGAGTGCGAACTGAATGCACACACATTCATATATATGTGTTTATACTCGTTCACATCTGTGTCTGGCCACAGACATATTTGCAAACTGATTGATGACAGTAGCAGGCTTGGTCCAGCCCCGTGTGGGCTGGGGAAAGTCTCACAGCTACCATGAGATTGAGCTCCTTGCTGGAACAGTGGACACAAACACCACTCAAGACATAAAAACACCCTTGTGGACCAGCCTGTGTCCCAAGATTGGTAATGTGAATTATGGTCTCTGACATAGTGGCCTCAGGGGGTCACAGCTTCCCCCTGCCACTGCAGGGTCTTCTGGTCTGAAGGCCATTTGAGGATGTGGGAGAAAGGCCTTCTTCCTCTTCCTCTGGGAGAAATGGATCACCATGGCCCCAGGTAGAGCAATGGAAGGTGATATAGACAAGATATACAGGAAGGGACATGGACTATCAAGTCATAGGCAGACCTGGTTCAACCTGTGGCCATGGGCAATCCTGGGAACCTTCTAGACCCTCTTCTCCTCTGTTGTGGGAAGATCGTCTTTCCTTCCCTTTATGAGCCTGAGAGGCTTATATGCCTGTTGGTTTAATAACACAGTATCCCAAGGAACAGGAAGCTATTGCTTTGTGAAGTGGTTACTTTTATATGCAGTTGAGGCAGAGAAACTGACAGAATGTCTGATGGAAGTCAGTGGTTTGTGAGCCAGCCTACTTTGTCTGGGGCAGTAGTATGTGTTTGCGTGACTGAGTGAACCACTTTTCATGAGAAGTCTCACACTTTGTAGTCATGAAAAAAAAAAAATAGCCAAGGATGATGCCATGAGCCATCTCCCCACCTAAAGGTGCTTCAGCCACTCATGGTAAACCAGGGTTGGGAACATTCTTAAGAACTCAAAGACTTGGGTTGGGGAGAAGGCCTGGTTATTAAATGCTCACCATGCGAACGTGAGAACCCGAGTTCTGTTCCCCAGAGCCCATGTGAAAAACCCAGGCATGGCCTTGCCAATGGTAATGTGAATCCTGGAGACTCAGAGTCAGGGGCATCCCTGAGATTCCCTGACCAGCTTGTCTAGGCAGTCTGTTCAGCAGAAACACAAGGTGGAAAGCAACTGAGGAAGACACTAGTGTTGACCTCAGTCTCCATGTGCATGCTCGCACATACATATCTGTTCCCGCAGACACACATGCACACATGCCTCAGTGCATACAAATGCATTCACATGTATGGGCACATGCACAAGAATTAGTAATATTCTCTCCCAGTGAGTTACAACAATTGAGTTAGATCACGTTGTAAATCTTGGCTTTCAACACCTGATGGACCAAACCCTAGCTACCATCTTAGGCAGGGAATAAACACACTGTTAATGTTTTGAGCCCGATAAAATGGTTCAATTCTATCTCCAAAAAACTTTTGCTTGACATACTTTTAGGCTAAGTTGGCAAACATGTTAGGGTTGGGTCCACACATTTAAACTGATCAGTGTATTGTTGTCTGTAGCTATTTAATTTGGGTGGCAGATAATAGGAGAGAATTGAAAAACGGTTTGGTTTTCAGCAGAGCTTGGTGTCTGCTGGGTATTTCAGGTCCAAGGGGCCAGTCTACACAGGGACAGTCTGGTTCCGAAGGCTCTGGGTCTGGGGAAGAGAGCTACATCCTGCAATGGTAAGCCACTTTGAGGTGATCTGTGTGGAAGGGGTTTCATGCCATCATAAAGACTGAACATGTTGAAGTATATTCCTCTGCTTCTTAAGCACCCCAGTACTTTCAAAAGGACTGAGCTAAACACTCAGGAAGCGATAGCAGCAACTAACAAAGTATTGACGGCGGTGTTCGGGCTTTTGGAAGTGGGCCCCATCTCTGGGGCTTCCTTGCCCGGTTGCAATGAAGGCAGTGTAGTCTGTTTCTGACACACGTGTCTCTCACATGTGTGGTGTGGGGGTTAAGCGAAGCCACAGGCTTATGAGTCCTTGGTGGATTCTCTCACTCATCTGTGTGTGGAGAATCCCGAGAGCCCTCAGGGTGGAGAGGGAGGGCAGGGAATGATCGGCTTTCAGACTGAGTCAATCTCACGGGGAGCCAGACGAATCTGTGCTCATTTTGAAGCAGAAGAAACACATTTCTAGAGGAAAAAAAAAAAAGAGAGAGAGAGAAAAACCCAGCTCTAATCCTGCCCACTGGAGTCCGTGGCACAACTTACAGATGGTGATATTCAGATTCTCTTGGTATTTCTCCAGCTAGGGATATGAAATGTATTTGAGAGGAAAAGGAAAAAAAAAAAAAAAAAAAACCTTATGCCCTGGGGGGTGGGGGGAACAAGCACATCGGAACACTGGCAATCTCTCCGTTAAGGGCAAGGGCAGGGCTACCTTCTCTACCCCAATCACACACATCGTGAGGTCGGCTGTGGGTGGCATTAGAACGCAAACATCACATGTCACCCATGGATCTGTGACCTCACCTCCGAAGTGTGGGAATGACAGGTATTTGCCACATCTCCTGATTTGTACTGTGCTGGGACTCGAACCCAGGCCTTCTCCAACCCATGCCTTTGTGCTTGTTAGACGAACACTGAGCTTCCTCTTTGGTGTCGGATCTGTGATTTCACTCAACCCTTGCACAGGACATTCCCTGTGCCACGAAGAAGATGTGGGATCTCGAGGGTGCTCTGAAACATGTGGAGTGCAAGGAACCTCATGACCTACCCAGATCATAGATAAATCTAGAGCAGAAAATGGTAGACAGAGATGCTCCTTGGTAACCACTTTGGATGTTTATGGGGAGGAGGGACTGTGTTGGAGGACAGGTTCTTAAACACCGAAGAGGAAGAGGGGAGAAGCTCCAAGAAGAACTTCAAGGCACCTAACTAATTCACTGGCAAGAGCTTAATGACCTGTGTGCACTCTTTAGGAGCAGAAGACTAAGTGGACTAAGGGGCTAGAGAGGTGGTTAAGTGGGTAAGAATGTTTCCTGCTCAAGCATGACAACATGAGTTCAAATCCCCAGCACCCGTGGAAAAAGCTGAGTGTGTCTATGCATCTGTGACCTCAGTGCTGTGGGAAGAGTGGAGACAGGAGGATTTGCAGAGCTTATTGGCTGCCAGTCTCCTTCCGGGTTCTGTGAGAACCTTGTCCCAAAGGGGTGAGGTGGAGTGGTAGGTAGAAACAGCTCTAGCCTAAGTAACCCGTACACACAGGTACACGCGCCTGCGCACACACATCAACATGCACGTGACCTGAAAGCAAATGGATACCTGGGCTCGCTGGTAAATTTAAAAGGATTGGTCTTTCTGAAGGATTTTCCTGTACCCATTCTCTCTCTCTCTCTCTCTCTCTCTCTCTCTCTTCTCTCTGTCTCTCATCTCTTTTCTCTCTCCCCATAATGACTCCCCATAATGAAGCCGTTTGACCAGATAAAGATTTTGATTGGCATACATTTGATACAAATCTGAGAGAGAGAGAGAGAGAGAGGAGGAGAGGAGAGAGAGAGAGAGAGAGAGAGCCAAATTTCCCGGAAGGATATCAGCCCCAGTCTGCGGGAGTCAGTTTGGAAATCTCAGTTTTGAGAAGGTAGCAGAATTACATAATTATTCACGACTCCTAAAATGAAAAAAAAAAAGTGTGCCTCTTCCAAATATGAGAGTGTGAGATGATACAAAGCGTTGGCCCTGGGCTCAGGGAGGGCAGCCTGGCTTCTCCCGGCACAGACACACAGAGTAGCATCCTGTCGCTACCATCTGGCCCACGTGGTCTCCGCCTCTCACCTCTCGCCTGCCTCGCCTTGTGCTGTGCGTCTCATCTGTGCTGCACTTTCTCAGCACCTGACTGAGGGAACCCTGGTGCCAGGTAGGATGCTGAAGGTGTAGCTCACTGGAAAAGCAGGTGGTGGTGTCAAGGAAGAGGTGGTTCTCCCTCTTGTGTGTGCGCGTGTGCATGTGTGTGTGTCAGGAGTTAACCTCCAGTGTCATCCTTCAGGTACTGTCTACCGTGTTTTTTGAGACAGGATCTCATTGATTTGTGTTTCACCTATCAGGCTAGTCAGACTGGCCATCAAGTCCCAGGGATCTGTTCATGTCTTCCTCTCTAACCCTTGGGTTACAATTGTTCCACCATACCCAGCTGTTTTAGATGGGTTCTGGGGAGTCGAACCCAGGCCCTCATACTTGTACAGTGAGTATTTTTTTACCAACTGTACCATCCTCTCTCCTCAGCTCTGATATTCCTGCTTGCCTACTCATAGCATCTGAGCATAAAGTGCATGCCAGCACAGTCCTGGGTACAGGTGATATGGACTAGCACGGGAGAGGATTCTGGAACCCTGGCACGGAGCTCCTAATTGGGCATGGCTTTGAAGATCCTAGAACCTTAGTCATTTCAGTCTCTAAAACTGGATCTGAGTATGTTTCTATCTGCATTTCTGCCTCGACCCTGGGATCCCAGAGTGCAGCCGGCAGGTCAGATCACTCAGGGAAGGCAGAACCATCTGAGATAGAAGATCCCAGCCCGTGTTTCCCCAAGTGAGTAGCATTGGAGACTGGGAGGGATGCTGTGGTCTCAATCTCATATGTACCCAGACACCTCTGGGGACCTCAGGGAGTTGAGAACAGAGGTCTGGGACCCTGTGCTGAGCCCAGGACTGGTGGAATCTAGCTTGGCTCTAAGTGAGTGCCCAAAATACAGAGGGCTGGAAGGGAGGCCTTCTACGGGAGATTAGGAGCGGCTCTTTTGACGAAGGCCTCCTCCCCATATGTCTTACTCAGGTGAATCAGAGCCTCCAGTTCTATCCAAAGTACCACAGAAAGGGTCAACATTGACCCATGAACAACTAACCCATAGTTGCTGCTGCTGGCAGAAATGCCATTTGGTCCCCTTGTGTGGAGCCACACTGCTCTGCTTGGATTCGTTAACTTTTCTCACGCCTGTGACATAGTACCTGATAAGAGCAACTTAAGGAAAGAAAGGGAGATCACCACAGCAGGGGACTGGGGCAGCCAGGAGTGGGGGGGGTAGGGGCTCACATCTGCATCGGGAAGCAGAGAGGTGAGAGGCACCCATATTTAGGGTGGGTCTTCCCCTTTCAGTTAGCCCAGTGGAGATGGTCCCTCATGGACATGCCCACGGGCTTGTCTCTTTGATGATTCTAGGTCTTGTCAAATTGACATCAATGTTAACCATCACGTCACACGGTCTTAGCCCTGAATAAGGGCCTGGGGACCCCCTCAGGGAAAAGGGATTTGTGTTTGCACAAAGTTCCTCACTTGGTGGGGGCCAAGAAATGTGGGAATGTGCTAACTGGGCACGTGACCATTATAGGTGCCAAGGAAAGAGGCACAGAGAAGAGTCTGAGGTATGGTTGGCTGAGGGGCCTGGTGCCTGGAGTGTAGTGGGCATGAGTCAGAGGTACAGCAGGACCCCCTTGTACAGAGGGAATGCAGGCATTTCTGAGGTGAAAGGGCAGGATGTTGGGGATGCTGAGGCTGTGTGGGTCCAAGGGTGCAGTACTGAAGTGTTGGGTATGACTGGACACTGTGGTCAGGACGGAACTGGCAGAGATGTGGTAGTGGCACACAGGTCTCTGGAAGATTCTCAGAGTGTCCAGCAAGAGGCTGATATGTAGAGGGATTCTGAGGAATTGTCCTCGGCAGAGTCACAAGGAAGTCTTGAGGCCAGGATGGCACTGGGCTCCTCAGCTTGGAGACACAGCTGCCTGGCAGTGCTGTGCTTGGTTGGTGGGACCATCCTAGGGAAGTGTGAAGTGTGGTGGTGAGTGAGATCAGTCTGTGGTACACCTTCACACTCAGGACTGGGGGGAGGGGTGGGGAGGCCAAGTGTATCTAAGTGGGAGCTGAGGTCACCTGAGGCTAGCTGGGCAAGTTTCTGAGGGGTGAAAGAGAGGCCCCTTGGTAACTCCTGCTCTAGGAAGAGCTACTATCAGTGTAGGAAAAGCCACTGGTGAACAAGTCTACCACAAGGCCAGGCCAGGACACCAGTGGGCGGTGATGCTGTCAGGTAGGAGGTCTAGTAACCATTGCCAAGGAAGCTAACAGAGGCAGTTGCCTCATGGTATTGTACAGGAGAGGGAGCAGGGATTGGGAAGGCAGGAGTCTCTGGGAGACAGTGGCTAACTGGTGCCAGAGGGCACTGTGGCACAGCACACACAGTGAGAGTTCAATTCACGTGTGTGTGTGTGTGTGTGTGTGTGTGTGTGTGTGTACTGCATGTGAAGGTCAGAGGGCATCTCTTGTCCCCTTCACTGAACCTAGAACTCTTCTTTTTTTTTTTTTTTTTTTTTTTTTGGTTTTTCGAGACAGGGTTTCTCTGTGTAGCCCGGGCTGTCCTGGAACTCACTCTGTAGACCAGGCTGGCCTCGAACTCAGAAATCCGCCTGCCTCTGCCTCCCAAGTGCTGGGATTAAAGGCGTGCACCACTACCGCCCGGCTGAACTTAGAACTCTTATTTCAGCTCAATCAGGGAGCTCCAGGGGCCCTCCTGTCTCAGCCTCCCAAGCAACAGCGCACACTTGGATACCTGCTGCAGTAAATATTATTAGGGGTTTCTACCCCACTTAGACCATAGAGTTCCCAAACAAAAGGCAAAAACCTTTATATTTATAATAACCCTTAAAGGACTAAAGCTGCCCAGCTATCAACCCTCTATACTATTTTGTCTACGTTCCTATCAACAATCCCAAGATATCACTTGCCATGTTCCTCCTGGGCCTCTCCTACTCCAACAGGCTGGCCCTCATGGCCCTGAGCTCACAATTCACCTACTCCATGGCACCTCCTCCTTCTTCCTCCTCTCTCCTCACAGTCTCTGCCTCAGATCCCAAGTCCTGGGAGCGGAAGTCCTGCCTAGCTACAGGCTGTAGGCATCCTTATTCAACCAATAGTTCCAAATATAAGGAGCAAGGTTTACACAACAAAAGCAGACATTCGAGAGAATTCACTCCTCTTGAGGCAACTGGACTTGGGGATACAGAAGTTAGCTTTACAATACATAGCCACAGACCAAAGCTCAACAGACAACACACCGGGTTTCTTATGTGGGTCTTCATACTACAGTAGCAGGTACTTTATCCATTGAGCTATCTTCCCAACCCTGTCCACTTCATATATGTTAACCAGTGCTGTCCCCCTGTTTCTATAGACCTTCCTTAGAAATATTTTCTGCCAGGAGTAACTGATTTGTTTAGAAGAACAGGACCTGGACATTGCAAATGGGATCATTATTAATTTAACCAAAGATGTACAAGCGATCATTCCGAGTCTACCCAATTTGTGTTTCCCTCATTTTTTTGGTTATCTTAAAGAGTCTCCTGCAGAAGAAGGGGCCCTCTGCCTGAGTTGCATATGACCTGTCTGAGACACAAGGAGTAATTGTGTGTATGCATGATGCATGTGTTCCTGTGGATGTATAGACTGTGTGTGTGTGTGTGTGTGTGTGTGTGTGTGTTAGATCAGAGGTCAATGTTGGATGATGGCTTTCAAGGAATAATTTTTAACATATCTTACTGAATGCCTACTGTGTGTCAGAATGAATGAATGATGGACAGCTGTGGCCCATGATGCACTTTATTGTTAGATGCGATAGAAGTTACCTTGGGCTGAGTTCTCTGAACAAAGGATACTTTAAGGGGACTGAGGACTATAGGAACATCCAGTAGCACCCAGGGTACTGACTCCAGAGAGCTGAGGAACCCAGCCACATAATGGTTGCTCACATGGGAATGAGCACCCATCCTTAGTATCACCCACCCACGGAGGAACCCCTCGTCATGCACTGCAGAAACTCTGGCAGGGAAGAGGTTAAACCGACAAGGAACCGACTTTATTTAGACGGGAGCATTTTTGGCATTTTTTTCATGGATTTTGATGTGACAGCTTTTGTTTGCTCACACTTGTCTCTCTTTGAAAATTCTCGTATCAGCAGTAAACGCTATTTCTTTTTCCCATAACATCTTGAGCTTGGTATCCAGTGATGGAGGAATTGCTCTTGTGTTACTTGAAATTATAATATTATGCCCAACTCTGGGGGGTGGTTCATGACGACTTAGAAACGCTGGAGACTACAGCCCGGTCATCTGGGTATTGTCACTGCGGTTAGTCATTGGCTACAGTTCCACCAGGGTCAGGAAGCCTGTCCTTTCTGAGACTCCTTAAGGATGTTCTGGGTGGGATGACCAGTGTCTGTTCTGAGGCAATGGTTCATGTGGATGGTGGAAGATGGTTTGCTAGAGGGTGGAAGTGAGAACATGGGCAGAGAGATGATGCTGTTACCTCTGAGCCTTGTGCCTGTTTGTGTTATCTGTTCAGCTTAGCCCTGCGTCCTTCTGTGGTTCTGAAGGTTCATGAGCTGGTGCAGGAACCTTCTAGAAAGACGTGGCATGCTCTGGTCTGAGCATTTGTGCACACTGGAAAGGTATAGGACAACGCCCATTCTCTTGGTTCTCAGAGGTCAGTGACAGACTAGGGACAAACTGGAGTCCAAGGGCTCATCTTTTTATTACTCTTTTTGTAGGCATGTGTGTGTGTGTTTATGTGCCGCTGTGTGTGTGCACACATGTATAGACCTGAGGATAAGCTCTGATATGTCATTCCTCAGGTGCTGACTACTTCTCCTTCCTTTTTCCTTCATCCCCCATTTTGTCTTCTCTTCTTCCTTCTCTTCCCAGAGAACATCTCTTAGTGGCCTGAAATTCACCAATTAGTCTGGGCTGGCTGGCCAGTGGGTTCCAGTGGTCTAGCCACCTATTTCTGCCTCCCTGGGGCTAGGATTACAAGAGTACATGTTAAGCTTTTAAATGTGAGTTCTAGGGAACCAAACTCACTTCTTCATGTTTGCAAGGCCAGTATTGGGTTTGTGTTTTTGACTGAGCTATTTTCTCTTCTTCTTCTTTCTCTTTCTCCTCCTCTTCCTCCTCCTTTTTCTCTTCTTCTTCCTCCTCCTCCTTCTCCTCTTCCTCCTCCTCCTCTTGTGGTGCTAGAAATAGAAGTCAGGGCTTCCTTATGCTATGCAAACCCACCACTGAGCCCCAGCCTAGGGGCTCGTCATTTTAAAAGCGATTTTGGAAAGACTCTGTTTCCTGTAGTATGCTTGTGGGAGTCGAGAGCCCATGGTCCTCTTTGTCTTCTCCCGGCTCCTCTGGTCCCCTCTGTGCATCAGCCTACTGATTTCCATGGGCACACACGTGTAATTTGTGCAAGCAGCTGATGGAAAAGCTTCTCCCCTTGCCGTGGCCTAGGGTACTGGTGAGTGAACTGCATTTGTAGTTTTGGGGCAACGGGGCCAATCATTGAACCACGCAGCCCCAACAGCCTGGTATTTCCTAAATCTTCCCGTGTGTATGGTTGAGAGCACAGCGTTACCACTCTAAAGAGGGATGCGGAGGAGCCAAATGCCAGTGGAATTCTGTCATGTGGGCCACAGTGTAAACTGTGGCAGAGTTGAACTGAGGACTGTCTGGAGAAACCTGCAAGCAATTAAGTCCCCCATCCAGCAAGGTAGGAGTGGAGCCCAAGTGCTCTAGTTCGAGCAAGCGAGAGTGAAACCTGGTGGTGGTTGTACTTCATTTAATTTTTGTCTTTTAAAATGTAAGTAAAGAGTTTTGTCGGGAGGAGAAACCATCTCCTGTCTTGTCACTAACCTACAGAGAAACAGCAATATAGCAATGGACAGCGAAGGATAGAGCTACATTGGTTGGCTGTGTGCTGTGAATCACTGAGGTGGGGGGTGGGGAACCCAAAACAAAGCAAACCCCCATAACTTAGGTTACTCTGCTTCAGCAATTCCCGAACCATGTTCTCGGGGAGCGAAGGCACTTCTTGTTGGGGAGAGAGAGATTGCACGGGCAACTAGGTTTCAACCATCACGTGAGTCATTTCTCCTTAGGACACTCGCTGTGGACTTGAGTGTATTAAAAGAATGTTGTCTGCCCAAGTAGGCCCCACACTTAATCATCGTGTGTGGCCACAGAACTCCACCATGGGTACCTACTTACATCCATTTATCTACATTTATCTACGTCTCAATGTGGCCACTAGCAGCCAGATAGCTCCACCCCATGTCCTCCACCGTGCCTGCTTTATGGTGCTACAGCAATGTCTGTGATGCCACTCGGGGCTGCAGGGATTGGTAAACCCGGCCTTCAGGACTGACTACACTTGCTGAGGAAATGCTCCCACCTGATCCCTGTGTGCCCGCAGTTCTGCCCGACACTGGGAGCACGCAGTTACCGCTTGTGGAGATCTCGTCTTCCACGGCTCCTTGGAGGGGGCCGAGGCACAGTTTTGGAACTGCTGCTGGTGGTGGAGGTTGGAAACAGAAGTTTGAGAGGCAGGGTAGACGATGGAAATAAACATTGGCGGAGTTGGTTGGTTCGGTTGTTCTCTCTTCCTGCATTCCTTGACGAGACGCGGGTCGGGTGCCTTGGGGGGGGGCGGGGGGGAGGCTCTTGATCCCTGTCTACATTTGCAGGAATTACAGCACATGAAACATGTTTCATTTTAAAATTAGCAAAAGGAATGATCTGATAGACTAGGACAAGCAGACCCAAGGGAGGCTAATGTCTCCTTCTATTAGGTAGGTCCAATGGAGGCTTTAGGACTTGGGGCAGTGTCTTACTTTTCTCTTGTTATCATAAACTATCCTGAGGAAAGGAAAGAGGCTTACTCTCAGTCAAGTTCCTGGTACAGTCCTCCGGGAAGGGAAAGTGACAGCAGCAGGAGCTGGTCCCATTGCTTCTGCAATCAGGAGCAGAGGGAGATAAACACTGCTGGTCAGCTTCCTTCCTCACCACCCCCTCTCTCTCTCTCTCCCAGAGAAACTATACAGGGTTTCTCTGTATAGCCCTGGCTGTTCTGGAACTGACTCTGTAGACCAGGCTGGCCTCAACCTCAGAAATCCTCCTGCCTCTGCCTCCCAAGTGCTGGGATTAAAGGCTGAGCCATCACTGCCCGGCTCTTCCTCTTCCTCGCCTCTCTTACTCAGCCTAGGACCCCGCCCTCCAGAAGGCTGCCACCCACTGCTAATGTCTTTCCACCTCCACTGCGAATCTAGATAATCTTTTACATATCCAGAAGGTTGTCTCCTTGTTGACAATCACAGGCAGCAAAAGAGTTGGCAGAGCCGGCTTACGAGCAATACTTCACCATCATCTGGAGAATCTGTCCGTCCCTTGCAAGGAGACTCAGGTCTGTCACCCAAGTGGGAGGCTGGCAAGAGAGTGCTGTGGCTGAGCATCATGGGAAGGTGAGCTTTGGGATCTGACAGCTGTGCCTTCTTATACCAGCATCCCACATTTGAATCCTATGACCTTAGATCAGATTTTATGGTTTCCTTACCTATAAAATTTAAAATATTACACTTATGTTAGTTTGTAAATATTGTATTCCCGGCTCTCTTGCACATGCTGTTGTATGTCCTGATACATTGACAAAAGACATGAAGCAAAATATATAAAGATACAACCCATGGGTTACCTGGGGGTCCTTGTAGGCTAAGACTGTTGATGGTGGAGGAGGCTGGCCTTCAGGAAAGGGCCTTTCTCACATTCTCTCTTATCCTTTGCTCTAGAGTAGCTAGCTCTCTAGGGTGGGGATGCTCTAGTATCCATGGGAAGGAACATGAGATGAGAAAAAAAGATTCCCACCAGGGCCTTCCATCATGAGTGCAGCCATGTGAAATCAGGTCTTGCAGCCCTGTCCAGGCGGCAGGTAAAATGGACCTCTCCTGGTCTCCTGACTGCCACTTGAGGACAGTCTCTGGACCCAGAGCCATTTAGCTAAGAGCCCCAAATATTCCCAATGTCCAGGAGCACTGAGAAAATGCCTGCTTATTGTTTCAAGCTGCTAAGATTTGAATTATGTTGTGACACAAAGATGAATATGTGTTAATAATACAAGTCAGGGAGGAGACAAGCAGACACAGAGGGAGTCCATACAAACAGTCGAGGCGTGTGGCACAGCTCCCTCCATAGAATGGTTTTGCTTGTGTATGTGGCTGCACACATGTGTACAGATGTGTGTGCTAACTGAGCTTCAAGGGTCCTTCTACCTCAACCTCCTCAGGCTTGGGGTTACAAGCACATGTCACCATGTCCAGTCTTTTTGCTGTTACTGTTATTGGCCTGTATGCAAAAGTTCTGGGGGAATCAAACTTGGATCCTCACGCTTGCAAAGCAAATACTTTCCTGAACCATCCCCCCCCAAATCCATTCATTAAAATGTATATAAAGAAACTGAAAGAGACTTGGAAGTATAGCTCAATTTGTGTTTGCCTTATATGCACTAAATGCTGGGTTCAATTCCCAGTTCTCTTTGTCTCTCTCATACACACACACACACACACACACACAACACACACACACACAGACCACATGCATACACACATTCACACACATACTGCCAAACATACATACACACTCAGTCACATACTCACGCACATATATGCACACACTCACACACACTCATACATACTAACACACTCAGCCACACACTCACATATAACACACACACACTTTCATACATACCCCCCACACATATACAAACTTACACACACATACACTTGGGGGAAGGAGAGGGCAGGGGAGAAGATACAGCTTAATTTTAACTTGCTGACTTTTAGAAATGTATCAGTTGTAACCCTATATAGGACTCAGAAACAGACCGGCCCCCTATGCCTCTCTGTGTAGGTGGGAGGGATGGGAATGGGTGGGAGGCATGATTATAGTTTCATAATCTGAGGCTGGAGGTAAGCAATTTTGAAGACATTAAAACGACAGAGTGCTGGAAAATGCGAAGGATTGACTTTTGAAAACCTCTTGGCATGTGGAGACATTTATCAGAGAGGCTTTGGGGCCTGAGTGTGTTTGGGTCCCCGTGGGGTTCTGTCTCCTGTTTGCTGGATCTCCTTGATGCCTTCATTTGGTGGTCTGCTTGATGGTTGGGTGAAGCCTTGGAGACTCTGAGAATGAGGTTTTTAAATGCAAAGTGCTACACTAACAACCTGTTCTGTTAAGTCACATGATAGCTAAAAGGCAAATTTAGGGTGCAGTAATTGATGTATCTGCCGGAAGATCTAATGGGGATCAAACTACTGCCATCATTCCAAGTAGAGATAAGAGTACATGATAGCTCAGACACTTTGACTTCAGCATGACATGAATGCTTTTGTGATTTTTACTGATGACCCAGGTAGACTATTAAGGAAATTAATGCCTCTTATCTAAGTTCATCTGGAGGGTGGCATTCTGAACATCTTATAGAAGCATTAAAAAGATAGGATTTATTTTTCCATTCAAGTTGACGGACCCCATTGCAGGAAAGGCTAAATAAGACTCAGTTAAGCTTTGTTTCTTTTGGGGAACGTTGGTTGCTAATGTGCAATCAAGCCTTTGTGGGGACTGGGGTCAAGGAAGGGCATGCTGGGAGATGCTTAGGAAACATTGGTTGGGGGCAGAGAGGCTGCTGCAGTCTGGGGGTGGGTAGGGAGGCCAGCTGCACCCCTCCAGCATAGCCCCTCACACTGACCTTCTGGGCTGTTTTCAATTTTTCTAAGTTTTTCTTTCGTTCATGCATTCCCATTTTGCTCATTCGTAGCCTTTCTTGGCATCACCTCCTGGAACCATTACTTTGAGCTGATCTCCGGTCATTTCTGGCTTTCTAGAACCTGTCAATCATTTAAATATTTCTAAAATTACAGGACTTTCTTGGGAGCACAAAGAGTTGGGCAAATGCATGAACAATACCATCCTTGGATCCCCCCCTCTTTCTTCCAGAACCCCTTCAAGGGACCTCACCAATTACGAAGGAAAACCATGTAATTTACCACTAAACCTAACAAGCTGGAGAAATGGAAAGACCCAGAGCCAATAATCAAGACCCTTCCAGCATTTCTGGAGCATTCTTGGAACAAGCCAATCATTCAGTCATTTATCAAATATTTACCGAGTAATTCTTTTGCATGAGGCTCCTTGCTAGGAGTCGTGGGACAGAGGCCATTATGTGCACCCCCTTAGTGGGTGAGTAAAATTTTCACAGTGAGTCATGGCCAACATCTGAAGACTGAAATAGAAAACAAAAGAAAAAGTGAATAACAGAGGTATAAAATGTTCTGTCTCAAAACGTGTGTCTCAGATCTGCACATGTACGTGAGTTAGATTTTGGTGCATCCTATATTTATTTTGGCTTGTAGACAACCACTGGGACTTCCTGTTGTGAGAACATTTCAGCACACTACGGTAAGGGATCTTTCCTATTGGTAAAGTCATGGCAAAGTGGAGAAGTTGTCACATGGATTGAGTGAGCAGTTGATCTGCTGTTACCGGTAGATCCCATATCCAAATTCAACCAAATGCAGGTTGCACGTGTCTGAAATAAAGCTGAGCTGTGCTCAGTAGCATCACCATGTCTCAAGAACTGTGCAGAAGCCTCTTGCATAGCTTCCATTTTCAGCCATGAATCCTGAGTAATCTAGAGTAATACGTGTAGGAGGCCGGACATATGTTATATAAAAACTCACATCTGTGGGGTTGGTGTGTGCTGGGGACCTGGAACCATTTTCCCAAGACACCCAGGGACAAACATATTTGGAAAGCTAAGGATAGAAAGGGTAGTATTGTGATCCTGCTGGACGCTTGGCAGGGTGTTTGTAGGAGCCAGGCACAGGTCAAGTGATGCTAGGTACAAAGCCCAATGATAGCAGTGTCCGAATGCTGGGATGAGCCAGGGTGGTTCTGAGGAAGGCTGTGGGAGGGGCTTCACTTTGTCCTGAGGGTAAGAGAGACTTCTAGTAGGTTTTGTTTCCAAAAACTCATCTCTCATTCTTTATTTCCATCCTAGATATGGGATCAGAGTGGGAAACGATCTGGAACATGCTGGAAACGATCACTTTAAAATTTAGAGCTATTACAGGTGAATTATATAAAGGTGAATTCCAAAAGCAAGTGAAATGCACTCATCAGATTCAGAGAATAAATACAGGTGACTTGGGATGGGAAAGAAATACAAACAATGAGTGTACAAGTGCACGTGCCCTGAACAGTCACGCTGGACAGCTAGAAAGCCTTTGTCAGTGGAAGCACAAGGCGAACCTGAACAGGACACAGGGATAGTGCAAACGGAAGTGGGAAGAGGATGAGCCTGAGGTTCAGATGTGCACTTCTCCAGAGAGATTCCAGGTTGCTAATTGTAAGGCAGGCATGGATAATGCAAATCTATTAAGACCTAGAAGACCATGGTGAAATGTATTCATGATTCAAAAGCTTGAGTGTTCAGGATCTGTGCCATTCACTCATGCCTGGAGTAGCTGTTCAGAAATGGCAGAAAACATAAGAGCCAGGTTCAGGGAGACTCTGCCTCAAAGAAACAGGCACAGAGTAATAGAGGAGGAATCAGTACACTACACAACACACACACACACACACACACTCTCATACACATGCACACACATATGCACACATGCACACACACAAAAACACACACATTTATACACACTTACACATATACACACTCACATGCACACACACATGCATATATACACACAAGTTCACACACACACTCACAACATATACACACATATACTCTCACACACATATACACACATGCACACAGACACCCCGCACAAGCATGCACAGACAAACACAGATACATATGCACATAGACACTCTCACACACATACACACACTCACACAGAGAATACATATTACACACAGAGACATATACACAGACATACCACACACAGATACACACACAACACATACGTACCACTCCATAACCCCACACAGATATACATAGACACACAAACCACAGACAGACAGACAGACACAAATACACACACACACCACACCACACAGAGACATATGCAGATAGATATCTAAATGATAAATTTTTTAAAAATCTTAAAAATAACACCGAATTGATAGCGAGCATGGCAGTGCATATATGTTAATCTTAGCATTTGAGAGGCTGCGGTGGGAGGACACGGGACTTGAGGCCAGTCTGGACTACAAAGACCCTGGCCTTAACAGCTTTTAAACAGAAAAGTGATAAATGATCTATGAACTGAAGTGGCACGGGGAACTGAGGGAGGACAGCTCTGAGAAGCTTTGCTGAAGTCGGTGAGGTGAGATCATGTTGGTCAGGTAGTCACAGCATAGACAGAGATGGGAGAGACTTGGAGAACCTGATGTGGTTGGATCTGAGCAGAGGCCCAGAACCTTCTGCAGGGACGGTAGATGTTTCAACGCCCTGCGTGTTTCGAATTCCTTGTTGCATGGGGGTGGGGGGGGGGAATCCTCAGTTCTGCCCAAGTACTGTGAAACTGACCACATACTCATAAACAATACAGCGCGGGACAGCTAGGTTCTAATAAAGCTTTATTTGCAAAAGCAGAGAGTGGGAAGCATTCTCATACTTGTGGCTTTCAGATCCTTGATCTTAACAGGATGATGGGGGTCACACCCCTAGGGGGTTCTGCAGATGTTTCTGATTGTCATGACTTCGGGAGGGGGGGCTAGGAAGGCTGACTAATGCCCTGTGATACACAGGATGACCCCTCCGATTACACACCTCTCCCTTGATCCCCACTGTATGTTAACAGTGCCCTGGCTACGAATTAGGATCTGAGCACAGAACAACCTGAGGCCACGTGAGCACTAGGGACGAATGACTCAGGAAATGACAACGTGGGTTTGCCGTCACGGAATCACCTCTTCTTTCTGTTCAGCACACGAGCGGTGTGAAAAACGACGAACTCCCTATTAAACTTAGGTCAGTAACTAAAACCGTGAACGGCCTGGCTGGAGGGCTCTAGTAACTTTAAACACATTTCTTTTTACTGCGTGTTTATGGGCGGCCATTTAGGTCTCTCCAGATGGGCATGTTGTATCGATTAAGAGTGCGGTGGTTCACGTGTTTGGGGAACCATGAAGTAGAACCATGGTGCTCTGGGGGCCTCTGTGATTCCCTTCCCCAGTAACCCCAGGGTCCAGCCACACAGGACCGTCCCGTTGATGAGACTGCTCCCTCCGAATGTCGATTATACATACACCCCATGGTTCTTTTTATCTCTTCTTTGGGCTTATTGCCTCTAGCATGGAGGAACTTTGCAGGGATGAATTGAGACTGGAGGGCAGTTAGCTGAGCTGACTCGTTCTTGTGGGTGAATTTTAAGCTCTGCTCATTTCTTATCATGTCTGAAGAATCTTCAGTGATGCGTCATCAGCCATAGCAGGTGAGCACGTAGCCAGCTCTGTGCAGGTGGGTATCCTGATAGCCATGCCAGCTTCCTGGTCCCTTCTACATCTCTATGCTCCTACAGAATGGCCCAACTCACTGGCCTGGTTGTCTATCCCTTTGTGTCTTTGGGGGCAGGGTTGGGGTGCCTTGTCCACCCCCCAGAATTCTTTTGTCATAGCCTAAAATAGTTTTGGAAAGAAATACTCTGTTTCTCTTACAATATTTTCAAGCTATTTGAAAAAAAAATTTACAATACTGTTCACTGTGTAACTTTTGACATACTATAAGTCGTCTTTAAAAATACTTGTTACATTATAACAGCAGTTTGGTGCCTTAATGAGTTGATAACCAATGCCAATGCTCTTAGAAATATCTGTGTTATTTCAGTTTTTAAAATTGTATACTTTCCCACATACGTAAATATGGCAAGGTCTCAGCGTGTAGCTCCTGTGGCCTGGAACTCATTATGTATACCAGCTGGCCTCAAACTCACAGAAAATCCTCTACCTCTGCCTCCCTAGTGCTGGGGTTAAAGACATGCACTGCCATGTCTGGCCAACATGGTATTTCTTTATACAATTTATCTTCTATATTTTAAAAATAAAACTTTTGCCAAGCACGATGGGCTCATGCTTATAATCCCAGCAAAGAAACTGAGGCAGGAGGATCAACAAAAGATTAAGCCAGCATCTCACTAGCCTGGGCTATGGCCCGAGACCTGTCTCAGAAGAGCACAACAAAACTTTCAATTTAGCCCAGGTGGTGGCGCATGCCTTTAATCCCAGCACTTGGGAGGCAGAGGCAGGCGGATTTCTGAGTTCGAGGCCAGCCTGTCTACAGAGTGAGTTCCAGGACAGCCTGGGCTACACAGAGAAACCCTGTCTTGAAAAAACCAAAACACAACAACAACAACAACAACAACAAAAAAACCCCTTTCAATTTAGATTAATTGAAGTCTTTCAAAATGGGCAGTGTTCCTATATTCTATAGTGTCTCCTGTGACGGCATGTTAGGAAACATTAACCACACGGAATACCCCAGTACCAATGCGTTAGTATGCCATTCTCCATGCCCTGCCTCTACTTCTTGTCTTCTCTCTGACTGTTCTCATGGGCCCCTCGGTGCCTGGTTACATTTAACTGGGATAGTGTATGATTTTTCCTTATGCTTAGTGATCTTGATAGTTTGAGGGCCACTAGTCAAGTGTCTTCAGGGTTGGCCTCACTGGGATTCATCTGGTGTTTTTCCACTGGTTAGCCAGGTGTTGAGAGGAAGGCCCAGGTGAAGGACCATTTCCTCCACCACTCTCCAGGGCACATGCTGTCAGCACACCCAGTCCCTGCTGTGTTGACACCCGCTCTGTTGACCTACATTGCCCTGCTGACGCACTGTTGGGCTTCCCCACTGAGGAGCTGCCAAACTTTCTGCTTCCTAGTGTCCTCTTTGGGAGGAGTGACCACACACAGGCTACATAAGAGGGTGGCAGGTCTATGGCACCTATCTGAAGCTGGAGGATCTACATAAAGGACTCAAATCGTTCATCTTCTCAGCCCCACTTGGTTATTTGTTCCATCTGTTACGTGAGACAAGGCTCCGGTGTGTTTATTGGATGTTTTGGGCTCCCATCCAATACTATGCTATTTATTCTGTTGCTCAAACAGATGCAGCTCTGGCTACCGGGGGTTCATCCTGTGGGTGGCTGTGACTCTTGCCCTGCTGACATATGGGTACTTATGGGGTTTGTGGGCATTGTTGCTTGATTTCTTCTTTCCTGGCATTTCATTTAAGGGGCTTCAGACTTCTTATGTTTCCTGCTGCTAGAGTCCCAGTTTTCCCTCTCTCTCTCTTCTCTTTCTCTCTTTTTCTCTCTTGTCCTCTTGTCTCTCTCTCTGTCTCTGTCTTCTCTGTCTCTGTCCTCTCTTTTCTGTCTCTCTGTTCTGTATCTTTGTCTCTGTTCTCTCTGTCTTCTGTATGTGTTGTGGGTGCGGCAATGTGGTAGCAATATTATCCTCCATTTTTCCTCAATCACCATCTACCTTATTTTTTGAGATAAAGCAGACAGATTCGGACTGACTGACAGTCAAGCCCAAGAGTCCTCTTGCCTCTGCCTCCTCAGTACTGGGATTACAGACGCACTATCCACTGGGGGTTTAATGTGGGCACTGGGAATTTGAACTCAGGTCCTCATATTGGCAAGGCAAAGGCTTTTCCCCCTGAGTCATCTCTGCAGCCCATTCCCTCAATTTTTTAGGTATTATTGGAAGCCTGTCAGAAACCAAATTTATGTCCAAGAGATGCATCCATTGTTACTCAAGTGCCATTGCCGTGTGGACCTCTCTGCTCTTGGAGCAAAAGAGTATCTGTGTGTGGAGGGTGGGTTATGCACACACAATCAAGACAAGCTCCACATGTGACTATCTATGTTTGCATGAAGCTTGCCTGTGTTCCTGTCTGTCCTACCCTCACATGACTCACTCTGGCCTCTCCTCTCCTCCTCTGTGCTACCCCCTCTCAAATAACAGTTTCTTTCACCGCCTCCCCCAGTTGTGTTAGGGAAACACACCTGGACAAGACACTCTGCAATGTGTTAAGAGATGGGTACTTTGAAACAAGGAGGCCAGAGGTGACACAGGAAGGAAGCAAACCAGTGTGGACCTGGCTGCTTTAAGGCTGTGGAAAACTCTTGTCTCCTCAAACCTAGCAAGGAGTCTTAGGTGGGGATTGGCCTGCTCCATGGAGCAGGACCCTCAGGAGGAGGATGCGTGTCCTGTCCAGCAGGACATTAAACAGGAGTCCGGGGAGGTCACCTGAAAGAGAGCGGGGGGGAGGGGGGTAACAAGGCAAAGACACAAAGAATGACAATCTGTCTATAGTCTGATCAGATCACAATTTTTACTTTTTCACACGGGTTATATACACAAAAAAGGCAGGATGTGGGGAAGGGGATGACGTAGGAATGTGGGTATTCAGGGGGAGTACAGATATCTTCCAGAACAGAGTATCAGGGGAATGAAGGTTCAGGGGACATGTCACTATGATTCTAACTATGATTCACTTGTCCTTATCTAAGTTGATAGTATCCACCAAGGTTACCTATCTGTAAGGTCTATGACTACTCAGGCTTGGCAGCCTTCCACCAAAGCTGCTTGTTTACAATAGCTTATAGCTATCTGTTTCAGTGTTTTTCCACAGAGACCCAAGACTTGGTGCTAGCAAGCATGTATGTCAGGCCTATTGCTGATTTTAGGCCTTCAGTGTATAAGCAGGGCTGCCCCTGACAGATGTGGCCTCTGCTATTGTCTGCTTCAGCCTAACCTGTGGGTTTGGTATGCAAAGTTGTTCTTCCCTGAGGAAGGGCTGGAGCATCCAATCACAGCTGTACTGGCCTGAAAGGAGCCTGGAGGGTCACCAGCCACATGCAAGAGAGAAAGTTTAGGCTTTGCAACAAAGCTCTGTATTCTGGAAGGATGGCATGCAGCCCACCTGCTTGCTAGTATAACTCCAACAGAATGTCCAGGGCCTGGAGGGTGGTTCCTGAAGGGCCTCCTCCTTTCTTCCTAGATCTGTGTCTGCAGCCTTGGCTCAGCCTCTGTAGGTGACATCATAGATAACCTCACCTTTTGTGTCTGATGAACTGGGCTTCCTCCTTGGTAGAGGCTGTGTCTAGCTCAGGAGAGAGAGAGAGAGAGGCATGCATGCTGTTTCTTGGCACCTCTGGGTGCAGAGGCCTGCCAGTCTTTTCCAGGCCTTGGTTGCTTGGCACACATCCTTGCCTGGCAGGTACTGTCAGGAGCACCAAGGTTACTGCGGATCATGAACTGTCCTTTGTTAAATATTTTGCAGGCTTATTGTGTTTGAAGTACGTTTTGGGATCTGGGGCTTATTTCATTCCAGAAGAAGTTTCTAGAAACAGGTGAAGACCTCTCCTGCTTGTAAGATAAATGTCTGTCCTGGCCTCTTGCATACTGGCATGACTAAAAACAAATCCTTTGAGAATAAATGCCTGCTGGCTTTCTGACCTGTCCCTAGCCTTGCTGTGTAGACAGTAACCTGTGGTCACAAGAAAATGAGAGGCCAGCCAGGAAGCACTGGGTCTGGACACCATGTGCCCCTGGAGGAGTTCAGAGTTCTTCATCTGTGTAGAGTACACACTGTTTGAAATATGAGGGAACCTGATCATAGGGCCTGTGTATGCTCGTGGACTGGATACTTTGAATTCCTGCCTGCTAGGCTCTTTCTAAACCTCCGGTAGGGAGAAGGGTGCAGGATTGAGTACCGCCAGCTACATATCAAAACAGTATCTTGTGTCTTGGGAAAGTGTCACTCATGTAAGAAGCATGTCTGTAGAAGTTAGGCCAGTTCTTCCTCCCAGACAGAAATAAGACTCTGACTCAAAATATATTTACAAACACCTTGGCCATATGACTAGGCTCTTTTCTGACTAGATCAAAACATAGATAAACCAATTATTTTAACCTACATTTTGCCATGTGACTGGTTACCTGTGCTCAGATACCATGTGCCCCATCTCTTGACATCTGCCAGGGCTGATCTACCACCTCACTGTCTTCCAGAATCCTTTCTGATTCCCAGATGTCTTACCTCTATTTCCTGCCTCAGCCTTAGGCCACAGATTTTTAATTGACCGGTGAGGCATCCATATAATACAAAAGAGATTCTCTCTACACATGTTATCTTTCCAATTACTTCATCCTTCTGGTAGACCCTGTCTCAGTCCTTCCGAAGTGCTATCAGTGAACAAATACATAGCTCTATGGGCCAGTGATGCAAAAATAACAGATACTGCTCACAGTTCTAGAGGGCTGGAAGTCTAGGTGCCATGGGATTCAGTGGCTGGTGAGGGCTCTCTGCTTCATAGGCGGTGATGTCTTTCTGAAGACTCACAGATGTCGCAAGCAATATCTGTAGGATCAGCTTGTCAGGACACTAATCCCATCTCATGACTTAATCACTTAGCCCCAAATCCCATCTCTTAATATTAGCACACTGAGCTTGGATGGGAGGACAGGCATTAAGATCATAGCAAGACCTCTTATCTGAAAATTCACTGTGGGCTGTGAGTTTTCTGGCTCGTCTATTTCCAGAAACTCAAAACAAAGCAATAGCAAGAAAAAAAGTAAGCACGAAATCCTCATTTCACCTTATTTTTACAGTGTAGGAATTGTTCCATCACTACAGACAAATGCTGTCTTGTTTCCAGCAGGCTGGAACACAGAACATTACATCGCCTTAACCCGCGCAGGTGGCGTAGAACATGGAGGGTACTTTCTTACTTGTGTGCATGAAGAATTGAGACAGGGTGTTTACTCTTTGAAATAGATGAGGATTGAGTTGGAAAAAAATATTGTCTGTTAATGGTTCTTTATCCTTTCATATCTAATATACATTTTCATAATACCTATCCCATGATGCTTTGTAGAAAATGGCGGGACAGGGTTACCAATGTCTTGCAGGTGTCTGCTGTCTTTGCAATGTGTTATCCCCACTGTTCTAATTAAGCTGAGGGATCCCTTCCTAAACCCCCTTGAATCCAGGCTAGTTTCCTGATTAACCATGGCAGATTGAGTGCAGAAGTGTTGTGTGACTCCAGAGCTAAGGCCTCCAAGGCCTTGCAACTTCTCCCTTACAACCAAGGCACCATGGGAAGAAGCCTGAGATAGCCATGTGGAGAGGCCACGGGAAAGAGGGTCCAATGCCATGGGCTACTGCCATAGGTACAGCCATCCTGGCCTAGCCTGGCCTCGTGGATCTGCTGACTCATCACCAAGGAGCTATACAGTTAGCCAGCCATTATGGGAAAATATGTGATTAGTTTTTAGAGTCACTATACTTGGAGGGGGACAATCCTTTATCACAACTCTCTATAAAAGCTACGAGATCTAAGTTGGGTACATATGAAATGCCAACGTATGTGAAAACCGTAGGCTGCGTACATGCAGTTGGAGAGAAATCACAACGTCCTCATTTAAGTGCAAATGTAGCAAGAAAATAGTTTATAGTAAGATAATTGTTCTTGAAGTCAAAGTGAAAGAGCTACATGTCCCCGAAGCCACCAGGAACTTCTCCACTCCGGCTGGGATGTGGTAAATGACACCTGAGTGTCATTGAGCTGATTTATTTCCAAAATAGTAGTCAAATTCAGAGATACGACAAAATTGTATTTTATCTCTACTGATACAACAGTCATGGCCTTAGAAAAGTAACATGAAAACTGTAGCTTCAGAGTGCTCGTGTGTGTGTGTGTGTGTGTGTACATATATGTATAGATATACACATATAATAGAGTTTATATTGTATATGCATAAATTATGAATACATTCAAAAGATGAAAAACTCATCAGCAACAGATAGATGTCTTTCAGCTAGAAAGAAATTGATAACGTTCAGAAATTCAGGTCTTCACAAGATAATGGGTAACGCCAGACATGTTAACCGTGTGAGAGGATGCTTAAGATACTTTTTTATGTTTACATCACTTCGAAGGGTAGTTGGCTCTTTAAATAAACAAACAAACAAAAAAGAAAACAAGCACACAGACATCAGGCAGGATAAAATGAGGCACACTACTTTCCATGTACCAGGACATAATGTATATGAATGTAATTCATGATACATGTCAAGTGATAATCACTATTGAAGATAGCCATGTCTGGGGCCGGAGAGACAGGCCTACGGCTAAAAGCAGTCACTATTCTTCCAGACAGCCAGCGTTTATGCCTCCTTTAGTACCCATTTTGGTTGGCTCACAGCTGCCTGTAACTTTGACTGGCCTTTGAGAGCGCTTACACATACCCAGCATATACTTACACAGATAAATACACATTAAAAAAAATCTTTAAAAAATAAAAATGTATACTAACAAGCTCAAATCCCCTATCAAAACACTCCAACAAGTTGTCTTATCACATAGGTTAACAAAAGTTAGGAAAAAATAATAGACAGTTAATTCAAAAAAGCAAGAAGAGAACCAAAGACAGATAGGATGAATAGAAAACTTTTAGACAACTTAGGAAAGATTTAGCCCTACCCCCAAACCCCTATTAAATGTAAATAGTAAAACATACCAATTAAAAAGGAAAGATTTAAAGATTGTGAGAAAAAAAGAAGAACCCAACTTTCTACCATCTACAAATGAAACAAGGCACACTTTAGCTATGAGAGATGGGTAAGGGCACACTGATAAATACGTGTACAAAGCTGACCTTACTGCACACTTAAACATTGGTTTATGTAACAAATCTCTAGATGTGTTCTCATCGCAACTTTAAAAACATGACTAATTATTTGTAAATTGCAAGCTGGAGGGGCTGTACCGGGTTAGGTAAAGCTGGTTTCAGAGCAGAGGGCCTTGTCAAGAACGAAGACAGTTCATAGTGATGTTGACGCCACTTGCCGAAGGCCGCCTCACCGTTTACACACCTAAGGGCAGAAAAGGGTGAAGCACAATCTGATAGACCTGTAAAAAAGAAAGAAAAATCCTCAGTTATAGGCAGACACTTCGGGGCACTCTCTTGATGTGTTACCCAGAAGATCAGTTTAGGATAGCGTTTAACGGTGCTATCCATCAGCATGGCCTGAGTGTCGTTTAAGGAAAACTTCCTCCAAGGACAGAAGAATGCTCTTGGCACATTTACTGAGGCAGCTCATAGTCCGGGTCATAATGGAAGTCTCAGTAAGCATTTCAAGCTGCTCAGCTGGTGCTATGCAATCACACTGGAACTAAACTGCGACTCAGCACCCGAGAGACCCCAAGGCAAACCTTAAACATTCAGAACTAAGTAAATCACTTGTAAATAACTCACGGTCAAAGGAGACAGCCAAAGGAACCAGGAGAGCGTTTCCAGTGGAATGAAATGAGAGCGGTATATTCGAGAACCTGCACTAAGCAGTACAGACAAGACACTGAGCAGTACAGACAAGACACTGAGAAGTACACATATGACACTGAGCAGTACATACATGACACTGAGCAGTACATATGAGACACTGAGCAGTACATACAAGAAGCCGTGAGATGTTGCTGGCAGAATTCTCCAGGGGAAGTTGATTTAAAACAAAACAACTAACACCCTGCATTCCAAAAGAAGGAAGGCCTTAGATAAATGGTCTTAGTTTCCATATTAAGAGAGAAGGAAACCAGGTATGAGGTGCACACCTCTATTCCCATCGCCAGGAATGGGGAGAAGGACGGTTATGAATATGAGACTAACCTGTGCCAAGAGTAAGAAGATCCTATCCCAAAGGAAAAAAAAAAACAAAAACCTTAGTGATAAGGAGTAGGGAGTCACTACAGCTAAGTAGGAAGAAGAAATTGAAAAAGGAGGGCAGACTCAGCAAGAAAACAAACCAACCAATGACCACCACTGTTGATGGCGGCAAAGCCAGAGAAGATGGCAGAGAAAAATCTATAGAACCAGAAGGAGGTTCTTTACATAGATACAAATAAGCAGCAAGCAAGCAAGCAAGCAAACAAACAAACAAAAACCCCCAATAAACCCTTACGCACACTGATCTGGAAAAGATAAGAAACAGATGTCCAGGGTTAGAGACGAGAAAGGTGAACAACTTCACTAGGAATTGTTATGCTATTTAAATGAAAGAGAATAAGGTGAAAAACTTGACATGGATATGTTTAGCGTTTAGACTGGATGGACAAACACCCCAAAAGACTTGAGTTAGCAGGGCTCGCTCATAATAAATTAAATGACTTTAGGTATAGGGGGCTGGACTAGTGAATAAAGTGTGTGGACTGGGGTTCAAATCCTCAGCACATAACGAAAGCTGGGTGGGTGTGGCAGCCTACCTGTAGTATCAGGCAGAGATAAGGGTACCCAGAGGAAACTGACTGACATAGCAACCCAATAACTAACTAACCCAATAACTGAGCTCCAGATTTAGTTATAGACCCTGTCTCAGTAGATAGAGTGGAGAGTAAGTAAGAAAGATGCTCAACACCAACCGCTGGCTCTCTCTCTCTCTCTCTCTCTCTCTCTCTCTCTCTCTCACACACACACACACACACACACACACACACACACACACAGAGTACATGCCTAAACAAAAAACTTAAATAGCCCTATTTATTAAATGACCTATGTCTATTATCTAAATGAGTTATATATAATAATATAATATAACATATAATAAAATATATGACGTAATATATAATATATAAAGTTAAGTACTTTTCCACAGTGAAAAACATCAAACCGAAACAACTTGACTGGGCACCTCTATTGAATATGTAAGTTAGAAGATGCGTTCAGTATGATGTGGACCCTGTGGAAAGCCTTCAGTCAAGATTGCGAGTGTTATATCAGAAGCTAGACAAACAAGCATTTATTCCCTCTGTCCATTTGTTATTGTACTGAAGGCAAGATTAGAAAAAAAAATTGAATAAATGATAATTTAGAAAAGAAGAAGGTAGGCTGGGCATGGTGGTAAACTGCTTTAATCCCAACACTTGAGGCAGAAGCAGAGGGGCAAGAGGGCAGAGGGGCAGAGGGGCAGAGGGGCAGAGGGGCAGAGGGGCAGAGGGCAGAGGGGGCAGAGGGGCAGAGGGGCAGAGGGGCAGAGGGGCAGACACAGAGAGGCAGAGAGGCAGAGAGACAGACACAGAGAGGCAGAGAGGCAGAGAGGCAGAGAAGCAGAGAGGCAAAGAGACAGAGAGAGACAGAGAGGTAGAGGGGCAGAGAGGAGAGAGGCAAAAGCAGGTGGATTGCTGTGAGTTCAAGGCCCCATTGACTGACATAGCAAGTTCCAGGTCAGCTGGGGCTACATAGTGAAATCCTGTCTTAAAAAAGCAAACAAAGAACTCAAAATCAAACCACCCAAAAGCCATAAACCAACCAACTAACCAACCAACCAACCAACCAGCCAGCCAGCCAGCCAACCACCACCAACAACAACAAAACAAAACAAAGGAAAAAAAACAAAATGAAAAAGAAAAGTAAACTGTCCTTATCAGCAAGATGCTCTGGTTGCTTGTGCTGAAAATCTGGGGCTGAGATATTAGAGTTAAGGGGACAGTCCTGGGTTTGATCCCCAGTGTCAAAAAAGAAATTGATGCAATTTACATAAAATTCTCCAAATTAATGAGCTCTGTAAGTTACGGGATATAAAATTAAAACAGCTGTGATGAGTGAAAGGAGCACTTCCTGATTTGTCACGAGTTTATGTCTGCAGGCATAGAGAACAGGTCCGTGGTGAGGGAAAGCAGGAGGCAGGAGGATGTCTTTGTTGAGAAAGAAGAGGATAACTTTTCATTGAGTGCAATGAAGACCTTATAGCGTGTGTGTGTGTGTGTGTGTGTGTGTGTGTGTGTGTGTAAAATACACTTAAAAACATACAAGACAGCATACATCCTTTTTATGTTGAAGAATAGCTTCATGCAAACAACATGGGCATTACTCCCCTGTTTTACTCCCTGAACTCTCCGAGATACGCATGAAGACTTCCTTCAAGTTCCCACTGAAGACGCAAAACCATCGTAACTGCTTGTGTCACAAGAGGCGTTCTATGTATGCCCCAAATGCCAAGCCCTGTCTTGCTTTTGCTTTGCTCAGGATATCGTCAGCACAGCGGTGGGGTGATGTCGCCTTCGTTTCTGCCCACAGTTAGAGAGGATCTTTAAGGTTAGTCCTGGGTTTCAACCCGTCATTTAGGGATCTTGGCTTTCCTGCCTACTAATTTCTACTTTCTTTGTGTTCTGGGGCTCTGTATCATTTAGTGGAAAGTTGTTGGCAGGCCACATCTCCGGTAGGCGCTCAGCTCCACCAGCTTCAGGAGGGTGGAGAAGAACTGATCTTTTCTGCTAATTGTTACTGTCCAGCTAATAGAGAGGCTGGATTCTCTGAACACACATGTAGATGCTTCCTTGCACCTTACTGACAGCTTCACGCACTATTCCATGTCTGCGTCCTTGCCTCTAGCAGGGATCTTACACCAAGGAGGTACTTACTCACTAGCTGGTTTGGGGGTAAGCATAAGCAACCTATTAACAGTTAGCACGTAGCGTTTGGCTATTTCTCCCTTCGGGACCCACTTGTTAAATCTGAAAGCTTTCCCGATGGCTTGACCAGGCAGAGCCATCTCTCCTGTAAAAAGTGAAAAAGAAAAAGCGAATGTCTAGGCCTGCTTACCTCGGTTACTTCACTCCCGGAACATCTGTTGTTTTTATTGGCTGTGCTCTGACACGATCTACATAATACCGACTAATTAATTCA
This sequence comes from Mastomys natalensis, assembly GCA_021653895.1. Taxonomy (NCBI): domain Eukaryota; kingdom Metazoa; phylum Chordata; class Mammalia; order Rodentia; family Muridae; genus Mastomys; species Mastomys natalensis. The sequence continues at coordinate 910,779 of JAJTUV010000094.1, forward strand.
CCTACACAGACATGGCACTGGTAGGTGTACTAGGCGCGCTGTTTGTGTGGCTGTGTACACTCTTTTTCTGCACAGTATTTATTTTTTATGGAGGAGTCGCTATCACAAAGATTACTGTGAATTCGGATTTTTTTTTTTTAATCAAGTTCAGAAATGTTAGAATCTGAGAGGCTGGGGTAGTTTTAGGACGTAGGAAGGGAGCCACTGAGATGCCTCGGGGTGCTGCCAGGCAGCCGTTGTACACGAGAGATGATACATCCTCCGAACATCCATGACATCATGCGTGGTCCGGCCACAACTGGCTATTAGGAAAACTCAAGAATGTCTTTTGGGGGTGTCAGTTTCCGCTCTCTTGGAGCCTGGTTGCTGGGAAGACACTGATGCTTCACTCCGGTGGAGAGGGCTTTGGCTTCACACACCAGCTACCTTGTCAGTTAAATACACTTTCCCAACTCGTGATTATCTACAAAAACCATGCTGGGTCCTAAAGTGAGATTGCTGCTGAGGACAAACAAGAATGTTGATAGATTGGTGGGGGCTCTCAGATCTCATCAGATCTCTTTGTGCCTTGTACAGTGGTTAGCGTTGGTGCTCACAATGGCTCAAAGGGAGGAGAATAAGAGTGTATGGATGTCTTGGTTACAAATAAGACATCTGGATCCTATATAACCCTCCCTCAGGCTCAGGGACCATCACAGAAGAAGGGCAGGAAGATTGTAAGAGCCAGGAAGTCAGGGAGGACCTGAGCAGGCAGTGACTTCCGGGCATTCCGGGATGGACGAACTTAGGGATTCACAGCCTCTAAGGCTGACTGCACCAGACCCATGTAAGATCAAGCCGGTCAGCTTTCTACCAGGTGTGCATCTTCAAATTTTAGGGGCACTGGAATGAATTTTCAGGAATGTGTGTATCCCCACAGCTCAATTCTGCTCTTACTGTTTTGCCATGCTTGCTTGTTGGATACCTATCCAACCGTCCCTCCATCCTTCCCCAAACACATGTTCCTCTCTGGGTGTGTTTCTGCATACTCCTCTCTGGACATACATGCATCTCGGTACATATATCTAGAATTTAATCTATTTTTATTTAAAGTAAAATGCCCAAAGCTAACGGTCCTGAGTATGGCTGATATCTACCACAGCAGCTCCAACGATCCTCATCCCGGGTGTTGGTTCCCTGCAGAATCTCTTGTGCTTACCCACAACCAGTGGCCCAAAGAGAGGTGGTCAGTCCCCACCGCAATGGTGTTGTAGTGTCCCTGAGATTCCTTTTTGTTAGTAAACTAGAACCAGAGACCTGTGTGGGCTTCATGAAGTAAGGGGTCCTATCAGAAAAGCCCAGGTGCTGGAGACCTGGGTGTGTCCTCTAGCACTTGAGCCTGGCCTCCAATCAGCAACCCAGCAAGGAACTGGGCCCTGAGCTGTACAGCTGGAAGGGAAAAAATTCCCAACAAGCTGTACAACGAGGCCTACGTAGAGACTCTTCCTGGTTTAGCATCCAGATGAGACACTGATGTGAAGAACACTGTTTAAAGGATGGGGGGGAAGTCACACCTGAACTTCCCTTCACTGTGACCCTGATAAAGTGGGTGCCAGTGTTGTTTTAAGATGCTGAATGTGTGGGAATTTGTTACACAATAGGAAGCAATGCAAATACATTAGCATTTGGAGAAGTGGAGAAGTGGGGTGTCACTGTAACACTTGAGAATTTGGGGTGGTCTTAAAGATGATCAAGCATGAGAGAGAAAGCTTTTCTCTCTAAAATAAATACAAACCAGGGCTTTGGGGTCCCTGCAAGCCAGGGCACAGAAGGGGTGAGGACCAGGAAGCTGGAAAACCGGGGACTTCGAGGTCCTTGGGATGTGGCGGCTGAAAGTTTGCCAACATCCTTACCTGTTTGGGAAGCAGCCATGTCTGCATCCTCCTCTGCTGTCTCCTGACTGAGTCTGGTAAAGTAGGAAAGGGAAAATCAATGGAGAGATGTCCTGAACAAAATGAAGGAGGGAGGAGAGCGGAAAGGATGGCTCAGTCAGGAGCGTGCTTGCTGAAGAGCAAGCAGAACCCACGCAGAAAGTGGGTGTAGGAGGCGGAACTAGGGGGGTGGTTAAGGCTTGCTGGCCAGCCAGCCTGTCCTACTTGGAAAGTTCTAATGAGAGATCCTGTGTGGTGCTTGAGGAGTGACACCTATGGTTGTCCTTTGGTCTCTATGTGCATGGGCATATCTGCCTAGTAACAGATGTAAAACAGCATTGTCTAGGAGAAAATGTATCCAAGGGACAACCTTCAGCTGGAGCCCCAAAGATGGAAACAGGAGCTGTCTCATTGCACAGAGGGGTCTGTGGAGAGGGTGTGTCTCACAGGTCTTTTCCCCACACAAGGGCATCAGCAGAAAGTTTCAAAGTAAAGGTTTCTCAGCCTGCCTGTTGTGCTTGCAACAAGCCAAGTCTCTAAGGGCTTCGTGGCAGGTTCTTTTTCAAGCTACAGCTTCTATGATGTCACAGATAGTCTTGTGGATCCTGAGGAGGACCCAAGGAGGCTGTGCTTGCACATCTGACTAATAAATGCTGTCAGATGACATGTGGGTGGGGTTCTATTCTGTTAGCTTGTTATACACAGTAGAAAACAAAGACAGAGATTTGAGGAGAGAGAGAGAGAGAGAGAGAGAGAGAGAGAGAGAGAGAGAGAGAGAGAGAGAGAGAACCATTACTTTGGAAGAGCCTCTTGGCTTCTTCCTGTCTGTCCCATCCTGAAAACATCAGAGGCAACAGACGCCTTTGATGCCTCTTACACTCTAGATTAATCTTTCCTGCATTTTGGATTTCGTATAAATGGAATCATATTGTAAATACTTTGGAGGGGTACGGCTGCTTTCACTAAGCATATTTTAGAGACTGGTTTGCCATTTTGTGTGTTCTAGCTGGTCCTTTACATCACTGAATCTTTTTCCACCACATGACTTTATCACCATTCTGTCACTCACTGATGAATGTGGGGACAGTTCTTAGTTTTAGGATCATATGAATAATTTGCCATGGTTATTTTGCATGTCTTTTTTGTGAGTAGATGTCTATTTTTGATTCCCATAGGTAAATACCCAGTTGTAGATTTACCAGGTCATAGGGCAGCTCTTGATCAGACTCTAGGATTTTCCAGAGAGGGCTTCTTGGGTTTTCAGTCTTGCTAACACCACAGGGCACTTTTCTTGTCAAGTCCTTCCAGCTTCTTGATTCTAGGAATTCTAATGGCATGGTGGGGGGAAATGGCTGCAGCTTAACTTTTCCTGGCTTCTAAGGATACTGACTATTGCTTGTTTTCCTTATCAGACCCTTGTATAGATTGTTCTGGAAAAGCTTCCTTTACAGAAACTTTGCCTCTATTTTTTTTTTTTTTTTTTTTTTGAGCAAAGTGATTGTTCGTGTTTTCTTGTTGAGTTGGAGGGTTCTTCTCGTTTCCTGGACACCCGCCTTAGGTCACGCATTTGCCACATAAACATTTCCTCTCAGTCCGTGGCTTGCCTATGAATTTTCCTTCTGACGTTGTTTGATAGACAGGGGATTTTAATTTTGGCGGAGTCTAATGTTTCAATGTTTTCTGTTATGGTTATTGTTTCATAGGACTTGTCAAAGAAACATTTCCCAGTCCCTGGTCTGAGTACATTCTCCCCAAGGCTGGGAGCGCTGCATCTAATTGTGGCAGTCTGACAGTCAGCTTTGAAATTAGGTAATAGAAATCCTTGGCTGCTGCTGCTTCTTCTTCTTCTTTTTTTTTTTTTTTTTTTTAATTTTAGGGTGCTTTGAGATTTGAGGCCAGCACTGTCCTTACGACTTTCTGCAATGGCAGAAGTGTTCTTTGTCTCAGGCGCTTCGGGTTTCCCATCCTAAAATATGTTTGATATGGTAAGGAACTGGATCTGCATGTATGCATATGAGTGCTGTATGTGGAAGGGTGTGTGTGGGTGTGTGGCTTTGAGTGTATACCTGTGGAGGCCAGAGGTAGGCATGGATGTCTTCCTATATTGCTTTTACATGATAATGATGGTGATGAGGATGGAGTGGTGGTGGTGATGGTGGTGGTGGTGGTGGTAATGATGAAGATTCAGACAGTGTCTTATTATAGCCCTGACTGGCCTGGAACTTACTACATAGACCAGACTGGCCTTGAACACACAGATCTACTTGTCTCTACTTCCTGAGTGCACTATGCCGGGCTTCCAACTTAGTCTCACTGACTCTAGAGCTCATCAGTCTAGCTGGCTTGCCAGTGAATCCTGTATCTGTTGTCCCAGCACTGGATGGGTTACAGCCACATGTGGTCCTGCCTGGCCTTTGTTGTGGATGTTGGGAATTCAAGCTTGGACCTTGTTCTTGGTGCAGCAAGTTCTCTCTTCCAGTGAGTCATCACTCCATCCCAAGTAACTAATTATTAATTATGTGCTCACTGTGTATGGGTAGGGATTATATCATGCACAGTTTAGCTGTAGGTGTTTGCATGTCTATGGACATTTCAGAAGGAGCTGCCAGTCTCTTAGGCAGCGATTGACAGGTGAAGACTTTTTAAAAAATTGGTTATTTTATTTATTTATATTTCAAATGTTATCCCCCTTCCCAGTTTCCCCTCCACAACCCCCTATCCCTCCTCCAGCCCCCGCTTCTTCTATGAGGATGATCCCCCTCCAATCCACCCACTCCCACCTCACTGCCCTAGCATCCTCCTACACTGGGGCATCGAGCCTCTGCAGGACAAAGGGCTTCTCCTCCCACTGATGCCAGATAAGGCCATCCTTTGCTACATAGGCAGCTGGAGCCATGACTCACCCCATGTATACTCTTTGGTTGGTGGTTTAGTCCCTGGGAGCTCTGGGGGTTCTGGTTAGTTGATGTTGTTCTTCCTATGGGGTAGCAAACCCCTTCAGTCCTTCCCCTAACTCCTCCATTGGGGTCCCTGAGCTCAGTCCGTCCCCAGGCTCAGTCCTATGGTTGGCAGGCAGAGACTTACTCTAACTATATAGATGGTCATGTGATTCACATGGCCGTAATTTGCCTTCTGTCCTCAATAAAAGTACTTTGCTCAGGTTATTCGTTTAATTTCTGTAATTCCCCTCAGGATATTTTCTGCATCTCAGTGCTCCAATCTTGAAATGATTTGGTGTCTTGTATTTTTTGGGGGGAGGGGGGGTAGTGTCAGCCAATTGACTTTCAAATTTTAGTTTTTGGTTATTTGCCATAATAATAACTTTTGTGAATCTGTCTTATATTCTTTGATTTTTTGGGGTTTTTTTTTTTTTTTGTTTTACTAAATTCTTTCCTTAGATCTGGTGGCAACCCTGTTGATTCTCTCAAATCTTCTAGGTTTGTGACCATGCTGGGTGACAATAGATATAGTTATGTTTCCTCCTTTCTAATTTGGATAGCGTTATAATTGACCTTCGATGTCTGACCTATTGACTTGACCCCCAGGACAGAGCTGAATAAGAATAGTACAGCCCCACACAAGACTCAGGGTCACTGTGGAAGATAAGAGGAAAGACAGCAAGGGCTTAAGAAATTGATAGAACACATGGGTCACTCCATGTGTACTCTTTGGTTTGTGGTTTAGTCCCTGGGAGCTCTGGGAGGGTCTGGTTAGTTGATGCTGTTCTTCCTATGGGGTAGCAAACCCCTTCAGCTTCTTCAGTCTTTCCCCTAACTCCTCCATTGGGGTTCCCGAGCTCAGTCCATCCCCAAGCTCAGTCCTATGGTTGGCAGGCAGAGACTTTCTCTGAAGTTTTCTAGGGAACACTTTTCTTCTAGCATGGAGGAAGAGGGTGGATTTTAAGTCCTACCCCTAAGTACCTATTGATGGGGGCAGGGGGAAGAGAGAGAGAGAAAGAGAGAGAGAGAATATGAATGAATTATATTCTTAAAGGTTGGTCTATGATAGACCGTGGTTGGTCTATCATAGTCTAACATACCCAAGAGTATTTAGGCAGCAATAATGAATTTGATGGGTTTTGTAAAAATCAAAAACACAAAGTTGTGTATGGAGTAAGGGTCCTTCTGGGAAGAGATGGAGGAGAGGAAAGAGTACAATCAAAATACATTGTATAAAATTCTCAAAGAATTAATAAAAGATTTTGAAAGAAAGAATGCCAGGTGTGGCCACCCTCACCCTCCTTCCGTTTTCTGTGGGGGAAATGACAGTCTATCAACATTAAATGTGACAGTAGGTATGTGCAGTGTTATTTTGAGGTTTTGTTGAGGATGGCTGTTCAGTTTTGTTAAATGCTTATTCCGAATTTATTGGAACACTGCTAGGAATTGTCTTTACTCCGCCAATACAGTGAATGACATTGATTGATGCGTGAATGTTAATTCAACCTTAATTTCTGGGACGTGTCCCACTTGCTTATGATCTATTAGCCCTTTACATGTTACTAACATTTTATTAAAAATGGTAACTGTTTATGAGCGGTTTTAGTCTATAATTTTTTTTTTGTTGACAGTTTTGCAGAGCTTAGATATTTTAAGGTTTTAGTGGCTCATAAAACAAGTTGCAAAGGGTTTCCTCCTCTGCCTCTAGGAAGAATTTTTACATTGTTGGTGAGCCACTTCTTCACAAGCTGAGAGAATCAGCCAGTGAAGCTATTGGTGAATCTGACCTTCTCTTTATGGACAAGTGCTCGACAAAGAGACAGTTCTGTCTGTTTTGTAAGACAAGGTCTTGACTGTAGCCCTAGCTGGCCTGGAACTCATGCAGCCTGTTACCCAGGGTTGGCTTTGAACCTGCTGTAGTCACCCTGCACCAATCTTCCTAATGGCAGGGCGATAGGCATGAGCTATCACACCTGGCTTAGAAATTAATTTTTTATAGATAATAATTATTGAGATTTTATGTCATAAGGAATTAGTCGATGTCGTCTAAGTTGTCAGATTCATTAGTGTAAAGTTGACACAGTCTATAATTATATCTTTAATCCCTGTAGACTTGGCGCTGACATCTCCTGTCTCAGGCTTGACGTAGTTCACTAGTGCTTTCTCCCTTTTCCGGATCAGAACAGGTATGTTAATCATATTTAGTGTTGCTTCTGACGTGTCTACCTCTGTTTTAACTCAGCATTGGCTTCTGCTCTTATGTTTAGCTCTTCCTTCTGTCTGCCACTCACATTTGGGTTTCCTCTGTTCCTCTTTCTCTTGCGCAATGGTTGGCGGTTCTCAACCTTCCTAATGCCACAACCCTTTAATACAGCTCCTCGCGTTCTGGTGACTCCCATCCATAAAATTGTTTTCGTTGCTACTTCACAACTGTAATTTTGCTACTGTTATGAATCACAATGTAAATATCTGTGTTTTCTGATGGTCTTAGGCAATCCTGTGAAAGGTTGTTTGACCCCCCAAAGGGGTTGAGACCCACAGGTTGATAACCACTGCCCTAGACCCTTAAGCTACAGCCTCGGGACATTTAAATCTTCCTTCTTTAAAAAATTTTTAATTATTTGATTATTGGTGGGTGTTTGGCTTTGATGCATGTATACCATGTGTGTGCCTCATGCTCTCAGGATTTAGAAGAGCACCCGATCACTTGGAACTGGTTATAGGCAGTTGTGAGCTACCATGTGGGTGCTGAGAACTGAACCTGTGTCTTTTGGAAGAGCCACAAGTGCTTTTAATCATTGAGCCATCTCTTCGGCCCCAAATCTTTCTTCTATTATATGAACATTTAAAGCTATTTTTTTCCCCTCTAAGGGATTTGTCTCAGTTCTGCAAATTTGGATATGAAGTCAGCTCAAATGTGTTCTGATTTCCCTTGAGGTTTATTCTTGAACCATACGCTACTTAGAAATTTGCTATTTAATTATCACATATTTGGGGTTTTCTGGTTTTTTTTTTTTTCTTGTTATTTGATTTATAATTTCATTGCAGCTGGAACCCATCCTTGGTGTGATTCTCATGGAACTCGTAGTCTGTCTTTATTGGTGCTGCACATGGATTTGAGAGAAAGCGTGTTCTCCAAGTTTGATTAATCCTGCCAGTCTGCTCCTGAAGTTGTCTTTCCTGATGTTGCTTTAGCTTCCTCAGTCTTTTCCTACCTGCTCTTCTCATCACTGTGGGGGTCTGAGTGAGAACTGCTTCGTAGGTTTACACACTCAGTGTTTGATCCCCAGTGAGTGGAGCTGTTTGGGAAAGGATCAGGTGTGGCATTTATGGAGGAGATGTATATCACTGGTGTTGAGTTTGAGGCTTCAAAAGCCCACATCAGATCCAGTCTACTCCCTCCCAACACATCCAACTTGCAGATCAGGATGTATGTACGCTCTTAGCTACTGTTCCAGCAGCATGCCTGCCTGCCTGCCTGCCTGCCTGCTACCATGCTCCCTGCCGTAATGCTCATGGACTCTAACCTTGTGAAACTGTAAGGGAGCCCCAAATTAAATGCTTTCTTTTATAAGTTGCCTTGGTCTTAGCGTCTCCTCACAGCAATAGAAAAGGAATTAAGACAATCACATATATTATATGGTAATCATTTACTTGAAATCTACCTATCTTCATTGACAAAACTATGTGTGGGACTGGAGAGGTGGGTCTGTGTTTAAGAGTACTTGCTGCACTTCTAGAGGACCGAGTTTCTCACTAACCATATGGTAGCGCACAACTATCTGTAACTTCAGTTGCAGGAGATTTGATACCCTTTGTCACCTTCTTCTGGTCTCAGTGGGCACCAGGCATACACCAGGCAGAACACCATACACACAAAATAATAATAGTTTAAAGAAAACTATGTCTATTTATATTTTTTATTTTGTTTGCCTATACAAAGCATATAGCCAAATCTATTTTTAAATTTTTTTCTTTTCACCGTCACCAAATTTCATGTGTATCTGGTATGTATGTATGTATGTACACATTCATGTTTATGTCTGTGCATGTGTGTGTTTGCACATGCAGGTGTACAAGTAATGTGTGTGCCTGTGCCTGCAGAGGCCTTAGGTTGATTCTGGGAGCCATCCTTATCACTCTTCCATTTTATTTATGGAAGCAGGGACTCTCAGTTAAACCCAGAGCTCACCAATATAGCTTGTTTTACTCCCCCCACCCTCCTGCCATCTTCTCTCTCTGAAGCTGAAATTACAGGCAGGCCACCATGCCCAGCTAGCATTTACATGACTTCCGAGGATCTGAATATCTGGCCTTATGCTTTGATGGCAAGTCCTTAATCACTGAGCTGTCTGTCCAGTAGTTCCCTTTCCCCTCATCTTCATCTTCACCTCCTCCTTGGATCTTCCTCCTCGGACAACACTTAAAGCATTTTTATACGACTAGACCAAGCTCTCTTTTTTAGCCCACTCTCATTCTGTATGCTTGTCTTCCATTTCTTCTCCCTTTCTTTCTGGGTGTAGGACTACTTTTGAGATATAATTTCAATCTAATGATCTCGGGTGTTTCTGTGTGTGTCTGTAGTGGATTCTAAGCTTTGTGTGATGCCCTCTGCTTATCAGGCCTTGCTTAGTGTTCATGTTGTGCTGAGTATGTGACCCACGTGAGCCTGTGGCTGCTGCCACTATAGTCATATAGATCACACCTACATTCTAATGCTATCCATATGAGGCTAGAATGTTCACTTCAATTGTTATATATTTACTAATATATACAAAGAAGGAACTTAGCTTTTGCAGTTATTCAGCTATTTCACATATCTACTGTTTCCTTTATAAAAAACTATTTATTTTTATGTGTATAAGTATTGCCTATATGTATGTCTATGTACCACATGCATGCCTGGGGGCTGCAGAGGCAAGAAGAGAGTGTTGGATCCCCTGGAACTAAATTTACAGATGGTTGTAAACTGCCATGTTTACACGCTGAGAACTGAACAAGAGTCCTCTGGAAGAACAGCCTGATGAGTGTGACCACTGAGCCATGTCACAAGCCCGTCTCCTCTATTTTCAATAGGTCTGTTTTATCCTAGGTGAGCCAATTTCTCTTTAACGTGAAAAAATGTCCTATAGCCATTTTTAGTGCAGGTCTGCTGTCAATAAATTCTCAATGATCTGAAGCTGTATTTATCTTAATCCTTCACAGATGGATACATGAATGTAGGTATTATCCGAGTATTCTAACTTGCTTTCTGTTCTTGTGATGATCACAATGACCTAAAGCAACACAGAAGAGAAAAGTTTCTTTAACTTATATTTCTGGGTTATAGTTTATCAGGGAGGGAAGTCAAGTAGATGGGAACTCAAGGCGGGAACCTAAAGCAAACCCCATGGAGGAAACCTGCTTATTGACTCAGTCACTGACTCAGGCTCAGCTTGCTTTCTTATATAGCTCACACAGTGGGCTGAGCCCTCCCACCAATCATCAGCTAAGACAATTTCTCACAGACATGGCCACAGAAAATCTGATCTGGCAATTCTGCATTTGAGGTTCTGTCTTCCCAGGCGACTCTAGGTTGTGTCAAGTTGACAGTAAAAATTAGCCAGCACACTGGATTAACAAATTTAAAATTCAGCATTTTACTGTTTTAAATTCATAAGTTTGAAGCTCTTCTGGCCTTCCACAGGCTGGAAGTCACAACTTTTGTGGTTTTGTCTTTTGTCTTTCAGCTGCTGGTCGTTTTGTTGGCATCTGTCTTAGTCAGGGTTCTATTGCTGTGAAGAGACACCATGACCAAGGCAACACTTACAAAGGAAAACATTACATGTGTGTGTGTATGTGTGTATGTGTGTGTGTGTGTGTACGTATCTTCAAAGCCTACCTCCACAGTGACACACTTCCTCCAACAAGGCTACACTTCCTCCAACATGGCCACACCTCCTAATAATGCCAATCTCTAGAGACCAAGCATTCAAACTTATGAGTCTATGGTGGCCAAACCTATTCAAATCACCGTAGCATTATCCCACAGGTCTCAGTCCTATTAACTATATAAAAAATTTTTTCTTTATATTTTTCATTTTGAATAATGTTTGTTGAAAGTATTTTCAAGCTCACAAAGTCTTTTCTGCATCATATCCATTATGGCACTGCACCTATTTTTATTTTCTACGTGGTTTTTAAAAGAATGAGTTAAGAAATTATTTGGATTTTGTGTCTGGTACATATGTGTGTTTGAATGTGGGCGTACACGTGCTCACAGTGCTCACCTGCAGGTGAGAAGACAGCCTTAGGTGTCCATCGTCCTTGTCTTCCACTTTGTTTGAGACATGGTCTGTTTATTACTAACCATTGCATTTGTTGGATGAGTTTGTTTGTGAGCCAAGGTTTTCTTGTCTTTGCCATAGGAGAACTGGGATCACAGGTGTGTACCACCCCTTTCATGTGACTTCTGGGGGTGTGTGGGACTCAGGCTCTTCTACTTATGTGCTTTATCTACTGAGCCATCTCTTGCAACTCAAGTACTGAAGGTTTTAGAGGAGCCTTAGGCCTGAAGCAAAGTCAAAGGAAGGCTCAAGATACTTCCTGTTAGTCTCCTGGCAGCCTTGAATGCAAAGCTTCCCCCATTATCAGCATCCTTCAGGGACATGGTTCCTTTCTGATGACTGATGAATCTCATTGATGTGTTTCCTCAGTAAAAGATCCATCATTTACATCCAAGTTCCCTCTTGGTGGCCCCTTTTGTGGGTTGACAAATGTTTGTGGAAAGGTATCAAACGTTATAGTGCTATACATTTTATTTGATGTTCGAAAGTTTCCCTTTAATTCCTTTTTACGGCTACTTATACGTTGACATCTCCTGTCTTTACAAGTGCACAGAGATCATTTCCACCTTTGTCAATGCTTTTAGATCTTTGTAATTTAAATTTTTCATTGTTTTTTTGGAGTTCTTCAACTAGTATATTTTCTATTGGGGGAAAAAACATGTTTTCTCATTTCTTTTAAGTATATGTAATCTTAAATTTTATCTTGAATACTGGGAATGCCATCTGGATTTTGTTACATTTCTCTGAAGAATGTTGATTTTGTAAAAAAAAAAGAAAATTATTTATTTGGACTTAAATTGAGTCTTGAAGCAGCTACAACTCTTAGGTCAGTTCATTTTTTTTCTAGCTTTAAGCTTCTTGACTCCCTCTCCCACAAGCAGCTTAGATATCAGGGAGAAAACTTGGCCCTTCCCAGTTCTTTTTTCCAGAATTACACCCCTTCACTCTGCACTATCCCTGGATGTTTTGAGCTCTGTTCCTAGGTTCTTTGGGCCAGAAACTCTACACACTTCCCTTTAGATATTTAGCTACCTGATTGGCTACCACTAACATGCCCTTGGGTAAGCACTTCACAATTTTGCCTCACGTCATTTTGTTTTCTCTCTAGACTCTGCCTATTTGCAATGGAAGTCATGCTTTTCATTTTTCTCCTGGGCTCATAGTTGTTGGGTTTTGTGTGTGTGTGTGTGTGTATGTGTGTCAGGGGTAGGGTGGGGAGATAGGGTCTCTCTATGTAGCCATGACTGTCCTGAAACTTGTCACTAAGTAGACCAGACTGACCTTGAACTCAAAGATCCCTTTCCTCTGCCTCCCAAGCCCTGGGATTAAAGGTTTGCAGCAGAGATGAGTCCAGAAGCTGACTCCCTCATAGCAGAATAAGGGTGATACCTCCCCTTCGCCTTAAGATTAAATGCATTTTGATTTTGGGCAACCTGCATAGGACTTGATGTCTTCTTAAAAATAATGTCTGGACTTCCCTTGAGTCAACGTCAAAGTAAATGAAGACTCAAGATGCTATCAGCTCTGTTTCATTAGGTCTTGGCTCACTTTTAATTGCATAAGGATACAATCTTTTCTTCATTTACAACGTGTTCTGTAGCTTCGTGTTCCACTGCTTATGGGCATGACCTGTATCATAAAACACATTTGAAAGACAGTTTTAAATCTCTACATAACATTTTGTTACATGGATACAAACTAATTAACTTAGCTATTTCTTAGCTATTATAAATTCATGGTTTTGTTTTTTGTTTGTTATTGTCTTGTCAATATCAGGTACTCTCTCATAAGGCATCTTTGCATATAAATAACTTTATATTTAGAAAAAGTTTTCTTTAACTGTAGAAAAGGTCCCTCTAACTGCCCAACTTGAACCAGTTTGCTGGACTAATTGCTGCTTTCTGAGTCGCAGTCTTGTTGGTTTTTCGAGACCTTCCCCTGCTTATACTGTTTGTGATGCCTGCTAACCCAGAGCTAATCATGCATGTTTCTGTGGTAGTTAATCCTGATTGTCAAATTGATTAGGTTGAGAAATGCCTAGGAGATTAGCCGGCACACCTCTGGGTCTATCTGACAAGGAGATTAAGAGACAAATATATCATCAGGGTTCTGAATTAAGGAATGGATTAATCCCTTGATGGAGTCACACAATTATGGCACTATTAGGGGGAGGAGAGAGGAGATGGGGTTTACTTGTAAAGTAACTCATTGGAGGTGTGGCCTTGGGAGCTGTTTCTTGCCTGGCTGGCCCCCTCCTATACTGGTCTACTTGCTGTAGGTGCTGCTCTACTTCATATTTTGGAAACCATTTTGCTACTGCTACCCCAAAGGAACAGTGCAGATCCAAAACCTGTTTATGACCACATTGTGGTTCTGTGAGGTGACTGGAAAACTGACTTACTGATTAGGAGTCAGAAGAGAAAGGAAAAGGCTCTTTGTATAAAAGTGAAGTTGAATGCTTAGGAGAGACCCAATAAAGTGCCGCAGCATGGTACTGTGAGGTGACTGGAAAACTGACTTACTGATTAGGAGTCAGAAGAGAAAGGCTCTTTGTATAAAAGTGAAGTTGAATGCTTAGAAGAGACTCAATAAAGTGAAATAAAAATAAGGCTGCTATGAGATTATTTGACCAGGCAGACAACTGAAGATAAGATAGAAACTATAAAGGTACATCATTTGTTTATTTGCATGTGTGCACATGTGGGAAGTGTAATCACAAGCATAGGTCAAAGCTTTGCTATGGAGGTCAAAGGACAATGTTTGGGAGTCAGTTTTTATCTTCCACTGTGTATGTGTGTTCTGAGTATTGAACTAGGGTCTGGTTGTCAGATTTTGTTGCAATAGCCTTTATACACTTAAGCTATCTCACTGGCCCAAGGAGTGTACTTTGAGATGGACATCTTTAAGCTAGTGCTCTATTCAACCAAAAGCAACTCAAAATGAAGCATGGTTCACTGGGATGGTTGGCCTAAGGAGGGTACTGAGTTCTAATAGGAGAGGGGGTATACAGAGGCTTAACTCTTCACTGTAAGGTGGTTGAGAGAGAATTTATAACTTCATGCTGTAACCTTTAGACAACTGCTTTTGGTCATCTGTGACATTTGTTGCAGCTTTCCAGTTTAACTGGCCTTTTGTTGGGTAGACCAGTTGTCCCGATTTCTAATGGTAAAATCATGAAAAAGGAAGACTTCATTTCTCCTCCATACAGATTTTTTAGAAATGTAATTACTGAGTATTTTTGAGGCCATTAATCCACATTACCTAATTTCACATTTTAACTGTGTCTCTGCAGCATAGATGCCGAGGAACATGATCACTGTGTGGTTTTAAAGCTATCAATCTGTATTACCTCATTTCCCACCGGAGCATTTGTATCATGTTATGCTGTTTCTTAACTTTTAGAGAGAACATCCAAGCTGCTGTCTTTTATCCAGCTTCAGTTGGCAATGACAGAGTGGGGTCCAGGGTCATTAGGTTGCAACTTCTTGGAAAAGGCCCCAAGATTCTCCTCTGCTCCAGCGAAGCAAAGTCCTATTCCTTTTTCTGCCCATGATAGATATTTGTGAGGCTCCAGAGAAAATCCTAACCACAAGAGCATTGGGACTGTTTACCAAGCACAAAGCAGGGCTTGCTACCACTTTATAATTCTCAGGTAATTATATATTAGCTGTGATGGGAATAGGGACTGATCTCAGTACCTAGGCTTAATGGCTTCTTAGCTGAGCTCAGAACTAAAGTCCCAGTTCCACCCAATCCGGTTGGTTCTTTGATCTCTACCACACTGTGTCTGATTGTGCAGAGACGCGATGCTAGGCGAGTCTGGTCATATCAAGGGACTGTCTGCAGGGTTATAAGATCAGGTCTATCAAATGAGCTAACCCTTGCTTACAAGCGCCAGGTGCTGTTGGAAGTGCTTTTGGGGATCGCATCACCTTATTATCTCACATAAACTTCATAATTATCTCAAGCAAATGTCATAATGACTCTCTGTGGCTGTTCAACAGATAAGAACACTGAGCTTGGAGCCATGCCTGTAGCTTCCAACTGTAGTGGAGTGAGGTTTTGAGTGGCACACTCTCCGTCCCCAGCCTGGATTCCTGTAATTCCTGCTAGTTTCCTCTATGTGTATTGAGAGAACGGAAAGAGATGCTTATTGTATATCTGTACTTGAGGCAGGCATTTTTAGATGTTTTACATAGTTAAAAACATGTATTGACACCATCTCATTTTAGATTTGAGAAAGTAAGTATCAGATATGTTATGTGACCTGCCTAAGGGCATCACTGGAAGGTGGAGAAGACAGAAATCCAGCAAAGACTGGATTGATTCTGAACCTGGCTCTGGCTGCTGCTTCACCTACAGAGCAGAGATGCCTGATGTCTGGCTGCTCACTGACATCATTCACAGAGGGTTAAAGCATGTATGGACAGAGTTTACAGCTCAGTTGGTAGAGTGTCAGTCTGGCATGTACAAGGCCCTGGGTTCAAGCTCCAACACCTCATAAACCAGGCATGGTGGTGCACACCTGTATGCCTATGCATAGGAGGTTGAGGCAGGTAGATCACAAATACAAGGTCATGCTCAGTTACATAGGGAGTGGAGGCTAGCCTGGGAACGTGGGACCTTGTCTCAGAAACCTAAAACATTTAGGATATAGTTCCAAGATTTCTGATTTAATTGTAGCTCAGCTATAGGAGTAGGATGTTTGTGTGTGTGTGTGTCTGTGCTTGTGTGCACACTTATGCATGTGTGCATGAGGCACAACACTCATTTGGAGGTCAGAGGACCACTTTTAGAAATCAGTTTTCACCCATCACCATGTGGGTTCCAGGAATCAAGCTCAGACCGTCAGGCTTGGTGGCAATCACCTTTACCCCTGAGCCATCTCACCATCCCTCCTGGGGCTCTCAGACGCACTGCTGAGAGTGGCCCACTTTGAAGCACACCACAACTTTGGTCATTCTGCACCCTTAATTCCTGTCTCATGGAAGAAAGTGTAGCTTCAGCAGTAGCTTAGTTTGCTAAAGCTGTGTGGCAAAGTACTGTAAACCAGCTGGCTTAGGAAGAAAAACGTATTTTGTCAGTTCTGGGGTTTGAAGTCTAAAGTCGAGCTGCACACAAGGCGGTATTCTGAATACACTCACCAAGAGTCCTACCTTGCCTCTTCCCCTTCCTGGTGGTCTTTAGTGCTCCTTGGCATTTCTTGAGTCATAGCTTCCAGGCTCCAGTCTCTATCTCCATCAACACAGGGCCATCATTCTCTCTCTGAGTCTGGGTGTCTTTCTGCTTTGTCTATGAGGACTCTAGTCATTGGAATTAGGACCCAGTCTAACCTACCATGACTTTACTTTCATCTGTATCATCTGTATCAACACCATTGTCAAGTAAAGCCAAGTTCGCAGGCATTTTAGGGGATATCACTTGATGTAACAAAAAACAGAAAATCAAATAATATTGAAAATTTGAAGACTACATGAGTCTCTTAAGAAAAAAAAAATGAACTTTTCTTTTGGCACTAACAGAAATTCGATTGGCCTGGTATGGTGGAGGAAGAGATAGATGGATCTCTGGGAGTTTAAGTCCAGCCTGGTCTATTAAGTGAGTTCCAGGTTAGCCAGAGTTAAATAATGAGTCAGTGTCTCAAATAGCAACAATTCAATTGTACAAATAAGGGGTTTCTTTACAGTGATTCTATATGTAACTAGAATGTTCTCTGATCCCATCCGTGCTCAGTGCCCCTTCCTTAACCTACCTTCCTTCCTTCTTTCCTTCCTTCCTTCTTTCCTTCTTTCCTTCTTTCCTTCTTTCCTTCCTTCCTTCCTTCCTTCCTTCCTTCCTTCCTTCCTTCCTTCCTTCCTTCCACATTGATAATGGTTCCCTCTATACATACTTCTAACCCTCAGATTCACATAGACCAGAGCATTTGCTTTTGTGAGTCAGATTGATTTCTCTCAATGCAGTGATCTCTAGTTCGACTCATTTTCCTACAGGTGACATAATTTCATTCATTTTCATGGCTGACTAAAACTCTGTTGTGTATACGCCACATTTTCTTTACCCAGTCACCCATCAGCAGGAACTAGATTGCTCCCATCGCCTGGCTATCGTTAATGGAGCCACAACAAAGATGGATGTGCAAGTGTCTCTGTAGTAATTGAACTTTGTTTACTTTTGGATATACTTGGAAAATACTAATTAAAAAAAATCTGTTTTAAATGTCTTAAATACTCAAGGGCCCCCAGCAGAAGCATACCTATACCATTGTAGTTTGGAAAGATCTGTGTATACCAACTCCCTTCCTCCGGGTTCCCTTGGTATGTTTGGGGCTATAAGAAAGACACACAAGGGACAAAAGACCTGGCCTGAAACATACAAGAACTTCACAAAAGCTGCAGAAAAGGAGACTTTTTGAAGGGAAAATGGGCTTGGATCTCCTTTTCTTTTAAACACTTGCAAGACAAATTTTTAGAGACATGAAAGATATCACAGGCCGCCCACCATTGTTACAAATATGGTTGATGAGATTTTGTGCATGAAGACAATGGAAATGGTTAGCTTCGTCCTCAAATCATCATTTTAGTCAAATGTTTGTTTCTTATGATATAAACTTGACAACACTTTGACAGTACAAGGCCAGAAACAATCTGATTCTTGAAGGGATGTTTGCATGTTGAGCTGCATGGTCAACTGTCAACACATCCCTCTCATTTACCACAGAGGACACCATCCCTTCCTTGTGTCGAGAAGACCAGACATCCAGGTCTTCCTACCTCCTTCTCATGACTTTTGATAAGCTAGTAGTTTTCAGTTTGAAAATGGACACACAGGATCTCACTGCAACGAACAAACCAGTAAAGGGACCACCACTACCACTACCTCCACTACTACCAAAACGCAGCCAGTTTTGAGGAGTAAGGAGATGGCTCATTGGTAAAACATACACTAGGCAAGCACAATGACCTGAATTTGAATCTCTAGGACCTGTGTAGAAGCCAGACAGGGACACATTGGCCTGCAACCGCAGTGTTGGGAGGTAGAGGCAGATGGATCCTACGAGCTCCCTGGCCAGCCATCCTCCTGAGTCAGTAAAATCCAGGTTCAGAGAGAGACCCTGTCTCAAAAAATAAGATTAAGAGTGATAGAGAACACCCTGTCTCTTCTGGCCACCACACGTGTATACTTATGTGTACATACACAAACATGTATATGTGGCACACATACACACACACACTCACACTCACACATACATACACACACACCACTCAAACTTTTACCTGTTGAGTCACCCCACTCCTTAAAGTTCTCGTCAAACCCCTACCTCCAACCCCAGCATCAGACTATCTGAAGCTGTCATTGAATCTGGCTTATTCTGCTCTGGACAGTGTGATGTTGACACACGACTCACAGTTTGGCAAGTCACCCAGGTCAATTAGTATGGAAGCAGGGACTCTTCTTTTTACAGAGCTCTGTGAGTCTGCAAAGTCCCAATAGTAACAGTTAGGCAGTTTCTTAAGCAATCAATCTCCGTTTCCACTTGGGGAGAACCCCTGGCCTTTCTGCCTCAATTTTACCTTCCTTAAAAAGGTTACAGCTGGACGCAAGTATGCTACAGCCGTCCTTAGGCAAGGACGAAAGGCAAGTTGACAACCTATTTCTCCCTAAGTGTCCCAGAATCAGATTTCGTAAGGTTCATCAGATGATGTTGTTGCCAAGTCTTCTGCTAGGCGTGCAAGGCTGCACAGAGATGAGGGCTGGCTCGTGTGTTTATGAACTGGGTCCCGGTGAGGACTTCGGCAGTGACAGCAGGGAGGAGGGAGATGCGTTGCCATGGCTCGAAAGCCTGCTTTCCAGTTAATGTGCATTATTAAGAGTGTCACAAATCCCTAATAAGCTGCAATTTATGGTGGAGTCTTAAATTGCTTATCCATTTGAGAATGACATGGTGCTGGTGAGGTCTTTTTTTCTGTGGCCCCCTAAGTCATGAAACAAACACCTGTTCACTCTATAAGAGAAAGGATTAACCCGTGCAGTACATAATAAAACATAACACCCACAGAAGAGGTGCTTGCACGGCTATTCGCCTAGTGAAGCCATTAAGACTGTGGAGAGTGAGCTGGACAATTGAGACATCTTTCTGTCTCACAAAGGCACAGCGTTGAGCCCATCAAGTGCAAAGTACTGGGAAAATAGATGTGGACTTGAAGGTTTTTGAATTCGGCTCGCTCTAATCAACAAGGTTGCTCACTCTCTGATCAGTGGAATGGGTGCGTGTTAAAAGTCTTGAGTCTGAAAAAGCAAAAAGATCTTCTTTAAGCTCTAGGACATGTCCCTAGGGAGTCTATTGAATATTGGTATATCCCAAGTGATCCCCGGTCACAGCTGGATGGACCATCTTCCTCTGATATGGACAGACTTGGGACAACAGTACTTGCTTTGAGAGCGGAGGGACTGAGTGGAAGATGCCAGTACTCATGGATATCTGGTTCTTTGTCTGTGGCCATGTTGACATTCTCCCTGAGTTACAGTCAGCTTGAAACAGATGAGCCCAGTGACTGTGTTAGATCCACTCCAGAAAGCAAATGGTGGATAAATATAGGGAAAGCTGGTGAGGCCGAGTTAATAACTGTGGTGTGGTGGACATGGTGTTTATGTCTCCTCTTCTACCTCCAGTCCTTGCCTGTTGGGGATTTTAGGCAAGCATTGCCCAATTTGCTCCTTTGTCTATGTGGATGGGAGTAGGAAGGACAAGGTCGTGCTGGTTTTCTCTGATTCATCTTGGCACAGAGCCCTGTGGCTGACCTTGAACACAGGTCTTCTCTCTGGTCTACTTGTGAGGTATAGCTGTAAGCAATAAGACGATTTCCATCCCAGGTAAAATGGTATTTGCGACTGGACTTCATGCTTTTGATAGGCTTCGATGTGCTGACTCTGGCTTTAGGGATACCCTGAGATGCCTCCCATCAAGTCAAGAGTTTATGAATCAACGCTATCCTGCCTGTGTAGCACTGTGCTTCTGAACATGGATCTGTACCTCAAGGTGAAAGGAACCATTGTATGTAGCTATCAGCCGTGAGTGGGCATTCACTGTAGAAACTCTGCTGCGGCCACTGGTGGTCCTTTGACACTGTGGGATCAGCAGGAACTTTGGCTGAGACCTGGGTTTCATATTGTGTTCTCTCCACTGCTTCTATGTCCGGGAAATGGTCTGACATCTCTGTACCTCAGTTTTCCAAATGTGAAGTAGGCATGGTAGCAAACACGTAAACAAAAGACGGGAAAGGCATCTAGCTACACAAGCCTCATGGCCCAGGTTCAGTCCCTGGAAACCACATAAAATCAAGAATCTGGAGATGGTGGCTTGCATCTATACTCCCTGCACCCCTACAGCAAAATGGGAGGTGAAGACAGAATTACCCAGGAGCTCAAGGGCTAGCTAGCCTGGAGTACCACCATCATCTCAACTAGATATAAAGCGAATACTTGACTCCTGGAGTTCTCCTGATCTCTAAAGCACCCCTCTCTGTCTCTCTGTGTCTGTCTCTCTGTCTCTCTGTCTCCCCCTCCCCTTCTTCTTCTCTCCCTCTTCCCTTCTCCTTCTCATTCTCTCTCTCTCTCTTTTTCTCTCTCTCTCTCACACACAGAACACACATGCACACATACATGGACTCATTCACATGCAAGTACTAAAAAAACCAAACCAACAACACAGCTCACACCCCTTTGTTCCCATCAGCAATAAAGTCTCCCTCCAGATCTTCCCAAGTTTCTTCAACTCTATAACGAGAATATTATGTCTGTGGGGAGCCGTGGTCCCTTTGAGGAGGAGCAAGGCACAGACACAAGTTAAGTGCATCCAAATGTAAACAACATTACAACCAAAACAGAATTCCCTTCCCAAGCCTTCAGGGAAACGGCTGGTAATCCATGAGTCAGAAGCAGGGGCCATAACAAGACAGGAAAGAAACTCACACACCACAGGGGCTAAGTGGGCTCTCAGGGGTACCCATCCTTAACACCTGTGGAATTGGGGCTCAACTACCTGTAGGAATGTTTCTGCTCCTAAAATCTAGAAATCCTATGTCTCCTCCAGCCAGATTGAAATATGAGAAAGTTGTGTGTGCGGCATTTGTCCTCAGAAGCAGGAAGGTTGTGGCAGTTTGTGGGGAGATTATAGTTCAGGTACAAGCCACAGCAGATCAGTATCCATATGTATATTAGGTTCCTGTTCTCCAGAAACCACAGGTTATGGGGAACAAAACAGAGATGCTAAAGGGAGGAGGTATTGCCTCTTTTTGCTTAAGATGGTATTTTGCTTGAGATGATGATCATTGGTTCAATTTTGACCTTCTTCCTCTTGACTTCAATCACTGGGACATCATCTCCACGGCTTTAGAGTGGCCAGACAGATTCCTTCAGCACTTTGCTTTAGACTGCTAGAGGACCAGCATCCTGAAGATGGAGTCTGGCTCTGAGTGAATGCTTGATTCTGCTACTGTCTGAGGGATGGAGGGAGTCTAACTTCTTGTCTCTGATGACGGGTCCAGGATGGAAGACATTCTTGCTTTATTACTGTTTGTGGCTGTGGATTCTGTGGCTATACTGAGGAGCAAGGATTTCTGGAGAAGACATAGGATTTCTAGATTCCAGGAGCAGAAACATTCCTCCAGGTAGCTGGGCTCCAATTCCACGGGTGTTAAGGATGGGTACCCCTGAGAGCCCACTTAGCCCCTGAGGTGTGTGAGTTTCTTTCCTGTCTTGTTATAACCCCTTGAGAGGAGCGAGGTGCCCTTGAGAGATGCCTTGAGAGGTTGGCAAAGGCTCTGATGCCCTGGCTAGCAAGGTCCTGAGCAGTGTGGCCTTGAGTTCCATACACTTTCATCTATATGTCTTTCCCAGGGCCTTCCTTGTTATCTCTGTCTTCCTATTCCAATGTTGTAGAACCTTGGAAGCAACCTGCCCCAGCAGAGGAAGGGAGATTCCAACTGTAGCCCCTTAGCTCTGGAGCCACTTTGTGGTTTGAAAGTTACACAAGGGGCTGCTTTCCGGTACACAAGGGAGGTAGCTTCATTGGTAAGTGCTTCTCACACAGGTGTGGTGATGTGAGTTTCTCCACCAGAACCCATGTGAAAAACTGGACATGACAGCACATGGTTTAATCCCAGCACTGGGGAGGCAGAGACTAGGGGATCTCTGGGATTTGCTGGCCAGGTAGCCAACACCCAACAAAACCCATGATTTCCAAGTCAACGTGAGACCTGGAGTCACCAAACAAGGTGAACCATATCCTGAGGAAGACACCTAAGACTGATCTTTGGTCGCCCTGTGCAGACACACCCATACACATACACATGCACGCACAAGCCTCCCCAAGGATCTTGCACACACCCTGAGGCAGATAAAGCATTTTACAATGAGTGTCTGTCCCAGGTATGTCATGACCCAGGACATGGGGTGAATGCTGATTTCAGGGGTTCTCTGTTCCCAACCTTGTGCTCTGGGGTAGGGTGATAGCTGAGGGCCATGAGGTTGACCTAGATGAGGGCCATGAGGTTGACCAGCAAGCCAGCACTGCAGGGCTGCTGTTCCCTGACCCCTGACAAATGGACGTATTCATTACACCAAAGACTGGAAGCATAAAATGTGATACATACTTAAGGAACTATGCACACAACTAGGTTTATTTTTCTTATCTGATTTTTGCTGGTGCAGTGTGAGAACACTGCTGAATACTTGGCGGCTGCCTTTCCATACTTGAGTTGTTTGTCATTTCTGGGGTTGCTGTTGCTGTTATGATTTCCCTTTGGGGAGGAATTTACAGGCACATGTTGACCCAGCTGAATGGGAACAGGGAACAGCAGGGATTTTACAAACAGGGACCATCATGGACTGGAGCGCATAGTCTTTTTTTTTTTTTTTTTCCCTTTCGGCAAGCTACTCCCAATAATGTCCCACTGGGCATTTATGGCATTGTCCGGTTGGTCATTTAATATACTACAACCCATTAAGAAACTCAGGTACCCTCCAGCCTCGGGTTAAAAATCAGCCTGATTTTCTTTTCTGTCGATGTCTGCTTTGTTGTGGAAATTTCAAGAAGGTTGGTTTTTGATAGCAACAGTTGCTAGGTAAGCTACGCCTGCCTCCAGAGTCGGCAGAGAGGGTGGGAAGGTGAGGTGGAGCAAGGACTGGGTAGATAGTGGCCTGTGGTGAAGTGTGAGGCTGGACAGTGGTCACAGTGCTCTACCTATACCTGCTAGGATCTGGCTTTCCCTCCGGCTTCCATTTCCACAAAAAGCAAAACATTATCTCCTCCAGGAACACTTGTAGGCTCACTGGCAGCATGTTTTAGACATCTCTGCTTCCGGGGACTGGGATCTAGGACCTCATAGATGTGTGGGCAAAGCAGGCACTATTGCTAGACCACAACCCCATCCTAGGGCTGGTAGGGTTGGAGCCTTTGCAATCACCTTGGATGCTACAAGCATTTTGCCAAGAGGCTGCTACAGTGTCGGGGGTCAGCTGCTCTTTGCATGGCTGGCCTTTGGGGGTCTTTCCATCCAAGGAGCCTTTCTGACCATACATGCTACTATCAAAGCCTCCCAGCTGCTAACTTCTAAGTTTCATCTCAAGAAGGAGTCCTCATGGTGCATTTTCTTGCCTTCCTCATTTTGCATCCTTAGTTCCCCATAGCTACCTGGGCACCCATGGAATACCTTATGGACCTGTTTTTATATTTTCAGGCTGTCAGGTTGTGAGGACCCTTCTTGAGGGTCCAGGAGGCAGGGTCTGCTGCCTGGAGAAAGAGACTTGGGTAATGACTATAGAAAGGACATGCCTGGCTTGTTTGCAGAAAGACAAATTTTCCATGGGAAGAGTGATGCTCTCCTCCAGGCAGAGGTCAGGAAAATGGGAAAACTAGGATCAACCATAAAGGTAAGCATGGCAGAGATGGAAGCTAGAGAGGAGGATTGGGAAGCAGGGGATGGTTGGGGTCTTATTGTCATCAGTGGATGTGGTGGTTTCAATACGCTTGGCCCAGGGAGTGGCACTCTTAGGAGGTGTGGCCTTGATGAAGTAGGTATGGCCTTGTTGGAATAGGTGTGTCACTGTGAGCATGGGCTTTAAGACCCTTATCCTAGCTGCTTGGAAGCCATTCTTCTAGCTGCCTTCAGAACAAGATGTAGGACTCTCAGCTCCTCCAGCCCCATGTCTGCCTCTAGATGCTGCCATGTTCCTACCTTGATGATAATGGACTAAATCTCTGAACCTGTAAGCCAGCCCCAATTATTACTACTTTTTAAAATTAGAGTTGCCCTGGTCATGGTATCTGTTCACAGCAGTAAAACTCAAACTAAGACAGTGGACTTTCTTTTTCTGAGATTGGGATTCCAGAAGGAAGGTTAGATAGAACTTGGCAAGAAGTGTGGGGTGGTGGGAAAATAGGACGGAGCCTAGGAAGAGTAGTTAAGTCATAGACAGCAAGGAGGAAGGGAAATGCCAAGGGAAGAGGATGAGAAACCTTCATAACTCAGTGTGATTGGAGGGAGAGGAGAGAGGCCATTGCCTCCTGGGAGGAAGCTAGAGACAGTCCCTGCAACTGCCTGCTAAGCCAGACTGACCTCTAGTTGGAGCCCAGCTTCCTGGGGTCTGGGGCTCCTGTTTTGTTACCCATTGCTTGGGCTGAAGTCAGAGAAGAGGTCTGTGGACTCTCCATTGTTAGCAGGCTCCTGAAATGTCTCCTTGGGCTACTGCTCATGCCCCTCTGTCAAGGGAGCACACAAGGTGGACAGCACAGCTTCTGCAGGGCCAGTTGACTAGCTCTGTGTGTGTGTGTGTGTGTGTGTGTGTGTGTGTGTGTGTGTGTGTGTGTGAAGGCCGGAGTTTCAGAATGGAAACTCTTTGAGATCTTACTCCTTCTGAGGATTTATAAGCTATTGATGATTGCTGGAAGAGAGAAGGATGCTTTTGGTAAGGTAAGCTGCCCATACCTTAATAAATAACCTTTTACCCATACTCCTGTGAGAAGCCATAATTAAATGTACTGGATCACACACATTAAAAAAGCAGACATGAGACAGTGGGAAGGGCTAGCTGAGAAGAAGGAGGACGTTAGCAGGAGTGAGGAGGGAGCCAGAAGACAATGGGGGTGGAGTGTGCTCATATGTATATATAAAAACCTCATTACAAAACCCATATAATTAATATATCCCATAAGATAGAAGCCGTACTTTAAAGTAAGTTTGTGGCAAACAACAAGCCCTACCTTACTGATTTCCAGCAGATGTGCCTGTAATACCTCTGTGCTTGGTTGGTCTGAGTTTTTAGTGCTCACTTCCGCCTGTTTCCGGACCTTTCAGGAGCTGACAGTAAGCTCCACACCAACTTCTTCATCTAAGCTGCTGCCATGTTACAGCTTGCATGCTCTGAACTGTCCCCTATTCCCTCTGCCCACACTCATCATTTTCAGGAACTCTGCATTGTAAACTGAACGTAGCAGACTGCAGTCACAGGGCCAAGCCCCTCCCACGCCCTGGCTTTGTAAATAAAGTTTTATTGGGACACGGCCAAGCATACTCATCTACATATCATCTATGGCTGCCTCTGATGGCACAGCAGGGTTGAGTGGTTGCCACAGAGGCCACGTGACCTGCAAAGGCAGAAATATTTACTGTCTGCCTCTTACAGGAGAGGTTGCCAATACCCCTGCTGTGAGAGGCACTGGGCATGTTTAATTCGTTGAGGGCTGGAGTACAGAATTGTAGAGGTTTTTTTTTTTTTTTTTTTTTTTTCTTCTGTTATTCCAACACACTAAAAGAAGAAAAGAAGGTATCCATAAAGCATCCTGTGACAGGCAGGAAACAACCCCGTGCAGTAGCCTCTGAGCTCCTATTTGAAGTTTAAGGCTTTCCCCTCACATTCCATCCGGATTTCTGGGACCCGCTGCCAGTTTTAATACCTGAGTTCAATCCCTAGAACACAAAGTGCAAGGAGAGAACAAACTCCACAAAGATATCCTCTTATTCCATATATGGAATGCGCACTTCTGTGCACACACACACATACACACACACACACACACACACACACACACACACACACACACACACACAGACCCACCAAGCTCCAGTTCTCCAATTTTGTCTGCATTTCTAATAGTTTGTCTGTTTCTGTGCATACAGCCAATGAAGAAAGTGATCAGACTTGTTAGTGAAACCAGTTATGTAAATTTGCCTGGTTTTAGTTTAATTCAATGGTCTGTCTGTCTGTCTGTCTACTATCACTCTATACATAAACTGTCATCCATCTATCAGGTCCACTTTTCATCATTTATCAATTGTACATTTCTGTTTAGCTAATCACACCTATCATTCATTATCTACATACCTACCTGTTTATCATATTTTCTATCATCTTGTTATCATCTACCTAATATCTATCATGTGCTAGTCATCTGTCTGTCTGTCTATCCATCGTCTACCTTTCACCTATTTACCTATATGAATAGATGAAAATGTATGTTTATCTATCCATTTATTTGTCTACCATCTGTCCATGCTTCTTGACCCTCAGTTGCTGTCTATTAATAATAGTCACAAGAATTCCAATCAGCTGGGCCAAGGTTTCTCAACTATGGAATTGTTGACATTGGAGGCAGGGAATTCTTAGGGGGTAAAGGTGTGGGATTCTGGCAAGCCTCCATGGCCTTGGTCCATTAGATTCCAGTAGCAAGCAGGACTGTCCTCCATGATCTGCCCTAGTCTGATGGCTCAAACCATATTCAGATATTATGAAACGTCCCCTGGAAAGAAGTATCTACAAGTGAGGAAAGCAGAATTTGTCCCTGAATAACCACATGGTGCCTTTCTGGATGTGTGAATATCTCTGCTTGGCGCCCTGGGGACCCACCTGTCTGACATGAACCCCTCCCCAGGCTCCCATGCACCTGAGGAGTGATGTCTTGCTCTAAGCTCCTGGCAGCTTTAAGTTTCAGGATCTTTGTCCACGGAAGGGCACACAGTTCCTTCTTGTTGACTCTCCAAGAAAATGGTAACAGCCAAGTGTGATGGCTCATCTCCACAATCCCAGCACTAGGGGGATAAGGCAGGAGGATTACTGTGAGGGCCAGGCCAGCTGGAATACTTGGTAAGACCTTGACTCAAACAAACAAACAAAATGAACACACACACAGAGAGAGAAGGAGGGAGGGAGAGGGAGACAGAGAGAGAGAGAGAGGAGAAAGTATGAGCATTTCTTTAGTCAAAAGGAACCATAAACTTCTTCAGTGATGGGTGCCCTCCTCCCCTAGATACACAGAAATATCTAGAAAATAGACACTCAAATATCAGAGATACTTCTAAGATGAAGCAGTTAAATACAGTGCAACAAAAAGTTAATAAACTTGGTGTAAAATATATTGATAATTAGATGACTTTCAGAGGCACGCTCTCTCTCCAAGCAAGTACCATTTTATGTAATTTCCTGACATGGAAACAACAGCTCTCCTCCTTGTTAAAAAGAAGAAAGGAAGCAAAGATTCAGTCCCATCTCAGTCAACAGGATCGGGTCTGACTAATCCCTATAATCAGAAGCTAATTTGTCTTAAGAATAATAATAGTAACAATACGTCTGTTATGAAAGACTATGCCTTTATCGTTTTATTTGCCTGTGATTATGTAAATCCCAGATACACGGCAGAGTGGGGAGGCTGCAGAGAGCTGCCCTGCCTCAGCTGAGGAGCCATGGGGAACTGTGAGCAGGGCCTTCTGCTGAGAGACGGAGCCAAATTTCTTCCCCTGTGCAAAGAATTTATTTTCTGCAGATTGGCTAAAACATTTGATAGTTTAAATACAAGATGCTGGAAAGAGCTGGGCTGACAGCCTTCTCTGCTTCTCTCTCCTTTTCCTCTGCCTCGTAGAACTGTGTATTCTCACCCCGTGCCTGGCAGTGGCCCTGATCCTACTTTAGGAAGTCCCCGGGATCAGTTTTGAGTGGGTCTGGCTCAGGCACTAGGCCTGAGCTTCTCCTAGTCAGGAGGTCAAGTGTTGCCTGGCTCCTGCCTCTTCCAGAGGGTGGCCCTTCGCCATTCCAGCCTTAGTTCCCTTGGGGACTCTGCTTGTCATCCATGTACACTGAGCAACAGGAGTGGCCCTGGTGGGGGCTGCTGTGCCCTGTGAAGCCAACATGAGTGCATGGACTCTCAGATCTAGTGACTGTCACTCTGTGAGTCTAGAGGTTGCATGGCTGCTCCCCAGAGCTGTGCTCTGAGCTCCAGCCAGTTCAGGGGAGGTTCACTGCTATGTGGTAATTCTGTGTGTGAGCTTTCCCTGTGTCGTCATTGGTGTGGGTTTTAAACGTTTGCTCAGTGGTCCTCTCGTTCTCCAGCTGTGCAGCCAAAATCTTAGACATTTTTGTGCCTCAGTTTCCCTTCCTGTGACAGGGAGCTGATGAGCATTCTTGCGGCAATGTTGACGAAAATGTCAGCCAGTGTTCCAGCTCTAGCATACATACAGGTATTGGTGGCTTCCTGGAAGTGCTCTGACCTTGTGCAATTCTAGATCAGCTCAGTATCTGAGGTCTCCGGGGAGTCTGTTTGTCCCAGAGCTGTCCGGAGGTTTAAACAGTTGAGGTGACAATTCTCTCAGTAGCTACAGTTCTCAGTGCACTTATCTCTGCTCACTTGAGTTTTCATAAGCATGCATAAGGAAAACAAGATTATTATCATAGACATGGCATGAGGAAAGGAACCCACGCACTGAGATTTGTTATTATTGAGAGCCACTCTGCAGCTAAGTGGTAGGGCCAGAATCCAAAGCCTGAGCTACTGGGAACCAGTTAAGCTTTGGAAAGGTGGCTGCCAGCACGTTACATACCTATTGCTGTTTTCAGATTTCCATCCCATGATAGAAAGTTCTGGATTGATGGGAAGTAGTTAGTGAAGTTAGAGTGGTGTATGTGTTTACTGGTCACAGCACCCCATGTCAGCCCTGATGTCTACCTCATCTGATGCTGTCTCCCGAGAAGGGAGTCTTCTTTTCTGTATTTGGTTTGCTGTGAACTTGATCTAGAAACTTCTCCCTTGCTCTTACCAGTCTGTGTCTGTTTATTCATGTCTGTCAAAACAAAACGAAAACATTTTTTGATTGATCAAAAACCGATTTTGAGTGGTCTCTACAGATCTCTGAGAACCTGGAGGCCAGACTCTTCCCAAGATCTAGAAGACATCAAAGAATTCAGGTGGGTTTGGGCAGGGGCCCTGCTGGGCATGTGTTCAAATGTAGAGTTCATTTGTCTTGTACTCAGCTCAATGCTAGAAAACATTTCATAGGGACACAAATTTGCTGAAGAAGAAAAAAACATGGCGTTTCACCAGAGACAGTTTGGACACTGCAGACAATGTTCTCAGCTGTAGGTGCAAACTACCTCTTCCCAAAGCAAATAATGACGAAGGCAGGCCAAAGGGCCCTGACTTTGGTTGAAAACTTTCAAGTTTTAAAGTGTTGGAAAAATTTCTAATCACAGAAAATGGCATAGACACAGAGGAGAATTTGCTTACAGACAAACAAACAACCCCCTAAGGAACCCCACAAATAAATCCAGAAAACAACGGCGGCGGCGGCAGCAGCAGCAGCAGCTGATTGTGGGGATCCAACTACTGTATCACACCCCAGAGAAGTCACCCAAGACCTGAAGGTCACCTAAGTGTATTGCAAACTAATTGAAGATGGCTCATGGCCTTTCTTCCCTGTCATCACAGTGACCCATCTGAGATAAGGAACCAAATCCTAACTGGACCTGTGTCACTTGGTGATTTAGGATAAAGCTGACAGGAAATGCCAAAACATTTCCACAGAGCTCTGAACACAGTGCTCTGGACTCGGGAGATTTCTGCCCCCACACTGGAGAGGCATTTGGGGACATGGCAGAAAGCGAGAGTGGAGAGGGTTACTCATCTCCTCTCGCTGGCTGTTCTGCAATTATGAGGAGTGTTCCTGGGGCTGGTGGTGGTTGGGAGAGCGGGGTGGATTGCAAAGCAACAAGATAATTAGGCACAATTGAATTAACTAACGAATAAGTGTCAGCCTCAGCTGCCATTCTCCTCAGGGAATTAGGCTCTCCCTAATGCCACCCTTACACACACACACACACACACACACACACACACACACACACCACACAGACACATACACACACAATTAGTCTAAAAAACATCAAGACAGAGGAAAAAGTGAAAATGTGTGAGAAGCATGTTTCACAAAGTCCATTCAGACACGGCTTCAGTGGGACTGTCCCCTTGCATGGTTGTGACACTCAGCAACTGGGGTGTGTGTGTGTGTGTGTGAGAGAGAGAGAGACTCTTTGTCTCTGTTCCAATTATGTATCCTGTTAATGGGTGTGGGCAACATGGCACCAAAAATTTCTGCAACAGGTGAATGACTCCATTTGAAGGTGGCTTCCTGTGCCACCTTCCTGTGCATTTACCCAGAATCTTAAGACCGTGTTGGGACAGAAGCCAGGGATACTATATCTGCAGGGTGCAAAGGAGCAAGTTCTGAGAGCTGAGCAGGAACTGAGCCCTGGCCCTTCCTAGCCAGGCTGAAGCCAAAATACACTCTGGGAAGGAAGGGACTTGTTCAGATCTATGCACGCCACCAGAAGTACCTGATCTGACGGGGCCTCTGGAGGGGCCACTATGGATAAAGAAGCAGCAGGCTCCTGCTCTCTTAGTTCACATAAGGGCTTTCTGGATCTTGGGAGGGCCTACCGGAAGAGATGGCCAATCAAAATGGGATTCTAGGGCTAGGGAAATGGCTCAGCAGTTAACAGGGCTGCTGCCCTTCCTATGGACTCCAGTTCAGATCCCAGGATCCCTGTTGACTGACTCCTAACTGCCTGTACCGCCAGCTCCAGTGGATCTGATGCCTTCTCTGGACTCAGCAGACACCTGTACATTAGTGTCAGATACTCACATGCATGCAGGTAAAGAAAAGGGAAAAATAAGTCTTTAGAAAACGGAATTCCATCCTGCCATCTTCTCTTCCGGCACCTGCCCTCCGCCTCCCTCCTCCCCATTCTTCACCATGGTCTTTTCCATTCTGGCTGTTTGGAAATACTCGTCAAACTGAACCAGGCCAATGATGCGTGTACCTGTCAGGACTGTAGTTTTGGGACAGGATTCACGACTCAGCAAGGGAAGTGTTAGCTGCAGAAGTCTGAGATCCGAGTTTGATTTGTGGGACTCATGTAAAGGTGCAAGGAGAAAACTGACTCCACAAAGTTGTCCCCTCACCTCCATACATACACACCTTGGTATTAGAGTGCCCACTGCATCATGTATGAGCTCATGTGTATGTGCATTCAGATACATGCATGCACACTCTCTCACACACACACAGAGGCACACAGGCACACATGCACACATGCACACACATACACACACATACACATACACACTCAGGCACACACGCACACATGCAGACACCCAGGTACGCATGCACGCACACACGCACGCATGCACGAACACATGCACGCATACACACACAGAGCCACACATGCACACAGGCATGCATGCACACATGAGCACGCACGCACACACTCACACACGCACACACTCAGGCACACACATGCACGCATGCACACACATACAATACTTGGAGCCTTATGCTGGGTTTGACCCAGGAAGGCTAGTGCTCTTGTTGTGGGAACACACTCTCAGTGTACCTCTGGGGTTTGTGGACACTGCAGTTGCACTCTGCTGTACCTTGGACAGCACACTCCTTAAGGCTCCCATGCTGCTTGTCTGCTGTCACTTTAGTATTTGTCCTCGGTGCATTGCCCTGTGGGATAATGTCCTCCTTTCTCTGAGGAAGATTGAGCTCACTGGTCACATTTAGCAAAAAAAAAAAAAAAAAAAACAGAAATAAAACTGCAAACAAACCAAAAGCTGCAGGCTCCCCACCCAGGGATGGCTGTTCCAATAGAATGTCTGCTAAGCAGGGATAGATGCTAGTGCAGAGGCCCTCGGTACTGTTTGGACTCACTTACAGCCAGTGTTTTACGCTGCTTAACCAACACTGCAATTTGGCTGAGAGCCCTGTGTGCTACCTGGCAACGTTCGTTAAAAAAACAGGCATAGATGAAGAGATAGGGCGGGTGCTGTCTCCATTTTTTAGTTTTAAAGAGAGGTGGAAAGCCACATTGAAACAGAAAAGTTTAAAGCAAGAATGTAGCTGTGGAGGTTAGGTGTATAGGTTGTGGGGTATGGGGGTGGGAATGGGGGCAACAGATCACATCTTACCCCTCTCCAGAATACTGTCTAATGTGGTGGCCCTTGTGGGTGGTCACCAGGTATGTCTGGTTTTCTTAACTCATAGGAGGATTATCAGGGACATATGAAAGAAGGTGGTGACAGTTCTTTCCAGGTGTTACCATCTTCATGTCCTGCACACGACCCTTTTAAGGTATGCTTTCCTTCGTCTTCAGGAAAAGGTATAACAACAAGCCAGATCTGAGTTCCCAACCCATTCACAGAGGCCATGCACAGAGCGAGAGAGGACACATATTCATTAGCACAAGCCACCTAGATTGGAGCTGGTTTTCACTCAGTATGTCAGAGCTTTCCTTGACTGGGAGAAACTCTGTGGTCACTTTGGGGTGGATCCTTATGTCCCATGATACTTGATGTCTTTATCTGGAAAAAAATAAAGTTGACATAGGCAGTCTTTTAAAATGTGCATTTTCTCTTGGAAGTTAAATCTCATGAGAAGTTGCAAAAAGAAAAAAAAAATGGTGTTGAGTTTTGACGTAGTCCAGGACAGTTTGGGATTTAAGTAATGAGCTCTTAATTCGGTGCGAGGGAGGTGATGGTTAATCTTAATTGCCAAATTGATTGCATCTTGGAGTGCCCTGAGATTAATGAAGCTCAGTTCTGGATGTTTCTGTGAGGATGTTTCAAGAGACCACTTCTTAATAACCCTTAAGTTAACCCTTGATGGTTCACTCTATGGGACGCTAATGGAGAGGGATGAGGTGGGGGGCGGGGACTGGCAGAGGAAGCAGTGACTGGTAACATGACATGCCCTGGGGGGCTAATCTTGCCTTGGCTTCCTCCCGTTTACTTCCCTCTGCTTTCTGTCTGCCAGGGGGGTGAGGCTGAGAATCTCTTTGTCAGGTTTCTGTTGCCAAAAGGTTCTGCCATCAGACTAGCCTAGAAACAGAGCCAAGTGACCCCAAATTGAGTCCTCTGAACCTGTGAGTCGGAATCAAGCATTCTTTCCTCTGTTTGCTGTCTTTGGATATTTGGTCACAATAAGCAGGGCAGCCAACACAGGGATAACACTGCTTTAACTGATTCACCAGAGGACCAAAGTGGCCCTGGAATCCATAATTCTTACTGTAAGTCAAAGTGGTTGAAGGTTGATGCTGTACAAGCTCACACATATCCTGGGAGACAAGCCCCGCCCTCTGAGGCTGACCAGCTGGCCTGCCTCACTACTGTGGCCAGCTGAGGTCCAACCTGTGAAGTAAGCCTCTCTGAGAAGAGCCTGACCCTCATTAGCTGCGAGTTGACATTTACAGTTTCTCCTTTCCCAAGGGAAGTGGTCCAAAAGGTTATGTAAGTTTTCTGTCTTAGACACATTCAAAAACATGTTAAAACAATACAAAATGTCTACTGGAAACCACACACAAGCCGAAAGAGTAGGCGAGGGTGCAGCCTTCCACGGAGAACACATCCTTGATAGGATAAGGGTGGGGTTTCTTGAGGAAGTTCTGTCCCGATTCTGGGAGGACTGGGTGACAAGTCACAGGATGCCACACTTTGGCTATGACTGTTGCTTGTCTCCTCTTCAGAGGCATTGCTGAGCGAGGGCTGGTCCAGCAGAGCTCTTATGAGTTCCAGGTCAGACATGCTACAGAGAGTAGGAGGCAGTCTGGCCTTTCACTGGTGCCAGCATCCAAGAAGGCCCTCTCATCCCTGCATATTTATTACGGATCTGTCATCTCCGGAGTCTTCAATTTTAAAACAAAAGGTGATTTCTTTCCAAGGCATACCCCTTGTCCTTTAGTTCTTCGTTTGTTAGCTTTGACATTTGGAAAATCCTATCCAAAGCATGGCTCTAGCCCAGTGGACATCCCCATTACTAACTGACTTTGAAATAATTGCAGGCTAGCCTTTCCCCTCCTGCTCCAGGGACTCTGCAGGGAAACTTTGGCTCCCTAAGATTCAGATTATGTTATCATCCTTGTCTCACTAGTGTCTAAATCATCTCAGCATTTAAGATTTTTTGTTATTTAAAGATCAGGCTAGGCCCTTGAACAAGTGAAGACAGAGCGAGATGGGAGATAAAACTCGTGTTTACTAGGAGCTGTCTGTGTCAAGTGACAGCTTCAGTTCCTGCCGAACCAGTGCAACCTTTAGCCCGTTTTTAATGCTTGCAATGGATGAATGTCTTCTTTCCAAGTTGTGCTGTGTTTGGGATCCTAGACTGTGTAGAATGTAGCTTGTTTCTTGGACTAATTTCTATGTATTATATAATTTCTCCCTGGGTACGCTTATTTAATGCCATGCCTTCATGCAGAACTTGGTTTCTGAAGCTGCCAACGGGTGTCTGTTCAGTGCTTGGATTCATTTCAAGCTTGGGAAAGCATTAACTTCCAAGGCTGTGCAGGCTGAAGCAATCTACACAGGTAATAGGGGGGTGGGGAAGCCGGTATGAAGTAGAGACAATTATCTCTCAGAGACCCGTCTTGTGATGAATTGGAGGTGACTAAATCTGGTGAATTTGGGGCATGACGGAAGTCAGGCTAATGTGCTGCTGTGCTGTTCCTGAGAATTTGCATTGCACTTGCGATGTCCTGGTGCACGCTGACCCCCTCATCTCTGCTAGGCATCCACAGTAGCCCCGCCTACTGAGCTCACAGTAGCCCCGCCCACTGAGCTCACAGTAGCCCTGCCTACCGAGTACCATTTTCCTTTCCCCATTCCTCCTTTTCCATCCACATTCACGGAGCATGCACCATATGTCAGAATGGATGTTGGGACTTGAAGAACTTAGTAAGATGGGGTTCTTGCCCTCCTAGAACATATATTTGCACCAGATACACAAGACAAGGCAATCTCCAGAAGTCACCAGAATTGGTACCAGATGCAAGACAGGCAGTGGTGTTTGGGGTTCCATTTTGGTCCCATGAGAGGAGCTTATGATTTTTTTTTTTTTATAAGCAAGAAAGTTTACAAAGAACCCCAGCAAAAAAAAAAACAAAAAACAAAACCAAAAACACACAAAACAACAACAACAAAAAAACATATGAAGGTGGGAACAAGCAAGACTGGCTGTGTCACACAGAGGTGGTAGCTGAAGAACAGGGAGAAGTGCACAGAACTGGAGGGACCTTGACTGCTTTGGACCTCTGGAACTTAGTGAGGTGGCTTGGACACCATCTGGCAGATAAACCGGGCATCTGTCTCCGTTCCTACTTAGTTTTGTGCTATAAATATGTGCTATAAAAAATGTGTTTTGAGTTATGTCTTAGGAGAATCCTCTCGCTGAGCTTCACCGCTCCCAGTGACTAGAAGCCTGCCACTTGGCTAAAAGACTCGTGGAGGTATTAATTAAGGTGGACAGGAAGTGTTACACTCCCATTGGGATCCAACCCCTGATGGTCTTTAAGAATTAGATGTGCTCTGTGGTTCCTGCGCAAGTATTCGGGTCCACTCCAGACTATTCTACTTCATGAGAATCTGTAGTACATTTCAAACACACACAGTTGCTCGAGCTCACACATGCCCTGCTATTGAGTGGCGAACCCAACGATCTTGTTTCCATCCCTGTCATCCTGGGTCTTGTTAGAACAGGTTGACCTCATTCCTGTCTGTACCTGGGGCAGGAGTTCTAGTTTCCTTCCCGTTGCTGTGATAAAACACCACCACCAAAAGTAACTTGAGTGAGAATGGCCTGCGTAGGCTCATATATTCAAATGCTCGGTTCGTAGTGGGTGGAACTGTTGAGGAAGGATTAGGAGGTGTGGCCTTGTTGTAGGGGGTATGTCACTGAGGATGGCCTTTCAGGTTCCAAAAGTTAACAACAGTTCCCAGTTAGTTCTCTCTCTTTCTATCTCTGTTCTGGCTTGTGGATCACATGTAAGCTCTCGGCTACTGCTCCCACACCATTCATGCCTGCTGTCATGCTCCTCACCATGAGGGTCACTCTCTGAAACTGTAAGCCCCTAGCAGACACTTTCTTTGACAAGGTGCCTTGGGTATGGTATAGTTTCACAGTCATAGGAAAGTAACTAAGGCAGGGTGGAAAGAGTTTGCTTCTTCTTTCAGGTCACAGTTCATCACTGAGGGAAGTCAGGGTGGGAATACCAAGGCAGGGCTGCTTGCTAGTTTGTGAACATTACTAATGACAAGGAAACCCACCCATGGCCAAGAGAGTAAACCATGGAGACTGCTGCTCAACAGCTGGCTCGGGCTCATGCTCAGGGAGCCCTCCTCCTTCAGTTAAAAAATCAAGACAGTCCCTCACAGACATGCTCACAGAACAACCTGGCAAAAAGCCATTCTTAGATGATACTTCTTCAGGTGATACCGAACTGTGTCCAGTTGACAGTAGATGACAAGGATGGAAGATGTATTGCTCCATGTTTGCCTTTTCTCAGCTCTCTCTGAAGCAGCTGTACACTCCCATCAAGCTGGTCTCCTCAGGACCCCTGTGATAGCTATTCTTGGATGTCAACTTGACAACATCTGGAATTATAACTAAAATCCAAAAAACATGGCTGGGCACACCTGAGAGGTATTTTTGTTTAATTAGAACATTTGAAGCTGGAGGATCCACTTTTAATCAGGATCCTTTGAGGTGGGAAGACCCACCTCTAATCTGGGCCACATCTTCTGCTGGTAGCCTGTGTAAGGGCATGGAAGAAAGGAATTGCTGTCTTTGCCTGTTTGCTCTTGAGCTTGCTAGCAAGCCCATTCCTTCGCTGGCATTAGAGTCTATTGATTTGGGATTCCAGTGTATACTGAAAACTGGCTGAGACATCCAGACTTGTGGATTAAAAAATGATGGTCTCCTTGAATCTTCTGCTCATCGGCAGCAATTGTTCAGTTAGCTAGACAACAACTTATAAGCTATTCTAATAAATTCCGTTTATATATATATATATATATGTGTGTGTGTGTGTCCTACCTCTTTCTCAGCCATAGTTGATGATATTCAAGGACGGCTCTGCATTTTTCTTGGGAGGAAGTTTTCTTTTTGACTTGGTGGATAATTGACCTATCAGAGCCTGAGATTTTCTATCTGTGTGACACAGACAATAAAAATAGTATGCTATAGGCACTGGGCCAAGTGATTTGCAAGTATTAACATATATAATCTCCGTGGCAACTCTGAGTTAGGTCTTGTTATGATCGCCACTGTACAATCGAGGAAATAGAAGCAAAGGAAGGTTAAGTAGGAAGAAATGGATGCACTAACGTGGAGTCAAAATGGAGAGTGAAAATACAGAAAATAATGTGAGGTATTTGGAAAATAGTGATACTTGGAAAAGTATTAGATAGGTATTTGGAAAACCTAAACCTATGTGCTTAGATATAAGTATCTATATAATTGGAGTCTGAGAAGGAGAGAAATGGAGGAGAGGAAGAAATGCCTCAAGTTCTGGAAGCTTTTAATGCACCAAACATGGATGAAAGGCATCAAACTACAAACACCAGAGAATGCCCAACCCCACTGAGAGCACTGAGGAATGTGAGAAAGGAGCAGGACAGGAGGTACAGCAAGCAGAACTGAACAGCACTTCCAAAGAGAGCCCCGAAGACATCAGAAACAAGAATCTTTTAAAAGAAGCATCAAGAGAAGAAACAGGGGCCAGAAAAGGATGGGGCATTGTCTTTAAAATGCCAAGAGAAAACAATCAAATTCTACATCTTAAAAACTGTCAAAAAAAGGACCATGAATGGATGCATCTCCCACCAATGTTAACTGAGGAGACTTGCAATAGGCACCTAACACTAAAGATATTCATCAGACAGAGGAATAGGGTCC
The DNA here is from genome assembly GCA_021653895.1 of Mastomys natalensis. Taxonomy (NCBI): domain Eukaryota; kingdom Metazoa; phylum Chordata; class Mammalia; order Rodentia; family Muridae; genus Mastomys; species Mastomys natalensis. Next base: position 949,001 of record JAJTUV010000094.1, read on the forward strand.
TAAGTGAATGGTGTTGATAGAGAAAGGATAGGAATCAATGCAGGGGAAAATATAAAGCTAAATAAAATAGCAGCAGGCAGGATAATAGTAACATCAGTAAAACTAACTTTTATTTGTCTGCTATAATTGTCATCTCCGAAGCTTACTGCTTCTTTCTGCTAACCTAGGCTTAGTGCTGGAAGTTTCTGGCCTCCATACAATTTTACCAGGCCTAGAATGTTTTCAGCCTCTGAGACCTAATGGTAGATAAGCTCACCCTTTATAATTCTTTCTAAATTTTAGCTGGCTGACTCGACTCAGCTCTTTGGGTTCAAACTTCTCTCCCAGCTGACTGATTCAATCTGGCTTCTCTCTTGGCCTCTGATTTTTTTTTCTCTGCTTGGCTTCAAGCTAACTATAGCAATCTTTTCTACTCTCCTGTATCCTTCTTATTCTCTGGTTTGTTCTGTCTTTACCTGTTCTGTCTCTACCTTGTTCTCTCTTTAATGTGACTTTGTAAAACTCTCCTGGTAAAATTGCCTCCTTTCCTTTCTTTCTGCACTGCTCTCTTAAGTGGCCTTGTCTTCCTCTCTCTTCTTGTGAGAGCTGGGCATATGTCATTCTGTCAAATCTTTCTCTGATTCATTACTTTATCTGCCACTCAAACAGACGACACTTTCAAACATGGCTGCCTCCCTCTACAAACTAACTTTGGGATTAGAAGTGTGTACTAAGGCCATGTCTGTATTACAACCAAAGGGATTAAAGGTGTGTGCTAAGGCCTGAGGGACACCACAACTGGAAACAGGTTTTCCCCGATAAACAATGCAATTTCAGGGATCAAACATCGCGCAACAAATTTTTTGTCAAATTAAAATTATGTAGTGAATTGAGATACATGAAAAATTATCAAAATCCAGCAGATGCTGCTGAATTATCCAGAAGGTCATAAACATATTGGAATTTGATAACTTAATTAAGAATTAGCAGGTATATAAAAGAGCAGGAGGATAATGATGGACAAAAAGTTCATTAAAAATTGGGGGAGGAAAGATATTTAGAAAAATATTTAAAAGGGAAGATGGAAGCTGGACTGCCTGGTTTTATGTGTCAACTTGACACAAGCTAGAGTTACCACAGAGAGAGGAACCTCCCTTGCGGAAATGCCTCCATGAGATCCAGCTGGAAGGCATTTTCTCAATTAGTGATCAAGGGTGAGAGGGTTCATTGTGGGTGGTGCCATCTCTGGGCTGGTAGTCCTGGGTTCTGTAAGAAAGCAAGCTGAGCAAGCCAGGGGAAGCAAGCCAGTAAGTAACATCCCTCCAAGGCCTCTGCATCAGCTCCTGCTTCCTTCCCTGCTTGAGTTCAAGTCCTGACTTCCTTTGGTGATGAACAGCAATGTGGAAGTGTAAGCTGAGTAAACCCTTTCCTCCCCAAACATGCTTCTTGGTCATGACATTTTGTGCAGGAATAGAAACCCTGACTAAGACAGAAGCTTTATGGAAAGTCAGATGAGAGACTAATGAGGCTGTAATAGAGACAAAAAATGAGGAAGACATGAGAAACAGGAACCAAAGGGGGAGTCTAGAGAAGGAAAGCAAAAGATCTGAGATGAATACACTGAGCAAAAGTAACAGCTGCTTAAGATTATCATTACAGTTTATTTATTGTGTGTGTGCATGTGCCTTGTGTGTGTGTGCCTGTGTGAGTGCATGTGCTTTGTGTGTGCATGTGTGTGTGTGCATGCACAAGCATGTGTGTATGCATGTATGTATGTGTGTACATGAGCATGTGTGTGCATGTGCACATGCATTGGCATGTGTGTGTGTGCATTGTACACCATCGAGCATGTATGGAGGTCACAGGACAACTTACTGTAGTCTGTTCCGTCCTTCTACCATGTGGGTTCCACGGTTTTCAGGGTTGGCAACAAGCTCCTTCACCACTAAGACATCTTGCTGGCCCATACTATCAGTTTGATACTACTTGAAAGTCCCCAAATGGCAGTATGTTAGAATTTGTAATGAGATAGACATCTAAGATGAAGGACACATAGACTTGTGAAGATGGCAGCTTGTCTACCACACATTGACTGACAGAGCAGAAGGAAACGAGGTGGAAACAAAAGGTTTGAGCTTATAATGTATAAGTTTGTCTAGTTTGATATGAGAATCTTTACAAAACCCAAGGTAGATCTCTCTCTCTCTCTCTCTCTCTCTCTCTCTCCACACACACACACACACAGTGGCATACTATAGTCATATTATCAGTGAAAAAGAAACATCTCTAAGCAACTTGAGATTAAAAACTCACTATACACAAAGGAGCAAGATAGAAATACTGCAGACTTAAGTGCAAACTTAAGAAAGTCAAGAGCCATGGAGGAAACTGTGAAGTGTACTGTAAGAAGAAAGAAAACATTCAATACCAAATTAAATACCTGATAAAGTTATTTCAAAATGGAATTGAATTGTGCATTTTCCCACGCACACTTGGTATGTCTCTGCTGTGGGCAGAACCACTCTATACAAAATGTTAGATGCTCTCCAGGCAGAAAACAAGAGTTAAGGTGAGATTTGAATCTGCATAGAATAAAAATGTGGTGGTGAACATCCAGAGGACATCAATTTTATTTGTATTTTCTTTATAGACAACTGAAGGCCTAAAACAAAGGAAGAATGGGTTGTGGAGTTTCTTGCATATACAGCAGCAGTTAAATGTATGACAGCAAAGCCACAAAGGCAAGAGGGGTGCATAAAATGTCAAAGGTTATGTGTCAGGTACTATGATGTCTTTTGAAGGTCACTGTGTTGAGTTAAATTGCAAATTGACAGTCACAGACTACTCCTTTAAAAGAGGCACAGTCCTTGTCAGTAAGACATAAGGATTGATTGTTGAAATGCATCTAAGTAAATGGTAGCACGAAAAAGAAGAGAACAAGATGAGAAGAGAACACGGGGCATGCAGAAAGCACACAGTCAGTCAAGAACACACAGAAAGCACACAGTCAGGAAAGCCAGTGACGTAACCAAAATAGATACGGGTCAGGTTTATTTACACTTAGAAAACCAAAACCACAAGACTTTGTGGCAAAGAACCGAATGTTCTCTGCTTAAAGCCGTCTACCTAAGTTACTTTTATCCATCATTTCTGGATGTCTTAGGGAGTATAATAAGAGAGATGATGAGAGCAACAAGGAGTATAAGAAAACCATGGGATACACACCAAAAAGATGAATTAGGAAAAAAAGAAGGAAATTAGAATCCACAAGTGTCTGATTGCAGAGAATTCCAGGGAATCTAATTTAAAAAGTTACAGTTATTCTGTAAGTTTACTAGGGTTTTAGAATGTCTGTATTTCTGTATATTTATTATTATTAATGAGTTTCAGAAGCATAAGAACAGCTTGAGTTGGGGGAGGAATATCAACAAAATAGGTAAATATCCAAACACTAAAAACAATATACTTTTGAGGAAAATGAAGGAAAGCTTAGATAGGTAGGTAGCTAGATAGATGAAAGATAGATAGACGATAGATATATAGTTATATATACACATATACATACATAGATGGATTAGGAAGATCAATGAAGAGATGGATAGATATAATAGATAGAAAGATGGATAAATAGATGCTGTCATTGGTAGGTAAGACTGATAAACACATACATACATAAGTATATATGTACACACACATACATACACATATATATATATATATACACATATACACATATACACATATATACATATATACACACATATATACATACACATATATACATATACACATATATACATATACACATATACACCATACATATACACATACATATTGCATATATATAAGATAGACAGATGATAGACATGGATACATGGATAGATAGCTAGTACAGAAGATAACTCTATGATAGATGTTATAGGCAGATGGATGATGATAGGATAGGTAGATAGGTAGGTAGATGAATACATAGATACAAACACACAGACCATGTTGGTGGCCTGAGAGAGTTAATCATGTTAACATGGCTATTACCATCAAATTTATAAACAATGCACTCCCGGAGAGATTCTTTAAAAACTAATAATACAATATTTCCTTAAGTATTTGAGAATTTCATAAATACATCTTGACAATATTCACTTTTTGCTCCTCCCTCACCAAACTCCTCCCAGAGTTTCTCTCCCTCTTCCCCATGAAGCTCCCTTCATGTTCTGTTCAGTTTTTTGTTTGTTTTAAGATGAGACTCTTTTGCAGCAGGTGTTCTGGTTTTACAATCTTTCAACACCTTTCTTCCTCGATGTTCCCTGAGCCTTAAGTGTGGAGGTAGTATTGCAGATGTATTTTAATGTGCTTCCGTTCTAGCATGAATTGATAAGTTGATTCCAGAAATTATTTGAAGATGTGCGGGATCAGGAAAAGCCAAAGTGAGTCTGAATGTGAACAGCAGTTCCTGAAGACCAGCAGTCTGACTTTAAGACTCACTGTAAAGCTACAGAAATGAAAACAGTACAGTAGTTCCAAAGGCCAGACAGGTAGAGGAACCAGACAGAATGGGAGCCAGGAATAGATGCAGCTGATGTGGTCAGCTGGGTTTTCATAAAATACAAGGTTCGTGGATAGAGATATGACTGGTGGGGCAGGGCAGAGTGCTTGCCTGGCATGCACCAAGCACAGGGCTCCACTCTCAGAGTGGCATACCAAGAGGGTGATGGTGCACATCTGCGATCCCAGAACTCTGGAGGTGGAGGCAGGAGGATTAAAAATCATTCTTAGATACACAATAAGTTTGGGCCAGCCTGGGCATGTAAGACCAGGTCTTCAGGAACACAACAAAAAGTAGCAAGTTTTGTGGGTGTGGTCAAGGCTTACCAGCTGTTACCCAAACCCCAGCAATCCTTCACTCTGTCCCATATGATAGTTAGAAAATTAACATTATATGTCTGGTGAGCTGAGGTTGGAGATGAGACACTGTAAATTTTACCCTTTTTTTTTCCTTAAAAAAAGTGATCTTCTTTCCTTTCTATAAATATTCCCGTGTTTTCTTGAAATCACTTGAAGTGGATGTCAACTTAACTCCAGGTAAGATATAGATCTGCACTTCATATACAAACAAACTATGCTTGTAGGGAACACACTGGGAAAGTTTCATGACTCTGGAGGGAAGTACATCCCATAGATAAAGATAAAGATATCCAGATCACACCATTGGAATAAGGTTAGACACATTGATCCTGTAATTGAACTGATGACATGCATATAAGCCCACCCTTCTACATCAACCTGGATTTTGACAACCCAGAAATACACGTCGAGGAAAAGACAGTGTCTTTACCAAATGGTGCAAATTGAACTGGTTAACTGCACGTTGAAGAATGAAACTAGATCGTTATCTCTCTTAACATACAAACCACAACTCCAGATGGACCAAGGACCTCAACATAAGACCTGACACCTTGAATGTGATAGAGGAGAAGAGAGAACTTGCTTGACCTCATCAGCATAGGAAAGGAATTTCTGAGCTGGAGCCAAGGCCTGAAGGTACTAAGGACCAACAACTAATCAATGGGACCTCATGAAATGTCTCTATAGTGTAGAACATCATCATTAGAAAGATGCAATCTACAGAATTAGAAAAGAAGCATTTACCAGTTACCTAGCTAGAATAAACCAAGAACTAAAAGAAATTCTAAACACCAGGCAACCCAATTTTAGAAATGTGGCACAGGAGTAGACAGAGTGTTCTACTAAGGGTCAGAAAGACATGGCTAAGGAACATTACAGAGATGGTCAACATCCGAAGACATCAGGGAAATGCAAATCAAAACTATCTTAAGATTTGAAATTCATCAGACTCACAAACTTGATCTTCAGAGTTCACTGTTGAGAAAATGAAGGCCCGAGGTAGAGGGTGGGAGGGAACCTTCGTCTCTCAGATCTCACACAGCATTGCCTTGAGACCGTGCGAAGGGAGCTGGGGAGGCAGTGTGGATGGCAAAGTACTTGCCTTGCAATCAAGAGGAGCCAAGATTGATCCTTGAAACTCACATCAGAAAAGCAGAGTTTGACTGACGGAACAGACTTTAGGCCCAGTGCTGTAGAGACGGAGACTGTGACTTGCTGGACAGCTGCTTGGCTTATTTGATATATCTCATGCAAGGGAGAGACCATATCTCAAAAACCAAGATAGACAATACCAGAGGAATGACAGCTAACGTTGTCTTCTATCCTCCACAAGGACACACACATGTGCACCTGCACACAAATAAATATACATACAAATAAAGCCTTTAAAACTCAGCTCTGTGGGGCTGGGAAGATGGTCAGCAGGTGAGAACACTTGCTGGTCTTGCTGAAGACCAGAGTCATGTTCTCAGCATCCATATTGGGCAGCTCAGCTCACAACTACCTGTAAATCCAGCTGCAGGGGATACAACACCATCTTCTGGCCTCCTCAGGTTTGCTTGCTCTCTCCCCTCCCCTCTCCCTCTCCCTCTCCCTCTCCCTCTCCCTCTCCCTCTCCCTCTCCCTCTCCTCTCCCTCTCCCTCTCCCTCTCCCTCTCCCTCTCCCTCTCCCTCTCCCTCTCCCTCTCCCTCTCCCTCTCCCTCTCCCTCTCCCTCTCTCCCTCTCCCTCCCTCCCTCTCTCCTCTCCCTCTCCCTCTCCCTCTCCCTCTCCCTCTCCCTCTCCCTCTCCCTCTCCCTCTCCCTCTCCCTCTCCCTCTCCCTCTCTCTTTTTTCTTTCCATTTCTCTCTCTCTCTCTCTCTCTCTCTCTCTCTCTCTCTCTCTCTCTCTCTCACACACACACACACACACACACACACAGAACACAAACCTACACACCTACACATAAATAAAAATAAAATAAATCTTTAAAAAGCCCAATACCCAATTCAAACCTGGAAAAATTCTGAAGATCTCAGATGACTTGTGTATATGTGTATGTACATATGTATGAATGTATGTATGTATGTACATGTGTGTATGTAAGTATGTATGTATGTGTGTATGTATGTATGTATGTATGTTGCTTCCCAAAGTAGAGAGAATTTTTTTTTAGGTTTGGATACTCAGCTTCCTAGTAAGATGGAGTCCCAGAGACAGGGACTGCTTTCCTGGCTGCAGCCCTCAGAAACTTTCAAACGAAAACCCAACCCATTTATTAAGCAGCAGCTCGGCTCTGTTTTCCCTTCTTCTGCTGGAGACTTAACCCCAGGGCTTTGCATTCCAAGGCAAGCCCTTCACTACAGAGCTACATTTCCAGCCTCCCCGCCCCCCAACAATTCCACAGCACTGACACTGAGGCAACAAAGAACATGGCTCCCTGAGAAGTGGGAACTGTTGAGTGGGCGCTCGGATCGCCCAGGCTGCTCACGGCTCTGACGTCTCCATGGTCAAAGTTTCCAGTTTCAGGAAAAGGATGGGAGTGAGACAGAGCCAGACTGGCTTTGCTGAGGGGAGGATGAGGAGCTGAGAGTCTGGGGAGTTCAGCCGGGTCTGGTCTATGCTTGCAGGATGGCAGTGAAGAGGGGGAGCCACAGAATGAGCTCAAAGACCCACTGGGAAACCTTCTGAGATACAGCAGAGCACTGGCCCACTCAGGCATGTGGAGAAGTTATTGAAAGTTTTGGGAGAAGCATCCAAGAGTACTCAGACAGAGCCAGGAATCATGGTGTCCCATCCAGAGATGTGGAAAAAGCCATTACTCAGAGGCATAGAGCGAATACCCTGAAAGGCCTTGCTTTCACCATGAGAGAAAATCGGACATGGTTCCAGACACACCTAGCAAATAATAAAACAAGGACAGAAAAGAGCAACCGTTTCCAAGCAACGTATGTCACCTTCAAAGTATGTGAAGAAAGCTCAGAAATATTCACAGAAAACAGAAAAGCCCATTCAGGTAAAACTCACAGTGTGTGACATTTAGCCATAGGTTACCAGAAATGCAGAGAAGCATGAAAATATGATCTATCTTAAGCAGAACCATCTGTCTGCCTATCTATCTATCTATCTATCTATCTATCTATCTATCTATCTATCTATCTATCTATCTATCAATCATTGATCATCTATCATCTCTCTATTATCTACCATCTATTTACTGATCAATATTATCATCTCCATTCCTATAAATTATCTATCATCTATCATTATCTATCTATCTGTCTGTCTGTCCATCCATCCATCCACTCACCCATCCACCCACTCATCTATCTATTCTATCTATCCATCCATCTATCTACCTATCTATCTACACCTATCTGTGACTCTTTTAAAATTGACCTAGACTTAAGACTTAACATTAAGACATTAAAATGACTGACTATTTTTGTTTTTGTTTTTGTTGTTGTTTTCCCATCCCAGCACTCAGGAGGCAGAAGCAGGTGGATCCATGTGCATTCCATGACAGTCCAGTCTATATAACATCTTCTGGGCTAGCCAAGGTTACACAGTGATATTGTGTCAAAAATTAGTTATCACCATCATAACTATCCATATGTCCAAACATTGGAAAGTACACAAATGACCTAAATTAAATTTCTAGACATGGGAAATATAGTGCAGAAGGTGAAAACATATGGAGTGAATGACTGGGAAACACAGGAGTAAACATTACAGGACTTAATGACATGCCGACAGAAACGGTCCAGAACAAAGCATACCGGGGGAAAAATGAAAACCAGGGCATCCTTATCCGTGAGGGAAAAAAATCAAGTGTCAGAACGTGTAATTGGAAGCCGCGAAAATGGAGGGAGAGGTGGAGACGTGAAAGTCATTTTGAGAAATAATGGCCCCGAGTTTTCCAATTTCTGCGAAAACTATCAACCTACAAATCCCAGAAGCTCACTGAAGCAAGGACAGGAAATGTAATGAAAGATCAATGCACATCATAAGCAAGTTGGTCAAAACCAATAAAGAGAAAGTGCTATAAAGGCCGGAGGAAAAAGGCACATTATGTACGGAGGAACAAAGATAAGGACGACAGAAGATTTCTCCTGCACTCGATGCGAGTGGGGAGACACCGACGGAGCATCCATGGCCTAATGGAATGCTTGCAATCCAGCATTCTAACCCAACGACGGCATTCTTCAAACATGAAGGGAGGAAAATAAAGTTGATTTCAGACGTACAAAAGTCAAGGGAATTTATCACCAGCAAAATGGCACTGTAGGAAATGTGGAAAGAACTCTTCGAGGCTCACCAACAAGGCACGCAAAATGGAAACACAGATCAACTCGGAGCTCTGAAGTGTGCGGGGCATGGTGAATGCTGAGGATAGTTTATTACTTTAATGTCATTCTAAGATAGCTGGCTCTTTGTACAGAAGCATAATGCTGCGGTTATGGGTTTTCTGCGATATGTGTGAGCTAAATCTAAGAAACTAGCATCAGGATTGAGCTGGAAGGAATGGATGTCTCGTTCTTAGATGTCAAAGTGGGTTCGCTTGGAAATGATAATCTCTTGCAGGCAATAACAGAATGAGATAGTTTATCAACTCCTGTGAGCCCCAAGGCTGTAATTTGAGCACCATTGCTCTCCTGTGCTGTGTGTTTGTGAGAGGTGACAGAGAGGTCTTTGCCAGAGCTGAATCCAGTGAGGGTAGAGAACTCCCTAGTGTCCTGTTTCTGACTCCCTCGATTCTAGTGCAGCCATCTTTGGGGGACATTAGATTCTTAGTTGCTCAGCGTGACACCCTGGTAAGATGTAATGTTCTGTTAAATTTGAGTATCTGATGAGCAATGGGTAATGTTTTAATATAAGTATGTCTAAACTGGAATATTTCAAGGGGCATGAGGGACGTGCGCATGCCCTCCAGGTGGCAACTCCCAGTCTTGGAAGATGCTCGCTCTCTCCCCAGCCATTGAACTCCTGCTGGGACATGCAGGATGTTCCCTTGGGAATTATTTATTTTCTTTTTTATTGGTTATTTTATTTATTTACATTTCAGATGTTATCCTCCTTCCTGGTTTCCCCTCCCCAAACCTCCATCCCATCCTCCTCGATTCTGTGAGGGTGCTCCCCCCCCACTCACCCACTCCCACCTCACCACCGGAGAATTCCCCTATGCTGGGGCATTGAGCCTCCACAAGACCAAGGGCCTCCCCTCCCCCTGAAGCCAGAGAATCACACAAACATAATTCCACCTCTAATAACAGACATAATAGGAAGCAACAACCATGGGACCTTAATATCTCCTAACAACAAAGGACTCAGTTCCCCCAATAAAAAAGACAGAGACTAACAGACTGGATACATAAACAGGACCCAGCGTTTTGCTGCATACAGGAAACACACCTTGGTGACAAAGACAAATGCTACCTCTTGGGAATTTTTAACTCCACTCTCCCCAATACCTTGCCCCAACAGCCTGTCCATGGAAGTAGTTCTGTGAGTTTTCTCAGCATTAGTTCTTCTACTCTGGAAAGCTCTTGGAAGCTGGGATGGGGTTGAGAATTACAGCTTCACATTTCATAGGCTGCAGTTTTTGATGAGTTGATGTGAGGTGGTGTCTGCTGCTGACCTGCTCTAGGTCTCTGTGTCACATGATCGGGGAAGAGGAGGCCCATTGTGAGCCCTTCACACCTTCCCTGGAAGTACTTCTTGTTCACAGGGATAAGTCTTAGTATCTACCATGCTGCCTGCCATTGAGAGATTATGGGGCAGTCATTCCCTGCTGAGACAAGGCTGTCACCAATTCAGATTACAAGGGTGCTTTGTCTCCATGGTGAGTGTGTGTGTGTGTGTGTGTGTGTGTGTGTGTGTGTGTGTGTGAAGAGCTCCTTCATGGCAGGGCTGGGCTGTTGAGCCTTTCCTACCTCTGCTGGAGGGATGACATTTGTGGGTCAGATAAAGAAAGAAAGAATGGGGTTTAAAGGAGAAAAAGGACGAAAGCCTGGTGAGGGGATCAAAGCTTGGGTCCCTTGTTAGCTCAGGACACTGTAGTAGGGACACAGAGCCAGAGGGCTCGGCTCTGCCTTGGGCTGCACCATGGTGCAAGGGACACTGGTATTTCTGGAGGGTTCTAGGTTTGCTTCAGTCTTTATCGCCTTAACCACTGGAAAGTGGCTGAATGATTCTATAAACAAACTATCGAGAGTTTAAGGACAGGAAAAGTGGGTCAGGGCTGGGGGATGCCTCAGTCTAAAGTGTTTGCACAAGAAGCATGAGAATCTGAGTTTGAACACCAGTAACCGTGTAAAGTTAAAAGGCCAGGGTGAGTTTGATCACCAGCAGCCGTGTAAAGTTAAAAGGCCAGACAGATGCAGTGGGGTGTGCCTGAAATCCCAGCACAGGGAGAGCAGAGTCAAGAGAATTCCTGGGATTTGCTGTCCAGCTAATGTAGCTGAATGGGTGAGCTCTGAAATCTCAGTTTGGTGAGAGGCCCTGCCTCAGAACGTAAAGCGGAGAGTGATGGAGGAAGGCAGCCTATATTGGCCTCTGTTTTCCACATACTTGTGTACACATTGGCATGCACACTCACGTGCACACGTCAGTCCCACCCTGTCTTCCAGATACTCAGGGCTTGGGGTGAGAATCAGGAGATAGATCTGCTAGGCTGTGAGGACAGAGAGATTTGGAGGTACAGAGATCCAGGAGAGCTCAGTTTGCAAGACGCAAGAAGGCAGTTGTCTCTGGCACATCCTTTGGCTTGACTGTTTGAACCGTTGCATTAACTTTTTTCTGAGGTGATGTCAAAAATATCTTTTCACCCCAGATAGGGTCGGAATGGCGAAGTGCCAGTCCCATCCAAATCTAGCTTGAGGAACCAAGGACTTCATTTGATTCGCTTACGGGAGCATGAAAGACTCCAGAACAGCCATAAGTCTCGCCCAGTACGAACAACAACTTCCTTTATAGCTGCATAGTGGAGTCTCCCCTCTGGTGAGGGATATCAACAGGCTTGGTCTCCTGAGAGTTCCCGGTGTAATCAAAGGGACGCCGAGTAAGGCAGTGATGGCTGCTGAGCCGTGAGACCAGAGTTCAGTGACTTAGTGACTGTTCGGTTTCTAAGGATGCACTTCGCTCTTTATGCTCAGGATCAACCATCTCTGACATAATAAGTGTGGGCAACTGGAAAGCCCTGCTCAGTTGTTTTTTAATGATTATTTATTTATTTATTTATTAGTCATTCCATTCATTTACATCTCAAACCCACTTTTTGGTTACTGCTCCACCAACCCTCATCCCACACTCACTTTCCCCCTCCCCTTTTCCTGTATGAGGGTGCTCCCCCACCCATCCACACTTTCCCGCCCAATTGGTCCAGCATCCCCTCTTAACTGAGGCATCAAACTTTCCCAGGACCAAGGGCCTCACCTTCCATTGCTGTCAGGCAAGGCCATCCTCTGCTACATATATGTCTGGAGCCAAGGATTCCTATATGTGTGTACATAAACATGTATGTGTATTAGTGCATATATACTTATATTAAATATAATATACACATGTATATTAAATATAATTTATACACATTTATATTAAATATAATATATATTAAAAGGCAGAAATGGAAACACAAAGCAGGCAATGAGAAGACAGGCTAAAACTGGAATAATGGGGCCACCAGAACCTGGATGGGAAAAGGAAGGGACCTCACCTAGGCTCGCTAGAGCAGTGGTTTTCGACTGTGAGTCGTGACTCCTTTGAGACCATTGAAAGACATAGACATTTATATTACAGTTCATAACGGTAGCAACATTATAGTTGTAAAGAAGCAAGAAAAATGATCATCTGGTTGGGGTCCATACAGTATTAGGAACTGTATTAAAGGGTCGCAGCGTTGGGAAGGTGGAGAACCATGCTCTAGAGGGCTCTAGAGGGCTCTAGAGGGAGGAGGCACTATGGTGCCTTGTTTTGGGATGGACGGTCTGTTGTACTCTGAGACATCACAGTTTGGTTGGTTAAAGCAACCACGTTCATGGTATTTTGTTACAACATTTCAGAGACACCAGCTTGCAACATGACTCCTTTAGAAATGGCAGCGAAGCCTGTGTGAATCTTAAGTTGTGACCCCTTTCACTCAGTAGGGAACAGAGGACTGGTGAGAGAGAGAGAGAGAGAGAGAGAGAGAGAGAGAGAGAGAGAGAGAGAGAGAGAGGGAGCTCGGTTAGTAAAATCCTTGCTGTGCAGGAACGAGGGACAGAGTTCAGTTCTCAGAACTCACTGGGGAAAAAAATGGGTGTGGTGGCATTGCATTTGCAGTCCTGGCAGTGGGGTGGCAGAGGAGGGCAGGTCTCTGGTGTTCACTGCCCACTAGTCTACACTATTTGGTGAGTTCCAGGCCAGTGAGAAGCTATCTCAAAAACCAAGTGGCTAGTACCGGAAGCTTACCACTTGCTTCCACATGCATGAACACACATATGCATGCACACAGAGTAGGGAACAGAGTTTGACATCTACAAGCTCCCTCTCAAATTCTATTCAGCCAGTCCACCATCCTTATCTGCCTCCTGCTGGCTCTCTGATCCCCATTCAGCCCCATGCATCCACCTTCTCTGGGTCTCTGTGCATTGATGACTGGATGCTATTTGGAAGTCAGACAAACTAATGATCATTGCTTTGCTCACGGACCTGAAGGTGGACAGAGTTGCCGGGGATCCCAGCTTCACCCACTGCCATCTTCCGGTGCTGACCCACAGAGAGGTCCCTCAGACACGCAAGGACGGCAGCACGGAAGCTCGGACTCTGGTGGCAGGAAGCCTGGTCCCTGATGCCTGTGGTGACGATTCTATGAGGAGAAAGCACCACTTGGAGCTTGTTTCTTCTTCATCCACAAACTAAGAAGCTGTGTGTCTTTCGGGGGGTTCTGCCAGGATGAGCCTGAATCACAGCATAAGAGCAACACGTAGATGTCACCATCACCGTCCCCTAAGGAAGCTGGTACGGGCCAAGGATGTGAGAGCTCAGTTCAGCAGACATGAGCGGGGATGGCTAGGAGGGGGTTCCTGCTGCCCACTGTATGAGTGGCATCTCCATCGCTGTGATAGTTACACAAAAAGCAAATTTAGGGAAGAACGGACTTTGGGGCTCATGGTTTTGAGGTTTTAGCTTCCTGTCAGCTGGCTCCTTTGCTGTGGGAATGAGGTGAGGCTCAGTGTGATGGTGGAAAGGGTGTGGAGGGACAGAGAGGCTCTTCAGAGTCATAGGCTTCAGAGGCACATCCCCGGTGACCCATTTCCTCTAATCAGGCCCCGCCTTCCAGTCCCACTGCCACCAACTAGTCCATTGGACTATAAGTGGAAGCATGGATTAATACACTGATCATATCATAAATTATACAGTCCAATTACTGTCCTAAAGCCCACCTGTGGACATCAAATTGGGGATCAGAGTCAACACACTTGGGAAATATTTCATATCCAAACCAGGACCTCATGCCCTCCTGCTCTCCTCCTGCAAACACACCAGAAAGGTCATCTGCATCCTCGAGGCTCAGGTGGACCAGTGTAGAGGGACTGAGTAGCTTGCCTTCATCTCTGTCCAGCACCCCAGCAGTTGCAGGACAGTGGTGCACTTGTCTCCCATCTGTGTACAGAAGGGGACAGTACAGCCACTTTGTAGGGGCCAGCTGGTAGATGTCACCAGCTCCAAGGGTCTCTTGTCACCGCCATGGATTTAGTTCAACTGTGGCATTGTGAAAGCAGCTACAGGAAGTTGGTAAGGAAACAGGCATGGCTAGTGCCGAGAACATCATGGACAAAGCCAGCCAGACAGTTGCATCTGCTCCTCGAGCTGTACTTTTTCATCTTCTGGTAGCAGAAGGATTTGGGAAGAAGCTGGGCTGACACACTTTGCTGTAGTCTCACTTCTGAGACTTAGGCCATCCAGCTAAGTCAACAGTTAACAGGGCTTGATAAACGAGGAAAGGAATCTGGCTCATGGCCCTGTCTACCAGAGGGGCTGCCTGCTAGTTATAGTTACGCTGCACATGTCCACAGCGGCTAAGCCTCCGCTGCAGGCGGGCCAGAACTGGGACTCGATTTTCTGCCTGTGCTGACATGACCATCCACCCAGTGGCCTGACAGCCAGTGGTTTCTGGAAGAATCTGAACAGCACTCCTACAGAGGAATGTCTGATTCTACTTCCTCCTGCATCTGATGGAGCATCTAGAAGCCAGCAGACACTGGCCAAGCCATCATGGGGCTGGCCAGCCATGCTGGCAAGTTTATACTTGGGTTCTGACTCAAATGGCTGGATCCTCTGCTCTGTCGGTTAGACTACAGAGGCATGATTGGGTCATTTACCCTGGTTTCATTCTTATTTTTTGCAGTGTTTTTTTCTAGACAGGGTCTCATTATGCAGCCCTGGCTGGCCTGGGACTTGCTCAGTAGACCAGGCTGGCCTTGAACTCATTGAGATTTGCCTGCCTCTGCCTTCTGCATGCTGGGATTAAGGGCATGTTCCTATTTTTTTGTTCTTGATGTATTATCACCAGTGGTTGTAGCTATATATTATGTTCATTCTCTAGGTCAGGCATCAAGTTAGATAGCCAGATCACAGCTCAGCCAGAATACAGCTTTAGGTGGGCTGAAGTCTTCTCTGTAAACATGAGGACAGAGTCTTAATGACCAAGATGGTTTTTCCTCACCCAATACTGCTTACATCATTGGGCTAGGGGGAAAACAAATAAGATTATGTTAAACCAAAGGCTTCTTTGGATAAATAAAACATTCAGCAGAATGAAAGACAATTTATACAACGAGAGAAACTCTTTCTCTGCAGCTTGTGTGATAGAGGATCAGTATCCAGAATATATAAAGATCCCCCCAAAATGACAGTCTCTTTAATAAATGAGTAATAATCTGAACTCCTCCTCCCTCCCCTCCTCCTCCTCCTCCTCTCCCCTCCTCCTCCTCCTCCTCCTCCAGTGTTTGTTTATTTGAGCCAGGGCTTCACTCTGTCTGTCTGTCCTAAAACTCACTGTGTAGACCTGGCTGGCCTTGAACACACAAAGATCCACCTGCCTTTGCTTCCTGAGTGCTGAGATTAAAGGTGTGCACCACCATGCCTGTCTTGAGCAGACATTTTCAAGTGAAGAAATAAAAATGACCAATGGATTAATGAGGAAACAATCAACATCTCTAGTTACCAGGGAAACATGAACCAAAAGCAATGTGAGATTCCATCTCAGCAGAATTGGAAAGGCCATTGTCAAACCAACAAAGTAGATGTGAGTAGGAACTGGCAGATACCATGGAAGTCCCTGGGCCACCCCTGGACACATGGAATTGTGAGCTAAAATAAACCCTTCTCTTCTCTGTTGCTCTTTGTCCTAGAAGGACTGTCCTGTTACCCACACTCAGCCTTTCTTCCTCTGTCACATTCTTCCTATGCCTTAACAGCCCACCTTCTAGAGGAGCAACAGTTTCTTTGGCTCACAGTTCCAGGTTTCAGTCAGAAAGTTCAGGCAGGAGCGAGAAACATCTGGTCAAATCATACCTACAGTCAAGTGTAGAGTGAAGTAAGTGTGTACATGCCTAGTACTCAAGTTTCCCTAATCTACACAGGCTAAGGCCCTAAACCAAGGAAAGGTGTCTCCCCCACGGTAAGGCTGGGTCTTCCCCTATCAATGAGTGCAATCAAGATGAGTCTTCATAGACATGCCCTCAGGCAGTCTGATCTAGGCAATCCCTCATTGAAACTTTGCCCTGCGGTGATTCAGGTAACTGAAACAACGTCACAGTGGGCAGGGTTAGTGTGTATGATCACTGTCACAGTAAGCAGCCATGGCATGTGTGAGCACTCACTGTCACAGTGGGCATGGATGTGTGACCGCAGCATCTCAGAGACATGCGTGAAACTCTCATGGCAAAAGCCATCATTTTGTATAATGAATACACACTCAGAAGGCCAAAGGAAAAACCCCGTTTTAAAAGGAGAGAATTAGTCATTAGAAAAACAAACAGCAAAGTTCTTGCAACACATGGATAATCCCGTTTCAGATCAGAACTTCAACTTTGCCTTATTACGAGCACATCCCACTGTCCAATGACTGGAGCAATGACAGTTGCTTCTTTGAATGGACAGACTTGTCTTTTCTGTATCTTCCAGACTGTTTGTTCCAGTCCTGTTTGTGACTGTTTCTCCATTGGCACTTTCCAGCAAAGAGAACAGATAGCCACAGTGACTATCAGGTGTTTGAAATGCAAGTAGCCCCAACTGAGACATGTAAAAATCTACACCAGTTTTCAAAGATAGTTTATTTCAACAAAATGGATGCGTAATAGCTCAGTGATGCTTAATAGTGATTTATGTTTTAGGCAGATTAAATTCCACATTTTCCACAAAGTTGCCTCCACTTGGACTCACTGGACATTGCCACTGAGTTGGCAGCCATCTGGCTGGGTTTCCACTGACAAAGATCTCAGCTCTGAGCCCTTCCCTATTACCTGTGTGAGGTAGCACAAACTGTTTGGAGCTTCTTGCCCACTCCTCTTTTGGATTCCTTCAAAAGTGGCCACAGAGATGTGGCCCCAGATGTTCCAAGGTTTTCAGGACTTCTAGACCTCATATCATCTGGGTATATTCCTAAAGAGCCCCTTTCTCTCCCACTGGACATCCTTTTATGACCACATAGATGTTTCCTTATCCCTCAGACTCCATGTCTTCTCTCTGTACCCAGAGTCTCCCGAACACTCATAACCCGCTCCCTATGCTTGCCTACTGCCTTGACATTTCATTTCCAGAAGGTTCTGTATACTCTGTTTCAGGGTCTAGCCTTGGCTCCTAGGTGTTCTCAGCACTCAGCATGGTGACTGATACACATGTATTAGTGAGTTCTCTGTGATCGGAAGAACAAACTCCCTGGTTTTTAAGAGCCGACATACAAGCTATCATTCAGTATTCAAAGCGACAACTTTGAACTGAGCAAAGTATACATGGTTGCTCTCTTCTTACACAAGAGGAGATGGGGCTCCTATGGTGGAGCTGGCTAAGGATCCTACAGTGTGTGACAGTAAAGTCATGGCCATGTTTATAGTTTCTGCGACTGGGCACATGTCACATCCACTGAACATGTGTCTTGGGCCAAAGCATGTATCCTCTCTTTCATTTGCACAAAAAACTGGAGAAGTTCGGGTCCTTCCTTATTCACCTTCTGTGGATGAAGAAACTAAGGAAGAAGGATGCTCAATACCTTGCCATGGTTGCTCAGGCTCCTTTGCGTTGGTGAGATTAGAATACGGCACTAGGAGACAATGGCTAAAAGACACTTGGTCTTCAAGCCTGACATGAGTTTGATCCCTGGGGTCTGTGAACAAAGCTGGATGCAGTGGTCACATCTGTGATCCCCACACTCCTGTGGTGAGATGAGAGGCAGAGTCATGGAATCTGCTGTGAGGCCAGCCAGCCTAGAGTGTGCAGGGAAGGAACGAGCAGACTCTTCCTCAGAGACAAGATGGAAGGAGAGAACCAACTTCTGAAAGTTGTCCTCTAACCTTCACAGATGAGATGTGCCAAATGTGAGTGCGTACACTTAGTGTCACACCTAATGCCACAGACAGTGACACTAGGAATGTGACCTTGCCCAGGTGGTATGGTGTTAGAATTAGAGATAGATACCAGTCCAGGTGCCCTCCTCCTCGAGTGCCCAGGAGCCCTGGTTCTTGCTGCCAGGTTCTGAATAAGGTGCTGAAGAGGTAAAATGGAAAAAAGGACTTCCTGTCATCTGGTCCTCCCTGTATCTTTTAGCAGTTCACAAAAGGAGAGCCATCAAAGCAATGAGTGAGAGTGCTCACAGGGTTTGGTTCCAGGGGGACTCCATCACAGACCCTCATTCTTGTGGTATGGTACTCATTACAGAACCTCTTTGAGTTTCAGTTTTCTTATTTTCATGTCTGTGACAGGGACACAGAAGTCCCTCGTAGTCTCTGGTCTTGCTTTCCATGGCTTTAGTCATCCACCGTCAACTGCAGCTTGAAAATGCTATCTGGAAAGTTCAAGAAATGAACAAGTCAAAAGTTTTCACCCCCATTCTGAGCAGCGTGATGCAATCTTGCAACTCCCTGCTGGGTCATAACCAGGATGTGAGTCAGCCCTCCGCCCCTCACTTCCAAGATGTACTTACTGTCCAGCCACCATCCCCTCATTGATCTACTGGAGGGCGGGGGAGGACCACATTGATTCTACTCTCTTATAATATAATCGTCCTATTTTGTTATGAGTTTACTAATCTCTCAGATTAAACTAATTTAATTAATTTAAATTAATTAAGTTAGGTTTTTATCACAGGCCTGTAACTATAAAGACAAATTTTCTGTAGGGTTTGATTACTATCCATTCTCAGGTAACTCTAGGGATCATGAAACGTGACCCTCTGAGACAGAGATATCCAGTACACTGACTTCAGGGTGATCTCTGACGCCCTCTTAACTCCAGAGTGTCATGCTTTCTGGCCCTATTCACTTGGAATCACCAGACTGAAGAGGTGACTTGTATTACCTGGGGACTGTCAGGTACCTGTGCTTGCTGCCACCTGAGAACAGGCAGCAATTGTCATCTTAGGGAGGAAGGCTACAATCAAGACTGTACATTTTGCGGTGATATGCTTATGACCACACAGGCCTAAGTGGCAGATCTGGCTTGGGGACCAGCTGCCCCTCCGCCCTTTTGCATTCTGTTGGGTGGCTATTTCCACCCCCCCACCCAGCACAGCTGGGCCAGCTGCCCCTCCAGTTTGGCTAATTTCAGACACTCTTTGTAAAAATCTTGCTGGTCTGAAGGTTAGTTTTGGTCAGCTGGGACTTTTCTTTTGCCTTTTTTTCTTGCTGGATTGTTATTTTACATCAATAAAAAAAAAAAATGAAAAGAATTTAATTCATCACCAAATGCTGGGGGAGAAGAATTCAACAAGGCAGCCATGGCCAAAGAACAGTATGAAACTAGAAGGGAGTCTGATAAAGGCCACTAGGCCAGGGACCACTGGGAGGGCTTCTGCACTGGCTGTTGGGTTCTTGAGCCATATGGCTACTTGGCCAAGTATCTTAGTGAGGGGTTTACTGCTGTGAACAGACACCACTGAGAAAGGACTCTTATAAAGACAACATTTAATTGGGGCTGGCTTTCAGGTTCAGAGGTTCAGTCCATTACCATCAAGACAAGAACATGGCAGCATCCAGGCAAGCATGGTGCAGGAGGAGCTGAGAGTTCTACATCTTCATCTAAAGGCTACTAGGAGAAGACTGACTTCCAGGCAGCTAGGACTAGGGTCTTAAAGCCCATGCCCACAGTGACACACCTACTCTAACAAGGCCACACCCACTCCAACAAGGCCACACCCACTCCAACAAGGCCACACCCACTCCAACAAGGCCACACCTCCTAATAGTGCCACTCCCTGGGCCAAGTGTATACAAACCATCACAGCAAGTGTTTCAGAAAATCATATGCCCCAGCTCTGGAATTAGGGGTGAGATGGTTTGAAACCTGAGGTTCCTCCAGAGTTTATGTTGAGATAGGTATCCAGACTCAATGCTATTAAGACAGGGCTTTCGAGGGGTGGTTAAGTCTGAGGGCTCTGTCCTTATGGCACAATTAGTGCTCTTACTGAGGGGCTTGAGACAAGGCGTGCTTTCTTTCTCTCTGTCACAAGAGGATCATGGGTAAGCCATTGCCTTAGAACACAAAATAGACCTCACTGAATGCTCTGGGACATCCCACTTCCCAGCCGCTGGGACAGCAAGAGGTAAGTTCCTAGGCTCAGGTGTCTTATCCCAGGGACAGGAATGTACTGGGATGGGACAGTGCTACATTCATGTAATACAATTCAGGGTCTAGATCAGACAAGCATAAGAGGTCCAGGA
The DNA here is from genome assembly GCA_021653895.1 of Mastomys natalensis. Classification (NCBI taxonomy): domain Eukaryota; kingdom Metazoa; phylum Chordata; class Mammalia; order Rodentia; family Muridae; genus Mastomys; species Mastomys natalensis. Next base: position 969,780 of record JAJTUV010000094.1, read on the forward strand.
GGTTGGTGGGAGTAAGGTGGATGGGATACCCACCCACAGTGGCTGGTGGAGACATGTCCTCTCAGCTCTAGGCCGTGTAGGGAGAGGTAAACCCCTACAGTGGCTTGTCATGCACTCTCCGTGGGGCCTAGAGAAGCTGTGACCCTTCCTACACCCCATGGTTTACATGCCAATATGAGTCCATGATCTGGTTCTGGCCCTCTGAGTACTTAGGCAGGGCCATGCAAGCCTCATGAGTGTTTAGCTCATTCAAGAAGGCCAGAGGCTGGAGAGCTACCATTCTGGGTCTTGTTTGTGTGATTAATTTTTTAAAATTTGTGAAGGGGTATTTTCAATACTTGATTGACTATCTTGTCCTCACAGAAGTGCCTGGTACCCACACCTCTGGGAAGTCCCTCTCAGGAATCTGCCTTGCCCTTGTTGCTGTGTGTCTCACATGCTCCATGACACCCCAGCCCTGGCTCATGCTGCTGGGGTTGTGTTGGCCTCCTCATGTCAAGAATTTCTGTGGCTGGGAGCTTCTATACTTCTTCTATGCCTAGTGCTGTGTCTGGGCTTCTATATTTGTATAGAAGAATCTAGAACTACTGCTGGACAAATAATCTGTCCATGCAATGAAAATAAAATTTCCAGGGCAGGTGGCAAAGGCTCTGGTGCTAATTTTGAGAATCTACCATGCTATACATATTATTCAAGGCAGAGTACCAGGCAAGAAACTCAACCATTCCTCCCCTGGTGACAGACATGTTTAGTCATGGGGCCATCTGGGGTATCCACAGCCTTGCATTTGTGCATCATATCTTCAGTGGCCAGGAATACATCAAAAAGCAGAGGCCAGGGTTGGCAGACGAGGAAGTTGGATGGTGGTGTTTCCAGAGTGTATGAGAAACAGGCTCTCTTCCAGCTGTCTGAGGTCTATACTTCCCTCACTTTACACAGGGAAGACCCTGTGTGACCCTAGATCATCCAGGAAGTCCACTGTCTCCCAGTATCTCCCATTTCATTCTTAGGCTCATTGAGAGCTCCTGCCCTGTTCACCCAGCCATCTGCCCCGTAAAACATAAACAGCGGGGGATGGGGTGGGGGTGGAGGGATGAAAGGCAGCTCCTGTTCTTGTCTGCCTGACTTCACTCCTCCTTTCCTCAAATCCTGGTCTCCAAGCACAGGGGATGGGACAGGGACGAAGAGGCTCACAGAAGGGTAGAGAAGCTATAATCGTCTCCTGTTCGCTCAGCACTGCAAAGCCAGGAGGAATCAGGTGAAGTCAGAGACATTCTCATTTCGTTTGAACCTTGAGGAGGAGTGGGGGATCAAGGCAGGAGCTCCAGGAAGTTGTGTCCTACCTGAGAGAGCTGAATGTCTTCATCACAGAAAGCTCCAGTAGCGCTGCCCTGAGTGACAGGCAGACAGCATTCCATAGTGACAGAAGACCTGGGAGGGAAGAGCTGCGTCTCCACCTACCTCAGCTCCTGTCACTTCAGGAGAATGCTGGTCCTAGCTGTTCATTCAGCCATTTACACTCCTCTGTGCCCCTCCTGTAAAAGCTGAGGTTTGGCTCAGACCCACTCCTTCCCCCATCCTGGTTCCCACTGTTTTCCACGTTTTAAGGCTTTATTTTTAACTGACATCTATCAGTCCTGTGGTTACACTTCTGTGGACAGTACACAGATCCACTTCAGAGAGAGAGAGAGAGTGAGTGGGGTATCAGTATTCCATCACCTCAAACATTTATCGTCTCTTGCTGGGGAAACAGTCAAAAATCTCTTCCAGCTATTTTGAAATACACAGTGCATGTTTTTGTTACTTTAGAAACTTTAAATGTGTTATACAATTTCCACACCATTTACATAATGAATTAGATTATGTAAGTGACACCATATATTTATATATAAGCATAGTCTACCTTTTCTTGTTAAGATCTTGTGTGTGTGTGTGTGTGTAGAAATGTACCCAACATAAGTTACCCTGTGGTGGTGGACGGGCGTTCCCATCGTCACTGTCCACCTCCAGAAAACTTCCATCTTCCTGAGCTGAAACTGTCCCCATTTAACACCAACCCTGCCTTGTGCCTTGTCCCTTCTACCAGGGACTGGAAACGGTCATCGTAGTTCTTGCTTCTATAAGCCTGGTTAAAGGCTAGACTGTCCTCTGGTCCCTCTTCCTCTGGTTGGACCATTGTCCAACCTCCTTTAAGTCTCTGGCCCTCCTAGGAGGCCACGCACAGTGTACTCAGGACCACAAGTGGATGAACCAGAGTTCGAGGGGTGGGGATCCCACTGGAGATTTCTAGGACTCCACAAAGCCTTGTGTTTCTGTCTCTCTGCTCAGGTGTAGGGACTTACAGGATGTGACAAGCAGACAGAGAAATCCTCATGTTATAGGACAGACGTATCACAGTCCACAAGCACTCTGTCCCTCTGGCCATTCATAACTTAAAAGTCCCTGTGTTCCCCCAACCCCTGCACACTTGACATGGAGGGCTGAGTGCGCTGGAGCCCTAGCTCACCTCCCCCAGAAGGTTCCCCTGAGCTTTGGTGGCCTGGGACTGGTTTCTGCAGGAAGAGTGTCCATTTACTCCTCTCTTACCATTTCTCCTGGAAGTGATCTTTCCCAGCCGTGGCTGGGGTCACATTGGGACAGCTGACCTTCGGCTCTCCTGAGATGGTTTAGGAGCCCGCAGGCAGTGTGTTCTGCTTTGAGTAGCAAGATTCCTGGCTGGACATGAAAGGAAAGATTATAACAGCCCATTTTCTCCAGGCAGCTTACCCTTGATTCAGTAAGAATCAAGGAGGAAGAAAAAAAAATGCATCTTCATCCATCCTTCCTTCCTCCTTGCCTTATCCCACCAGCTACCATGCCCTGCCCCACTGAGGCTGGTAAGGACCCAGGAGGACAAGGGGCACCCTGAGCTTGAGTGTAAACTGTACATGTATACATGTGGTACAGTCTATGTATGTACAGAGCAGTGGCCACAATGCCTATCCCATGCAGCACAGCCAGCGAGTGACAGAGCTCAGATTGAGGACAGATCCGGCTGGATAGCACCTAGGCTCCTTCCTCCCTGCTGTTTGTCCCCCCGTGGGTTGAGGGGCCGGGCTTTGCCTGGACACGATGTTCTCTGTAACATCAAATGAGCTTGTACAACCATGTGACTCTGCAGTGAGTAGACACTGAGTGTGTGGGCTCCGGCCCGGGGTCAGTCCAGGTTACGCCACAGTCCCATGCTGCACCCAAAAGGATCTCGGGCCAGCAGCAGCCCCCTCACCCATGAGTGACCCAGCCGGGAAGGGGCTGGTGAGGCAGCCAAGGCTTGCTATGATTTATGGAGGGTGGCGGCCGTCGGCATCCCATTGATACAACCCTTTCAAACTGCTGCTTGCTGGCTGTGCTGCAGGCTCTCAGGCTGGCCCTGCCACAGCTGGGCTCGGCCCGCACCTATTTTGAGCATTTTGATGTTTTCATAGGGACTGTGGGGAAGATGATTTATGTCTATCTCCCTCTTCCAGCCCTTCTAGGGTGGCACGCTTCCGAAAAAGAGAGGGAAAGGCCCCACATCCTGTCTATACTCGCTCTTTGCAAGGGTCCGGTAGAGCCCTCTGAGGACCCTCGTTCTGAGAAGTGAACTCGGGTACACCCGGGCCCATAAGTGGGTCTGCTGAGGTCAACTTTAAAAACACACTCCAGCACAACCAGTCTGCACACTAGCATTCCAGTGCCTTTCCATCTTAGAAGAGTAATTCATCAGTGAGATGGAAACTGCCTTGAGGTAACTGAGAATGTTAGCCTTCTCCACTCACAAGTGAGAGGTTTCAAAAGAGAGGCTCCTCTTGGCCCTGGAGTCAGCCCGATGGATGCTGCCTGCTCTGCACAAGGGCTGGGCTTGGAGACTGCCATGTCTGGATACTGCAGGGCTGTGGGGGGGGGGGGGGGGTATCCTGTGTGATTCGTTAAATGTTATGCAGGTGCCTTCATGAGCCTGGGTCGGGGCATGGGGGATGGGGGATGGAGGAGAGAGGGGTTGGGGACTCAGAGGGTGGGGTTGAGGTGGAAAGTGGGGCAGGGCAAGACTGGAGTCTTACATCCAGATTTAAGGGTTCTTGAATGTGCCTGACTGCAGTCGGTGCAGATTGTTAGTCAAAGGTGATCAAGCTTCCGTGGAAGTCAACCAGCTACTGTAGAAATGGATGCCGAGTGCTGAGAATGGAAGCTGAGGCGGGGGCTGGAAGCTCAAGTTGCAGCATGCTCTCAGCTTGGTATGTGAAGTATTTCAGGGAAAGTCTGAGGAGGTCCTGAAATGGGGCATGGGTGGCCAGGGGCTTGACACAGACAGCACGGGGTACCTTACTGAAAGTTCAAGACAGCAGAACAGCCTCTGTGTGTGTGTGCGCGCGTGTGCACCATGTGCAAATGAGCACACACATATGCGGAGGTCAGAGGTCAACACTGATGTCCTTCCTCAGGCACTGCCCACCTTGTCAGTGGTCTGAAGCTTGGCCAGATTAGGCTGACTGGTCAAGCAAGTCCTGGTTTTGCCGGTCTCCACATGGTTCTTGTGGTGGTTTCAATAAGATTGGTCCCCAGAGGCTCATTTATTTTAATGCTTAGTCATTAGGGAGTCATGGTGTTTCTTCAGAGGAATTGATTATTGATTAAGACAGGAATTGGTACCAGGAGTCGGGTATTGCTGTAACAGACGTGGCTCTGCTTCTTGTTGGCAGAACGTGGGCTTTGGAACCTTGGATTAGGAAAGCAGTTGGATGCTTTAAGTGGGGCTTAATGACCCTAACCAGTAGAAGCATGGGAGATGATGGTACTGAGAGTAATGCAGATTACAACGGCCTGGCTCAAGAGGCCTAGAGACTATTCTTGTGATATTTTGGCAAAGAATGTGGCTGCTTTCTTCCATTGTACAAAAAAAAAATCGATTTGCGGTTAAACTGAAGAGTTTTGGAGTAGTAGCGTTGGCAGAGGAGATTTCAAGGCAGCCTAGTATTGACTATACTGTGAGGCAATTAGTGCTCACTCTTATACAGATCTATCAATAAAGACAAGGATCAAGCTGAGTAAGGGAAATATAAACTTTACAGTTAGCCAAGAAAAAGAGCAGCGGGAAGTGTGGCAAATCTACACTCAAGGCCTAAGGAGATACACTATCCTAAGTGGATACACCCAGGGCTCACAGAGATACAATGTATAAAAGAAGCTTGCTCCTAAATGGAATAAAAGAATGGAGGCCTTGGGGCAAGACCCCATCCAGCTAAGCTTATGACTTGTGAAACCCAACTAAAGGAAAACTTAAGAAGTGAAGGAAACCATCAATAACAGAATGCAGATCCAAATGTGGGGGCTGGGAGGAGGGGCATGTTCCAGCTTCAACAAGCAACATGGGTTTGGGCTTTGAGTCAAGGGTACAAGAAAGGGTCATGAAATCTCCCTCTGCAACCAAGGAAAACCACTGAGGCCAGGTATATATCATGAGTTTCCCTGCATGGAAGCCTAGAGAGACTACTGAAGCTTTGAAGGTGAAGCCTGGATTGCCTTGGAGAACACAAGATGCTCGTGATCCCAGAGCCATGGACTATTTGTCATGGAAATGTTAACAGGGAGTGGAACCAGCTCAAGAGAGAGAAGTGTGATTCAGTCCACAAAGCTGAAGGGAGCTGGTGATCTGAAGAGTCCTTTGACAGCAGACGTGGAGATACAGATTTTTCAGTCTTGCTTTGGTCCAGGATTTCCTCCCGTTCCTCCCTTTTGGAATGGTAATGTATATCCTGTATCATGTCTATTGGAGGTATGTGATCCACTTTTTAATTTTGATTTTATAGGGGATTACAGTTAACAGATGGCCATGAATCTCAGAAGAGACTTTGAGCTCTGGACTTTTAAACAGTGTTGAGATGCTTTTAAACTTGGACTAGACTGCACAGTGGAGTCCAGCAGCCAGGAGTACTTCTGTGTCCCCTAGCAAGCCAGTGGTAGCAGCTTCTATGTGAAGCAGGAGAATGTGAGATAGCAGGGGATGGATAGAAAGGAGCAGTACTGGAGTGGTGTGTGATCCTGTCAGAGATGGGAGGCTCACACCATGTCTAGATCTGACCATTTACAGAGCATCCTCCGGGTAGCAAGGCCTTAGGAACTCCCAGGATTCTGGAGTTGAGCAGAAGATGAGTGTCCATAGGGCACTGTCACTACAAGACAAAAAGGAAACATGGCCTGGGTAATCAGCTGCAGAGCCACAACCACTCCCATTTCGAACATGAGATTGTGAACGCTCAGAATCTGTTGACAATTTCCAGATCCACTTTGAAAATAGCAGTGAGATCAACTTACATGTCGCCTCCATTTGTCTTCAGCTTCATCAAAATTTTTAAAAGAAAACTTTCCAAAATAAAGGATTTATGTTCTAAAATACTACAGCTTCAAGTAGGGTGATGATATCTCCATCTATCTGCGGCATCTGACTCAGGACATAAGTCACTTTTTGTCCTGTATATCCACACTATATACACTACCGACCAGTTAGTTATTTTGTGGCCATATTTGTTATTTGATTGACAATTGAGTATCTCAGTATTTATTCGAGCCATCATAACTTTTTCTTAATAATGGCTGTAGCATGCAAGAGGAGTTGTTGGTTACCTCACAGTAGAGGGAATTATAATTGTTTTAAGATTGTTGTTAGTTATTGCTGATAATCTCTTGGCATGCTTACCTTATAAATTTAACTTATCATATGTATTATATATAGGGGAAAACAATATATTGTATAGGGTCTCAGTGTATGTAGACACTTGCTGGGGGGCTTGGAAAACATCTCCTATGGGTTTGTGGGACTGCTGTGGGTTGGCCACCTCGTGCAGGCCACCATTTCTTATAGCTATCAGAAATTTCTCCTCCAGTTTCTATGAAATGACCCTTCCCTGGGAACCCCTGGCAGTCAAGCTGGTATTTCTTTGCCAGTCTTGACTTTCACAGGGACAGTGTGTGTTTGGATTTGTTACTGTGGGCTTTTTTTTTTTTTTTTTTTTTTTTGAGGCAAGAGACCTATTTAAATTTAAACATTTATTTTTGAGACCCTCATACATGAATATTGTGCTTATGTTATTTGACCCTTCCCCCTCCCTTCAGACTCCTCCTGTGCCCCCTTCAAATCCCTCACCTCTTCTTTAATTAATATCATGACTACATATATATGTACTACATATGTAACACCAGCTGAATTCCTTTAGTGTTGATTTGGATAGCCTATTGGGGGAGCTTGTCCCTGAGAAAACTGATATTCTCTGTCTCTGTCTCCCTGTTCTCCCTGTCTCCCTGTCTCCCTGTCTCCCTGTCTCCCTGTCTCCCTGTCTCCTGTCTATTTCCTGTCTCTCTGTTCTCTCTTTTCTCTGTCTCCCTGTCTCTCTGTCTCTTCTCTGTCTATCTGTCTCTACTGTCTCTTCTCTGTCTCTCTGTTCTCTCTGTCTCTCTGTCTGGGTCTCTGTCTCTGTCTTTCGCTGTCTCTCTGTCTCTCTCTCTCTCTCAGTGGTCATCGGCTATCTATAGCATTTTTCTCTAGGGGTGAGGTTTTATGTAATTCCCCCTTTCCACACTGGCAGCTGACATGTCAACTGGTGCTGTCTTCATGTCTTATTTAGGAACCCATACTGTTGAGATTTCCTGGGTACAGCCTCCCTACCACATCTACACTAGTTAACTAGTGTCTACACTAGCTAGCTAGCATCAAGTATCCTGATCCCCTGGCTCTTAATGTCTTTCTGTTCTTCTGTGATTTTCCCCTGAATTTTGGGTGTAGGGGTTACCGTGGTAGATGTATCCATTGGACCTGGCTACCTCACGGTCACTTATTTTATCTCCTTAATAGATTTTTAGGCCAGTGTCAGTCTGAGCTGTTGACATGCGTGGTTCAGAGACCTAGAAACGTCTGGAGAAACCACATCTGCTTCTCGCAGCTGCAGACCAGTGGCCATGCCTTTTCCCAAACACTGCCGGTGCAACCCAGCCATGTTCGAAGCCCAGCCCACTCTCCCCCGGGCTTCTGGGTGTACTCTGACCTTAATCCACCCCTTTGGTGAGATTTATTAATTACCGTACTGGAGACGGCATTGTGCCAAGAAGTTCAAAGCATCTTCTAGCCTTAACCCATTAATCCCATTAGCATCCCAGAGTGACCGGGAAGGCTCTAGTGGGTCCTGTGATTCTAACCACCCTGCTGTTGAATACTCAGGAGTCCGGAGCTTGGCCTGGATGTCTTCGGTGAGTCAACTTGAGTCTGGACGAGGAGCCGAATTTCTCAACTCAGGCCAAGGGCCGTGCTGCCAGGGCAGACTTCCTTCCTCACAAAACAGCCATTGTCCACGCCTCCAAAGATGCTCCCATCCTCAGCACAAGCAGATGTCAGAATCCAGGCGCCAGCGGCCTTAGCCACATCAGCAGCAGCCTCTTCATCTTTAGGGGATCTCCTTTCTATAAGGTTCTCTTGCCCCAAATAGCCTACCTCATCCCCCACAGACGGCTTTAGTGTCACCTGTTTGTCACGGCGTTTGTCACCTGTTCAGGTTATGACACAGCTGTGCAGTCCCAAGGGGGCTACCTACCAGGGCAGGGCTGCTAGCTGGGGTGCTGTGAAGGGGACCCAGTGCCTGAGGCAGCCAGACAAGGAGAAAACAAGATGTTCCTTCTCCTGCCTGGGTTGCCCTTGACCTTAGGATTCTACGCTGTTTTCAATCTTCAGTCCAAGTCTTGTCCAAGAACTTGGTGAAGCTAGTGAAATGTGTCTGTGTTTGTGTGTGCAGTGTTTTGTGTGTGTGTGTGTGTGCGTGTGTGTGTGTGTGTGTTAAACAAGTGTATTTTTCTGGCCAGATGTTTTGTTTTTTTGTCCTGGTCTTTCAGGGCTGTGCCATTGAGCTGTCCTGCTGGGGCTGAATAAATCTTTGTTTTATGGTTTCTTTGGTCTTTTACAACCAAAGGCCCCAGGAAGGAGTCAGAGCTTGCTGTCCTTCTGGTCTCGACCTTGATTGACCTCTCAAATGTACCATGAGCTAACTAGTCTTGAGATAGCCTCCGAGCCGATCTAAAATCAGACTGGCAAAGTCCCAGATATGGTGCTGGCACGGAAAACCACGGCTGGAGTGGAATCAGCAGGCTCTGTGCCTCCCAGCAGGACCCCACTAAAAGGTGAAGGCATCTCATTTTCATATGTGTGACTAGGGGTGCCTTAGCAGTGGCCAAGGCTATGGTGGCTCTTTGCTTTATATCTCCAGCCTGCTTTTAAACACGTAAGATGTGAGACCCCAGACTGACCTTGTACTGTCTGTGAACTGTTCCTACATAGGGCACAGGCACAGCTATGGATAGAGGTGTGGAAGAAATCTGCACAGCACACAGGGCACAGGCTCATTCTAGCTATCTGAAGCAAGGACTCTGGCAAAGGGACAGTCTTGTGAACTGATGTGAGCCATCCAGCTATGGCCAAGTAGAGGCTTGCACGTGTCAGAATGAAAGGGATGGAGCCTGACTCTGTTTCTTGAATAGGTTTCCTTGTCCTGAGAGACATGCTTATGGATCAGTCTTAAGTGTTGTATTTTAGCCCCTGTGACATACCAGACCTCAGAGCTAGGTGTGATCAAGGTCTCCGTATAAAGCAGGACCATGATCACTCACTCCTGGGCCTCTCTGTGGCCCCGGCTTACCTACAGTGCCAACCAGGAAATGAGGCCTTGCTGTGCCTTCCAGCCATACATTGACTTGCTGCTGCTGCTGCCGCCCACAGCCAGGTACACACAGAAGATGGTCTCACTCTTCCTCTGCATCCTAGGAGGCTTACTGCTCATTGATTTATGATGAAGAGTCCGAATTAGCTGCTTCATCATGAGACTCATTGTTGTATCCACTGGAAACCTAAGAAACGATACCTTTAAAGGGGAAGGGGTATCAGAAGGCAAACAATATAGCGTCTACCATTTTAACCTTTAAAAACTGTGCCGTATGATGACCTTAAGTGCAATCATGACGTTCATGGTCTTCATCTTTATTTCATTTTAGATTTTTTTTTTCATTATCCCAAAAGGTCCTAGTCATCTCCCTGTCGCTCCCTCCTAGTCCATGGCACCTAGTGGCCTACTTCCTCCATCAGCAGCTTTGCCCACTGTGGAATTCTGTAGCAATTGTCTTTCTTCTCCTGACTTCTCTCTCTAAGCCTTGTGTTCCCAAGGCTCATTTTGCAGTGGGAAGGACAGTGCCTCTATAGGCTGCTCCTTAGCTCTGGGAACTCCTCTAGGCTGTGTCTCTGGTGATAGCCATGATTATTCAATGCCTTTCTGTTTTATCTGGTTTGCCTCGTGTAGACCTTGCAGCACCAGATGAGCTCCCCGTGCTCTTGTCTGATTTAATAGTATGGTGGTTTGAGTAAGGATGGCTCCCATAGACTCATATTTTTAATGCCTAGTCATCAGGAGTGGCACTATTTGAAAAGGATTAGGGGGTGTGGCCTGTTGGGGAAGCGTGTTACTGGGGTTGGGCCTTGTGGTTTCCAAAGCCCATGCTAGGTCCAGTGTCTCTCTCTTGGCCAGTGGATCAGATCAGGATCTCAGCTCTTGTTCCAATGTCATATGTGCCACATGTTCCTTGTCATGATGGTAACGTAAACATCTCTGAAACTCTAAGCCAGCCCCATCCGGACTGTCCTGCTGTGAGGCTTCTGGTGAGTAGTGGAGGGTATTAGATGGCAGTACTTCCCTCATTCCCAGCCCCACAGAGCTCAGGCTCCTGTTGAAGCTGCTGCAGTTCATCAGACACACACGGCAAAGTGCTTGTGTTACTCATTTTAAGGTGTGTCTGTTAGTTTTCTTGTTGTATCAATTGCTAATAAAAGCAGCTCGAGGAAGGAAGGGTTTGTTCTGGAGTGTGGTGTGAAGGCACAGTCCAGCATGTCAGATAAGATGGATGGAGGCAAGAGCAGCTCTGGCTGTGGGGGCAGGAGTATGTGAAGGCAGGAGTGTGGGGGCAGGAGTGGTGTGAACTGGCTGGTCACAAAAGCAGCTCTAGATGTGGAGCAGGAGTGGAATGAACTGGTTAGTCATGACAAGAGCAGCTCTGTCTTTGGGGCAGGCAGGAGTGGTGTGAACTGGCTAGTCACTATAAGAGCAGCTCTGGCTATAGGGATGGACTGGTGTGAACTGGTTAGTCATGACAAGAGCAGCTCTGTCTGTGGTGCAGGAATAGTGTGGAGTGTCTGATCATGAGGAGCAGCTCTGGTTGTGGGACGGGAGTGGTGTAAAGTGGTTGGTCATGGCAAGAGCAGTTCTATCTGTGGGGCAGGCAGGAGTGGTGTGAAGTGGCTGATCACAACAAGAGCAGCTCTGGCAGTGGGGCAGGAGTGGTGTGAAGTGACTGGTCATGATAAGAGCAGCTCTGGCTGTAGGGAAGTAATGATGTGATCTGGTTAGTTATGACAAGAGCATCGTCGGCTGTGGGACAGGACTATGTGAAGGCAGGAGTGTGTGGGGAAGGAGTGGTGTGAAGTGGCTGGTCACAAAGCAGCTCTGGCTGTGGGGCAGGTAGGAGTGGTGTGAAGTGGCTGGTCATGAAGAGCAGCTCTGTCTGTGGGCAGGAATAGTGTGAAGGTCTGGTCATGACGAGAGCAGCTCTATCTGTGGGACAGGCAGGAGTGGTGTGAAGTGGCTGGTCACAACAAGAGCAGCTCTGGCAGTGGGGCAGGAGTGGTGTGAAGTGGCTGGTCACATTGCGTCCCTGGGCAGGAAGCAGAGTATGGAGAGCTGGTACTCAGCTCAGTTTCTTCTGTTTTCCTCTGTATTCAGTTCGGCACCCTAGCCCCATGGGATAGTAGACCACAGTGGGAGTGGCTTCCTTCCTCACACACAGATCTCTGGAAACATCCTCCTAGACATACCCAGGAGTGTGTCTTCTAATGCTAAAACCTCCCAGATTGAAATTCAAGATTAAAGATCACAACTCTACTCCTTGTCAACTTGACTCCAAAACACAGCAGTTTGAAATGACAACATTCTACACCTGGTGCCTAAAAATCCCATGTTCATCCCAAAATGCAAAGTGTATTTAGTCCATTCCTGAGCTTGCAAGATCTCCGAAATTATTTGAAAGTATTAAGTGCAGAGTTCCTTCTGAGACTCTAGCAAACTTTTAACCATGAACCCCTGTAAAATAAAGCAAACAAGCAAACTACATACTTCCAATGTAGAATGATACAAAGTAAACGTTTCCATTCAGAAAGGAAGCTCTCAGAAAAAAAGCAAGGAAAGATTAGGTCAAAGCAAGACTGAAACCAAGCATGGCCACCACCAAACCCTTCAACTTCCTGTTCAGCATATGGAGCTTGTGGGAGCACTGACCAGGTCCCAGTGAGCCCAGGCAGCCCCACCCAGTTCTATTGCTCACAACACACATGGCTCTTTGCTTGGGATGGCTGCACTCTGTGCTTGCATCTTTCCTTGGCAGACACCTCACAGCCCTGGCATCTCCATCCTGGAGTCTCCACTGCACCTCAGGTGTTACCTTCCCAACATCACACAGTAGCCTCTGCAGCCTCCATGTAGGGAATCAGATGCTATACATTGCTTGGCCTCAGTAGCTTTCAGGAACCTGGGTGCAAACCTCCACAAAAGCCTCTCTCTTGCATCTCTCAAGCCTGCAAAACCAGTTGCCAGGTGAGCAGCACTGCCGAGTTCTGCTGCCAGGTTGAGAGTAGTCCTCCTTGGGCCTCTGCTGCAGCAGCATTGGTGTGCCCAGAAGGCTGACCCTGGAGATACTTCCTAAGTTGGCCATTTTGGAGTGGAGGTGGTACTATGGTGGCACTCTCAGTTCAGACAGGTTGGAGCAGGGTCATCTCCTCAGAGCAACTTTCCGTTTGTTGTCTCAGTGTCGACTGTTTCTTTTCTGTCCCCCCGCCCCCATATGCTGGACAGGGAGCTGAAGGGTTTGGTAGTGGCCATGCTTGGTTTCAGTCTTGCTTTGACCTAATCTTTCCTTGCTTTTTTCTCATATCTTCCTTTATAACTTAACTCAATTTTTAAAAGATTTCCTTCATCTTTACTTTTTTATTAAAATTTACACACAACATATCTTGATCACATTTTCTCCTCCTCCTGTTCCTCCTAGCTCCTCTCCACCTCTCTGCACACCCAACTTGATGTCTTTTTTCTCTTTTAAACAAAATAAAACAAAATAAATCCACAAAAACAAAAAACAAAACAAACAAATAAAAGGTCAAGAAGATGAAAAAAAAAAAAGGCAGAAACGAAACAAAGTTATATTACAAAACAAAGCTATAGTAATGAAGTAGCATGGTGTTAGCATAAAACCAGACACATTGATCAATGGAAGGCAGGTTGCTGGAACTGAACACCCAGATACAACTCCATACACCTGCAGGTGTCTGTGGGCAAAAAGCTAAAATTGTATACCGGAGAAAGGCAGCATTTCGATAAATGGCGCTGGTCCAACTGGGTGACTGCATGTAGAAGAATGTAAGAGATTTGTATCTATCACCCTGCATGCTCCACATTCAACTCCAGATGAGTCAGTGTAAGATCCAACACCCTGACAGAAAAAAAAAAAAAAAAAGGATGGAATAGGCCTGGGCTCCTTGGTACAGGAAAAGGACTTTCTGTTCAGGACACTGATAGCACAGGTCCTAAGCACAACAATTAATAAGTGGCTCTTGTGAAACTAAAGAGCTTCTATTCTGCAAAGGACTTCACCACCCAACAAAGCAGGAGCCAGCAGGAGCTCTTCAATGGTGACAGATGTCTTTGCCTGCATCTTTCATGACTATAACTTTAAGCTAATTCACATTCTTGCCTTGGCAAACGGCACAATTTCATTTCTTCCTGTTCCACTTGCTTCTGTCTCTCTCTGGGTGGATCTGGACAAGAGCAGTCAACGGTAACCATGCCACGGTCCAACAATGTATCTCCTTGAAATTGTCACTACTGAGGAGCAAGGTCTTTGAATTCAGACTCACTAGAGTTCTTAGGACACAGGTAATCAATCATACTCTTTGCTAGAATGTAACACAGATGGCCTCTAGTTCAGGTTTTGACAGAGTCCTTGTCATTTTAGGAGACGGCCTCCATTATCCACTCCTGGGAGCATGTTCCCTTGAGTTCTGTTTACATCATTCTAAGGCTCCAAATTTCTCCATAGTCCTCTCACAAGCCAGTTCTGAGGGCTTATAATCACATGGTCAGTTTTGTCACAGCAACATCAGTTTTCTCTCCTTGGCACTAGTTTTCTCTATCAGCTGTTTCTCTTGTTGCTATGACAACCAAAACTTAAAGCGAGCATTTACTTTGACTCAGTTTGCAAAGTGCAGCCCATAGTAGCAGGAAAGGAGGTAAGAGCATCCCAAGCTTGTCAGCAGGAACACGAGGTGGCTGGTCACACTGTGTTCATAGCCAGGAAGCAGAGAGACATATTGATGGTTAATCATTGCCTAAAGGCACGATCCAATGCCTTCATCAGATGGTTTGAGGATTGGATTCCTATCCATGACATTTGGGGGACACATTTGACCATAAGACCTGCTTATAAGACTTCAGACTAATGTATTGTAAAATCAGAAAAAAAGGAGACATAGAAAATGGTAAAATGTGGAAAATGTGAGAGAAAAGTAATCGTGATGTAATTTTAGGGAACGGTGTGGGCAATGTCAGAAAAGCACATGAACATCACATGGAAAAAAAATGGTAACTTTTAAAAGATGTATTGTTATTTATCTGTACGTCTGTGTGAGTACACACCATAGGTGTGCCATACTCAAGGAGGCTGGAAGAGGGTGTTAGAACTCCTGCAGCTGGAGTTACAGATGGTTGTGAGCTGCTGGATATGGCTGTGGGAAACTACACTTGGGTCCTCTGGAAGAACAGCAGACACTGTCAACGTCCGAGCCACGTTGTCCCTCCAGCCCTGGAGAACAGTGGTTTTTTAGGAACCCAACAAAGCCATTTTAATATAGATGCATCAAATTTGCCTGCTATCCAATCAGCCTTGTCAGAGTTTCTGTGTTGGCCGGTCCATCTTTAGAAGCCCTATGAGGAAGCTGCTCCTGAGAGAGCTTCTCCCAACCACAGAGTTCAGAAAAGAGAAACGTGCACCCACTGGGCTTTGCTTCTGGATTCCAGGGACCTTGCTCAATGCATGTCTACATTTCATGCCATGAAATTCTCCCATCACCCTGTGAGGCAGATGTTTCCAGCTTCGTTGCATAGTTGACATTCCATGGCAAGATGCTCACCCCACTAACAGAGGCCGCAACCCACACCCAGCATCTCGGCTCTTCAGCCTTGGGTTAAGTTACCCCATAGCTTTGCAGCGTCCTCACTGCGTGAAGCAGGTAATACTGACATGTCCCGATCACTCAAAGATACCTCTTCAAAGGCCATTCACAGTCTCCCCAGAGGTCTTAGATTCATTTCTTGTTGCTGTGATAGAAACATTCTGAAACATCGATAAAAGTATAGTGAGAATTTTGTGTGTGTGTGTGTGTGTTTTAACACAGAAATATTATGGGAATATGGTTTCATTTTAATCCCAGGTGTGTGTGGGATGTGGAGTTGCTTTAGATTGTCCACAGCAGCTGACTGTGATTTGTCTTGTGCTCTAGCAAGGGTGCGATTTTAACAGCTGCAGATAGTTTCTGCAAGTATATGATGTTTGAAATTCTGTGGACTCTTAAAAGTGTATATAAATGGTAGAGCCCTGAGAGGGGCATGGCGTCTGCTCCTTCTTCCCCTCCGCCTCCTCCTCCTGATGCTGTTGCTGGTAGTGCTTGCCTGTCGCTGCTGTGGTGGTTTGTCAAGTAGTCACATGCAAAGTGATGAGAAGAAGAAATTGGATATCCTGTCAGCAAAGATCAAACTTGCCTCAAGGAACTTGACACCTCTAATCTACAGGAAGTAGTTTAATGATATTGTTTCCTTTTTTCCCCTTTAGCCGTCCTTCCTTCTTTCCTACCTGGTGTTGGGGAGTTAGAAAGGTGGGATAAGAGTGAAGAGGGGTGGTAGAAAAGGGAACCCACAAAGTAGCCAAAAGTCAGGCTACACACAGGTAACTTAAGAAGGGATTTGTTGTAGCTCACGGTTTGTCCTAGTTTGCTTTCTGTTGCTATGATTACAACCACGACCAAAAACAACTTGTAAGAAAAGGGTTTGTTTGGTTCAGACCTCCTGATTACAGTCCATCATTGAGAGAAGTCAGGGCAGGAGCTCAAACAAAATCAGAGTCAGAAACCATGGAGGGATGCTGCTTACTGTCTTGTTTTACATGGCTTGCTCAGCTTGCTTTCTTATGTAACTCAGGATCACATGCCCAGATAGGCTGGGTGCTTCACATTAATCAATCATTAACCAAGAAAATGTTCCACAAATTTGCCTACAAGACAATCTAATGGATGTATTTTTCTCTTATATTTTTGGTTGTGAGCCTAGCCTTTAATGGCTGAGCCATCTCTCCAACCCGGATGTATTTTTCTCAGTTGAAATTCTCTCTTTCCAGATGACTCTAGCTTGTGTCAGGTTGATAAACAACAGCAACATCAAAACCTGTCCAATACACAGTTCAAGATACAGTGTCTTGTGGCAGAGAAGTCAAGGCAACAGGAATGTTAAACAGCTAGTCACAGTGTATCCACAGCCCAGAAGCAGAGAGATGGATGCTCAGCTCCTTGTCTCTACCTCATACAGTCCAGGATCTCCTGTCCAGGGATGAGTTCACTCACAGTCAAGACAAGACTTCCTACATTAATTAACTCATCAAAATAATTCCTCAGAGGCCCATCTCCACATGTGGTTCTGGATTAATTGTCAAGTTGAGAACTAAGGCTAACCATGATGTGGAGGGAATGCTTATGGTAGTCAACACCAATTCATTTTTTGTTAAAGCTACTAAAATAAATCCCTCCCTTCAATTTCCTTCTCATATTTGAAATGTAGCTTGCATATTTTTTCCAGACAGAGAAGACAGTTGTATACTTGGAAAATATACAGGAACATTATTTTATACCTAGCTAAACTGACATTACGAATATATAGATATGCAAGAACTCAGAAAATTGGTTAGTATAAGAATTTTATCCAACTCAGGGATAAAAGACAAGAATCAGTTTCAAACACTGAATCCGTAGAACTCCAAGGTTAAGGCATATTGTGAAGGAAACGTTCCAGGGAAGGGAGAAAGTGGACTGTGCAGAATGGAATCAAGAATGGCAAAGGGAGCATCCTTCAGGGAGGATAGCTAGTTCTGTGGCACCAGTAGAATAATGGCCAGCTTGGGTCATGAAATTCTGTGACCAGCACAGGAATGAGGTGTGTGCAGAAGCTGTGTGTCACACAGGGGGTTCTAAGGGTGTAGGTTCATGTAGCCTCTTTTCTGGGTGGTATCATTTCTCAGGAAATCCCTGGCTGAGAGGGAAGTGCTGGACTGTTGGGCAGAACAGGCTTGGGTAAAACAGTCCTCCCTTCTGCTAACAGTATCAAACTTATTGTGTTTCTCACCAAGTTAATTATTCCCAAAATTACCTCTTTGTTTCCTTCGAATTCCCTTGGCACATTTTCAGATTCCTGTACTAGTCGCATGTAGACTCCCATTTGCTTATTTTTAGAACCCCACCCTTGTCTTCTTCACATGGGTCATTTGTAGCTATCTTGTATTCTGACTTGGCTAATTCTACTAGCTTGAGAGTTTTTATACCCTCTGCATGGGGACCAATATGTATAAACCTGTCTCTTTGGTGCTTAGAATTGTGGGGTTTCTGCAGCTCACACTAGGAAGGGGTTTGTTGTCTTCAAGGGCCCTGACTCCAGGAGCCCTAGGTGACTTTTTCTGAAGCTGGGGGCTCAGTGTCAGACGTTATGCTTCAGGGCTGCTCCTCTGTTTCATGTCTGTCTGTCTGTCTGTCTGTCTGTCTGTCTGATTCTGTTTGTAGCTCATTGCTGTTCCTTTTCTGTGGTCTATAAAGGAACTCTCCAGGAGGTACTCAATTCTGGAAACCCAGTTCAAAGTACTTTTGTTGTGGTAAATATTAATTGGAGGTTTCTATCCACTTTTTAATCATTCGGTCCCCAAATAAAAGACACAAAGCCTTTTTATTTATAATAAGCCTTAAAGTGTTAGAGCTGAGCAGATTATTAACCCTCTACGCTAGTTTGTCTACTTCCATCAATAACCCTGTTGTGTAACTTGCCATGTTCCATCTGGGCAGCTCTTACTCTGACTGGCCATCCCACATGGTCATGTTCTCATGACTCATCTACCCCATGGCATCTTCTCCTCTCTTCACCTCTCTGCTCTCCTGCTTGTGGTTTGCATATCATCACTTTGTATACCTGAAGATTTCCCCATCCCTGAAGACCTTCTGGTCAGAGGCCAGTGTTTAGCATTACAATATATAGTTACAGACCAAACCTCAACATATTTCAGATATATTAATTTACTCTCTCTCTCTCTCTCTCTCTCTCTCTCTCTCTCTCATGTGTGTGTGTATGTGTGTGTACTTATGTGTGTAAGGTGGCAAGAAGATGCACTTAGAGTTCAAGTACAGGCATTTGTGAACCACCTGATGTGGTACTGAGATGCAACTCTGGTCCCCATGACAGAGGAACAAGAGTTCGTAACCACCAAGCCATCTTTCCAGTCCTTTCACTCTTCTCTCAGATTCAGAATTTTGTGGTTTTGCAGATTCTTATTCTTACAATGGAGAGAGATACAGCTTGGTTTCTCTGCGTAGCTTTCGCACCTTAGTATCCTGGACAGAAGCTCCCTGCTGTCTTCCCTCTTCATGGAAACAAACAAAGCAAGCTTTTGTCCAGAGCCACTGTCCACCAGGGCTAGGCTCCTCCTCTCAATCCCTCACCTAGCACCTGCCACCTTTCTATGTCCCTGCCTCATGCACCATGGCTTCTTTCCTTGCAACAGTCCTGTCTGCCTTCTGTCCTGCTCAAGCCCCTGTTCCTTAATGGGACAGCTGCTGGGAGCCTGGCAGCCCACTCCCTGCTTCGGTGGCATAGTTCTTGAGATCTCCACTTAGCCCAGGACTCCCAAAGGCTGATGCAAAGGTTTGGTTGTCTTCAAGACAACAGAGTTCAGAGTTCAGAGTGACTAAGAGTTTCCCTGGCCCTTCAATTCCTCCCACCTAAGCTGACTTTTGGCATCTCAGCAGGAGCCACAGCTGACTGCAGTGGCTCTGCCTTGGGGAGGCAATCAGACCAGGATGGAGGAGGCCTGGTGATGTGGGAAGGGTGTTGGCCAGTGGTGGAAGCTGCATTCCTAAGAGGGCTCTTTTTGGGATGGTGCTCCAGAGAGGACTGGGAATGTGGGGGAGAGAAAGGAATGTTCCTTCAGGAATGAACTGTGGTTTCTGGGGGCAAGGTCAGACAGAGCCACTCTCTGCTTTTCTGGAAGCCACCAAGAGACCCATCTAAAGGGAAGAGACTGTGTGTATCAGCTTTGTATGATCTGGAACCCAACAACATAGAATTCAGTCTCCTTTTTGGTATCTTGGGAACAAACTATTATTTCACCATGCCTGATCCCTTGCCTGCACACCTCTGCTCCCTGAAGAAGGCTGGGTTTGGGGGTGTCCCAAGAGGACTAGACAGTCTAAAGTGCCAGCGCTGGCTAGTTTTATGTCAAATTGACAAAAAGTAGAGTTATCTGAAAGGAAGGAAACTTAATTGAGAAAATGTCTTCATAAGATCAGGCTGTAGAGCACTTTCTTAATTAGTGATTGATGGGGGGGGGCTCAGGCTACTTTGGGTGGTACCATTCCTAGGCTGGTGGTTCTATAAGAAAGCAGACTGAGCAAGCCATGGGGAGCAAACCAGTAAACAGCACTCTTCCATGCCCTCTGCCTCATCTACCTCTAGGTTCCTGCCCTGTTTGAGTTCCTATCCTGATTTCCTTTGGTGATAAAGAGTGGTATGGAACTGTAAGCTGAATAAACCCTTTCCTCCCCAACTTGCCAAACAGAGTCGTTTTGTCATGGTGTCTCATCACATTAATAGAAATGCTAACTAAGACAATGCTCCTCCCTTTCTGCTCTACTGCTATCACCTTTTCTGTGTAACTGGAGGGTGACACCCGTGGTGACATGGACCATGTATCATGGCTTCTGGAAGTCCACTGGTCTGGTATCTTCCTGAAGGAAATCCACCTTTTCCTCTGTTTGAGGCCTATTACATTCTGTGCTGGTCACACACTAAGCTCATCTCTGGGGTCAGGCATTGTCTTGTGGAATGGGTCTTTCCCTCTAAGCAGCTGCAGTATTTGAGGGTGACTGAAAGTTGAAGAGTCATCTCCTTTAGACCAACATAATAAATAATGAAGGAATCTGATCCAGCATCCCAGGAAGATGCATAGGAGTAGGTTCTCCTGTTCTCATGGATCATTGGCAGTCTTTGAGGGTAGTGGAAGCGGAGACATTAAAAGGGGGTTCAGAAACCCTGTGAGTACGTACGGTGAATGACCACACCAGGAATGCTTGCCAGTAGTCAGATCAACTTTACTTAGGGTGATTGAAGGCTTATAAAGTTTTGGGGGACTGAGGGCAGGGACATCCAGGATGGGCAAAGGTCATGGACTGGGGGTTGAAGTACCTGACATACCTCAGTAGCATGGGGAAGCATTTCAGGAATCTCAGGTGCCGGCTGATCAGGTTTTGTCAGAAGAAAGGAAATTGATCCTATAAACCAACTGAAGCCTTGTGACATTCCTCAAGTAGAGGCAAGTATGGGCGCTTAGAATACCCCAGGAAAAGTCAGAGGAGGAGAAAAATTGCTGACAAAGGAGACTCCCATATTGCACCAAGCTCAGAGGCTCTTTGGTCCTGGTGGACTTCAACCTTAATTAGCAGGGTTTTCCCACACAGGAGGAGGTTATTTTGAGATGATGTGTTTTCTTGTACCAACAACAGTTAGCTCTGTAGACAGTGGCCACAGTGGAACAGGACATTAGAATTGATTAAACACTTTTTGGCAGCTATAGACTCAGTGGAAGTCTGGTCTTTATGCCCTCCAGCTCGTGGCCACCTGTGTGCCTGTGGGTCCATAGCTATGCACTGGAGTCTGAAAAGCAGGCACATGGCTGAAGACAATGACTATCTTGCCTTAAGCATCGGTGGGGAAGGGGCTACTCACTTCCAAGTTCCATACTTAACGGTTGACAAATCTGTTCTTGTTCAGGCCCAGTGAAGGCCATCAAAGCTTCCATGGCCTCATGATTGCGATGTCTGTGTCGTGTCCAGGAAAGAGCATTCCACAGCCCTTCTCCCTAATTTGCAGCTCTCTTCCCTCCCCTTCTTCTGGAACTTTCCTTGCTCCTTAGAAGAGGTAGTATAAATGTCTATTTAGGGCTAAGCATTCAGTTATCAGTGATCTTGGTTGTAGATATCCTGTATCTCGTTGAGGAGATTTCCTCTAACTTTAATTTGTGACAGTGGTTTTAAGAACTGATCTGTCGGTCTTGCCTGGGGTGTCTCATGCATGTGTGGGCACGACCCTCTGCTTTCCTCTTTATTCCCTCAATATGCCTAATTGCATTATTTGGTTCTCAAATGTAAATCCAACCTTCCATTTGTTAAAAACCCCACTTGGCCATGGCATAAGATTGCTTCTATGTTTTATTGGGCTCAATACGCTCACATTTCCCGGAGCACATTTGTCGCTACATTCCTGAGGAATCTACCTCATTGTTTCTCTCATGCCAGCATGATGATTGGTTTTAATGCTCAAGATGACACAATGCACAATCACCTGATAAGACAAGTACTAATCAGAGCATGTCTAGCTCATGTTGGCCATGTCTTGGGAGGAGAGGGGGCGCTTTCTTGATTATGTCTATTGATGTGGAAAAACTCGGCCCACTGTGGGCATACCATCCCCTAGGCTTGGGTTCTAAACTGTATGTGAAAGTGAAGAGGGTGAACTGATCAGTAGTGTGAATTCGTTCAGTCTCTCTTTGCTCTCCTGGTGTGACTAGTTCCTGCCTTGATTCTCTGCTTTTATAGACTGGAACCTGGGATTGCAGGCTGAGATAGACCATTTCTTCCCCTCCGCCCCCCCCCCCCGCAGGATCATTTTGTTGGGATATTTATCACATCATCACAAACAAAACTAGGCATGGCTCCAGCCTCCAAGCTAAAGACTGGAACTATACCTCCCTCTTCACACTTCTAGGAAAAAACTTGGGAAAAACTGGTTTTGTTTCTTTCTCAAAGGGTTGATGGAAGTGTGTGGGCTTGAGAGTGTCTCAGCAAGGTGGTTTTTCAGTTCAATTTCAGTAGTCATGAAGTTGTGCTGCTCTCACAATCTGTCCTTTGGTCTGTTAAAAGGTTTTATTTTTATTTTGTGTGTGTGTTTCTCCACTTGTGTACATTACATGCAAAGGCCAAAAGAGGGCGTCAGCTCCCCTGGAACTCGAGTTACAGCAGTGAGCCACCATGTAGGAATTGAACCTGTGTTCTCTGCAAGAACAGCCAGTGCTCTTGACGGCTGAGCCACCTCTCCAAACTTCAGTCTGTTTACTCTTGCATGCATGAGGTGGTTTGTATCTGTCATTGTCCCCAGTTCATCTGGGTGATAAAGTTGCTCCTGAGTTTGGGGATGTGTTCCTTCTCTTCGTTTCTGGAGCACTCTGCAAAGGGCTTTCCATTTTGATTCATCTTTTAAACACCTCTCCTCTGTTTTCATTGACCTTTTGGCCATACCTCCCTGTCACTGATTTATTAATATCTCTCCTAGCTCTGCTTTTATTGATGAGGTTAGCATTGATTTTTCCCGCCTCCTCTTTTTCTAAATAGGAAGCGAGGGTCTGAGGAATTTTCTGTTTTTTTTTTTTTTTATTGAGTAATCGTGCTTTATATTTTATTCAGCACAATTCCAACTACCGTATACAGCTTTGACATGCTATTTTATTTCCATTTATTGAAAAGTCCATTCTAACACTGGATTTTTTTTTTCCCTTTGCCTCATAAGTTACCTAGAAGGTTGTTACTTAGTTTCCAAATATTAGAGGAAATTTACGATATCTTTCAGGTATTCTTTTTTTTTTTCTTTATTTCTTTTTCTTTTTCTAAAACGAAAACAATCTCACAGCATCTGTTGTCACCTGATAATGCCACTAAAGCAATAAGAACAAAAGTAGCAGACTGTGCTCCCGGTAGAAGACATCTTGGACAACCCTGAACTGCCTTCTCAGCTTCTCCCGTGCTTGACCATTTCTAGTTGGAAACACTGGGGCAGAGTAAGATCATCTCCGTTTAGCATGATCTAACCCAGTTGTTTTCTTGACTTTGTTTTAGAACAGTCCTCTGCTGCATCATCTACTGCAAGGTTCGTGTGCTCATCAAAGCCAACAATACAACCAACTGTCTACCCTCATACTCGCTTGCTCAGTCTGCCACACCTGAATGTGAGATCTATTTTGCAAGTATCTGAAGACGAGGTTGGTAGGCTGCACCATCACCTTCTGCGCCTTATGGCCCTGGGCCACATATACCACCGTGGAAGTCACAAGGGCCACATGAGTAGGAAGTTTCATTTTGTTTTGAGATGGGATCTTACTGTGTAGCCTTGGCTGGCTTGGAACTCTGGAACTATTATAGACCAGTTGACCTCAAACTCAAAAAGATCTATTTAGCCCTGAGTTTTGGATAGAAAGCATGTGTCACCATGCCTGGCATCATATTCATTTTTTTTTTTTAAATTTAGTATCACAGTGTTTGAAACAAATCCTTTGTGTGATTTAAATCCTGGTAAATTGTAACTGATTTATTTTCCGTAGAATAAGCCTTTTATTTATAGTGTTTGTATGACATTGTAAACAGAAGACATCGTGCTGGTTAGTTTCAACTATCAACTTGGCACAATCCAGAATCAGAGAAAGGGGAGGCGGGGGCTCAATAAGAAATCATGTAGATCAGGTTGGCCTGAGGGCATGTCTGTGGAGGATTATCTTGATTGTTGATTGATGTGAGAGATTCAACCCACTGTGGGAGGTACCATTCCCTAGGCAGGGTGTGGTGAGTTGAATAGGAATGGTGCCCATAGACTCAGGTGTTTGAATGCTTGGCCCATAGGGAATGGCACTATTAGGAAGTATGGCCTTGTTGGAGTAGGTGTGGCCTTGTTGGATAAAGTATGGCACTATGGGGGTGGGCTTTGAGGTCTCCTGTGCTCAAGCTATGCCCAATGTGGCACACAGTCTCCTGTTATCTATGGATCAAGATGGGGCATGCTTCCTCCCATGATGATAATGGACTAAACCTCTGAAACTGTAAGCCATCCACCAGTGAAATGTTTTCCTTACAGAGTTGCCTTGGTTATGGTGTCTCTTCACAACAATGAAACCCTAACTAAGCTATAGGGGTTTCTGAACTATGTGAGGACAGGAGCAGACTGGGGGATTGTAGAAACAAGCACGCAAAGATGTGTTAATTCTCTCTGTTCTTGACTGTAGATGTGATTTCCTGCCTTGACTTCCTTCAAATGATGGACTCTAACTTGGAATTGTGAGCCAAGTAAATCTTTCCTCCTCTTGTTGATTTTTGCCAGGATATTTTTATCACCGCAACAAAATGAAACAGGAAGGAACGTCTTCTGCTGTAGTTGACATGTTTAGGAATCTCAGGTCAGGTCAAGCTGACAGTATAATTCAAAGCTTCAGTATCCTCACCAATTTTTCCTTCCACACCTTCTACAGTTATGAGGAGAGCTGAGGTCTCAGCTCCAACCATGGGCTAGCCCACCTGTTTCCAGTCCTTGCCACACATGTCATGGCTCTTTTTTCAGTGGTGTGAACAATTCTGCTTGCTATTCTTGATATCTGGCTGGCTTCTCATTGCTAAATGATCCCCTTGATCTCTATTGCTGCTCTTCTTTTCTCTGACTCTACCCTGTCTGCTGGGGTAGCTGCTTCAGTCTTCCCCAGCGACAGTCAGCACTGCACACGCTTTCAATCCCTTCATTCTTACTCTTTCCAAGTTTTATTTATTTATTTTTTTTCAGATAAGGTCTCTCATTGGTAGCCCAGGCTAGCCTTGAATTATCTGTCCTTTTGCTTCACCTCCCTGGTTCTAGAATTTCATAAAGGCAACCATGCCCAGCTATGTCTACATCTTTATTTTTCCCCCAACATAATATTTTTACTAATTATTTGAGAATTTCCTACAATGATCACACTAGCTTGTAATCCTCCTATGTCCACCCTCCTCCCTAAAAGGAAAAACACACCAAGTCCAATTTGTGTTGCCCATATACTCACTGGAGCATGGTCAAACTCTCAGTGGCCAGCCCCTTAAAGAAGTCTGAATCCTTCCCCACTCCCACTCCCATCAACTGTGAAGGCCTACACTCTCTCTTCAATAGCTTCCTATCTGGACTTTTGTTTTTTGAGGGGAGGGCAGGCAGGGAGCGCTTATCACAGAAGCTTTCAATGTCTCTCATTCTCTGTTGTGAGTCTGCAGTCATCAATACCAGTGCAAAAGAACCTTCTTTGCCCCAGCAGCTGGTGGCAACACAGATCATGAACTGTGGTTTTTTACACATGGGTTTCCAGCAGTAGCATGGACGAAGGAGATCCACCCAACTTCTAGTGGCAGCACGGAATACAGATCTCAACATGGGTTGACAGTAAAACGAACTATGGACATCAACGTGCTTCCAGCTGCATCCCTGATCATGTACATCAACATGGTCTCCCGAAACAGCATGGACCATGGGCATCAACAGCACCTGTGGTGGCAGTGTAAATCACAGAACCAACATGGCTTCTGTTGACAGCACAGACCATGGAGGTCTTTTGAGGAGGATAATCTAGAAAATGAGCTGCTCTTTATCTCAGATAACTTGTTACTCAGAATCAGGGTGATTGTACAATTGGGCAGCATGTTAGGGGCAGGATCTGGGCAAGCTCCAGGCGCTGTGTACCACCCTGCCTTCAGCACCACCTGCCCTGCCCTGGGCAGAACCATCATGTTTACAGCCCATAGGCAGTGCCTCTGCTCTGTACTCTCCTTCCCCCAGCAGAGTAAGCAGCAACAGTGTCAGTTCCAAAGCTACAAAGGAACAAGGTGGGTCTAGTAGTGGCCTGAGCCTCCCAGTGACCAAAGGAGTGGCCCTACTTAGCAACAAGTTCCTATGTCCACTGTGGCCACATTCCTATACCTGTCACTTCCACAGAGTCCATGTCTTCATTTCTAAAGAAAAGATTTATTTATTTTTACTTTATGTAGGTGAATATTTTTCCTACATGTATATCTATATACGTGTGAGTGCCTGGCACCTAAGGAAAGCAGAAAAGAGTGCCAGATCCCATGACACTGGGTTTAAAGGGCTTTGTTAACTACTATTTGGGTCCTGAAAACCAGACCTATGTCTTCTACAAGAGCAGCCAGTGTAGTTAACCACTGGGCCATCTCTCGAGACCTTGTCTATGTCTTGTTTCAGATAGTATGTAGCTTGCTCTTGTTGTATTATTTAATATGATGAGCACTGTCCTTCATTTAAGATATTTGAAACATTTACATTTAATGGGAATATTCATATAATTACATTTAATCTACCACTTCGCAGGTACCCCCTTTTATTTTTAGTTCCTATATTATTTGCTCCTGGTGTTTGTTTTGGATAATTTGGACAATTTCTGTTGTCTTAGTTTATGTCATTGGTTGTCTTTTCAAAACTGAGGTTTCCTTTAGAGCTTTGAATGTATGCCCCTGGATTTACCAACTGATAATTGGTCAACATTTCCTATAGTGTGACAGACTAACCAATCTGTTTCCATTTCTCTCTTCCTAGCTTTTTGTCTCTACCCATTTTTATTATTGTTTTGCTTCGTGGAGATTCTCATAAATGTATTTTGGTCATATTCACCCTCTTCCCCTACATTCTTCCCGGATCCACTTCCTTCCCTATCTACCCTACCTTGCATCCTCTTGATTTAGTTGTCTTGCCCAAATATTCTTGGATGTGTGGTCTTCCACCAGAGTGAGGATGACTTACCAAGGCCTACACTAGCAGAGACAACTGCCCCTCCCTCTCCCAGCAGCTAACAGTTGCCGATAGCTCCGTGGTTAGGAGTGGGATTGGATGCCCCACTCCCTCTCCATGCCGGGACTTGGGCTGGGTGCATGCTGTTGTAACCACCACTGTGAGTTTGGATGTGCAGCTCTCTGCTATACTAGAAGATAAAGTTTTCTTGTACTCATCCACTGCCTGTAGCTCTTATACTCTTTCTGCCTTCTCTTCAGCCAGTATTCCTGAGCTTTGGATGTGATATATGCATTGCCTTTAGGGACGAACATTTTGCATTTCTACCTGTGATATTTTAATTACTTAATTCTTTGATAATTTCATGTGTGCACATGATACATACTGATTGCTTTTATGCCATCCTTTAAAAGAATAGTCCTTCTACCTCTGTTTATCCGTCTTCTCCTCCCTACAATCCTCCTCACACGCATGTCTTTTGTTATGTGACTCAATGAGTGTAAGCAGGCTTACTTGTGCCCTTCTGGGTAAACACAGTCAGGCCAAGCATGAACTCACAGCAGTTGTGTGTGCTTGTCCTGGGCCTGCAGGAGACTGGCTTTGTCAACAACCTACCCATGCACTGAACACATTATACTGTTACCTCACTTGCTTGGAAAAATCATATTATAAAGATGTGTGACAGTCAGAGGATAACCCATGTGAGTGACTTCTCTCTCTGTACCATATGGGTCCCAGGAATGGGACAAAGATTGTCAGCCTTGGCAGCAAGCACCTTTAGCACTGAGCCCTTTCATCAACCCTTAAGGACGTTTGTACATAAGACATTAATATCCTTTAGAATTGTTATTTCTCCTGCTTTTTCTTTCCTTTTATTTCATGCACAACCAACTATTGTCTGTTATTCGCCTTCTACTCAAGTGACTAACTTCATCTCCCACCTTTTTCCTGAATGTTCTGCTGCTGATAGATCTCTTCAACTTTTGCATGTCTGGAAAGACTCATTTTTGCCTTCACTTTGGGAGCTGATCTCCTCTGGAACAATAATTCCGGAGTGTTGTGCTTTCAGACACCGTGGCACTGTCCTTTGGTGTGTGTTATTTCTGGTGAGAATTTGGTGGTTGTCTTATATTTATTTTTCTGTCTGTAATGTGTCTCTCGTTTCCCCCCTTGCTGGCTGTCTTTAATTAAAATGTCTCTTTATCATTGTTTTGGGGCAATTTTGTTTCAATGTACCTTGGTTCCCTTTCTTCATATTTCTGGTGTTTGGGAATTTCTTGTACCTGTGCATTTACAGTTTTCACCAAATTTGGAGGCATTTCAACTGTGATTCCTTCGAATATTTCTATCCTCACCTATTTCTTGTTCAGAGACTCTAAAGACATGTCAAGAGACATGTCTGTGTGTCCCTCTGCTCACTAGGGCTTTGCTCAGCCTCCTCCCATATTTCCTTTTTCTGTTATTTGGTTGCTTTGCTCACAGGTGACCTTCTTATAATTCTATCGTACTCAGTATGATACTAACCCTATACCTTAATAAAAAGTCTATTGGGTTGTCTGGAGAGACATCTTAGTGTTTAAGAGTACACATAGTACTCTTGTAGTAGAACCAAGTTCAGTTCCTAGTGCCACAGCCCTAAGCTCCCATCTTGTAACTCTAGGGGCTCTAAAACCCACATGCACACATCCCTTACACACACACACACATACACACACACACACACACACTTCAAACATGAAATAAAAGTCTCTACCAATTCAATCTATGTCTCCTTAATGTCTTTGCCTCTTTTCCACATCCATGTAGCCTCTACCTTCTTGACATACACAATGTAGTCCTTTCAACATCTCGTCTGTCTGCTAAAGCATCTTTTCCCTGGATTATAGGCCATGTTTCCCTCTTTTTTGCATGTCTTCTTAAGGCCTTTTAAAAACAAATGGACGCCAGGCTTATGCATTTTATTTTTGATGTTTGATCTTCCTGTGCATATTTCTGACCTTTGACCCCAGAAGTTCCATGCTAGCTGTGAACAGCTTGATCTTTCCAAGGCTTGTGTTTAACCTGCACCAGGTAGGAATAGCTGATCAGTGGATAACTTGTTTAACTCTTTAGATCAGTGACTTTCAACTTCCCTAATGCTGTGATCCTTTAGTACAGTTCCTCAGGTGGTGGTGACCCCCAGTCAAAAACTAGTTTATTTCTACTTTATAACTGTAGGTTTTGCTGCTGTTATGAATCAAAAAAATCTGTGTTTTCCAGTGGACTTAGGTGATGCCCGTGAAGGTGACCTCAAGGAGGTCGCACCGTCGACCACAGTCGGCGGAGAACGACTGCCCTAAAGTGT
The DNA here is from genome assembly GCA_021653895.1 of Mastomys natalensis. NCBI lineage: Eukaryota > Metazoa > Chordata > Mammalia > Rodentia > Muridae > Mastomys > Mastomys natalensis. The sequence goes on from JAJTUV010000094.1 coordinate 999,144, forward strand.
CCTGCACGCTCTGTCCGGAGTGGAAGATGTTACGAGGCTGTTTCAGGAGCTGTCTGGGTTCCAAGGGAGATCTTGCTTTCCTGGTTTTGATGTTTTTCTTGTCGCTGAATTAAAGGGAGGAAAGGTTGACTTTGGCTTGTGATTGAAGGGCTCTGTCTGTGGTGCCAGCCCTGTGCTGTTGTGTGAAATGTCACAGTGATCGGGCTGGCAGCACATGGTAGAGTTTCCTCATCTATGGCAGACAGGAACCATAGAGAGACAGGAAGGGGCCAGGGACCAGGTATAGCCCTCAAGGGCATGCCCATCCCCTAGTGACCTTCTCCTTCCAGCAAGGTTCTAACTCTGAAGGTCCAAAATTTTGACAAATAGGGCCATCAGCTGAAGACCAATTGCCTAATGCATGAGTTTGTGGGGGACATTCATAATGAATTCTTAGCTGTGCCTGTCTGGCATCATGTGAATGCCAATTAGTGCTGAGCCAAGGTCTCGTAGGGGTGGGAGACCCACTGGACAACAGCAGTGTCCCCGGTGTCTTTGGGTCCTCAACTGTGCCTATTTTCTTGAGGAAGACCATTAGATTCTTTGTGAGTCTCCCTTATCACAGAGCCTGGAGGGTCTCTTAGGTGGTGAGCTAGGTAGGCACAGGACTTGCTTCTTTTCTTCCTTTCTTTCCAGGATCCCTGTGATGTGATGCCCAGTGCCCATGTCTGTCTGTCTGTCGTCTGTCTGTCTGTCTGTCTGTCTTCTGTCTGTCTATTCCTGTCCTCGTGCACTAGGATCAGAGGTAGAAATGGTGGCGGATGAGATGGCTCTGTTCTTTAAGTGCTACTTATAGGTTTGATGCCCAAGACCCATGTTTTAAGATAATGTCAGGCCTAACGGCACGTGCTTGTAACCCCAGTGCTAAAGAGATGGAGACAGGCTGATTCTTGGGTCTTACTGGACGTCACTCTAATAACTGAGCCCAGCCAGACGTGAGAGGTCCTGTCTCAAAAAGCAAGGTGGACAGCAGCTGGAGATGATATTTGAAGCAGACTGCTAGCCTCCCTGTGTGCGCACACGTGTATCCTTACACATGTGTACTCTGACACATGAAAGGCACACGTAGACATGTGCATAAAAGAAGTTCTGTGCATGCATTTTTTTTGCCATAAGAGATTTGAATGCTACCACCATAACCATTGGACATTTTAATCTTTCTGGTGTGTGAACATATGTATGTCAGATGTATGTGTGTGCAGGTGCACGTGTCATGCACAGTGACCAGAGGAGGGTGCTGACGGTCCTTCTCTAGTACTCCCCACCTCCTCCATTGAGGACTCTTGAACATAGGGTGTGAGTTTTCTTGTCTAGACTGGCAGCCAGAAGGCCCCATCTTTCTGTCTCCACTCCACTCAGCGCTGGGGTTACAGGCATGGGCAAGACCACACCCAGCCTTTACAAAGGTTCTGGGATCTAGACTCTGGTCCTTATGCTTGTGACAGAAGTGCTCTTAACTGCCAAGCCATCTCTCCAGCCCCCTCAACAGTCTTAAGGGTAGAGCTCTGTGTCATGTAGCACATTTATGTTCTTGTGTAACCAACCCACCATCTTCATGATAACTCTTTTTATATTCCTTAATCAGCAGTTAATCTAGGTTGGACAAAAGCCTCACCTTCTCCCTACCCTTCAGCCCCTACTAACCAGTTCTGTTCTGCTTGAGTTGGATATTTATAGCTTCAGTAATCATCCTACCCTTCTCTATGGAGGCTGCACCCTTTGATGCTCCCATCCAGTAGTGTACAGGTATTCTAATTTCTCTGTCCCTTGGGCATGATTTATTGATTTATTGATTTTTTTTTTTATATAACAACCATCCTCATAGTCAATAGTTAAAACTTGTTTTCACCTTCAACAATCAAACTCCTTCTGCAAAGTCTAAAGTATGGCTTCCCAGTCTATCAGGGCAGTCCAGGAGTGATCAGGAAATGTTCTCAAGGTCAGGTGACAAGGTCAGGTGACAAGATCTGGATCTAACACTTCCGGGATAACTCCCAGCTCATTGAGCCATGACCCCCTGCTCCTTGTAGTGCCCATTGCAGTGCCTGACAGGACCCAAGTGCTCCACACAAGGTGCTTACTTGGGAAGGATGTAGTGAGGTGCATGAATTCAAACAGCTTCAAGGCCTGTATGCCTTGTGGTGGCCACAGGAACAGAGCTGGGAAGGGAGGGCTAGTAATACATCTGAACATCTGCATCAACCAGACTCCCCCAGCACTCTGAGCACAAAGCTCCAGAATTTGATTTTGATCTCATAAGATATGGGAGAGATGGCAAAAGCTTTGTGTTCCAAAGACCGTGTTATCAATCAGGGTTCTCTAGAGTAACAGAACTTATAGCGTGAATATGTGAACATTGATCTATCTGTCTGTCTGTCATCTGTCTATCCATTCATCCATCCATCATCCATCCATCCATCCCTCCAGACATCCAGACATCCATCCATCCTTATTTCCTTCCCACCGATCTATCTATCTATCTATCTATCTATCTATCTATCTATCTATCCATCCATCCATCCATCCTCCATCCATCCATCCATCCATCCATCTATGGATCTATTGGAATGATTTACAGGCTACAGTTCAGCTAGTTCAACAACAGTTGGCTGTAACGAAAGTCCATTATCAGTAGTTGTTATGTCCACAAGATCTTCTGTATACGCTGGAATCCCAAAGAGTAGTTTCCAATGCCAGTGAAGGAATGATATGCTAGCAAGGTGAGGCAAGCAGGCCACAAGCAAAAGCTTCCTTCTTTAGTCCTTATATACACCTACAGTAGAAGGTATGGCCTATATTAAAGTTTATTTTCCCAACTCAAAATCTGGATCAAAGGCATGTGTCTTCCTACCTTAAGTTGGGCTAGAAGAGGATTCACCCACTTCAAACAAAGAAAAAATTTGTAGTTCATTCCAGATGTAGTCAAGTTGACAACAAAGAATTGCCATCACGACATGTTGACCACAGTGGGCATGCAGGCATTTGTAGGAAAGACATCTGGGAGGCTAAGGAAGAAATGAGGGATAGCAGATCAGGTGGACAAACTGGGGAGACAGGAGTATTAGTTGGGGCTCCCAGGAAAACCCAATGGCAGGGTGATGTCTGTATCTAAGCATCAGAGAATTAGATGACGAATTGGCTCATGCACTGGCAGGAGGTGAAAAGACCTGTGGTCTGTCATCTGCAAGCTAGGGATCTAGGAGAACAGAGCCCTGGGAACCAGGAGGCCTATGGAGGCATCCACATATGTGAGGGCTGGAGGAGAGAGAAGTGTGATGCATTTGGCTGGAATCTCGGATGAGGCAGGGGTTGAGGCTGACCTGCCTGCTACTGATGGCATGTTTAGTATCTCCAACTTCTCTTGTCTTTCTCCACCTTGGCTTCCTGTATGAAACCGAGCACCCCAGCTGGCTTGGCATTGCAGAAAGTACCAAGTCAAGAGCCAGAGATCCTTTTGTTGGACTCTGAACTGCCCATGGCTTCCTCTGTCCTCAGATGTGTGCCCACCGCTGGGTCACAGCTAACAGGGTGGTGGCATGTGTCACAGAAGCAAAACACAATTGAGTTCTGAAGGTGTGGTCGTTATCTAAGGACATGAAGCTGTAGACTTCGTCAGCTGATAGTTTGGCTTCACGAAGCCATGTGTGATGCATACCCTCTACAGGTTTAAAAACCTTTGGAAACAGTATCTCTGTTGGGCCAGAAAAAAATAGGCAAAATTTGTGACCTGCCTGCCCATGCCTCTCATTGCTTTCAAAGTCTGCAATTTCTAGGGAAATTGTAAATTATTAAAAAATGAAGGACTTCTGTGGTATGTTGGACCATCCATGATCCCCTTCAGGGCCCTGTCAACTTCTCTGTCCGAGTATGGTTTTGTGTCCAGCTATGTATGCACAACTCGATTGACACTGTGTAGCTTTTCTCCCTCTCTTGGGTCTATTCCCCGCCCTCTACCTTTCTTCTCATTCTGGTGTGTTGTGAGTGTGTGTGTGTGTGTGTGTGTGTGTGTGTGTGTGTGTGTGTGTGAGTGTGTGTGTGTGAGTGTGTGTGTGTAGTGTGTGCACGCATGTGTATATGTGTACACATATGTATCTGCATGTTCCTGTGTGCACACAGGTAAGTTGAGCATGTGTAGGCATTGGTCTGGAGATCACCAGGTAGCCCAGGCTAGCTGCTCCAAGTCCTGAGGTTCCTCCTCTCTCTGTCTTCCCAGCTCAGATTATAGGTGCCACCACACCCAGCTTTTTATATGGGTCCTGGAGCTTGAATTCAGATCCACATGCTTGTGTGTCAAGCATTTTATTGACAGGGCCTCTCCTCAGCCCCTCACGCTGTTTTTAAGAGGGCTACTACTTGCACTTAAGCCCCGGAGAGATTGCCTTGTATGTGAAGATGAGTGGGCTGTGTTTGAAATGCCACAGCTGCTGTTCGAGCGACTTCTTTCTTAGAGAGCTCCTGTTTGAGAAAAAGGCATTTGGATGTTAATAAATTCATTAGGGTGGAGGGTGGGTTCAGAGAACAGCCTAGCACCTTTGTTTCTTGTGATATTTTATGAAGATCCCTCCTGGGTTATGGAGAATTCTATTGAGAGAGGAAAAAGAGTCAAAAGCTTATAAACAGAGATACTGATAGTGATGGGGCCTTTCTCTGTAACTGAATAAGCGGTCTTAATTCAATAAAGTGCAATCACAAAAGGCTTAGATTAGAAGTCTCTTGTGTATTTCAAAGCCTGGCTGAAGTATAATGAACCAAATTGATTCCTTCCAAACAAGCGAAACCCATGAAGTAATGGGGGGGGAAAAACCTTCCCATGAACAAATATGAAACACTGAAAAAGTACAAGAGCACTTGCCATTTCCAGCAGAGAAAGGACTAGCCTGCAAAGAAGGGACCTTGGGGAGAAAGGTTAAGGAGCAAGCCACCCCAACTTTGCTGAACCCCCTGACTCTCTTTTCTTCTTTTGCTCAAAGCCAGCAGATATCAAATGGACGCTGTGCAGGAGACATGGCCCCCCAGCTGCCAAGAATGCAGTCATGGAAGAGTACAGCCAAAGCAAGAAAGGCAAGCCTACGTGACCTAGTGTGTGACATGTTTCCTCACTAGGACCACTAACCCCATATCTCTATCCTATACTCTTTGATATTTGTTGATACCAATCAGCACTGAGGAGGTGAGCCGGCAGTCCCATGGCTGATGGCCATTGGGACACATGTCTCATAGAACAGTAAGCAGTCATGTATATTTAAGCTTATTATTAATTATTATCAATTTCATCTTGACCAACGGTAGCCTGTAGCAGAAGGCTGGGAAGAGTGAACCTGTGATTGGCTGAGGATCAGGAGAGAGGTTTCTCTGAGGAAGTATGTTTAAACATTTGATGGATGCATGTGCAAGGGAAAGGTGGGAATAAATGGTCTTGGCAGCTAGCATAATATGTAAAGGACCCGGATGTGGTAAGAGAAAGGCTGAGTCGGGGGGAAGATGGGGAAGGCATGAAACCTGCCTGCAAGCCTAAACATCCCAACCAACATCTTGTGGTAGCAGGGTTTTCCTGCCTTCTCCCAGGCACCATGTCCTTAAAATTCCTCAAATGTAACTGGAGGCCATAGAGAGCAATTTCAGCTATGAGGTCTGGAAATGTCTTGGGATGTAATTACCACTAGGAGCCGAAGATCTTCCTTTGGTCAGCAACAGCCCAGCTAGTCCGTCTCTACTGGCTGCTCCTTGCTCATCCCATCCTCTGTAGCCTTGAAGAGAGGGTGACAGTGGATGGGAACTGAGGAAAGCCTTCCTCATGCCTGACATCAATTCCTGATACTCCATCTGCCCTAGACAACAAGCCCAGGTCTTTCTCCTTCTTCTTCCTTCTCACTGCTTGTTTAGACTGAGAATAAAGGAAGTCATAACACCTGGTGTGCAAAGAGCCACAAGTCTAGGCTACTGCAGAAAGGGAAACCTACCTAAGGACCCTGGGGTCCCACACACCCTGGTCTTTCCCTTCTTGATTCAGGACTCAGGTCTCCTGAGATGGTGGTAGTTCAGGTGGGGCTGAGGCAGTAGGGTTGGACTCAGATCCTTCAATCCTGCGGGTAGAAGGAAACCGGCCCAGTGGGCTGGGAATGTAGGGCTTTATATTTGTCCTTATAATCACCTTGACGTAGTCTAACTTTTAAAGAATGCAATTTGGACAGAGTCAGGAAGCTTGGATTGATGCTCGGAAACCTGTTTTCTTCCCAGAGCATTATCAGCAACATGCCATATGGTTTTTGCCCAGCCGTTCAGCTGTTTGTAGGTTTTGATTCCCAATTGAACAACCGAGCTAATAGAGTTTGCCACCTCGCCAGGGTCTCACAGCAATCCTCGGAGTATCTATAAATGCCTTTGAACTCCTTGGGGAAAAAAAAAAAGGCAATCAAAATACCACGTGAAATTTATATAAATGTCATCCTAACTCCAGAGCTCCAGTTTGAGTGTGGGGATTTCAGGCTTATGTGATGCATTCATTTTTATTATCATGAAAGTCAGTTACATGCATATCCTGAAGCTCCAAGTTCGAATTCTTTCTTTTTCTTTTTTTTCCTTTTTTTTTTTTTTTTAAGACTGTACTATCTGCCAGGTTGAGATGCTGAGGCTTTTTTATTTTTTATTTTTCAAGTGATCATCTTGAATGGCTTTTCTTTTCCATTGTAAAGACTAATTTAGGGCTGGAGAGATGAGATGGCTCAATAGTTAAGGGCACTTACTGCTTTTGTAGAGGACCTGAGTTCTGTTCCCAGCACCTGCATCAGGTGACTCACAACTGCCTGTAACTCCAGTTCTGGGAGGTCCAATGCTTTTGACCACCACAAGTACCTCCAGTTATAGACAGACAGACAGACAGACCAACAGACAGACACACATTCTCTCTTTACACACATGCACACACACTCTCTCTCTCTCTTTCACTCTCTCATTCTTTCTCATACACACACACACTTTAAAAATAAAATTAAATCTTTTTTTTTTTTCAAAAGCAGTTTGCACGTGAAATGTTTCCTTATACATGTCAGCAGAGCCCGTTTAACATGGCTGCTGAGCTTAGGCTGTCCGTTCTCGGGGTTCCTTGTACGGAAGGCAAGAGCAGATGGTATTTATCACCCAGTTTTCAGGCTTTCTTCCTTGTTACAGCCTAATGATGGCACACTGCTTTGCCTTTCTGTAGGGGAACTGAGAATAAGTTTCTCTAGGCAGATCTGCAAGATTTTGTCCTCCCGAAAGCCTCGGGACTGCTTATTTGACTCTCCGATGCAACTGAATTATACTTGAGTCCATGTGTTTACTGCAGAGATTTTCCAAAAGGAGAAAAAAAAGATCTAGCGACCCCAAATTAGTTTAGGAACCAGCGTGTCCCTTGCTTTAAGGAACACGGTAAACATTTCAAAAGAGCATGCCAGCTCACTATCTGACTCTCTGCATCGACTTCAGAGAAAACAGCAGCAGTTAAGCAATGCTTGCCAAGAGCAAGTCTGGGGGACCGTGTTGATTTGCAAGAGAAGGAAGGGAGTTGGCTGCTCACTGTGCTTCTCCCGGCTCCACACTTGCTGCAGGAACGGCAGAGGTCCACTTGTTAGGGTGTCTTCCTGGGGAGCTGAAGGCCTGCCTCCACCTCCTTGCTGTCAGAGGTTCCTGATGGTTGATGAGTTGAGGCAGGATGCATCCACATGCTTCTCCCTATGTCTGGGAGAAGTGGTGGGAAATGGCTCCCCAGGGGAGGAGGCTGAAGAACGGATGGAGAAAGGCCTTCAAGTGCCTGGGGTCAGCCCTTGCCCTAGAGTCTGGACATCTGCTTGAGGTTCACAGGAGAAGAGTACACTTACAGAGAATGGGGATAGAACAATCTCACAAGACACCAAGGACTTGTCCATAGCCCGCCACTTCAGCGTCCCTGCTTTAATTTTTCTGGCTAAACATAATTAACATGTCTCAGAGTTGTTGAGGATTTTGGTTTGTTTATGAAGAACAGGCTTACTGGCACCCAGGGCCCAACAGAAAGGAGCTTGCTCATTTGCCATATATATCTAGGCATCTGGGGCAAAAAAAAAAAAAAAAAAAAAAAAAAATGTGAGTGTCAGCCCCCACCCTTGGCCCCCAGCTGAAAGGCCATCTAACAGTTGCTCGAAGCCTGTGGCACTTGTTCCCAGGACTCCAAATGTGTTCTGTCTCCTCGCCACCGGGGAGCTGGGAGATGAGGGCAGCTGGCCCGCCACACACACACCTCCTGGTGAGGTTGGAAAAAAAATCTTAATTTTGTTTTATAGGTCACAGGTCAGCCCATCCATGCCGATTCTTGTAATTGGGCAAGACATGTTTTGTGTGGCCCCAATTACATCTTTTCTTTCAGACCCAACGGGAGCCATCAATTAAGACCATGCTGGTGCCTACCGCTGACTTGAACTGGGTGAAGACAGAGCGTCCATGAAATGCCCTGGACTTACTTTGTTCCCAAGGGTCTTAATTACAAGGAGTCTTCATGGTGGAGGGATTAAATGGCTTCCGCTCCTTTAGGCCTGTAGCCTCTGGCCAGCCCTTCTTCACATGCGTGGTCTTCCTTTTCCACCTCAGTGTGACAATGCTCTGGAGGCTTTGTGGCAAAGGAACAAAGGAACACTGAGGAGAGCATGTGCTTAGGAGCCGCCGGAGCCGGGGACCTTTCCAGAAGTGCTTTCTCTCTGGCAAATCCTTTGCTGAACAGGTGGAAGAGCAAGGCCCCAATAGCGTTCTGAACTTGCTTTATCTCCCCTCCTCCAGGTCCAACGTGACAAATCCCTTGCACGCATTGTGACTCAGTTTCCCCAGCTGGAGAGGACGTAGCTGGGTGCTAGGCCTAACACTGAAAGCACAACTTGAAATCGTTTCCAAGAACTACTGCTGAGTTCTCCATAGGTACCTTTAGACAAGGTTGACTAGAACACTGCAACGGATGCTCTTCGTCTTCGCTGATCTCTCCTGTCGATGCCTGATCAATGATGATCAGTATGTTAGCAAGGTTCCCGTTCTGGGGGAGGGGACCCAGGGCCCTTCTGGCATTTCACAGCTACCCCTCCCCACCAGCTTGCAGAGACAGAGTTCTGGACAGAGGTGGCACATTTGCATAGGCGCCAAGGAGGCCCTTCTCTGGAAAGGGGTCAAGACCAGACCCTCTTCCCTTTTGTAGTTTGGTGAGGAACAGGCAGGGCACAGTGCTGACTTGGAGCTGTTGGCAGAGACAGGCACCAGCGTTGCCAATGGAGAGCCGGCTCACCATGAGAGAAATGCAGGGACAGTGTCCGTGGCCGCGTGGGATGATGGTTCGCTACAGTGTGTGCTGGATGCAGTGGGGGGTAAGGAGCTCAGTAGGCGTGATGGCTGCTGGGGGGATGAAACAAAGAAAGGTCTGATTTTCAGTGTGTTAGTGGAGTGTTTTTGCAATCGCCCTACAGAATCTTCTTGTGGCTGTGGGCCAAAGCCTGTTAATGAGATAGACTTTCCTACAAACACCCACTCTTGCCCTGTGATAGCCCAGTCATACTTGCTGTGTTTGTGTGCTTGTGCCTGTGTGTGTGTTTGTGTGTGTAGTATGTGTGTGTGTGCATATGTGTGTGTGTGTTTGTGTGTGTAGTATGTGTGTGTGTGTGTGCATATGTGTGTATGTGGTATGTGTGTATGTATATAGGTGGTATGTGTATGTGCGTGTATGTGTGTGTGTAGTATGTTGTGCATGTGTGTTATATATGTAGTATGTATATGCATGCATGTGTGAGAGTATGTGGTATATGTATGTATGTAGTATGTGTGTATGCATGTGTGTATTTATGTGGGGTATGTATGTATGTAGTATATATGCATGTGTGTATGTGTGTATGTATGTGTGGTGTGATGTAGTATGTACTTGCATGTGTGAGTGTATGTGGGGTGTGTATGTATGTATTGTGTGTTGCATGTGTGTATGTATGTGTGTGTGATGTGTGTTTTGTGTGTGTGCATGTGTGTGTAATATGTGTATATGTATGTGCATGCATGTGTGTGTGTGTAGTGTGTGTGTGTGGTATGTATTCATACAGTATAGCCATCCTTGTCAAAGACTCCTTCCCGCATACACAGCCCAGCAGCTTCAGACTTTTCTTTACTGTCTCTAACTGGCCCTGAGCTTGGGTGGAAAGCTGAGAAGATGCTCGTATCTGTATGAGAAGATGCGCCACTCCTGGTTGAGAAAAGCTAGGTGATGAGAACCCAGCCATTCGAGCATTTGGAAATATGTGGCCACAGGCCTGTGATACATGCTGGTTGTTTGTAAGTCTTGAGAGGCTAACACCACTTCTCACGCACGTGGTGAGGAGCTGGTGTGGAACGATGCGTCCCAGTTGCTTAGGACAGAAAAGTGGACAGTAGGCAGAAGCTGGGCTTTGGTTCAGTGTTTGGAGACTCCCCCTGGGGCTTCAGAATGTGACCTTTGGGTGGGACAGTAGCACTGTGGCATGTGTGACTAGTTAAGAGTAACTCAAAGCAGTACCAAGTAGCTCTGCTCTGGAGTGACTGTGTCCGTATCTAAGGAGAGACTTGGAGGCAGACATGTGACAGGAGAGTTCTGTGCCAGGCTGCAGATGGAGAGAGGCCTTCTGTCACCAGCCAAAGATGCCCAGAGAATGTGGGCAGGCAATGGAAGCCAGGAGAAGGGCCTGGCTATCTATCCCTTTGGCCTCAGAAATCTGCTGTGCCATTCTTTGATCTCAGCTCTGGCTCCTAGAACACATGGCAGTGACTTGTGGACCCGCCTGTCTGTGGTGCTTTCTTTAGATGACCCTGGAAATCAGGCACAAACAGCAGACCATGGCTTTCCCCTACACACCCTGAGGCCCAGCTTGACAATGGCGAGGTCACAGATGCTCCTTTTCAGATGTTATGTCCCATGCATAGCCAGGGCAAGTGGGTTCTCTGTTGACGTCTCCTGATGCCAATGGTCCTCAGACGAGCACAGGCCAAAGCAGTGTCCTGTTCCCTTTTGCTTGCCTGGCCGCTTCTCACAGCCTCCTTTGGTGACACCTCCTGAGCCGGAGGGATCTGGAAGCACAATGTCCTTGTGGATGGTGGGTGGAGCCAGAACATTGTGAAGACCATCCAGCTCCAAGGAGCCTCAACATTCCTGAAGCTGTGACCCTTCCATACAGTTCTTTGTGTTGTGGTGACCCTCCACCCCAACCATAACATTATTTTTGTCACTACTCCATAACTGTAATCCTGCTACTATTGTGATTCATAATGTAAATGTCTTTGGAGATAGAAGTTTCTCAAAGGAGTTGGGAACTGCTGATCTAGAATCATGAAGGAGACAAACTTCTGGGCCTGTCTAGGAGGGAGTTTCTAGATTATATAAAGTGGCAAGACCCATTCTAACAAATCAGTGTGCAAGTCCCTGACTGAATTAAAGGGAGAGGGCGAGCTGAACGGAAGCACTCTTCTCTCTCTGCTTCCTGACTGTGGGTGCCGGGTAAGCAGCTCCTTCAAGCTCCTGTCACCAACTTGCCACGATACACTGTGAGCCAGAACAAGTCCTTCCTTCCTTAAATCACTCACTCCAGCATCTTATCAAAGCATTGAGAAAGGTGTAACTAACATAGGGATATTAGACTTTTTTCAAGAAATGTATCTCCTCTGAAACCAAACCAAAGGGAGTTACCCTTGGCCTCAGGCCTCCTGGACTCTCTGGAGACTCCCAGTGGGAGAAGGTAGCAGATGTTCTGGGAGTTGGCTCCCTGGGGCTCCTGAGGCCTGTGGGTTGGACAGCATACAGGCTCGATATAGGTGACCCTTTCCAGTGCTGCTATCAGGTATGGCAGAGCCCGCAGACCACGAAGGGGAGTTTTTAGGAAATCAACTTGAGATCAAGCATGCTGTCCAGGGAGGAGGATGACATGGGTGACTGTGTGAAACTGAGGTGGCCTTGAGGACTCTGCATAGTTACTCACGCCTCATGACAACCTACCTGCTCTGTGAATGTCTCAGGGTTTTGTGAAGTCAAGTGGAAAGATAAAATGACTTCATGCTTTTCTCTCTCCCATCTCCTCAGAAGTCCCTCATAAAGTGACCCCTGAGATCTTCTTCAGCTCCAGGAAGTCATGGAAGTACCTTCTAAAGAGGAAGGGGTATTGTGACCTTTGACCCAGACCTCCTTCACTCCCTTGTGACCTTAGTCTAAGCAGCAGCTCTTGGCAATGATGTGTGTGCATATATTGTGTGTGTGTGTGTGTGTGTTGTGTGTACATGTATATGTATATGTTGTGTATGTAGGTTCTTGATTTGTATGTGCATGTGTGTGTAGGTATGTAGGTACATGTATTCTGTGAATAGATGTATACATGCATATATGCGTGTATCTGTCTGTGCAAATGTATGCATGTGTGTACATACTTCAGCATCATATGGAAAGATATTGGTCTCCATCTCCAGTGGTGTATGGTGTGGAATTTGGAGAATTCATCGTGTAAGTTTTTTTTTCTCTTTGACAGAGCATGTCAGGTTGGGTAAGGTGCTAAGAAATGCCAAGAGCATCTACATTGGTGAACTTCATCTCCAGTGGGGGGTGCGCTGAGCCTAGGATCAGCTTCTAGGAGTGATGTCAGATACACTCTAAGTACGTGACTACCAATCCAATGCCACCATAACTGATGTGACCTCTGAAGCCAGTGCCCCCACCCCTCTGTGGTTTGGTTGCTGTAATCATTAGCTTCTTACCCCTGTGACAGGATGTCTGTGGGAACAACCTGAGTAAGGACATATTGATTTGCATGGCAACCTCAGAGGGCTCAGTCCATCATGGAGAGGACAGCATGTCAGAACCCTTTGTATCATGTTGGCCACAAAAGGAAGGCCAGCGTTTGCTGGCTTTTTTTCTTTTATTTCTCTGGGCCCCCACATTCAGGGTAGGTGTCTCTCCTCAGGAAAAGCCATCACAGACATAGCCAGAAACGTGCCTCTGTCTCCCAGGTCATTCCACTTCCAGTCAAGCTGACCATGAAGGTTCCTGGCAATCAAAACTCCTTTTGCTCCACACTGCCACACCAAAACGTGACATGTTCCTAGGGCATGTCACATGCTCCTGGAATAGGTGACACATTCCTCAGACAGCTCTGAGTGTAGGTCCATGCAGTGACATTATCTCTTCCCTTATCCCTCCTAATAGAATGGAAGACCACAGCCCTGGCTTTCCATCATCCTCACTTGAGTCCAGAAAGCCAATAGATAGTGAAGAGGCAGACATGGAGCAAAGGCAGAGAGCTCTGGCCAAAGCCTGTTTCAGTGCCTGTGAATGAGTCCTGTCACATCCACAGAGAGAATGAAACAATTTTCCAGTCTCATAAAGAAGGGGTTTGCAGTGGCCCTGTGTCACTCTGGGAATGGCACTGCGTGTCAGCACTGCGGACAGGCACATGAGCTAGGCATTTCTCAGCTACTTCCCTAACAACCACTCAGAGTCCACAGCCAGCCTTAGTGATACGCTGCCTCAGTTCACCAGTATAAGAGGACCAGAACTGTGACCTTTGTCTCACGGTAAGGAATCTTTGGACAGGAAACCACATGTAGGGTTTAGTGCCCTGAGTCACTGTGTGCTAAGGACTGTTTGATACTGGAGGGCATAGTAGGATGTGCCTGCTTGCCTGCCCTCCCTCCCTCCCTCTTGTGCCTTGAACTCCTATCTCATCAGCTCCTTCACAGATTCCATGTCTGAAATGGGAGGTGGATTGGCTCCGTTCACAGGACAGGCAGACAGGGTACAGAGTCATGTCACTCTGCCCATGGACATAAGTTATTTTCTTCTGGAAGAGTGCTGCCCTCCTCTCCTCTCTGTTTTGAAATATAAGGTCCATGAAGAGTGTCCATGGGTTTGTGTGGCTTTCTGAATGTCCACAGACCCCTTACCCAGCACTCATCGAGACTTGCACCCATCAAGACTGACATTCTGCAGCTTCCTGTGCTCCGCTGCCCCCTGACTTCCCACCAAGGTAAGCCACAAGCTCTGCTTCAATGCAGTCCTGGTATACATGCGCTTCCCTTCGGTGGAATTTCACCACGGGCCCACGCTCCTGTCTTGCCTCTCCTGTTCCAACACCCACGAGTGGAGGCCTTCCCACATCCTTGCATGCTGATTTACAATTGTTCTCACTGCTACACAGCAGTCTGCTGGGTGCTGGGAGGGTGACTGATCTGGTCTACTGAATGCGAGCAGTTAACAGTTTCAAGCTTGGGTCCTTACAGTGATCCTGTGAATGTTCGAGCCGGTGAGACCGGTGGGATGGCTGTGAGCAACTGTGCCAGAGAGCACCTTGGAGAGAAACACAAAGGCAGGGGCTATTCAGCCTCAAATGATCCAGCTGGAGGTGCCACATTTTCCCACCTTACCTCTAGGCTGTGAACTGCTCACTGAGTAACGTCTTGGACAACGTCTGAGATTTTACCCTGTATTTTTATTGTGTTTTGATTTTCTTCTTATCAAGAAATAAGGTCATTTGTTTTTGTAAAATTTACTATTATTGTTGTTACTATTAGTCTCTCTCTCCTCTCTCTCCCTCTCTCCTCTCTCTCCCTCTCTCTCTCTCTCTGTGTGTGTGGTGTGTATGTGTGTGTGTGTGTGTGTGTGTGCACTATTGTACCTGTGTCACAGTGTGAGTATGAATGTCAGAAGACAACTTTTGGGAATTGGTTCTTGCCTTCCACCTTGTTGAGCTGAGGCAGGGGCTTTCTGGCTTCTACTACCATGCTGTATTCCAGGCTAGTGACCTGAGAGCTTCCAGATGATTCTACCTCTCCCTCCTGTCTTACCATAGGAGTGCTGGACTCATGGGTGCATATCACAGCATCTGGGTTTTTAATGTGGGTTCCAAGAATTGAACTCAGGTTCTCTGGAGTGCGCGGGAAGTGTCTTTACCTGCTAAGCCATAGTTGGCCCTCATCTGGGTTTTGATCTATACAACAGTAGATCGTGGAGACAGAGTTACCTCATAAATAATATCATTGGACATGGATAGATATGCAAATACTGATCTCCAAGTTCTAGGCCTGTGGTTGCACAGTTCCTATAGGTTGAATGTATGTATGGGTTCCTCTCAAATACTCATGGAATGCTCATAAGAAGTATATGAGGAACAAAATCTCAGTAGAGTCACCAAATCAGAATGCTATTAAGGCAATTTCTCTGACTTAAAATGAGTAAACTTATCCCAGAAACCAGTCAAAAAGAGCATTGGCTCTGGGAGACAGAGGTGTTTTGTTGGTCTTGGCGGAATCCCTAGAGTCTAGAAGAGTGGCCTGCATCAGTCCTTGACTGAATGCAGATTGTAGCGAGGCCCACAGAAGGCCTCCGGTGAGCACTTACTTAGTTGTTGGACTCAGTGAGGATCTTGAGTGATCCCGTAGTGTCTAGAGTGAGTTGCCGAGGTTTGCTTGACACCCTCATGGGGCCTCAGCTCTCCCCCTCCTCAGCATCTATCACTGTCCTCATCTCCAAAGTGACTGTGACAATAGCAGGTAGAGGTCAGTGCTGTTTGGACTTCTACTATTGCAACTAATGAGATAAGCCAACCTCAGTGGCGGTAGGGTTGACTACGGTTATAATCAGGGATGTTCTGTTCATGGTCCTTTTGGTGCTGCATTGTGTTCTGGGCCTGTGGTTGCACAGGGTGCACTGGGATTATGGTGGCATCACGGAGAGATCGCATGGTGGTGGTATGGGAGAGGTATTCCTATTCTGTATCCAGGAAGCAGAGAGAAGAACAGAATCAGGCCAAGGTCCCAATATCTCCTTCACAGGCATCCTTACTGAGAGGCCCCACATATCACAGGCTCTGCCATTTCCCAGTAAAACCATAGGCTGGGACAAAGCACTCAGCACATGAGCCTTTGAGGAGTCATCAAGACCTAAACTAAAGGAGTATTTATTTACTGATTTATTTATTTAGTGGTATTATTATTCTAAGGATACATTGTATCAAGCATTGTTCTAAGCCCTTTACACATCTCAATCACTACACACACTGTGTCACGCTACTATTATCCCTTATTTGCATATAGGGAAACTGAGGCAGATAGCAAGTCAGTAACATATTCAGTGCTCTACACCTACTAATGGTATGTTGGTACTAATCCTGGCACAACCTGTCACCTGTACTGACCTTTGAAGATATAAGGTCCCTTCAAGTAATTCTCAATCCCAGCTAAAGAGTCTGGATACTGTTACATGGCTATCCTGGTCAAAGGGACGTTGGGAAAATGAGGTGCAGGGGTTCTAGAATCACTTTGGACAAACCATGATCCAGGTCTTAAAGTCAGAGCTGAATCTGCATTCCAAAAGTGGGGAAGCAGAGAGGGACATCACAGTCAGCGCTGAGAAACCACGCGGCTGTCTCATAGAAAGGAATTCATACCTTTGCAAATTAAGAAGCTGTTTTCTATATTACTTGGACTCAAAGAAAATTAGCAACAATACAAAGATTACTCAGACTTCATAGACTAAAGTGTATCTCCAAAGAGGGAGATGAGCCTTAAAAACCTCAAGAAAGGAGGTCAGAGGGACCCATCCGGGCTCTTCTGTGGCCT
This sequence comes from Mastomys natalensis, assembly GCA_021653895.1. NCBI lineage: Eukaryota > Metazoa > Chordata > Mammalia > Rodentia > Muridae > Mastomys > Mastomys natalensis. The sequence goes on from JAJTUV010000094.1 coordinate 1,015,788, forward strand.
TGCACAAAATGATCTAGAGTCATGGCGTTCTTCTATGGCTAGAAAAGACAGCGTCAGCTCCAACGAAGCTACCTTGACCCTGAGACTGAACCCCAGGAGAGTAAAGACAAGCACAGATAGATCACCTTGCTTGGGAAAATAGGACAGAAGGTCCCAACAAAAAAAAAATGATTACAAGTAAAATATAGTGGTCTACAAGCAAATCATGTTTCCTAGAAGTAAAGTAAAGATCCAAGTTTGGGGAATCTAAGATAATTCTCCACACTACCTGCTAACTGAGAAAGCTCCTATCAGATATGCCAGATGCTATGTCCATGCTCAGCCCGCTGCCCTCCCCAGGTCTCTCCTGGACACCCCTGTAATAGGTTCTAGCTTTCTGTCCACTCATGAGAAGAGCTCGCTAGTTTGGTGAAAGGTGTAGAAGACTGGATGGAGCATCGAGTCCTCCTGACTGGGGAGTTTACTGCCTGGCCCCTGGTGTCCACTTCTTGAGACCATAATGTGTGGGAAAATGGGGCGCAGCGGTGAAGGAGTCCCAGAGGCTTCCACGCGGCGGGTCCCACATGCAGGAGAAAGTCTAAGGTTCCAGAGGCTGGAAGCTTCTGCGATGACAGGCCCCAATATACGAGGAAGTCCTTGGTTCCAAAAGGGTTTATTGTCATGGCGGATGGTAGATGGATCTGGATGTACCCCTTCCCCCCAAACTCAGGGCAGACCTGAGTTAAGTAGGGAGGGAGAAGGGGAGGTCTGGGGGTGGTTTAATTGGCTCCGCCCTCTGACCTTCATTAGTATGTAAATCTCTAGGGCCTGAGGCCTGTAGTCACACCCTCTACCTTTGCACTTTGGGAGGGGCTGTAATGGCCTACGTGACTGAACAATGTAGGTCCATGGAGATTAGACTGCTTGTCAGGACCCTGGGTTCTGGGGACGTGGCCGAACTCCTGCTGTTTCTCCCTTGGAGTCTCAGGGTTTTAGGCCCATGCCCAGCCAAGAACCAGGATACCCTTACGCAGTCCCACAATAATGTGCATGCTTCCCTTGGAATTGTGTGACACAGACATCCCACCTAGAAGGCTCTGCGACATCACTGTAGAGGCAAGTGGTCATCATCTGTTCAAAGGAAAGACCTCTGAACTCCCTCTCCTAGGGGACAAAGGAAGATACAGAGACAAGCTTTTCTTTCTTTTCAAAGTTTTAAAATGTATCCTCTGTGTGTGTGTGTGTGTGTGTGTGTGTGTGTGTGTGTGTGTGTTTAGGTGTATCGTACATGTATACCATGGCATGTATACAGACAAGGGCTACCTCAATGGTTAGGCGTCATCTTCTACTTTGCTTAAGACAGTGTCTCTTGTTTACCTCTGCTTGAGACAGCCCGTTGTGGCCTGTGAACGCCCAGGGATTCTCCAGTCCCCGCCTTCCACCTTCCCACAGGGGTGCTGGGATTACAGATGTATGCTACTCTATCCAGCCATTATGTGGCCTTTGGGGATTTGAACTTATGTCCTCACTCTTATATACCAACATCTTGCTGCTGAAGCATCTTCCCAGTCTAGGATATCCTTTTTAAAGAATTCTAGTTCAGATACTTGTGTGTGTGTGTGTGTGTGTGTGTGTGTGTGTGTGTGTACGCGCGGTGTGTAAAACAATCCTTGTTTTGTTTTGTATCATAGTTGGTATATTCAATAGAGGCTTACTGGTGACATTTTTGAAGAGCAATTTCATTTGCCTAACTATGTTAGTGACTGGCTGGAGCCCTTAGCTATCTTCATTGCACCTGGGTTAGCTCACTGAAGCACAGAGAAAGAGAGATAGCAGCTCCAACATTCTACAGGGAAGAGCAGGCACCATTGTCCACCAATATCAAGCATGTTTCTGACAAGCATTGCTCAGGTTGCTTATAAACAACATCTAATTTAGTCTTCACTCTTTATTGATTTATTCAATAAAATTTCAAGGAGGAACTGACATGCAAAACTGCTGAGTTCAGTTAGGGGCACAAGTGTCCAAGAACCCAGACCCCGGCTGTGCCCTCCTAGAAGCCAATTGTTGAAGGACCAATGAGTTTATTTTTCTTCTTAGCATCCAACATCTCCAGTTTGGGACTCCACAGCCAATGAGAGCTGAGGTGACACTCAACTCTGTTCCCTGTCCCTTTTCTTGTTCTGTTTTCTGTTACTGTGATAAATACTAGGTGATTTACAAAGAACAGGACTTCATTCAGCTCATGGTGAAAGGCTTCATGCTACATTGTAATGCGAGGGTCAACAGGGTCAACTGACAAAGACATAGCAAGCTGCCATTAGATTTCTTTTCTTTTTAATTAAGATATTATCATTTTATACATAATACATGCAGGTATGCAGGTATGTAAGGGGCACACATGTGCCACGGTTTACGTGTAAAGGTCATAGGACAACTTTGTGGAGTTGGTTCTCTCATTCTAAGCTCATATGGGTTTTTGTGGTTTGAACTTGGGTCATCAGGCTTGGTGGCAAGTGCTTTTAAGCTCTGAACCATCTCACTAGCCCTCTTCCCCATCTTATAAAGCCACTAATCCTGTCATGAGGGTCCCATCTCAGTGACCAAATCAAGAATCTATATTACCTCCCATAGGTCTGACCCCAAATGCCATTAACTTATGGCTTTGAGGATGAAGTTCTCTATTTGGGGGCCACATTTGTGTCATGCCCTTGTGAACAGTGATTCTGGCTGTAGGTTTGTCTCATAGAAACAGCTAGAGGTAGCAGCAGCAGAATAATCTTTAGTCCCTAGCAGTAGAGAACTGTCAGCACATATGGTACTGAGATACCTCAGGTATGCAAAACATGTCATTCTTTGTGGTATGACAAACTTTTCCTGGGGGGACACAATACTCGTATCTACTCACCCCAGACAGGGAGCCCATGATAGACGAAAGTAAGAATATCACCGAAGACCAACTTGGTGAACCAATGAGTTTTATTGGGATCACTTATAGGAGCAGAAATGACTCGAAGACAGCTACATCACCAAAGCCCACCCCAGCAGTGACAGACAGATCACAAGGCTGGGAACCTGGGGCACACTGTACAGCTCAACAGGTTGGAGAGCATGTCCTTTCCAGATGCCTCAGTCTACATCTCTCCCAGGCAGCTTGGCTGGTTTTTGTTTCTTCTAGGCAGCTGGTTTGGTCTTAGAGTCTTTATGTGACTTGTCATGTGTGAGAGTCTTCTTTGCATCTTAGCTTCCTTCCCTTATAGGGGTGACTCTCAGATTTTATTTCTTATTCTGGCAGCGAGGGGCTAGAGAATCTGGTCAGTTTCAGGGACTTCCTGTGGGTATTTAAAATTCTTTACTTTCCTGTTTAAAGAGTTTCCCTAAAGGATAGAATGTATCCATCTCGGAGAGAAACTGTTACACAACATTCGCAAACAGAAGAAAACCTGTGGTAGCCTTCACCACAGACAGGCTCCTCTGTCAGCACAAACTGTTCCTACTGAGTCAAGGCAGCTTCTGACTTCCTGTGCTGTTAGAATACAATGTTTAACACCTCTGAGGCTCAGAAGAATGAGGTAGCCTGAACACACTAGCCTGAGGCTACACAACCAGCAGGTGACAGGGTCAGATGGGAACTTGGATATTCAAGCTTAACTCATCAGGTACTCTCCCCTACAGATGGTGCAACTGCCAGCCCAGCCTACCCTACTTCTTTCCAACAGATCCTTTTATCTTCTGTACGATTAATTCCAAATTATTGTAGTAGATTGTACTTCTGGCTGCCTGCAAAACTTGACTCTCTTCTAGAACATTCCACGTGAAAGGTACCCATGCAAACATAATTATCTCTTCATTTTAGAAGTAAGGTTATTTTCTCACTAAAGGGACAATGTCCTTTCCCAGCCAACCACCTGCGATGTATACATTAAAGTTTTTTTTTTAAATGAACTTAATTGACATAGTTTGAGGAAGCTTAACAAATGTGACCTGTGCAGCCCACCACTATAATTACGGGGACGCATTTGTCTCTATACACTCTCTCCTACGCCCTAGGTCAACCCCTCCGCCCACAGACACAGCAGCCACAGGCTGGGGTTTTGTGTGAGGGGAGAATCACATGTGTTCTTTTGTGCCTGCTTGTGTTCTGCCCAGCAGATTGGCAGGATCGTGTCCTGCTGCTCACGCCATGTTGCTGTGCTAGGACTTTGCCTAGCTCTCTCATTCTGCATCCACTTGCCTGGCAGCGGGTGCTTGCTGAGCTGCACAGAACTATATGAACATTTGTGTATGTGCTGTGGCCATGTGCTTTTCTATAAGTAGGATCCATGGCACATAGGACAAGCATATGTTTAACTGTTAGGGAGTTATCAATTTCTTCACTGGCTAAACCCTGTCACGTCTCAACCAGCAACCCTACACTGAGCCTTCTGCACCCTATACTAGCACAGCTATGAGGCTGTGGACGCTCACTGGGGTGCAACGCATGCCTTACACAGGCCTCTTTGCCATATGTTTATCTGTTTTTAACTATTTTTAAAATGAGGCTACTGTCTTTTTTTTTTTTTTTTTAAGCTAATGGAGGAACTAGAGACAAGACCCAGTGTGGTCCTTCAGCAGACTTAAGCCACAGGTGCACCCAGGGATGCAGGATGCAGAGAAGGAGCCACACACGGGTGCATGGCCCTCACATATGTAGACACACAGAATGCATGTTACAAGTTCAGACAACCTTCAAGCCCATGCAGCCATGTAGGGAAAGGACTTCCAGTTACACACCCTTTGCTGCTGAGAGAATGACCCCCGTTTCCACAACCTGGATAGGTGTGTGAAGGATAAAGAGACCCCACCCTCTACACCTGCAAGCAAGACTCCACTCTGCTGCCACTGGATGATCAGGAGAAGTAAGGAGACTGGACAGCCGAAGGAAGCACCAGGTCCAGCTCCTAACAGTTTGTGAAGTCACCAAAGAATATTCTGTGCCCTGTGGTTTGTCATTGGGATATGGAAACCCCTATGCAGTTGGGGAAGGGGGTAGCAGGGGAGGGAGTGGCAGAGAGCAGAGTCAGAGTAGCTCAGTTCTGAGATCTGTCAGGGAGGAGGGAGGAGGGGGTGAGGGAGGAGGGATGATAGGTGAGGGGTGAGGGAGGAGGGATAAGGGAAGAGGGAGTTGGTGTCCTGAGGCAGGGAAGCTTTGGTGCTGCAGGGCACAGCATAGACAGTGGTTTTCAGGCTGATAGTTCCTTTTTTATGGTCGACAGTGTTGAGGATTCTGCTTTGCCCAAACATGTAGTACAAAATGGCAGCCGTGTGTTTAGGGCCATATCAGACACTTCTGGAGATTCCATCTTAATCCCAAGCCAGAATTCCTTTAACTATTTTGATATTTTTTTAAATAAAAAATGAAACTCATCTCTGCAAAGTCAAACAGTAATTTTAAAAATCAAACATTCTAACCCAGTCCAATGCAAAGACAGTCTAATTTGATTCACTCTGAGGAATAAGGGTAGGAAAATACTGGAAGGTCAGGTTTTCTGTCACTGAAATATTATGTTCCTCAAATAGCAAAAACCTTTGTGTGCACAGCAAAGACCTCACAGTTCGTACAGCCCATATCCTCCAGCAGGGCTCTCAGCTTCCTAATGCTGCAACTCTTTAATACAGCTCCTCATGTTGTGGTGACCCCAACCATAAAACCATTTTCATTGCTACTTCATAACTGTGATTTAGCTACTGTTAGGAATCATAATATAAATATCTGTTTTCTGACAGCCGTACCCATGACCCCACCCCAAAGGGTCATGACCCGTAGGTTGAGAACCACTGGTTTAGAGTCTGAGTGGAGTTCTTTGACATGACTTTGGTTGGTGGTGTGTGTGTGGGGGGGGGGGGTAATGATGTGTCCTGTGCAAAATGCATTTGGTGTGTGTCCAGACCAAGCCTACAGTGAAATCACAGCATGCAACACAGGTGGGCACTGCCAGGGAGACCTCAGATTTGGTTGTTTTTTTTTTTTTTGGTTTTTTTTTTTTTTTTTGTGCACTTGAGTTTGAATTGATTCTGGGTGTTTGTTTTCCATAATTAACCCCCCGTGCTTCTATGAGAGCAGAAAGCCATACAAACAATGAAAACAGTGTGAGTCACCACGTGCAACACTGGAATTGGAGCCAGAGCGTGTCCGTGGCATTTAGTCAGCACTGTGGGGCGTGGCCATACACAATGCAAAATATACAAGCTGTGTGTTATGAAGAACCCATCAGCACAGGAAAAGACTTCAGATAGTGCAAGCATTAAGACCAATTGGGGCTTCAGGAAGCCACAAAGTTTCTGTACAGAAATTGATGGCATCATCATTTGAGCAAAGTGTCAGCTACAAAAAAGGGGAAATCTTTAACAATTGTGTGTGTGTGTATTATATATATATATTATATATATATATATATATATACACATACATACACAGAGAGTTAATGTCTATAATATACAAACAATAGCAACTGGACATTAGGAAAACAAATAACCCAGTTTAAAATGGGGCATAGAACTAAGCAGAGAGTTCTCAAAAGATGAAACACTTAAAAAAATGTTCAGGGCTGGAGAGATGGCTCTGTGGTTAAGAGCACTGACTGCTCTTCCAGAAGTTCTGAGTTCAATTCCCAGCAACCACATGGTGGCTCACAACCATCGGTAATGGGGTCTGGTGCCCTAGTCTGGTGTGTCTGAAGACAGCAATAGTGGTGTACTATGCATAATAATAAAAAATAAATAAATAATAAATATTCTTAAAAAGAAGAAGAAGAAGAAAACTGTTCAACATCCTTAGCTATTGAGGGAAATGCAAATCAAAACTACTGTGAGATTTCCTCTGATCCCAGCCAGGATGGCCATTAATAAAAAAAAAAATGACAGTTTGGCAAGGGTATGGGGGAAGGAAATACTCACTCAGTTCTGATAAGAGCTCAGACTGGTAGAGCCACTATGGAAATCTGTGTGGACTTTCTTCAAAAAGCTGAGAAAATCTACCACAAGACCCAGCTGTGCCACTCTTTAGCATGGATCCACGGACTTTCCTATCACTCCAGAGATACCTGATTGTCACTATTCATTGATGCTCTCTTCATAAGAGCCAGAATTTAAAACAGCCGGCATGTCCATCAACTGACGAATGGATAATGAAAATATAATTCATGTATACAATGGGATATCATTCAGCTGTTAAGAAAAATGAAATTATGAGCTGGGCGGTGGTGGCACACTCCTTTCATCCCAGCACTTGGGAGGCAGAGGCAGGCAGATTTCTGAGTTCGAGGCCAGCCTGGTCTACAGAGTGAGTTCCAGGACAGCCAGGGCTACACAGAGAAACCCTGTCTCGAAAAACAAACAAACAAAAAAAAAAAAAAAAAAACAAAAAAAGAAAATGAAATTATAAACTCTTAAGATAAATGGTTGGAGCTAGGAAGAGCCATCCCGCGAGTTAACCCAGTCTCAGGAAGAGAAAGATCACGTCTTCTCTTATAAGTGCGCATCATCTTTCAAGCTTTAGATACAGATTTCATGGATAGGGTCATGCTCTTTTTCTTCCTTGATCCTTTGATATGTTGGATTACATGCCTGATCTTCAGATACTGAGCCATCCTTGTACTCTTGGGATGAGTCTGAGTTACTCACGGTCAGATAACTCTGTACATGGTTGGATTTTATTTGGCAGTATGTCCTTGGAGGCTTTTGATCCTGTGCTCATGGGGGACACGTTGGCTTGACGGTTTTCCTTTCTTGTATCTGTCTGTTTGGGTTCCAGTAGAACGCTGGCCTGGTAGCATGCATCAGGGAGCACCTCCATTGCTTGGGTATCTGAGCAGAGATTGTAGCACATTAGTGTCACATCTTCCTTGTTTGGAGGGACTTCTCAGTGACCTCTCGGGACCAGATCCTTTACTTTGTTCCTTTGTTTTGCTTTCAGACTTCTTTAATGGGAGCACGCCTGCTGAGATAGATGACTTCCAGTGTGAGTTTTGTTCCACCTGATTTCAACGAAGGCCATTTTCATCTAGGTTATCCAGACGTGAGGTGCAGCATAGCAAAACCTAACACTGTTTGAAGTATATTCCTTCAGCTCCCATTTGTGCCCAAATGACATGGCAGTGTTAGTATTTCATGTCTGGTGTTAGTCCTCTGTCTCTATGAGAACTAGACAAGTACATATATATGAAATAGAAATTGAAGGGGGGCTCTGGGAAGAAGGTACTACTGGGAGTTAGAGACCAGGACAGAAGAGAGTAATGCATCTTAATCATATATGACAATGTCACAATGAAACCTACTAGTTTTATAATAAACACAGACTAATAAAATTTTTAAAAATCAGGTACTAGAGAAATGGCTCAGTCAGTAAAATGTTTGCCTTGCAAACACAGAGATCTGAGCTTTATCTCCAGAACCTACATAAAACTGCTGGACAGGGGGTGGGAGTGTGCCTCAGATCTTAGCACTGAGGAGGGAGAGACCAGAGGCTCTCTGAGGCTTGTGGCCAGCCAGTCTAGCCTAATTGATGAGCTTCGAGCCAATGGAAGATCTTAAGGGAGGTGATGGTGTTCTGATGGCACCTTAGGCTGCTCTTTGGCTAGTCTACTCTCTCTCTCTCTCTCTCTCTCTTCTCTCTTTCTCTCTCACACACAAATAATAAGTATATTAATAAATAATTGTTTTCTGTCTTTGCAGAAGAAGAGCAGGAAAAAAAAAAAAACCCTTTAACTGTAGCTGTGTTCAAATTTACAGTACACCTACTTATCTGCTGGCTCCACTTTCAAGTGACACCATGCCTTACATGGAGCATGCTGGTCCTTTGTAAAGGCACACTCAGCTCCTCTCTGTGTCCTGGCCACACAGACACCACCTACCCGCTTACCGCTCAAGTTAATCACTAGAGATATTGCTCCAGCTGTTTTGAACCAAGTGATTATTTGTCAAATCACGGAAGAAATGAAAATATTTGGGATTGGAGATATGGCCTCTGTGGTTAAGAACATTGGCTGTTTTTCCAGAGGACTTGGGTTCAATTCCCAGTATGCATGTAGCAGCTCCCAAGTGTCTGTAACTCCAGCTCCAGGGAATCTGTTGCCCTCTTCTGGTCTCTTCAGGTACTGCATGGTTGTCATACATAGATGTAGGCAAACACTGATACACATAAAATAAAAATAAATACAAAGTTTCAGGCATTTTAAAGAAACATGAAAATACTGCATGTTATCATTTCATATCTCTTCTCTGAACATTCCCCCTGTGTATATGTTTGAATCTCTCAACCTCATTGTTTCCCTTTCTCTGAAGAACTTTCCAGGCAAGTCTATTATGGAAAATGTTTTCTTTCTTTCCTCTTTATTTGAGAAAAGATTTCCTCTTGGCTTTTGGATGATGATAACTTTAATGGATAAAAAAATTCTACACTGGTGGATTATTATTTTTCTCTTAACAGTGTGAAGATTCCAGTTTGCTGTCTTGTTGCTTTTATGGTTTCTCTGATCTTTTTTTAAAAATTATTTAATTTTTTTTTTCTGTTTTGAGTATTGAACCCAGGGACCCCAACATGCCAGGCAAGTGCGCTGTCACGAGATATGTCCACAGCACACTTTTGGTAGCTTCTGAAGAGAAGAGCAATGGTCTCCCACCCTTGGTCCTAGGTGTCATTCTGAGCAGGTATTCTACCTTCATCTGATTGATTTTTCTCTGGAGATGTTTTTTCCTGCTCATTCAGATGTGGGCGCCTTTTCACTGGATGCTGGATCTACTCAGATGAGATTATCATCTTGTTTAGTTGGTTGGGGTTTTTTTGTTGTTGTTTTTGTTTGTTTTGTTTTCTTTCTTTCTTTCTTTTTTTTTTTTTTTTCTTTTTAACCAAGTACTAAAGTTTATTTTAGCAGGCAGCTAAGTTTCTGGCAGTCAGATCTTTTTAAGGTTAGGTGTTTTTCTGTCTTGTAAGCATGTTTAAATTTTCTGGTAGGGCATGCTGGCATATAGCTGTAGTTCTAGCACTTAAAAGACTGAGGCAGGAGGGTCCTGAGTTTGAGGACAGTCCAGGCTACGTAAGAAAATCCCATCTCAAGAAGAAGGGAGGAAGGAAGAGAGGAAGGGAGGAAGGAGAAGGAGGAAGGAGGAAGAGGGAAGGAAGAGACATTGTTGCCTAAAGTTAGCTGAGCCTGACCCTCTCTAGTCATCACGTTCTGAGGCCTCCTAAAAGTCCCAGGGTTCCTTAAGGTCCCTCTACTCTGGCTGAAGTGAATTCAGCTTTATCCCAGCCCTGAATGAGCTCTGGGAATTGTTTAGTTTGCAGCACTCCTGTGGTTTCTGCCCAGCTTTGTCACGTCTGCCCCATGCATACACAGCTGAGTGTCCTCTGGTGTCTGAAGGGGGCCCTGTGCTCATAGCTCCCTCCTTCCTCCCTGATACCCAGATCTGTCAGTACCAGCTACTTCAGCATCTTCCAACTTCAGCTGCTTCCTCAGTGGCAGCCCCTAGTCCTCTCCCGTCCACTCTCCACGGTGCCTCTGTAAGGCAGTGAACTCCTTGCTGTTCATTCTCCCAGCAATGGCTGCCTCCTGTGCTCTGCCCCGTTGCCCAGTTGTTCCCTGAAAGAGTCAGTTCAGAGCCAGTTTCTCCTTCAGAAGTAAACGCTCCAGCATTCAGTCCATAGGACAAACAGAACTGTTGGTTTTCATCTATTTACTTTAAAATTTAAAAGTTTATATGTACGTGTGTGTGCTTGCTTGTACGTTGTGCAATCACATGCATGCAGCTGACTGTGGAGACCAGAAGAGGGGGTTGGAATGCCAGAGACTGGAGTGACAGGCAGTTGTCAAGAGCCACAAGATGTGGGTTCAAAGGAACCAACCCTGGGTCCGATGGAAGAGCAGCAAGTGCTCTTAGCTATGGAGCCATCTTTCGGGCCCCAACATTAGTTTTATTTAGAGAATCTCATAATAAATGAGAGACTGGGAAAATGAATTAGTTGGTAAAATGTTTGACGTGCAAGCATAAAGAACTGAGTTTAGACAGAAACTGAAGGAGGGGCTGTCAGGAGACTGTTCCACCTGGGTATCCATCCCATGTGCAGTCCCCAAAGGCAGTCGCTGATGTGGATGTCAGGAAGTGCATGCAGACAGGAGCCTGGTATAGCTGACACCTTAGAGGTCTGCAAGAGTCTGAATATGCAGAGGCAGATGCTCACAGCTCACCATCAATCTGATCATGGGGTTCCCAGATGGAGGAGTTAGAGAGAAGACTGAAGGAGTTGAAAGGGTTTGGGCCCCATGAGGAGAGCAACAATACCAACCAACCAGAGCTCCCAGGGTTTAAACCACCAGCCTGGGAGCACATAGGGAGGGACCAATGGCTCCAGTTGTATATGTAGGGGAGGGTGGCCTTGTGGGGCATAGGTGGGAGAGGAGATCCTGGATGCCCAGAGTGGAGGAATTCAAGGGTGGGGAGGTGGGAGTGGGGGTGGGTGGGGCACATCCTCATAGAAGCAGGAGAAGGGGGGATGGGATGGGGAGTCCTGGGCAGGGGGAGGGGAAAGAGGTGAGGGGATAACATTTGAAATGTAAATAAAATATCCAATAAAAAGAAAAAGAAAGAATTGAGCTCAGTCCCTGAAGCTACATGAAAAAGCCAGGCACAGTGTTCACAGCTATAGTCCTGGGGAGTTAGAGATGGGGAATTTTCAGGGCTCCCTGTCCAGCCCCCAATACTAGCCTAATCAGCTAGTCCCAGGTATCAGTAAAAAGTCCTGTCCTCAACAAACAAGGTGGGCATCTCCTACCACCTCCTCATACATATGCTGTAAACACGTGAACATGCACTCACCTGCTTGTATGCACACATGCTCTGAAGGTAGCTGACCTTCACAGGTAGATGAGCCTCCGTTCCCTACACAGGAAATATGCATTAGACCATAGCATTGGGACAGTGGAAGCTTGGCCTGTCTGGACAACATGAATGGAGTAGCTAATGAGGAAGGGAAGCAGCTCAGAGAAATTGTCACGTCCAGAGCTTATGTCAACACACAGAGAAGGAGCCAGCAGACCTTTTACTGTCTAAAGTCACAAGGTCCCTATAGCAGACTCTGTAGTGTCTGTGAGAATGGGAGACACAGTACTGTACGGCTAACTGAAGCTCCAGGGGTCTTTCTTGTGGACTTGCAGTGGAGTTGAAAGATCTTGACACCTGTAGAAAAGAATTCATCGCAAGTCATCCTATAGCAGAGAGGACTTGGGTTTATTCAGTAAAGACGGCAGGAGGCCTGAGTACATCCTTCTGATGAACACTGGCTTAAGAAGAAGTCAAGCAACAGCTTTCAAGCGCAGGGTCCTGTCAAAGTCCCTCAGCAATAGCCGCGCCTGTGGTCTCATGACGCTTAGAGGGGACCATGTATAGCCAGGCTCAAAGATCACAGGAAGTTTAAAAATTAAGTATGAGCTGGTTTGTGTATTTGTCTTATCTTAAAGAATCTCCTTTTGTAAATGAGACTCTGGGGTGGTTTCCAAGCGCCCTTTTCAGGTTTAGAGACAAGAGAGGTCGACTGAGAATTTGAAACCCAAAGGTCACTGAGGGTGACCTTTTTCAGGGCTAGTGTCTGAGCTGTTCTCTGTGGATGGTCTGCCCCGAGGATGTCAGTAGTATTGGGGTTCCTGATCTTGACCAATGAGACATGTAAATGAGATCTCTGGGTAAGGGACTCTGCTCCCTTGAGCCCTCAGTTTTCTCTGCTTCTCCCCTTGGTAGGACTCCCACATCCTATGGTCTATTTTCTTTTCTTTTCTTTTTAAATCATGACCCTTTGCAAACTTCTGTCTCACACAACCCAACCTTCAGGCCACGTCTGTCCTGCAGGCTGCCCCTCGCTAGCAGCAGAATAAGCAATTCACGGAGGAAAGTTAAAATTATTAGTGCACATAAGAAGAGTGCACAGCCGCCCTAATAATCAAATAAACACCATTTATAGCTCCTAGAAGTACATTTCACACCAATCTGATGGGTAAAAATTGAAAAGGCCCACGACATCGAGAGAGAGGGCAAGGGGGGGCTACAGTTCACACCCGCTGCTGGTTGGGATGTGTGTGAATTAATTCAGCCACTTTGGAAAGCAATTTGTCCATATCTAAAGCAGAATTGGAATTGGAAATGCGTGTTCACAGAGACTCTGCGATGCCACTTCCACGTCTATTATCCAGGGAGAATTGCTCGTAATTGCAGTATTGTTTGTAATAGGAAAGTAAATTGGAAACAACTTCCGTCTACACGCACTCGCATGGGCATGGTTACATCTCGGGAAAACATACTGTTGAGTGCAAAAGCAAGCCCTGGTGCAGGAGCATTTATGAAAATGTTTCACAACACACTGCTAACAACACTATGAATTATTCATGCCTACCTCTTTCTGTAGGTGTAAACATGGGAGAAGAAGCCGGGCGAAAGTAACCCCAATTTTAGAGGTGGGGGTGAATTAACATTTCCTGCAGTGACAAGAATGTCCTGGGGATGGGGACAACATGGAAACCTCATCTGCCATCTTCTCTTTCTCTTAGGATATTAACACCTGTCACACATGGTGGCGGCCGTATAAGGGTTCATGTCATGTCCTTCTCTTGTCTCTCAGAGTCCTTTGACAGAATGGACCAGACAACACAGTGCTGCTTGCATGTGTAAAAGTGTAGTTTAAGTAATTATTTTTTCCTTTTAAGAGGGAGATGTGTCAGGAAAGTGGCCTTGCTACCCCAGTGGCCTCGGGCTACCTGATTAGAGTCAGGATGCTCCTCCTCTGGATTTGGCTTAGACACCTGTAGAGTAAAGGTCACAAAGTTTCAAAACACAGGTTCCTGTGGAGTGTCCCCGGCCTTTATTCAGTTTAATCCACTGGAGGAGATTGGAAAACACAAGAGCGGGTCACCATGCAGGGGCCGGGTGCAGAGGGTGGTGGGCAATGTTCCACAGGTGCTGACTTCTATTTGGGATGACAGGATTCTGGAAAGGGACAGTGAAGGTGTTTCAGAAGGTGAGTGGGCGGAGTGAATTGACAGCCTGCTGAAAATCGGTGGTGATGGATGGTAAATCCTCTGTAACATGCGGTTTAGCCTAATTTAAATATGCATCTTGTTGATGATGACATCCTATCTCATGGAACTTTGTCGACTGGTTTAGGTGCTGAGTGACCCAGGGAACTCTGGAATACTTCGTGGTGCATGGCGTGAGAGTCAGACAGGATCTCACACTTTGTCCCGATTATGCGGGTGTATGCGTGCGCACACGCACCAGGGGTGCCTACATGTAACATGGTGCATTATGTAGAGGCAAGACACCTTAGGGTCCTTAATCCTGACCACCTTGTTTTGTGAGACAGGGTCCTGTCACTGAACTGAAGCTTGCCTTTCTGCGGACTGGCTGAGTCTGGGATCTCACATACTCCGTGCCGCAGTGCTGTACACATTGGAGTATGTAGGTATCTGGTGGATGTCTTCATAACTGAGGTTCTGGCTGATGGCTGAGTCCTGGGAATCCAACTCAGGTTCACTTCACAGTCTGTCATGCGAATGGCACTATGGACTGGAGCCATTCCAACAGTTTAGCCTGCCCTCTGTCATGGGACCTGGACCTGCCAGGATCTGGGTCCTGCTCAGGAAAGCAGTAGGCCCTGGAGCCTCTTTCCTGAAGAGCCAGGTTCTGTTCTGGGCAGCAGCACCAGTGTTCAGCAAAGCCATTAGGCTACCAGGCTCTCAGTAGAGAAAGAGAGCAAAGGCAGCATATTATCCAATTTCAGTGGCACAGGCTGGGGGATGGTTGGCACCCTCTTGCCCAGAAAGCAAAGATGCATTAATATAAATTAGAAGACTCTCTGGGGCAGAAGCGGTGGGGGCGGGAAAGCTCCCGGCAGGCTTCTCCATCTCAATTGCCGCTTTGTCAGGGTCCATCAGAGAGAAAAATCAGCCCGGGGCTTTTAATGTGCAGTTTGGAGAATTAGTTTCAATTAGCAGAGGGACATTTTAAATCTCGGGAAATAGTCAGCCTTCATGGACTCCATTTAGCATGTAAAAGCCATTCTCAATATTAATAGAATCATAGCATGTAAAATGAGAAGGGACCTTAGAGATGACCCTGGGCCCGCCTCTATTGTGTGCCGGGCACTGAGTGATTTTGTCTATATGGCAAATCTGTTGAGAGGAAGGACAGGGACTCAGAAGTCAGCCCCTGGGTCCTCATGCCTGGCCTTCTTTCCATTAGCATGCTCCAGCCTCCTCTCTGTGCTATGGAGTTGGGGTAGGGCAGCTCATATGTCCAGTTGTGTGTGTGGTTGTGGATGTGTGTTTGTCCGTGGCAGTGTAACAAAATGCAAAGGGTTCATATACTGACAAAGAAAAAGAAAACATATAGCCAGGACACCAAAGTGCAGGAACAAAAAAAAATACATGTAGCAGGTAATGAGGACACCGGGGCCATTTTCAGAGTGATGTTCTTCTCAGACAAAGGATCATGGGACTGTGTGTGTATGTGTGTGTACGTGTGTATGTGTGTGTTTGTGTGTATTGTGTATGCTGTGTATGTGTGTATGTGTGTATATGTGTATGTGTGTATATGTGTGTATGTGTGTGTATGTGTGTATGTGTGTATATGTGTGTATGTGTGTGTATGTGTGTGTGAGTGTGTTGTATATGTGTATGTGTGTATGGGTGTGTGTGTATGAGTGTGTATGTGTATGTGTGTATATGGTGTATGTGTGTATGTGTGTGATGTGTTGTGTATGTGAGTGTGTGTGTATATGTGTATGAGTGTATGGGTGTATGTGTGTATATGAGTGTGTATGTGTGTATGTGTGTTGTGTGTCTGTGTGTGTATGTTGTGTATTGCATACACATGTGAACATAAAATGTCTGTGTGTATGCATGTTGAGGCCAGAGGTCAGCTTTAGGCACCTTCCTCTATGACACCCTACCTTAATTTTTGAGACAGAGTATTTCCCTAAACTTGGGGCTCCCTGTTTCACCGGATTGGCTGACTACGGAGACCTGCACTCTTTGTCTTCACCAGGCCTGTCCTCAGCACCCGGGTTACAGGGTGCATTCGCCACCACATCCAACTTTTTAAAATGGGTCTGAGTGCAGATCCTGGTGTTTGGGTTGTACTGCCCCAGACAGCGTTCACCCAGCCTGGGTGCACAAGTTCACTGTACCCCACAGCCAGGAGCAAACGTGTGTGAACCCTGCTGGCCCCATTCCTGGAGCTGTAAGACCAAGTTCACACTACCACCTGGTGGGCCATTTGTTCCCATGGGAAATTGGATAAAGCGTCCACTTCTATGTAAGATGTTGACATCAAGGACAGCCCAAGATGAGATGTGGTCCTGGCTTCCCCGTGTTGCATTGTGTAGCACCTGGTCCTGCAGTAGAAAAGCTGGGGCTAGGAAGGTAGCTCCATCAGTCTAGTGCTTGCTGAGCAAGTAGGAGACCCAGAGTTCCATCCTCTTGTAGAGAGGATGGGCACTGGTGGCACATGCTTGTCATCCAAAGCTGGAGGTGTGGAGACAGGACCAATCCCTGGAGCTCACTTAGCAGCCTGTAAGTGAGTTCCAGAGAGAGAGGAGAGAGAGAGAGAGAGAGAGAGAGAGAGAGAGAGACCCTGCTTCATACAAGCTGGAGAGCAACTAAGGAAGACATCCAAGGCTAGAGAACTTCCACACATATGTACACAGGCATTATACATTCATGTACACACCACACACACACACACACACACACACACTGGAGAGAGACACAGAGAGACAGGGACAAAGAGACAGAGACAAAGAGATAGAGACAGAGAGACAGAGAGAGACAGGGAAAGAGACAGAGTCAGAGAGAGACTGAGAGGCAGAGAGACAGAGACAGGGACAGAGAGAGACAGAGTCAGAGATAGAGACAGAGACAGAGAGAAAGCCCTGTATGTTCGGTCCCTCATGCTGCCACCTTCTTTTGAGAAATGGCCTCATAGTTTATCTTTTTCTCTGCTTAGAGGCAGGGACCCTTTGTCTTTAATCAACACAAGGTAATTTAGTACCCCCTCCTACCAGTCAGCCAGGAGAAACCGAGCCATTCATTTCTCAAAGGCGCCAAGGAAATGTTTTATTTGTTGTTCTACAGACATATTGAGATGGCTGAACCAGGAGGAAAAAAAAAAAAAAAAAAACAACTATGCACGACTATGCTAACTCCCTTGTTTACCACAAATGGCTTGGTAAAAATTAACTGCTGTGGTCAAGGTTATCTTTCCTTTGTGGCTCCACTGGTGAGCTGAGGTGTGATTGGTGGGAGAACAAAATGCAAACATGTTTACCAGGGACATGTCTGTCAGGGGATGTGTTTCAACTGTACATTGATGGCGGTCGGTTGTGCAACCGGAAGCCTGGGCTCACATAGGTAAATAAAAAACCAGATTTGATGGTGATTGGGTTTTATTCTGTCTGTGGTTAGCTGCGTACCCTTGTTGTCCGATCTGCTGGGTTTGTATGTGTGTGTTCTCCAGTAGAATGATCTGGAAACAGCTGTCAATCATTCCTGCAATCTTTAGCAAGCATCTATGCCCCTCCCTCCTTAAGGAAGGCATCCTGTGCATATCCCATGATGTACAGCTGTCTAGACCCTTTTCTTTAGAGGCATGTCAAGTGGCCCACAGTGGCCCACAGGTGGCCTGGAGCTGCTCTGTCACCAAGAATCACCAGTGCCAGAAGTTTCCTTTGCTCCCTGGGAAGAATGCCTGCCTTCTTAGCGAGTATATTTGCTTTGTAAGAAGAAGGAAGGGGGATGGGATGTCACTGTCCACTTCAGGTGGTGGCTGCTTGGAGCTGGGGATAGAGAGCACAAAAGTCCCAGGAAAGGTTTAGAGTCCTGAGCCTACCTTCTACAGGAGTGATCTGGAGGCTGGACGGGAATTAGGTAATCACAGACACACTTTCCAGCTGCCGGGGTGACTTATCAGTTGGTGTCATCAGCCAGCCAGCCTCTGCTGGTGACTCTGGTCAGTGGGAGACCTGAAGAGGAGCAGGATCCAGCAGCGAGTTGTTGTGCAGGTACTAGTGGACTTCGATCACTATCAGTAGGGTCCTGGAGTACCCCACAGAGTACACTCAAGATAGAGGCTGCTCTGCTGTCTCCTGTTCTCAGATCTGCAGTGATCTTTTAGAGGTGTGGGGCGGGGAGTGGTACTCTATCGTCCCATGCGGGTGGTGGAGGCTGTAGTTGGGGCATTCTTCCAAGTCAGGGGCTCAGTGGTCACAGTAGACCCCTGAATTCTACTTCCCACCAGCACTTCTGGGACGGAGGTGCCATGCATGTCCTCCACAGCGTTAGAGAGGCCGGTGTGTATAATCTCATTATTTTGCAATCCATTCCATTAGAGAAGTGAGCATAGGGCATGCATGCTCTACATTAACTCATGGCTGAGGCTAATAGCATTGCAAGCCCCTATTCCGTAGTATACACTGCAGGGTAGTGGCCCGTTTTTACAGGGCATGCTCCTGCCACAGGCAACGGGACTCTGCAGACCTTCTGGGACCTCCTTTTGAGCTACCTGAAGAGACCTGAAGGTTGAGACTTGAGATAATAGTCCTGGGGGAAATCAAGTCTCAGGCTTGCTCAGGAGACACTGGGAACAGGCAAGGCTTGGGGGGGGGGGGACTATGCATAGCGGAACCGGGAATCGAAAGAAGCCAGTCACAAAGGGGCAGTGTGTTAGGGAAAGAGGACAAGAGACTAAGAGTTTGTCCATCAGGAAACTGATCAAGCAAACTCTCTTGAGACATTATTTTTGTTTAGAGGTGGTGGTGGTTGTTATTGGTTTGGGGTTTACAAGCTGTTGCTTTGAGTAGTGTTTTAGATAGAGTTACTATGGTGAAACACCATGACCAAAAGCAACCTGAGGGGGAGGGGAAAAGGTTTATTTGGCTTACACATCCATGTCACTGCTCATCATCAAAAGAAGCTGGGACAGGAATTCAGGGCAGGAACCTGGAGGCAGGAGCGATTCAGAGGCCATGGAGGAGGGGCTGCTGACTGATTTGCTCCCCATGGCTTGATTCTTCTAGAACCCAGAGATGGCACGACTCACAATGGGCTGGGCCTTCCCCTCATCAATCACTAATCAATAAAATGTCTTCCAGGCTTGCCTACAGCCCCATCTTATAGAAGCATTTTCTTAACTGAGGTTCCTTCCTCTTCTCAGTGTCAACTTGACACCCAACTGCACAGCACAGTTGTTTTGTTGTTGTTTATATGTTTGGGGGTTTTGTTTGTTTGTTTTTGAGGCTGGGCCTCTTACTCCTGGTTGACCTCCAAGTGCTTATACACCCCTTTTGATCATCCTGTCTCTCCACCTTCAAGTGATGGGGTTTAATGTGAGGGACTGCAACCAGGGAGTTCATATATGCCCAAAAGCACTCTATAAACTGAGCTATATCCCTATTTACCCTCCCCCACCCCGTTGTTGGTATTATTTACTGATCCGATAGATTCATCCCCTATCATTAAGTACAATGTCCCTACTGTGTGTGCTTGGTTCAAGTCTAGGAACATTGTGATTAGTCACCAGCCTTGACCTTGGCTGGTGGCCCCTTCTCCCATCCAGTGATGCTGGACTTGGTCTCTTTTGCACTCCTACCTCTGTCTTTCCTAGTGAAGGGTCTCTGGATACCAGAGAGACACCCCTCCTTCTACCTCCCTCACATGGGCTGATCCAGGATAATCTATTATAAGGCCAGCTGATGATTATGTTAACTTTGGGGCACATAAGCGACGAATTGACGGATCCCAGAGATTCCGTGATGGACACTTTGAGAGCTGGTCATTAATCTCTCCACAGTGGCTTCCTTAGAACCCACACTTTCACCGAGTCTTGAAGAGCGGTTAGGATCTCTCTGGGCTAGGGTGTCATCAGGGTATTCAGGCTTAACAGAAACAGATCCTTTCAGCATCTCCTTGAAAGGGCGGGGAGACTGCTGCGGGTGGAGTTGGAAATAAGGCTCCTTTTTGCAAAGTAGAGGAGACCTGGCAGGGCTCGATCTGAAGGTCAGAGTGGAGGAAAGCAGTAACCAACCATCTCCCACCATGCCTTGGAGTCAGGGCAACACCAGCCGGAGGCATGACCCCAGGAAGGCTTTGGGGAGCAGGCTGCAGGGGCAGAGAGAACTCACGGCTGTCTTTGGGAGCAAGAGAAGATGCTGGGGGAAGCCTGCCAGACGTGGAACTGATGTGGACCTCGCACATAATAAAGCCGGCAGGCCGGCTCAAAGGCACGCACTGTACTCTCAAGCCATCTTAAATTTTGCCAAAACCCCAGGGTTTGTGCCAGAAAGAAGACCTCGAGTTGGAGGTGGAGGCGGGTGGGGTGAGGGCAGTGGGTATTGTTGTTTCATAACATGCTAAGCTAATTTATTTGTTTTGACTTGCGCCTTTTTAAACAGGGTTTCATCATTTAATGTGTTTTCCATCTTATCCTGTTACACGGGCAGGAACCCCTGTATTTGTTTACTCGCGGGAGGCTTCCCAGTCCCAAACTCCATTTAGTGAGCCGGGCAGGGAGATGGTATTTTGATAGCATGTGCTTGCCGGTGCCGTTCTGCTTCTCCATTTTCACTCCCCTTGGTGAGTGGAACGGAACCACCGCCATCAGATCTCGGGTACCTCTGCTCCAGTGTGAATTCCGGGCAGGAGCATGGGCGGACCTTGTCGCTGCGCTTAGTCCTGCCTCCCCTCTGCCACTCTAACGTACTTGACCTCGTGGTAGAGCAGCTTCTACAAAAACAAAAACCAGACTGGCTTTGTGCTCCTGCTGAACGCTCCCAGCGAGATGCTAAACAGAGATGTGGGAGTGAATGAACTTGGCTAGGGAGGTTTACCGTTGTCTAAGCTACCATCTTGGTATGGTCATGTCTTACCAAACTGAAAGCAAGCCTAGGAAAATCCACAGGTAAAACTCCAGGTGATGCCTGTGTGATTCCAGGTAGGGGGATTGCGGGCGCTTTTGGACATGCTTAATCTTGAGTTCGTTAAGCACGACAGGACTGTCATCAAAACAAAAATAGTTTAACTTCTTTTTCTAAAGGTGTATACAATTTTACATTTTATGTGTATGGTGTTTTGCCTGTCTGCGCATCATGTACACGAAGTGCCCGTTGAGGTCAAAAGAGGTGATTGGATCTCCTGAACTGGAGCTACAGAGGCTGGGAACCAACCACTGTGAGATGCTGGGAAAGACCCAGGTCCTCTGCGAGAGCAGTCAGTGTTCCCAGTTCCCGAGTCTCTTCTCCAGCCCATGAGATGTGTAACATTCAACCGGCCGAAAACAGCTCCCTTTCCTAATGGAGCTTAAGAAAGAATAAAAACAAAAGTTAAAGAGAAAATAATGGCTCGGAACAGCTGAAGTAAATCTGATTGTAACAGCAATTACAAGGCATGTAAATTGGTTGAATCAATTAAAAGAAAGCCTTTCGATTTAGATTAAAAAAAAAAAAAAAAAGAGGACATTGGTAATAAATTGTTTCAGGAGAGGGGCTTAAAATACAAGGATGAAAAGCGCAGACATGTACAGTCAAAATAAGTTTAAGGTAATGCTCATTTGTGGGCCTATTGTTTTATTTTTTAAAGTACAATCACATTTTTACACATTTCCCTTTCTTCCCTCCAACCTCCCCAGTACCCCACAACCCCCAGTCCTTTCAAATTCATGACCTCTTTTTTAGTTGTTATTGTTTTACACACACACACACACACACACACCACAAAGAGAGAGAAGAAGAGAGAGAGAGAGAGAGAGAGAGAAGAGAGAGAGGGAGAGAGAGACAGCAGACAGACAGACACAGACACAAAGAGGTACACAGAGACATACAAAGATAGACAGACACAAAAAGATACACACACACACATAACACACACACACACACACACACACACACACACACACACACACACCCTGCTGAGTCCTTTGGTGTTGGATAGCCAGTTAAGGATACCCTCCCTAGGGAAGACTAATCTGCCCTCAGCATCCTTAGTTGCCTTAGTTATTTGTGTAGGGGTGGGGCCCTGCAAGATTCTCCCTTCTACAATCTCATGTCTATCCGTGACGTCTTTGTTCAGGCCTGGTTTAGGCAGCTATACTGTTAATTACCTGGGTGAAATGTTTCCACTATTTCTAGGACACACAGTCTCATAGCTGACTTCCTATCTCTGCCTCTTACAAGCTTTCCACTTCTGAGAGTTCCCTGAGCCTTAGGCATAGGAGTTATACCCACCGAGGCGAGGCTCCTTGGGATCAGTTGCTCTTCCCGTTTTAATCGTCTTGTCTGCTGCAAAGAGAAGCTTCTTTAATGAGAGTAAGAGCTATACTTATCGGTGAATAGAAGGGCAAGTATTTAGAACACGGGAATTGTGCTGGTTGCTGAAGTGCTGGTAGTAGATTCTCCTCTAGGATCCATGACCTCCTTACCCCTTAGTAGTT
Source organism: Mastomys natalensis (assembly GCA_021653895.1). Classification (NCBI taxonomy): domain Eukaryota; kingdom Metazoa; phylum Chordata; class Mammalia; order Rodentia; family Muridae; genus Mastomys; species Mastomys natalensis. Next base: position 1,038,267 of record JAJTUV010000094.1, read on the forward strand.
GGATAGTTTCCAGTAGCAGGCTCGGCTTACCCCTTGTTGACTGGGCCTTATGTCCAATTAAACAGCTGTTGGTTACTGCCAAGATGTGGTACCCCTTTTAGTATATCTTGCTGGTCATTGTAGTCCATAGTCTTATCAAGCTGAGTATGATTGTTGGTTGTTTTCCTGTCTTGGCAGCTTGCATAGTACTTTCTGGTACTGTGAAGGTAGTCCTCAGGGAGGAGGCTTTCAGGTTAGAGCTAACGCAATCCATTTAAGTCCTGTGTTCAAAGTGCATGGTGTCCTTTAGCAATAACGACATTTCACCAGCTTCTGGAAGGCAACCAGGGGAAACAGCAATAACCCATATTGTTCTTGGCGTCTCTTGGAGTCCCCTGAACAACAACTTATGAGGGGATTCCTCATGCTTAGTATTTGGGTTTTGTTAGATAGTCAGTGACTCTTAAGGGGAGTATTGTCAACCCAAATATCATACCTTTGTTTAATATGTGTGCGCTTGAACACATGTGCATATACATGTACATGTGTGTACATCTTATATGTATATATGTAATTTTAGGTAGATAAAACCAACAGGATATCCCTTGTGATTTTTCAAATATCCTTAATGTTACTTGGTCCTCATCTCTCTTTCTGTCCCGGATTGACCTCTGTCCTTTCTCCTCTCTCCCAGCTAAAGCCATGCTCGCCTGTTTCCCCCATTTCTCCCTTCGTATCCATTGTATCTTGCTATTTCTTCCTCCAGACCCTCTTCTTTCTCCATGGTCCCTTTTGACTCACCTGGTTTCTGCGGTTGCCCCAGGTTAGACGCTCACCTTTGAAGATTTGGAGCTAGGAATTGCAGATGAGAGAGAACATACAGCATTTGTCTTTCCAGGTCTGAACTCTCTTGATCGATGTAATTGTTTCTAGCGCCAATCATTTATCTGCAAACCTTATTTTTTCTTTGTAACTGAATAGTGTTGCTTTCGTGTATATGTACCACATTTTCATTATTCATTTGTCTGTTGAAGGACATTTAAGTTATAAAATAACAGTCTTTAGGGGCAGGAGAGATGGCTCAGTAGTTAAGAGCACTGACTGCTCTTCCAGAGGTCCTGAGTTCAAGTCCCAGCAACCACATGGTGGCTCACAACCATCTGTAATGGAATCTGATGCCCTCTTCTGGGTGTATCTGAAGAGACTGACAGTGTACTCAGATACATAAAATAAATAAATAAACATTTTTTTTTTAAAATAATGTCTTTAACAGTCTCCCAAAATAAACTTTAAAGTTGAAATGAGACACTTTCTGGTAGTGAACAGGGACAGTCATATGGAGAGTTAACCTTAGCCACGCACCCAAGGACAATGGCCTTTCTAACCAGCCTGGAAGATGACCTGTGTGTTGTGTAGAACCAAGATGAAAATCTACAGAGGGAAGAAATGAAAGTGCCCCCCCACAACACCATACCCCCAAATCTAACTCTTTTCCAAGGAGTGTGTACCCCATTCCCACAGCACAGGGGGATATACTGCCAAAAAGAAAGTTGAACACCATTGGGCTGAAATTTTTAGTTGGAATTTAAGGCTACAAGAAGGTAGAAATTATTTTGTTGCCTATTCTGTGTCTTGTGTGTGTGTATATATGTGTGTGTACTCACAGAAGTCTTGTGTTATAATGGTGGAATTTTCCTCACTTGCCCTTGGACCTTATTCAGACATTGAGTATGAGTCTCAGTTAAATCCAGAACTCTGAGATATAGGTGGTGTCTTCTTTTAGTTGTATGCATACATGTGTGTCTGCATATGGGTACGTGTACATGAGGGCAGATGCCCATGAAGGCCAGAGGTGATGGGTGCCCTGGAGCTGGAGTTATGGGCATTATAAGCTATCTGCTTGTTTCCTGTCTTCTTCACCTCTGAGGCTGGGATTTCAAGTGGGCTGCATGACCACATGTGTTTCCTAGGCTCTGGGTATCTAAACTCAAGCTCCCATGTTTTCAAGACGTGTGCTATAACGGAGAGCGACCTCTCCAGACTGGGTTGCTTTCCTCACAGAAGGACTATGCTTGTAAAGAAGCTCTCTGTTTACAGAACTATCACCGGATGGCTTTTGAAACATGTAAAGCCCATCACCGTTCTGATAGAAGATCACCCTTCATCCCATCCATTGACTCTTATAGACAGGTCTGCTCTTTTCTAGTTTTTGCTAGTTTTAAAGAAATATAGATACTGGGAAGAGTCATGTGACAGACTTTGTGGGGACATAGCTAAGAACCCAGGATGAGATCAATGGCACACAGTAAGTGTATATTTAACTGCCAAAGGCAGAACAGACCAGCTTTCTGAACTGCCTCTGTGGCCTTGCGTTTCTCCTGCACCGGATGGAGCCACACCTGCTTCCAAACGCCCTCATTGACGCTTAGTGTTGCTGATGTTTTTGTATTATCAAAAATGAAGCTATGGTTCTCTGGGGACTTGATCTGACTTTCTAATCAACAATGATGGTTGGCAACTGTCACATGCTTCCTGGCCACCTGTTCACCTTCTGGGATGTTTCTTTTCAAATGTTTAGTCTAGGGTTTTGTTTTTTGGGTTGTTGTTTAGTAGTTTGTTTCTTTGGGTTTGGTCAAACAGTGAAATTGTCTTATAGTTGAACCATAACAATTGTTTATAAATTTTAGATACAAGTCTATCTTTTTCAAATATATGTTTTTACAAATACCTTTTCTTAGCTTGTGACTTCTGTTTTCATTTTCCTCATGGTGATTCTCAATTTACCTTGTTCTTTATACATTTTTTTGATAACCATAAATAAATTTATTTGAAGTAATTCTTCTTTCTTTTTAATTTTAACGCATTCTTTCTCAGTCTCAACACACAGTGTTTGTGTGTGTGTGTGTCCTGTTGAACAAAGCAGTTTTTACCTAAGGTTGTGGCAATCTACCTTCTTACTCATAGAACTTTTACAACATATATGTAACATATACGTATATAGTAAGTATGACACAGTTTGAAGTAAATAGGCATAAGTAAAAGTTAAGCATGTCTTTCTTGCTGCATATGACTGTTATTTAAGCATTCATTAACGATATTACCCCTGCCCCATGGAATTGCCATGGAAACTTCATTTAAAGTCAGTTGGCTGGAGCTGGAGAGATGGGTCAGTGGTTAAAAATACTCGCTGCATTTGTAGAGGACTCAGGTTCAATTCTCAGTACCCAAGATGGGCAGCCCATGGCTGTCTACAACACTATAGGGAATCTGATGCCCTCTTCTGGTTTCTACGGGCATGTACAACCATGCAGTGCATATACATGTACTTAGGAGCACACACAAAATAAAATAAATAAGTCAATAGAATGTCAACTTGCCATGTAAGCGCATACGTGTTTAATTCTAACCTCTGTCATACTGTTTCATCTGTCCACCTTTATGCCAATAAGATATGGTCTTGTTTATATATCTCTACAATTACAGACTAATAAATTGGGGTATATGTGTGTGTGTGTGCTGTGTGTGTGCCTGTGTGTGTTTATGTGTGTGTTTGTCTGTGTGTATGTCTCTGTGTATGTGTGTATATGTGCCTGTGTGCATCTGTATGTGTGTGTTTGGATTCTGGGAACCAGATCTAAGTCTTCTACAAAAGCAGGAAGTGCTCTTAACCATTGAAGCATCTCTCCAGTTCTTATAACAACTATTGGGATGAAATGGCATAGGTCAAAGAGTTTTCCTTTAGATATTATTTGAGCCATTTTCTAATAATTTTGTCATTTTCTACAAATAGAGCATTTTATATTTGCATTATGACTACCCTGAATCTTCATGTCAACTGGGGAAGAGAAAAACATCTCAGTCGCAGGGAGCCTTCTAATCCATCAACACAACACGTCATTCTGATGAGATCTTTTATAGTTGTCGGTGTGTAGATCTCAGAAACTTGGGCAAGTTTATCTCTAGTTCTTCATGCCTTTTGTGCTATTTTAAAAGATTTATTCATTTTATTTTATGTATGTGAGTGTTTTGACTGCATGTATGTCTGTACACCAGTTGTATGCAGTACCCACAGAGGCCAGAAGAATATTGTATTCCCTGGAATTATAGATGGTTGTGAGCTACCATGTGGATGCTGGGAACAAAACCTGGATCTTCTGCAAGAGCAGCCAGTGCTCTTAACTTTTTGAGCCATCTCTTCGGTTCCTGTATATGCTATTTTAAATAGTTGTCTTTCAATTAAAGAGGTCTTTTTAGCTCAGGTTGTTCTCAAACTTGCTATGTAGCTGATGTTGGCTTTGAACCCTTCCTTAATCTTCCTGTCTCCATATCCCTGGTGCTGAAAGTAAAGACCCACACCAGCACATCCATGATTTTAAATGGCATTTAAAAACTTAAGTTTTCCTTTTTTTTTCTGGTATGGACAGATATGTATAACTGATGTTGTAGTTTGTACCATCCATGCTGGATTTCTTACACGGGGGCTACTATAGTTTATAAAGTAAGTTTTGTAGATTTCTTAAATGTTGTGTTGGGCTCAAATAAAGATAGTTTGGTTGTCATCCTATTTACTTTCTTAATTGTTTTGTTTCTTGACATGGGCTTCCAGGAAGTAGCATGTTGAATACCTCAGAGAAGAGAGAGAATTGTTGATTTAGTTCTGAGCTCAGGGGATAGGACTAGGTCGTGATGCAGTGTGATTCTAGCTGCTCTGAGGTAGTGATATCTCATAGTGACTATGCTGCTTAGTTCCTCATTAGCTTGACACAGCTGAAGTCATGTGAGAAGAGGGAATTGCAACTGAGAAAATGCCCCCATCAACATGAGTGGGCATTTTCCATGGGGCATTTTCTTTGATTCATGATTGATAAAGGAGGGTTTGTCTCTGTGTGTGGTGCCACCCATAGGTGTGTGGTCATGGGCTGTATAGAAAAGGAGCTGATGGGACTATAGAAATGGCTTGGTGGTTAAGAAACTGGATGCTCTTGTATAAGCTCAATTCCCAGCACCCATTTAGCTGTTATGTGTAGTTCTAGTTCCAGGGGATCTGGCACCCTCTTCTGGCCTGTGTGGGATCCAGGCACACACATGGTGCACAAACATAGACACAAGCAAAATACTCAGCATATAAAAGTTTAAAAGTTAAAAATCAATTTTTAAAGCAAGCTGAGTAAGCCCTGGAGAAGAGGCCAGTAAGTAGCATTCCTCCATGGTCTCTGCTTCAGTTCCTGCCTCTAGGTAACTGCCTTGGCTTCCCTCAGTGACAGACTGGGATCTGGAAGTGGAAGCCCAGTAAGCCCTTTCCTCCCTAAGATGCTTTTATTCATGGTGTTTATCACAGAAACAGGAAAAAAAAGTAAAACAGTTACTTTAACTGGATTTAAACATAATGATTAGTGATGAGGAGCATCTCGCATGTAATTAACCCTCCGTATTAATTAACCCTCTACCTTCAAGTATGTAGTTACTTACTAAAAATTCATTTTATAAGATTTGCTTATTTATAAGATATGGATACAAGCCCTACAACAGTTATATTATTTGCATAAGTAGTTCATGGCCTTTTCCTTTAAAACATGTTATTTTATACTTAATACAGAATTTTATATTGTCTGTGCATGTGTGTATGTGTGCGTGTGTGCATGTGTGTTTGTGTATGCATGTGTGTCTGTGTGTATGTGTGTGCATGCACATGTGTGTGCACATGTGTGTATGCGTATATGTGTGTACGTGTGTGTGCCTGCTTGTGTGTGCGTGTGTGTAAACACATGTACATGTGTATGTACGTGAACGTGTATGTGTGTGTGCATGCATGTGTGTGCACATGCATGTGTGTGCATGTGTGTGCCTGTATGTGTGTGTACATGTGTGTGTATGTGAGTGTGCATGTGCACGTGTGTGTGTGTGTGTGTGTGTGTGTGTCTGTGTGTGTGTACAACCTGCTGCGTCTATTTAGCATTCCTCACATGTATATATTTTTAGGGTTGACCACTGGTATTAGATAACAATTAGGGAATTCATCCCTGGGAAGACTAATTCTGACTCTCTGGGCAGTCACTAATTGCATGTAGCTCTTCATGTAGGGGTGGGTTTCTGTGAGACTCCCCCCATCCACACAGGGCTGTCAACTGGTGGTGTCACTGTTCACGTCTTGTTCAGGCATCATATTGTTGAGATTTCATGGATGCAGCTTCCGGTGATTTCCAGGAGACACAGTCTCACAACAGATTTGTTGGCCCTCTGGCTCTTGCAGTCTGTCTGCCCCTGTTCCATGACGTTCCCCAGCCTTAGGCTTGGGTTGTACTGTAGATACATCAGCTGGAGCTAGGCACCTGTTGGTCAGTTGTCCCCTGCATTTTGACCCTCGTAACTTTCTGCAGTAGTTTCCAGCTACTGAAAAGGAAAAGCTTCTTCGATGAAGGGCACGAGTTGTACTTCTCTGTGGGTAGTAGAAATGTAAGTATTTCGAATGTGGTTTCAGACTGCACTGGTTTAGGAAATAGACTGTATAAATTTCTCCTCCAGAATCCAGGACCTTACTAGCACCAGGTAGTCATCTAAGTTTACACTGCCGGACATGATTTTTCTCTTACTGAGTCGGCCTTAAGTCCAATTAGACAGCTCTCGGTTACCGCTGAGATCAAAGGGACGCTGCTGCACGTTCAGGGCTATCTTGTCATGCTGGTCACTGTTGTGGCTCTCAGGGTCACAGCTGGCAGGGCTATCGATCGCTTTCCTCCCTTGGCAACTTGTATTGTAAAGCACCATCTGGTACTGTGAAAGCACAGGGAGGAGACATTCAGGTCAGATCTAGCTCACCTCATCTGAGTCCTAGGTCTGAAGGACATGGTGTTTTCAGCAGTAGGGACTTAACCTTCAACTTTTCTGTATTCTTCTTCTCAATTAATACATCCATCAACGGATCAGAAGATTCTTTACCACTTCTAATTGGAGAGTAGGCATTTGCATATTGAATAAGTTGAATTTGTCAAATTTTATTTTAGACATTGTGGTTTGGGTAACATATTTAAGAAAGATTTTCTACCTTCATATGACAACATAGTTCTCTTATTATACCACCTTGGGACACTTGTTAAACCAATTCGCCATTAGCATATAAGCAAATTTGTGGCTAATTCTTCTTCTTTGATGTGACTAAGACAATATCTAGCCGTTTGTCATGGTAGACTGTGGTCTTTGTAGTAAAATGATATGCTCTTGAATGAGGTTTACAAGTATTTTGTTGAGAATTTTTGCCTCAAAGTTCATCAGAGAAACTGGTCTATAATCTCCACTCCCACGGTTGGCTGTCTTTGTCTGCTTTTGATCAAGGCAGGTCTAACTTCATACAAAGAGTTTGGTGGTATTTCTTTCTTTTTCTATTTTACGAAATAGTTTGTGAAGCGTTGGTGTTTGTTCTTATAAGTTCTGGCAAAATCCACCAGGGAACCCCTCTGGGCCTGGACTTTTTTTGGTTAGGAGAGTTTTTTGTTTGTTTGTTTACTTTTTATTAGTTCTTTTTGAGTTTGATATCAAGCACCCCAATCCCACTCATCTCCCTCTTATTCACTCTCTGCCCTTGCAACTTCCCCCAGCGAAATAAAAACCACACAAACAGACAAAAAAAAAAAAAAAGGAAATCAAAGCATACAAAACATCTCATCATGGAAGCTGTAGAGTGTCACAGTATGCCCCACAGTATACCCCTTCATCCACACATTGTCACCTGTAAATGTTCATTGCAGTGAGTCACTGACCTGATTGGAATTATCAGGCTTCTGTGACATCATCAATATAGGATTTACACCAGGACACCTCCCAAATACCGTATTGTCCTGTGTAATGGAGATCCTGCAGATTTGGATCAGCAAGACTGGCTCCTTCACACACCTTCCCCAATAGTTCACAGACGACGTAGGTTTTGAGATGGGCCAACTCAAAGCCCTGGGTCTGGGCTTCAGCGGCAGCTGAGCTTTCCCTTATCTGTGTAGCATCAGGGTGAGCTCTCCAGCACTGATCAGGCTAGGCCACCCAGTGCTGTCATCCACAAGAGACAGGGTCAGCTCTTCCACTCTCTTGCCCTAGGGACCAGCTCACTGGTATTCACGTCTCCAGAGGCAGCTCCACTGTGCTGCCCAGTCAAGACACAAGGCCCACTATGTAGTTGGAAGATATTTAAAGGGCTGCTTTGATCTCACTGCTTGTTAAATGTCTGTTTATATTGCTTTTAAGTTTGGTAGATCATATGCGTCTAGACCTAGAACATGAGCCCATGTCTCTAAGCTTTCCCAGTAAGTAGAGTGAGTCTGTGTTCTCAAGTAAAACCCAATGGCTTCCTGAATGTCATTGGTGTCTGTTGTAATTTTTCCCTTATTTTGTTCTTTTGGGTCTTTTCTCTCTTTGATTATTTTCTTTGTTACACCAATCTCATCTTTTCAAAGAATCAACTCTCTAGTTCATTGATTCTTTGGTAGGTTTTTGTTTTTGTTTGTTTGTTTTGTTTGTTTCCTGGTCTCCACTTCATTAATTTTTGCCCTGATATTAATTATCATTCCATCTACTGACTTGAGATTTGGCTTATTTTCCCCCCCACCACCCCAGAGTTTTAAGGTATATTGCTATTTTTCTGAGAACTCTCTGATTTGTTTTTCTTTTTAGTTGATAAATATTTTAATTAAAATCTGGGACTAAAATCTTTTTTTAATTTTTTTATTTACTCTTTTTACTTATTCACTTTACATCCTCTGCACTGCTGTTCCCTTCCCCTTCCCCCATCATCCCCTCCCACAGTCCTTCCCCCATTCCCTCTCTCTCTTCTCCAGAGCTCTCTGATTTTTTTTTTAATGTAGACATTTAAGCTACAAACTTCCCTCTTAGGACGGCAGCTTTCATTGTATTTTGATATGTTGTATTTTTATTTTCATTTGATTTAATAATTTTTTATTTCCCTTTTGATTTCTTCAAGGGCCCATTCTTCATTCCGTGGGTGTCGCCTGCTCTCCAAGAGTCTTCGCATGCTCTTGCTGTTGATCTGTTCCATTGTGATGGGATCAAGGATGGGATGCAAGGGATTATTGCAGCTTTCTCGTATATGTTGAGTCTTGTTTTGAGCCTTAATAAATGATCCATTTCATAGAGAGTTTCATGAGCTGTTGAGACGAATGTGTGTTCTGCAGACCTCGAATGGAATGTTCTGTAAATGTCTATTAAACACATTTAATCTATGGTGTTTTATATAAATAAATAAACACATTTATTCCTTTCATTTTTGTTGTTGTTGTTGTTATTGTTGAGAAGGCCTGCCAGTTTCTGAGAATGGGGTATTGAAATCACCCACCATTGTGCTAGCGTTAATCTGTGACTGTACATATAGTAGCATTTGTCTTATGAGGCTGGGCACATCGGTCTTGGGGGCATTTATGTTGACAAGCACAGTGCCTTCTTCATGATTTTCCCCCTTTGCATAAAGTGGGCTTCTTGAGTCCTGCTTCTTAAGTGCTACTCTTAGTGTGAAGTCTGTTGTGTCAGGTATTAGACACTGACTCCTGCTGGTTGCCTAGGTCCACTTGCTTTGAATGCCTCTCCGTCCTTGCACCCTGAGATAGTATCTGTCTCATGTGTTGAGGTGAATTTCTTGGAGGCAGCAAAGAGATGCCATGCTTTGTGATCCAACCTGCTAGTTGGTACTTTTGACAGGGGAGCTGAAGCCATTAATACTAACTTACTATTAAAATGCTATCAATTGCTGCCTTTTGCTTGATTCTGTCTCATTTCGTCTTTCTTCCTGCTTAACTATCATTCAAACTCGAGCCTATTCTTTCCTGTGGCCTTGTGGACTCGTTTTTCTCTTTCGTCTGAAGGACCCCTTCAAGTGTTTTCTGGAGAGCTGGCTTACGCTCATAAATCGCTTTTACCTTCTTTATCGTGGAAAGTTTTCAATTTTCCTTTGATATTTTTTCCTTTGATGATTATAGTACTCTGGGTTACCAATTGTTCTTGTTCAGAACTGAAAATACAGCTATCCAGGCCCTCCTGGCTTTTAATGTTTCTATTGAATTATCTGCTGTTGTTCTTAAGGGCCTGCCTGTCTGTGTAACTCCTTATGTCTCTTGCTGTTTTCCCTGTGTCTCCCTTGTTCTGTAAGTCTGTGTTGAATTCGAGTCCTTTTCCAGCCTTGTCTGTGTGGTGTCCTAAATGCTTGCTCAGATTGGCATCCCTCTTCCTAACTCTGGAAAATTTTATATTTTATAGTCAGAACTTAACTGGTTTTTACCTCTTATGTTTTGCATAACAATTATTATGCTTGTGTTTGAGCAGTTGTCCAATCATATCTTATATCCTCAGTGATAACATTGGTCTAATAAGTGGTGAGGTGGGACTGGGCCTGATGTTCAGATGAGTCAAGACACTTACTGTTCTCTTTCTCCCTCCCTCCGTCCCTTCTGCTGAAAGCAACGGTGTCCCTTTTGTCCCTCTTATTTTTCAACCAAATAATTTCTTATGGTTGCTCAATAAACCACAGTATTCACCAAATTCATCTTTAGCTTACTGTCATTTCCTTCGCAACAACTCAATTCTTGTGAAGGCATAACAGCTTGGGCAGGAGAGATATCTCCGTGATTAAGAGCACAGGGTACTCTTCCAGAGGACCCGAGTTCAGTTCCCAGCACCCACACGCTGTTCACAATCCTTTTTAACGGAAGCTCCAGGGGATCAAATACCCTCTTCTGACCTATGCAGGCACAGGGTCCGCACATGGTGTAGAGATATGCATGCAGGCATACTCATACACATAAGATAGAAATAAATATATCTTCTTTAAAAAAAAAAAAAACCCAGCCTTAATGAGTATAGCTCCATTTAACATTTGTGCTATTATTCTTAAATACTATCTATCTATCTATCTAATCTATCTATCTACATGTATATATGCATACATATGTGTGTGTGTACTAACAGAAATTGCAATGCCTGCCTAAGAGAGCTGCAAGTACCCAGTACAAGCACCTCCAAAGAAAGGTCACACATGATTCAAGTGGTAGGACTGTTGGGATGGAGCTGGTCTGGCTCACTTTACCTCACATGAGGCCACCATGTGCCCCACAGGTAATATCCATGCTATAGTTTGGTCTTGCTTTGGTTTAGTCTTTCCTTAATGTCTTGTTTTTCCTTTGAAATGTAAACGCTTACTCCATGCCTTTGCATATTGGAAGCATATAACTTAAAATTTGACTTTTAGAGGGGTTCACAGTTAAAAGACAATCTCATCCTTGGGACTAAGAAGAAACTGGACCCCAGCCCTAACCCTTTTGAACAGAATTGGGAACTGTTAAGGTTATGGGGGCTTTTGAAGTTGCACTAAGTTCATTTCGAATTATGAAATGGTCATGAACCTTTGTGGGCCAGATGTGGCTTGGATCTGAAATGTCCTCCCCAGGTCCCTGTTTAGAATGCTTAGTCTCACCGTTTGGGCTGCTCTTTTGAAGGCTGAGGAGCCTTTTGGAGGTAGAGTGTGGTTGACAGAAATAGGAACACCGGCAGTGAGCCTTTGGGGGTTATACTTATGCCTAATTCTGGCTTCTGTTTTCTGCTCTCTGTTCCTAGATCTGCTGTCCTGTGAAGAACCACATGCTGCCACCACCAACACATGTGAGCTGTGCCCGACACCGAGGGACTGAAATCCTTCTGACACTGTGAGGAAACCTTGAGTTGCTAAATTGAGTACTTGATTACAAAGTAACAAAAGTAACGACTCTGCCGCCCATGGATAGACATCTAGTCGCTCCCTAGCGTCTGGTGGAGCTGGGCGACTGTCTCTTTCCTGTGTTTGGCAACAGCAGAGAGGTTCTTGTCTGAAAGGTCTCTGTGTCACTAGACTGTCCCAAGAGAAGTCTCATTGGGGCATTTTTGCTTAAACCCGTTAGTATGTCCAATGTATCACTTTCTTAGGGACTAAATATGAGTTTTATATATAGCAAAAGGGAAACCCAGAGAACTCCACTCTGTGCCTCTTGGGACCCCTGGCTGTCTTCCTTTCTTTCCCTGCTTTTTGTCAGTTTTCTTATCTTTCAAGTGTAACATCTAGAGTGTCTGGTGGTATTGATCAAAGAAGCTAGAGAAACGCTGATTAATGCTGTCTTTCTGACTGTGGAAGTCTTCTATGTCTTTAACAAAGCAAACAATGCAGGGTTCTAACTATTTTTTTAAAATACTATTGAAGTTTAACGGCACATAAACATGCGCACATGCATTGGGTCTGGAGAGATTGCTCAGTGGTCGACATCACTGTCTGCTCTGTTTAATTTCATTTGTATGTGAACTAAGTCACTGACATTGACTAGTTTTCACTATTTCTATATGTCTGACCAATTCTGTCATGACCCCCTTGGGATCACATATCAGATATCTTGCATCTTAGATATTTATATTATGATTCATAACAGTAGCAAAATTACAGTTATGAAACAGCAATGAAAGTAACTGTATGGTTGGGGGATGTCATCACATGAGGAACTGTGTTGAAGAGTCTCGGCATTAGGAAGACTGAGAGCCACTAAGCTACAGACTCTTGGTTGACTCTTTAGTTTTTGCATATAAAGCATGCCACTTCTTTGCTTCTTGTCAAATACAGGAGAAAAAATGGTTAGTGAGCAACTTCTCACCAGAAATAACAACAAGAAGCAAAGAAGTGACATGTTATAAATAATAATAATCTAAATATCTAATATGCAGGATATCTGATCTGTGACCCTAAAGAGGTCACAACCCACAGGTCCAGAGCCGTTGCTGTAGCTAGTAAAGTCGTTCTTTAAAATTCAATAAGAAACAAAACATTCCCAGTTTTTAAGAAAGTGAATGAGTTCTATTAGATATACTGTGTGAGAATTGGTCAGGTATATATACATACATACACATATGTATGTGCATGTACATGTATATACATGCATAAGCACACACACACATACACACAACCCAAAAAAATATATTTGAAGAAGTCCCTGAAGCTTCTATGATTTTATGAAAATGATAGCATGAGTGTATGTGTGTGTGCACACATGTGTGTGCATGTAAGTGCAAGTGTATGTGTGCATGTGTGGATATATGTATGTGTGTGCTTGTGTGTTGTGGTAGGAGTGGGGATAGGGGGGTAATTGAAACTCAGGAACTTGTGGAGGCCAGAAACAGGCACCATATTCCTTGGGGGTGGAGTCAGCCCTGGTTGTAGACTATCTGACATGGGTGGGGTATGGGAACTGAACTTGAGTCCTCTGGGAGAGCAGTGCATGCTCATCACTGCTGAGCCTCCTTGCCTGCTCCTCTTCAAATGTTTTTCTGTCTCTCTTTCCATTTCTCCTCACATTCTACATGCCAGTAAGATGGTTTCTCTACTTTCTCCCAGGGGTCACTGGCTCATGTGTTCACCATTCAGGACCATAAAACAATATTGTAAATTTGTATCGCTTTCTAGTTGAGGCAGGAGAGGAAAATCGCAAGAGCTCCTTTTGTACTGCGGCCAGAGACAGGGGTGTTTCAAGAACCCTGAAAGTGCAGGAGGAAAACCGGAAGCATTAGGAAACTCCAGACAGGGGACACTTTTGACATCAACCCCTATGCAGTCAGGCTTGTCCCTCAGGGAACCCAGAGAGATATTTTTAACTTTTATTTATATTCCCTTGCAGTGCTTAGCCTCGCAGACTAAGCAAGAATTCAGATCGCCAGTCAGAGAGGGTTCTGGGTCTCACTGGACAACGACAGGAGGACCGAAGCCATTACAAGGTCCACTTCAATTATTGGAGGTCAGGCCTCTATCCCTGCCTTCGCAAGAATAGAATCACCATGGCCCTTCTATACTTAGAGAAGGAAGGAGATGTCAGGAGCAGCCCTGCATATACACTAAAGGCCTAAAATCAGCCATAGGCCTAAAATCAGCAATAGGCCTGACATACATGCATGCTAACACAAAGTCTTGGGTCTCTGTGGAAGAACACTGAAACAGAAGGCTATAAGCTATTGTAAACAGGCAGCTTCTGTGGAAATTTACCAGACCGAGTAGTCATAGGTTTTATAAATAGGCAGCTTCGGTGGACAGTACCAACTTAGATAAGGACAAATGAATCATAGGCAGAGCCGTAGTGACCTGTCCCCTGAACCTACACTCAGCTGATACTCTGTTCTGAAAGGTATCTGTACTCCCCCTGAACACCTATGCTCTGGTGCCATTCCCTTCCCCACATCCTGCCTTTTTGTGTTTATAACCTCTGTGTAAATAAGTAAATTACAATGTGATTTAAATAACTAAATTAAAAAAATTAAAAAAAAAGGAAACCCCAGACAGGGCCATTCCAAACTCTGACTTCAAACTGCCTTCAAGAGGTTTCCTGGGGGAAGATGCTGGAGTAGAAAGCTGTCTGTTGGACACATGAAGGAGAGAGGAGTCAGATTAACAAAGGACAGGTTAGTCACAGACAGAAAGAGAAGGGCAGAGGAAATCACAGCAGTGGTGTTGGCAGAGACGACAGTAAGGACAACTAGAAAGCAGTAAACAGAGAGATCGCACTGTGTAAGTAGGTGACAGCTCACAGCTCCATCTCAGCATCTTCTCCGGGGATGAGGGAAGGATGAAGCCATACTCACAGAGTAAGACAGGCTTGGTGACAGCTTGTCAGTCCTAGCTCTTATGAGTTTCAAATACAACAGAGGGACTCTTGTGTGGAAAGGTGAGGGGGACAAATCCATGTCACCATTTCCCTTATCTCTGAGTGATATAGAAAGGTGTCATTTTAGTAAGTGGCCTGTTGGGATGGGACTAATGGTAGAGTGGGTAAGAGCACTGGCTGCTCTTTCAGGGTACCTGGGTTCGATTCCCAGCACCTACTTGGTAGCTCACAACAGTCTGCCACTTTATTTCTAGGGGATCTGACACCTTCTTCTGGTATCTGAGAACACTAGGCGTGTGATCCACAGACATACATGCAGACCTAATGTTGATACACATAAATTTTAAAAGACACAAGGAGGAGGCCTATTTTTTGACACTAAGATAGCTGTGGACATGAGAATAAGTCAAGGGGATCAGAGAAATGACTTAGTGGTTAAGAACACCAGTTGCTCTTCCAGAGAACCCAGGCTTAGTTCCCAGCACCCACATGGCTGCTCACACCCATCAGTAACTCTAGTTCCAGAGGATCTGATACCCTCTTCTGATATCTGCAGGCACTAGGATCATACATATAGCACACAGACATACCTACAAGGCAAAACACCCATCCCATAAGAGAAAATAAGACATTAAAAATTTTGTATCTTAAAAAATATGGAGAGATGGCTCAGCAGCTAAGAGCACTGACTGCTCTTCCAGAAGACCTGAGTTCAATTCCCAGCAACCACATGATGGCTCACAACCATCTGTAATGGGATCTAACGCCCGCTTCTGGGCTTCTGGTGTGTCTGAAGACAGCAACAGTGTACTCACAAACAATAAATAAAAAATAAAACAGTCAGGTATCCTGAGGACACCCTGGCCTGCTGTGTGTTGGGGGGCGTTGAGGGGCATGAGGGGCTATGGTGAAGACAGAGAGGGTCCTATAACAACAAATAAAAAGCTTATGCAGTGAGATGCTTATATTGGGAGGGTGGCTACCACACTGTGTGGGGAGCAGTAGGCCCTGACACCAGAGGCCCTGGATTGCTAAGCCCTCAGAGGTGCCTCATACTATATGTCATTCATACATACTGGGACTGAGAACTCTGAACCCAGGTATAGTAGATTCCAGATCTCTCTATTTCCACAAGCCCCTCTTCTCTCCAACCCAGCAGGTGGTAGGGTCTGAAGGCACCCATACCTGCTGGCAGGGTGATGGGTCATATGGATTTGTCCAGTGCTAAGCTCCGTGTTGTTTTTGCTTCTGCAATACTCCAGAGCACCTCGGCTTAGAAATCTGCACCCCTGATTGCAAATATTGTTGGGCATCTAAGGCAAGGGAGACATCACCCAGCTTATAGGCTGCAAAGCATATTGGCCAATAGTAGCTCCTATTCTGCAAAGAGGAGACGCTTCTAAACAGAACTCAGACCTACGGTTCATAGCTGACCTTCGAGCTGCTTGAGCCTCATCCTGCTGAAGGTTGATTCATTCCTCTCTTATTGTTGCTGGAAACTGAGTCCTTAAGAAACAGCTGCTCACTCAGAAGACCCTAGAAGGAACTGGAAAACACCCAATAGCGGGAACCAACCCAATAGCTGCAGAGCTCTTAGCTTAGAAAAAATAAGAACTTTAAAAAGCAGACAACATAGGACTCACGTAAGACGCCACATGGATGAATGACTGAATGCAAAGACGCTGGGATGATTGAAGAAATGCCTGAAGAAAATGACAGAGATCTAGTTGTCAAAATGACCAGGGATCTCAAAAAAGATTAATTACTTAGATGAATGGAGTAAAGAAGTCAATTCAGGATATGAACAAGAAATCCAGTGACTTAGACAAGACATTCAACACCCTTCTGAGGACAATAACAGTAAGACCATGGAAACGAAAGCAACAGTTTCCTCCAGAAATCCTGAGAATCCAAAGTTCAATAAATCAAATTAAAAACTCAATAAAAATGATTACTAATAGACTAAATCAGGCAGAAGAATAACAGGGATTGAAGACAAGACTGAGGCATTACATGAAGATGATAATAAGGCAAGCTACAACCATAAGTGTGCCGTTCAAGGTCTCTAGGTCATGATCAAGAGACAGAACTGAGGCCAGAGAGATGGCTCAGTAGTTAAGACCACTTGCTGCTCTTGCAGAGAACCTGTATTCGGTCCCCATGTCAGGTGGTCCATAACTGCCTGTAACTCTAGTCCTGGGAGCTTTGACTATTACTTCCAGCCTCCCCGGTGTATACACCGCCCCATGTACATAATTTAAAATGAAATACGTGTGCGTGGGTCTGTGTTGTAGAAAATGAAAGAAAGACACAGACTAAAAGCACAGAGACACCATCAGTGAAGCCAGAACAGAAAACTGTAAAATGCAGGAAACACGAGTGCACCTGAGGGTATGAACACTTGCATGTTTGAATAGGCATGGCCAAAAACGAACCTGTGAACGTCAGCATTATAGTCAGAAGGTCAAGAACACAGAACAAAGACAGAGGCTTGAAAACTCTCAGAGACAAGTGCCAAGTTACTCACAAAGGCAAACCTATCAGAGAAACAGCAGGTCCTCTCAGCAGAAGCCCTTCAAGATGGGAAAGCATGGTCTGATGTGTTTCAAGCACTGAAACAAAAGCAAAAAGATTGCCGGGCAAGACTGCTGCATCCAGCAGTGTTAGCTTCCAAAATGGAAGGACAAATTAAGAGTTTCTCTGAGAAACACAAACCAAAGCGATTTGTGACCATGAAGCCAGCGGTACAGAAGGCACTCAAGGGACAGCTACACAGGGAGGAGGAAGAAAGATATCCACAGGCTTGGCAGCTCAGAAAACAATGAATTCCACTGGGGGACAGATAAACAAATGTAAAGTAAAAAGAAAGAGTATTAACTCATCAGTCCAGTGAGTCTCTAACAGGGACAAGGTGGGCAGTTAGTGCAGATTCTTACTAAGAACTAGAAACAGTAGTGTCTGTACTTTTCAAGACACAAACAGGATGAGTGGATTCAAAGAAAGACCTGGGTTCTTTTTCTGTCCACAGGAAATTTACTCCCCTGGCAAAGGCATACACAGACTGAAAGCAGAAATGTGGACAATGATATTCTAATCAAACAGAATAAAAAAGAAGGAGAAGCCTTACTTATACACCATAAAACATTCATCAAGTCAAAACTTCACAGAAGGGGTAAATGTGTCTCTACACTTTACACATTAATAAAGAGAATTATGAATATATAAAAACTTTACACAAACACACACACAGGCATACATTCACACACATGAATTGAACATTGTTGTACCTAGTTTTATAAACAAATATTATAGGAGTAAATATATTAATAAGCCTGTATAAAATAAACTAAGGGTAGCTCTTATCAACAGATTATCCAGAGAAAAGTTCAAAGTTAAATTGCACCATAAGTCAAGAATCAACATACATCTATAGTAGATTCTAAAACACTTCTCAGCAGCCTGTGAATTTTCTCCAAAATAGATCACATTTTAAGCTGCAGAGCAAGCCTTAACAAATATAAGCAACTGAAATTATCTTTGATGTATTCTCCAGATGAAATGGAATAAGGTAGAGATAGCAAAGGAAACTACAAAGAAGTTACAGATGTACAGGGCTCGGCTGGCACACCTGAATGAGTAGTGGGGCCCACTTAGGAAACAGGCCCATTTAGAAATTTTCTAGAATCAAAGGAAAATAAAAAACAAAATCTCCAAGAGGTTTTGAGATTAAACAAAGGCAGCTCTAAGAGATAAATCCAGAGTCACAGGTTACTGTGTTAGCAAGCCATCATACAGAATGCGATAAATAACCTAACGATGGATCTCGAGGTATGAGAAAACCATGCGTAAGTCAGACCTCAGGTCGGTGGGAAGAAAGAAACTAAAGATTTGGGCAGAAAGTGATGGAGGGAGACTGAAGAGCAATATATACAGACCCAATGAAACCAAGAGTTTGCTCTTAAAATATAAGCCAGAGCTGGGTGGTGGTGGCGCACGCCTTTAATCCCAGCACTTGGGAGGCAGAGGCAGGCCGATTTCTGAGTCTACAGAGTGAATTCCAGCCTGGTCTACAGAGTGAGTTCCAGGACAGCCCGGGCTACACAGAGAAACCCTGTCTCTAAAAACCAATATATATATATATATATATATATATATATATATATATATATATATGCGCCAGATTTACAAAGTCCTAGTCACCCCCACCACACTTAGAGAAAGGTGGCCCATAATAATAGAAAGAAGGGTGAACCGATGGACGGACATCACAGCAAGTGCTACTGAGGGCTGGAGCTCATTAGAGAATACTTTGAAAACTTAAATTCCAATAAATTAGAAAATAAAAACAAAACAAAACAGACAAGTCTCTGGATACACAGGACTTTCCAAAACGGAGCCAAAGGGAAGTTACTAATACAAATACATCTGTATAGAGGAGATCAACATTGTAACAAAGAAGGCCCCGGGCAGAGCCAAGTGCAGTCACTGCGTACTCACCCGGACGCTTAAAGAAGCAGCCCAGTGTTGCTCAAGCTGCGGACAGAAATAGGAACGCTTCTAAACTGACTTAGTCCTACCTCAAGGCCCAAAGCCTTGGGTGCCCGGCAGCCTCCTCACCGGGCAGATGTGGCATCTGATGGGAAAGACGTGTGGAAGGCTTAAACTGCTGAACAGTGGCTCCAGCAGCCTGGCTGTGTCGGGGATCCTGGAGCTGCAAGTCAGCATGTGCTTTGGATCTGCCCTTGAGAACCAGAAAGCATCCTCTAGGAGCGAGGCCAACGTGCACGTCTGACCTGCTGAGACAAAGCTTAGTAACGGGATTCTTGCAAGCTACCAGCCATTTAGCTCAGCGGTCTTCAGAGGAATATGGAATCCCAAGTGTGTCTAAGGTGTCATCCGTGATGTCTGGCACAAACAAAACGATCAAAAGCCATTTAAAACCCAAACTTTTGACTTAAAGTCAAGACCAAAAGAAAAAGAAAGAAAGAAAAAGAAAAGAAATGGTTTCAGCTTTGCAGAGCGGAGAACATACCCCCACCCAGACCTCTGAGTTAGCAGGGGAGGATTTAAAAATGTTGACTATAGTATGCTTCCAAATCTACAGTTTTTTAAAAAATGGCTGAAACAGAGGAAGAAATAAAATTTGAATAAATATAGAAATTATAAAAAGACTAACTTTAAATTACCTGGTATTAAAATTCATTAAATAGGATTAACTTTATATTGGATATTGTAGAGAGACAATAATAGGTGAGAATGAAGATATGACAGAGGAAATTTCCAAACTGAAGCAGAGAGAGAGAGAGAGAGAGAGAGAGAGAGAGAGAGAGAAAGAGAAAGAGAGAGAGGGAGAGAGGGAGAGAAAGAGAGAGAGAGAGAGGGAGAGAAAGAGAGAGAGAGAGAGAGAGAGAGAGAGAGAGAAAGAGAGAGAGAGAATGCAGTGAACAGAGCCTCTACTAGTAACAGAATGCTAGTAAACCCCTAGTTGCGCCTGTGCAGGACTGTCATTCCAACTACTTAAAAGGCTGAAATAAAAGGGTTGCAAGTTCAAGGCCAGCCTGAGCTACATAAGAAGTTCAAGGCCAACATGAGCAACTTAGACCCAGTTTCAAAATAAAAAATAAAAATAGGCTTAGGACATGGTGCAGTGGGGGAACACTTGGGTACATGTTGAGGCCCAGGACTCAGTTCCTACTACCCCCAATCCCAGCCAAACAGTCTTAGGTACATGGACCCGCAGTTTCCGAAAGAAACGAGAATCAATATGAAGAACCCTGAAGAAATCATGGCCAGAAGTTTTCCACGTTTCTTTTTAAGCACCCTTTTTAAGCACCCTGTTTTTTTAATGATAGCTCAGAAAGAACACAGCAAAGAGTAAGGGGGAGAAACAGAAAACAAATGAGCAGGGCCATCCATCTAAAGTAACAGAATGCTAGTAAACACCCTAGTTGTTACGTAACAGCATAAATTCATACGGCTGTCAGTCAGTGTATACTGCCAGAGAAAAAAGAGAGACTTTTCATACAGAAAGTTTTAACCAATGGACTATGTAACAGGCTAGAGGAACTAATCAATGAGAATGACCACTTGCTGCTCCTGCAGTGGACCTAGGCTCAGTTCATGGCACCTGTAAAGCAGCTTAGCACTTCCTATAACTCTAGCTCTAGGGAATCTGCTGCCCATTTCTGGCCTATGTAGGCACCTGCACCGTACACTCAAGGCACACACATATGAGATAAATTAAACTTAAAAAAAGACATAACTCATTTGCACTTTATAGTAAAGCTTTAATGCGTGAAGTGAAAGGAAGAAAAAAAAATGTATCTAAAACTATAGGCAAAGAGTGTCATCTTTGTTCTCCAGAAATTTCTAGAATGAGTAGACACCAACTCAGGAAGGCACAGAGGGAAGCTTTGAGCACTCTCTGTCGCACTAACAATGTTAATGTTTCCCAGACAGTTCCATGTAGCAATGCGTAAGACATATTGTTTCTAAGTGACTATAAAATGCCTTCAAAATAGAGTTTGCTCACCTGTCCATCAAATGTGGCTATGCGTCAAAGGTGGAATGGGGGGGGGGGCGGGGAGAACGATTAGAATGGAGATAAATTGGGAATCTACACCAAAAAAGGCAACTGGAAATGTTGAACTTTGAGGACATAAAGTGTCTTCCACATAACCAATGGGTGGAGGAAGAAAGTCAGTAAATTTCAAAATTGAAGGAGATTAAGACACAATGTGTTCAAAAAGATGATACACAGCTGGAGAAAGGGCTCCTTGACTAATCACTGGCCGCTCCTCCAGAAGACCCAAGTCCAGGTCCCAGCAGAACGCTGGCCAACTCACAACTGCCTATGGCTTCAGTTCCATGGAATCTGACTCCCCATCCTGGCTTCCATGGATACCAGCATACATGTGCACATGCATGTACACACACATACACACATGTACATGCACAAGAACAGGCATGCACACACACACAAATTTAAAAAAATAAAACTTTACCAAAATAGGTGGAGCACGAAACTACCAAGCAGTACTGACAAAACTGTCAAGAGTTTGAAAGAAAGAATGAAGGAGCAGGGCAGATCCGGAGGAAGCAGGGTGGGTCTGTGTAACATGTCCTGCATGGAATCCTGGCACAGAAAAATGGAATGATTTAAAACTGTAAATCTAGATAACATATGGGCTTCACTTACTCATGGTGTGCCAGCATTGGCCCATTGCTTGTAACAAATATGCCACATGCATAAATGGATAGTCAAGTTATACGCCAAGACATCAACCATGGAGAAAACTGGGTGTGGCTCGAATGAGACCCCTGTAGTGTCTTTTTAATCTGTCTGTGAGATTAGAGTTATTATTAAAATTATATATTTTGTTTTATAAGAGATATGAGATTGTGCAACAGCAATTTTGGGGGAAAATGATAGCTTTGAGTGTTTATATTGGAAACAAAACTCCAAGAAGATGAGGAGTGGGTGAGACGGAGGGATCTAAAGGTGAGCTTCAGAATCCACTGACTAGAAGGTGGTCAGAGACACGGGAAAGCAACTTAGCTAAAAAGGTTGCTCTTTAAAAGCAGCAATGAAATTGACAAAAAAAAAAGTTAGTGAGAGTGGTTTGGAAAACAGGAAATGCAAGTTACCGATATTAGGGACGAAGGAGGTAGGCTCACTCCTGCTTCAAAGACCGTCCAAGGATAAGAAGGGAAGATTAGGAACAAATTAATGCAAATACATTCAACTTACATGGAATAGAAAACTCTCTTGAAAAACTCAACTTACAAAACTGAGACAAGAAGAAACAGAAAATATGAAGATCCCTATATTTATCAATTATGGCACTTGAATTATAGTTTAAAGCCCACAGAGCGAACTACAGGCCCAGATGGCTTCTTCTTCTTCTTCTTTTTTTTTTTTTATTTTGATCAAACGTTTAAGAGAGAGATAATACCAATGTTATACAAACCTTTTCAAGATATAGGAATTAAAATTTCCCAACTCATTTTATGAGGTTGGTAGGAAGCTGGTACTGACTCTTAAAAAGGCATTATAAGGGAAGGGAAATTTTAGGCCAATATTGCTCGGAAATGTAGATGAAAATTTTTCTCAACCAACTTTGAGCAAATGAATTCTAATTGTCTACAAAGATCACAAAAGTACAATGGCCTACTCGAGTTTCTCTCAGGAATAGGAGACTCAAAAGTCATTTTGGAAGCTGAAGAGATGACTCAGTGGCTGGGAGCCTTCGCTACCTTTTCAGAGGACCTGAGTCTGGGTCCCAGAATTCACATCAGGTGAGCAACTGGGTCATAGTTGTTTGTAATTCTACCTCCAGAAGATCTAGTGCCTTCTCCTGGCTTCCAAGTACACCACTATGTACATGCAGTGTGTGTGTGTGTGTGTGTGTGTGTGTGTATTTGTACGTGCAAAAAATTAAAATAAATAAGCCAAAGCCATTTATTGTTAATCATCGTATTAGGAAAAGAAGCATTTGTGATCATCTTGAGAGATGTAATCAACGCATTAGCAACATTTGATGATTAGCTGTGATTAAAGGGAAATATTCTTAAGAATTAGAAATGTAGACAGAAAAGCCTCCAGGTAACAAACAGGTCGCCCCGATCTACACACAGTCAATTAACGCTGAGAAATTCACCTTCCTCACCTTGAATCAGAAACAAGTCATTGACCGTCACCTTCTCCATATTCTGTCTGCGTTGTTCCAGCACCAAAGAGCCAAGGCTGGGAAGAGGAGAAGATGGTCTCTTTGAGTGAGGATTTCCATACAACAAAACTCCAAAGACTCCATTGAAAAAGAATCAAAGCTTTTCCCAGCACTCAAGAAGCAGAAGCAGGTGGATCTCTGTGAGTTTGAGGCCAGCCCGGTCTACAGAGTGAGATTCAGGATGACTAGGGCTACACAGAGAAACTCTGTCTTAAAAAAAAAAAAAAAAAGAGAAAGAAAAGAAAAAAAATGAAAGCTTACTTCAAATAATAATTGAGGTTTCAGGAGACACGATCACTTAACCTTAACAGAAATCAGTTTCCTTCCCACATTATAGAAAGAAATGATCAGATGTGAAATTTATTCACAGTACTTCTTAGGGGAGCACAAGGTATTAATTTCTAAGTAATTAAATGAGGTTAAAACTCAAAATATTGTAGTTAAATGAAACAAAATCTGTGTAAATGGAAGTTATAGCATGCTCATGGATTGTGACCGCAGTTTTGCTTCCATGACCTACATATACAACCCAGTATCAGGCAATATTATAGAAATTGATAAAAAGATCCCTAAGTGCATGTGAAAAGTCAGCTTCTAACTTCACCCTAGAGAAACAAACAGAGTTCAGCTTTGTTCTTTGATTTGAATGATATTTTCCTGAAAGAAACGCATGAAACACCGTGTTTCTCAAGACACCCAGCAAAGGACAACAGGTGGGAAGCAAGGTACGTGCATCTAACTTACATCCTGGTGTGGGACGGAAAGGAGGGTTCCCGAGCTGAGTGGATTTCCTGGGCAAAGGGTCTCAAGGAAAGGGTGGAAGGCTATCACGGCAGCAAGACACCATGGAACAGTGGAGAAGCAACTAGAGGATGAAACCCTGACATTGTCAGACCGCCTGAGCATCCAACAAGTGCTTGGTGCTTAGCACATCCACAAAGGCAAAGCACCAAGAGGGGAAAACAAAAACAATGGCATGGGGCAAACATGCGTGGCCCATCCCAGTGTCCTGCTTGGAAAGCCTCAGAATGTAGCGAGCTTTGGCTAAAGCTCCTGCAAAAATTTTCTCCTTGAAGGAAAAATGATTCGTCCTAATTAGGACAAGGACAGAGTGAGGCAGAAGGGACCTTTCTTGTGCAAAATGTAAGATGTCACTTCTACTCATGTGACTCTAAGAATGTTTTCTGAAATTCTGTGCACCAGGCACTGGACTCTCCCTACTTTAATAGCAGTCCCAGCCCTGGATCAAACACTTCTCCAAGCTGACTGAAGAAGTTTGAATTCAAAAGATCAAACTACTTCACTGTATCTCAAAGCATAGGTTGGGGATGCAAAGGTCACCACGGAACAGAGTAAAACCATCATGTCTACTTTCTGATGAAAGATGATCAGGCAAGAAGCAGGCAGAAAAGTCAGACCCACAAAGAGGACTTGGGTCTGACTTATGCACCAGAATTCAAGCACACGGTGAAGCTCCCATGATGACCGTTAGAAAGTAAAAGCAAGCTTTAGAGAACACAGAAAAGGAGCACAGCATCTAGAGATGAGGAAACCCAGAGTACAGCATCTGGCCACACCAAGTGTTGGCAAGCACACAGGGCTACTGAAACCCTGCCACAGGATGGAACTGGGGAAAACTTTGACAACTTCCCTAAGAAGTTAAATATTGCCTACCTTATATCTTAGACACTTCATCCTGTGGCGCTTGCCCCACAAGAAATGTTTAGTTTGTTCAGGCTGGTATCTTACAGACAAAAAACAATGTTTTCCTCACAATTCTAAATGGAAGAGAGACCAGTATCAAAGCACCATTGGGTCCACCGACTGGTGCAAGCCTGTTCCTCAGAGATTGCACCTTCTCTGTTCCCCTGGTAGAAGGATGAGTGGCACCTCAGAATTATTTTTTAAAAATGAAGCTAACTCCATTCATGAAGCATCGCTCTCATGACCTATTGAGGTCGCATCTCTTTATGAAAGCATCCCAGGGGGTTAGGGATCAAACATACAAATTTTGGAGAATCACCATTCAGAACACAACAGAAAATACACATTCTCCCAAATACCCATCTAAGAGCGTCCACAGAGGTGTAATTTGTGATATCCCCAAATGGGAAGTGACCCCAGTGTTCATCAACAGGTGAGTAGATACACACATTTTAGACGATTCAGATGGTGGAACACAGTTCAGCAGTTGGAGAAGTGAATTATTGATAACCTCACCAACATATGTGGATCTCAAAATAAGTGAGCAAGAGATGTCAGATTAAAAAAAGGACAGGCAGTATGTTTCCATTTATATAAACTCTAGAAAATGTGAGCTCATATGGAGTGCAGATCAGTGGCTGCCCAGAGACGGGGAAACAGGAGGGAGACAGGGACTGCAAAGAGCAGAGGAAACTGGGGGATGATGGACATCTCCATAGGGCTAATGAGGGGGATGGGTTCTCAGTTGCTTCTGCAGTGAGATCTCAGCAGGCTGGGCACTTGAGAAAGGTGCGGGTCAGTTGCTACATCCCGATGGACCTGCTTACAAGTTAGATGGGAATACAAGGTCCTGGAGTAGCTATCTCAGGCTGGGGAGATGGTAGGACAAAGTGCCTACCAAACAAGTGTGACAACCCCTTAGGATCCCTAGAACCCACACAAAAGCCAGGAAGACTTGGTGACCAGCAGGCAAAGATGGAGACACCTCTACATACATGCACACACACACACACACAGACACACAGACACACACAGAGGCACACACGCACACACATATATTCACACACACACAGACACACGTGCAAATAGCCCCAATGCTGGCAGGGTGGCTCAGTGACAGGAGGTTCAGCAGCATTGGGACTTAACTACCGGATTAATTTGAAGAATTACTGAAAGGGATCAGTAATTGCTCACTGCAGTACTGACGTAGGGTTGGACAACTACATCAATGAAACAAAATAAGGAGTCTAGAAACAGATTTATATGAGGCTGTGCAAGGAACTGATGTACAATCAATGTGCAAGGACATACTAGTGAATCTCAGCTGGGATGGTAACGTCAGAGAATGGAGCCACAACACCTGGATGCCCATAGGAAAGAATTCTGGGCCCCAATATTCTACAGAATAATCCTATATATTATTTGTGTGTACATATATAGTATACGCTTGTATGTTCATCCTGTGTGCAGCTGTGTACGCCTGTGTGCATGCATGGAGGCCTGTGGAGTGTGCTGGGTGGCCTCTTCTTTGCTCTTGCCTCTTCTAGAGCTTGCTGCCTGTTTTCAATGAGACAGGGTCTCTGACTGAACCTGGAGTTTACCCCTTTTCTCCAAGGATAGTAGCCAGTGAGCTCCAATGCCACTGAGACACCTTGCAGCATTGGGACTACCTACAAGGGCGTGGGCATGCCTGGATTTTCACATTGAAACTGGGAATCCAAACTCAGGTCCGCCTCTTTGCATAGCAAACACATGCTTACCCCATGGGGCAACCAACCCAGCCCATGAAGATTATCTTGATATGGATTTATGGGCCAAAGATTACATTTTAAATCACTGGAAAATAGTTTTGAGACCTTGGTGTAAATATAAATTCTTAGAGAGAATCTATTTTTTTTTAAAGGAATAAATGCAGACTAGAGAGATGTCTCACTGTTTAAGAATGCTTACTGCTCTTCCGGAGGACCCAAGTCTGGTTCTTAGCAACCACATCAGGTCTGGAAGCTGAGAGTCGCCTGTAACCCTAGTTCCAAGGGATCCGATGCCCTCTTCTGGCCTCCGCAGGCACTTGTCACTTGAGCATGCTCGCATCTGTGTGCATGACACACATACAGAAAATTAAAAGTAAAATAAAATGTTCAGTGGCGTTTATAAAAAAAAGATAAAGATTTCTATTTTATAAAAGATTCCTTCAGTGAGCAATGGTGCAAGTAAATAGCTAAGTGTTCCCAGTGTGCACGGTTAGATGCTAGCTGCGGATATGTGGAAGATACAGAAGGTACAAACAGAACTTGAACGGATCCCTAACACACTGGGCAATATATTTGCATGTCACTGTTTTGTAAAAAGAGATATTGAAGCAGAGAACAAGCACATGAAAAGGTACCTAGTAGTGTTAATTGCTAGGAAAATGTGATTTTATTGCACAATGTTGTATAGCTGTCTAATGTTAAAACCTGTTAATGTAGTGTTAGGGAGAGTATGGGCCAGCTGGGAGTTTTGCCAATTTCTGTCAAAGTGTCAAATGGTACAACTTTGCGGAGAAAGTCTTTAACAACCATTTTTACAGACGAGCTACACTTTGTGTATGTCTGTGAAACAGCATGTGATGTTTCAGACAAGATAACGGAAGTAGATATATTCCCACCTCATCGTTAAGCAAGTCCTCCTTTAGGTACCTGCCCAAGAGATCCAAAAATCCATAAACTGCTTGTAGAATAATCAGAGTGGGATCTTTAGTCACAATAGTCTCGACAGGGAGTAGACAAAGTGTCTTGTTGTACTGTGGAAAACATGCTATGCTAAAGGGGAGTGTCTGACTACAGACACAGCCACGTGTCCAACACTCTAAAGGCACCGAGGCAATTTGGCTTAACCTAGGTTCCATTTGCCTGGAGCTCTACAGTACCAGACAGGACTCTGGTATCAACGTTGGAGTGATATCAAAGATAGGACATCCAGTTTGGTTGACAAGCATAGTCCTTATCCTGATTTAAGAGTGTATATATTTGTCAAAATCTCCATACTTCACCCTTCTGATCTATATATTCTAGTCTATGTAAGCTTTACCACCATTAAAATATGGAAAATAACAACCATAGGCATGTGCTCCCTACAAATGTAACATTGAAATCCAGGCAGCTGCTACCAATGAAACTGGGGAAAAAAAAATAATTAAAATTGTCATTAAAAATGTCCATCTTGGGGCCAGAGAGATGGCTAAGAAGCCTGGCTGCTTGTCCAGAGGCCCCAGGTTTGATTCTCAGCACCCACATTATAGCCCATGGCTGTCTGTAACTTCAGTTCCATGGATCTAACACCCTCTCTGATTTCCATGGGTAATGGGCCTGCATGTAGTGCACAGATATACAGGCAAAATACTCATATACATAAAGATAATAAAATAATTTAAAATACTCTCTTAAGGCTAGGCACTTGCTCATCTGGTAGAGCACTTGCTAAGCAGCAAAAGTCCTGGGCTCCAGCCCTGGCATAGTGTAAACCAGGCATGGTGGTGTGTGCCTACAATCCTAGGAACTGGGCATCCAGACAGGAGGATCAAAGTTAATGGTCATCTTGGCTACCTAGGGAATTTGAGGACTGTCTCAAAAGAAAAATCTCTTTTAGAAACTAATAGGTTGACATTATCTGTCCCTAAAATAAAAGAAAGCAAATAGAGAGAAAATTGTGTAACGTAATGACTTCATTCTCTTAGAAGTCAGAAATGGCTATTAGGTTAGCTTAGCAGGAAGAGTGTTTGCTTCGCTTTGACAGGTATATAGCTCTGGGTTCTATCCACTGTGCTGCAAAAAAGAAAAAGGGGTTTTAAAAAAGGACAAAATAAGGTTTGGCCAACAACACACACACACACACACACACACACACACACACACAAACCTATTTGGTGCATAAAATGGGTACAAAATTCCAGATAAACTTCTAGCTAGCTAACTATAAGGTATATTTTGGAAAAGATCTAGATGAGTTTGTTCTAGTAGTGCAAGAACAGCTTAGCAGCAGAAATGGCACCAATGTCACCTGCCCTGTGATTGGAGTAGAGAGCTGAGGTCTGGCACCAAAGAGCAATTAAAAAAAAAATTTAAAAAAAAACTCCCAATTGATACAAAGATCTTAAATGTGGCAATGACTTTGCAGGTTATAAAGTTTGCAAAAAAAAAAAAAAAAAAGGAAAACCAAATCCTACCCCCTAAGGATGGACTCAAGACTTGTGCCCTTGGATGCGGGGAGAAGAGTGTGGAGATACCATGGACGTCAATCTCCCAGACAGGCTCTGGCTGGGGCCCCATTGGGAAAAGAAAGAACAGGAAATGAAGAGGGAGGGGGAAGACACAGCTGTCACCGTGCACAGTATATGTCATCTACATAGAAACCCAACAGAATGAACTGAAAATTGATTGGGACTAATAATAGAGTCTAGCAAGAGCGCTGAATACGAGATCAACTAAGAAAAATTAGTGGCTTTTCCCGACACCAGCATTAACCAATTAGAAATATAATAGAAGAAGATACACACTCATACGATGAACCCAAACGATGAAGGATCTAGAAATTAAGCCAGAAATAACTGCAGAAAACCTTTAGATGAGGGGGAGGAGGGAAAAGTTTGAAAATATATAAAGGACACAGAAGAAGGCATGAGAAGAGAGGAGATAAAATTGACAACACGAACAAATGGAGCGGGCGACCATTTTATGGATGCTTAAAGCCGCACAAATGTCAAATCTTCCCACATTAATCTATAAATTTCATGTAATTTTCTTCAAAATACCAGCTGGACTTTTTGAAGGACTTGACAAATTCGTTCTAAAATACATAGAAGCCATAATGTCCACAATTGCTGAGTTTATTTTGGAAAAGAGAGTCCAGGGTGGAGGCAGGAGAAGGCCGACTCCTCCCACTTGGTCTGGAGGCTTCCAGGGAAGACAATGAATCTATGCGCTGAGACACTTTGTAACAAATTAAGTGTGGCTTTAGGGAATGAGAGAAGTTTAGTAGTTTACCCCACTTCCATCTCTGGTGGTTTTGAGGCCAGTGGCCAGTGCAGCCTGGCTCACTGATTCTCTGCTGCCGGTACGTGATGGGTTCAGTTGAGTTCCCTGTGGCAGAGAGATAAAGACATCTCTCCTAGCTGACTGCTCACGAGAGCTGCTCCTGTGATCTCTGCCCTCATCTTCAAAGCCCAGATGGGGTTTCTCTCTGGCATCACATCCAATCTCAGACTTGATTCTCCATTCAGGAAGGACCCAGGGCTGATGAGTTCTGCAGAGCTGCTCTGGGGTTTTTTCGTTTTGTTTTTGTTTTTGTTTTATGAACCCAGTTGCCTGGTTAGTAACCAAGTACCTGGAGTCACATTCCACTGAGGGCACAGGTGGTTTCAAAAGAGGAGATTCTACTCTCTGTACTACAGAGGGATTCTCAGGGCATCTTAGAATTCCACATACCATGTTGTAAGTGATGCACTTGGCTGCAAACTCTGCCCTCTGCAGAATGGAGAGTGGTACAACCCAAGGACTGGATCCCACAGACATTAAAACTCATAGGTGCTCAAGTCTGTGTGTGTACACGGTGTGGTGAGTTTATAGTATCAATGCCTGCTTTCTCCTGCCTTTTAAGCCACCTCCAGGTAAATTATCTATAGTTTTACTAACACGATGAAAAAAAAAACATTTGAGTAGTTATTTTTACCTCATCATTTAGACTATAATGGCCAGAAATGCAAAGTCCTCAAATCTTCACTACAGATACCACCAATTCCTTTCTTTTCCTTAAGACAGGGTTGCTCACAATGTAGCCCAGGGCGGCCACAGGTTTGCACCAATCCTCTCTGCTCAGCTTCCTGAAAGCTGAGATTATAAACGTGAGCCATCACACTCCACTAAAAATTATTTTTGGTCCGAGGTTGGTTGGATCATGGATATATAACCCATGGATTCATTTGCCAAACGCAGTAGCTAGAGGTAGACTCGGAAGCCAGAGGGGAAAGCATACATTATGCATGCAGAGGAAAGCAAGTCATTGGGTATAAGAAGAATAGATGGCTTTCTAACATTCTTACCACACGCATGGTGAGTGTGGGCAGGCTGCATATAAATGGATTAAAAAATATTACATATAAGGGGTAAAACTATTGCATGCAAACTATGCAAAACCGGGGCTGGGAAGATGGCTCAGTAGCTAAAATGTTTTACCCTGTATGCATGACAGCCTGAGGTCAGATTCCCAGCACCCATGTGAAAAGCAGGGTATGGCGCTGTAACCCTCACCCTGGGTGTGAGAAGAGAGGTGAATCCCCAGATCTGAGAGTCAGCAGCCAGTCTAGCTGAGTTAGTGAGCCATGGGTTCAGTGAGAGAACCTGTCTCAACATAATCCAAGGTGACCAAGGAAAGACCCTGGGTGTCATTTCCTGGCTTCCATGTACATGGGGATTCCCCCACACAAACACATATAAGTGTCAGAATCTGCTTGTGCCCTTTAGGTGGAGGTGGGACATCTTATAGAAGGTCTTTTACAAGCCACAAGCCATTGGATGTGTTACCTTTGGGTTTCACTACATCAGAGTTAAGGATACTGGGCAATGGAGAGAAGATCCCAACTTACCAGCAGAGGACAGATCGTAATGTGGCAATTACCATGTTGACACCCCAAGGGATTACTACTACTGCTTCTATGAGGGTGTGCCCCCACCCACCCACTCACTCCCACCTCTCTGCTCTCAAATTCCCCCACACTGGGGCATTCAGCCTTCACGGGACCAAGGGCCTCCTCTCCTGACAAAGCCTTTCTCTACTATATATACAGCTGGAGCCATGGGTCCTCTAGTACTGTGACTTTTAATCATTATTGTTGGTGCTGAGGATGGAGCTACAGCCCAGCCCCTGCAGCTGCACTAGAAGGCTTCTCTTGGTTCTCTGTCTAAGGCTTGTTACCTTTGTCTTCCACTGAGTCTCTATCCAGGCAGCAATTAAGGACTCTATTCTACAAATGGAACTAACAATGCCCTTTTGGGATTCTCTAGATAGCCCCATTGGAAGGATACCCCAAGTGACATGCCCAGTGATCCCCCCTAGGCTTGAAGAAGCCAGATAGGCTCTCCCATTCTTTCCATTGTGGTTAGGGTCACCTTCTCAGAATGGGAATAATGAGAAGCTGTTTAGGCAGACTTAAGGAAGCAACCCCAAATACAGCCATTCCAGAATTAAGGTCCTCCAAGGCAGGAATACCAGAAGGAGCCTCTGGTTTCTTACTCCCTTGCTACGTGAGAGGCTGCATGAGAATGGGGCCCATAGCTCCAGTTCAGACAGTGATCCCTCCTGGCAGATGGCTTTGGAACTGGACTTGTAAATTTTCACAACCTACCCCCAGAGAAGGCCAACTCATGTCCAGAACCCAGGGAGTACATAGAAAGATCTTTCTTGTAGCTGTTAATGGAAATGATAGCCTAAGTGTCCACCCAGGGTGACAGGATAGTAAGTGAGATGAGAGCAGAAGGCAGGACTCCGGGGAACTGTCACATGATGGAAAGGGAAGTCTTCGCAGCAGCAGGCAACATGGACAGATTTCTAAGGCATACTGTTGAATGAAAAAAATGTGAAAACCAGGAGCTGCTGAGCACAGCAAGACATTCTTAGGCTGGAAGCGCACACACACACACACACACACACAACACACACACGAATACACCCCTGACAGCTCCATGTCTGTAAAGTAAAATATAAACACGAGAACATGCATGAAATCTGTGAATGAACACAATGGGGCAGTGACTGTTGGGAACAGAGAGTCCAAATGGCTAACACAACCCAAAATAAGCAATTAGTTGTCTTGGGCCATAAAGTAAGAGGTATGGCAACTTAATTGTCACAAGCCAAAAATATGCAAATAAGGGAACTATGACATTGGCCCAATGATGATGTTCCATTCAAAGTGGGAGTGGCAACGCCTACAAAACCTCCTCCCCCTCTACCTGTGATTGTTAATCTGGTTGTCAACTTAATTGGATAGAGACAACTAAGAGACATGTTGCCTCTGGGGACATTTTCTTGAAGGATTAACTGACGGGAAAGGCCCTCCCTCAGGGTGGGTGGAAAATTCTGGCTGTAGATACAAGACCCAGATACAAGGAGGTCCAAAAGAATAAGTTATTTTTGCCTGCCTACTTTTGCCTCCTGGCTGGTGAGTGCATCTCTATTTGTCTTCCCTGCCGTCAGAACTCAGCTCCTTCAGCCATCCGACATGGACTGAAGACTCATGGCTCTCTGAGAATCCTCTAGGCCTTCAGCACCAGATTGGGGCTCATGAGACAATCAGTCTTATGGCTGAGTAGCCACTGACTCTGCAGTGTGTAGATGGCCATTGCTGGACAAATTGTATAAGCCATTCTATTAAGTCCCACTTGTAATATGTGTTTATTCCATTAGTTCTGTCCTGTGGAGACCCTCACTTATAAATACACTACCTTCTCTGTATTCTAGGCTAGGGCACAACAGGCTGAACGTGGAACTCTCATGAAGGGTTTGCAGAAGAGAGCTAAAAAAGACAGGATGGTGGGTAAGCCTGCTCAGAGCAATACTGACCTGCCTCTTCATGCATCTCTCTGATGGAGGACCAATTCCCTACATTGTTGGTACCAAGATAATAGAAAGCATGTGACTTTCACAGGGCAACTGTCTATGCCCCTGGGGTTTCCCCCAGGGGCTGAAGGCCAACAGTGCTGGCTTGAGGTCTGTGCCTATGGTCAGAATCTGGGACATGGGCTATGAAGTCACGAAGCATGGATGTGTGGGGTGAATAAGAGACCGGAGGTTTGCTTGGAGGCCATTGCAGCCCGAGGTCACTGTTATCAGCACAGAATATTGCCTGAGTAGAGACCGGGCCTCAATGAGGGGACACAGTCCTTTTTATCTGTTATCCTATTCTCTGCTATTCAGAACTTCTAAGACTTGGCAATGAACTTTTCCAGACCCTCACTGTCTGCTGGATGGGCCATTGTCACGACACACAGAAGGCTCATGTCCAGAGTGTGCAGGATATGACAGCCGCCCACAGGCTCTCAGGATGATGAGGCTGTCGAATCCCGAAGCTTCTAGGCATGACAAAGAGCCTCCCGGAGTGTCCATGGGGATGAAATCCATCACAGTGAAGGACTAAGGAGCTGCTGAGGGCCCTCGAGCCTCCTGCGGAGGGAGGGAGATAATGAGAGCTGACGCAGGACCGCCCACCTGGGCTGCAATTATTCAATTTTCCTGGAAAATCGGCTTCATCATGATGAATACTTGTCTGATTTCAGAGCAGATTAATGCACTCAATATGAAGTGCAATCCCATCCATCAGCTTCTAAAACTTGCTAGAAGCTTGTGCTGATTAACTCATCTTCTTTGGCTATCTTGTCTGGTTGGTTCACCCTCAGCCTCCAGCCCTCGCTGACCCGAGGAAGTGGGAGAAAGTTTTTTTGAAATAAATGCTATGTTCCATGGACTTTTTCATTTTCGAATTCTTTGTGTGTTCCCCTGTGCACGTATGGGTGCATGTGCGTGCATATGTGCATGCATGTTTACGTGTGTGTGCGCGAGCGTGCACGTGTGCGTGTGTATGGGGGGAGAGGGCATGCAGGTGGTGGCCAGAGAGGTGGGTATCCTTCCTTGGGAGCTGTCTGCCTTATGTTTTTATGATAGGGTCTCTCTCTGGTATGTGGGAAGCCATTGGTTTCTCTAGATGGGATAGCCAGCAAGGTTGTCTCTAACATTCCAACACTGGAATTCCAAACATGCACAGCCAAGCATAGTTTGTTTTACACGGGTCATGAAGATCCAACTTGGGTTCTCATGCTTGCATGGAAAACGCTTCACTGAGTAAGCCATCTCCTCAGCCCCTTTCACGTTCTGGAGACAAACATTTCAGTGCCTGTTTCTGGCTGACTTGTTGAAGCCAAAGACTGTGACTGTATATGGATAGCAGGTAAGGTAAGTCAAGACTGCTCTGGTGGGCTGTGACCTGGCATGACTGTGGTCCTCACAGGAGGTCAGCATAAACATGAAGACACCCATGTGAGGGCATTTCAAGGACTGCTACAGGCTAGGAAAGAGACCTCGGGAGGACTAGCCTGTGGCCACCTTCACCTTGGGCTTCCAGCTTGAGGACAATAAGAAAACCAAGCTGCAGTTTAAAGATCCTGGCTGTGGTACTTTGTTAGGGCAGCATTAGAAAATAAACACCTCATTTATATAACATCATCCCCTGTCCTACCACTGGTAGACTCATGCATGCATGTGTGTGTGTGTGTGTATGTGTCTGTATGTGCACATATGCACTCGCACATTACACACGTGTGTCTGTGTGTGGCTAGTTATACACTTCAGGTGTCTTTCTCTACCACTGCCCACTTGAATGCTTTGAGTCTGGGTCTTTTACTGAAATCTCTGGATCTGCCCATATCTCCACCCCCAAGCTGGGATTACATAGCCATGTCCAGCTTTTTAATGTAAGTGCTAGAGATTCTAACTCAGGTCCTTACCCAGCCCCACTCCACACTGTTGGCCCTTGGAGACAATTTTAAACATCAATGTTCACCATTCCTCCTGTTTTCTAGGTTCAGTAAATAAAGGTCAGGCAGCTCCTTCTACAGGTAGCTTGACCCTTTGGGCACACTGGTGACCTCTGATGGCCTGTGTTAGCTTCCTGCTCTCTGCTCTTCTCTACTGTAGCACATCCAAGATTGAAAGAGAGTGGTACTTGTAAGGACCAAGACTCACCCAAAATAAGTAAGGAATATGAAAGTACAAGAGGTAGCGGAGTGACCTGAGGTCATGCTTCCTTAGGCCTGGAGGCTTTGGGGCTGGCTCCAAGAGCCTCAGGAATCTCCCAAGGCTGGGGCTGCCTTGTGCCCAGCTCTAGAAGCTTGGGGGTGGACTCCTTAGCATCAAATAGATAAAGTTGGAGTCAGAAGTTAATGTTCATGGGATTGGCAGCCTACTGTGGGCATAGAAACGTGGGTGGATATGACTTCTATGCTCTGTGATGCTGGACCTCCAGAGGAAGGCAGTTCAGGACTGAGTGCCCAGCTGGCATGGACTCTGAGCACAGATGGCAAGCCAGATGGGACAATTGTTTCCTGGCACCCATTGGAGATAACTCAGGGGGCCGTTGCACAATACGCTGCCATGCGGCGTGGACAATGGGAGATGCCTGGAGGCGGTTTCCTGCTGGCCACGCATCCCAGAAAGTGTGGTCCACAGTCTCCCCAAAGGGAGACGGCATGGATGCCACTAGCTGACCTCGCCCACCTCGCCACCTTGGGACATTCCCAGATGGCAAGGCTCTAGGATAATAGGGCCTTTCTCCAGTCTGGATTGAGTCAAGGTTTGACCTCCAGGAACCCAGGGGCATCCACTGCTAAGTAACGGCTTATTCCCATGCTTGGGGCTTTGACTTGGTCTGAGCTCCCAGATTTGGAGTGAGATGAACCAGAGGCTCTGAAGATGGGCTTTTCAGCCACTGGAAAGCCTGCTTTCCCCTCTGTGGAGCCTGGTTGTAGGAGGGGCTCGCACAGAGAGCAGCCTCTGAGTTCTGGTCTTGTAGGCAGGTACATGGGACAGTGCGGGAAGGCCTCAGTACACATCTGGCTTCCCATTCTGCCCATATGCCTCCTGGCAGTGTTCTGTAGGATAGAACACTCTCTTCTAGGTGGGGGTCATGTCCTTGGCTCTGCCTGCTACTCTTCAAAGGTTCCCCCCCCGGGGGGGCGCTCACAGAGGCCACTAAGATAGAAGGGACCAGGCTGAGGTTGTGGAAAGTGGCTGGTTAGTGACCTCAGGGCAGGAGCGAGACCCAGATGCTTCTTCATGCTCCATCCTCACGATTTCTGGAAACCAGGGTGATTAATGGGGATGGAGGGGGTCCTGAAGAGATTCTACCCCTAGCTTTGATTAGAAGGAGAAATTAAGACAACTGGCCAGAGAAAGAGACTCTGCCATACATAGTGTGATACAAACAGAGTTGGGGAGAGCACAGGTTCTGGGGCTCCCAGGCCACCTCCCCTCCAAGAGAGCTGTCTGTTAGCACAGCAAGGGTGTCTGTCTCTCCATAGAGAGACCAATAAGACAACAAAGGGACGGGTCTCCTTTGATCTGTTCTGGAGGTTTCCATCTCCCTTGTGGCACCTAGCAAATGTTTCTGGTGAAGGCTTTTCCCACATTCCTGGACTTAGCGCATGCATCTGCACCTCCTGGTGGACTAAGCTGATTCACTCCAGACTGGGCCTATGTGTACAGAAGAGCAGGGCATGATGGGAGCTATGAGGCTGCTTTGTAGAGCTGTTTGCAAGTGACCTTGCGGGCCACATTTGGAGCTGAACTGGCAGGCCAGGGCATGTTAACACAGAATAGGCTGTGGCTTTTTCATAGCCTCTCTAGATTCTGAAAACCAACCCCTCCCTCCACCAATGAGCCCTGCTCAACTTTGCCAACCTGCTGGGGTCTTCTCACGACCTGGGTGTGTGAAGCAGGAGAGATGCCACATATAGCCCTGGACTACTCATGGTACCAGATCTCAAACTGGGTTGCTTCAAGGTGACATGTGGCCCTTGCCAAGGCTTTTATTAGAACTCAAAGTGTAGGTCTTGCTTCAGGTGTCTTCCTGCTGCATCTTGGGTGTCCCAAATGGCATGATCAGGTTGGGTATTTTGCCTCTAGCCTCGTCCTAGGCCGCAGATGAGAGCTGAGTGGACAGGTGGAAGGGACAAATGTGGAGTCAAAAACAGTCAACTACTCCTTCCAAGTGCCTCCTGGTCCCTCCAGTGGGACTTCTTCACAGCACAGCACCCGGGACACAGTAGGTTGAGTCTTCATCAGCACCTTGCTGTGAAGACGTGGCTCTGTATCTTTCCCTGTCTCCCTCCCACATTGTCAAAGTCCTTGGGCCTCTCCTGATGGACTGGCCTCAGCCTCCTTGCTGCCTAGACTTGGTCACCTGTAACTAGGCCATGTCATCGGACTTTGCCCTGCCTCTCTGCGTCTCTCTAGTGGTATAGCCTGTCAGCAGATGTCAGTAGCATTTGTGTACTGGGGCTTTCTTGTTCAAATCCAGTTGGACTTGTGAATACATACATACATCTACCTTCCCCCTGATAAACTCACTGCAGAGCTCCAGAACCTTCCAGCTGGTTCTAGTGCTAGTCTGAGGCCTGGGTACCCAAGGTGGTTCCGTTTCCTGATGCCACACCCATGTTTTGCAAGACTTGTCTTCCAAATCCCTGAGAGCCGTTGGCTGAGCAAGGTTTGCACTGGAGTCATCTGGTTCCTGAAATATTTGTTTCCCCATGGAACCATAACCTAGTGGAAGTTGGTGGTTGCCCCTGAATCTTGCCTTCACTGCTGTGTACCAGAAATTCCTGGGAGACCTTTCTCTGACATACCCTCCCCAATTCTCAGGATTATCCTTTGAGTCTTTCTGTAAATTTGGCCCTCTACAGTTTTCTCAGGCCCCAGGCTGGATGTTGAACCTCCTTAAGTACCCCCATGGTATCCTAGGCAAGCCACCATGCCCACACTTATGAGGACTACGTGCGTCGCAGGGTCCCACCAGCACCTAGTGTGGGGTATATGCACACTGAAAGTACTCAGCAAATTTTGACTGGTTGTAGCCCCTGTCTGTCACACGGCTGTGCTCTGCAGAGAGAAGGCAAGGCAATACTAGAACCAGTGAATGCTAAGGACCATAGAAATCAATCCCTCCATCTAGCTAGCACTTGTCTTTGGAACCACAAGTATGGAATCTCTTTATGAGCAACCAGAATGCTGATCCAGCCTTGCCACCTTGTTCTGTGGTTAAGCAAAGCCTTGCTTTAAAGGGAATTTGTTTTTCCAAATTGCAGAACAAAGAACACAATGTTTAGGAAGAAAGCACGTCGCTTACATTTGAAAAAAAAAAAATTAGCAGTATTATGCAATGTAAGACACTTGAAAGTGCTGAGTCACCCCAGGCCGACTTACATCTCCCGCTGGTTTGTGAGGCACTTGTAAACCGACATCCTGTTAATATAAGGCTCCTTAGGAAAATTTTCAGTTAGTTTATTTGCCTGGGAAACTTATTTGGGGCCTCCAGGGTGACAGGTTTAGTCTAAGGATGTGGTATCCTTGTTCAAAAGTCAGACAAGGAGAGGAAGGCAGAATCCCAGGTTAGGGTTAAGAGGACAATGCCAGGTCAGTACCCAGCAGGACAGGCTCCTATGACTGTCCCCATCCTGTCTTCAGATCGGAGCCAGTGCCCAGCTGGCTCACACCCACCCATTCCCAGCAGAAGGGCAAGACCTCTGGTCTGTTTTGCAGGTCAGACTGTGAGGTACTAAAGAGCAGACAGTAACCAATGCATGGCAATCATAGAAGGCTCCAGATGGTTCTACCGCTAATGTACCCTAAAATCTAAACATTACACATCCCAGGTCATGGTCCATTGAGGGAAGCCAAGGCAAAAACCTGGAGGCAGGGACTGGAGCAGAGGTTGAGGAGGGGTGCTGCTTACTGGATTGCACCCCCTCTGGCTTGCTCAGTCTGCTTTTTAATGCACCCAGGCCCACCTGCCCAAAGCTGGTACTAGGTGGGCTAGTCTCCCTTCATCAATCAGCTATTAAGGAAATACCTACAGAGATTCCCACAGGCCAGTCTGATGGAAGCAATTCCTCAGTCAAGGCTCCCTCCAGGCCCCTACTCCCACCTCAGGTTTGTGTCAAGATGGCAGCTGACGCTGACTGTAACATCCCCATCTTGTTGCTTATCCTTGATCCTGTGTGTCTCCACCCACCCATCTTTCTTTCAAGTAGCACAAAGTCCCTTAAGCCTTCTTCTGTACCAGGCAGAGGGCCATGAGGCTCCAAGGAGTGACAGGATTCGGATCCAGTCCTTGTGAATAACCCAGGCCTGGAGAGGAAAGAGACCCATCTGCATGGGAACAAAAGGTCTCAGAGATAGTGATTCTTAAGTGCCTGCCATGGACTCAGTTGGACGGAGGTCAGAGGACTTGCTTCTCGCTCAGCAGGTTCCCAGGCATCCCTCTGATAAGCATCTGTTTCAAGGAGGTAGTGGAGAACAGAAGCCACTGCAGGAAGCAA
This sequence comes from Mastomys natalensis, assembly GCA_021653895.1. Taxonomy (NCBI): domain Eukaryota; kingdom Metazoa; phylum Chordata; class Mammalia; order Rodentia; family Muridae; genus Mastomys; species Mastomys natalensis. The sequence goes on from JAJTUV010000094.1 coordinate 1,078,455, forward strand.
AGGGCCTTCTGAGGACCTGCTGAGGAGCGCAGCAGGCTGGTGGTTGAGCGGTTGGGATGGGAATGTGTAAAAGCTGGGAAGATGTGGTCAGAGAGAGGGCTCTGAGGATGTGGGTTCAGAGAGGGCTATGTGGAGTGACAGGTTGTTGGACAGGGCTGGGTGACAGATATGTTTCTGGAAACAGACTAGGCATCGAGAGGCCAGAACAATGGAAGCAAAGACTCAAGGAAAGCATAGAGCTGATGGCAGGGATGGAGAGACGTGGAGGCCATTGATGATCAGTGGCCGCCTGTTTCTGTGAAACGGGGATTGGAAGAAGCAGCCTTTGGTTAAGAGCTACTCTTCCAGAGGTCCTGGGTTCAGTTTCCGACCCACTGGTGGCTCACAACCATCCATAACTTCAATTCCAGAAGATCTGATGCCCTCTTCTGGCCTCCATGGACACGGGGTATACATGTATGTACAGACATATATGCAGACAAAACACTCATACACATAAAATAAAGATTAAAAAAATAAACAGGCTCATAGATTAACAGTGAAATTGTTGACGTTTTAGAAAAGAAATGTAGGAGAATATTTGGGGTACCTAAGGACTGGGCAGGGAGCTGTTAGGCAAGATTCCCAAAGCATAGGCAAAATAAATAAAAAGGCAAAGTACTGGGCTCCTCAGAAGTAATGACCTTTGTACCCTGTGATATCGCGTCAGAGGGTAAAGCAACAAGCCACGCGCTTCAGAAATGTCTGCAGAGCACTGGTTGACTGGGAACTCCTACCTGGAATGCTGATCACCACCAGGACAAAGTCACAGTCAGAAAAGGCTAAGAGGTGATGATCAGATCTTTGACCTGACCCTGAGAGCACACACACAGCAAGTAGATGCGAGGAAATAAAACCCCAAACCTGTGCACCGTGTTCTTAGCTATGGGGGACACACACACACTCAAACTAACAGAACAGAATGGAACATGTACCAGACAACTCAAGAAATAATGCAACTCAGAGAAAAACATCCGATGTTCCCAAATTGAGAGACAGTCACAAGATACCTGACAAGTACTTCTCAAAGCAACGATAGTGTCCCAGTGAATGTCTGTGGGGGTGCAGAGAAACTGGGCCTCTGCACATAGCCAATGGGTAATGGGCACAGCACTCATTCCTGAAAAGTCAGCCAGGTTCTTTAAAAACTAACCATGGGCAGGCGTGGTGGTCCATGCCTTTAATCTAAGCACTCAGGAGGCAGAAGCAGACAGATCTCTATGAGTTTGAGGCCAGCCTGGTCTACAGAGTGACTTCCAGACAAGCCAGGGATACACAGAGAGACCCAGTGTTAAAACAGACAAATAATAAACTAAGCCTGTAGTCCAGGGACTCAGTCCAATTAGGAGAGTGTTCTCTGAGAATGTGTAAGCACCTGGATTCTACCCTCCCCAACAAACACACCCACATAAAAAGCCAGACATGATGGTGCATGCTTTTAATCTCAGCACTGTGGTGATGGGTCGCTGGGGCTCCTTAACCAGCTAGCCTAGCCTCATTGCTGAGCCTGAGGCCATTATACAAAGTCCTGGATGAAACACAGCTTTTGCTGTGTATAGTATCAAGCTGGAAAGCTAAATGTCCTTGCTGGGTGCTGGTCAGCCAATGAGAGGAGAATCAAGCTTCCCTAATCTATCGTCTGATTAAACTTCATTCGAGTAAGTGAGCGCGTGCGCGCGCGCGCGCGCACACACACACACACACACACACACACACACACGGATTGTGCACTGACTGTCGGATCCCTCCAGAGCCCATGTTGCCCTGACTCCAAAGCTGAGGGTATTTCGGAGTAAGTCATTTGGAAGAGTTAAGCTGTGGGATGGACTTCCTGTAAATGAGCTTGTTTAAAGAGATTCAGGACACAGCATCCCTTTGTCATGTGAGGACACAGCAAGAAGAGCTGGGCCGAGTCTGACCAGATAGCATCTGGACCCTGGACCTCCCAGATTCCAAAACCACTGGAAGCAGAGTCTTCTCAGAAAACCATGGTCATAAAAAATAAAAAAATTAAAAAAAACAAAAAAACAAAAACCATGGTCATGACACTTTGTTCAGAAGCCCCTATGACAACCTGTGTAACCAGGGAGACCAGAAACAGAGAGGCAACTGCTACTGAGGTCACTTCCTCATCTGATACTGTGTTATTGTCATATAGGATGCTGCAGCAGGGGTGGGGGAGCCTGGGTGACGGTGCCATGAGACCTCTGTATTATTTTAGCAACTTCCTGTGAATTTAAGATTATCACCCCAAAAGATACAAAAGAGGTGGAGGAAGAAGCAGGAGAAGGAGGAAAAAGGGTAAGAGGAGGAGGAGGAAGAAGAAGAGAAGGAATAGGAAGAGGAAGACGAGGAAGAAAAGGATGAGGAGGAGAGAGGAAGGAGGAGGAGGAAGAGGAGGAGGAGGAGGAGGAGGAGGAGGAGGAGGAGGAGGAGGAGGAGGAGGAGGAGGAGGAGGAGGAGGAAGAGATGAGAAGTCTTAGTCTGTACAGAGACCAGGGCAGTAGAGATAGGAGCTGCAGAAACCTGTGAGGGGTAAGCTCCTTCCAACTGTGTTATGCAGACCTACCAGGCCAGATGCCTGGTGGGGGACATGAACTCAGGTCAGCAAAGAAAGGGTGACCCCCCAAGGATGTTGCCTGCTGAGAACAGGACATGACATCCAAGTCCTGAGCAGAGACTGATGTGTGGGTGAGCTCCGCCCTGCCCTGCTCTGTTCACTGCTGTGCAGCTGTGGCCCTGAGACGAGGGAAGCAGGCTCCTGTCCTACCCACCCCAACTCTCAAACCCCCAGTCTGTGTCCCCCCTCAATGATCTCCAGTGTGGTAATTAGGGCATTACCCTGTGTGACGGCGCTTCAGTCAGGGAGGGTCTTCTGGGGCTCCTTGCAACCCCGGCCCCCAGCAGAAAGAAGTAACTAAACAATCTTACTTTGCACAGTAGGAGCTGTGTACATCCCACTCTTCCCAAGTTACATGAGGACACAATTTATCTTTAGCCCAAAGCCACCTGCTTGGTAATCTGCTTCTGTGTACCCGATTGATCCCACCCTCCTTACGTTGGCTGGAAACACGGCTGTTTTTATTTAAAGCAGCCAGCAGGCACAGGATACTGGACAGGGTGGCCCAGTGTGTGCCCATCTGGGTGGATGCTACCCGTCTCCCAAAGATGAGTCGGTCCTTTCAGGTCCAAGTTGGTGGGGAGCCCGGTACCACCTGGATGTGATGTCTGGACCCCAGTAAGAGGCATGCCAAATAGACTATTGCTTGACATATTTATTCAGTGTTGGCCACCGAGGCGAGTCTTCATTCTAGGGAGTTGGTCTCTCTTGCAGACCTGTGTTGAAAATCCTGGAAGGGTTTATGGACAATACCACCCAAGGTCGGGGAAATGTTGAGCTAAGCGGTGTCTTAATATATGGCTGTGTGTTATAAGGAGAACTTGCTGCCCTGTGTCCCTATGCCTACTCAGTCACCCTGATCACGCTTCCATTTTCCCGACACTTCACACCTACTCAGATCTACAGATCTCTCTTTTCTCTCCTCTCTTTCCTCAGGCCTGCCATGTACATGGGTGGAGAGCCTCTCTAACTCTCTGCAGAGGTCAGAGGAGACTGTGATACTCAGAGCCCTATAGGTCAAGCTCAAATGAGGAAGAGGCCAGCTACCACTGTGACCATGGCAGCTTCAGAAGGAGGAGGACCCTGGTGTCTGTGACTGACCTTTCGCAGGTACCTCTCTGGCTTGGTGTATCTGTAGTCTGAGATGCAGATACCTGAGATCAGATCTCCATAGCATCCCTGGGTCTCTACTGCACGGCTAACTGAACACCTCCACCAAGGGGAGCGCATGAATTGTACTGCCTGACTCCGTATCTATATAATGGTCGGAGTGAACACTTGCCATTTAAATTCTGAACTACTAGGGAGCCAGCCTAGAGGTTCATGGATGCTGGACAAAGGATGTGGTCTTTTGCTGAGCTGTGTCATAAGCCCTTTTGATGTGTGTGTGTGTGTGTGTGTGTGTGTGTGGTGTGTGTGTGTTGCCATATGCCGATATGTGGAAAGATGAATATGTATTCAGAGGACAGAATAGGATGTCAAGGGTCTCCCTCTATCACTACCTATCTTATTCCCCTGAGATATGTCTCTCACTGAGCCTCAAGCTCTTCACGATGGTTAGGTTGCTCAATAGTGAGCTCCCTGGACCGTTCCCATCCTTGGTGCTGGGGTTGAGCACGTGTGGCTGTGCCAAGCTTTTCACATTCATGTGGGTCAGGAGATTCCGTCCCCGACCGTCAGGCTTGTGCAGCAAGAACCTTACCCACTCAGCCATCTTCCCACGTTCCTTCATCTTCTTACTCTTTTTAAGACAAGCTCTCACTAAGTCACCCAGCCTGGACTTGCACTCATCCTATTACACAGACTGTCCCGAAAGTTGGGATCCTCCTGTTTTGACCTCTCAGTCACTGAGATTACAGTAGGGAATTTGTATGATTCCCATCGGGCCTGGCCCATTTAAGTCACTTTAAAGGGTAGAGCTCGGTGGCAGGAATATCTTCACATTGTTGTGCAACCCTCCAGGCCATCCAGCTCCAGTGTTTTTCATCACCACAACAAAAAGCCTTTGAGTGGTCACTCTCCATTTCTCCCTGCCATCTGGCAACTACCAGTCTTTACTCTGGCTCCGGGGACTCGCCTATTCTGGATACTCCCAGAAGATGCAATGGTGCAACATTTGGTATTTGGGGTCTGGCTTCTCTGTTTAGGCATCACACGGATGAGATTTATCACTGTAACCAGTGCCAACACTCCGTTACTCTTTATGACTGAGTATTACTCCAATGTATAGCTGGGCAGAACTTTATTATTCCTCTTGCTGGGGCTTTCTGGAGCCTGGAGATGCCTTGAGCAGGTCTGCTTCTTCTTCAAGGGCCTTGAAAACATCACTCATGTGCAGGAGGGAGGGACTTGGGGTGTCATTCATGGTCCTCCTTCTCAAGCCCAGAACAGCTTGGCAAGCATCGCCGCTCAGTATCTATTTGCTGAATACTGAATGAGCGAGTGAGTGTGACCACTAGACCAAGGGCATTTGCGCTCTTGGGCCCCTAGAGGTACAAGGGGCCACAGCTGCTAGGCTCACAGACACCTTTTGGGAGAAAAAAACCCAAAAGCAGCACACAGGAGGCAGAGCGTGACCACAGTGTTGGTTGCAAGAACACATGGGTATGATTACACAGGAGCCTAATTCGGCTCCAATCACTGCTGTGACAAATTGCCAGACACCCAGTGGCTTAAAACAACACGAGTGAATTACTTCATAGTCTGGATGCCAGAAGCCTGACAGAGTGCCACTGGGCTGACGGAAAGCTGTCGACAGGAGCTGCATCCTCCTGGAAGCTCCAGTAGGCAGGATTACTTCTTTATTTTTCCAGCTTCTAGACTCTACCTGGGATGCTTGACTTGGGGCCTCCTCCTGCATCTCCACAGTCAGTTGTAAGGTAGCATCTCTCTGACACTCCTTCATTCCTTCTCACTTTCTGACCATGGCGGCGGATGCTGGGGATGTTGGAGAACAGGTTGGGAGCTCTGGGATCATCTTCCAGCACTAGGCACATACGAGATACATAGATATACATGTAGGAAAAAAATCACATGTACAAAATCAATAAACCAATCTCAGGGGGAAAAAAACCGTCTTAAAAGACAAGACATACTTTGGGCTCAAGACACCCAGCTTTGACCTCTGCCTTCTACATACATAACTTAACCACAAGTTGTAAAGTCCCTGATGCCAAGAAAAGGGGCAGTGACCAGTTCTTGGGATAGGGGCATGTACATCTTTGATGGGGCAGTCATTCTAAAACCATTCCCTCGGCTTCCCACAGAGGAGACAATCCTGTAAGTCCTTCCAAACTCTTGGAGTGAGGAGACTAAAGCAGAAAGCACTGAACTCTGACTTCACATCCCGTCCTTCCTGCTGCACTGGAGCATAAGTCCCCACTGGAGAGACGGTTCCTTTAGACCACTCCCACGCTTTCTCTTCCTCCTCTTCCCACAACTGAGAAGCTGAGGGATAATCTCCAGAAGATTCGAGATTGGAAGTGGGACTCTGGAATCCCCATGGCTGTATACCTCTGGAGTTCATAGAGCCTCTGGTATGGCCAGGGGATCTAGAAAATGCATTTTAGGTACAATAATCGACCGATCGATCAATGTGTATGTGTCTGTGTGTATTGAGAGCAAGTATGGCACATTTGGGCTATCTTGGCTTTCTACCTTATTGAAGGAGGTCTCTCTTGTTGAGGGGGCCTCTCTTGTTGAGGGGTCTCTCTTACTAAGGGGGGTCTCTGTTGAGGTAGGCTCTTTCTTGTGGCTGCTGTGCTGTGTACTCTAGGACAGTCAGCCTCTGAGCTTCCAAGCAATGCTTCCGTCTCCATCTCCCATCTTGCTGTAGGACTTCAGGAACTACAGATGTGTGCCACCACATCTGGCTTTTTACTTGGGCTCTGGAGGTCAAATTCAAGTCATGAGGCTTGTTCAGTTTGCCCTTTTACCCACTGGGCCATCTCACATACTTTAAAATTCCAATGAGCCCCGAAGCTGGGACTCGCCATAACTTAGTGGTTAATTTGAAAGTTTTTTGAAATGGACTTTATTATTTAAAAAAAAAAAAAAAAAAAAAGCAGACATAGGAGATGTGGGGACTTCACAAGTGTGATTGTATGTGCTGGTGATGGTGGGTACATTGAGGATGTGACTGGGTATAAGGTCTTTGTCTACCATGTTTGTATGGTCAGGTACTGCCTTCCTTATGCCCTTTCTCAAATGAGCTGAGCCTAGGAAAGAGAAATTGAGATGGTGCGTTGTAACACTCGAGTGCCGCCAAGGTGCAATATGTATTGATCATCCATGTGCTGCAGATGCATGTACAACAGGTACCCTAGATGCCTACCAGAAGCTGAGAGGACAGTGTTGCTTCACCTAGCTCAAGACAGGGCTGGGGCACTCTCCCAGATCAGTGAGCCTTGGCCACCTGTATCAAGATGCAACTTTTCCATCTTTGCTGAGACCATCTCTCCTTGAGGTTCTATTAGGGAATCTCAACGATCAGCCCAGAAGACTTGAGGCACCATGAAAGGAAGATGGAAGCAGGAAAAAATGCCACTTGGTAATCTGCCTTTCAGGGTTCCAATGGCACCTTTTAGGAACTGGGTTCTCAGAGCACAAGACATGCCATATGCCAACGGCTGTGGCCTCAGCTGCCTGTGTACAGCCACAGTGGGAGCTCAACACACTGGCACCTGGGGCACAAAATGCTAGCTTCAAGCCTGGAAGAGAGGGCCAGGTAGGAGACACAGAGCCTTAGGTATGCTTTTGCCTGCTAAACTCTTAGGAAGCATGGAGGGAGAATATGCATCAGATCCAGGCAAGCTCCTTTGGAACGTTCTCAGCAGACTGGATTGGTAAGGACCCTTCCAACTCCTGGAGATCTGCATCGTAGAAAGGATAGAACACAGCTGTCTATAGGAAAACATTCATTTATTCCTTCACCCAAGAAATGTATTTTGTACTGGGGGAGAATCTTCAGCATTCTGAGGGTCCTAGGTTTGATCCCAGATATCAAAAAGAAGAGAAGAGACAAGAAAAAGAAGTATATATTGAACATTAAGCATCCTGCCAGTCTTAAGGGTTGAAAAATAACACCTTATCCCCTGCAGTCATACATCTTATGGTCTTAAGGAAGCAGGCAGGTGGGCACAATGAAGCCCGAGATAAGTTTTTTTCCCCCTGTTGATTTCTTCATTTGTTCATCAAGTGTCTCTTGTGAGCTACTTACGCCTCAGAAACCAACTAGAATTCTACCTGAAGCCCCTGACATACAAGCCACAATCTGGAGTGGCTAGTGGACCCAAATCTCTGAATAGCTGGGAAAACAGTTAGTTTGTTGAAAAGAGATGATGTTTCCCCTTTGACCCAAGTGGTTTATTGGAAACTTTGTATTTAGAAGACCGTGCTGGATGCAGTCAACTACTAGCAGATACAATGTGTTTGTCTTGTATCCATCCTCTTCTCAACTGTGTGTGGATGGGGGAACAAAGGTTGGCCTCCCTGGAAACCATAGCATGACCTCTGGCTGCAGAAAACTCATAGCTAGTTGGGAGAAAGAAGGTGACATTCCATAACTCACTCAACCCCCCTCGTCCCTAAAGTAAGTGTTCTGAGTTCCTGTGCATGATGCTGGCAATCTCTGGGTGTCTCCATCAACTACCTGCTAATTGAATGACTCCTTGTGACCTTCCCTTTTCTTTGCCTGACAGTGACAGAGTTGGAGAGGTCTTTGCTTTCTAGACAGGTGAGGAATAACCCAGAGAAGAAGAGCAGGCAGAACTGGGTTACAGGGGACACCCTGGAAGAGCCCGTTTACTGGCTGGCACTGTCCAAAAGAAGGTGGCCCTCTCTTACGTTGGTCACCATCATAATCTTTTCAGGGCACTGTTGCATTTGGCTCCTGAAGTTTCTGAAAGCACAGCCTTCTCCATTAAATAGCTTGGTCCTTCCAGGATTCTGGACCACTAGGGCAATTAATTCATTCTTTACTTAAAAGTTTTCAATACAGATTTTTCTTCATGTATAGGGTAGAGGTGGGAAGGCTTGGTGGCATACATCTTTAATCTCAGATACTTGGGAAGCTGATCAAGGAGGACTGTGAGTTCAAGGTTAGCCTAGGATATATAGGGAGACCCTGTCTAGAACTAAAATCGAAACTGAGGATTTTGACTGCTGGTGGAAGATCTGCCTAAAATGTTGCAAAGACATGGATTTGAGCCATGGCACTAAAAAATAAAGGGGAGGTGTAAGGGGAGGGAGGGAGGAAATGGAAAGTTAGAGAAGGGGATAGAAGGGTTCCATTATCCCTCCAAGGTAAGTAAGACGAGGAGCCGTGTTGTGTGCTCCAGGAGTGACAGACAACATGTTCATCTGAAAACTGGACTCAGTTATTGTGATTCATTCAAGAGCGGGACTTGCCATAGTCTCTACATCCCTGAGTCTTGACCCAACTTCTCAGTGCTCCTTGGTCAACCCTACCTCCCCAATTTACCGGGCCCACAAGGAAGCACATCTAACCTCTAAGCTCACTGTTCCTCGTGTTCTCATCCTTCTTTCTTGACCCCTCCACTGTGGCCTGGGTTACCTCAGCAACTTCTTGTCAGGGCCTGGTCATCCTTAGCCACAGCCCAAAGTGTAAACCCGGGACCCAACTTTTCCCTCTTTCTAATGGGATCAAGATGTCACCCACTCCTTCCCAGAAATTCACTTCATCTCTTTTCTGTTTAGACTGCAGCTAGGCTTAGTGGCCGACTGTCCACACATGTGGAAGGTATGTGCGTTCATGTGCATACATAAGTGTGTGCATGCACATTTGTGAACACAAGTGTGGAGGCCAAACATCAACCTTGGATAGTGTTCTCAGGAGTCATTCATGTTGGTTTTGAACATGGAACCCACTGATTTAGTCAGGCTGGTGGTTGGCAAGCCCTAGGCATTTGTCCCACTTCTGCAGGGGAAGGCATCACAAGGGTGTTTGCCACCAGAGTTAGACTTTTCACATGAGTTCTGGGGATGGAACGCAGGTTCGCCTTCATGCATGGATGTCATCGCTTCTTCCATGGGACTGAAATTGGCAGTGAGCAGTGGTGAAGACCACAAGGCCCTCCGCACCTACACACCTGGGCTTTCTGGCCTGCTCCACATGCCACATGCCTCATGGTGACCCTGGGGTTCTTTTAGCTGCCTTGCCATCCCCCTTTTCCTCCTGATCCCTGAGTTTGAAAAAGTCAGAGGCCACAGAGCTCTGTCTTACTTGTTGTGCCTTTCCCTGAGTCTAGAAGCTGCTGTTGGTGGGGACAAACCCCACTGTCCAAGACCTGCCTCAGGGAAGTGTAAACCACCTTCTATCCTACAGGAGCAGCCCTGACCTGGCAATGCCCTGCTAGACTTGGAACTCTGTGGGGAGGCCATGGTGCACATAGGAGACAGAGAGGGCATCAGAGTGGGTCTCAGGTCCTACAGGGTCCTGTGAGCAGATCAGTAGACAAGGAAGATGAGTATCCCCTCCATCCCACCTGCTCCACACCTCTGTACCCAGGAGAGGCTGTCCTTCAGACTCTCAGCAGGACAGTCTCCTCCCATCCATCCTCTTTCCACTGGAGTGCTGGCTGCATGCAAGTGCATAAGGTTGCCAACTCCAGGTCCAGAGTCTTGGACTCACGGAGCCGCTCTAGAATTTAACCACCGGGTGGACTTCTTTCCTGTTGGCTTGGGGTGGGGACTCATAGATATAGAGTTACCTGAAGGACCTGGACAAAACCCAGGAGGTAAGATCTAAGATTCACGAAGGAGGCGGGGACCCTGGAATGCTCTCTAAGCCTTCCCTATCTGGTCCTAAGAGAAGGGAATACCCACACGGAACACTTGAGGGGCCAGCTCCTTACACACCACTGGTGGCCAGAGTCTGAGCTGACACTCCGTCTCACTTAGATGGCCTTGCAGGCTGAGGTCATCTGCAGGATCTAGGCCCCAACAACCTGAGAAGGGAGTTTTGCCCAGGATGGCCTTAGGTGACATTGAGCAGAGCCACACCCTACAACAGAGGAAGCTAAGCTTACCATTGCTGTCAGATCTAACACATAACAATGCAGATCACCAGTCAGTGTGGGTTCTCATGCTTAGTGCTAGCATGTTCCAAACATGACTGCTTATCAGAAAGTTGCATATAACTGGACGCCTCCCATGCCACTCAGGAATTCAGCAAGCAAGGCTGGGTTCTGACCAGCCATTGCAGAACTCTCCCTAACCTGCTGACCCAGTCCACTGATGCATCTCTGGCCACAAGAATCCCTCCACTCCTCACTGACAAGTTCTTTGCTCCCAGGGCTCACTCCTTCCCAGTCACCCTGACAATGTGCCCCATTGGGTGGGAATTGGCCTTTAGCCATCCCCCCATTGCTACATGGTGGGTTCCTGCCTCTCCGCCATGTCCCTCCACCAAGTAGGAAAGCCTGAAGGCTTCAGCTTAACTTCCCCCTCTGCTTCACCTCAGTACGAGAGGAGATGTCCCTCCGTGGAGGAATTCTGAGAGCTCACTTGAGACAGCTCCTAGGTCCTTAGCATCAGACCCTAAAATCCTAAACTCACAAGATATGGATCATCAAGGGTCCCTAGTTCTGACACCCCTCAGGAAATGACTGAGAAGTATTTCCAGGGCATGACCTAGCAGAGGCCACCAAGAGCTGGTGGCAGAGCAGAGGTGTCTTCAGGTGGTGACTTCGGGGTGCTGGCCATTCTCTTTGAGCTCCTGGTGGTATGGTAAGGGAGGTGGCTCTTCTCTCCCTAGCCAAGGTCGAGTATCTGCTTGCAAGCTGATCAACACCGTATGGATGGGTCTGGAGGGTTCAGGCTAGAAATGTTTCCATTTTCCCAGAGGGATCCATGGGCTCCTGCCTGGGTGGTAACTGGAGCCCTGTGATTGGTTTACCATCTACCCTAGCCCCAGGCCCTTGGGCACTGAGGATGGCCACTGGGGGCAGTGCTAGCCAGGAGACCTGGCAGGGATCCACCCTCCTCCCGCCAGAGGCCCTGTGGCAGGGAGCTGTGTGTACCAGACCCTTACAATGTGAGGATCAAGGTAGTGCCGGACACTGGGCTTTTTCCCAATGTCCAGAGCTACACTCGTCTGGACTCTACCTCCATCTCTTTCTCTCTCAAAAACACACACACACACACACACACACACACACACACACACACCACCGCCACACAGCGTATGTAAGAATCAAGGTAGTGCTGGACACAGGGCTTTTTCCTAATGTCCAGAGCTGCTATACCTGTCTGGAGTTCCCCTCCATCTCTTTCTCTCTTTCTCTCTCAGAACACACACACACACACACACACAGAGAGAGAGAGAGAGAGAGAGAGAGAGAGAGAGAGAGAGAGAGAGAGAGGGAGAGGGAGAGGGAGAGGGAGAGGGAGAGGAGAGGGAGAGGGAGAGGGAGAGGGAGAGGGAGAGGGAGAGGGAGAGGGAGAGGAGAGAGAGAGAGAGAGAGAGAGAGAAACCTCCACACAGGCTCAGACTCCTTTAACCCTATTGCCCTTCCAAGGGTGTAATATGGGAGATGGTGAACCTTCTTTTTGCCTTACTTCTGGCAGGGAGCCTGGCAGGCATCCAGGTACAATTTCAAGATAGATGGAGGAAGGTCCCAGTCTATGATCACCTTTCTTGGTAGCCTTTCCCCAGCTTGGCTCCTGTGACCCCTCCCTAATCCCAGCCTGACAGTACTTCTCCATCTCCAACGCTGAGGCCAGTGCCCACTGCCGCCCTGAGGGTGCCCCGCATTCCAGCTGGTTGCTCAGCCTCAGCTTTGGCCCTGGAATGGGTTATACCGTCCCCTTGCTAGACTGCTGTGCCAGGAAGTGTCCTTCCATCCTAGCTGCTAGCCATCCCCAGTACCCAGTTTACAAATAGCAAAACTGAGCCACTGAGACAGATAGCGACTTACCCAGGGACACACAGCAAAGTAGGAAAGGTCTCCTTGTTCTGTCTCTATGCCCCTTCTGCATACACACACGGTGGCACTCCCATCTCGGGGACCTTAGGCAGCTCACCCCTGCATCGATGTCCCTCATGTCCTTCCTCTGCAGATTTCAGACCTCCTAGGGCTAATGCCTGACACTCTCTTGTGTCTTGAACTTAGCTCTGGCTCACTGCAGCATCCATACCCAGAAGAGGGCCACAGTGGGTCTCACTGCAGGCTGGGGTTCAGGGAGCTGCTGCTTCCGGCAGTCTCCTCCTCTGCGGAACAGGGCATGTCTGCACCCTCAAGAGTCTGTAGGGATAGAATTTTTACAGATTCCTAGAGAGCCCCGGGTATTTAGGCATGAGGACCCAATGGCCATCTATATGCATTCAGTGTCTCCCCACCCTGTCCCAAGGCCCCCAGTGCTAGCCCAGTGGTATTCCCGTTCTACATGCCCGGCTCCCCAGACTGATACAGTAGATCCACCTGGCAGGAGGCTCCTCTGGGTTCTGAGGTACTTTCCCTCAGTCTTCTTCATTGGTATTCAGTCCCAGGCTGGGTGGCTCAGAAAGGAGAGGTGCTCTGTGGCACACTCAGAAGGGACAGGGTAGAACATGTGGGTGGCCTGTGGCTCTCCTTAGAAAATGCACACCTGTCTGCTGTTGCAAACAATCTCCCTCCCCCCACCCTGACAAACACAGGAACAAGCCATGTGAGGGAAGGCAACAACAAAAGAGGGGTGTTAGGGGAGCCACTCTTGGGGATGGGGGGGCGGTTTCAGAGGTCCTGCACTCATCACACATCAGCAGCTGGGTGTTTTGTTTTGGTTTTGCCTCAGCTCCTCTCCTCCGAGAGCTCCTTTGCGCTTCTCCTGGGCTTTGCCAGCAACTCTGAAGCTGCCAAGGTTTTCTGACGTTGAGGCACAACTTTTCCTCAGCTTCTAGGCCGAGAGAGCTGTTTCCCATGAGTCTCAGAGCAAGCCAGGGGCAACAGCAACAGTAACAGCAACAGCAGGGACCTTCCAAGGTCACCAAGGTCACCATCCATGTCCCCTTATGCCACCTGTACAGCTGCCTCCTACCCGCTCCTGGGTGCGTGTCCGTGTTCATTCGAGTCACGTGTGTGTGTGTGTGTGTGTGTGTGTGTGTGTGTGTGTGTGTGTGTGTTTGTAGGCCAGAGGTCAGTGTTGAATGTTTTCTCAATCACTTTCCTACCTTATTTTTTGAGACAAGGATCTCTCACTGGCCTGGGGCTCCCAGGTCAGCTAGACTGACTGGCTACTAAGCCCCAGGGATCCTCTTGTTTCCTCTGCGGAGTGCTGGGATGGCAGATACACACTGCCTGGTTTTTTACAGCTTTGAGATCCTCAAGCTTGTGTGGCCTGCACTTTAGCAATTCAGCCACCCCCCAGGCCCCAAACCTTGTTTTGAACAGCTCTTTTCAAAGCCTCCTCACAAGCCAGCTTCCTCTGTGTGCTTGGTGGCTTGCGCCCAGAAGTCTGGCCACAGTGTTTACTGCCGTGTGGGGTGGCCTGGAGGGCTGGCGTGGGGTGCTGTTTCCCCCGAATTGCTGAGGAGTTTGGTGGGCAAAACACCCAGCTGCCCACAGTTTCCATCTTAGTGCCCCCGGCCTCAGCCAGGACAGCAGACACACAGTCAATGGCGATAACTCAACCCGTGTTTACCTGGAATCTTCCACGTGGGAGGCGATGACCTCGCTTGGAACTAGGATGGATTCTGTGTGGAGATTTCTGGGCTGGAGGAATAAAGAGCACCACCTTTGAGCAGGCCAGACCACCATCGTGCTACATGACCAACGATCTACTCTCTGTCTTCACTTGGCTTTCAAGTCACCCCAAGAAAATGTCAGGGCCAGGTGCCACTTAGGACGTGAAATCCCACCATCTGAGTCAGAAGTTCCATCCTGGAAGGGAGGTCCCTGTGTGTCCCTAGCAGGACAGTGTTGTCCTAAGACCTTCAGGGTCAGAAGATTGCGGGGGTGTGAACCTGGGTTGGAATGGAGGTCATGGAAGCTGTACGCTTTGCTTCTTGGACTGGTAGTCTGTCCACATGGGGCCCGGGACTGTGGATTCATCTGTTTCATAACTGGTATATGTTAGTCTTTACTCAAGCCCAGCATTACTTTGAGAAGGTCTGCCTTGGTCTCCAGGGAAAATGCAGCGAAACGAGCGAACTACAGACAATGTTCCAATGTTCCCACAGCACAAATGTGTGGGAGAAGAAGAAGTCCTGGGTGACAAGAAGAAGCACAAAGATTCAGGCCAGTGGCTTTGATTGGCATTTTTAATTTATCTCTGAGACTCCTGACCACCAAAGCAAAAGTGGAAAAGCCATCAGTACCTACGGTTGCCTTGGCTATTCCTTGCGTGCTGTTCCTGTCAGGGCTCTTGGGGAATGTGTGGTACTCCTGAGGAAAGCGTACAGGCTGCGCTCTCCGTCCTGGAGACAACAACTGCCCCATGTCTGAGTGGGCCAGCATCTCTGCACAGCTTCATTAGAGGATGGCTCCATCAGAGAAAGTGGTCATCTGGTGCTCTAAAGAGCACAAAACCTTCCCAGCCTGGGCTGTGGGAAATGAGTTTCCCATCAGCTCCCTCAAAATGAAAGGCTAAAATGGATGAGATCTTCAATAACGACTGGAGAGCAAGATAAGTCTCGTGAAATGGCTTCTTAGAAGAGTCCTCAGTGCGAGCCAAGGACACCCTTTTTAATCCACAGAACCACCCTTAGAAAGACAGAGGGTTTCACACTGCCCAGTTGGGGTGCAGGGGGGGGAGGTAGTCATATCGCCTACAAGGTACCGTGGGCACTAGAGCTGGGCCCTGGCAGAAGGTTCAAACTCAAGGTCCATCTCACCTTCCCATATAGGCCAGGCTCTAAGCCTCCTGAATGTCAAAACCAGAACCCAGAGGGCAGTACTCTTCTCTATGGCTACCCAGCAGTCTCAAGGGATAAACCAGCCTGCCTCCATCTTGTTCTTAAAAGCCATCCTACATTAAAAACAAGTTAGGCTCATTCCTCCTGTTCATGATTAAAACTCTTGTTTCTCAAGAATTGAGCTATGCCCCACCTGGAACCTTAGCTACAAATGGTTCTGAACTGCCTGTCTCAGGAAATGACAGCCTTTGTTTCTAAAGGTTGTTATGAATCACCTGTTGTTATGACTACCGTGTTCTCATCACCTTGCTATTATGTTCTGCTCCTGTAATCCTGCAGACTTTGCCTACCAAATCCCCCATTTGGAAACCCCCTACCCCTGAGCTATAAAGACCCCCATCTTCCCTGTGTCCAGTGCTGATCTCTTGAACCTTGCCTTTAGGGGGGAGATAACCTGTGTACATGAATTTTAAAAAGCTTGCTTTAATTAATTGCTTGCTTTAATTAATTTGGCCGTGATGATTTCGACTGGTGATCTTTCTCCTCAAAGCTTTGGGATCAACACAGGTCTTGTGCCCCTGATCTTGGAGGTTAGGCTGTGGCTCTTGGCCCTTGGACAACGGATGACAATAGCGCTGTGTGCCAGCTGCCCAGAGGTAGGTGCCTATGTGGCTTAGCTGAGCTAGAATTCAATGAGAAGGACCTCAAGTCAGTGACCTTCAGCCAGAACCCTTCCTGCCATCTAGGAGAGATTTTCAGGGGTGAATCTAAAGTAACAGAGTCCACCGTCACTCAGGGAAGAGACTCATGTGCACATATCCCCACACAGGCAGAATTCCCCTATCCCTGCCAAACCCTTCCTGCATGAGTACTCTCTCATGTTGACACCCACACCTCGCCCAGGCAGCATTACCCATACATGGCAGCAGGAAAGTAAAGGCAGGTGACCCAGGTCAAGCAGCAGTAGGAGGCCTTAGGCAGCCTGGGGCTCATTGTCTAGTCTAGAGCAGGGACATAACAAATATGAGAGAGAGTTACCGAAGTAGAAGTGCGGTCCTTCCTGGTTACTCATGGAGGATTAGTCTCAGGGGACTTCCCCACCCCCCATCACCATCCTGACAGGAAATGGTCAGCGCTTGTGATAGACTTTTGTAGATACCCTCCCTTGCTTGAATTCTCTAGGTTACTGAGACGGAATCTACTGAGGCCCAGTGTGTGAATGGTGCCAGAATGGTCAGCAAACTCCATCATGTTAGACAGGAAAATAGGAAAAAAAGTCTACACATAGGAAATTTTAAAAAATGGCAGCTGACATAAATTTTATTTAAAACGGCAGCTGGGTGGTGGCGGCGGCAGTGCACACCTTTAATCTCAGCACTAGGGAGGCAGAGGCAGGTCGATCTCTGAGTTTGAGACCAACCATGTCTACATAGTGAATTCCAGGACAGCCAAGGGCTCACAGATAAACCCTGTCTGGAAGAACAAAAACAAACAAATGTTCTACCTGTACTTAGTCCAAAGTTGTTGTTGTTTTTGTTTTTGTTTTGTTTTAATGTAGGCACTGGGGAGATGGCTCAGCGTTTGAAAACACTTGTTTTTATAGAAGACCCAAGTTCAGTTCGTTACACCATATGGTGGCTCACAGCTGCCTGTTAACTCCAGTTCCAGGGAATCTAGCGCCCCCTTCTGGTCTTCATAGGCACTTGCAATGTGTGGTGCAAAAAAAAAAAAAAAAAAAAAAGCCATGCAGGCACACATATAAATAAATACCTTTTAAAGTTAAGGACTATGTAGACATGAAGGGTCAGCTACATACTAGAAGAAAGAAAGCAACTATCTAGAGAAGGTCCTCTCATGGCCAGAGGGACATAGGAGAGGATAACACAGGTAGACCATCCATTAAGAAGATTATTTTAAAAGAAAACAGACGGAGCCCAAAGACCAGGGGCTGAGCTGTGGTACATACATCTTGGGGTCTAGAGTGCAAAGAGTAGCAGCAGGAAGGGTGAGGGACAAAAGGAGAGGCTGAAGGTACCCTGGGCCTCAGATGTCTGCATCTGGGGTCTGCAGCCACGTCCTCAGAGACCTAGGCGTCTTTGAGAGAGCCTGCAGTTCTCACAGCAAACCAGCAGCTGATGACTCAAGCAGCCTGGAACCTGAGTGGGATTTAATTTTGTTTACGAGAAGCTCTCTGTGGGTTTTTCTTTCTTTCTTTCATTTAAATTATTTTTTGATAGAACAAACAAAACAGGCAGAATGGATGTCAGGCTAGGCCCGCTGGGTCTGTAGGCAGCAGCTGGGGAAGCTAAGGTGTGACAGGCCCCTGGGGTAGGGAGTATTCCAAGGCCTGGCCAAGCCACCTCTGTGGAGGTGAGGGGCTGTACTTGGGACCCCTGCTGAGAAGGTGGAAGGTGGCTGGAAGGGGCCAAAAGAATAAAACAATGGGGATCGCCACCTCAGGGAAGGCCCAGAAGTCCAGTGGAGAAGACCAGCAAGTAGGAGGCAGAAGGCCTGGCACACAGATGCTTACTACCCACACACTCATGGAGGATGTCCAAAGCTCTGGTCTCCCCACACTGTGGCCTCTGGAGAATGCCATTCTTATCACCTTTTTCAGAGCCCACGCTGAAGAGATACCCAGGGCTCTCAGAGTCCGAACATCGGCTGTGCTCTGGAGAGGCCCTCTTGGTTGTGAGCTCCCCGCAGGCCTCATCCCTTTCTGGGTCCAGCAAGGCAGGCGAGTGGATCTCAGCTGACTCTAATTCTGCTCCCCTACAGTTCTTCCCCTAGGCCCAGCTTCCCCACCTCCACAGGGTTGGCTCTGGTGGCAGGCTGCATGGCAGAGGCTGCTTGCTCCTTAAGACCCATTTCACAACCTCTTCTGGAAGCAGGTCTCAGCGCCTGCGACTGTCCTTATTTCTTCTTGCTTTTCCTATAGCCGGAGAAGGGAGCTCAGGGTGGCAGCTGTGGAGGGTGAGGACCCCTCCTGTCTTACACACCTAGGCCCTGGGATGTCAGGGCCACAGATAGTCTCCTAGCAGCTAGGGATAGGCTGAGTGTCACTTACTTGCCATATCTCTGCATGCACATGGGCATGTGTTGTCTGCATCTATCGTGTGCCAGGATCAGCCCAAGTGCTTACACACCCACAACCTGTTTGTGTGCACATGCATCTCCCAGTGGTGTTTCTTAGTACGTGTGTCCCTGGGTGTGCTTGTCTGCCTAGAGTGGCCTCACTGGGCCTGGACTCTATAGTAATTTCTCTTTTGACAGAGATTACTAGAAAGTCACACCCCATGCTGACAGGTTCCGTGCACTCTGAGCTGTGAGTTCTGAGCATAGGTTCCGGGCCAAAACCATCTCTCCACCCTTGCTGTGTACTCTGAGGCTTGCAGCTGCTCCCCAGAGCAGGGAGGATGTTGGAATTCAGCCTAAGATCCCTCTGCTCAGCAGGGTACAGCAGCTGTATGCACTCCAAGGCCCTGGTCCTCAGCTCCCACGCCCTCTCGGTGAATCTTGGGCCTCTAACAATCCCGGTTTGAGCAGTGGTTTGCCTGCAACCACCTCTCTGGGTCCGGCTAGGCTTGGCCTTCCCCTGTAACCTCCTTCTGGCACAATGCCCAAGCCCAGGCATCCCCACTGTGCATTGATATCTTCCTTCACGGTCTCTCTGATTCCCAATTTGACCTTCACAGCGACTCTTCCATGACCTCCAGCCTCAGGTCTCCAGAGGCCCCAGGCTTTCTTCTGTTGTCCCAGCCATGGGCCTTCCTGCCCTGAGGCCCGCGCACACACAAAGCCATCACCACATCAGCTCTGTCCTGCAGGCACCAGGCCGCCTTTTGCACAGAGCTCACAATCTGCTTCTAACACTAGGGTGGCAGCTAGCACACCTGGTGCCCTGCGCACCTGGCACCTCACACACAGGTGACTCATGACGGGCATGACATCTTCCCTCTAAACTGAGATGAAGCCGGGTACCAGGATCAGCCCAGGGCTTACTTGACCAGCAGGAGGCGCTTGGGATGTGGCTGGGGTGGCAAACAGCTGAGCTTAGTAACTGGAGCCCATGGTCACACCCCTACCCCCCAAACTCAGGCTAGAGGTGTAGTGACAACAGGCTGTGACAGAGCTTGGAGAGTATGCACTGCTGCCCGACAGCAGAGGCCACTGTCTACACATACCTGGACACATACCTGGAGGAAGCACAGACCCTCTCCGGAGCTGCCCACCCCAAGTTCACCCCCTCCAGTTCTTAGAAGGCCAGTTCCAGGAAGCAGCAGGAACTGTTCTGGCCTGCATATGCTGTTTCCTGGAAAACAAGCTCACGGCCCCCAAGGGGGCCCCACAGAGGAGGCTCACATCCAGAGACTGCCGACAGCCTGGAGCCACAGGGTGGGCTAGCGCTGGCTAGGGACATAGATACAGCTTGTAGGGGTGAGGTTAGCAGGGATAGAACACCATGGCGAGTAGCCAGAGGAAGAACTGTCTTGACAGGGGACTCCAGTGCCACCTGGAAGCCCCTGTCCTTTATAAGTTCCAGTTGGACACTGGACAACAAGGAGGCAGGAAGCTGGCATAGTCCAGTTCTCACAGACACTGATGGAGCTGGCATGTGGGAACCCCACAGCGGGAAGTCTCAGCTCCTGACCCCAACCCCAACTGCATCCTGCTGAGGGTGTCTTATGTAACCCCGAAAGCTCCTGGCAGTACCTCCTCAACACACTGGATGTGTATATCTAAAGCCCTTGTGGTACAAAGAGAGACACCAAATCTTGTACGTCTTCTGCCCAGTATGGGTGGAGTAGGAGGCCCGATGGATCCTCAGAGAATGGAGATCTGTCCTGGTGTTGGGGGTTTGAGGTGGGTGCTCTTCAGACCACCACTTGTGCATAGCCCTGATGCACCTTTGAAATCACCCAGACCCTGGGCATTGGGTCCAGAAGGTCAAAGGTCAACCACAGTGCCAGGAGAGCAGAGAGGAGGGTACAGGCTCTTCCAGCAGCACCCTTCACGCTGCAGGCTGGTGGAAGGTGGGAGCAGGGATTAACAGGCCCCAGCCTGTTCACTTTCCCTGAGCACAGAGGCCCCACGGGGCCGCTCTAATTGGTTCATGTCTGACTGTAGCAAAGAACAAATTGATTTCCCTCCAGCTGTTTCTGCAACCACAAGTTCCTCACGCAGCCACAGGCAGCCCGCTGTGGCACTCTGCTTCTTTGGCAGCACTGGGCAAAGTCAGGGGTGAAGGGCAAAGGGGTCTTGTGCCAAAGAAGAAATCCCACCTTTGTGTCCCAGAGTATGCACGCATGCACGCACGCACGCACGCACCACTCACTCACTCACTTTGACAGAGGAAGAAGCTGGGAGGCATCCCCAGCCTCAGTACTCTTTGCAGTAGCTGTCAAAGCCAAGTTTTGAACAAGATCCTATGGTAAAACCCAGTGTTCCCTCTACATGGGCCTTCATATACAACGGCTCAGCCATATTGGAGTCTTTACCCACAGGACACACAATTTCTTGCCCCAGGGCCTTTGCACATGCTAAGAATGTTTGCACCATTTCCCTTCCCACGTATTCCTTTGCCAATGGACAATATATTCTTGCCCCGTGGACTCTGCTGGCAGGTCCTCACTTGGACAGCTTCTCCTGGGGAGGGGCCTTGGCCCTCTCTGCACTCAGCCCCATACTTGGCTCACTTTGTGTGGAAAGTCTAGCTTCCCAGGGCAGGTCTAGCTTTTCTTCCCAAGGAGCAAATATAGTCCCTGTCCTTATAGCCACCATTCTGTACACACAAGTAGCCTCGGTGCCCGAGGACCCACAGATGCTACCTGGGAGGAGGTTTAGGAGACTGGGTGTGGGACAGGGAACCCCACAGGCTGAACCTACTGGCAGAGCAACCGGAAACCAAGGAAAGAACTGGAACCCCGCCCTGCATAAGGCAGAGTCCAGCAAGGCTCCCCACACACCTGGCCTCCTGCGTAGAAGTCTGTAGTGAGCCCCCCCCCCATCCCCGCCTACCCAACCCCACCTCTCTCTCACTCCGACATTCTTTGTGACGCAGTAGAAGCCACCTCCAGACTTCGTTTTCCTGTCTGTGTTCTCCGCCCTTTATCCATATTTCTCCACGCCAAAGCAGAGCCCTGGAGTTCACCCAGCCATGCGAGCTGTGTAGTCCGTCCCCCAGCCCACTTCTCCCTCTCCTTCCACTCTCACTACCCAATCCCCCCTCCCCCCATCGGCCACCCCGGCCTCTGCCCCTGCAGACCCTCTTTGTGTCCTTTCTCTCAAATCTGCATCATAAAAAGCGCAAGGCCCAGATGGTTAAGGAAAGCTTTCCTTGGGGCGGGGAGAAGGGGCCAGGCTGTACTGGCAAGGTCAAAATTCTTTTTATTTCCCGGCGACAGGGGCCATTCACATGTTAATAAGTCACTCTCATCAGGCCTCTAGGCAGCCTTTCTGAAAACTGCATTTTAACCCAGCACAATCACTCTGTGAACGAGTCTACAAATAAAGATCTTGAGGTGTGGGGTGCTAGGGGGAGATGCAAAGCCACCCAAAGTGCAGAGGGCTAAGGAAAGGGACTGTCCATCGCCTGCCTGGCTAAAAAAAAAAAAAAAAAAATCACAAGGTCCTTCCATTCCAGAATGAAGGTGGACCGAACTTGTGACTCACAACCAAGACTTGCTGACAGATGAACATTTGAGGAGCAGGAGGGGACTTTCTGGGGCCTTGGCTTGGTCACTTAAGCACATAGTATGCAGTCCCCAGCGCCCCATAACTTAGGTCTCCCCGTTGTGTCTCAGTAGGCCGCCTCTCCTCTGACTCCCAGATCCTTGAAGCCCCAGGAAGCTAGCAGGCTGTAGAGAGTCAAGCTTCAGGTGTAGCTGGTTCTGGGGTATAGTCCTGGTCCTCGCCTGAAACTGATCTCCTCCACCCAAGGTCCAACTTTCAACCAGGAAGTCTGTTGCTTCCTGTTCTGGGATTTTGTTGGTGGTGTTTGGGTTTTTTGTGTGTTTATTTTTTAGTTTTGTTTTTGCCTTGCTTTTTGCATCCTTCGGGGTTTGTGCCTGAAGGAAATGAGAAGGCCAGAGGGTTTTTTTTTTGTTGTTGTTGTTTTTTTTTTTTTTCTGGTTTTCCTTTTAAAGTTTTAGAAAAGTTGTACAAAAGTTTTAAGACGTTGTTTTTGTGCAACTGAAAAGCTGCAAGATTTGGCAGTCACCCATGAGCTAGGGTCAAATTCCCAAATGCAAACCAGGTTTGGGGGCTGAGAGATGGCTCCGGGGTTAAGAGCACTGGCTGCTCTTCCAGAAGCCCAGGGCTTTATTCCTGTCATGCACATGGTGGCTCACAACCATCTGTAACTCCAGTTCCAGGCGCTCTGATGCCTTCTTCTGGCCTTCTCGGGCATCAGGCAATATACACAGAAGTATAACATGAGCATGCATAAAATAAAAATAAATAAATAAATCTTTTTAATAAAGCTTATTTGCTTCCCACCTAACTCTTTTCTTGTCAAGGACCCGGAACTTCACGTACACCCAGAACATTTTAGGGGACATCCTGATTTCTTTTTTTTTTTTTTTTTTGTTTTTTTGTTTTTTTTAGATTTTACCTGTTTGTATTTCTCTGACCATCATGGCCCAGGACAGCCAAGCTGGTTGAGTGGGAAGGAAGAGGAGCTGACTGGCCATGTAGACACCCTCATGACCAAGCAGCCCCTTAGTGCACACTGTGGGGATAGGCAGGACCTGGCCCCCTTGGGCTTTGTGAGGGGAAGGAGAGCCCCCCTCGGGCTTCAGATATGGCATGGATTGTTCTAGAGGCAGGGAGGGGGTGGCAGTGGCCCCTCCTCTGCTTGGTGGCCACCTGAGGGGGCCTGTCCCAAGCTACAGGTGGATAGCTGTGACATCTGTGGGAGTGCTGGTCTGACTGGGCCCCTGGCTGCTAGAGCCCCGGGGGGCTTTGGGCACAGGGCTGGGGGCTGTCTGAGCAGCTTCCCGGAGGCTCTCCCTGAGAGCAGCTTCGATCTGCTCCTGGCAGGCACGCAGGCAGTCCACTTCAGTGCCTGTAATTCCGGCCAGCAACTCTGTGAGCTCATCTGCAGACATAGAGCAGGCACCGAGGCCTAGCACTGCAGCCCCAATGCTGCCCGTGGCGATCATGGATGGAGGGTACATCGCAAAGGTGTAATCTGTAGCACAGAGGGCCAAAAAGGTCTGGGCATGCTTTTTGACCACATCCTGATTTCTGATGGCGGAGATAGACCCAGAGCCTTTTGATTCCTGGAGGCTGTGGTGAATCGCTGACAACAGGAAACAAGAGCAGACAATGGGCAGAGCCTGTAAGGGTTCTCTGCAGATTTCTGTGCTCCAGAGAACTCAGTGAATGTTAGGTCATTCATGTCTCCTAGCCTACCTTTTACAGGACCCAAGAGGGCTTCCCAGGAAGGCGCACAGGTGGAGGTGGAGGTTCTAAGTCCACCACCTGAAGGAAGGGCTGCTACAAGGTAGTGCCAGATGAGAGTGGGTGGGGCTAAAGAGGAATAAGTGGGGCTGAGGAGAGACGGTAAGGGATGAGGGGCGGGGCTAAGGGAAAGTTTGTGGGGCTGAGGAGAGGGGTCATCGAGGAATGAGGGGCGGGGCTAAGAGAAAGTGGGTGGGGCTGAGGAGAGGGAGCACTGAATGTTGAGGGCAGTGCTAAGAGGAAATGAGTGGGGCTGAGGAAAGGCTAGGCTAAAGCAAGGACAGGCAGGGCTGAGGGAGACCGAAGATCAATACCAGTGGCTATAGCCAATATCCATAGCCAGGAGGTCCCATAAGCATCAGGCATTTGCTCCCTCAAGTTCTGACAACTGGAAGTTGAAAGTTGAGCTAGCAAGTGGGATCCTAGTTGGGGCTTTCTTTAAGATGTAGCCCTGTCTTTGAGTCCTCGCTGGAGAGAAAGGGTAAGAGTCTCCAGCCCTTGTCATAGGGCACTATTCCCGCTATGAGGGCTGCACTTTAGGACCTAGTCACTGCACAGAGGCTACTTGGGTGATACCGTCCGGAGGGGCTAGGCAGTCCTTCTGTGAATGTGGGTGGAAACAAGTGAGCGCTGGGAATGGAACGGAGTATCTCTGAGGCTAGGAGGAAGCAATGGCTGGAGGATAGAGATCCCACAGGTCACAAGAGCAAGGCTCTGGATTTGTGACGCCCCCCATCCCCCGGAGGACAGAAGCATCTTGTCTAGGGTAGGCCAGCTGCAATGGGTCTGGATGTGGGCGGGGCCTCCCCCAGGACCCACTGTGGAGTCTCTGAGCTTTTAGGAAGTTGCTCTCAGACCAGGGTGTGCTGTCCAGCAAGCCGCCCTGTCACAAGAGGCCTCATCAGACCAGATGCTCACCAGGAAAAATGTACTTTCTTGTTGGATCCAAGATCCAGATTTTGTAGAATAAACACTTGTCAACTTGGAGAACATGTATACCAATTAATTACCGCTGCGCTAGGCTGCACTGGGCTGCGGACTGTGAGAACAAGTCTTCCCAGGGCCATTCTTTCTTTTCTGTTTCCCCAAGGACACGGGCATCACATGAAATGTCTTGAAGACTCTTTCAAGAGCCCAGGGTTTGGAGGCTTCTTTAGGGAAGTGGATCTGGTGTCCCTGAGACACTTCTAATAGCACAAAGTCGGAGGCTATAAATGGTAGGGGGACAAGGAAAGAGAGGTGTCTCACATACCAGATGGGACAGCCTCACTCTCCTATTAAAGTGTAGCTGGACATCTTTTTCTTGTGGTGGTCACTACCTCCAGACATATTATACAAGACTTATAGATGTCTTAAACTTTTCTTTTTCATTTTCTTCAGTCCAGATCAGTCCCTCTTCCCTTCCATACTTGACCCAGGGAGAATAGAGAGAGCTTTGTCCAGAGCATCCTGATACCTAGGTGGAGTCTGCCTGGTGTTCAGTGACCACTGGCACTCAGTCATTGTTTGACATGCAATAAACATGTGATGAACTTTTACCTCGGGCCAAAATAACGTAAGAGAGACCAGATTTAGCCTCTCCTCTGCAACAGCGAAGAATGTGGAGAGAACACATGGAATAACAATTGTCAGACATGGGCTGTCAGACAGTTCAAGTCAGTTCAAGACAGTAATCCTGAGAAGGGTCGGGGGGAGGGCGGAGTAAGCCATGTGAGCCCTGTCATGGCTCCGGGTAGCAGCCAGGACAGTATCCAGGCATGCCACAGGGAGGGGAACCCAGACAGAGCCTGGGTCTTTCTCATGAAACTGGGGGTTTGAGGAGGCTGACAAAGCTGCAGTCCTAGAGCAGAAGAAGGGAGGGAAAGTGTGTGAGGGACGTACTTGTAGATGGTCCCTCTTGGGAGTTCAGAGTTCAGCAGAGCGTGATCAGCTCTGGTGTGACAGTAGTAGGCTCACACAGGGCTAGCGGCAATGCTGGCTCCCACCAGCTCTGACGACAACAGCAAGTACTTCTCAGTACATTCCCAGGGACTGGGAAGGGTATCGAGTTAGATACTGCCCCCATGGTGGACTTGGATCCTACCTGTTAGAATTCCTCAAGTTCCATCCAATCCGCAATCTGTGGGTCACATGCACCTGAGAACTCTGCTACATATGAGGTACAACACAAAATTTTAAACTCACCTAAGAGATTATGAATGAAGACTTGTTTGTGATTTTTTTAAAAAAAAAAAAAATAATAATCTAGCTTAAAAAGTTCTCAAGCATGAGCTTCATAGATGACAGCTTGTATCTCAGGGTCAAAAGGTTGGGCCCATCTAGAAGCTATGGGTAAATGAAACTGTTTCCAAGTACCTTAACTATGTCTGAGAACAGAGATTAATACCATTTATAGGAATATAAACATCTATTTCCTGATAGAGTAAATACAATGTTGGGAATCAGGTAAAAAATAGATAGCCCAAATGAGGAGAGTCATGTATCTTAGAAGGAGGAGGAAGTGGGCTTGGAGATACAGTTTAGTTGGTAGAGTGCTTGCTTAGTGCTCACGAGGCCCTGGGTTCCTCAGGCACTGCATACGTCGACCTTGTTGGAGCATATTTATAATCTCAGTACTCAGGAGGATCAGAGGTTAAGTTCATCCCAGCTACATAGTGAATTTGAGGCCAGCTTGGGTTACAGGAGGCCTCGTCAACTAAGATAAAGTAGGATAGAATTGCATAAGAACTCAATGAACCCAGATTAACTCTGAAATACCATAGGAGATAGAATTAGTGGGTAGGATCCAAAAACAGTTTTATAACTCTGTCCTCTGTGTTCAGGAAGCAAAAAGAAACACAGGTCACACTAAACAGACAAAGGCAATAAAAGGAGATCCGAGCCGTACGTAAAGAGGTGAGGAATGGCATTTGAGAGTAAAAATACATCTCATGAAATTAGCAGAAGAGTAAGTGCTCAGAGGGGAAGAGGAATCGACCTGAAGATGCAGTAATAGAAATAATCTAAAATGAAACGTTATGGAAGACAGAAGAATACAGAATATCAGGAAGCCATAGGTAACTTCCAAAGGCCCAGTGTCTATGAAAAGTAGTATGGGAGATGAGAAGATGGAAAATATATCAGGAAAAAAAATAGCAGTAGAAACTCTTACAAATGTGGTGAAAAGTATGACCATGGACCTGGGGCAGCGAACCCCAGGCATGTGAAACACAAAGAGGAGCATTTGGGGGATACTCTGGCTGAACTGGATAAAACCAGTAATGGGGAAAAGGATTTACAAGTAGCCAGAGGAAAAAAAAAAACAGTTACTGTATCAGAGGAGTGGAATACATAGATCTTACCAACAGTGCTAAGTAAGAAGGATGCTAGGTAATCACTTTAAGTACAGACAGAAAAGTAATGATTGACTTTATACCCAGCAAAACTATCTTTCAAACTGATTTTCTCTATACCCAGCAAAACAATATTTGAGTGGCTCACATTTGCAGTTGGACTGTTGGGAGTTGGAGACAGAAGATGATCAGGTTTTATGGACATCTTTGGCTACAGAGAAAATTTGAATTCAGAGACCAAACCAGGTCTCAGGAAAAAGAAAAAAAAAAAAAAAAAGAATTCGAGACACAGAAACACAAAAGGAAATCCTTCCAGCAGAAGAGATTGGAAGCCACACCACTGCAAGGATCATCGTCATGGGACTAATGACACCGGGACCGTGCTAGGTAGAAATATACAGTTTCTTTTCCATATTTAAAGGATCTCATTAAGAGATAATTCTGAGCTACTTTGGTGTTAGGAGGGTGGTAGACAGACATTAAAAGAAGTGACGTGGCCAAGCATGGGCTGTATACACAAGGGGTGACGACAGACATCATATATTTGAGAGGTACTGTTGGGCTTGTGGGTCTCTTGTGCCACTCCTAGGCCTTCTGAGAACAAAGTAGCACCTAAAAGATTTAAAGAGCACTGTGTTGAATCTGTACATCCTTTCACTCATGACTCTGAAGGCCCTGGGTTTGGCTGCAGCTGCATGAACAGACAAGACTGGTCCCAAATTTCATCTGGAAGTCATAGCTGTCCACAGAACTTCCTTCTTCACCAGGAGAGAAAGGGAGGGAACTTATGTCCAAGTAAAGATCACAAGATAATATGGTCATCTCTGGATGAATGTTACCAGCTATTTATAGCAACACAGAGAAAGACCTTTTAGAGAAGACCCAGCTACACAACTACCACATTCTTGGGTTGTCTGTCTTCAAGGTGTGATGCAGTTGTTTATGAGGCAAGAGGCCTATGACTTTTCCTAACAAAACTGCAGGCCACACCTGTGAAATCTTTAAGGAGGAGCCCTGGGAGCGAGGAGGTTGGGTGTGAGGCTGCCCCTCTGTCCTCTTTATTAAACTTCCTACTAATGCCAACAAAACTAAGTCTCCATTTTGTCAACTCAAAGCGGGATCAAATGACCTTGCTTCTGTTGAAGGGTTGACCTCTGTCACCTAATAGAGACCTAGGACTAAAGCAATAGGGACTCTTCAATCAATTTGACCCAGGAGAGTGTAACGTTATCCCTGCCTGCATCCGTGCCCTTCACAAACAGGATTCTCCCATGTCCTGTCTCATCTGCATCTGGTCAGCGTCTCACATGCGGCAACTATCAGCCCCCCCCCCCCACCTTTAATTAGAAGGACTACATGTTGGGTAAATGTGACATCTTCCAGATGTCCCTGGGTGAGTGTGGGCTGCCAGTACGTAGGATGCAGCCAGCTGTGATTGCCACTGATGGAGTTTCATAGATTTCATTTCGTCTTGGAAAGCTAGACTCCCATTGAGATCATGGAGCCTTCCACTGAGGTCTGCTGTTGTCAATTAAAAAGAAATTAAAAGAAAAAAAAAAAAAGAATACTGTGATTTCCAAGTGTTAAGAAGCTGAAGCAATTACTGGGATGTTTTTGTAATAATTTTGATTTTACTTGAATTGTGGTTTTGGTCCAATAGATGTTGATCTGAAAGTAGGGAGACACGGATTATCCCCGAGTGATGGCCAGGGCAGTTCAGCCACCATGACAGGCCCCCTGTCTGTGCTTGGGGGAGGACAAGGATGGGCTCTCCACAATAACTTCCATTCTGCCTCATAGATGTGCTGACATTTGCAGGCATGTGACAGAGAAAGAAAGAGTTTCATTAATAAAAAGGAGTGTTTCCCACAGGTACCATCTGGGGACCAGGGGAAGCCTTCTTTACCATGTGTCTTCTATAGTCATCACAGTGGTGGCTTTGATGAATGGTTCAAGGGACACTTCAGTGTATATTCCAGGTAGCTGGTGTGTTTCTGGAGACTTAAGACTGGGCCTGTGTACCCGGCAGCCCGAGCTACGGTAACAAAAGATCATAGAAAGGTTGTCCCAGACAACAGAAATGTCCATGGTTCTGGAGGCTGGGAAGTTAAACATCAACGTGCCAGTGGTGTGATTCCTGGCTTGTGGGTAGCCATGCTAGAAAGACATAAACGACTGAAACTGACGGGAGAAAAAAAAAAAAAACAGAAAATCTGAATAAACCTATGAACAATAATTCAAGTTGACAAGATGGCCCAGAAGGTAAAGATGCTTGCTGGACAAGCTTAACAGCTTGGGTCATTTCCCCAGAACCCACATGAAGGTGTAAGGAGAAGATCAACTTCACAGTGTTATCCTCTAACCTTTACACATGTACAGTAGTACTTAGGCACCCCCACAGCGATCATTTTTAAAGGTAATACATCATTGGCAATAATAACAATATGTTTCTCCCAAGAAAAGGACCAGGAAGCCAAGATCTTGGCTTCACTTGTGACTTCTAGCTTAAAGGGGAGTGAGACAAATATTCTTGGTGTGTTCTCACACAATAGTGAAGCACGCGCCGGAAGAGGGTAGGTAAAGAGATCGAGAGACCTATAGGTTTCCTTATGAGGACATCACTCACCCCATGAGAGGGCTCCACCCTCATGGTCAATCGCTTCCTAACACTCTGGTCTTCTAAAACCTTCATGCTACCTGTTTGGATCTTAAAGCTCAAACTTAAGAGGCAGGCCAGTTCAGTTCCCATCAAGAAAGACTTGCTTGTCAAAAAACACCCATACGAAAGAGTCTTTTTATTTGCTCTGACAGGGGCCCCTGCTTAGAGCCCCAGGGGACACCAGGAAGCTATGTTTCCAATGTTCCATTATCTATTCTCTCTAGGTCCCTGAACCAGTATTGTCCCCAATGACCAGATTCTGGTCCCCAATTCTGAGTCCCAGCGTGAGTTCAGGCTTCCATGTGCCCAGCTCCTCTCTGCGGCTCTTCGGTGTGTAGACATTGAAGACGATGACACTCAGTGAGTGACGATGACGCTCAATGGGTTCATGAGCCATTTTAGTAGCCTATGAGCGGCAAGCAACTTATTGACTTCTCATTTTATTCCGAATTATTCTATTATGTGTATGGATGTTTTGCCTGTGTGTGTATCTGTGTATCTCACGCATGCAGTTCCTGCAGAGGCCAAAGGAGGGCGTTAACTCTCCTGGAACTGGAGTTACAGACAGCTGTAAGTTGAACCCAGGTCCTCTATAAGAACAGGTTGCATTGTGTTCTTAACTGCCAACAGAGGTGCAGAGTGGGATGTGGGAAGGATGTGTAGAACAGGCTCAGAGGACCAGAGAGTATCCTTGCTGTAGCTGTGGCTTGCTGGAATCCTCAGCCTGTATGTAGTACATTCGAATACATGTGTCTACCTAGGTTCCTTGGCGTGTTTCCTCATTTCTACCTGGGCTGTGGGAAAGACGTTTGAAAGTTGTTGCTTTAGGGGATGCTGAGAACACAAAGATTTGCTGTTTTTTCCAGATGCCTCTAGGCAAGGCACAGAGCCAGGGTATTTGAGGCCAGAAAGCCCTTGGAGACCATCTCTGTGGAACGTCTCTTTTTACTGCTGGAGAAAAAGAAACCGACAGGAATCTATGAAGTTGCCTCAGGTCATCCAGTGGGCTGTGCCTTGGGCTTGCCCAGGGTCTCCTCCTGAGACTAGGAAGGAGCTGTCAGAGGCAGCATAGTAATGTCAGTAGAGCTGGCAAAGCAAAGACCTGTCATACTTCTCTCCAAGAACACTGATAACAATTACCAGGACAGGGTCCACTCTTCGGTAAACTGCTTGTTTGTAGTACAAGGTTCCAAGTTCAGATCCTCAGCACCCACACAAAAGCTAGTCTTAATAGTGTGGCCTGAAATCCCGACACTGGGAGGCAGAGACAAGAGAATCCTGGGAGTCTGCTGGCCAGCCAGTGTAGCTAAATCAGTGAGCTGAAGATTCAGTGAGAGACTCTGTCTCAAAGAATAAAGTGGAAGGCGGTTGGGGCAGACATCTGTTGTCCACCTCTGGCCTCCACATAGGTGTGCGTGTGTGTACCTGTACATACATGCACACACAATATGATCATGTAGAAACACATATACCACACCCTTCAAAAATTAGCAGTGTCAGCAGCTTTAGATTTATAGAAATTGACTAAAAGTTTGTTATCTGTTCTAGAAGATTTTATTCAAGAAAATGACTGATTCTTGATAACAAGCTGAAAAAAATAAACCTTTATCATTCATGTATATAATTTTTAATCAGATCCATACTCGTTCTCTCCCTTTCAATTTCTTCCCATCTGTCTGCTACTTTCTCCTTCTGATTCTCTCTCTCTCTTTCTCTCTCCCTCTCTCTGTCTCTCTCTCTCTCATCCACTTAATCTGTTTGGTGTTGCTATGTTTACATGGACATAGGCCTGGGGCATGGGTGCCCTCTCAAGGACCACATCCTTGAGGAAAAGGATTTTCCCTCCCCTGGCTGTCAACAGTTGCTGATAATGCCTCAGACAGAGACGAGGGTGAGAGTTTGCAGTGTTTTAACTTATTTTATTCCCATGTCCCTTTCTCCTATTCCCACTTG
Organism: Mastomys natalensis; assembly: GCA_021653895.1. NCBI lineage: Eukaryota > Metazoa > Chordata > Mammalia > Rodentia > Muridae > Mastomys > Mastomys natalensis. Next base: position 1,110,374 of record JAJTUV010000094.1, read on the forward strand.
AAAACCAACCCCCCATGTCCATGGAGAGTAGTAGCTGGCTGGGAGTGACTGGAAGGGAAAGGATGGGGTCTCTTTAAACCCTCATTATGAAAGAACCCACCCATCACATTGACATTTACAGAAGACCCCATTTTGCCTAGCAGCTCTGGTGTGACCCAACCTAAGGCTCTCTTGGTTCAAAACAGCATTTTCCCTGGGACATTTCTTGAAAATATTTGTAGCCATATTTAGCTTCACAACATGCCTACAGAGTTGATAACAAACAAAGAGATAGACAAAGGCTTAAAGAAAACACTGGAGAATCACACGCCCATAGGAACTTTGAAAAGCTCTGACATAATTCTGAAAACAGTTTTTGTTTGTTTGTTTGGCATGTGTGTGTATGCATGTTTACAGACATTGGTATTTACATGTATTTGAAAATGTGTATGTGTGTATACACATGCATGTGAAGAGGCTCTATTCTGGTTTTGTACACACGTGTGCACATGTACACACACATAAAATAGGTAACATGTTTAATAGAGAAAACCATATAAAACATGGGAGAATGCAATAAACACCTGCATGCCAAAAGTTTAGAAATCCAAAAGAAATGCCGGGCAGTTGTGGCGCACGCCTTTAATCCCAGCACTTGGGAGGCAGAGGCAGGCAGATTTCTGAGTTCGAGGCCAGCCTGGTCTACAGAGTGAATTCCAGGACAGCCAGGGCTATACAGAGAAACCTTGTCTTGAAAAAAACAAACAAAAAAAAAAGAAAGAAAGAAATCCAAAAGAAATATGTGAGATGCTAGAAAACTGTAAACTACCGACTGAAACTGACTAGAGAAGAAATAGAAAATCTGAATAGACCTATTAAAAACAAAGGACTACATTATTAATATTAATAATTTTTAACAATATAATGCTTCTAAAAAATTCTTAGGAACCAGACAGCTTTTCTGGTGACTTCTACAAAATTACTTAGGGAAAGTTTAATGCCCCTCAATCACAATATCTCCTGAGGAGGAGGAGAAGGAGGAGGAGAAGGAGGAGGAGGAGTGGGCAGAGTGGGGGAAGTCAAGGAGGTAGAAACAGCTTCCAACTTATTTTCTGTGTTACCATGATACCAAAACCAAAGACATCATGACAGAATAAAATTGTAGCTAAAAGTCCTAGACAAACACCAGTAAATCAATCCAACAGTGTACAAAAGGCTCATCTGCTAAGACAAAGGGAGATTTATCCTCAGAACGCAATTTGTTTTGAAATCCAAAAGTTGATCACTGTAATACATCCTGTTAATAGAAAAAAGGCTTAAGCACACAGTCCCCACCAGAGACACAACACAGACTGGGATGCAGTCAAACGCTCACTCGGAATCTTCTCCTAGCGCTTCATTCAGCAGACTTGAGACAGAAGACTATTTCTCAAGCTGATAAATGGCCATGAAAAACCCATGGCTTATATCATGATGAAAGAGCCTTCCTGCTATGGCCACAAAGGAGGCCAGCATGATTACTCTTCCCACACCCTACAGTAGCCACAGAAATTAAGCAAGAAACAGGTAAAAGGGCCATATTCCCTACTCACAGATTACTTGGTCCTATATGTTAAAGATTCCAATTACAGGCATACATGCATGTTCTCTCTAACTCTGTGTGTGTGTGTGTGTGTGTGTGAACTGTCACATAAAGACCTAATAAATGCATTCAGCAAGATGGCAGGATAAAAGATCAATATAAAAAATTAATTTCCTTTATATACAGTAATGTGAAACACACCGAAAATTCAGCAAACATTTCCATTTGCAGTAGAACCCAAAAGGATACACTATATATGAATAAATTTAAGTTTAAGGTTTGCTCCCTGGAAACTACAAAACACAGTTGAAACAAACTAAGGAAGTTTTCAAACACAGGTAGAATTGCGAGCTCTAGCTAAGATGGTAACACTCCCCGCCTGACACAGGTGGAGGCAGTGCTCTGTCAGGGTCTCGGAGGTCGGCTTTTGGTCAGGATGTTTTATCCCAGAGTCAGACGTGAAATGAGAACAGAGGCGTCAGATCACCTGGATGTATTCAGTAAACATGGAGGATCGAAAGGGAGCAATGGACAGTGACTGATAATCATAGACTTATTTCCACAATGGGTCCAGAGAGAAAGCCAACAGAGAAACAGACTCAGCCAACGTTGTAGACTGGATGGAGCTAACAGAGAGGTCCAGAGCCTCCGTCAGTAAGAGTTCCCACTCTTCTCGGCCATGTGGGACATGCTCCACATTCTGGGTCACCAAAAAAAAAGTCGGAGCAAACCCAATACGGTGGAAAGAGGCCCAAGGTTTTTTCTTTTCTTTTTCCTAACCGCAATGGAATGAAGTCAGAATCCGCGACAACGGGAACATGAAAACAATCACAAATACGTTGAAGCTAAACAGCACACTCTTGAATAACAATGAGGCCAAAAAAAAAATTGAAATGGAAATTAGAAAACTGTCTGAAAACACAATATCACAGGAGCTACAAGCTGCAGCAGCAAACCATGATGAGCGGGGGGTTTACAGTGATGGATGCATGCATTTCAAGGGGGAAAAAGGTGCTCCAATAACCTAACTTCATACCTGGAGGAATGAGGGAACAAACTAAATACAGTGCTAACGGAAAATGACAGATTGCGGCAGAAAAAAGGAAGAGGGAAATAACAGAGGGGGTGAAGATGCTAAAAGCTAGATGTTTGAAATCAGAAAGCTGTCAGACCATTAGCTAGATTGAGAGGGGAAAAAAAAGGGGTGGAGAAGAGGGAGATGAAGGAAATCAGAAATGGGAATGGGAACCGGGTACTGAGGCCACTGACAAAAAGCATATGGGATTCTTAGAGGCGATTCTATGCTAATAAGCCCTGTAATCTGGACATGAACGGACTCCCAGGAATATACAATCTGATAAAATGGAGTCAAGAGAAAACATAAAGCCTGAAGAGACTAATGAAGAGACTAAGGAATTTAAATTAGTAAATAATATCCCCGACACACACTCACTCATACACACACACACACACACACACACACACACACACAAACACACAAGAGAACCCAGGACCAGAGGGCGTCTCAAGTGAATTTCTTATAAGCAACATTTAAAGGGGGAGTTTAGACTCTTTTTTTTTTTTTTTTTTGAGACAGGGTTTCTTTGTGTAGCCCAGGCTGTCCTGGAACTCACTCTGTAGACCAGGCTGGCCTCGAACTCAGAAATCCACCTGCCTCTGCCTCCCAAGTGCTGACGAGAGAACACTTCCAAAGTCATTTTAGGAGACCAGTGTCACCCTGATCCCAAAGTCTAAGACACAAGAGAAGAAGATTATAGATCAGAATGCCCGATGAACACATATGCAGAAGTCTCTAATAGAGTCTTAGCAAACGGAATGCAATAGGACATTAAGGGGATTACACACCAGGACTAGGTGGGATTACCCTGGGTAGCTCACATGATTATATCTGCCTATCAACATGACAAGCAAGCAAACTGAATGGAGACAGAGTCACATAATCATCTCAATAGGACACAGCACAACAGCCTTTACGACAAGAATCCACAGTACGTTAGGTGTGGGAAGGGCTTATCTCAACACCATAAACACCACATATGAAAATCTCTCTGCTGATATTCTGTTCAATAGTGAGAAACTGGGGCTTTTCCCTCTAAGATCTGGAAGTCCACACACACACATCCAAGTATTAGGAATCCAGGCAAGAAAGAAGAAGGCAGGGCTAAAGGCCTGAGCTCAAGGGGCCAGGGGAGTGGCCCATCTAAGCCAAAGGCTGGAAGATCTGATGTTCTGACTATGAGTAGGATGGCCCAGCTTCAGAAGAGACAGATTCAGCCTCTGTAACTGGGAACTGGTTTCTAAAATCAGTCTCCTCTCACGGAGCTCCCGTCTGGTTCTTTAATTCTATCTGTTGCTTCATCTTTATTGTTCTGCATCTGTCTTCTTTCACTCCACCCTACCCACTAGGCTTACCCATGCTGACCACTTTGTTCTATTCTGGCTCCCAGTCAATTAGACGCTACTGTCTAGTTGGAGAGGTGCTGTCATTTAGCCTACTGACCCACCATGGATCTCTGCACACACAGCCTTCCTGGTCACCCTCCCTGCATGCCAAGCCACCAGAAATTCCCTTCTAGCAGAAGAGGGGCATGCTTTGAAGCCCTGAGAATAATGAACACAGTCTCCAGCCATCTGGGCATCCCTAACGTATTCTAGGCTCTGCCTCTAAGTCACCTGCAACACCATCCATAGAATGAGGCTAAAGTGTGACGTGCAGGGAAGCACAGAAAGCATTCGTCCGATGGCAAAGGGAGATGAGTCTGTCCTAGAAAATGGTGCCTACCATTCACGCTAAGACAGTAGCTTATGTTGTGTTTGTATCACACATGTCCACACGAATGGTAATAAGGCCAGGGGAAACTTCCAGTGGGGAAGAACATCCTTACGATGTAGATAGACTGTGGTGGGACTTTCTTAAGTGCATAATTTTCCAAGCTCATCAAGTTGTGGACACTACATGCTATGTGGTGCACTGCTTTTGATTGCCAATCCTGTCTTAAGAAGTTGATTAAAAAAGAAGAAGTAGTGGTAGAGAAGAGGAGGAGGAGAGAAGGAGAAGGAGAGGGAGGAGGAGGACAAGGAAGAAAGAAGAAGAAAAAGAAGGAAGAAGGAGGAGGAGGAGGAGGAAGAAGGAGAAGGAGGAGGAGGAAAAGGAAGAAGAAGGAGGAGGAGAAGAAAGAGAAGGAGAAGGAGAAGGAGAAGGAGAAGGAGAAGGAGAAGGAGAAGGAGAAGGAGAAGGAGAAGAAGAAGAAGAAGAAGAAGAAGAAGAAGAAAGAAGAAGAAGAAGAAGAAGAAGAAGAAGAAGAAAGAAGAAGAAGTCATGACCATGATTACAATAATAACTGGGGCCATAACAAGATGTCTCTGATGTTGAAGGGCATGCCATACAATCATGAGGACTTGGATTCAGATCCCCAGTACACACATGAAAGGTGTAGGTGAACACACACACACACACACACACACACACACGCACACGCACACCACATACACCACAAACACACACACACCATACACACATACACCATACACACATCACAAACACACCACACACACAAACATACCACACACACAAACATACCACACATACACACCACAGACCACATACACACACTCTACACACACATAAACTCTCACACTCACACATACACCACACACACATACAAAACACATACAAACCACACACACACATACACCACATACATATACACACCACACACACATACACCACACACACATACACTCTCACATTCACACACATACTACACACACACATACACACACATACACATACCACTCCCACACACACACACTCTCATACTCACACCCCCACCCCACACATACATATACACACCACACACACACACACACACACACACACACACACACTTGCAACTTTAGTGCTGGTAGGGAGGCTGAGACAGAGGGATTCCTTAAGTCAGTCTGACTAATGGGTAGTCCTCGGGTTCAGAGTGAGATCATGTCTCCAAATGTAATGTGGACCACACACATGCCCATGTGAACACTCATACTACACACATGCACACAAAAGATAACTCAAGGCAGAAGTTCACCAGGAAGATGTGAGGAGATAGACTCATGGTATCTGAACCCAGGTAACCAACCTTGTGGCAAAATGTAGATTAAAATAAATGGGTTATTTTAAGTTTTGCTTTCATCAGAAAAGAGCCTAGCTATATGGCCAAGGCATTTGTAAATATTACAAGATAACTCAATTAAAAAGAGTGCAAATAGAAGTCTGCATGGGCTCTTCTCCAAAGCAGCTATTTCACACAACTGGGCGGTGTGCAGGGAAAGGCATTCTGTCACATGCATTGCTTAAGGAAGTGCAAGTCACAGCTCAATGGGAAGCATTTCTCGCCCTTCAGGGCAGCCGTAAATGCAAGGCAGAAAAATAACTGCACTAAACAGCTAGTTTTGGCGAGCATGTGGAGACATTAGAATCCCAGTGGAAGACTGCTAAGAAAATAAAAAGGTGCAGCTTTGGGCCAGCAAGATGGTTCAGAGTATATAAGTGCTTGCTGCCAGACTTGAGGACCTGGGTTCAATTCCCAGCATGAGGATGGTGGAAGGAGAGAAGTACGTGACATGCACACCCCACCTCATATAAATACATACATAAGCATAATAAACTTTTAAAGGCACAGGTTTTGTTTTTTTTTTTTTTAAGTAGCCTGGTCAATCTGCAAAGATTTAGACATAGAGTTGGCACAGCGATCAATAATTTTATAGAAACGTACTCAAAGCCATCAGCACGTTTACCCTAAAACTCCAGCTCTGATGTTCTTAACAGAATTATTGTGAATGCACAATAGCCAAAAGGTAGAACAGCTCAAATGTCCCTCAGTGAAGAAAACAGAATGACCACACAATGGAATCTTACTCAACTGTTAAAAGGAAGGACGGTGATTCTCTGACTTAGGCGGAAGCACAGACTGAGCTTGGCGATGCTGAAGAAGGGCAAATGCACTGAACAAAGCCGCTTGCGTGAAATATCCAGGGAAGGAAGTTTCACAGAGATAAAGAACCAAGAGTAGGGGCTGGCAGGAGGCGGTGACGAGTGACGGACAGCAAGGGGGGACATTGGGAGGCAAAGAAAGGCTTGGGAGTTAGACCACAGTGAGATTAAACACTGCCATAAGTATGAGAATCCACCGATATACATGCTTCTAAAAGATAAACTTATACAATGACAACTGTTTATCAATAAAAAACAGGTGGAATGGGAAATCTTAATGGAGACTGGGAAATTGGCTTCGGGGGACAACCATGCCAAGGAGGACCCTGAAACTGCCTATGCACTGTAGCTGTTTCAGGTTCCCCAAATAAGGGTCTTATTTTGGGAGTCTGGGAGCCCTAGGAGGTGGGGCTTAGTTGGTGAGCATTTGTCATTAGGGGCTGGTTCTTGAAGGCTATAGCCAGCCTATGTTTTCTCCCTTCTAACCCATCTTTCTCTTGCCTCCACCCCACATTTCTGCTGTCCTGACTAAGACACTTTGCCACGCACTTGGAAGTTTTGAGCCCAAATCTCTTTCCTCCTTAAGTTCTTTCCAGCAGGTTTTTGAGGCATTGTGGTACCAGAGCGAGTATTACTGGGCACAGGACGATGACCTGCTCTAGGCTGGTGCCGGCTGTCACATGTCACATTCCCACTATGTGGTAACCCTCTTCTGTCTGCCTCATCCAGTCAGTCCCTGTAAAGGCTCTGTCTGGCAGGCACATCTGACACCATTATACAGATGAGGAAATTGAGGCTCAGGAGTCAGGGACTGAGAAACTTGCCCATAGTCTAACAGAGGAGGAACTCTGCAGACGACTGAAGGTAGGTCTCACCGTCACTTGAGCCTCCATACTTGGTACTTGTTGCATTAACTTTTCCTGGGGAGACATGAACAAGCATCTACTCAGTCCAGATAGGACACCAATGACAAACCATTCCACTGAGGTTCAGCTTGGGAACTGGTGAGTCTGTTTGGAGTTACTTAAAGAGCATGGGTGACCCCCCAAATCACCACAAAGTCCTACCCTATTATGGATGACAGCCTGGGAGAAGTAAAGACTGTAACCCTACGTGACGGTCGGTCTTGTGAGTTTCCCTTCCCTCTTTCTTCTAGGCTGTGTGTCCATAGCTTCAACATCATTAACATAGACTTAACTACTTCTGTATTGTTCTGGTTAGTTGGTTGCCATGGCTACTGGGCCAAAGTAATCTCTCCAAAAATTATAGTTAGGTAAGCGTGTTGAGGGGGAACAGGCAGCGGCACCATGGCACCAACCATCTGGGTAGATGTGGATAGTGGGAAAAGTACGTGTCCTTCGGTGGTGAAGCATGAAGCAGGGAGAGCCAAGGCAGGGCCAGGTGGCTGCCAGCAGTTACTTCAATACTCAAGTAGTAAGGGCTTAGATATGAGCTCAGACATTAGCAGGAAATAGACTATTTGGGAAGAGGTGTCATTTTGATCGAGGTTGTGATCAAATATAGGCCAGAAGCAGCTAAAGGGATCAAGGGCTCATTTCCGTTCCTGGTTTTTGTTAGAGCATGGCCTATCCCTTAAAGATGTTGGTTGCCGTGGCTGCAGAGATGATGCAGTGGTTAAGAATTCTTGCTGCTCTTACAGAGGACCTGAGTTCATCTCGAAACACTCACATCAGGAGGCCCACAAACACCTGTAACTCCCTTCAGAGGCTCCAGTGTTCTCTGGCTTAGATGGGTACCTGCACACACATGGTACTCACACACACACGGTATACACACACACACACACACACACACACACACACAAGAATAAATAAATAAAATATATCTGAAAAAAGACACTGGTCACTATAAGAAGACAACCCTCGCTGGGCAATGGTGGCACACACCTTTAATCCCAGCACTTGGGAGGCAGAGGCAGGCAGATTTCTGAGTTCGAGGCCAGTCTGGTCTACAAAGTGAGTTCCAGGACAGCCAGGGCTATACAGAGAAACCCTGTCTCAACAAACAAACAAACAAAAAAACAAAAAAACAAAACAAAAGACAAACAAACAAAAGACAAATCCCACAGGCTGAAGAAATAGGGCCACACATACCTCTGTAGCTTCTCGCTTTGAGACAGCGCTTTAAGAAGCCTTGTCCTGTGGTCTAACAGCAGTCCCTAGTTTATAGTCCTAACCAGGGCTTCGTTCCTCTGTGTTCTTTGTCATGTATGCCATGGTGAACTAAATCATGTGGTGTGAAACCTCCCCACTGGATCCCCCAAAACCTATTGTGGTGTTCTGGATGAGAATAGCCCTCACAGGATCAGTACCTCAATGTCTGGTTCCTGTTGGTGAGCTGTGTAGGTAGGGTTGGGAGATTAGGAGGTGTGTCCTTGTTGAGCAAGTATGTCACTGGGGGTGGACTTTAAGATTCCAAAAGCCTGTGTCAGGCCAGGTGTCATTTTCTCTCCGCCTCCTGCCCGAGGATCTGGACATAAAGCTCTCAGCTATGGCTCCAGAGCCATGCCTGCCTGCTCCCTGCCATGACGACCACAGACCCACCCTTGGAAACTGTAAGCAAGCCTCAATTAAATGCTTTCTCTTATAAATTGCCTTGGTCATGGTGTCTCTTCACAGCAATAGAACAGTGACTAAGACACTCATAAATAAACTACATATTTCCCTTCCTCCATGGGATTTCTCTGAAGGGTCTTCTGGTCTTTCCTCCACTGCCCCATTATCGTGTCCATGATGCTTGACTCTCGTTTGCCCTTTCTTTACCCCATCTCTTAATAAAAAGAGATTTCTTTGTATTTTAAAAACAATTATGTGTGCATGGGGGGTTGTGTGCAGGGAAGGTTGTGTGCATGGGAGGTTGTATGCATGGGGGGTTGTGTGCATGAGGGGTTGCGTGCATGGGGGGTTGTGTGCATGGAGGGTTATGTTCAAGGAGAGTTGTGTGCATTGAGGGTTGTGTGCATGGAGGTTTGTGTGCATGGGGGATTGTGTGCATGGGGAGCTATATGTATATGCATATAGATGCCCCCAGAGTTCTGAAGAGGGTGGCAGGTCCCCCGGAGCTGGAGTTACCGACGGTTATGAGCCAGCCATCCAAGTGCTGTGAGAAGCATTAAGTACTCATCTTTTCTATAAGACACTGAAAAACTTGTGCTTATGAGAAAGAATTTAAATCTTTATATATTCCATCTTGTAAGAAATGTTTTAATATCTTCATACAACCTGGTAAAACTTTTGTTTACACAAAAGCACCGCTGTCTTCTAAGTACTTATGTGACTACAGTGGCTGACCTCTTCTTCCTCCCTCCTCCTTCTTCCTACTCCCTTTTCCTCCCTCCTCCTTCCCCCCTCTCTATTCTTCTTCCCTCTTCCTCCTCCCTCTTCCTCATCTCTCTTCCTCCCTCCTCCTCCTTTTTTCCCCAATCCTTGAAAAGACTGTGAGGTTGGACCCCAGCCAATGTGGAAGAGACAATGTCATCACCTGCCTTAGAATGAAGATAAAGTTTACTTCCTGTTAGTGTGTTCCCTCTCATGAGCTCACTGTCCTGATCAAGAGGAAGGTTTGCCCTGTCCAGACACTTCAGTTGGAGTGGTTGGTGGTCTCTTCTGTGCAATCCTGAACATATTTCTAACAGTGCTGGGAACTGAACTATGGTCCTTTGCAAGATCGGTGCTGTGGCACAGCATAAACAAGCACGATGTCTTTCAGATGTCGGAAAGTACAGAATAACAATAAATTCATAAGGTTTAGTGGTTCCAACGACAGCAATTTTTCATAAAACTCACCTACTGAGTTGGTAGGCTGGCTAAGGTGAATGCAGCTTCTTTATTCAGGTCTTAATTCCCAATATTCACTCTCATGGCACAGCACACAGTACATGTATTCACATACCTACACATGTATATGGGTCATAGAATGTCTACAAGGTAAAGAGGCTACAGCTGTGCCCAAGAAGCTTCAGAAGCAGTGTCTCTACAGATAAGATAACGAAACAGAGCAGCGTAGGAGGGGGCTGCTGGAGCCGGGAATCTGCGATGCTGCTATGAAGGTCTGAGGCAGGAAGCAGCGACCAGGTCCAGGTCCAGTTGGGGAACAGGTGGCTAGGCAGGCATCCAAGGAGGACCAAGCCAAGTGGGGGAGTCCTCACTCCTTCGTGCACACACCAGATGATAGGTTGTATGGGACCAGACAGTCTCAGTGTCACCTGGCCACTGCTTTCCTGGCTTTAGGTGAGGGGTGACACCTGTTCCTTAGTCTGGTATGAATGATAAATTCTTAGTCCTCGTTTGCCATATATGATTTTCATCTTCCATGTGTCCCTACACTTTCAAGTCTTCCCAATATTCAGATAGGTTGGTTTCCTTTCTATTCCCAGGATAAATCATTAATTAGTCTGGGTTTGGAGGGCGGTACCATTGCATTCAACGCCATTAGCCTGTGGTTGGGATAGTTTTTGATTCCATCCAATGGCCAGTCATCCTTCTCCCTCAAAATGGAGTCAAGCTCCTTGTAAAGTGATGTGCCATAGGACAATGTGCAGCGTGGAAAACCACCATTTATACAACAGGGAGTAACTTGGAGTAGCGTTTACTCTGCGGGCAGCAAGCAGTGTGCGCTGAGTTCTGGAAGTTACCTATGTCTTCTAATGAAGCTCCCGTCCAGGAGTTAAAAGGAAGCATCTCCTTCCTGTGAGGTTGATGGTACCGTGTCTTTCTATACTCTCCTACCTCAAAGCCCTATCATGGTCTTGAGGCTGCTTCTCCTATTAAACCTCATTCTTAAAAGGGTAAAGACGTGTCGGCCCCTGGCCCAAACCAGCCATTGCCACTTAGATCTAAGTTGCAGGTGGTTCCTTCAGTGTATTTGCTTGACGCCAGGAATCTGGGCAGAGCAGCATGGTGATGGGAGTGTGTAGGTGAACGTGTGTGGTGGTGTGTGTGTGTGTGTGTGTGTGTGGTGTGTGTGTGTGGTGTGTGTGTGTGGTGTGTGTGTGTGTGGTGTGTATGTGTGGTGTGTGTGTGTGTATGGTATGTGTGGTGTGTGTGTGTGTGTGTGGTGTATGTGTGTGTGTGGTGTGTGTGTGTGTGTGGTGTGTGTGTGTACGGTGTATGTGTGGTATGTAGGTAGTATGTGTGTGTGTGTGTGTGTGTGGTGTATGTGTGTGTGTATGGTGTGGTGTGTGTGTGTATGGTGTGTGTGTGGTATGTAGGTGGTATGTGTGTGTGTGTGTGTGTGTGTGTTGTGTGTGTGTGTGTGTGTGGTATGTGTGTGGTATGTGTGTGATGTGGTATGTGTTTGTGTGGTGTTTGTATGTGTGGTGTGTGGTGTTTGTGTGGTGTGTTTATGTGGTGTGTGTGTGGTATGTGTGGTATGTGTGGTGTGTGTGGTGTGTTTGTGTGGTGTGTGTGTGTGTGGTGTTGTGGTGTGTGTGTGAGAGAGAGAGAGAGATTGAGAGAGACACCCAGAGAAAAGATACCCAGAAGAACCCACTCCCCCTGACATTTATTCCCCAGATAGATTCTTTCTGTCCAAAGTTTCCAAAATCTCCCAGAATAGCACCTCCAGCTATGGACAAAGCCCTGAATACATTAGTCATCTTGAGAGATATTTCACATTCAAACCATTGCATTCAACGCCATTAGCCTGTGGTATTTAGATGCTAAGGAGAGTGGCTCAGATGACTGTGTCCTCCTGCCGAAGGGCTGCAATGTAAAGGCTGTTCCCATCTGAGTCCACAAGGCGCGCATGGAACATGGAATGTATATCATGCCCTGTTTTTTGTCCTCGTGGTCACCATCAAGCCAGGAACTGGAGACTCCTGTTCCCTTTGCCCCAGGACACACAGTTCCTACTTGCCTCTGGACAGGGCTGACCCTGTTTGGTTCTTATATTTATCAAAAACAAAATGGTGGAGGGAGGGAGGAGGCTCACGGACCCCAAGAACCTCTAAGAGTATGTCTTACCACACAGTATCACCTGAGAACACCAGGGAAGAGACGTGGCCCCATGGTCTCCATGCTGGGAGCACTGACCACGGCCATATCACTGCAGAGATCTGTGAAGAAGATCCAGTCCTATGGATTCAGTTAGCTCAACCATCTTATGCTGGACCACTGCATGATCTGAGGAGCATGACAGGTCCATCTGGTCAACCCAGGGTTCAGCCAGCCTCAGGATCACACTACATCAACAGAACTGAGCCAGGACATCCATGAACAAGACCTTGAAGGCTCCTGGGAACAGGTAGCGATGGACAAGACATCTGTAGAAGCATAGTGCATCATGGGGGGTGGGTAGAGCAAGGACCACCAATGACTGGGATAAACTCAGGGGACTTGATGCCCTTGGGGACACTTGTAGCAGGCAAAAGGGAACTGTCTTAAACATGCCAATGGTCAACAAGAGAAGAAGTGGACATTCTCATGAGTTTACAATACGTGCATGGATATTGGGTAGCCAGGGTTTGGGAGTCTGGTCCAGCCCATGGCCAGCTGATGTTTTACATATGAGATGCCAGGTCAGAGATGAGCTGAAGGTGTCAGAGCCAGAAGTTGCAGACCTGGTTTATTTAATATCATAATGGGAATCAGAGAAAACAAGAGAGCGCACCACAGGGTTGCAGTCCACGTGCCAAGGCAGATGGTGATGCTGAGGGTACCAGACTCTGGAGTTCCCAGCAAGTGCCAACCTCCACTGCTGGGATCAGCTGGGTTGTCTCAAGTCAGAGACAGAGCAGGGCACTGAGCAGTACACACACCAGATTCATGCTCTGGCTTATCTCTATCCTCTGGTTCCCCCTTTCCCTGAAGGCTTCTCCTGGCTTCCAGGACTTGGAAAAGATGCACAGCCTAGCAAGGACTCCCTTGCATGCTCCTAGGATGTCTTCTCCGAATTCCTCAAAGTCTCCACGCTTCTTAAGACAGTGCCCAGGAAGTCTAGGTTATGGTCCGGAAACTGTTCAGGGCTCAACTCTCAGATCCTGATGCACACTGTTCTACGAGGCATTGGGCCTTCCCTGGTAGAGATCTAGTTCAGGGTCTTTTAGATGGAGCCTAGGTTGTGTGGTGGCTCGGTGTAACTCTGTGGATCCTCAGAATACGAAGAAAGGTGGTCAGGATCAGGGTCAGAGCCATGCCAGAAGAGGACTTGGCAGGTCACTGCTGGCTTTGAGGATGCCAAGGAATGAGTGGCCTCAAGAGGCCAAGATAAACCAGAAAGATTCTCCTCTGAGCATTCAGAATGAACAAAGCCCTTGATTTCTCAATACGAGCCAGTGAAAGGTGTCTTAGTCATTGTCCCCCCCTCCTCCCATACCGCACTGTGAGGTGATACATCTGTAGAGTTGTAGGAATTGTATGTGACAGCTTGTGACTGCAGGAGAGAACTAGTCACACACCAAATCAGGAAGCAATGACTCCAACCTGTCTAAGCTCCCTGGAGGATCCCAGGGGTAGGCTGAGGGGTCCATAATCCTATCCATGAAGGCAGGGGCCAAGAAGTGCACAGCTCTTGGGCAGCTCACAGCTTGCTTCTCCGAGTCCATGTGTGCTAAGGGGCTGGGGGCAGCAGGACACTGGGTCTTCCTCCCTATCTGGACCTCCTTTTCATGGGAAGCAGGGAATCCCTCCTGCTGAGGCTTGGAGAACTCAGAGACTATGGCAACCCTTTAGGAGAGGGCTGCTGTGGGCAGGAGCCATAGAGCAAAATGCAGGGAGACGGCGCAGAAAAGGCGCTGTCAATTTAGAGCAGTGTGCTCTTCTGATGCCCCTACTGTGCACAAGGCCTAGGCTGGGTTTTATTAGGGATCTGAAGAGAGGATCTGTGTTTCGTGGGTGGAGAGGTTAGTGTAGCCAAAGTAGCGCCATGAAGAAAGATTTGATGGGTGGCCGGTTGGAATGAATGGAGAGCCGGGGTGACGGTTCTAGTGTCTCCTTGGCCATGGTGCTAAGAAAACTCCAGGCACAGAAACAGCTGAGCAAAGGTTACAGGTGGACAAGAGTGGGAGGGAAGTCCTATGACCAGAGGCTGAGGCTAGACCTGAGGTTGGAAGACTGGAAGTACAGCTTAGGACTCAGGGCTTACCTCAGCATGTTAGGAAGCCATGTTTGTTCTACAAGACTGCACAGATGAAGAGTTAGGGAAGGCAAAGACTGGAAACCGAGGCCAGGAAGGAATGTTAGTCCTACCCATCCTGGAAACAATGGCAGGGCTGGTGGGTGGGAACAACATGGTCCAGACTTCCGGGCAGAAGTACTAGGAACAGGAAGGAGTATCAGGCTATCCTTCCATCAAGGAGAACTGAGAGAGATCCTAAAAAGAAGGTTCTGGAGCCAAGCCCCTAACTCTACCATGCATCCCCAGAGTTTGACCCGGGCCTGCCTTTTCCTGTGCCCCTGAATGGGTAGAGACCCTGGACCTCAGTCCCACACGCTCGCCACAGCCCTGGCTTCCTGGGATACTTTCGTCTGAAGAAGGCATGCCTGCCTGTACATTGGTCCCCTGAGGGAGCCGCGCTTCTCCTGCCCTGGACTTGTTGATTTCATTACCTCTAATGAGCCCATCGGAGGTTGGGCAAAGGCAATTATCAGCGCCAGGCCTTCTGGTAACCACTCTCCGAGCCAGGCAGGCATGCAGCCCCATTGTGCACCACCTACCGCCTCACCGCCTCATAATGAGAGGGTGAGATCCGGGAACTAATGAGGACGGGAAAATTAATCACAGGTTTGCTGGGCTCTCCCCACCCGAGGAAGCCTTCTGCAGGTTTGGGGCCTCGGACCTGCTCCAGATCTAGGGGTGAGGAGGGGCAGAATGGGTGGTAAGCTTGCCATGAACACAATTTTCCTTCCCCATCCTGTCCTGGGGGACGAGGCCTCAGGAGCACAGCTAGGAAGAGCTGGAATTCCAGGAAGGAAGGGAGACTGAGTTCTGGACCCTACCTGCTGCGTAGCTTGAGGTGGGTGGGGCAGGTTGGAAGTTCTCTGAACTCCAGAGGCCTCCACCCCTGAGGGGAAGAGAGTAGCTTTGTTGGGTTACCTTAGTGATGGAATGTCTGAGTTTCACTCAACCCCCCAGCAGATGGACAGAAAAAATGTCCACCCATGACAGCAAAAGTCTGTGTTCATTTCCCATTTCAGTAGCCTACATAGCCTCTCTCAGGTGTGTCCTGAGGAAGGAGGGTGTTGTGGAGGCTTCCAAACAGGTGGGCTTAGGAATCGGGGAATGGAAGCAAACTCCTGTAACCCAGTACTCAGGGGAGGAGACAGGAAGTTCTGTCACTCAGGCCATCCCTCAGCTACATGGCCAGTTCCTGGCAGGCCTGGGTGACATGAGACTCTGCTTCAAAATAAACAAAACCAAAAAGGCTTCCTCCTGACAGCTCTGGAGGTCAAGGGGCCTCCCCTGAGAAGGGCCTTAGACTATCAGAAGCCTCGTCCCTTGGTAACGAACCTCCTCCTGAGGTAAAGACCAGCATCTACCTGTGTGTGCAGAGCTCTTGGGACCCAGGCACCTCTTCTTAGGTCCCATCTCCCATCATTGTCACAGGGGCGGGGCTATGAAGCTTGTGGTCTGTGAACAGTGCCTGTCTAGCTTGATGCACTGCTTAGATGGGGTGGGTGGTGGGGGAGGTAGAGGGTGGGGGAGACAGACATGGGACACACACTTGAGGAGTCTGGTTGGGACCCAAGAGATTGAACTTGTGTATTCTCATGCATTTGGGAGCCATCTGGCCTGCTTTCCTGATCCCCAGATCCGGTCTTGTCCAGTCCATAGTCAACCCTGGGTTTCATAGTGGAAAGAATAGAAAGTCTACGTGGGGATACCACACAAAGATCAAAACAAACAACCTGGGCTTCCAGTTGCTGGTGTGTGTGTGTGTGTGTGTGTGTGTGTGTGTGTATGTGTGTGTGAAAAACACTGCAATAAGAAAAATAAGTTTCCATGAAAGGAATCTGGCTTTCCTAGCCTCCTTTGCCATTGAGTGTGCTCCAGGAGCTGAGAAGGACATGGCTTTCTCTGAGCATTAGTGTGCAAGTATGTGCAAATGCCTGCAGATGCACGGGTAGATTCAGGGAGCTTGGCTTGCAGAGGGCCTGAGGGAGGTACCGTGGGAGTGGGGTTAAAGGAAATGAGGTGCTGAATCAAAGGTCCTGAAAGGACCCCTAGGACTGAGCCACCGTGTGGAGACAATCTAGGCTCCTCCCTGGGGAAGACAACACTGGGATAGGCACTGGGAGGAAAAAGCCCTGCCTGGGCGCCCAGGATGCCAGTGAAGAGCCAGCTGCAGCTCCGTGGCCTGGGGAATCCCTGTCAACCTGTGTCTGAGACACAGCGGGACTGGCTGTCACTCCACATACCCAAGCTGGACATGCAGAAATGTTTCCACAACCAGCGGATAGTCTGGTCATCTCAGGCATCTTTTCTGGAGACAGCCTTCGAGGCCTTTGGGATGCGTACACATGAGCTAACAACCCCGAAGGCTTCCATCCTTAGGAAGTCACATGAGTGGGTCTCAGCGCTGCCCTTCCTGCAGCTGGCTTTTCCCATTCACTGCTCTGCTCATCACTCCTCTGCCTTGGAACAGCTGGGTTCTGCCAAGCCAGGAGGTCAGCCTTTTTTTTTTTTTTTTTTTTCTTACCTTGCAGCCCTGCAAAGGAAGACCAGGGGACTCACCTGAAGGAAGAGGGTGATGGAAAACTGGATGGAGGTGGAGAGAAGCAGGCAAGGAGGTTTGGGGCAGCTCTGGGGTTGGAGGAACAAGTATGGATGGAGAAAGCTCCACTATACGTAACCCTAGGAAGGGGGATTTGACCCTGCAACTGTGAGGTTTCTTTCTATTGCTGTAATCCACACTATGATCAAAAGCGACTTAAGAAGGAGAGAGTATATTTCAGCTTGCACCTTACAGTCCAAGGCAGGAACTCAAGTTGAGCAGGAACCTATAGACAGGAACTGAAGCGAAGAGCCTGGAGGGACACTTCTTGCAGGTTGCTCTCCATCTCTTGCCCTACTTGTACTACCTAGGAGTCCCTGGCCAAGGGTGGCACCACCCACAGTGGGCTATACCCTCTCACACCATTCCAAAGGCTTGCTTGCCTACAGGTCAGCTGATGGAGGTATTTTCTTAACTGAGGTTCTGTCTTCAGATGACAGTAGCTTGCGTCAACTTGACAAGAAAACCATCCAATACAATTAACATCTGGGCAACATGACATGTCAACCCACCACTGTTAAACCATAACCTATTTTTCCATGTGATCCCCCAAGGTTTCATGTTACAGGGTGTGCCAAGGCCTCTAAGCACTGATAAAGAGGCAGAACACTGGTTACAAGCTGGTGCCTTAGCATCCAGAAGGCTTTGGGAAAATCTCATCTCCACTCCACTCTGAAGAACTACCTCCATTATACCCCATCCTCCTTCCTGATGGCATTCCCTGAAACTCTACTGCAGTCACCTTTATGTCCCCCAACCCTCCAGATCCACAGAGTGATGTATACCCTATTACTCTCTCCCAAGCCCTAGGCACCCACCGCAAAAGCAGAACAGGGTGGAACGGGCGGTAAGGACACGTGAACCTCAGAGTCTTGCCCTCAAGCCTGGATTGACCTTGCCCAGAAGCTGCCCCTCTAGCAGAGTGAGCTAGTCAGCGCTGTCTGGGTCTGTGTGCATGCTAATTGTAAGCCTGTCGGCTGTGCCTCTGAATAGATTTTCCTGGTCGCTTTAATAATGAAATGTTTTACGACATCAAATATTTCTCCTTATTAGCTGAGAAAGGTCAGGAACCGCACTGTGTCTTTTTTTTGTTGCCTGGGCAATTGGGTCTGACCTTTAATTATGACAGAAGCCTGCTGCTGTCTCCAGCAGCTGGCCAGTGGGGCCCATTGTTGCCTGGGCCCTTCTGCCAGAGCCTGTGGCTCCTTGATTGCATAGGATTATCTAGCCTCAGTTTCCCTGTCTTGGCTAAGTGTTAAATGAGATTCTGGCTGGATCTGGGGCACCTTGGTTCACATCCTGGTGATTAGGCTTAGTGTATGGGGTGGAAGAGATACGCCTCTTGGTAAAGAGTGGGCATGGGGCTGGTCCTTTCTCCTCTGATGCTCTGTGCTGGTTCTAGTTGAGGCTCTGGAGCTGCGTAGCAGAGGACCCTTAACTCATCCTGAAAGTGGCTATAGCTTGCTCCTGACCATGCTGGGTCTCAATTGTTTGTCCCTAAGGAGTCGATAACATACCCTTGCCCCCAGATCAGCTCACACAGTGTTCCTGGTCCACGAGGCGGGGAGATACAACAGCCTCGGTGCATGGAAATGTCTGCTTCAGCAGAGTGGTGAGCAGAAGATCCAGGCCGGGAGGAAACTCAACTTCATTCCAAAAGCATCAGGTGTTTCAGCCTCTGGGACTTTCTGAGGGTATTGTAGGGATGGTACAACTGAGGCTCTGTGGGGCCAAACAGCTTGAGATGCCCGGGTTGCATAAAGACCCGGAAACTACAGATCACAGCCTGGAAACTTCATCCTCTTGGACAAGACCCCAAGAGCCAAGTGTGGCTTGACGGTGTCACTACCTGTCAGGAGGACTCTCCCCTGAGCTTTGTTGGCCCCACAGGCTCTGAGCTGAATAGGACCCTCACATTCCCTCCCCTTTTTACTTGGAGTGGGGAGAGGGGAATTTCGACTTGTATTCTAAAGGTCTGTCCTCACTGGACGCTATGGGAAGGACCCGGATTAAAGTAGCCAGGGAAGGCAGTGCCAATGACATGCCAAGGGTAGCAGCCATGGGAAGAAGCAAGCCCCACCTGCATAGGGATGCCAGGCACAGTAAACAGTCAGGGTAGAAAGCTGGGTGGGGCCCCCGCCCTTCCCATGATAAATGGGGTGACTCGTGGGCACCGTCAACACACACTACCGAAACCCAAGGAGCCTGAGATTGCCCTCTGCACAACAAACCCTGTGGCAAAACCGACTGGAAACGGAGGGCTGCCAGTGCCTTGGCTGCCTGGCGCTGCCCAGAGCTCTGTGGCCAGGAACAGCCACCCAGGAGCAGCTCTGGAGCCATCCTGCCCTGCAAAGGGGATACTTGAGAGGGACAGAAGGAGGAGAAAAACACAGAACTTTCTCTGACGGGATCCATGTGCCTCTTGCCAGGTTTATACTTTGAAATGAAAAGCAAATGTGGGGAAAACATGTCAGACATCCCAGGCTCTAAAACCAGCTAGCAGTTTGGAAGAAGAAGAGGGGGAGGCAACAGCTTGTGTGGGGCTCGAGAGGCTCCATCAGGGGAGAGTCCTCCTGACTGTCAGTAATACCCCAAGCCACACCTGGATCTTGGGATCTTGTCCAAAGGAAGGGCACAGCCCGTGACATGAATAGAGTTTCCAAGTGTGAGCCTGGAGGCAGAGAGTCTGGGGTGCTAGACTGGGAGACACATATGAGAGAGTCATCTCACGTCTGCACAGTTTCCATGGTAGAAGGATGCCCAGGAAATCAGAAGATGCCCCTCTTTATCTTCTACTGCATGCCAGAAGTCAAATGGTCCTTCCCCACACCTTGAAAACTCTGGAGACAAGTCAAGGCCTGACTCTCTAGGCCATCTGCACTCTGAGGGCTCTCAGATTTGGGGGAAGGAGAGTGAGTGCAGACTCCTGGGGATCTGAGGCTTGCCCGCTTCTTATGGGGATGCTCTGTGGGTTTTGTATTTTCTCCTGTCCTTATATAACTACTAAGCTGACTGTCCCTGGGAGAGTCCTCCTCTGGGGCCACACAGGGGTCTTACAATTGGTGACTTTAGGTCTTCTTGACCAACTGAGATGGGAGTGTGCCCCCTGCCCCTAGCGGACCCTCATCTTCAAGGAAGTGGGAAGGAAGCTTCAGGCAGAGGGAGGTCAAGCGGAATCCGGAAGCTCAGGCTGGGAAGCACCAAATCTGCCTAGGTTGCATGGCTCTGTCATTTAACCTGACTCCATGAGGAGCCTCAGAATCCCTGTGACTTGAGAGTTCATGAGGAAGGGGTGACCACCATCTATAAGCACGCATCACCCCGGCTCTGGGTGACTATGTGCAAAGTGAGGGTTGTGGGGCTGTTAGCTAGGGAACCTCTCTTAGTAGTGCCGTCTGGTCCCTAGCCCATTCTGTGTCACGTCTGCTGGCCTACTGATGGGTGATGTGGACACTTCTGCTGGGATGGAAACTTGACGGCCATTGTGCACAGTGGAGGCACAGCACTTGGTACAGAAGAGAAAGCATTGATGGAACTGATTCCCAGACCATCTCTGAGAAACCATTGCTATCCTGAGGAATCTCTGGGCTTCCAAAGAGATGGACAAAAAACCCACCTTCCTAAGATAATCCAGATATGCCCAAGTAAATGTTCCCTGAACCAGAATCTCAAGAGAATGGGGTCTTCCTGGGAGGACCTGAGCCTGGGCAGTCAGCCCAGGGATAGTGCCGCAGACCACTCTGAACTTGTTTTCTTCTCCACGGGACAGTTAATGAGCCTGGCTTACTGTTGCTGTGAGAACTGAGAAACCAAGGGACGGGTCCTCCACAGACTTGGACATGATCTTGGAGCATCCTGGGTGAGGTTATTTCTGCTACAGAGGTTCTATATGTGTCCATCTCCCCTGGATGTTGGCAGTGAGAGTGCAGCTCCAAAAGCCTGGTGGGAACTCTGCCCTTTAGAAGCTCCACTCAGTCCCCTGGGAGTGGGATAGGCAGGCAGGATGTATGGAAAGCAACCTGCTGTTGGGGACTGCAGGCCTTCAGATGTTCTCTGAGAGGGTCAGGGCTGGGCCACGCCCCACACGCCTGCATGCTATAGGTAACTGTCTGCTCTACCCCCAAGACCTGAGTGGCAGTGATGGGCTGAAGGGACAGAGTTGGTGGTCATCCAGATCATTCATATTTACCACTGTCATAGAAGGCACTATCTCCCATCCCTAGTCCCTGGAGGGGCTTCAGTACCGCATGGAGTCTACCAGTGGGGTCCAGGCTTGTTCCAAAAACTAGTAAGGGACAGACAGTATTACTGCTCTGCATAGAAACAATGTCCTCATGTCCTCAGGCTGCAGGATGCTGGGTGTCCAGGGGTCCTGCTTGTGAAGTTCACTGTTGGGAGTAAGAGGTCACTCTTACTCCTTCCTGGGTATTCTGGGGGAGAGGCATACTGCAGGGGAAGTGAAAGGACCTCCTAGCTCTACTGCAAGTATGGAAGCCTCCGGGATGGGTCAGGTGTATCAAGGCAGTAAGAAACAAGGTTGTACTTCCCAACAGGACTCCTTCAGGTCCCAGGAGGTCCACAGAGTGAGCCTCAAGCAAATTCTAGTAGTAACCTAGTCTGACAGATCAGGGCCTCGAAATCCTGGTCCAGAGACCCACTCTGGATCCCCAAGAGTCATACTTAATTTCTTTAGGAATGAGACTCCTCAGTTGGTACTGGGAGATCAGAGAACAGATTATCTCTGGCTTTCGGTGCCATTGAATTGACTTTGGGTTTTAGAGAAGCCATGGGAGGAAGATGGAGACAGAAGATTTTTCTCCTAAATTACAGAGAAATTGTGCCTGAGGACTTGACTCTGGGTGAAGCCACTCCCCTTCCTCTGTTAGCTAGGGAAGATTAAACCTAGAACCAGGAGGGAGATAGTTCATTTGCCTCCAGCCTGCAGAGTGAGAGTGCGGTGTGGAGCAGGACCCTCAGCTGGTGCTCGGTCTACATCTTGATTGACTGAGCTAAAAACAGTACCCCTGATGGTGAACCAATCACCAAGCCAGATGAGGTATAGTGAAGGTTGGGACCAAACAAACAAACAAATAACCAACCAACCCTAATTCTTTCTGCCCATGTCCCTTTGCCAGGTGTCTTGCTATGACCTGACTCCAGGGGTGACATTTCTAGATGCTGCCCACCCAAAGGCCACCCTGCTCTCAAGATCTGAGTCACATCCTATTTAGTTGCTTGGGCGGCTTCACCTTGCATTGAGTAATCTTCAATAAGGTCATTAAAGAACAGATGGTAACGGCTGTGAGATGCCAGAGACTAAACCATCTCTGCCAGCGTTTTCAGAACCCTAGCAGGGGCCCTCATGCTTCCATGGGTCTTTGATTGACACCATCCCAGACTGATTGGTGACTTGGTTAGTTTTCCAAAGTTAGGGCTCCTCCATTTCCTGCCTCAAATGCTGCCAGGGTCCAGAGGGTCCATCTGGGGACTCTGAGCCTGGCTGTGCTTAGGTCTGGATCCTGGAGGATGAGACGTGGAATAAAGACCAACTGTGAGCATTGCGGGCTTCCTGGGGTGTACTATTAGTAGGTCCTTCCTCGTGATAAGTCAAACTCAGTGGTTCTCACAGTGGCACTAGGGACAGGCAGTGTCAACCGAAGGCACTGTAGGGAACAGGCACAAGGCCAAGGACAAAAGGTGTCTTTCCAGGGCAGACTGGAAGAGAAATGTGGGAGTACGAAGACTTTCAGCCTTTACCTTGTGCATTCTGTTGCCCCTTGGGGCTTTCTGGATCGCCTGCTGTGTGCAGAAGGAAACCCGAGACAAAGGTCGCTACGTCTGGGGGCAAAATTTTACCTTCCTTCTCCATGCCATGAGGTCTTGGATCCCACTGAAGGCTTCCCCTGGCGCCCAGCACCCAGGACTATTCCCAGAGCTCCCAGATGATCTTACCCACTCTACCCAGGATGCAGTGTCCCAGAACCTTCTTCCCAGTGACTTCTACTGATTCTCCTTAAAGCATGTTCTTTGACATGGGAACATAAGTCTCAGGGGATGGGATTCTTATGATAAGGACCAAGAAAACCTGGTAGTTACAGAACATCCCACTAACCCATAAGAGGTAGACCCATCCGTTTTCCAATCTTTGCATCCCATCTTATCCCCATCCTTCCATCTGTTCCTTGGTCCTAAATGGTGTCACTATAATCTGACTCCGGTGCTCTTCCAACCTCCTCCAGCAGTCTCGCTAAGCTAACTTACCTTCACCTAAGTACCTTGTCTATGAACCCTGGAAGGTCCTCTCCACTGCTCGCCCGCAAGACCCTCCATGGAAAGCTTCGTGATAAGCTCCCACTGACAGTTCCCTCCCTTTCTGTCCCCTCTATTCCTCTCCCATGGCACATGCCCACTTTCCAGAGCAGGCTGCACTGTGGAGCTGAGGGACATTGACAAAGGGGCTATCTCATGACACAAAAGTACCCTGCAAGGGAAAACTAGACTAGAGAATCCAATGACATTCAGCATTATCTACATGCTTGGGAAGTCTGGGGTACTGGGCCTCAGGTGTCAATTACACGGCATCAACTGTCAGCACAAAATAACATGCAATATACGAAACAATATTTCTTTTACAATTCTTTTGTGATTTAAAAGGTATTCAGGCCTGAAGTTCTTTTCAATATGTCAGGCTTTTTTTTTTTTTTTAAGGAAAAAAAGATTAAAATGTATCAGATTATTAAATAGAGCCACTTCAGACTTAATTTAGCAAACTGTAACATTTTTATCATTTTTACAAAGCCCTTTTTAATGAAAACCGTCTGCACGGAGACCAAATATCCAGACCAAAAAAATCATGCTTCCACTGTATATTTGTTATCCCTGAAGATGTTATTTCCAGATTTTACAGAAATAATAAATTTCGTTTAGAAGCCCGGGCCTCTGAGGTGGTGCCACACATCTCTGAATTTTCCAATTTGCCGTTCAAGAAGCTAATCCCGCCGTAATTCTTCAGACTTGGCAATTCCCGGCCGCGATTTCATACCTCCAGCCTTGCCTCTTTGTAAATGCGGGGCTTGTAGCAACATTCGACCCGATATGTTTATTTTACATGAGCCTAAAAATGCTGTTCCAATAATCATAAGCATATTTTCTCAGTGACAAGATGTTTTCTTCCTGCGGTTCCCGATTTCACAGGTCACCGCCTGTGGCGGTTTCCCACGAGCACTCTCCTGGGCCTCCTGGTGCCAAATGGGAGGCTCAGAGCCAGACAGTGGAGAATCTGTCTTCAAGCTGTATCAGCCGTCCAGGTCTGTCCTGGATACCCCTCCGTGACACCTCATTACCGAAGGTGTGACTTCCCCTGGGAATTACAGCCACTATAACAACTACCTCGAAAGTGACTTCTCAGGTCCCAGGCCTATGGCCTGTCCTGGTAGCTACCCTGTGGCCTTGTGCCATTCGGGAAGCAGAGAAAGAACTTAGGATCCCTGTCAGGTAGGTGAGACCCTGTGGCCCCTGCCCTCGAGGTCATGACTGGCGTATGTCAGCTGAGCAGCTGAGCCAGGAGAGGGGTGGTGGTGTTGAGGGGGAACGGGGCGGTATTTACCTGGCTTGGCCTCTGTGGCCTGCAGAAGTCAGGTGGGGTCATGTGGTCAGGTAGTCTCTCTTTGGCTCTTAGTGGAGTACATAATATTACCTCTGGGACCTCTGGTGACCAGAAGGGAATTTGGTGTGGATGAGGGTACCCACAATCCAGAAAGGGCAGCAGTCCAGCTGAGCCACCAAAGCAAACTTCCCAGCCAGGGCAGTCAGAGGCCATGGGAGTTTTACATGCACGAATCTGAGTTCAGAGGGCACTTCGGAGATTTTAAGGTGTTTATATGCAGAGACAATGAATGGGACTAGGGACAGATGGATAGGGACAGAAACAGAGGCTGCTCATTTAGAAAGGAAAGGTACTTCCGAGGATGAAGATGGGCTGGAGATGAGGGAAGGTCTGAGACACCATGGCCCTTCACAGGCCATTTACACAGTCTCTGCCTTGTCACATATCTGAATAGCACATGCTTCTTTCAGGCTTTCTCTGTGTCCAATGTCCTGTGTGAGCGTTTCCAGTCTTCAATTAAGTACCATGACTTGTGTCAGGTATCTTAATGCTCTGTACCTCACAGTCCTGTCATGGTTCCTCTCTTCCTGTCCATCACTCCATTCTCTGAAAAACTTCCAGAGCATCCTCTCAGGCTATCTAAGAAGGTACACTGTGGCCAAGCCTGTGGAGAGCCCTGTGTTGGGTGGCCCAACCTCTGAGTGCTGCTGTCCAATCTTATACCTAGTTTCTACTTCACTCTGAGCACTGTTTATTGAACCCTAGAGAGGAGGAATAATGAGCCCAACTTGTCTAGGATTGAAGGCTTTTCTGGGATGTGGGGATCTCCCAACTGAAACCAGGGAAGTTTCTGGCAAACAAGGAAGCAGGCTCAGCTGATGTCTCTGTTACTGGAAGTTGTTTTCTGTTAGGGGTTGGCCCATGTTGTAGATCATGATGCCAGAGTGTTTCCTGTGTAACACTGTTAATGTCCCCCCCTCAGTTGTCCTCTGTGTATCAGGACATAACTCTCCTTAACTCCTCTCCCAGACCACTGTGTTGCACACCCACTCGGAGTGATCATCACAGCTGGGGAAATTGTCCCCAGGGTCTTGATTGGGTAAGTAATTTGCCTTCCTAAGAAGCCAGTCCTTAAACAGCAGACCTGGGAAAATTCAGGTTGAAATGAGGGTAAAACTTCCCTGAGAGCTCCCTGTGAAGGAGGTGCCATCACGGTTGCTAGCTGGACCCTGGGCCTCTTGTCTTCCATCCCAGGATTTTTACCACAGGGCACTGTGCCCAGGTGCAGCCTGGGCAAACCCCACAACCTTCTCCCAAGACGTTGTACCAATTTTCAGTTCAGCTGAGGTCACTGAGAACTCCATGGGACTTTATGTCACATCCAGACTCACAGTCCTCATCAGAGCACAGGCCCCCAACTGGCTCTGCTTGCCAAACTGGAATGTTCTGAACCCCGTGCTGCGAAGAACAAAGGTCCAATTCAGCCTCCCGGGGGGCAAGGGATCTCATTAAGGTCCTGGCAGCCGGCGTGGGGTCGGGTATTGTTTTTAATGGAAAAAACAAGAATTTGCTGTTGTGTTAGATTAAAGGCTTTGTCCAAGGGAATTAATCAGATTGCTACTGGCCTTCAGTCGCATAACCTTTGACTTCCCATCCTTAGAGAAGTCATGGACCAGGGCTGCAAAAGTGTTTCATTTCTCTCTTTGTTGGTTAATGAAGGCCCCACAGCAGGGTTTCCAGGAAGGGTTGAATCACTGCCCCCCACCCCCTTAGCATGAGCTCTGAGCCGTCAGTGGTCACCATCTCCATCCATCCATCTATCCATCCATCCATCCACCCACCTACCCATGCATCCATCCACCCATCCACCCATCCATGCATCCATCCACCCATCCACCCATCCATGCATCCATCCACCCATCCACCCATCCATGCATCCATCCACCCACCCACCTACCCACCCATCCATGCATCAATCTATCCATCCACCTACCCACCTATCCATGCATCCATCCACCCACCCACCCACCCATCCATGCATCCATCCACCCACCCACCTACCCACCCATCCATGCATCCATCTATCCATCCACCTACCCACCTATCCATG
The DNA here is from genome assembly GCA_021653895.1 of Mastomys natalensis. Classification (NCBI taxonomy): domain Eukaryota; kingdom Metazoa; phylum Chordata; class Mammalia; order Rodentia; family Muridae; genus Mastomys; species Mastomys natalensis. The sequence goes on from JAJTUV010000094.1 coordinate 1,137,382, forward strand.
CATCCATCCACCCACCCACCCATCCATGCATCCATTCACTCACCTATCATGCATCATCCATCCATCCATCCACCCACCCACCTATCCATGCATCCATCCATGCATCCATTCATCCATGCATCCATGCATCCATCCATCCATCCATCATGTGTTTCATATTGTCACCCAGCTCTTGTCACCAGTTACTGCAGCTGATAGACTGGTGGGAGATCATGATACCTCTAGCATCATGTCCAATACTCCTGTCTCCTGGCCCACAGCTGCCCAGAGTTCAACTCTCCATTGGACGAGAGCACCTATGTGGGGAAGGCACAGATAATGGTGTACACTGAATCGCCATCATATGTACTGCCTCCAGAGCCTGGAATAAAGAACAGCACTTGGTCAGTGTCCCAGTCCTCCCTATCCTTTGCTTAGGACAGCAGCCCCACCTCAGAACTGTCCATCACTCTTTCACAGCAGGATCTTACACAACCTAGGTTTGCCTCTACCTCTAAGTCCTCCTGCTTGGAGCCTCTTGACTGTTGGATTACAGGAGTCTACTACCATGCCTCATTTTATACTTTTTAAAATAAGATTTTGCACTTAAAATTTGTTTTTTTACTGTGCATGCAGGTTGTGTGCACAGGTGAGCATTTGTATGAACAGGCGTGTTTGTGTTTGTTGCATGTGTGTGTATGAACATGAGCGATGTGGAGGCTGGTGTCAACCACAGGCACCGGCTTCCTCAGGAGTTAGTCTCTAGGACAAGGGTTCTCCCTGGGACCTAGGACTCACTGTCCAGGCTTGGCTGGTTGCTCAGAGAGCCCCACCAGCCCTCTTGTCTCTATCTTCCATGGTCCCGTCTATCTCCATCCCCCAGTGTTAGGATTACATGTGTGTGCCACCATGCAGCCTTTTTATGCAGGTTCTGGGGAATGAACTCAAGCTGTCACACCTGTGTGGCAAGCCACTTTACCAACTGAGCCATCTCTGCAGTCCCTGGGGTTGGAACCTTATGTTTGACTCTCGCTTCAAAAGAAGAAAACATGAGAAAAGCTCTTCAGACCCTCGGAAGTTCCCAACTAGCCAGTTTCCTGTGTGTTCCACACTGTCCCTGGATTCCTAGAGAGAATCAGAGATTCTCTTCCTTCTCTCATAGCTATGTGACCCTCTGAACAGCATGGGAGCACTGTCCAAGTAGTGTTCATCTTCTTCTAACTTTGGACCAAAAGATGTCTGGCCCAGTAGAAGACAGAGCCATGGTGCCTCCTCCCTGATGTTCCCAGAACCACTGCCCTAGAGGTCTGCATTGTGTCACGAGTCAGGGACACTTTGAATTGCTCAAAAGTTGCCAAGAGTTCTAAAATCCATCTTAGTACCCACGTAGGGTCTGGCTGCCAATCAGATACAGTGGGAGCTGTGGAGACCAACTTTTGCACACCACTGTCACTGAAGGACCAGCCACCAAGATATCTCAAGTTCCCTTGTCCACGTGGCAAGACACACTGTAAGTTTGGTCCTTCAGACCTTCGTCATTCTAGCTGGATTAAAGATGTGGGGGACACACGGCTAGGGCATTAGCAGACAGAGATGTATTCTGAGTGTGGGGAGACTAGAGGTCACCTAGAGACTAGAATGCAAAGGTGACTGGGAGGCAGGAGGAGACACTCCAAGTGCTTCTGATTGGCAAAGGGATGAGACCCTCACCAACCGAACCTGTTAGAAATGAATGGAAATAGCACAGTGTGGAAAAACAGACAGAGCTGAACAGGCAATTCCTGGAGGAACAGAAAGACAGTAACATCTGAAGAGCCCCTGGGTCAGGGGATTTGTAACAAAATGAAACCATGAGACACAGAGTTCTTTGGGCCCATGACATGGCCTAAAAGTTCTCCTTCGACAGTATCCAGGACTATCAAGTGTGTGAGCCGTAGGGACCTGTGGGCACAGCTAGGATGATAGATGGATAATGTGTGTCCCAGTGGGCCTGGCATGATAGGGGATGTCTTGTTCCCACTACCACATGTCTCAGGCCAACTCATAGGTCTCACCTGAGATCCTGCAAAATGGCACCCCCTTCATAATGGGAAGAGTTAAGGGCAAGGTGAGCATAGGTGAGACACTTACCCACCGTGTCCTCTCTGAAGAACCCCCCCCTTCTGGGGCCCCACCTGCACCCTCAGGGGTCAAGTCTTCCTTCTGGGTATACTGTCCCTGACACAGGGTGTGCAGTCATATTCTCTGTCTCGATCTCTGTCTTTCTGCCTCTGTCTGTCTCTGTCTCTCTGTCCCTGCCTGTCTGTCTGTATCTCTCTCTCAGCAGCCCTGTGGGAAGACCCCAGTGACCCCCTGATCATAGTCTGCCAAGGGTACAGGAATGGACTTGTCTCCAGGGATCCTTCCAATGACACTGTAGCTCTGGTGAAGGTGGCCCTGGAGCTGTGGATCTGGCTGCTCCACACTCCTTATTCAATACCTGTAAAGCTAATCCTGTCTGTTGGATCCAGATGCTAAATTTGGAGGGGTTTGTTACACAGTGGTGGGTAGCTAATCTAAGAAAGGGGAGGGCTCTGCCTCTACGGGAGGGTGGACCCTGTCTGGCCACTGTCTGACCTTGTTTTAACCTGAGAGTTACTGGCAGAGAAACTGAGTTCAAGGCAAGATGGGCTTGCCTCAGGCTCCTACTGCTTTGTTTGGAGTTGGGAGGGGTAGCTGCAGTCATTATTATTATTTTGGTAAGCCCAACTTTTGGGTCTGTGGAGTTCAGCCAACTTGTTCGTCTGGCAGGTAGAGCCTCATGGGAGGTGGTCCACTGAATTGTGTAAGGGGTAGGCCAAAGCGTTATGAGGACCAATGGGATAGTCTCTGTCTAGGTTGCCTACCCTGTCCCTTCTCCCCTAGTCACTGACTTCATTGTCATTTTTAAAGGAAGCAGGCAGGGCAGAAAGGGTGGGGCCCAGAGAGGAAGAAAGTGGTTCAAGACCAAGGCAGAAGTCTTCAGAGTGACCATCAAGACCTGTCTCCAGGGCAACCCAGCTACCAATCATTCAACAGCCTCTCCTTAGGCTCAGAGGCCAGGGCTGCCCTGGGGATTCCTGCCCTCCCCACTGAAGAAGGGTGAGAGAATGGGGGAAGGTCTGTCTCTGTGGACTGGGTCATCCAGTCTTTGGGTTCCAGTTCTGGGCCTGTGAGGTTAGACAGGAAACCTGACTAACTCTGGAGATCAGAAAACTAGACAGCCTTTTTTATTCTCATGTAAACCCACCCCAACAGTATTAGGAGCATCCCTGAATTAAAGGTTGATCTAAAATTCCAGCTAGGCAGGGAAGCCCGTTCTTATTTGATCGCCTTTCAGTTCTGTGGCAAAGGCAGGTGACACGGTGCACAGAGATGGTGATAGCCTTTGGCTTTTGATTGCCATGTCTTTCCTTTCTTGGGTCTGACAGTCAGGACCTTGTCTGGGAACTGGAGTCTAACCAAGTACTAAACAACTCTTCTTGGGCAGTGATCACCCTAACCTGTACTTTGCAGGGGTGCTGACGCACAGTCCTCTAATGTGGAGGTGGACTGGAGTGTCTGGGTAGGTAATGAGCTCTCTCTGTCGTGGGAGATATGCCAACCCCTGCATTCAGCAAGAGCACTGGGTGTGTCGAAGAGCCTAACCACAGGAGTAGAGAAGTGGGTAAGTCTCCAGCTTACCAATGGGACCAATAGGAAGTCTCTGGGGACAGCTGGAGCAGAACCTGAGGGCTGAGCAGTTAGCCATAGGTTAGAGAGGTACAGGCAGAGAGGGAGCTTGGGCTGAGAGGTGCCCAGGCCAGGTAGTGGTGACAGATAGCCATGCACCTGCTCTGACAGCTTCAAACCATAATGGGACATCTCAGTTCTCAATGATTGACGCCTGCGATGGGGATGGTGGAGTTGGAGTCAAGATAGCCACAGTGCTGGGATCTCCATGAAGAAGTCCAGGAAGGTCTGTGTACCTTCTGGCTTCTAGGAGACATCCTGGTCCTTGGCTTGTGGCTACTTCGCTGATTTCCTTCTCTTATGTCATCCCCTTCTCTGGTCTACTTCCTCCTTTTAAGGACCCCAGGAGGACCTGCATAGTTTGGAGCCATTCAGGACTATGTCCCCCATCTTGAGGTCCTTATGAACATCTGTGAGTCCCTGTGCATGGTTACTCCATCATCAGGATTCATTGTTTTCTGATGTTCTCAAAGGCTTCAAGAGACCCATTGGAGATGGCCCTGAAACCCAGCTACAGAAGCTTAGAACTTTCTCTGAATGCTAGGGGTCTAGACAGAGGCGAAGCCTGGTGCCTCCTCAGGCCCCTGAGTCTAATGTGCTGTATACGGCACATCTCAGGCCCTGGTTGAAGGGGCAACCTTGGCCCCGCAGTCCTGGTGCTAGCCAATATCTTTGAGCTGGGACAGAGCCTGTGAACTATAGCTGGGGCCCAGCCAGGGCCTTTCTGGCCTCCTCTCTGCTCTGCTGGCTGGTCACACATGCTTTACATTAAGGCCAAAGAGTATGTTTCCGTGCAGTCTGGCACAGGGAGGATCCCTGGCTGTTCAGGGTCCTGGTGGGATGCCAAGGCTAGAGAGAGGCCCAGAAACTGAAGAGAAGAAAGGAGGTGCAGGGTGATAGTGAGATCAGAGACCAGACTGGCTTTCCAATGGTCCATGAGGGTACAAGGGTAGTGTCTTCAGGGTTCTAACAATGTCCCGAGAATGACAAGCCCAGGTCACCAGCATGGTGGATGGAGGGAGGTCTCAGGGTTCCATTTGCTTGGCCTGGTCCTGTGATTTAAGAAATCTCTGGCCCTTTCCTGTCTTTAGGGTTGACTGTCTTTGATGGACACCTACACACTAAGACTTGACTGGTACTGGAGCGTGTCCTGGTTCTTTATGTCTGTGGAGAATTCACTGAAGTTCCAACATCATCCCCAGGATGCTGGCCTCGGGGGTGAGGCTCCCATCCCCATCCCTGCATCACGCATCTTGACCTGTTTTTCTAGCCAATACATCCTCAATTCAATCTTCTCTCTAAACGACTCAGTGCTTTCTACCTTGGAGACTTTGCCTTCTCCCTATGAAGCTTTCACCTCCATCCTCAGTGTCCTGTCTAGAGCCCATACTCCAGAGGTGGCAGTAAGATGTCAGGGTGGGGTCTCCTCCTTCCCCACTCTACACCCCACTCAGTGGGCTGAACCCCAGGAGCTGTTGTGTCTATTGCTACATACCAGGTCACTTTGGATGCGACCTCCAACTTGAACAATGTTACTGCTGCCCCTGTCCTCATGGCTCTGGGATCTGGTGTATTTCCGTGCACTTACTGGCAGCTAGAATAAGTCAAAGCTATGATACTGAGACTCTGCTGAGCTCGAGGGCATTTCTAGGTTTGTAAGTGTTTAGTGGAGGAAAGCTCGCTCGCGTGGAAGGGCGTATTTTGAGCCGGGTTATGAAGGAGTCTGTGTCTGGAGGATTTGGTGCCTGGAAGAACACATTCGTCTCTGTGAATCTGGAACAAGTAAATCACAGCCTAGTGGCAAAATTCTACCTGAGGCCTATTTTGTATATCCTGGGAACCAAAGATAATTTGACGTTTTTTTGAAGGCTTATGCTTTAAAAAGTAAAGACGAATCTACAGCCAGAGCCATTGCTGAGTCTAGCAGGACCATTTCTGCCAGGAACAACTTGTACACAGAGGAGATGCTACATCAGGCTCCGGTCACACAGAGCTGGGGGGCTGCAGCTGTCCTGAGGATGGGGAGAGAGCCTCAGAACTCCAGCTTATGAACGCTACAGCGTGACCCCCCAACCCCTCTCCCAAGAAGGTAGAATGAGCTCATTGTGTCCCTGGACTGAGCAGACCCACCTCTTCTAGCCAGATCCCTGACCCTTGGGCCTGGGAGGGAGAGGACTCCCACACTTATTTGTGAATTAGGCGTATTTTCCACCGGCTGGCTGGGTCTGCAGGGACCCAGAAAGAAGACGGTCCAAGCTTTGTAATGTTTCAACTCTAATGAGCTGGAATTCTGGTGGTTACTTCTAATCCCACTGTGTTTACCCCAATCAGCGATCGAAGGTTGGCCTCCGGGATAGCTGTCATTCCTTCTGCGATTAGTACTCTGGCAGGCCAGCCTGTTTTCCAGGAAAGGCCCCTCATCCTCATCTCTGCATGGACTCCAGGCATCAAGCATCTTCTGAGGCTGAGGCCTGAGGCACCAGGTGGAAATGCAGGGCACGGCGGTAGACACAGCGATGGGCACTGGGCTGCACAGGAAGTTCAGAAGCTTGGCACCCACTTATCTAACAGGGCCTGTAAGAGTGACCAGAGACTTCCCAAAGCTTCAGCCTTTTCTTGGCTTTGTTCTAGGCTCCCAGAAGCAAGGCTGGAGACCAGGTTTGAGGAAGCAATTGTTTGGAAGATGATCCCGGTAAACACAAGGGGCAGTGTGAATTTCCAAAGAAGTCACCTGCGGGTGCCGTGGAGGCACCTTGGGTACAATCTTGGGGGAACTAAAGAAGCACTGTGATGTTTGAGAGCCCCAAGCCACCTTACACAGTGTGGGAATGGATGCCAACCATAGGCATACCATGATGGTTAGGGAGAGTTACTACACAGAGTCAATGAAAGTTCTCTTTGCCTTTAAGTCAAGAGGTGTAGCCACCTATATGTGGAGGTTGGCATGGTCTAAAGGACTAGGGCCAGAACCTGTGCCATGCAGGGCCTCTGCCTGGTCCTGTTAACCTCCTCTTCCTCCCAGAGCCTTGACTACTGCCACCACAGAGTTGTTCTTCTGAGGGCCAAGCTGAATTGTTCATGTTTAAAAGACCAGAGTGGCCTAGGTTCATGAGCAGATGTAACTCCAATGCTGTTACCCATGTAGACTTCCTGAGTACTTGTTCCATGACTGACCCAGGCAAGGTGACAAGATTCTTGTAGACCTCTTGACACCTGTTGGTATGGCTTCTCCTCTGGGCTCAGTGCTGAGTCACACATGTGAAGTTTGGGTTGGTTCTTTCGTCCTGGATCGGCCTTGTCCAATCATTCACTGTCTTTGAGCCGGGCCACTGTTATGCTGGCTCCCCTGCCACTCACCAGCTTCAGTGCCCACCTGGCTACAGCCATCAGACCCTCGATGACCTTGACCTGAATAACAGGGCCAGTGGCAAGACACGGACTTTCAATTTGCTTTTCCAAAGTCTGCTGCCCCATAGCCCTAGATGGTCATGGAAGTCTGCTTGGGGATGACTATCTGGAGCAGTGGAAATAAAGAGGTGTGTGTGTGTGTGTGTATGTGTGTGTGTTCCGCTACTCTGTGTGAGAGGCCAGGATGTGGCAGGGTGCAGGGACCTGGGTGGAAGGAGGTCAGGAAAGCCCTGGGCTACCCTCTGCACTATGGCATGGCTCCATGTACAGTTCTTGGAACCCTTGGTTGTTAAGTCCATGTGGGATGCTGGCCCTGGGAGCTACTCAACCCGGCCACAGGCTCCCAGTTCAGAGCTTACACATCTGCTTGGGAAGCATTTCCTCTTTAGGAGAGAGTTCCAACTTGTTAAATTTTACAGCAGCAGGAAACTTGTAGCCTCACTTAGGAGTTACAAGGGCCTGGGGTGAGCACACACTGTAAAGCCCAGTGGCCCGTGGGAATCTGCTTAAGAGATGAGCCCAGGCCCAGGATGAAGATGCCTTGGGCACCCAGAGATTCCATCAGAACGGCCAGCGTGGTGCCAGGACCCCACATGGAGCCTGTGTTGGGCCTCCCCTGTCCCTCGAACCATTCCTGTCTCTCCTGGAACCAGAAAAGGGCTAAACCCTCCATACTGAGCCAGAGATGGGTGTGGTCAGTAGGAGAATGGCTCTCCAACGTGTTAACATCCCAAACATCCAGACAGTGCTCACCGTCCTCTGAGGAAAGGTCCTCTGTGTAAGGATAAATTCAACAATGGTGGGGAATTTATGTTTATTCAACAATGGTGACTGGATTATATGTTGGTTCTAATGTGAAGACGAGCGTCCTTAAAAGGCAGTGGTTATCGACTTGTGGGTCATGATCCCTTTGTGGGTTGACAGGAGTTGCCTAAGACCATCCTGCATATCAGATGCTTACATTATGATTATAACAGTAGCAAATTGCAGGGATAAGCCTATGACCCAAGAGAGGTGGGCAACCTAGGAGCGGGAGAAGGTACCTTTCTTCTGTGGAGCCTTCTGGGGGAAAATACCCACAGACATCTTTGCTTTGGCCGCAGGTAACCATTTTAGTGTAAAAGTATATAGACAGAGAGTTACGCTGTCACAACACACTGAACAGTAAGTTCACACTAGTCTATCCCCATGGTCAGAGGGAACCGACCCACGAGAACTCGACGACAATGCGCAGTGTCTCACTGACAGTCAGTACTGAGACTAGGACGGTGTGAGCAAGCAGGAAGAGCAGGGAAAGTGACTAGTCCACGGGGCGGAGATTTCTTGTGAAAGAGACTCCAGAGAGTTTGTTCGCTTCTTCTGTCACATGAGGAGGTGGCAGGGAGCCAGGAAATAAACCCTCACCAGACATGGAACGGCCCATTGCCTTGATCTTGAACTTGCCCACACTGTAACTGTAATGAATAATTACTGTTGTTTACAAACCATGGTCTGTGGCATTTTGGTAACAGCAGTCTGAATCAGCTGCTCCAGGATTTGACCCAGACAAAGGTTGCTGCCGTTACACTCGTTAAGAGTGTGGCAGCCAGCAATGAGCAGAGAGCAGGGCAGAGAGGTAGGGGGATTTAGGAGCTAAACACCACCTTGTTTGTCATGCCTGTAAGGTGACTGGTTGGAGACTCAGGGATGGAGGGTGCAGAGAAGGAGAGAGGGGGGAGCGCCTCTGTCTGCTGAGGACTTGGGCTGCCTGAGAGAGAGTGCTTGTGGGGATGATGATGGCAAAGACCATTCTGCTCTCTCAGACCGTTGTTACACAATGGGGAAAAACTTGGCTTAGCTGAGATTGTGTTCCGTGCGCTATAGAAGAATGACCTGTCAGGTCACTTAGCTCATTCTCAGAGTACTGAAGGTGAAATTTGGTTCCTCCAGACAGCATACTGGAAGGCAGCAGAGGTGAGAAAGGACTCAAAACAGAATTGCTAAGCAGCAAGGAACTAGAAGCTAAAAGCTGAAATATATATATATTTTTTTACTAACTTGGGGTATATGTATGTGTGGGTGGGTGTGGGGGTCAAAGGTCAATTCCAGGTATCTTTCTCCCTGGGTACCTTGTTATTTTGAGACACCACAGCTATACACCATGTTTAACTAACCCACTGACCTTCCCTGTGTTAGTGTGAATGTTCCCCCATTATTACCAATTAAAACACATAGACCCAGAGAGGTCAGAAAACTGCCCCAGGGTAGCTCAGATGGTGAGCAGCAGAGCCTGTATTTGAACCTGGGTCTTTGCTGCCCGTTTGCCACAGTGAGAAGAGCTAGGGATCAGGAACAAGAAGCAGAAGGAGCTTTGGCTCTGGGATGATGACAGCTGGCTGGAGCTGGCAAGGGACAGGAGCCAGTGTTCACATCGAGCTCCTTAACCTGAACTGAGATCTTTAGAGCCAAGCACAGAGCTGAGGACGTCTGGGAATTCTGAGGGTATTTTTAACATGTTTTCCTTTTAATAACCGCCTAAAAATATTTTACCAGTTATAAAGGAAAGGCTGCTTTGCTGTGGCTCCTCAAGCCCCTTCCACACAGGGATTACGGTCCTGATGAGGACACGAATCTATTTTGGGGAGTCTCAAGAAGCTTGCTTTTACAAAAGTGTTGTGGGAAGAAACAGCTAAAGTAGAAACTTCTGGTTACAGCCAGGACTAAATGTTCTTCTTCCCCACAATCTGTTTTCCAATAGAAAAGCCTTTACCTGGGACACCCTGGAAGCCAGGATGCCCAGGACCCTCGGAGGCAGAGCCCCAAGCCAAAAGAGTCACAGAGCTTCCTCTGTCTCCTGAACACGCTGTGCTGGGGCAGGGGGGGCAGACTCTGCCTTCCTATATCCTGACAGGCACACATGGACACTACAAGCTTCCCTCAGCATCAGGCACAGAAAGACAGACTCGTTGCTGTGCTGATCTCTTGCAATGATACTGGCCCAGTGGGCTGAGCTGCTGTCCAACATCCCATACCCTGGACTAGAGAAGTAGAGACAAGCACCTGAGGCAGGCTGGCTGGAGTTCTGCCTCACCCCTCGGGGGATTTTTGGAGCCTGACTTGGAGTCAGTTATACTTTCCCCAGCAGGAAACAGGTCATGCAAGTTAGAACTCTGCTTTCAACAAGGTTGAGGCAGGGGGGGGGGAGGGGGGAGGGTCGTGGGGGGAGCTACCCTTCCATTTTATCCCTTGACTGAGTCAGGGAGTGGTTTTAGCTGGAGTGATACTAAAAGAGGAAGTGGGGAATCTGCAAGCCCACCCCAACCCCAGCCTGCACACTGCACCTTAGGCAGACTGGCTGCAGTTAAAATGGCAAGATTAAATAGGATACAGATCTCCGTTACCAAATCCCTCAAATATTCCAGATACAATAAAAACTCACTCATCAGCCCAAGAGCCAGGCAATCACAGACTGCTGAGAAACAGCGGTTGGTGCGGATGCCAGGCACGGGGTGAATCAGATGTTGGAATAATCTAACAGGGATTAGAAAACGGCCATCATAGAAGCTTCCATGGCAGTTATGAACATGCCCGAAATGAGAAGAAGAAGAAAAAAGTACCAACCAGAAAATGTCAGCAAAGAAATGGTGGGCATTTAGGAAAATGCCAAAGGGACATCTCAGAGCTAAAATAATACAATAACTGAAATTTGAAAAGCTTGTTCTTCGGGCTCAGTGGAAGAGTGGAGACAGCCGCGAGAGAACGATAAACTCAAAAACGGGTCAATGGAGTTCAGACTCAGACCAATCTGCAGAGGCAAGCATACGGAAGATGCGCGGAGACGTAGAAATTGGGGAGATGATGACACAAGGTCAAACTTGGATGTTCTTGGGGTCACCGGAGAGGGGAATGAACTGACTAAAGGAGATTCTGAAGGAATAATAACTGAAAATCCCCTGAATTCCATGAAAAAAATAAACCATAAACCTACAGTTCCAAGAAGCTGACAGAAACCTAACCAGTCAAAGAAACATGGTGGGGAGTCTCCAAACACCTGACATCTGGACTCTAGGGCACGTCTTCCTTAGGGGATGAGTGACCTTGAAAAGGGGTCAGGCTGACTTCACATTCATGATGCTCCACCTGTTTAGGCTGGGCAGATGCTGTAATAGTGGGTGAGAGTTACCTCATCTGGCTCCCAGAGATATTCCCGAAAGCAGTCCATGGTGGAGGGGAAAGGCATTGCATTTTGGAGTATACCAACTAGAGAATAGCAGGTTCTCTTTCTGAAGCCAGGTCCCTTTCTAAAATGATGGGAGCGGAGAGAGAAAGAGGTAGCTCTTAACTCTCAAGTTTGAATCTGAAAAAAAAAAATACTCTTCAGGAATAAGGGGTGGGGAATACATTGTAATCAGTCTCTCTAAGGGGCCAGGGAGAATCCCTCAGTATGGACAAGTACAGTACTCACACACAGCACAAGTCTGACATCCTGGGACCTGTGCAGAAAGCTGCAAGCAGAGAGGGCATCTATGATCCCAGCACTCCTACAGTGAAAGGGGAGGTGGAGGCAGGAGAATGGCCTGGAAGCTAACTGCTCACTGATCAGATAACTGGGAGTAGATAAACCATGGCAGAACACAGAGAGGGCCTTCTTCTTCCGACAAGGTACAAGGAGAAAACCAAAGCAGTCTTTACACACTCACAACTAATTAATCACTTAGAAACTTAAAGACCTTGTTACAGAAAGTCGTACTTTGTGTTCACGGGGAGGAGGAAGCTTTGCATCGCTCATCTGCATAGTGAGCGCCGTCTCAACCACATTACCACAGAAGAATTTTGTTGATCTCTACAGACTTTTAAGTTTAAAAGGAAAAGCCAACGATGTAGAACGGGAAACCCAACACCAAAGAAGGTAACCAAAGGATGAACTCACGCTATCCAATTTCAAGATGTGCAGAGACCGCCACACAGTGTGGTCTTGGCAGAGAACAGACACACAGGTCCAAGGGATGGAGCAGAGAAGGGCTGGGTCCCACAGATGGCCTCAGAGGCCTCTTACAGCAGAGCAAGGCAACCAAATGCTGAAGAAGTCATTCTTAAGAGTGAGCACAAACGGATGCTTGTAGACACACGCTTCGTGTCTTTCACAAAGATTAACTCAAAATGGACCAAAACCTTAAAGAGAAATGTGAAATCCTCTGAAACACCCTGAAGGAAAACCAGGAAAGAATTCTGCTTGATTTTAGATTTGTTGTTGAGTTTTCCTAAATAACCCACACATGAATGATCCAGGAAAGGGGATAACCACATGATATTGCTATTAAAATCTTCTGGAACTGGAGAGATGACTCAGTGGGTAAAATGTCTGCTGTACAAGCCTGAGGACCCAAGTTCGATCCCCAGCAACTACACAAAGAAGCCGGGAGTGTTTACTTGTAACCCCAGTGCTGGGGACGTGGGGACAGAAAGGTCTCAGAGACTCATTGGCACCCAGCTAGACAGAAAGGTCTCAGAGACTCATTGGCACCCAGCTAGCCTGATCAGTGACTTCTGGGTCCAACAAGAGACCCTGTGGATAGCTCCCGAGGAAACTGTCTCCTGTAAGCATGTGCACATATACTTATGAGTATCTGCTTGTGCCCATGCACGTACACCCACACCCACACCCACACAAACCAGAAAAAAAACTGTTAAAAAATTTAAATCTCTTCTTTCAAAGACTTTCTTAGAAGAACAAAAGCGGACATAAATATCCATGTGACATGCGTGAGCTAATCAACTTGTATCCGTGTGACCCTTGTATACTAATCAGCTTGGATTCAAAACAAACAAATAATTCTCACAACTCAACAAAAGGAACATAAGCCACCTGCAAGAAGAAGAAGAAGAAGAAGAAGAAGAAGAAGAAGAAGAAGAAGAAGAAGAAGAAGAAGAAGAAGAAGAAGAAGAAGAAGAAGAAGAGAAAAAGAAAAAAAAAAAAAAAAACTTAGGCAAAGAGCTAAACAAATCTCTCATCAAAGAAGAAGACATCAGCATAGCAAAAAGGTGTCCAGAAGGTGAACCAAGTCATCTGGGTCACCAGGGACTTACAAACCAAAACACCATTTCGACAGAGATGTGTGTCAATGAGGCTGGCTAGAGGCCAGTGCCAGGTGCTGGCAGGGATGGGCCGACAGGAACTCTCGTTTGTGGCTGGTCATAATGCAAACTGGCACAGCCTCTGTGGAAGACAGTCTGGCAGTTTCTTACAAAGCTAAATATAATCTTAGCATATGATCCATCAGTCATGCTCCTCAGTGTTTACCCAACTGAGTTGAAAACTTATGGCCACCCAGAAAACCTGCATATGAATGTTTATAGCAGCTTTGCTCATAATTGTATAAAATCGGGGGCAAGCAAGATGCCCTTGTCGGAAACGGGGAAAGGAGCGGAGGTCCGTCCACTCGGTGGAATAGTACTCAGCAATCAAAAGAAGTGGTTCACCGAGTCACAGGAAAGACACGGGTGAATGGCAGACACCCATGGCTAGAATGGAAGAAGAGATCCTGAGAGCATAGTGCTAAGAGAAAGAAGCCATGTGGGAAAAGCCACGTGCCGTACGGTTCTAACTCGATGGAATTCTGGGACAACTAAACGACCTCATGTCATTAGGGAGCTGGATAGACATTTGTATAGATGAAGCACAGAGGAGATTTAGGCCTAGAAGGTATTTTGTATTATATTCTAATGATAGGCCTGCAGCACAAACCCATACATACGTGTGGTGAAACCATAGGACTTCACGGCCTCGATTTAGTATTCATACTCAAGGCAATGACAATGGATGCAAGGCAGTGACAATGGACAATTCCACTTAAGTGACTCACAGATGCAGACAGCAACCTCTCTGGTAGGGAAGAGGGCTGACCAGGTGGACTCTGAAAGAAGTGGAAACCTCAGGCCGGAACTGCATGTGAGCACTGGGCTGTAGCTGATAGCATTGTTTCCCAGGGTGATGCAGCTTGGCAGTTATGAAGCCTTCCATGGGCTGCGGACAATAGTACATGTCTGTAACCCCAGTGTTCTTATGGCAAGATGGGAAATGGAAGCGAGAGTCCCTGGAAGGTCACATGCCAGCTAGTCCAATGCACACAGTAATGAACAGTCACAGACCCTTTCTCAAACAAAGTAGCAGGTGAGGACTGACCCCCTAGGTTGTCCTTTGATCTCTCTATGTATTCTGTGGACTGTGTGAGTCCACATGTGAATATATACCATCCCCTCACCCTCTAGAAGCAGACAGAGACAAACAGGCAAATAGGTGGCCAATCACAAGGACCAAGTTCTTTGTCATTGCAAGAAGAGCATCTAAAACAATTCAGGTGGGGCTGGAGAGATGGAGCAGGAGTTAAGAACACTGGCTGCAATTCCAGGGGACATGGGTTCAATTCCCAGCATCCATGCGTAGCTCCGAACCATCTGTAACTCCAGTTCTAGGGTTCCAACATCATCTTCTGACATTCATGAACACAAGAAACACAAGTGGTATATAGATATACGTGCAGGCAAATCACACACACACACACATAAAATTGTGTGTGTGTGTGTGTGTGTGTGTGTGTGTGTGTGGTGTATTTAAAAAACCCAACCCATACCAGACCTGGCCTATAGGCAAATATGTGGGACATATTCTTAATCAATGATTGACTTGGAAGGGCCCAGACCACTGTGCATGGTACCACTACGGGCAAGTGGTCCCTCCTGGGTGCTATAAGAAAGCAGGCTGAGCAAGCCAAGAAGAGCAAGCCAGCAGGTAGCACTCTCCTCCATGGACCCTGGTTCATTTCCTGCTCTGTTTGCCTTCATGTCCTGACTTCCTTTGATGATAGACTGTGATGTAGAAATGTAAGCAAAATAAATCCTTTGCTGTGCATCTTGCTTTTGGCAACACTGCCTCATCACAGTCATCAAGACTCTGACTCAGACAGCCTCTGAATGGGGAGGTAAGTCGTAAAGGCATGTATTGGGAGTGCATGATTAGCAAAGGTGTCAAGAAGCAAAGAGCCTAGGAAGACAACAGGGGGAAGGTACCTTCAAAGACACTCCCCTAGTGACCCCTTTCCTCCAAAAAGACCCCATTTCCCATCTGTAGTTTGCCCATGAACACATCCTACATCTGTCTCTTGATGCAGTGAAAGTCCCCATGATCTAGTTGCCTGTCAATCACACTTTCATTGGGGACCAAGCTTTCAATATGTGAGCCTTTTGAGGGGACATTTTGTATTTGCACAGTAACCCCAGGGTTGACATGAGCAGAAAGGGTCCCAGAAGTATGAGCATCCTAGAAGCAATGGACATGTCTTGCACCCAGGTTTTGACTTCAGACATTGAGTGCAAGAGGTGGAAAGGCCCAGTCTTAGGCTCATTTCTGTTGTCATGACAGAACGTTATGACCAAGGCAACTTGTAAAAGAAAGCACTAAATTTGGTTCTAGAGGGTTAACTCGTGACCACCGTGATGGGGAGGATGGCAGCGGGACCGCATGGTTCTGGAGCAGTAGCTGAGAGCGACATCCTCATCTATAGACACATGGCCGAGAGAGCTATGTGGGAGTGACTCGGCTTTTGAAACCTCAAATCCCACTCTGAAGTCACACACCTTCAACAAGGCCATGCGTCCTAATCCTCCCCAAACAGCTGCACTAACAGGGGACCAAGTATGCAAAGGTTAGCCTATGGTGATCATTCTCATTCGAACCACTGAATTCTATTCTCTACCCCAAGGGGCTTGTGACCACATCATAATACAGAATATATTCAGTCCAACTTCAAGTCCTCGTAGTCTTCTACTGCCTCAGCACTGCTTAAAGTCCAAAGTCTCTTCTGAGACTCAGGGAAACCACTTAACTATAACTCCCTGAGACATCAAAAGCAAAAGGCAAATTACATATTTCCAACACACACTGGAACATAGTAGACATTGCCATTCCGAAAAGGAAGAAGGGGCGTATCCTGAGGCAATACTGGACCAAAGCAAGACTGGAAACCAAGCCAGGCAAACAAAATCCTGAAACTCCATTTTTAGTGTCAAATAGCTTAGCCAATTTCAACCTTCCAGCTTTATTGACAGCTCACACTTCTCTCTCCTGGGCTGGTACCACTCTGTGTTTACAACTTTCCTAGGCAGGTATCCCGTGGCCCCTACATCTCCAAAGTCTTGGGGTCTCCAACCCGATCCAGACTTCACCTTCATAGCTTCCCACAGTGGCCTTTCTGGACCTCCATGCAGTGACTCCCCTGCCACAGCAGCATTCCTTAACTACAGAGGAAGATTCCACAGTCCATTGACTCCCAAAGCTTTGCTCGCTTTAGGGCCAGAACCACATGGCCTAAGTTGCCAAGTGCTGTTGCCTGTGTGGTATGAAACCTGGCTCTCTCCTTGAATTACATTTGCATAATTGCATAAGCATTGATTTGTTCGTACTCTTTAAGAACAGGTGATTCCTTAGGCCCTTTCTCTTTACAAGTTGCAGGATTAGCTACCTGGGGACTTGCCCTGGGGGCACCATGTCTTTTATTCCATTTCATCTTAAACCAAGGTTCCAACATTACATTTCATCGTGTTTTTTTTTTCTCCAACAAAGTACAGGCTGTACACCCCGCAACCATTGCTCTTTTTCATTGTAGATCTTGAAAAGAGAGATCACTAATAGCTACTTGACACAGTCGATACTAGGTTGTCTTGCAATCTCCTCTGCTGGCAACATCAGTCTGAGAAATCTGCAGATTCTTAAAACAAGGGCACAGAGCAGCCACAGTGCTTGCGGAAAGATCACAACAATGGCCTCTAGCAAGCACAGTTGTTAATACTGTTTTCCCCTGAAACCTTTTGAGCTGGGCCTCCATAGTCCACATGGCTCTCAGCACGACCTTCTTCCAAGCCCCTATTAGGATGGCCCATTACGCTCCACTTACAGGATTCAACTGCTTTTCTAGTCCAAAGTCCCAAAGTCTTCTACATTTCTACACAAAAACCCCACAGCATGGTCAGGGCCATTACAACAACAGCCTACTACTTCCTGGCACCAATTTCTGTCTTTGTTACTTTTCTATTGTCCTGGAAAAAAAAAAAAAAAAACCCCGCCCTTGCCAGTTAGTGTTTTCTACTTGTGGATGAAATGTATAGGCTTTGAGCTACTGCTCTAGTGCTGTGCCCAGCTGCCCATTGCCATGCTCCTGACTTTAATGGTTGTGGGCTTTAACTCTCTGGAACCATGAGACCCATATTAGGTAGTTTCTTTTATAAGTTGCTTTGGTCATAGTGTTTGGTCATGTCAATAGGAAAATAACGGAGACAGGCTCTTTAGAAAAATGATCATGCCAGGGACACATGGGACGAGCCTGGAACACAAAATGGTAGGAAGTGAGAAGGTGCCTAAAAAGCCAGACTTAATTGATTAAAAAAAAAAAAAATCCCACTAAAGTGAAGTGTCAGAATGAGAAGAACCCAAAGGAGATCGCAGTCATCCAGGCTGAAGCAGTAGCCGGGGGCATGTCACATGGGTTACTACCCAACGTCTCCACACTAGGTGTCTGTGCATCACCACCTGGGCAGACAGCACAATGAAGACCAAGGGAGTGATCTTTCCTACAGAAAATTCCCAGACAGTGACAAGCACTCTCTGTCTTCAAGAGGAGGATCTGACTCCATTATCTCCTTAGGTGGAGGGCTAGAGTGTAGCGAGGAGGTGCCAGGCAACTTCTCCAGAGAACAGTCCTACAGAAAGAAGCTCACAGCCTTAGCCCTGGAAGCTCAACACCAGGGCACCATCAACTCCAGCTGTGGTAAGTCATGCACACACCATATGCCCAGGCACACTGTGTTGTGTGTGTGTGTGTGTGTGTGTGTGTGTGTGTGTGTTGTGAGTTCTTTGCTCCTGGATTCTCTTCCCATGTCATATGGTCCTGTTCCTACCAAGAGAGAAATACCATATAGATTTGAAATGAAGGATACTCTGAAAAATTCTGTGTGAGCACTCCTTAGAATACTGAAGATTACCCAAAAACAAAATTAACAAAATAAACCTAAAAATAGAAGGATAGCTCTCATCCCTCCTCAAAGAAGCGTCTTCGTTCAACAGATAGAGATTGCTGCAGAGGACCACAGCCAGTCAGAATGCAGAACACAGTTGATGTTGGTTGGAGTGCCCAGTCTCAGCGGGTAATTTACCTAAAACTCAGGGAGCATCTCAGAGGAGGGGTGAAAAGACTATAAGCCCCAGAGGATCAGGGAAACCTGCTGAGAGATTGCGTCTCCTTGAAATGTCATGGAGGCTGCACCTAGGATACCTCAAAAACATGGCTGCCTAAGACCAGAGTAAGGACAGCATCTGTAGACATGCTAACAGGGAAAGGGGAGCTCTCATAGGGTCACACCCCTAAATAAAGAACTGCAGGCAACGAAGAGATGCTGGGGGCAGAAATAGCTTTTCCAGAGACGAGTCTCCTAATTGCTAAGTGGTCAGCCCTGAAATCACGGACACACACAGGACGCTAAGCACACGCTACAGGTTGTATTCATATGTGTGTAACCATAGCAGTTAAGGAGAAAGCGACGAGGAATTTGAGGGTGAGAAAGGAGGGTTGTACATCAGAGGAGTTGGAGGGAGGAAGGAGAGAGAAGAAGTGAAGCTGTATTTCAATTTAAAAATAAAAGTGACCTTAAAAACAAAAGGAGAGCCTGAATAGCCCAGTCTCCTTTGTATTCTCTGACTAAATATTCTGACTGGAAAAAGCAGCTTACAGGAGAGAAGTGTTGTATCGACTTAGAGTAGTAGGTTAGAGTTTATTATTTCAGGGAAATGAGGGTTAGAGGAACATTGTATGCAGCTATGCAGCTGGGCACATCTGCAGTTGAGAGCAGGAAGATTGAATGTATCCATCCATGAGCTCATCTCCTTTCTCTACTCTGTATAGTCTAGCCCACCATAGGGTTCAAGTTCATTGGGAAAGACCAAAGATTTAAACCCAATTCAGACTTAGATTAGATGACTTAGTTCTTATTGTTGGCAGAACAGCAGAGCCCGAGAGCCAATACAGCATGGTTTTGGGGCCTAGAGGTTAAGGAGGTTTTAAGGGCAGACATTAGAAATGTATGCATTACAAGTATCCATGGAATTCACAGCTGGGCAAAAGTCCTCTTTACCCCCTTCCGTTGTCTTTTCTTTCTTGCTGTATAGTAATAACAGACCATTTCATCCCTGTCCCATAGTGATAAGCAGGTTTTACAGAAGCGAAGGCAGCTGCTAATACCTCACAGACCGTTATCCCAATCTTATCCCAACTGCAGCCCACTAGGATCTCCATGCATTCCAGAGAACTGATTAAGGGCCCTTATGGGATGCCTGGCTCCATAGTAAGTTCCTTTGGTCTCTGCAGGGGACCTGTGTAAATTGCCACTCAGATCTGAGCACTCCTAATGACGGAAACAGAGCAGTTCATTTCTGGGCAGAAAAACAACACAGAGCCATCAGGTCTTTAGGGTTGGCTTTCACATCCTCACAACCCAAAGCCAGGGAATGGATGCCCCACACACTGTGGGCTGAATCTTCTCACATCCATTAATGGAATCATGACAACCCACTCAGGCATGCCCAAGGTCGACCATGTAGATAAGTCCTCATGGAGACTCACCTAGATGATTCTAGATTGAGTCAAGTGGACAAAACCAACCATCACACAGAAACCACAAGCAAAGGGAGTTTTGGGACACAGGACAGGGGCTGCAAAGGGGATTTGTAAAAGAAAGAGGACTTTAAGGGAAGTGTGGGAAAGCCCACTTTAAATAAAACGTGAGGAGGGGACCTGAGCTGGTGCCACACGGGCTTGCATGTCTTGAGAAAGCATCCTACTGTGGAACATGGAGACTGAAGAAAACCATGGAGCGTTGTAAAGGTTTACCCTCTTGAGAACAGTATGGAGAAAAATAGACCTTCTAAAACTAAAAAAAAAATTATATCTAAAGCATCAGTTTGGACCGCTGAGATGGCTGAGTGGGGACAGGCACATCACACAAGTCTGACAAACTGACTTCCAAGCCGAGAATGGTAGAAGGAGAGAGATGGATGGTCTCGAAATGCTATCCTCTGATTGTCCCGTGTACTTCGTCGAACACTCAATCA
Organism: Mastomys natalensis; assembly: GCA_021653895.1. Classification (NCBI taxonomy): domain Eukaryota; kingdom Metazoa; phylum Chordata; class Mammalia; order Rodentia; family Muridae; genus Mastomys; species Mastomys natalensis. Next base: position 1,157,654 of record JAJTUV010000094.1, read on the forward strand.
TGATTAAAATTCAGATTTAATTAAAAAAATAAAATATCTACTTTAATTTTTTTCTTAAAGTATTTTAAAAAAAAAAACACACATTAAGATATGCTTGGGAATTAGTTGTTGACAAATGTGCCACTCTGGGTGGGTCTCAAGAGCAATGCACTCTCTGTGGAAAGTCACCCGCAGAGTGTCACACATAAAATTCTCATTAGATGACATTTCCCATTGCTAGGGGTGGAATTGGGGATTGTCAGCATGTGCCACTGAGCCAAACCCCCAAGCCCTAGACGTCATTTAAAAATGAAAAAAAAATTGTAGAAATGGGAGACAAATTAGTGTTTTCCAAGAACTAGAGGTGAAATACTCTCTGTGTCTGCTTGCAATTCCCATTAAAAGAATGCCTGGGGCTGTATTAGTAATAAAGATGGAGAATCACACTGGGTGTGGTTGCAGATGTTTTTAATCCCAGTACTTGGGAGGCAGAGGCAGGTGGATCTCTGTGAGTTCAAGGCCAGTCTTGTCTACAGAAGTGAGTTCCAGGACAGCCAGGACTACATAGAGAGACCCTGTCTCAAAACAAACAAACAAACAAATAAACAGAAAACAAAAAACTAAAAACCAACAACAACAAACCAAGCCTTCAACGTATGAACCCTCTGGAGATAGACTGCAGCCAGTAGGTGGAAGTAAGACCTACTAGGTGTGTGGACCCATTGAAAGGGGGTTACACCCATCTGTGCACGGACAAATGCCAGTGACAGCTAAGTAACCAACACCAGTTGCCCCATCTTCACATTCTAGGAGAGAGGTCCCCATTAGGGGAACCAGAGCAGGGGTGTGTTGGATTCTAGGTTCTATTCTTGCAGCTTCCTGTGACTCTATTTTTTCTTTTTAAAGTTAAAGTACATAAAAAGTCTGCTTCCTGGGCTATGGATATAGTAGTGGTAAAACAGTTGCCTAGCATGCAAAGTTGTGGGTTCAATCCTCATCCCAGGGAGAAAAAGTCTCAATATTTCTAATAAAGTGGAGTGGCTTATCACAGACTGCTTCCCTTGACGTGATCATACTGTGAACAAAATGTAAAACTGACATTTAAGAGGGAACAAAAGCAGGCTAAAATGGAAGAGAACCCCTGGCACTTCAAACCAGGAAGTGGCTGGTTGAGACAAAGGCCTAAATGGTTTCCCTGATATTCTCTCCGTGAGGTGGCAGGAAGGAACCGGCTACCTGGAGAGGGTGTGGCACCAGAAGGCTGATCCCAGGGCAACCAAGAGAACCTTGGGCTGGAAGGGAGTGACCCAGATCTACACAAAATGCCTCTTGTGAATGCTGGTTGCATGCAAGTTTCTAATGGAGCAGTTAAGGCTCCACTGCCCTCAGCACCAAGAGCTGAACAGCCAGTCAGGGCAGAACCGGAATCAGCTGCTCAGCAAGGGGGAAATGGGATTTGAAGTCTAAATTCTGCAAATAGAGAATTTGGACTTTAATTTCCACAAAACTACCATTTCCTGCCAAAGAAAGGCTTGCAGTGCTGTAGGCGGAAAGGCCTCCCCTGGAGGCTTTGTTAAGGTGGCTTCCTTGGTAAATAGCTACCTTGCGACTAAGAGAAGGGCCTTGCTTTGGGCATCAAGACCACATTTCAAAACTACAGGAAAGTGCAGTGAATTTGCCCTTTCAAAACCTCAAACCAAAGCTCCACAGGACCAAAGCGATTGGCACTAATTTAGCAACCTCCTGGGGGAAAATTGGTGAACAAACCTTCTTCAGAGCAAGACAATAGAATCCAGGGCCTGTACAGTACAAGACTCACAAGGGTAAGCTGAAGGTACCTAGTATGCAAGAGCAGAAAACCAAGACAGAGGCTGTGGAGATGGCTCCTTCGGGAAGGTGCTCGCTACCTCGTAAACGTGAGGACCCGAGTTCAATTCTCAGGCTCACATGGAAATACGGACAAAAGGCATGGTGCCATGTACCTATTATCCTGGTACTGGGGTGGGAGAGGCAGGCTGTGCTCTCTGGCCAGCTGGCCTAGCCTACTTGGTGAACTCCAGACCAATGAAAGACCTTGTCTTTTTTTTTTTTTTTTAAAGTGGGTAGCATCTAAGAAAGACCCCAAGGTGGTTCTCTCTGGCCTCCATAGGCATATATATACAAACACACTTGCACACACATGCACTCTTGCACACCTGTGCACCTTCACATATATACACACATGCAGACACAAAACATGATGCATGATTAAAATAATCGAAATTAGCAAAGCAACAGAAGACACTGATTTTAGAACAACTTGATATGAACTTTAAGTCTTAACACACTCAGACACAGACACACACACACACACACACACACACACACACACACGCACACACGTGCACACGCGCACACACACACACACACAATCAAAGGAAAAGCTGAACCATAAGATGATTGTTTATTTCTAATGGGTTCACATGGATAACTGACTGTTAAGTTAAAATTACAGGTGAAAAATACAATGTACACTTAACCTGCTACCCTATTTGGCTACCAGCACACTGTAGAGTGTCTGCTCTTTCCTGCCCAGCCTCTAGAGAATGTCACACTGCAAAGTGGCCAGAAGTCAAAACCCCCCAAAAAAGGTTATTCTGAACGCAGAATGCAGAATGCATTCAGCTGCAAAGCTGGTGAAACTGAAGCTGAATTGTGGATGTCTGTGGATATGTTCCCTCCATAACAAAAAGAGAGAATCAGGAGAGAAAAAAAGAAGAAGAAAAAGAAAGAAAGGAAGGAAGGAAAGAAGAAAGAAAAATGAAATTTAAAAAAAAATGTGAAATGAGAACCTAGAACTGGAAAATTCAGTATCTCAAATGGTCTAATTCTGTCATAAAAATGAACCCAGAACGGCCTATAATTCTGAGGGCTGTAGCTCAGTAGTACAGCTCTGTGTAGCATGCACAAGGCCCTGAGTTCAATTCCCAGGACCAGAGAATATCTGCCAGGATCACAGGCCTAAAAGTAACGTACAGTAGCTCCCAATGCAGCACTGGAGGAAGTCTCTATGACCTTGGGTTGGCAATGTCTTCTCAGCTATGACACCACAGACAAAATCTGTAAAGAAAAACCCGAAAAACTGGAGTTCATTAAAATGACTTTAATCTGCCGAGTGACCTTATCAAAGGAGGAAAAGACAGGTACAGACCAAAATAAAATACCCGCAGTAGACCTGTCTCCTCAGACCTGTTAATGAAGCGAACACAGACTGTCCACGTTCAGTGTTGGGAAAATGGAGACTTTGATTAAAAATGGACACTTCTTTGAAGAAGACACACAGATAAAATATAAGCATAAAAGGGTCACTTGACATCACTGATAGCCAGGAAAAAGGCAAATTAAAAAAATCAGTGACATGCCAATACATGCCACCAAAGTCCAGAACACTGATAGCATCAGACTCTGGTGACTATGTGGGACCCTGAGGGACTCACACAGGCTGGAAGGAATGCAGAATGACCAACCACTTGGGAAGGCAGACTGGCATTTCTTTCTTAGCAAGCTACACATAATGTTCACCATATGATCCAGCAATCTTGGGTTTTTTGGTTCTTACCTAAAACAGTTAAAAACAAAACAAACAACAACACCTCACGCAAACGTGTATATGGATTTTTTTGTTGTTGATACTTTACACATAATCTATCAACAATTGGAATTAGCTGTCAGTGGGCTCATGGATAAACGGACTACAGTACAGTCACACAATGGAATATTACTCAATCCTGAAAGGAAATGGATCACCAAACCACACACGGACAAGCAGGACCTCAGGTACTTAATACGAGCAGAGAAGATCCATCTGAAAGGGCGACGGAATTCACAAAGATTCTGGGGAAGTGCTCAAAAATCCTAAGCACATAGAGCAGGATGGGATAGTGGCGGCCACGGAGGCGGGGGAGGGTGTAGATGGCGCGCAGCTCAGGCAGGCAGCAGGAGACCCGTTCCAATGTAAGATGGGTTTATTTAGAGTGGAAGGTGAGAGAGAGAGAGAGAGAGAAGATGTCCTGGGGAAGAAGAGAAAGGAAGAGAGAGGGCAGGGAAGCTCCGCCTATTTATAGGGACGATGACGTAGCTCCAGGAGAATTGTGGGAGTGACGTCACTGAGTTCGGGCCTATACTAACAGAGGGTATGTTGTAAGAGCATATGGGAGCTCTCTGCACTTTTCGAGTTTGCAGCAACACGACAGCACTCTCAGGCAAGCCGTGGAGACGGTAAAATTATCAGTGGTTTCCAGAGACTGGCAGGGAAAGAGGACTGGACAGCAGAATCTTCTTAGGATGGAGAGATGGTTGGAATGTAATATACGGGTATACACGTGTTAGTATGGATCTGCTCATGTGCATACGATGCACAACAAGAATGAGGCATACTGTAAACTGTACAGGGTTTGCTTGCTGCAGACCTGGGGATGCAAGTTCATTAATTATGCCGAACACACCACTATGATCAGGGATGCTAATAACTAGGGAGAGCCTTAGAAATCCCAGACCTTCTGCTCCGTTCTAACTGAGGCTACTCTGGAGAAGTAAAGAATAATAAAAAAAAAAAAATAACCACCACGAAATATGAAGATCTTGGGGAAATGAAATATAAAAGAAGTTTTGTTTTGTTTTTATGTGTTTTTTTTTTTTTTAACCACACTACCCACATCACAAAAAATAAGAAATGAGAAAAGAAATTCTTAGGTGTGAAGGGAATGCTGGCACCCCTGATTGCTCTGACCTAGGAGGAGGGGTGCTGGAAATAATGGCTATGTGGAAAATGGTCTAACTCCTCTCCCTAAAAAGCAATTAGTCGTCAGATAGCAATGAACGGGGCTGCGCTAGTTACCGTCTGATGCTCTGCTAAACTGCCACTGCTCAAGTCACTTTTAGAAGGAAGTTTATTCGTGCTTAGAGCTCCAGAAGCATAAATGTCCATCTGTCTCTCTCTGTCTTTGTCTGTCTCTCTCTGTCTCTGTCTTTGCCTCTCTCTCTCTCTCTCCCCTCTCTCTCTCTCTCAAGTTTGGCTGTAAGTCAGAAAATTAGAAATGGTTTATTGAAGGGAGCCTCTTATAGGAAAGAGAATTGTGGGATAAGGTAAATAAACTCCTGGAGGCAGAAGGGTCCAAGGAGGCAGTGGAGTGATGGGATGGTAGATGAGGCAGTGGAGTGGTGAGATGGGAGATGAGGTAGTGGAGTGATGGGATGGGAGATGAGGGGTTGGGGAAGCTGAATCCCTGTGAATGAGGAAACTACATGGGAACCTATGATTTTGCAACCCTAGTAAAAGAAATATAATAAGAGGGGACAGTGGAAGACATGCTCTCTGAATAAACACAGGCAGACTACTGGACCTAAGTGTGTGAGCAGAGATGCTGGGGTCAGGGTGGAAGGATTAACCAAACTACAGATAGATGGAGAACCATTTATGAAAACTGTAAGAAAGATAAAACATATCATGGAAAATGGAGTTTGAACAGAGGTACCCGCACGGTGACCCACACTGCTCCCCGGAAACATCAGTTATCAAATGAAAGTCTCAGTGCTAGATGCAGGGTATCTCCCTGTGAGTTATAGGTCAGAGAGACCCCAGAGATACTCAGAACAATATATGCTGTTCCCATTGCTCTTGGGTGCACACCGTGACTAAATGATAAGACACTATTGCTAAAAAACACCCACCGCTTTGGTGGCAGGATGGAAAAATCAGTTTTAACCTGAGCAGGAAGCCATTTCCCTACTAGCTAACTCTTGAGGTGTTAAAAGGTTCTGTGCAAGCTGCTTCTTGGGAAAAAGACAGCCATGATGGACTTCCTCCACAGCAGAGCCTCCATGTTACAATGCAGATCTGCCAGGTAAGGTGTGCCAACTCTTGTGGTGGTGGTAACGCTGTTTATGAGACAACCAACTGCTTTCTGATTGGATATGAAGTCTGTTCCACAGAAGGGGGGGGGTCCATGCCTGACATTATAAACCTGCTCAAGACCCATGGCTGGGGAGGCCAATAGTTATAGATGTACTCGCTGCTCTCAGGCGCGGTGAGGGAAGTTTCGTCTTGCAGTGGGTAGTGGTTAAAGCAGGAATGTATCATTGTTCAAAACTCTGAAGATAAAGTGCCTGTGAATGATCAGCCATCAATGGGACAGCTCATCAACACCCTCCACTCTCGAGGCTCAGGGGACATCTCAGGGAGAAGCCAGAAAGAATGTAAGAAGCGGAGGATGGGGTGGCATGGAACGCTGGCCTCTGGTTGTGATACGGCTGCGGCACATACAAATACACATCAGCTCTGATTATCTGCACAAGATTAAGCGGTAGAAGATTTCAGTATGGAGAGGGAAGAGGCTCCCGAGGCTCCAGTCCCGATTGAGGAGCTATTGGCAGTTGCTGGATGCTGTAGGAGGGAGAGCTACTTTTCTTAGGGTGGGGGTGACCCCTGGTAGGTTGTCCGTGCCCCAGTAGATGGCCCAACAGCCATGCACATATGGACAGCTCTAATTGGATTCAGTGGGATATACATTAAAAAAAAAAAAAAGGAATGTGGAGTTGGGAGGCAGATGTAAAGGGAGTTCCGGAAGGACCTTGGAAAGGAGGCAGAGGCAGTTAAGATCAAGATGGATTGTACACATAAGTGGATTTTTCCCCCCCAAATATAAATAAGAAATAAACAAACAAAAAACCTGCCAAGTACCTCATAAAAAGGCGAGTAGAAAAACAGAATGAGACTATGTTGAGGATTATTATGTCCTGAGACATTAGCAAGACCAACCCCAACCGTGGTGGAGGGGCACGGGGAGGCAGACTCCCATGGGAGTGCCGAGAAGCGACACCACTTGGGAAAGTTATTTGTCGGCTCCTTATGAAGCCAGATACCACACATAACCCTCCCGCGACCTAACAGTTCAGTAGCAGGTATTCATCCAAGGGAAACAAAAACAGATACCCACAAAAACATTTTTATACAAATATCATAGCAACTTTCTTTCTAACAGCCCTAAGCTGGAAACAGCCCACGGTAGCCTTGAACAGAAAAGTGGAGTAACAATCCACAAAATACCATCAAGCATAAAAGGAAAAAATGGCGGGTCCAAATGCTGACTTAGAGAGAGAGATTAAATGCCAGTCACTGGTGCCTTTGTTCCTATGTAGATCCACACACAGCAGGGGAAACCAACCAGAAGTGATATATCAGAGAACCTGGGCTGCTGGTGAGGGCTGTGCAGGTGGAGCTTTGAAGGAGAAATGGCCCCCATAGCCCCTGACATTTGAAAGCTGAGTTCTGCCTTGCTGGAGGAAGTACATCCCTGGATGGGCTGGTGGGGGAGAGGGGGAGAAGAGAGGAGGTGTTGAGATGAAAAGGCTTCTGGCTCTTTCTGTTTTGTGCTTGTAATTCAAGGTGTGAGTTCTCAGCTTCCGATCCTGCTGCCCCGCCCTCCCGCCACAAAGGATTTGAATCCCTGCAGAACCATAAGCCCAAATAAACTTTCTTCCCCAGGTTGCTGTTGGTCTCGGTGTTTGATCATAGTGACAGAGAAGTAACGAACACAGGATGTGTTCATGGTGCAGAAGCTGTGGACACCTCAGGGAGACAGGATCTGCATTTGTGTTAGACTTACAGATACATAATGTGCTGTGGACTGCCACAGTAAAGCATTATCTTAGGTAAATTAAAATAAAACAGAGAACCTTGCAGCTTAGACCCTGCCTGGAAATTTCCCAGGGCCCTGGAAATAGAATTAGTTGGTTCAAGGGCAAGTCCTCATCTCCCTTCCTGTAGAGTATGAAGAAAGGCCCCCTAACTCCAGAAAACACCGTAGGCTCTCTGCCCCTTTAGCTTAGTGGGGGTCTAGCCATCGGCATGGTAGGGATGGCAAAGGTCCTTTTCACCAAAATAGAGCAGGGTGCCCCCATTAAGATCAGCTGCAGGTATCTCAAGAAAATGTCTTGGAGGCTTTAGGACGGTATGGGAGCAGGAAAAGAGACTTCAGAAAAACCCTGGTGGCAGGAAGCATTTACCAGGCCACACAGGGAAAGCCCAACTCTGGGTTTATGGCAACAGAAGGGAAGGGAAGGCCTGGAGTTCTTGTGTGAGGAGTCTTCACGTGGCTAGAACCTCTAAACCTGGCCCTAGAAAGAGGATTCATGGCACCTGAATACTCAGGATCAGAGGTCTGACTGTGTGCACAGACTTCTAGATTTTCCCCTCTGCTGTAAGTGAGACCTCCAAAGGAGCAGAAGGGATTCAGGGCAGAGTGGACGGGCTCAGTGGCAAGGCCGTCTGGTTGAGAATGGGATGAAGTCACTGTGGGGTAAAGAGCTATGGGCAGGATCCAGTATGGGTGTAAATGGCAGAGAGAGCAGAGGCTAAGGCCAGAACTGGCACTACTCTTTGCTCTCCCCTCCTTCACAGGACCGAGTTTGATGGGGCAGATGGTGAACCAGACTTCATATTCTCCAGCTTACAAGAAACAAACAACCACCCTTGTCCTGCATGACCCACAGGGGGACTCTTAGGCTTAGAGAAAAATCTTCCAGGATTCTTCTTTGGCTCCAGACATGGCTGGGAAAGGCCAAGCACCTCTCTAGTGCCTCAGATCAGGTTTCGGGACAGAGGAGAAGGTGCCAAACCTGAACTCTGGGGCACCAGCCATCCCCATAAGGAGCTCTAAAGGCCAATTGCTGTCTCTCAAAGAACAGGGTCCTAGATAGATAGAGGCTTTCTCTCCAGGGAGATGCAGATGCAATTCTGGGCTCCATGACCAATTGGAGAATCGTCCTTCTCTCCTGAGATACCTCTGTTCTGCTGTCTGAACTTGAGTTCCCAAAGCCACACCTTCAATGCTGCCCACAAGGTTTCAAGCAGCAGGCCCGTCTTCATCCTGCTCCTCTCTCCCCAACCAAGAGGCCTTGCAGGGGAGTCTTGACAACCAGGGTCAGTTAAGGCTGAGAAGATTTGGCCATGCATCGTCACTGGCACCAAGCTGTAGAAAACAGCCAGGCCGAAGTTTTGAAACACACAAGCGTATGCCCAGGAGTTGTGCTGAGATGGCTTGCTAGAGAGGAGATTGCCATTTTCCAACCGACCTCTGAGAAAAAAATAATAAATTAAAAAAGGCTATTTTCCTCCGCTGCTGAAGCTGGCAAAGTTGTCAGCCACACTCGGCTGGCCCGTGGCAACTGATGCTAGCTGGGCCACTCTTCAGCCATGATTTATTTGCTGTTTCTTTGAAAGTCTACCTCTTTTGCAGGCAGGTCAGTGCCTTAAACCCACGGTTCCACTTGAGTTGGAAAGTATGGGCAAACCCAAGGTGGGCATGTGGATGTCAACTTTTGCTCCATGTTCCCTGTCCTGGAGAATTACTCTACAGGTAATGGAGCAGTCAAGCGAAGAAATGGCAGTTGGCCCTCAGCAGCCACAGAGTGGAGCAGTATAAGGAAGGGGGCGGGGGGAGAGTGCCGACAGGTCTTGGCTTGCACATCCCTCGGTCTGTCCACAGGGCAGCAAGCCCAGGTGTGTACAGGCCAAGTGTGAGACATCTGAGCTGACCTGGCCATACTCAAGGAGGTGGAGGTCTCCCTCTTGTGACTCACCCTGTCCCCTGTCAGTCCCAGCTGGCCTTCCTTCCACTGGATCCTTGCCATGAACTCAGAGGCAGCAGATTGGCTGACCCAGAGCCCTCCTCGTGGTCTGGGATGGAAAACAGGGAGCATGGAGAATGAAGCCCTTTCTGGTCCCCAACTGCCTTCTGCATACAGTCAGCTCTCCGTGGCAGGGCAGTACCTACTGTATCCTTCAGGACACTAGGGAGCTCTGAGGATTCAGACTCAAGGGGATGGAGCCCGGCCCATCTCCTCATGGAGCTGAACACCCTTCCATATGTACAGCTCTGTATTCCAGGCTGCTTCAGAGCCGAAACATCACAGATGTCATTGTTCTCCCATAGGTACACATGGGGTAGAACTGGACTCCTGGAAATTGGGACAGGGTGCAGACAGTATCCACTGTCTGGGCGTCGTAGAGTCTTTATGCCAACTTGAGTATTACAAAAGGAGGAGGGGTGGGGGACAGACTAATAGATTCCATCTTGAGTTCTAGGATCACTCCACTCTGCACCTGAGGAAAGTAAGGCTCAAAATGACACCAGGAAACTCCCCAGTGACTCCATTGGGGACCATAGGAACTCAGGATCTTCAGACTTGTTACTAGTAGGGTGGAGAGAATGACTCAGAGATAGCCAAGCATGTGTGTTGGGTAGCTCAAAATCACTTGTAACGCCAGCCCCAGGGGGAACCCAATGTCCCCCTTTGGCCTCTGTAGATACCTGTACCTAGGCGCACAAACCCACCCACAGACACTTGTATATATACACATAAGTTTTTTAAACAAATCATTTGTTAAAAAAAATTATCACTAGAGAATACAAAACAATACAGAATTCGTCAAAGGACAGATGTGTAGATACTTGGAAAATAAAATAATAGAGATTCAGAAATGAACTCACATGCATGGCCAATTTTAACTCAAACATAGAGGTCACCCCAAAAAGGAAGAATTATCCTCAGACAAGCAGAGATAGAACAGTAGGACACACAGTGCCTCCAAGTGCACAGGCTAATCTAACCCTGCAGCCTAAATCTGTAAAACAGCTAGAAGAAAATGGGGGGGGGAGCGGGAATCTTGCATGACACCCTAAGTAGAGTCTTATGAGACGATAAATACATTGGACAGTGTGGCACTTTATTCTGTCAACTTGATTAGACGAAATAAGGCCTAAGGTGTAACTTCAGTGAAGGTGTTTCCAGGGAGAATTAGCAGAAGGCAAAAGATGGGTCTTGAATGTGGATGGTTCACTCCCAGGGTTGGGGTTCTGAACTGAATAAAAAGGGAAGCAGGCAGGGAAGACGAGTGTCTTTCACAGCTTCATGGTCTACTCAGGACTGAGCACGCATCCACCTAGTCCTGTTGCCGTGCTTTATTTACCATGATGGAGTGTACTCTCGAACTGCAAAGCCAAATGATTCTTTCCCCCCATGAAGTAGCTTCTTGCCCGCAACAACAAAAGGCAATGCACACTGTACCAAAATTATTAATTCTTCTCTTGGAAAAAGATTGTAAAGAATTTAGAAAAGTACATTTGGGGGAGCTGGAGATATGGTTCATGGGTAAAAAAAAAAAAAAACTAGCCACACAAGCCTGAGAACTTAGTTCAGATCCCCCAGAACCCACAGAAATTCTAGGTAGTCATGGTGACTTGCCATGACTCCAGGACACACAAGACAGAGACAGGGAAAGCTGGTCAGCTGGAGTAGTTCAGGCAGTGAGCTCTAGGTTCAGATGAGAGGCCCTGCCTCAAAGAATCAGGTAGAGTGCTATCAAGAAGGACTCCTGACATGAACCTCTGGCCTCCACATGTGCAAACATGTTTATACACACGCATGCATACCAAGAGGAAAAAATGAAAGTGCTTTTTGGAAGAAAATATTTGATAATTATACAGACAACTTTTAAAAATCCACATGTCTTAAGTGTGTAAAGAAGTCTTAAAAACTCAAGAAACATGTGAAACTATGCAAAAAAAAAAAAAAAAAAAAAAAAAAGATTTGAACAGAGGTGCTTCATCAGGAGAAGATGTGTACTGCCACCAGCGCAGGTAAGACATCCAACAAATGCACATAAAAATCCCAACATGGATCGATTTCGTTCTTTCACATATGCACGCCAGATTTTCCTAGCCTAGAGTGGCAGTTAAAATGAAATAAAAAGAAGATGATAAAGTGGTAAACAGGGTAGGAGAATGGAAGTTCTTGTTTGATCCTAGTTGGAATGCATTAAAAAACAAACAAACAAACAAACAAAAAAAAAAAAAACAAAAAAAATACGGTTTGCTGCTGTTGTCGTTATTGAGATCCACTTTCATGGTATATAGCCCAAGCTGACATTGAACCCAAGGTAATTCTGCTTTGGCCTCCTGAATGCTGGAATTGCAAGCATGGAATGCAAATTTTATGGTCCTTCTGAAAACAAAACAGGCCGTTCAAAAAACTTTAAATAAACAGTATACAACATAGCAATGTACCTTCCGGAGATTTATCTGAGAAAACTGAAAATTTTATATTCATATGAAAATCTATGAATGAAAACTTGCAGGAGCCTTATTTATAATTACCAGTTGAAAATAATACTACCATTTCACCAGCAGATACATAAACTTAGGCCTGTCTGCCAAATGAACTCCTGGAAACCAGAAACTATCTATTGATGTAGAGAGAAATCTCTCTCTCTCTCTCTCTGTATATATATATATGTGTGTGTGTCTGTGTGTGTGTGTTAAATGGAAGACACAGAAATTCAGTGAATAAACTATAATTCTACAAATTAGAAAAAATACTGCCCATGTGATAAATGCAAATTAGTATATCGTTAACAGAACGCAGGTAATCTAAAAGACACCATCAAAGACCCAAAGTATGAATCATGGATATATAAGAATTTTGTGCTAAAGAAACAGAAAATTTGTTCATTAAAATCATTGCAGAAAACTCCCCAAATCTTGGAAAATAGATGACTACCCAGGTACAGAGGACCTTCAGACAGATAACATCAGAAAAGAACCTCCCTGTATCATAAAACTAAAATGGTAAATATACAGAATAGAAAGAATTTTGAAAGCTACAAGAAAAAAAAAAAAACCAACTCACATGTAAAGAAAAACCCACAAACTCAGGTGACAGTAGTTGCTGGAGAGGATGTAGAGAAAGAGGAACACTCCTCCGTTGTTGGTGGGATTGCAAGCTGGGACAACCACTCTGGAAATCAATCTGGCAGTTCTTCAGAAAATTGGAAATAGTTCTACCTAGTTATACCACTCTTGGACATATACCCAGAAGATGCTCCAACATATAACAAGGACACATGCTCCACTATGTTTACAGCAGCCCTATTTATAATAGAAGCTGGAAAGAACCCAGATGTCCTTCAACAGAGGAATGGATACAGAAAATGTGGTACATTTACACAATGGAGTACTACTCAGCTATTAAAAACAATGACTTCATGAAATTCACAGGCAAATGGATGGAACTAGAAAATACCATCCTGAGTGAGGTAACCCAGTCACAAAAGAACACACATGGTATGCACTCACTGATACGTGGGTATTAACCAAAAAAAAAAAAAAAAAAAAAAAAAAAAAGCTTGGAACACCATGATACAACCCACAAACCATATGAAACCCAAGAAGAAAGAAGATCACACCAAAGTGTGGCTGCTACAGTCCTACTCAGAAGGGGGAAGAAAATAACCTCTGGGAAGTAGAAGGAGAGAGGGATATATGGGAGGGAGAAAGGAGGGGGAGGTGAAAGGGGGGGTAGTTCAGATACAGGAGGAGGAGATGAGGGAGAAGTCCAGAGGGTCAGGAACTTGAAAGTGTGTAGCAGTGGGGGAGGGGGAAATGGGGATAGCCATCAGCAAGTCCCAGATGTCAGGGACCCAAGGGGTTCCCAGGACCCAACAGGGAAGACATTAGCTGAAATACCCAACAAAGGGGAGAGCGAACCTGTAGAGACCATATCCAGCGGATAGGCACAACCCCCAGTTGAGGGATGCGGCCACTCACCCACCTGAAAAATATTAATCCAGAATTCCTCCTGTTAAAAGGAAATGCAGGGACAAAGAGTGGAGCAGAGACCAAAGGAAAGGCCATCCACAGACTGCCCCACCTAGGGATCCATTCCATCTCCTGACACCAAACCCAGACACTACTGCTGATGCCAAGAAGTGCTTACTGACAGGAGCCCGGTATAGCTGTCCCCTGAGAGACTCTGCCAAGAGTCTGACCAATACAGATGTGATGTATGCAGCCAAATATCCGTCTGAGTGTGGGGACCCCAATTGAGAAGTTAGGGGAAGGACTGAAGGAGCAGAAGGGGATTGCAACCCCATAGAAAGAACAACAATATTAGCCAATCAGAGCCTCCAGAGCTCCCAAGGACTAAACCACCAACTAAAGAGTACACGGGGCGGGGGGTGGGGTGGGGAGGGAAGGGGGAATCCATGGCTCCAGTTGGATATGTAGCAGAGGCTTGCCTTATCTGGCATCACTGGGAGGGGAGCCCCTTGGTCCTGTGGAGGCTGGATAACCCAGGGTAGGGGAATGCTAGGGCTCTGAGGTAGGAGTGGGTGGACAGGTAGGGGAGCACCCTCAGTGGCAGGGGGAAGGGGGGAGATAGGAGGCTTGTGGAGGGGAAACTGGGAAGGGGGATAACATTTGAAATGTAAATAAATAAAATAACCAATAAAAATGATAAAAAGAAAGAAAGAAAGAAAAGTCCATCAGAATAATCACATACTTCCCAACAGAAACTAAAATCCACAAGGGTATGGCTTTTAGAATAATGTCAACTCAGATTGCCTTACTCAGAGAAACTGATAAACACAAAGTAACAGAATTCATGACCACTAAGCCATAACTGCAGAATAGATGTGAAGGACTTCCATACACAGAAAGGAGAGATAAACACATCCATGGGACCACAAGAAAGAATAAGTCACACCAGAACAGTTAATGAAAACCCAAAGATTAGGGAGTACTATGAAGTCAACAAAATATCAGGTATCAATACACACATTTCAATAAACTATAAATATTAATACTCTCAATTTCCAAATCAAAAGACCTGAACTGAAAGATTGGATTAAGATACAGGATCCATATACTTTTTGACTCTAATATAAACACCACACCAGCCAAAGAATAGAGTGAGATATTTCAAGCTAAGTCATATTAAAAAAAAAATAGGTGTGGAAATTCCAATTTCTGATGAAATAGGCTTTAAATTCTAAATAGCAGGAAGAAATAAAATCACTATGTATTGAGTAAGGAAATAATCCACCAAGAAGATACCATATCTCTAAACATTTATGCACCAAACACTAGCAAACCCAATTTCATGAAACTAATACTCCTAGATATAAAGGCAAAGACTGAGCTCAGCAAAATGCATGGTGAGTGACTGCCATAGTCCGCTATGATCAACATACAGTCCACGCAGACAAAACAAACAGATGGGAAAAGAAACATCAGAGGCAAACAATACTATAGATCAAACAGACTTAATCGGCGTCTACAAAATATCCACACAAACACGCAGGGTTGCATTCTTCTCAGAAGCCCCTGGGATTGTCTCTAAAAAAAACCCACTGCATTATAGACCAGAAAGCAAATATTTACAAATTGAAATGATTTCCTGCATTCTATTTGATCACGATGGAATAAATCTAGCAATCAACAGCAAGGAAAACGGCAGGATATACACAAGCTCATGGAGATTGAATGACAGGCTGTTGAATGATGAATGGGTCATTGAAGAAATCAGGAGGGAAACTAAAAAAATTCCTGGAATTGAATGAAAATGAAACCACAACATACCAGAGCTGTGGAATACAATGAATGTGCTCTGGAAGGGGAAGTTCATAGCTATAAATACCTACTTTTAAAAAAAAATCAGAGAAATTTGAAATAAATAATTTAATGATTCACCTCAAGGACTTATGAAATAAGAAAATGTCAAACTCCAAATCAAGGGAATGGAAACAGATAACACAGATGGGGCAGAGGTTATAGAGACGAAGAATACGGAATCAGCGAAACGAAGAGTTGGTTCTTAAGAAAGATAGACAAAATTAATAAATCCTTAGCCGAACTAACTAAAAGGCAGAGCGTGAAGACCATGATAATAGATTTAGAGATGAAAAGGGAGGGACAACAATGCACACGAGTGAAGTTCAGAGAATGAACAGGGCAGACTTTGAAAGCCTATATTCCAGTATGTTGAAAAATAGAGACGAAATGGGTGAATTTCTAGATATTTAGGATCTATCAAAATTAAATTGAGAGGATATAAACTAACAGAACTTGGAAAAAAAGAAAAAGAAAAACAAGGTTAAAGCAGTAATAAAACATCTCCCAAATAAACAACCCAGACCAAGACGGATTCACCGCCGTGTTCCAGCAGACCTCTCAAGAACCAAACACCAATGCCTCCCAACCTATGCATGCAACAGAACGAGGAGCTCCGTCAAATCCATTTCACAAAGCCAACACTTACTCCAAAACCAGACAAGAACACAGCATAGAAATAAAATTATAGGCTGGTGAAAATGCATGCTAAAAATCTAAACAAAGTGTCTGCAGAGTGAATTCAACTGCAAATTAAAAAATATTATCCACAAGAATGAAAAAAAATGTCATTTGCTGGGGCTTGTGAGGAGAGCTCAATACATGCAAATCAATAAATGAAAGGGGAATAATGGAAGAGGGAGGCTGCAGTGGGCTGGTTGTCCCACGACAGGAGGAAACACACAGCGTGAGCTAGCAAACCAAAAATCCCCAGGCTAGGTAGGAGTTACCACATTTTGAGCTTTGGTTAGAGGGATGCCATAGACCATTGCTGCAAAACCACTACAGGCTACTTCTATTGTTCTTAGTTACCACCAAGAACTTAACAATAAGACCCTCTTGCTGAAGACACCATGCATGCACCCATGTACTTGAGCCCTAGGACGTGGAGAAATATAGCTGGCACCTTCCTGGAAGCTTCATTCTTGCTGACTACCTTTCATAGTGCTGGAAGGTTCTATGCTTGCTAAGGGGGA
Organism: Mastomys natalensis; assembly: GCA_021653895.1. Classification (NCBI taxonomy): domain Eukaryota; kingdom Metazoa; phylum Chordata; class Mammalia; order Rodentia; family Muridae; genus Mastomys; species Mastomys natalensis. The sequence goes on from JAJTUV010000094.1 coordinate 1,174,314, forward strand.
TAAGTCAGTAGTCTTACCCAGCTGTGAGCCCTGTGAGCTACACTAGCCATAGTGGTGTGAGTGTCATGGGAGCAACCAATCTCTTTCTGATTGGAGATGGAACTCATGCCTGGTATGACTGAGCCAAAACCATGGTTGGTGGGGTCATGACCCTAGGCAAGAAGCTAAAAGTCCATTCTGGTAAATGGACGTAGTAATAAACTATTCCCCAAGTTCTGATCTTTATGCGTTTAGATTGGTGCTCTTTCAGCCTTCATCAGAGCTGCTGCTGCTGCTTCTTCCTCCTCCTCCTCTTCCTTTTCTTCCTCCTCCTCTTCTTCTTCTTCCTTTTCCTTCTCCTCTTCTTGTTCTTCTACTTCTCCTCCTCCTCTTCCTCTTCTTGTTCTTCTACTTCTCCTCCTCCTCCTCTAATAAGTGGTAATTAATACAGAGACACACAACTTGCCAATGTACAGAGAATAAGAGACCACAGGGTGCTCAGATCTAAATAGAACATGTATATCACACCTCCAGTCTCAGGGTCATCATGGAAGAGGGGAGAGGAAGATTGTAAGAGCCAGTGGTACTGACTGTCTACACTGAAACGGTGTTTGCCACACACGACAAGGCTATTGCAAACATTAACTCGAAACAGCTGCATTTTTCCTGCACAAGATCAAGCTAGACAAAGACCCAGCATGGGGAGGGAGAGGGACTCATGAAGTCACACATCAGCTGAGAGGTTAATAGCAACTGGTGACTGCTGGGAGAAGGAAAGTCAGCTTTCTTCAGGGATGTGGCCGCTTAGAGCATAGCCTTGTACCAGGAAGTGGTCCTATACTCATGTGCATAAAGGCAGCACTAGGTGGACTCAATGTTTTGTTTTGTCTTATAAAGATCACAAGACATTGGGAGGGACAAGGGTGTGGGATATAGGGAAGGAATTATGGGTATGGAATGAGGAGTATATTTGAGCAAAACAACCTTTTATATATGTATGGAATTCTCAAAGAGTAACGATGGAGAAGTAGCATGCTTAACAGAAATAGAAAAGAATCTCCAAACAATACGGAAGCATAAAAGACTGTGAGTGGTAAGAGTAAGCCTGAGCAAAAGTGCCAGAGGTCTCACAATATAGATTTCAAATCACACTACAGAGCTGTAGTGTCAAAAAACAGCAAGATGTTGGCATAAAAATAGAAATATAGACCCCTGGACTGTGATAGAGGCATCCCAGCATAAACCCACACAGCAATAGCCAGCCATAGACATCAAATGTACATTGGAGAAAAGAGCATCTTCAGCAAGTGGTGCTGAGCCTGGCTGTCCACCATAGAAGAAGGACGCTAGATCACCATCACCCACCCTGTGCAAAGATCAACGGAAAGTAGATCAAGACCCGAATGTGAGACTCAAGCTGTTAGAGAAGGACTTTCTGATGCAAGCCCAGTGGAGGAATGTCAGGAAAGTCATGTGACTGCACGAGGTGCAAATCCTCTGAGCAGCAGTCGGGAAAGCTGGTAGAGAGACAGCTGCGGCGTGACAGAAGACTCCTCATCTGCTATACATCCGATGGAGGACTCCCACAGAACTAAAACCCTAGCGCCTGAATCCCCAGCAATTAACCAACAACCAACCAGGAAAACAGAGCATTCTGAAAATTTCAAGGACAGAGCACCAACAAATACATGAAAAAGTGTGCAACGGCCTTAGCAGCAGTTAGGGTTATCACAAGATTTCACCCTGCAGAATGGGTGTTCTGAAGAAAATAAGCAAGCCGGGCAGTGGTGGCGCACGCCTTTAATCCCAGCACTTGGAGGCAGAGGCAGGCGGATTTCTGAGTTCGAAGCCAGCCTGGTCTACAGAATGAGTTCCAGGACAGCCAGGGCTACACAGAGAAACCCTGTCTCGATAAACAACAACAACAACAAAGACAATAAACAGCAACAAGTGCTGGAGAGGGTGTGGGGATTAGGGAACTCTTTACCATTGGGAGGAATATAAATAACTCTAGCTGCTGTGTAAATTAGTACGGAGGGTCTTCAAAACAAAACAGCAGCAGCAGCAAAACAACTAAACTGAGAGCTGGCACGGCTGTGCCACATCTGGGTATACACTCATAGGGCTTTAGGACAACCCGCCACTGAAGACAAAGACAATACAGTACATTCATGTTGATCTTGGTACTGATCACAGGAGTCAAGTTATGAACCATCCCGGGTGTCCATCAGCAGACGAATGAACATGAAATGGTATGCATATACCGTGGAGTTTTTATTCAGCCACAAAGAAAATGAAATGACATCATTTGATAGAAGACAATTTTCATGCAGACAAATGTCATGGTTTCTCTTTGGTGTGGGTCCTAGCATTCTTTATAGAGACATACGACAGTGTATACTATAGGGCATGCATTGGGAAATCAGTGGGAAGAAGTAAGAGAAGGACTACTGGAGAGAAACGGAGCAGCGGATACGGTCATCAGTGGAAGGAAATTTTCTCTATGAAGCCTAACACTACGTGCAGTGAATACACTCAGACACCCCGCTCACCAAACAGTGGGATTCAACCATGTTTAGAACTCTGGAAATTATTCACAGGCATAGATCAAAAATGAAAAGCACCCATTCTGGAAAAAAAAAAAAAAGAAATTTGATGACACCAGGGAGCTCATGGCGCTCTCATGGGAGGCTCAGCCGTCACAGGAAAGCCTCACCACCAGCAGAAGATGGGTATCCTTCAGAGCTGGCAGCCCCACGAACCAGATGTCCAACTGAACATCATGGTATACATAACGGTCACACAGGTCATTTTGCCAACTGAGATGGAAAGGCTCAGAGCACAGTGGGCAGTTTGAGCTCCTTAGAAGTTCCTGGCAAATCCATCCCTCCGGTGTAGCTGCTGTTGGAGTTGACTGTGAGCTGAGATCTGTGAACATTGCCTCCTGTCCAGGGTGTAATTGAGACCAGCATGGATCTGCAACAGGTTCTGCTGCCAAGGGCTGGTATTTCACTCGGTGTTACCAAGAGCCTAGCTGGAAATTGAAAAGCAAGACTGTGAGGATAGGAAGAAGTGAGAACTTTGAGGAGTTCGGACCAGTCTGTGAGGATCTTAGCAAACTGCACATATGTGAGCTCTTGGCGCAGTCCCAGAAGGACCTGGGACAGCAGAGGGCTGTCACTGCTGACCTTGAATCTCTGCACGAGCAGGAGGGGAAAATGAAGGAGGGTTTTAACTTTCTGAAGTTTGAATATTCTACACACACACACACAACTTGGGAAATGACAGAGAACTTGTGCTACAGGTAATTAAGGAAATCTAACAACTGAATACAAGCTGAGTAGGAAATCGTATTAACACAGGACTCAACCCTAGGAAGCCAGGCTAAAACCAAAGATAATTTTTGTTGTTGTTTTGTTTTAAGTGAGCAGAACATGCTGGTTGCACACTACAAGACTTAAGCCCAGGAAAGCCACTAAAGAAATGGGCAACCAAGAAGAACCTTTCAAAATGAAACAAAGTAGAACAAAAACAAAAGCAGGCAAACAGGAACCCAGCAGGCACAGCCTGGAAGAGGAAGGGCTTAGTGATCCTGTGGATATATATTTTCTAAGTGTCCATTTTCAGAAAAATATATAACACACAATGAGACAGGGAAATGTTGCTTCCATGCAGGAAAATAAACATGCATTGAAGATGTCCCCGAGTGTACCCAGATGTTGGATTAGGGAGACAAAGAATTTAAGTCAGTTATTAGACATTAAAAAAAAAATAGAAACAGTATTAAACCATTCTTAAAGAGCTCCACAAATGCTGGCAGCGGTCCAGTGGTAGAGAGCCTATTTAGCATAAGGAAAGCTCTGGGCTCAACACCCAGCCTCATTAAAAAATACAAGAAGTAGGAAGACATATTATCTCTTAGCAAATAGAGATGTGCCATAATAGAAATAGGCAAAAATGAAGCGGAGGGGTGGGTGTTAGAAATTCTCTGGTTCAAAGTCCCATGAAGGCTGGACACCGTGTGTGGGGGAATTCAAGGGTGGGGAGGGGCGAGCGGGGGGGGGGATTGGGAGGTAGGTAGGGGCACATCCGCAGAGAGGCAGGAGAAGGGGTGATGGGATAGGGGGTTACTGGGCGGGGGCTGGGGCGGAGGCGGGAGCGGGGGAATGGGGTAAGGGGATAACATCTGAAATATAAATAAAATATCTAAAAAAAAAAAAACTGAAAAAAAAGGCCCACTTGTGAACCCAATAACAAACCTGAATATTCATTCTTAAAGGCTTGATACCACAAGGTCAGAGGCCGTGGCACCTCTGTCCCTGCTCCCCAGTATACTCCATCCACGAGGTCAGAGGTCATACTTGTTCCCTAGATCTCCCTGATGCACCATAAGGGTTCTGTCTGAGAAGTCAGAGGTCACATGACTCCAGCGCCTGTCTCTGTATGTCCCACTCTGCCACCCGGAACCATGACGTCAGAAGCCACACACCACCAGCCAACCAGAGCCCTTAGCCATCAGCACCAAGTATCTCCATGACTAAACCTCCAGCAGAATCTAGCTGAGCCAAAGCCAGCTATAGTGGAGGGAATCTTAAAACACAAACCAATGGCTGAAAATGTGCAGGGAGGGCTCAGCCGATGAACCAACTTTAGATGCACGAATCGAATCCCAGGGCAAACCGAGAAGTATCGGGAAAAGTCAGAATGGCATGCTCCTCTGGTGGATTTCGTAGAAATGGCCCCTAAGTGGGAGAAAATTAGATGAAATTATAAACAAAGAACTCAAATGAACAATCACCCATGTATTCAAAGGACTGAAGGAATACCGACCCCCGTTCCCCTTCCCTGAACCACTTTCGAAGCGAACACAAACAGCTGATTGAGACAAGGAAATAAATTCAGAATATGAAAGATAGGATTCAGTAAAGAAGAAATACTGATGAAAAACCAGGCTGAAATGATGCAGGAAATGAGGGTTTCGGTATTTGGAATAAAAGGCTCAGCTGAAAGCCTTAGTAACAGACCCAAGCATGCAGTGGACTGAATAGCAGGGCTCGAAGACAGGGGAAGGAATCTACCCAGCCAAGGTCAAAGGTAAGTTTTAAATGATATGAAAATGGAATAAAAACAGAGTCTTTGTGACACCTTTGAAAAACCAAAACCTCTATGTTATGGACGTAGAAGAATAAAAATCCTAGACTGAAGACATAGAAAATATTTATTATTTTCGTAATTTATCGTAAATTTTCATTTATCGTAAAAATGAAATTAAATTGTATAAGAAAAATCTCAAAATCTAGAGAGAAAGAGAGAGAGAAGCCCATGCCAGCTAAAGAGACGTACAAAAACACCACATAGACAGGGCTAGAAAAGAATCTCCTAACATCATATTATACTTAAAACATCAACTGTGCAGCAGGAGATATATTGAAAGCTGTAAGAGATGTCTCAAGTTACATAGAAGACAGGCACGACAGAATAGCAGCTGAGTTTTCAACGGAAACTTAAAAGCCAGAGGGTCTTGGGATGATATATCTCGAGCTGCCAACCCAGGCTAATGCATCTGAAAAAAATTATCTGTTGTAATAGAAGAAGAAAGAAAAGCTTTTCATGATAAAAGCAGACTAGAGGAATTTATGACCACCAAGCCAGCTCTGCAGAGGATACTGGAAGGAAGACTTTGGACTGAATGAAAGGATAAATACTTCTGAAAGGCTACAGGGGGGGGGGGGAAATGATACAGGGAGAGTAGGTGAATTAGCACATCACCAAAAGCTACAGAGTCAACCAAATGTTCAGAATTACTATACAGTTTCCAATGATATCCCCGAATACTAATGGTCTCAATTGCACAACCAAAAGACACAGGCCAGCAGCCTGGACCAGAAAATAGCATCTTTCTTCTCACTGTCTCCGAGATGCATAGCTAGCCATCAAAGGCTCTGTCAGAGCAAAAGGATGGACAGTGGCACTCCGAGCAAACTGAACCAGGAAATGAGCAGGCGTCAGTGTCTGCTTGTTTGTTTTTTTCACTTTTAATTAATTCTTTGTATTATATCATGCATCCCAATCTCACTCATCTCTCTATCCCTTCATATCTGCCCTCTGTCCTTGCAACCTCCCCCATAAAGTAAAAGACTCACACACAAACACACACATACACACACATGCACACACACACACACACACCACATGCACACACACACATGCACATGCACACACACACAAAACAAAATGGAGCATAGAAAACATCTCGTCGTGGAAGCTGTAGTGTGTCACTGTGTGTCCCCCAGTGTACCCCTCTGTCCACATATCTTCACTTCCAAATGTCCGTTGCAATGAGTCATTGGTCTGGTTCAAGGTCTCTGGTTTCTGTGGCAATCATCATTATTGAATCCTCATCAGGACTCCTCCTGGTTATTCGGTTGTTGCCCTGTGTCATGGAGATCCTGCAGCTTTGGATCAGCATGACTGGCCCTTTCACAGATGATGCAGATTTTGGGATGGCCCAACTCAAAGCCCTGGATCTGGGCCTAGGCCTGGTAGCTGAGCTGATCGGTCTGCTGGCCCTCCCTTATCCACACCACCAGGGCAAGCTCTCCAGAACTGATCTGGCTAGGCCATCCAAAGCTGACACAAGCAGGAGACAAGGCTCAGCTCAGCTTTCTTGTTCTCAAGCTCTTGGGACAGGCTCACCCACACTCATACGCACACCCACACCTCCAGAGCCAGCTCCACTGTGCTGCCCAGTCAAGGCACAGGGCAGACTCTCCCAAGTGTTGCAGCCAGTGAGGGGGTGGGCTAGCTCTCTGGCGCTCATGTCTTCAGGGCTGGCTCACCCTGTGCCACTGTTTTAATATAATATGATATAGACTTCAAATAAAAACTAGTTAGAAGAGATAAATAAGGCTACTTCACGCTTACTAAAAAGCAATCCAGCAGAGGACATTACAATCCTAAACATACATGCACACAGGTGAAATAGATTTTATAAAATAAATGTTACTAGATGTAGAGCCACCGATTGAACCCAAACAGTAATATTGGTGACTTCCATACCCCACCCTCACCATAAGACATATCCTAAAGAAAAAGCAAGCAGAGGGACATTACATTTAAATGACATCATAGATCATTTGGACCTTATAGACATTTACAGAGTAACCCGTCAAAAAATAGAGAATACACATACTTTTCATCATTCCATGGAACTTTCTCCACCATAGAGCATATATTAGGACTTCTTGTACTCTGCACAAGTCCCAGTGCAGGGAATAAAAGATCAAAACCAACAGCAAGAGAGATCACAGAAAATTTACAAGCACATGGAGATGATGTGGTACAGTAATTGTTAATTAATGTGTCTGAGTGTGTGTGTGTGTGTGTGTACACGCACGCGCGCGCATGATGTGGCATGTGTGTGGAGGTCAGAAGATAGCTTGCAGGCTTAGAGGCAAATGCCTTTACCTATTGAGCTCTCTTTCCAATGCAGAGGAAACCACTGAATGGTGACTGTATCATTGAAGAAATCAAATGAATAAAAATAAAAGCATAACATATTGAAGTTTATGGGACAAAAATAAGGCATTCACTCTGGAGAGAGGAGAGAGACGTTTATAACTTAAAGTGCCTATATTAAAAAAAAAACTATAAAGCTCAAATAAATAATTCAATGATGCATATTAAGGCCTAGGAAAAAATAAGAATAAATCAAACTCAAAAGCAGTAGACAAGGAAGAATATTGAGATCAAGACAGAAATTAGTGAAGTAAACAAAAATAATAAAGAGAATCGATAAAAAATAATCGGTTCTTTGATTATAGTATTGACAATAAATAGTATTGAAAAACTCTTAGTCAACTTAAGAAAAAGAAATGGAAGACCAAAAATTAACAAAATAAAGGTGCAAGAGAGACATTACAACAGCCAGCAATGAAATTCTGAAACTCATGTAATATCCTAGAAGCCTGTATTCTGCTAAACTGGAAATTTTTAAATGAATATAAATTTCTAGATACACATGATCCATCAAAGTTAACACATGACAAAATAATGTTAAAAGATTTGTGGTAAGCGATGATGTTGAAACAGTAATAACAACTAATTAACAATAGCCCAGGCCCTGATGGATTTAGTGTAAAATTCTACCAGACCTTCAAAGAGAAGCCAGTGCCACTTAAATTATTCCACTTACTGGAAAAGGGAGATCAGCTTCCAAATGTGTTGCGGATGGGCCTGATGCTGTTTGTATTTTGATGTTAATTCTGCTCTCCTGGGAGGGAGTCACATACTCAGGTGACTTCTTGTAAACCAGTCCCTAAAGAATAAAAGAGCCAATCACTGGGCGAGTAGGAGGGACTTCTAGGGTTGGATAGAGGAAGTGAGGTAGCAGGAGAGAGAGAGGGCCTTTTGGACCGGGATAATGTGAGGACACATGTAGCTACTAGTGTCTCCCAGTTTCCATGGTAGATCCACCAGGATTCGCCAAGAGGAGATTTAGAATTAATATGGCTTACAAGATTAGGATTTTAGTTGTTGAGCCCAGTGATTGAGTTAGTGATTGTTTTTGAATTAAGTTTGTGTGGCGTTTTCCTACATGCGGCGGTTCGACTGGATTCGAGAGAGAAAGGTACGGGGGCAAAGCGTGGGTTTGCCAGATGTGCACCACAAAGGCGGTGGGGGGTTTGAAGTACGGGGCTGGTATGGTAGCAACCGGCCAATGGGAACTTAGGGAGCTGGGTGGAGAGATTTTGGAGCTCTGAGTCGGAGGGTCTCCACGAGATAAGAACAGGTCAGCTATTGCCCGCTAGTGCATGGCTGGCCAGCCAGCCGGGGCAGAGAGTAGCAGGGCATAGCACAGGAACTCGGTGCCTCTCTTTTAAATATTTCCCGCAACCCAAATGGTTTTTACAAGTGGTAGTATTATCCTAATATTACAACTAGAAAAAAAAAAACCACAAGAAAGAAAATCACAGACCAATCTCCCTGATGAACATGGGCACAAAAAGTTTCAATAAGAGAGCAGAAAACTGAACTAAAAAATATAAAGATCACTCAACATGATCAAGCTGTCTTCATTCCAGGCATACAGACATGGTTCAAAATAGTAAATCAGAAAGTGTAAATCATCCCATAAACGGACTGAAGCACATAAATCACATGATCAACTCGACAGAGGCAGAAAAAGCCTTTAAGAAAATACAACTGCTCTTCACGATAGCAGTACTATAGATATTAGGTGTGAAAGAAAGAGGTCTTGACATAAGAAAAGCTATATATCACAAACCCACAGCCCAATATCATAATAAATGGAAAACCATGAAGCATTTCTCAAAAGATCTGGAATAAGACAGACAGTCCGCTTCCTCCAGTTCTATTCAGTATATTGCTTAAAGACTTCACTATAGCAATGAGATAAGGGAAGGAAATAATGCAGATATAAGTAAGAAAGGGAAATTATCAGGGAAGCAATCCCATATGCAATACTGTCCCCCTCCAACTTTTCACTAAACCTAAGGAAGTGACAAACCTGAACAATAGAAATGTCAAGACACCAAAGGCAGAAGTTGAAAAACATACTGGATGGAAATGTCACCCCCACCTCCACTCACTGAAATGGAAGAAATAATATGAAAATCACCATCCTGCTACCAAAAGCAATATACAGATCCAATGTTGTCCAGCCCTCCACCCCAAAAACCCCAGTGCCATTCTTCACAGAAATATCAAAAGCTAAATCTGAAGCAAATTTCATACAGAAGCACAGAAGGCTGAGGGTATTTAAAGAAGTCCTGAATGAAAAGATCACTGGAGGAAACATCATTATTCTTGATTTCAAATCATACCACAGAGACATAGCAATACAAACAGCATGGCGCCAGCACAGAAACAGATACTTAGGTCAACGGCATACACTAGAACATTGAGATGTATACATACACAACTATATACATATATACATATACATTACATATACATACATAACATATACATATACAACTGCAGCTACCCAAGCTTTGACAATAATCCCAAAAACATACAATTAGGGAAAAACAGTATCTTCAGCAAATTACATGCAGAAGAGCAAACAGGATCCTTATCTCTCTCATTCTGCACAAAGCCAACCTCAACAGCGTCAAGGACCTCAACGTAAGACTGGAAACTCTCAAACTGCTATAGGAAAAATGAGAGTGTACATTTTAAGATACAGGTGTCAAACCTCCTGGAACTGGAGTTACAGACAGTTGTGAGCTACCATGTGGGTCCCGGGAAATAACATCGGGTCCTCTTTGAGAATAGCACATTGCTTCTAATCACTGTGAATCCTCTTCAGCCCCAGAATTGTTTTCTGAATTCCATTTTTATGTTATTCCTTATAAGTGTATAGAAGTACGATGGGTTGCTGTGTATTGATCTTATATCCTGTGACCTTTCTGAATATATTGGTAATTTCTAATAGGGTTTCTTTGTGGTTCTTTATTCTCTTTACAGAATCATGCCATTTACAGTTCATGTCCTTATCCCATTTTTGTTAATCAGGGTTCTCTAGAGCAGTGGCTCTCAACCTGTGGGTTCACAAGCCACTTGGTGGTCAGATGCTCTTTCACAGGGGTCACCTAAGACCATAAAAATACAGATATTTACATTATGGCTCATAGCAGTAGCAAAATTACATTTATGAAGTAGCAATGAAAATAATTCTATGGTTGGGGGTCACCACAGCATGAGGAACTGTATTTAAGGGTCACAGAATTAAGAAGGTTGAGAATCTGTTCTAGAGCAATAGAACTGCTAGAATGATGAATGAATGAATGTGTGTGTGTGTGTGTGTGTGTGTGTGTGTGTGTGGTATGTATGTATGTATACATACATACATATTGGGGTTTATTGGGGGTTTATCAGAGTGGCTTACAGGCTGTGGTCCACGTAGTCCAACAATGGCCATCTACTAATGGAAAGTCCAAGAATCTAGTAGTTGTTCAGTCCATGAAGGTGTATGTCCTAGCTGGTGTTCAGTATATGCCAGAATCCTAGAGAAGTAGGCTTCAATGCCAGTGAAGAAATGGACTTGCCAGGGAGAGTGAGGGCAAACAAGGAAAGAACTAGGAGCCTTCTTCCATGTCCTTTACATAGGCTGCCAGCAGAAGTTGTGGCCCAGATTAATAGATCTTCCCACCTAAAAAAAAAAAAAAATTGTATTTAAGGTGGGTATTCTTACTTCAAATAATTTAAGGAAGAAAAAGATGCCTCACAGCCTCTTGGGTTTTAGTCGATCCCAGGAGTGGTCAAGTTGACAACCAAGAATGGCCACCATATGCACAGGGTTAGTGCTTTCTTGGTGTTTAGTTTCTTGAGTTCTTATATTCTAGACAACAACCCTGGAACAGATTTTGTATCAGGGTGATACGATATTCATATACAGAGTTTGGGAATATTACTTCTTTGTCCATTTTATGGAGTAATTTCAGGAATATTGGTGTTCTTTGAAGTTCTAGTAAAGCTCAGAAGTGAATCCATTTGAACCTAGTAGTTTTAGTTGATGAACTCTGTTTTATTGCTTCAATGTCATTGCTGGTTATAGATCTATTTGAATTGTTTATTTCATCGTGGCTAAATGTTGCACATACAGAAATCTATCAATTTCTTCTAAGTTATCCAATTTAGTGATGGATAACTTCCCGAGGTATGTCCTCATGATTTTCTGGATTTCATTGGTATCTTTTCTAATCTCCCTTTGTCTCTTGATATCTCTAATTTTATTAATTTGCATGTTCCCTCTTTCTTTTGGTTGATTTGTTTATCTGTTTAAACAGTCACCTAAGACTACGTCCTAGTTATGCGAATGGAACAGCAGAGAGCCTGGATGTACATGCACCTCTGGGATGCGATAGATCCCTTTGAGCAAATGCACAGGCGTGGTACAGCTGGATCACACGGCAGTTCAATCTGTCATGTTGTGAAAAACCTCCATACGGGCTTCCATAATGGTTGCATGAGATTATGGCTACTTCAAGAGTGAATGGCTCCTCCCCTTTCCCCACATCCTCACCACTGCCATTATTTGTTTGCTTGATGGTAACCACTCTGCTGAGGAGAGGTGGACTCTCAAAATAGTTTTAATTTGCATTTCCCTGATGACTAAGGTAGACCACTAAAAATATTTAGCAATCGCTCATACTTCTGCCCCTGAAAGCTCTCTGTCCAATTCCATAGCCCACTTTTAGATTAAGTGGTTTGTCTTTTTGTTGAAGGGTTATTATTATTATTATTATTATATTCTAATCTCCCATCAGATACAGAACTGGCCAAAATTTCTCCCTTCTCTGTGAGAAGCCTCTTGATTTGGGAAGTTACTTTTAAAGTACAGAGGTTTTAGGGATTTATAAGGTCCCATTTGTTGATTTATATTCTGAAGAACTGGACCCTGTTCAGAAAGTTCTTCTCTTTCTATGGACATGTGTTTAGACTTGTAATATCCTCTCGATAGATTAACTGATGGAGAATGAAGAAACTTTCATCTTCCTTGAACATGTTTTAGTTTGCAATCTGCTCATCAGATATTAGAATAGCGACACCTTGCCTCTGGGTTCTGTTTACTTTTCCAGATACCTTTTCTATCCTTCCACCCTAAGGTGGTGTCTACAGTTCATGATAAAGTGTGCACTTTGGAGAGAAGGAGGAGGAGAGGAGGAGGAAGAAGAGGAGGAGGAGGAGAAAAAAAAGAAAGAAAGGAGGGAAGGAAGGAAGGAAGGAAGGAAGGAGGAAGGAAGGAAGGAAGGAAGGAAGGAAGTTGTTTCCCAATCTGTATCTTTTTACTGGGAGAATTGAGATTATTAACATCTAGAGATTTTATTGAAAGGTATGCACTAATTTATGTCATTTAAATTCTGTCCACTTTTTCCTTAGACCTCTTTGATTAGTTGTCTTGGGACCATGGCCTATTTGGTGTGTTTACCCTTCTTTGAGTGTTCAAGTATCCCTTCCACTTTTCTCTGTAGAGCTGAGAGCAGGTTCGGTGCTAATCCATTCCTTGTCTTGGGGGAGTTCTTTTCCTGTCTTGTTCTTTTGGGGGAGTTCTATAGATTTCTTGTACATATAGAGAAGAGTTTGTCCTCTAGATTTGAGAATGTTTTCTAAAATTTATTGAAAATATTTTCTATGTCTTTGATGTGGATTTCTGCTTCTTCTTGCCCACAATTACAAGATTTGGTCTTTCATGATGTCCCAAAATTCTTTCATGTTCTCCTATTTCTTTCTTTCTTTCTTTTTTTTTTTTTTTTTTTTTTTTTTGGTTTTTCGAGACAGGGTTTCTCTGTATAGCCCTGACTGTCCTGGAACTCACTCTGTAGACCAGACTGGCCTCGAACTCAGAAATCCTTCTGCCTCTGCCTCCCAAGTGCTGGGATTAAAGGCATGTGCCACCACTGCCTGGCCTCTCCTATTTCTTAAAATTCATCATGAACCTTCCTGAAGGATGCAGTCTGTCAGGTCTCGCCTGGCCGTCAAGCCTCAAAACTTTCTTTGCACACGATGTTGTGTGGATGGGGATTCCCACCGAGCTTTGAGTGTGGCTTCATTGGGTTTTTAACTTTAAGCTTCATTTTGGCTTGTTTCTTTCTTTTTTTTTTTCCTTCAGCAAGTTTATCTCTGTGTGGAATTCTATTCTCATATTTTGGATTGACTTCCTTATTTCATTCAGATCTGTGTGTTTGTTCCGTTTTGGAGTGCATTCATACTTTCCTCGAGTTGCTTGAGTGTAGTTATAAACATTCTGTGTAACTTCTTTATCTCATTGGGAGCCATCACCAATGGACTGAATGCTCTTTGGAGAAGACACGCTATCTTCATTTTTTTTTTTTTAGTTGTTTTTTTGTTTCTCTGAGCTAGGACTTGCATATGTAAAGTTAGTTAGTTCATTGTGTTTTTCTTTCTTGCCTTAAAGTGTTATTTTTTGCATCCATGTCGCCTTTCTTCTTTCAGCCGTGCGCATTTACAGCATTCGAGATAGAATTAAAATGCTGTCGTTGGCTCCTCCCTGTATCCATGGAACCTCCTGTGTCTGTGAGCCTTACCATGGGTCCTCTTGACCTTCCTCCCTGGGGCCCCTGCACTTGTGGGCCTTCCCCTCAGGACACTTAGCCTACTGCTCTGGCCTGCAACTTCTGTCTCCATGAGTTGAGGAACTCTGCAGCTGTGGCCCTCACCCTGAATAGTCAGTCAGTCCTGTGACCATCCCTGTGGCAGCGGATTAACCTGAATCAGGTATAGTCTCCACCCTAAAGCCACTATTTCTGTTATCTCACCTGACATTGGAAGTAGCCTTACAAGTCTTGTAATTCACAGAAACCTCCTGAGCTATGGAAAAGTAAGTTTCCATTCCTTTCTGGGCCTTGTATGTAGGATGCTGCCTGGCTTCTGGCTGGGGTAAACCTCAGGTTCTGTGCTTCTATTTTGGTGCCCATATCCCATGACTGGTGCCTGGCTTGGCACGGTGTTCTAGAACTGAGAAGGAAGAGGAACTTTGGAACCTGAGTGTTCTTTTCATAGCCTAGCAGACCTCACTGGACACTCTGGGGAGAATAAACCAGTGTGACACCAGCTGGAGTCGGAGAAGGGTTGGAGTGGACTGGCCCAGGGTTCTCTGTCCATTGATCTTCTACCAATGAATCTCCCTGGGCACTGCATGCATGGGCTGCTATGAGGCCTTGGCTACAGTCCCTACAAGCATTCCTGCAAACAACGGTTGTGATTTTAATGAAGACTGCCCTCCACAGGCTTAGGCTTTTAAACATTGATCCCTGGTTGGTGACACTGTTTGGGGATGTTTAGGAGATCCACCTTGTGAGAGGAAGGACATCCCAGAGAATAGACAGTCTCACTTTTTTCCCAGTCTACACTTTGCTTTATGCATGGTTGAGGTGATCTGCCTGCTTCTTGCTTCTGCTACCGTGTCTCCTGCCATGGTGTAATCTAACCTTCTGAGACTGTAGGCCTAAATAAACTCTTCCTTCCATGAGTTGCCTCGGTTATGGTGTTTTGTCACAGCAGCAGCTAATGCATGAGACATGAAGCCAGCCTACTCTCTCTCCAATGTCCTTGACTTCACTGGAACAACCATGTTCCCCTTACACACACACACACACACACACACACACACACACACACACTTCCTTTTCCTCTGTTTATTCAGTTTAAACCTGATCAAGGCTGTTTGCTTGGTCCAGCTTGCTCTGTGCAGTCCTTCCTGCCTTCTCTCCTAGTATGCTCTAGTCTACCAAACTTGACCTCTGTGACCCCCTTGTTATTCTCCTGCTCCAGCCTGTGCTCCAGCAGAGCCATCCCTTCCCTCTGCTAAATTTGCTTTGTCCAGTCCCTCCCTTTGGTTCTTCCATCCCTCTGGGTTCTGTTTTGCCTCCTGCGTACAGCCCCACTGACAGACAGTTGACATTCAAAATGAAAGGTGCTGTATAAACACCCGCCTGTGAGCCCCTTCCCTGAGTCCCCCTGCCTGTGAGCGGCTTTTCCAACAAAACCCCCCATGAGATCATGTTTGAAAAAGTCAACAACTGTGAAGGCAAAGCAGGCTTGTCTCCCTCTTCATAGCTCCCAGATCTCCTTCTGATCAGCTTCTCATCCTCAGAAGGCTCTGTGAGCTCTTAGCAAACATTCGCCCTGGTGCCTGCCACTGGCTGGCATCTTGCTTCACTGTGACTGTGATTTCCCAGCAGGCCATGCTGCAGTCCCTTGTGTGGTGTGAAGGGTCCTTGGAGCCTTACTTCCTTCTTTTCTTTTTCAGAAAAAGGATTCCTGAGAAGGCAACCCGAGTGTCTCCGACACGTTTCAGCTTGCCGCACCACTGTGATGGCTGTTAAACAATAGTCACAGCCTTTGGAGGCTGAGGTGAGACGATCACTGGGGCCCAGGAGTTCAAGGGCAGCCTGGCTGTGGTGATATCCTATCTCAGTTACCGTAATAACAGTATAGAAACAACAGGTCCCCATAAGCAGACTTCAGGGCTGCAACCCAGCACCCTAGCATCCTGCTGCCACAGAATTGGCTACAGCAAACATCTGAGAAAAGCTTATTGCTCGGTGTCTCTGTTTCCTCTGTTGTTGCAAAATCCTGTTTGAGAATGCAGCATCGGGTGGCTTATTGGACGGTCATATTTCTTTGCATATACACATACACAGATAGTCTCCCAAAGAGATCATTCTGGTTAGCCTCCGATAGCTTATTTTTACTTGAGGACATATTCTCATGGAGATGAACTACATTTTTCCTGGCTGCATAATGCTTTATTATGTGGACGCTTTATTTTGAGCATTGGCTCCTCTGCTGAATTTTGGAGTTTTTATTGTATTTTCCTCTGTACCAAAAGTGCTTCGGTGAACATTCATAGCACGTACCCTCACCCATACATTCCGGGGATTGTTTCTATGGAAAGTGTCTGTATTAGTTAGCACTCTGCTGCTGTAATAAAACATCCTAACACACACAGCAAGTTAGGGAAGGGTGTTTGTCCCTTTTTTTTTTTTTTTTTTGGTTGTTGTTTTGCTTGTAGGCTCACCACAGTCCCTGAGGGGACACAGATCCTCATGGCAGGAGGGTTATGGTGTCAGTAGCCTGGGGTCATCCCGACTCTCAGAGAACTCTCTCATCACATCCCTTCCCCAGGAAGGAAGCAGAGAGAGTGAAAACAAGAAGAAAAGCCAGGCTATAAGACTCCAAAGCCCTTCCAGTGACAGATTTCCCCCAGTATGGCTACATCTCCTGAAGGTTCCCTAACCTCCTTAAGGAACACCACAGACTGGATGCCAAGTGTTCACACACACACACACACACACACACACACACACACACACACACAAGTCTGCAGGCTGCTTTTATTCAAACCACAAGAGCATCCTTAACAGTATCCGGACTCAGTTAAGGAATATGCTCAGTTGAAAATGCATTTGTGGGCCAGTGAGATGGCTCAGGAGCTAAAGGTACTGCCTGGTGACCTGACTGATCTTTGGGACTCAAATGATAGAAGGGTAAGAATCAACTATAAAAGGTTATCTTCTTCTGACCTCTATAAGTGTATGTACACACACACACACACACACACACAGAGAGAGAGAGAGAGAGAGAGAGAGAGAGAGAGAGAGAGAGAGAGAGAGAGGTAAATGAATAAATGGAAATACATTTAGGGCTATCAAGTTACCCTTCATCTGGCCTTTTAATCAGCCTCCAATAGCCTGGCTACAATGATCTTTGTAAAGTGAATTTGATCACTATAAACATTCAATAGCTGGGTCCCAAGAGGTATTAGTAAGAGTTGGATGTGTGTGTGTCTGTGTGTGTGTGTGTGTGTGTGTGTGTGTGTAGCAGGGTGGGTGGCAATTCTCAGGTGCCAGATCCAGATCCAGGAGTTGCTATGGTGGCCTGACTCAACGGCAGCTGCCTGCTTGCTGATCCCAGGAAGCCCACTCACTTCTCACCCCAGTGGGCCTGCTGTGGCTCCTCAGGGGCTCTGGCCACAATCCATGGATCTGGGGAGCAGCCTCTGCCTCAGCCCTCTAGACACAGCAGTGGGCCTCAGGGCGGCCTTCTCTGCTGATGTCATTAGAGGCACAGCCCCGCAGGGGAACAAATTGCTTGCAGCATCTAGTGGGAAGATCCAATTTTCACCCTGGGAAAGGACCAGGTGGAGGGACATATTGTCTCTGACATGCCAAGTGCCACTTCTGGCCTAGCTGTGTCCCTGTCACTCAGAGCTGCACTGTCAGGGCCTGTGGGCCTAGCCTGGGTCAGCTAACTTTCCCGTTCCCATTGTTGGGGTACACACAAGGTAACCTTCTACATGGCTATTTTTCTCTGAAAACGAAGGTGCCATGACTGAGCAGGCCAGTCTCTCACCCTAGACCCTGACGGACATTCGAATATACATCTGTCCTGCCAAACTGACATGCTCTCTCTGTGCTGGGCATGGGCTAGTTCAGGGACTCATGCAGGAAGCTAGTCTTGAGGGATCAAATTTGCCAAGGCATCTCCATGGGAAGGGGCTTCCCCAGAGCATGAGACCCTAGCAGAGTTCAGGCAGCCATGGGGCTCTAGGAAAGGACATCTGGCCCTGTCACAGGCTGTCACTTGCTCGTCCAAGATAGGAATAAGGTCTGCAGAGACATGACCAAAGAACCAGAGACTCTTTTAAGAGGGATTGATTTCAGCTCATGGTTTTGGAGTAACCCACAGTCCCTAGGTTCTGTTGATTGGCTTAGAAGTCATAGCATCATGGCAACAGGTGTATAGCTTATGCCTCCTGGTGACCAGGAAGCCAAACAGTAACGGGACATGCCCCAAGTGACCTGCCCTTGTTTCAATGGCTGACTCAAATTAGAATCCATCAATGGATTCAATTATTCCTTAGGTCCCAGCTCTCAGAAGCTGATCTACTCTGGGGAAACCCTCATGTACCACCCAGAGATGGGCTTCATTGACATCCTAGGCATCTTAGTCCATTCTGGTTGGTCCAGCAAGTCATCGTCTAGTCTGTCCTGTCTCTTGAGCAGTAGACAGTATACTTAGTTTCCCTCTGTGTGTCTTTGTCTCTCCCTCTCTGCCTTTCCCATTCTGTCTCCATGTTTGACTTTGTGTCTAACTCTTTATCTCTTCCTCTCTCTGTCTCTCTGTTTCTGTCTGACCCTGTATCCTCTCTCTCTCTTCCCCTCTCTCCCTATATATGTATGTATGTATGTCTCTCTGACTCTGTCTCTTCTGTCTCTCTCTCTCCTCTCTCATTCTCCCTCCTTCTTTCCCTCCCTTCCTCCTTTTCTATGTATGTCTCTCTGTCTTTGTCCCTTTTCCTGTCTCTCCATCTCAGTAGAAAGGAGGAAGGAAGAGAAATCTTGATATCCCTCACTGGGCCTGTCCCCATGAGCCTCAGTTTCCCCAGCTGAAAGATATCAGCATGGACTCAATGTTCCCTGTCATATTGATTTTTTTTTTCCATGAGTTTCAGATTCGGCACTTGAGCTGTAGCAGGCACGCGGTGTCCAGTTCTATTTTGAGACGCCTCCTTCCCCTGGTGAGTACAATTTTCAAACCCCTCTTCCATCATACTTTTTATTTAATAATACAGCTTTTCGAAGTAACCTTCTATTTTTACTTTTCCTGTGGCAAGATAATCTCTAACCTTTTTCTCACCACCCAAGTCAATTTCCTTTGTTAATTTCCAAGCTTCTCCCTCCTACAGGGGCCTCACCTCTTGTTACTTAATTGATTTTTCTATCACATAATTCTGTGATTTCATCAATAAGCAATTTTAGAGCCGTTGTCAATTTCTATTTTTTATTCATTTGATGCGCTCAGTGGCCACCGCTCGGATTAGAAGCGAGATGAGGTTTCATTATCTCTTAGATGCCAATTCTCCCCCTGGAGCCTTTCACCACGGCGAGAACATTTCTGAACTTTTTATATTCCCTTCTAATTAATTATTCTCCATTTTTATTCACTTGCCTGACTTCAATCTTTTGAGTTAAGGGTATAAATGAATGCCTGCCTCCTGGCCCGAGCATTATTTGGAGGTTAGGAGACTTCTGCAGGTGGACTCTCTCTCCCATGTGGTGCCCCCTCCTGTAGAAAGGGCAGCACCCGGGGCCCACCTTTATTCACATTGACTGGGGGGTTTTCCAGTGCTTGACTCTGCTGTTATCCAGGTCCTAAGTGGGACTGGAGCCCATCTCTAATTGCTGATCCCTGTGTACTCTGGTGCTTTATTTAAGGCGCCATGATGGGGTTGGGAAGATGAATGAATGAATGAATGAAATGCTTGCTATGTGAGCATCAGGACGAACACCCATATAAAGGCCAGATGGGACTGTGCATGTCTGGGAGGCCAGAGAGGACAGGGGAGATGGAAACAATTAGATTCAGACTACCAGAGCTTGCTGGCCAGACACTTGAACTAGAGACATCTAGGCTCAATGACAGACCCTCTCTCAAAAGACAAGATAGAAGATGTCCGAATGGCATGGTGGCTCAGTGGTTAGGAAAGCTTACTACTATTGCTGAGGGCTCTGGGGCCAGCGCCCACATGGTGGCTCACAACCATTTATAGCTCCAGTTCTAGGGGTTCCAACAGCATCTTCTAACCTCCAAAGGCACTAGGTACACATAGGGAACACAGACATACATGTGGGCCAAAGTGCTTATACAAATAAAAGGACAAATCTTCAAGAATTAATAAAATGGAGGCCAATAAAGGAAGATAGCAGATATTGACCTCTGACCTCCACATGCACACATATGCATGGGCCTCAGCACACATGAACATGTAACACACCACACATACACACACACACACACACACACACACACACGGGGGGGGGGGACAGAGACAGACAAAGACAGAGAATGACAGAGACAGAGTAGATAGATAGATGATAGACAGACAGATAGACAGATACTAAGATAAAAATAATTTTAAAAATATATGAAAAGCTGAGGACAAGAGACACTAAGGCCTGTGCTAACAGTGTGTGTGCAAACCATCTCTGTACATGCTTGAGATCTTGCTAGAGGCAGGTGGGTTTGATTGACGGGGCCAAGACACAGCAGGCCCTGTCAGACGCTCTCACCACCTGAAGGAAAAAGCTGTTAAGAAGAATTCCTGATTTCTTGTGACTTGTATCGACCAACTTTCTCTGCCACTGTCTCGGGGGAAAGGTTATCTGCCATCTCAGCAGACTGACCCCTGCAGCACATTAAGGCTGTCACCTGCGTAGCTCACTAGTGAACTTGACGGCGGGGGTCTGTGGGTGCATGGAAACTTGCTGCAAAAAAACATTAGCTTCTGCCTCAGGGACAACTAGAATGTTCCCTGGCCCTGGGTGGTGCGCTACACCTCAGAGGGTACAGCTCAGCACCGGCTCAAACAGCCTTGGTGCAATGCTCAAAACAGGGTGTTTGCCGAGGCCGTGTCTCCCCGTGGATCCGTCCGTCCGTCGTCTGTCCACTTCTATGCCGGCAGAGTCATCCCAAGGGTGAGCTTCTTGTTCTCAACATCCTGTGAGCTGAGCCCTCTCCGCTCAATGGAGATCAGCCACCCAACAGTTCTTGTCAAGTAATGTACTTATGAGGAAGTTTAGGGACACAGGGCTGACGACACAGGATGGCGTATCTTAAAGATAAATTTCAGGAGTCGTGGCCATCAGTCTCAGAAAAAGAAATCAGCCATGATCCCTGACTAGCTGGTTTTAGTTTTTGGTTTTGTTTTTCACCTTGGATTCCGGGAAACTTGGGCATAGAACTTCAAGGTTGGTCTTTGTGAGCCCAGCTTCAGATCAGGCCTCAACCAGAGTCCCCGGCCTCATTCGCTAAGTACATGACTAGCTCACCCTATGCTATCACTATGCAGGGTGCTGGAGCAGTGACAGTGACATGTTCTGGAAGCTTACCATCTAGGAATGTGTCAAAGTCATAGTGAAATAAACCAGGCTGCCTCAGACACTGATGGACGCTGGTAGGAGACAGAAGAAGAAGAAGAAGAAGAAGAAGAAGAAGAAGAAGAAGAAGAAGAAGAAGAAGAAGAAGAAGAAGAAGAAGAAGAAGAAGAAGAAGAAGGAGGAGAACAACAACAACAGGAAGAAGAACAAGAAGAAGAAGAAGAAGCAGCAGCAACGTGGAAACCCCTTTAAAGAGTTAACCACGCATAGACAGACACATTTCTCTGAGGAATTGCGATGTTTGATCTTGAATGTCAGTTGACAGGGTTTAGAATCACCATGGAAACGAAGCTCTGGGCACGCCTGTATGGAATTAAGGAGTTCTCCAGATTGGATTAATTGAGGGGCGGGGGAGAGGCTTCCCAGCATCCTTTGCTCCCTAAATGTGGGTTAGCACAGTTCCATGAGCAGGGGTCCTGGATTAAAGAAAGAAGTGAAGGAGAGCCTAGCCCCAGCGTCCCTTTCCCTGCCTCCTGACGGTGGGTGCTGCAGCGTGACCTGCTGTCTCCTGCTCCTGTCACCATACCCGCCTCATCGTGATGGGCTCAAAGCATCAGCCGAAAGGGACCCTCCCTTCTTTAAGTTGCATTTGACAATGACTTTGTCCAGCCCACCACAGAAATAATGAATACAGTAGGTGACACTTTAGCTGATATATGATTGAAAAGAAACTAGAGGTGGTTGAGGATAGAGTTAGGACGAGACAGGATCTTGGCTATTCTAGAAATAGCCAAGAGAGGGAAGGGGCAAGCCATTGTCCGAAGGACCCTTGTGCATTTACTAGCTCTGGTGACTTTGTGCATATCTTTCCTGAAGTCCTTCTCTGAAACAAATAATTGGATTAGCAAATCCCTATACAAATTTCTCTGCAATGGCAACCCTGTGTTTTTAGATGATCTATGAGCAACTTGTGGCCTGTGATTATGCAGTGTGTGTGTGTGTGTTTGCGTGCGCGCACGCGCGCGTGCACACTCTCAGAGAATGACAGTGTCTGCCTCCATGGAACAGGGACCCCTGCAATGCCTCCCTTGACGTGATGTAGGGATGACATGAGTGAACACTAGCCTTGGACTGTGACTGGTGCCTGGCCCAGAGGAAGGGCTTCATTAGCAGAGTGTGTACATTTGCCATGTGGGACTGGTTAGGCAGGGCGTGAGTCTGGCCATGGTTACTGACACGATCAGTTACATAAGTTCTGACGGCGATTGTTCTGAGAACAGCTGGCAGGATGTATATAATCTAATGAGAGCTCATAACCGCTTTAAAGCCACGATGTGCTTCCCAGCTAATCTCGAATTTGGTTTGAGGATGACCTCATTTTACGAGAACCAGCCTTACTGTCAGCACGTGGGTCAGTGAGTTCCCTGCCTCCTACTGTGGGATCCCTGAGGGTCCACACCCGGCCTTCAAGGGAGGTGAGCAAGGACGTCCAAAGGCTAGCTGCCAGTCCTGGAAGTTGTCAGCTTGGGGGATACTGGTGCGGTTGGACCAAAGAATTTAAACCATCTCTCTCCGGGGTCTGTTTGGGGAAGGTGTGATAGAGAAGGCAGAAGGTGCTTCTTCAGAGAGTTGACCTGAGAGGGGCCTCAGGAAAGGGAGTGGAGCTAGCACAATTGAGGACCTTCTGTCACCTAGAGGTGACATCCCAGAATTGGATGGGACTGTCTGCTGAAGGGTTTCCATCTTAGACAATGCAGCAGGGTGTGGTACCTCAGGACCTAGACCTTGATTGAGGATCTTGGGTCTCAGTGCTTAGGGCCAGCTGGGGTTACCGGGTTTTTCTGACTTTAGCATTACAAGTCTCCCTTTTCTGGGCCTCATTTACCCTGACTAAAGGAAAGAAAGGAGAAAGGCCTTTGGGTCCGTGCACGTTGTCTTAGTCTCATAGTTAACAGCACAATAAATGACTGAAGGTCATCGTGGATGTCCCCTTCCACTGTTACCTCCTTGAGCTCAGCAACCCAGGATCCTGGGAATGTATGGGTTTGCTCCTAGAACGGACATGTGGGAGAAAGTGGGCCCCAGGCCTCAGCCAAGTGGGGCTTGATGGTTCTCCTCGAAGCAAAGCTGTCTCTGGGCACAAGGCCAACCTGGACACGGAGGAGCTCTGGCCTCCTGATTTTCCTCACTGCCCTAGTGGCTAATTGAGCACAGGACAGTATCTATGGCACGTATACAATAAACATTACTTCAGCCATCTGGAACCGTCTTCCTGCAAGCTGTCCATCACTTCAGGGCCCCAGGCCAAGTTCTGGGGGGGGATGTACTGCTTTGGAGAGAAGGAAGACTCCCTCCTTAGGAGAGTCCCGCCCTTCAAGTTCGCCAGCGTGGCGTGACATTCCCACTGTGAAAGCCATGCTCTAATCCGAACACTGGTTCTGAGCATCACCTCAGGCATGACGTCATGGTTAGGAGTGGGGTTCAGACGTGTGAGGCAGGGCTGCAGCCCCGGGTCAGGCAGACATGGCACAGTGTGTGTAAACCCTGGTGGGGAGGGCTCCCTGATCTTGAAGGGACAGCTTCCCACGGCTCTCTCTGTCCTATACAGCTGATACCATGAAGTGGTTTTCTTCCCCAACCCACTCCCACCCCTGTGGTAACTGATGTAACCATGATGTAAGGCAGACTGTAAAACAGTCTTTTCACACTCTTAAAAAGAAATATATACATGTGTATAATATATTTTGGTCAAATCCACCATCCATCATCGCCCCTCCAAACTTCCCTTCATCCCCATCACGTTCCTCTTGGAGCAGCATGCACACTGTGTGTAAATCACAGAGTCCACTTTGTGCTGCTTGCATGTATGTGGGTGTGGGACCACCTACTGGAGCATGAGTCGGCTTCCTTAACCAAGATTTAGAAGATTTGAAAACACCTTCTGTAGGATGCTGGTTCCAGTACTGAGGGACTGCTTTGGTGGACCTTGGGGGTGGTGTCAGGGTGGCTATGGAGGGCGAGGGAAAGTGACAGGGCCTCAGGGGTGTTCTGCGGGCTTTGTAGGCTGCTTAAGAAACATCGTAACACTTTAAGATTGAAGGATACAATGTAATTGCATACTTCTTAAGCATACAGCTCCAGGAATTTCATACACTCAAGCCCCCAGGTAACCTCTAGGCAGCCACAGATTTTTTTGTTGTTGTTGTTTGAGGCAGGGTGCTCCCATGTAGCCTAGGCTGACCTTGAACTCTTAGTCTTTCTGCCTCAGCCTCCAGCATGCTAGGATCAAAGGTTAGCACCATGATACCTATAACGCCACGGTATTTCCAATATCAAGAAAGATTCTGTGCCCGCCCCCAAGTGAAAACAACCTGAGACTAACCATGGAGCTAACCATCAGCCTCTACAGACAGTGCCTTAGTCTACCCTGTGCTCTGGTCTTACAGGGATTTATTTACTCCTCACAGTTCAGGAGTCTCCAGGATCCAAAGCACAGACATTCCCCTGGCAAAGGCCTTTTCGTTCAGCATCCTGGAGCAGGTGGAGCGGGGCATACCCAGGTTCCTTAGCTCTGCCATCAGCCTTGCGAGTTCTCTGCCCATTTGCGGCTCATCCTTTTCTTCACTGTGTAGTACTCTCTGCAGTAGTGTGGTTTATCTGCCCATGGCCTTTTTCAGTCCCAATGGAAGACAACATTCTGTCTCTCTCCCCTCTTTCCCTTCTCCAGCTGACTTTCAGCTGAGCTCATGGACTTGAAGTATTTCAGGTGAGGGATTGGAACCCATTAAAGCAGTTCCCCATCCCATTCAGGGGCTACCATGACGAGAGGCCTCGATGTAGTATAAAAACATGACTTCGGTAAGCGAGGTTGGATGCCAACTTTGGAGGATCAAGGCCTCCTGAGCTTGACTCATCTGCAGCTCTGTGAGGAAGCTTCCTCTGGAGCCCAGGGATCAGAGAGCAAGCTCTGGGGCTTGCATCCATCCCTATGCCAGGCAGAGCCAGACAGCACCTATACTGGAGATGCTGAGCTCACAGAGTGCTTAGAAGTCAGAGAGCCGTCTAGCTGTCCCTGTCCCCATATTCCCAACTGAGAGCAAAGCTCTGGGATGACTGAGTTGTTGCTGGTGGACAATGACACTGCATATCCCCAAAGGAATAATATGGCCTTGGGGAAACAGGGTTTTGGAATTTTCTGTGAAACTGACAGAAACAGGCTCCCAGGGTCGAGCTCAGGTCCCTTCTGGCTCTTTGGCAAAGGCCTCCAGGAGGTCGCATAGTCGGGTATCTGGAATCTTCAGTAAACCTGGGTGCTCTGGGGATGAGTGTTTGGTTTCTGCTGGTGAAAATTTTAATTAGGGTTTTCATGAGGGTCAGAGGCCCTGTGATGAATGGCTGAAAATAGCCTCAGTGGGCACTCGGACTGGAGAGGCCTAAAAACAGAAACGGTCTTCAAAGAAGGACACTGGGTGCCCAGCCTGAAGCACCTCCTCTAGAGACCCAGGGCCTGGTTCCCAGGGGCCTCACCTCGCCCTGAACAGCAAGGGCATAGACACATGGCTCCAGACCCCTGGCCTGATCAAGGCCGGAAGGACCTTTAGGGTAGTAAAAGAGGACAGAGGCCTGCACTCTGTCTCCTCACACTTCGAAAGACTTCCTTCACCCCCACCTCATCCGTCCCAAGTTCTCATACTTCTATCCATGGCTCCCACCCTACCCCCATCTTGATAATCCCTGGGTCTTAGCAAGGAAGACTGGGTCTGAGCAGAATGTTCCAGATGGAGAGAATTGCCTTGGATTCCCAGTGGCGTTCTTGTGTTTGATCTGGGCAGTTTTAAGTAGTGTGGAGGATTTTATTTATGACCGATGCAAAGGGGGTTTGGGGAATGGAATTCCATTCCAGATATGGTGAAGACAGCCTGGAGCCAGCAGGGAGAGCGGATGGGGTCTATGAATGGGGCATCATAGCCTTGGTCTTAGTGTGAGCTTTGGGCTCACAGTTGGAAAGTGAATACTGGAGTCAAGTCCACTGTGTAGGGAGATGTAATGCGCAGACACAGTTCAACCCTAGGGTTGTTCTTAGGAATGGCTGTTTAGTCACCTGGAGGAAAATCCCACAAGAGCAGTTTTCATAGAAGGGATCTAGTGCTCCTTGTCCTCCTCTCTGTTGCCATGTGGTCCCCTCTGCTGTACGGCAGGGTTAAGGCTCTGCTGGGTACTTACAAGGGAAACAGAGTTCTCCCATCTTGGACTATCTTTCCCAGGATTTGATGCTCTTCTTCTCCCTGGTTTTCAGTCATGTGACTTTCACAGGAAGCAGTTTCCCTGATGGCTCTTGGCACAGATTCTTTGCAAAACGAGCAGCGGTGGCTTCTTCCTTCTAATCAACCATAAATGCCACATCTCTTGGCATCGCTGCCTCCCCTCTCTCCCAGGCACCAGCTGTCCAATGTTCAGTGTATCCAGAGCCAAAGCTTCAGAGAACCATGTAATGTACATCTGAGACCCCATCGTAGGGCCATGGGACTAAAGGGGAGTGTGCATGGGAGAGAGAACCAGAAACCACAGCCCAGTCCATGGAGGCTTCTCCCTGTCCATCACAGGGCATTCTATCTGGTCTCACACCCACAAGGGGGTCTACTTCTGCCCTCTTGCTTTTGAGATCTTACTTTTGCTCCCTCTTCCACAGCTGGAGGCCTTGAATCTGCCCCAGGTACTTGCAGGGAGAAAGACCCCTATAGGGGCAGAGTCCTGGGGACACACCATGGCTCAGCTACAAAAGTGTAGGGTCTTCAAGATAGAGGGGATCTCAGAGGTGGTGAAGAAGAGTACTTGGTGCTAGTGCACCTGCGGGCTGGGGGTTCATTTCTTCATTTATTAGATGAAAAATAAGCTGAAGACAATCCAGTCAATGGGAAGCTACGATTCAAGAGACAATGACTTGGCCCAGGTCGTGGCTAGCCTTCTGTAAATTGCTCTCTGATCTACCTTTTCTGTCTCCCCAGTCTCTACTCTGAGCAGTCACTTCGAAAAATAGCAGCCCTGGATTTATCAGGGCCCGACACACTCACCTCTCTCTGCACCCTAGAAACTTGTCCTGTCTTCAGAAGGCTCCCCGGGCATCCCAAGGGACATTTTCCTTGCAAAACTGGTTTGAACTCCTTTCTGCTCCTGTTCTCCAGACTCCAGCTTGTGGCCCTGCCCTTGGCCCGTTTCTGGGGTGCTGCTGTACCACACTTTGCACAGCTGTGTATAGGAAGGGAGATTCCACATATTCAACGTTACAGGGTTAATTAGAAGGAATCTGATTGAAGTCTTCCTATGCTGTTTGGGCTACGGAAACCAACAACAGCTCTAACTGTGCTCCGGGAAACCAACCCCAGAGCTGAGTCCCTCCCAAGGCTCATTACGGGGACAACAACATGACAAGTTAATATTTTTAGTGGTGAATGACGAGCAAAAGCATCCGCACTAAGTCTTTGGGGAGGCTCCTCCACATTCTCCCCAAGATGTTCGACTTCCTTCCAAAGAACAGAGTTTAAATAGTTTGTAGGCACAAACTTGATGAAAATTTGACATTTGATAAGAAACTAATTTGGGTGTGCTTTTTTAATACTTTAAAACGCTAAAGTAATAAACAACATCTATAAATGTCAGACTTTTCTATTTTGATTATGTTGCTTTGATTTTTATCAACTTTTTTTTTTTATTAAAAATCCACTATAAATGAAATAGAGAAGGGACGATGGGCGCAAGAAGATAAATCTTACAATTATCCAGACGTAAGCGACAGCATCCCATTTTTTCTCAGCGCTGGGGATTATTATTTTTTGTCTTGCTACGGTTATTATGATATCTTTATCTTTGTCTTTGAGTCTAGGAAAACTGTGGCGTGACAGGAACAGGAATTAAATTGTGAAGTGAAGGTGGCTCTACGGCTCAGACAGATCAGGAAGATGCCAGGGTGGGGGTGGAGCAGAGGACAGCTCAGATTCCCAGCCTTTGGACTGCAGGAGGAAAGCTGGCTGTCCACAACTCTCCTCCAGGAGAGCCCCTCACTCTGCTAGTTCTGAAGTTCTTCTCTGGAGTCCTGCACGATCCACCCACTCGCCCGCACTCCTCATCTTTGGGTTCTGTATTTAGTTGAGGTCTCCCATGGAATACGACACGCTCTTCTCAAGGGAAAGTGATCATCCAGTTTCATCTCACACAAGGAAGTGTTAGTGAGTTCTGCTAGGAAGACGGAAACGGGCTGATGCGTAGACGGACGGATGAATGAGTGGCTAAAGATATGGATGCAAGGAAAAGAGGAAGACAGATCAATGGGGAGATGGATAGAAGGAAAAAAGGAGTAAAGGAAAAGATGAAAGGGGCAGGGGTGGACGGAAGATGGAATGGTCCCTTTTCGTCTTGCTGTGAGCGTTATGGAAGAATGGATGGACAGATGCGAGACAAGATGATGGATGGATGGATGGATGGATGGATGGGAGGAGGGAAGATGAGGTAGATGAAGGGAAGTACAGAAGGATGGAAGCAGGGATATTGGATGGAAGGATAGGACAGCACTCAGAGGATTGACATACATGGGGGAATGAATGTATGGTAGGCTAGATCAGTGAGAAGAGAGACAGATGGGAGCAGGGAATTGGAGGTTGATGGAGGGAAGAGGAAAGGGCAGGAGAACACCTCCCTCACGCCTCAGCCTTGCCCACTGGCAGGCGACCACAGATCCTGCCACAGTTGTTAACTTTCAACTTGACACCAGAGCCACTGTGGAAGACAGTCTCAGTGAGTGCTTATCGGGTCAGGCTGGCCTCCGGACATGTCTGTGGAGGACTGTTGGAACAGAACTGAGATAGCCTGCCCAGTGTAAGCCACAGCGTTCTCAGGGTCTGGGGGCCTGGATGTAGAGAATACATAGGCATCCATTTCTCTCTGCCCCTGACTGTGAATGTGGCTAAGCTGCTTCAAGTTCCTGCCTCGACTCCCCCCACCGTGAGGCCAGTTGCTAACTGCCACAAAGTCCTGGGCACGGATGCAGGACACGGTTGCCCTCCTCCACATTCTTGCTTCTGATGCAGCTAATTGGAACAGATTTCATTGTGGGTAAGGGTGACCTCTAACAAGAAGCTCCTGCCTATTTTCCGAAAGACACCACCATGATTGCCTCATAGAGGAGGAGCTGGATCGGCGGTAATGAAGGAATAGCGTGGCTACATCTGGGCAGCTGGGATAGTTAGCTCTCCGACATGCTAAAACTTACAAGCTGATTCTGTAAGAGTGGGAGCTTAGTCTAATTAGCAGCCAGCAAGCCACAGGCAAAGTTGATAACTAGCAGGCTTGTGGGATGAAACGGAGTCAAGGTCAACAGTTAATAAGCACAGGTCAGGGGCTTCAACCCCTGACTGGACGGACAGTGTGTAAACAGCGTGGTTGGTTTGGCCAGGGGGACTTACAAAGAGCATGTGTGCCTTCCACGGGCTCAGCCCATCATAGCCCAGAGCCTAACTCATCTCAATAGAAATTATTTCTGTCTTTGTCCAGTTCCTGCCATAAATCCTATAACACCCCAAACAGACATGCCTTTTCTTTCTTGGGAGAATCTCTCACTTTTCTCAAATGAGTTTCCCTGATAAAGTCTGTTTTTTGCTTTGCTTCTTCCCATGGGTACCACTTCCTGCCTCTTCACCAGCGTGGGATAAACTTGAGACCAATGATGTCGAGTTGACATTTGGAGATCACCGAGTTCCCAGCACCCTAAGTCACCAGATCACAGACACTCAAGCTCAGAGGGGTCCTGTTAGCCCCAGAATACAGTACCAGGCTTAGTGTCCATACAGAGGGAAGCCAGGACTGGTTCAAGCTGGAAAGAGGGAAAGCCAGGATGGGGTGGGGTTAGAGCTGCCACCCTTTAGAGACAAACCAAGGCCTGGGCTAGGGGAGCGTGTGAATGGGGACAATACGGTGGAATGGCAATGACAGTTGTGCTCAGCCCCCTAGGATAGTTTGCTTTCTAGTGCTGCAATCAACATTCTGACCAAAGCAGCTAACTTATCACAGCTCATCTCTGAGGGAAGTCAGGGCAGGAACCTGGAGGCAGGAACTGAAGCAGAGATCAGGAAGGAGTACTGCTCACTGGATGATCCGCATGGCTCGCTCAGCAATTTTTTTTTTTTAAACAACCCAGGACCACCCACCTACCCAAGGTTAGCACCACACACAGTAGGCTGGGACCTCTCACAGCAATTGTTAACCTAGAAAATGTGCCACAGACTTGCCTACAGGGCATGCTTGGGAGGCCATTTTCTCAACTGAAGTTTCCTCTTCCCAGATGAGTCTAACTCGTGACAAGTTAACAAAACAAAAAGCAAAACAAACAAACAAAAAAAACAAAACAACAACTTTAACCAGAACACCCCTGGATGGGAGGAAGGGACATCTGACACCAACACCAGTGGCTTTAGACTGTTCTTCAAGCCAGAGAGTTATATGTCTAGGTACAGAGTGTGGGAAGTGAGTACCCACCCCAGCTGCTCTGTCATACCCACCCTGAAAACCCCATCCCGAGGTCTGGAGCAGTCCTCTATTCGAGCCTCAGAAAAAGACCCATGTCCCAGATGGCAGGGGCTTCTGAGCACATACTGAAATTGGTAGCTTCTGTCTTACTCAAGCAGTGGGACCAGGCATAAAGAGCTCAGACAAAGGAGGAAAGACTGAGGCTGGGAACAGGTTTAAATTAAATTTAGGGATACCTTCTCACTCCTTCTTTCTTTCAGTTCTGGGCATTGAACTAGGGTCAGGGGTTCAAAGCAATCATTCCTATTCTTCCAAAGTGCCCAGGCATGATGATAGATAGATGTCCAGTATTGAATGTGGCCCATGGAATAATGACAGTTGAATAGAAGCCCCTGGCCTTGTGTGAGCTGGTTTTGAGGGGTCAAGGAGGTGTCTGTTAGGGGAAGGGAAGGAAAGTCACGACTGGCCTGGGCACTGCAGAGGGAGAGGAATAGTGGGCAAACCTTGCAAGCTGGTCCCCATCACCCATTGTCCAAACTTTTTCCCAGGTACTATCAGGTAGACACCTGAGGGGAGGGCCACAGAGGTTGCAGTGGGGTCATACTTTGAGTAGTGTCCCCAGGCTGGGTAACAAGGCTGGGACATCTTGGAGCAATAATCTATTTTTAAACCCCCATTGAGCCTCATTCTTCCCAGGTCCAGGAGTCCACCCTCTTTCCTTTGTGGGTAGCAGCAGAGGCCCCGTGTTCCCCCAGCACTTCAACCTTCAAGGCCTTGACTGGTACTATTTAAAAGCATCTTGATCCAGGCCAGAGAAAGAGGTAATTGGGGGCCTGGGAGATGAAAGGGGTGCCCCCCCACCATGTGCTGCCCTTGCAGAGGGGTCAACAAAACCCTCCTTGTGGTCCTGCCAATTATAGCCACCAAGGAGAGCGACTGGGCCAGACAGGAGACGTGACTACCCCCCTCCCCAGGGTGAGCTGGGGTCACTGCTGCCGCCCACAGAGCCCCAGGCCTCCGGGTCAGCCTGGGAAAGTGGCCCTGGGCTGAGACCCAACAGTCCTGGGGCAGAGTTGACCCTCCTTAGCTGGAGGACGTGTTCACGAACCCTGTAGGCCTGTGGTAAAATGAAGGGAGGGCAGGCTGGAGCTGCCACATCCCAGCAGAGCATTGTGCTTTGGTGGCCCTGAGGCTGCTGAATTCAACAATGTCTGTAAATGCTGTGACTGCAAAGTTATTCTACCACTACAGATGCCCTTTCAGGACCCCAGCATCCGGGCTGGACACTGCAGGTGGTGCAAAACATCCTTGTTCACTCTCCACTAGTCAGAGCTGGCCTGGATATCCGTACCTACCCTTCAGTGTGCACTGGGGGCGTGTCTGCTCCAGCCTGCCAGTTCTAGACCCTGACATGGCTGCCCCCTGGCGTCCCCAGGCCTCCTGCTCAGTGGTCCTAATCCCAAATCTAAAAGACACAGCAGGCAAGTGCAAGCTGGGCCCTGTTTACTCAAACTGCCTGTGTTGCTACTTGTTTGTTTCTCTGTCTCTCTCTCTCTCTCTCTTTCTCTCTCTCTCTTTCTGTCTCTCTCTCTCTCTCTCTCTCTCTCTTTCTCCCTCTCTCTCTCTCTCTTTCTCCCTTTCTTTCTCTCTCTCTCTCTCTCTTTCTCTCTCTCTCTCTTTCTGTCTCTCTCTTTCCTCTCTCTCTCTCTCCTTTTCTCTTCCTCTCTCTCTCTCTCTTCTCTCCTCTCTCTCTCTCTCTCTCTCTCTCTTTCTCTCTCTCTCTCTTCTTCTCTCTCTTTCTCTCTCTCTCTCTCTCTCTCTCTCTCTCTCTCTCTCTCTCTCTCTTCTCCTCCTCTCTCTCCTCTCTCTCTCTCTCTCTTCTCCTCTTCTTTCTGTCTCTCTCTTCTCTGTCTCTTCTTCCTTCTTCGTTTCTCTCTCATCCTCCCCCAGACCAAACTTCTTTTTACCCCTCAGCAGAGGCTGTCTTCGGATGTCTGATGTCGCAG
Organism: Mastomys natalensis; assembly: GCA_021653895.1. Classification (NCBI taxonomy): domain Eukaryota; kingdom Metazoa; phylum Chordata; class Mammalia; order Rodentia; family Muridae; genus Mastomys; species Mastomys natalensis. The sequence goes on from JAJTUV010000094.1 coordinate 1,207,243, forward strand.
CCAATGCCTTAAGATCGCTTCTATTCCCTCACACTGATTCAAGTCTGCTCCTCTATGGCTTTGTTCTGTCCACTAGGGAGGGCTGGAGGGTGACTGGAAAGTCTTACCTGGCCTATGGCTTTTAATCACCCCTCTAATCAGTGAGCAGTCCATCAGGCAAGGAAAGAACAAATCACCTACAAGTGGCTTGTGTTGTTTCCAAGAAGGTAGGGGGCTGCCTAGGGTTCTTCCACCAGCCTTGTTATATAGATCAATTTACTAATGTTTTGTTTTGTATAAATTTAAAAGCGTTTTCTTCCTTTTTCTGCTTGATGAAGTCCTGTGATTTTTGTTTGTTTTGTTTTTATTTGCCTTGTCTTTGTTGTCGCTCTTTGGAGATGATAAAAAAAAAAATCATGACCAAGACCCATATCAACAAGATTTATCCCTCACAATAATTTTACGGTTCGATGATGTTAAACCCTTTAATCCATTTGGGGACTGGTTTTGTGTATAATGTGAAGCAATAGCTCAGCTTCGATTTCTACACGTGAGTCTCCCCCTTCCTGTGTCCCTGGCTTCTCGGCCTGCTGGGCACAGATGCACACGTCTGTTTTGGGACTCTCTAACTGGTTGCATTGATCATCATTGATCAGTGTGTTGTGTTTTGGTTGCCACAGCTGTGTCAGAGATTTTGAGTCCGCTCTGAGGCTTCCAGCTCTGGCCCAGGGTTCCTTTAGTTATCCAGAGACTTTTATGGCTCAATTCAAATGTCAGGATTGCCCTTTGACCTATGTGAGCAGTAACACTGGGGACTCATTAGACATTGATGAGGTCTGTAACTGTCTTTTCTGACATTATGGACATTTTAAACAAAATCGGTTTCTCTTCCGTGAACATGGAGTATCTTTCTGTTTATTTACCTGTCGCCTGGACTTGTCCCAACAAGGTTTTATGTTCATTGGTTAAATCCATTTCATTTTTTGTAGCTATGGGGGTAGGATTCCTTTTGTGATTTGTTTTCAAATAGCTGTTGCGTACAGGTAGCTTCTGATTTGTATGTATTAATTTTCTGCCATATTTTAAAATTAGTTCATTAGTTATGGCCTTTTTTGGGTAGTAAGACAAGATTCAATGTCTTCCTTTCTGATTTTGAAATCTTTTTTTTTTCTTAATTGCTTTGACCAGGCCCTCCAACACAATGTTGAAAAGAAGTGGCCAGGTATGTGTGTGAGTGTGTGTGTGTGTGTATGTGTGTGTGCGTGTGTGTGTCAGTCTCACTCCTGAACTCAGAGGGAAAGCTATGTGCTTGTCACCTTTGCGTATAATGTTCCATATGGGCTGTCTTGCATGGACTTTTTCTGGTGACATACATTTCATCTGTCATTTGTTCGGTGGTGTTGAGAGCTTTTTGTCATGAAAACACATTGCACTTTGTGAAAGGCATTTACCTGACCTTTCAGGAGCAAACAGCATATGACCAGAGTGAGTGTGCCTGTGTTGTTGAATCTGCTTTGCTAGTAGTTCGGGAAGGGCAGTTGCTTCTAGTTATCAAGCATCAGTGATATTGGCTTATAGATTTTCCTCCTCCTTTTAATATCAAAGATTGAACTTAGGATCCTACCCATGCCAATTCAATGACTGTCATTGAGTATCCCCCAGCAGAAGCCTCTGTGTGTGTGTGTGTGTGTGTGTATGTATGTATACATGCATATTATTCTTTTTCTTATCTTTTTGTTTTGTTTTAAGACAGGATTTTGCTATATAGCCCTGGAGATCTGGTACTCACTATGTAGCTCAGGCTGGCCTTACATTCATGATAATCCTCCTGCTGTCACCTCCCGAGCTCCAGGATTACGGCATTGCACCTGCTTTGCAGTCATGTGGCCCGGGGGATCCATAGCCCCTCTGGAAGTATTCTTTCTTCTTTAACTTTCTGGAAGAGTTGGATAAGGATTGATAGCTGTGTATTGACAGCTTTGTGGAATTCAACTACCAAGCATCGGACCCCTCACTTTTCTTTGCTGGGAGGGTTTTTGGGTTTGTTGCATCACAGACTCGATCTCCTTACTTGCCATGGGTCTGTGCAGATTTTCCAGTTTTTCCTGGATCTCTGCTGGTAGATCTGCCTTTCTGCTCTTCTGGGTTACCTGTTTTGTTGACCCATGATTGCTCACAGTGGCCCTTTGTCTTCCTGTGGTATCAGTTAAAATAACCCCTCTTTTATTTCTACATTTATTTATTTAAAACATCACACTGGCCCGGCTAGCTCAGTCGGTAGAGCATGAGACTCTTAAAACATCACACTGTTTCTCTTTGTCTGTCTCCCTGGTCCCACTGGAAACACTTTATTGATGAGACCCCACCAGCTGTACAAAGTGCTCCTGATATCAAGCACCTCCCTCCTTGGCAATGCGGTCTTTCTTGAGTGGTCCCATGAATGCTTTCTTCTCCTCCATGGTCTGGAAACAACCATGGACAAACTTGGAGGTGGTGTTAATGAGCTTCAGGTCAATCTTCTCCAGAGCCTGGGGTTGGTCTGGACCAGCAAGAACTTACAAAGTGTGAGCACTCGCTTCTTGGTTCCCCCTACATAGCCTTTGAGCCCGATGAAGTCATTGGCCACCTCCCCATAATGGACAAAGCCACCCAGTGGGTTGATGCTCTTGTCAGACAGGTCATAGTCAGTAGATGCATTGTTCTTGATCAGTTTACCATCCTTGATGAGGGAGACTTGACCAATCTTGTAAATCTTCTTGTTAATCTCTGTTCAGTGATGGCAACCTTTCTGTGAGGTGAAAAGGCTTGAAAGGGTCATCCTTAGGGAAGCTCTTCAGTTTCCCGTGACGCCAGCTGTTGCGCTTCTGAGGCAAGAAGCCCAAGGACCCATACCAGAAGCTGAGAATTTCCTGTGAGACATCTTGCCACCACACACCACAGACAGAGCTAACGTTCTGGGTTTTATCTTTTCAGAAGATGAGGTCTAAGCCATTTGTTTGTTTATTTGTTTATTTATTTACTTACTTTTGTCTTTCTATCTTATGTTTACAACAACTCTGTTTTGTTTTGTTTCCTTTGCTAAGTTTTTTTTTTTTTTTTTTTTTTTTTGCCAAGCCCTTGAGGGTGCAACATTGAATTATCCCTGATATATATACATATGCATATGTATATATATACACACATATATGATACATATGATATATATGATATATATGATGTGTGTGTGTGTATATATATATATAATATGTATATATTATATATATATAAAACGATATATTTGCTTAAAGCATTTTTTGCTGTATCCCATTCATTTTGACATGCTGCTTTGTATTTTCATTTGTCTCAGTTTTTAAAACTTATTTTATGCATTGAAGTATTTTGTATTTATTGGCACCTTTTATACACGTCAAAATCTATTAGTGTATACTGATTTTACATAGTGATGGGTTTTATAAAGCTGGAATCACGCAAGTGTATTGCTGTCAGGGCTATGTCAAAAACATAGATGAATACACTAGTGTCTTTCTGCGATGTCAGAATTTATTGAATTAAATGGAATCACAGGATAGAACACTTTCCAAAGCAGTTATTTTCCAGGTATTCCCACTTTCCTTGGTAACCTGGCTGATATGAATACAGGTTGTTTTATTTATTAGTTACCAGTATTAACTAGTATTACTAGTCTAACACATATGACATGGTAAATAAATCTCTATTAGCAGTTTTATGTATGAACAAAGAATTCCTGAAAAGAAGCTGTGTTCGCAAAGGCCAATTGACTGATGAAAGAACTCTGGAGAAGTTGACATGTTGCAGGCACAGAGCCTAATTAGAATTATCTTAGACTATCTTCAGTCCCCTAAACTGCCATGCCTTATTCACCTCTAAATATGATCTAACATCCTTTGACCAACAGATAATAACTTCTTGGAGTATACTAACTTAATAAGACCCAATTTTCCACCCATCAAAGGACAAAAAGAATTCTATCAGATAGTGTCTGGAGCCTATTGACAAGATTTCTCTGCTTAACTGTAACCTAGGTCTCTGACGTTTTCACCAATAAATTTGAAAAACATCTTGATTTACGACATTCTTTGTCCTGTTACTATAAAAATGTCATCAAACCACTTCCATGTTGAAAAACGGAATCGGGGATAAGTCTGCATTCTTGGACCGTGGTCACATGTATTTGGCTCCAAAATAAACTTTCCCTTATCCTTTTCAAGGTTATACTTTTGCACAGACCCATCCGCAAAGCTACAGAATGCGTACCAAAGGTCAAAGAGGCCACAGCCAGCTTTCCTGAAGTTTCAGGGGTCAGTCTGTCGATGGGACAAGGAACTCACATCTGTTACAAGGAGGAGAGCGCTGCCATGAATTAGGCCACTGAGGTCTCAGGTTTGAGAATGGAGCTGCAGAAGTAGAATACAGAGTTGCTGCCTGCAAAGGAACAGGGAATGAATGGATGGGTGGATGTTCCTGGTTCAGATGGGGGAGCAGGCACACAGGCAGACAGCCATTGAGTAGGCCATGCCACCATCAGGAGCCAAACAAATCAAGCTGAAGGCCCAGGGGAAGTGGGAATTCTGTCTTTGGGTCCTTGTAACACACTGGCTGGTCAGATGACAGGTTGGTAGAGGCCATCAGGATGGCATTGCTGGTTGTCCAGCTCCTCATGGGAGCAGTCTGACAGACTCATGTTCTTTCCTTGGTCTGGTGTGCTTGATAACTTCTTGGGCCTGCTTTCCTAGAAGACGATTTTAATGCACTTGTGTGCCTCTCTCTACAGTACCAATTAACCTTAACAAGTTGATCAGGAGGCACCCTGTATACTCCCAGGAATAAGTCCTTCGCCAGTCTGTGCTGCATGAATAAATGGTGTTCATGCATCCACCCAGAAGCATTGTCCTCATACATCCTTAAGATGAGTGGAAGGCTGTTTGTAAAATGGAGTCTCTTGAGTCAAAACCTGAAAAACCACTGTTTTACTAATATGGAGAAAGTCAGAGCAGGGCACATGTCATGTACTTTGATTATATTAACCAACTATAGCTGCTTATTTTTATCCTCTCTTCCACTGGTCTTCCTTTTACCAGACAGTCTTCCTTCTATTTCATGTCATATTCTCTCTCTCTCTCTCTCTCTCTCTCTCCCTCCTCTGTGTGTGTGTATGACTTTAAATATATCTACAACCTATGATTGACATGCTAGAGAAAACTTACAATACTATTATTTGAGTCTGACTTTCCCACATAACGTGATGGTGTCCAGTTCCATTGGTGGCCCTGTCAATGACATGTTCAGTTAGCTTTCTACTGCTGTGATCAAACACCATGACCAAAGTCAACTGGATCGTAATGACAGGGATCATATGGCAGCAAGTGGCATGGTGGTAGAAGCCGGAAGCTATGCTCTCCCACCCCAGTCTCACACTGGAAGCAAAGATCACAAAATATACGCATATACAAAGGGCACAGATACTCAAAATCCAACTCCAGGGACCTACTTCCTCCAGCAAGGCTCTGTATCTTAAAGTTCCATAATCCTACTCCAGTCACTCCCACTGACATCACCACACCTACAAGCCTACTCTAGACCTATAGCTCATGAGCCGACTTTGCCCAGCAAAAGTGCAATAAAAGAGCTGTGTACCAACTTTACCTAGCCCATCTCTGGCCATGCAACTCCTGAAATGACTCAATCTAAAGCCTGCTTTAGTTTCACATCCCACAGACCACCAAAGAAAGAAGTCTACATGCCCAGGTCACATCACAAAAACCAAAGCGATGTGAATGTCAAAGGCAGCATGTGTCCCATCCAACCCACTCGCCTTACAGAAAAGCTCTGTAATGAGAACTACCTTGATGATCCCAGGACATGGAATTTGAAAGAACAAACATGAACATTAAACTTTATCTAAGAAGTCTAAGGATTTAAAGAAAACACCAGCGGATCCCTCACTGAACTATCAGAGGGTACGGATAACTGCAGGGGGATGCCCAAGGCATCAGAATTTAAAAACTGAGTTCAGTAAGGGGACAGAAATGTTGAAAGGGACTCAAGCTGAAATTAAGATGAACCTGAAAACCTCAGTAACTCAAATGCATAACTCAAGGAATCCTTACAAGTAGATTGGATCAGGTAAAGTGTGGAATACTGGAACCTGGAGCCAAAGCAGGGGACCTGGACCACTCAGACAAAGACTATGAAAACTATAGTACATTTAAAAACTAGAACTGTGGATACCACAAAAGGATTCACTTTTTTCCCTCCAAATTACCGGTATAAAAGAGAAGGAAACACCCACGGTCGATGGCATAGACTAGCTCTTCAAACAGGATCGTGGAAGAAATCTCCCTCGAATTAAGGAAGGACACAAGATACAGATACAAGATAACAAGAAGCTCACTGAACACCAAATAGACAGAACCAAAAAAGAAATTTATCAGGGTGTCATAGAGTAAAAACACTCAATACACAGAACAAAGGATTCTGAGAGCAGAATAAGAAGGAACGCAAATCACGTACAAAGGAAAACACGTCAAACTAAGAGCTCTTAACAAGCCAGAAGACTCTGGAGGATCTGCTTTCAGTTTGTAAACATTGCAGATGACAACTTAGACTACAGTATCCAGCAAAACTATCTGCTACAGTGGAAGGAGACAGAAAAACCTTCCATGACAAAAACAAGCTAAAAGAATTTATGACCAACAAGCCATCCTAGAGAGAATGCTGGAATTAATATTTAAAACTGAAGAAAGAAATAAGCATAGCTAAGAGACTACAGGGAGAACATAGATAAAGCTCTAAGTTCTGAAACAAATGGTGAGATTAAGAACTCAGTCAACAAAGAAAATGACTGTAATCAACACACATTCCCCAGTAATAACTTTAACATCAAATGGTCTCAACTCCCCAGTCAAAAGACACAGGATGACTAAATGGATTAAGAAACAAATCCATCTTTCTGTCATCTACAAGAAGCTAATCTCACCCTTGGAGTTAGAAGCCCCCTTAAAGTAAAAAGACAAAAAAAAGTATCCCAGATAAATGGGACCAGGAAGCAAGCAGGTGTCCCTATTGAAACAGATTGCAAGCTAAGACAAATCAGAAGGGACAATGAAGAATACTTTGTTCTATTCAAGGGGATAGTTAAAAAGAAGACATCACAATCTTAAATATACATGCACCAAACTCTTACACATTCAATTTTATTAAAAGGATACTGCTGAAATTAAAGATACAGAATAGCACTAACTCAATAATAGTGGGTGACTATGGTACCCCCATTTCTCCAATAAAATAACCTTCTGGACAAAACCAGAAACATCAGAATTCGATGTCATCATACATCAATAGATGCAGAAAAGATATTGTCCACAAAATCCAAGATGCCATGAACACAAGACCTAGAGAGATTCAGACTGGAGGGAACATACCTCAACATAATAAAGGCTCTATGTGACAAATGTACAGCCAACATTCTAAACGGAGAATAACTAAAGCAATACCCTTAATATCAGGAACAAGAAAGGGCTGTGCACTACCCCATTCATTCTCAATATAGTGTTTGAAACACTAGCTGGAGCAATAGGCAAGAGAAGGAAAATAATGGAAAACAAATAGAACAAGAATTCAAAGTATTCCTATATGAAGATGTTATGATATTACATATGCGATCTTCCAAACACTCGGAAACTTCTAGAAACGATCAACGATTTCAACCAAGTGACAGAATGCAAAATTATCTTACAAAGATCAGTAGCCAAAGAAATCAACAAAATAGTAGAAAAGTCAGAAGGGAAGTTCAGGAGGATGGAGGGAAGGAGGGAGGAAGGAAGGGAGGGAGAGACCTGCGGGAGTCCACAGGAAGTAAGAAAGCAGGGTATCCCGTCATGAACTTCTTGTTACCCTGGGGATAGGAACAGAGAGCGAGAAAAGTGTAGCAGTTGGTTTTCTACAGAGCTGGGAATGAGACTAGGGGATTGGTATGGGAGGGATGAAGGGAAGTTAATAAAATAAAGCAGGAAAAGCCTACCTGCTTCCCTGGCTGGAGTGGACTGTGGGTTCCCAGGGAATGCCTGCTGGAGTTGGCCACTGGGATAAAGCAATGAATGGAGGGAGGGACGTTAGGAGGGAAAGTTCTGTGTGATCCACTGGAGGTGGGGACTGGGCAGGGAGGGAGGGAGGAAATAATAGACAGACAGACAGACAGACAGACACACAGACACACAGAGAGATCAACCCTAGATAGAGTTTAATGCAATTCTTGAAGACATAGAGGTCTGATACTAACCAAAGATGAAGGAAAGCGCAAGTCACAAATGAAAGCATCTTTGTGGGTGATGCCTATATTTACTTGGTGCTCCTTTGATAAGACTCAGCAGTACAGTGAAAAAGAGAAAACCGACAAGCCAGGAGGTCCAGAGGTTGTCTTTGTGGGCTTGCACAGGCGCTAGAAGCTATGATATTTTCTCCATTTCATCCTCCTTTCCTACTGCCTGCTCTTCATCCTGCCACCTTCTTGCTGGTCCCTCTCCTCTCACTGACCCTCCCTCTGCTCTGATGTCACAGGTATTTTCTGACACTCTTCACCTCTACCTCCTTAAGATTTGTGACACCACTCACTGTCCCTTTCTAGTCTACACACACACACACACACCACACACACACACACACACACACACGTGCACGCATGCACGCACACAAACATTTAAAAATAAAATTTATTTTTTAAGTCAAAGGCAGCAATGCTTGTCACCATATCACCAAAGTGACAGGCTATGGAATAGGAAAAGATTTTTTTTTTTTTTATCTACTACACATCCAACAGAGAACTAATATCCAAAGTATATCAAGAACTTAAAAAACTAGAGTTTTTAAAAAACCTTACAGCTCCTTAGTGTATATAAATATATCCATACATCTATGGATACCTGATATTTGATAAAGAAGTCAGAAACACACAGTTTTTTCTTTTAAAACATCCTCAATAAATGGTGCTGAACAAACTGTACTGCTGCATGTAAAAGAATTTAAATAGATTCATATTTACCACCCTACACAAAGCTACACAATGAGTTCTGCACCACTAGTGGATCAAAGACCGCAACATAAAACTAGATACAATGAAGTTGATATAAGAAAAACCGGGGGAATAGCTTTGAACTCATTGGCGTGCGCGCACACACACACACACACACATACATACACACACACACACACACACGTTCCAAACAGAACACCATCAACACAGGCACTAAGAGCAACAGTTAATAAATGGGACCTCGTGAAACTGAGAAGTTTCTACACAGCAAAGGACACCATCCATTGGACAAAGTGGCAGCCTACAAATTGGGAAAAGATTTTTACCAACTCTACATCTGATAGAGGGCAAATATCTGATAGAGGGCGAATATCTAAAATATATAAAGAATTAATAAAAAGAAAAACATGGGCACTAAGAAAGCAATCAGAGGGAAGGCAATGGGACAGAGGGTTTCCTGAGGAGAGACCTGAAGAGGGGATAACATTGGAAATGTAAATAAAGAAACTATCCAATAAGAGGAAAAAAGGAAAACAAATAACCCAATCAAAAACGGGGTACAGGTCTAAACAGAATTCTCAATAGAAGAAACTCAAATGGCTGAGAACCACTTAAAGAAATGTTCAACATCCTTAACTGTCAGGGGAATTCAAACCAAAAGTACTTTGAGATTTCATCCTATACCTGTCAGAATGGCTTAGATCAATAACACAGGTGACAGCTCATGCTGACAAGGATGTGGAGTAAGAGGAACACTCATCCATTGGTGGTGGCAGTGCAAACCCATACAGCCGCTATGGAAATCAGTGTGGTGGTTCCTCAGGGAATCAACCTTCCTCAAGATCCAGCTATATCACCCTTGGGGATATACCTAAAGATTGCTTCATCCTACCACAGAGACACATGCTCAGCTATGTTTACTGCTGCTTTCTTCATACTAGTCAGAAATTGGAAACAACCTAGATGTCCCTCCATAGAAGAATGAATAAAGAAAATGTGACACATTTACACAATGGAGTATTACTCAACTCTTAAAAATATGTCATTATGAAATTAATAGACAAATGGATGGAACTAGAAAAAAATCATCCTGACTGAAATATCCCAGATCCAGAAAGACAAATGTGGTATGTATTTGCTTATATATGGATATTAGCTGTTAAGTCAATGATAACCAAGCTACAATCCATAGCACCACAGAGGTTAGGTACAGAGTAATGGGCTCTCATTAGGAAAGGGAAACACAGAAAATATTTATGGATGGATGGGGAGGGCTGGAATGAGAGAATGAAGTGGGGAGGGGGAGGAGAGTGTTGTGGAGGAAATACAGAAAGAGACATCTAAAGCTAAAGGCCATGGAAGGAGTAGTATGAAAACCAGTACAATAGGAAATCTCTCAAGTATATACATGTACGAAAGCGATCTAAATAAAATTCCCATATATAGGTTATTGTCATCACCCTCAGTGATTCTAGAGAAAGAAGTGAGACCCTGTTGCTGAAGACACCACACACACAGACACAGGAGTTGGAGGAGTAGATCTGGATCTGACCTGGAGGAGTTCTCACTGACAGTCGGCTCTCAGCTTTGGAAGGAGCCATGCATGCTGCTAATGGGAGAAAAGCAATCAGTATTCTTATCTCTCTGGAAGCCTACTCAGCCACAGCAAGGATCGGTGAAAAGTGAGATTCTTCTGGAAGCTACATTAGTGTCACTTAAATCCTGGGCATAAGCAAGTGCCTCTTAATGATCTTATGGTCGGTTTAATAAGAGGAAATGCATGCCCGGCACCATAAATTTAGCCAATTACTTGTGACTATTTCAGCCATGGACCCTAGAGGAGAGCCTGCTACTGACACTTTTCTAAGTAAGTGTAATTCCAAACCGAATTCTAAATGCTTATCTTTGTACCTGCAGATCAGTGTGGTTACCATCTCTCATCAAAGAAGCTTCTCTAGGCGACAGAGTCCACTACAGAAAGCCACAATGGGTCAAATGCAGAGAGCAAGTGATCATGGAGTGCTCACCTCCAATGAATACATTTATAACACAATCCCCATGCTTAATGATCAGGAAAAATCTCAGCAAAGGAGGTTGAAAGATTGTAAGAGCTAAGAACCAGGACTTCTACTGTGAGATAGCCTCTTCTTTAAAGGAGGTGGGGGAGGCGTGAAATAATGGAGGAGGAGGAGTGGGTCTGTGTCTTACTTTGGGTTTTATTGCTGTGAAGAGACACCATTAGCAAGACAACTCTTATAGAGGCAAACATTTAATTGGAGCTGGCTTACAGTTTCAGAGGTTTAGTTCATGATCATCATGGCAGGAAGCAAGGCAGCGTGCAGGCAGACATGGTGCTGGAGGAGCCAAGAGTTCTACATCTTGATCTGACGGCAGCCAGGAGGTGACTATATCTCTGCACTAGGTTGAGTCTGAGCATAGGAGACTTCAAAGCCCATCTGCACAGCGACACACTTCCTCCAACAAGGCCACACCTCCTCCAATAAGCCACACCTCCTAATAGTGCCACTCCTTATGGCCAAGCATTCAAACACATGAATCTATGGGGGTCAAAACTCTTCAACCCACCTCAATCTGGGAGGAGTTGGGAGAGGTTTGGATGGTATATGATTAAGACATGAAGATACACTGTATGAATTCTCTAAATATGAATCTATTATACTCATATCCATTTATCTATCATTTATTAAATACAATCTATGTATCTATATCTGTATCATCTTTCTATCACCTACAATCTATGTATCTATATCTATCATCTGTTAAATACAATCTATGTATCTATATCTATCATCTGTTAAATACAATCTATGTATCTATATCTATGTATCATCTTTCTATTACAATCTATATATCTATTACCTATAATCTATGTATATCTATCTTCTGTTTATCTACCTATCATCTATAATTTGTCTATTAATCTCTATCTATCTATCTTTCTATCTATCTATCTATCTATCTATCTATCTATCTATCTTTCTATCTACCTACTATCTATTTACCTCTCTATGTAACATAACATCCCTAAACAACGCCACCAACTAGGGACTAACTGTTCAAATATATGGGTCCTGCAGGGGTGAATTTCTCATAAAAACACCAAATGATGACAACTTCATTCTTTTTTTTAATAGCTGGACAAATTTATTTCATATATATGTCTATATAATATAGATATATCAGATTTTCTTTATTCATTTGTCTGTTGATGAACTTTTAGGTTGACTCAAGTGCTTGGCTATTGTGAATCGTACTGCAATAAATATGGATGTGGGAATTGTCTTTACAGCATTCTGACCTAGATACCAGGAAAAGTGTGGGTGGTTCATATGGTAGTTATAGTGTTAGGTTTTTGAGGAGCCCTTGCGTTGATTTTCATGGTGGCTGGACTAATTGACACTGTCTCCAGGAGTGCATAGGGTTCTCCTTTCTGCAGATCCTCTCCAGTAGTTGTTATTTGTTTCCTTAATGGCAGCCATTCTGCATGAGACAGAGGATGCATTTTGATTTGCATTTCCATGGTAGCAAAAGGTGCTTAACAACGTTTTCACGTGCTTAATGGCTCTTGGTAATTAATCTTTTGAGAGCTGTCTGTTCCTTTCATATACTTATTATTGGATTGCTTGGGTCTGGGGTTTTTAGTGTTTTTAAAAGTTCATTATACATTCTAAGTGTTAATCCTCTGTCAGATGTATAGCTGACAACGTTGCCACCCTTTCTCTGCTGTTGCTTCGCTCAATTAACAGTTTCCTAGCCTATTGCCAGCCTATAGCATTTCCTGAGCTATTAATTTTTTTTTCTAGGACATTCTTGCCTGTGCCCATATCTTGAAGTGTTTTCTTCAAGATATGTTTTTCTTTAAGAGTTTCAGAGTTTCTGGTCTTACGTTCAGGTATTTAAACTTTTTGGATTAGTTTTTGTACAGGTTAATAGATAGGAAACTAATTTCATTCTTCTACAGGTGGACAGTTTCCCCGTTTCCCCCATATCTGTTGAAGAACCTCTTTCTACAGTGTGTGTTTTATAATCTTTGTCCAAACTCAGGTGTCTATTGCTGGTGGGTTTGTTTCTGGGTTAACTGTTTAATGCTGTTTGTTTGTGCACCAGTTTTGAACTGGAAATATACTCTTTCTGTTACCCATTTCTACAATATAATCTTAAGTCAGAAAGCCCTCTGGCATTGTCCCTTAAGCTCAGTTTAGTTTGGGGTCCTTTCTGTTTCCACGTGAATTTTGCCTACTCTGTAAGGCATGCCAGGAGAATTTTGATAAGCTTCACATTGAATTCGTAGACCATTTTTGATAATAGGACCATTTTGTACTTATGCTGCCAATGCACAAATGTGAGAGGGTTTTTTTTTTCTTCCATTTTCTAGTCCCTTAATCTTTTTTTCTTCAGTGTTTTTAAGGCTTACATTGCCAGAGATGCCCCATTTCCTCTATTAGGTTCCTTTCCAGGATGGACTCTCTTGCCCTGTCCCACTTTCCAAAGATTTCTTTCTTTCCCACCGAAACTCCAGTGCCTTTCCACAGTCACTCACAAATGAGGGTAGCTTCTCTCCAACCATCTCTGGATTATTCTCTGGAGATTCTCACAGTCAACACAAGAGTGTTGTCCTCCATCTTCAAGTTAATATTTTTAAGTCCCCCCCCCCTTTTTTTTTTTTTTAACAAACTGGTTATTCAAGGAGAGAGTTGTTCATTTCCAAATATTTGTCAGCTTTCCAAAATTCCTCTCATTATTGGGTTCTACTTTCAAACCATTGTGGACAGGGAAAATACTTGATGTATTTTTAATCCTCTTAAATGTGTTAAGGCTTATTTTGTGGCTAAACATGTGATCTGTCCTAGAGGTCATTTCGCATGTGCCTGAGAAGAATGTGTGTTTGGCCACTTTTAGATGGAATGTTCTGTATTATGTCTGTTACATCTATTTCGTCTAAAGCACTTCTCAATTCCAGTGTTTTCCTATTCTTTCTAGAGTATCTGCTCCTTGCTAAAAGTACTTTGTTACAATGACTTTTATGAGTTGGTAGTCTGGTGAGTGGAAATGTATTTGTAGTCATCATATCCTCTTGATGAACTGACAACTTGTCATTAGATAATCCCTTCCTCCTTGGCCGCTATTTTTATAATTAGATATTTATTGACACTCCCTTGTATGCTGTTGCTTGTTTTTATAAGTAGATACTTATTGACACTCCCTTGTATGCCGTTTGCTTCTTTGTGTCTTCTTTCTCTGTCTACAGATACTCTTAGCATCATTGGGTTTTATATACAGGTTTTACCATCTCTCCAAATTTTCTCTCTGTGCGTTCCTTAAAGCAAACCAAGTCTTCTACCGGCAGGATAATAATTGGGGATTGTTTAGTTACTCAAACAATCTGAATTTTTTTTAAGATTTTTTATTTTTATTTTATGCTTCATGTGATTAAGTGATGCCTTTATCAGCTTGGAGGTTCCATTTTGCATGCATAATGTATTTAACGATGAACAACTCAATTTTTGTTACCTAAAACAGTTTTGTTCACAATCCTTTCAGTTATGAAGGGGAACTTTTATTCGTTCAACTCTTCAAATGTATTGTCCCATTCTGTCCTGACCTTGAAGGGATCTGAGAAACAGGATACTTCTTTACATGTCAGTCACTTCATTTCTCCTGATGCCTTTAGGATTTCCTCTTTGCCTTTAGTTGTAGAAAAATTGTCTTGGTGTAGGTTTCTTTGAATTTAATCTGATCTGATGATTTCCAAGCTATGTTTTTTTATACATATTTTATGTGTATGTGTCCTTGCTTGTATGAATGTACATATGTGTGTGTGTGTGTGTGATGTACACCATGTGCAAAGTGGTGTTACAGAGGCCAGAAGATGACGTCATATCTCCTGGAACTGGAGTAACCAATAGCTGCGAGCCACCATGTGATTGGGAATTGAACCCAGGTTCTCTGCAAGAGCAGACAATGCTCTTAACCCAATAAATCATTTCTCTAGCACCCCAGCTATTAGTCTTTAAACAATAGTTTTAATGTAATTTTTATAACTTAAAGACTAGCTTTCTTGATGTTCTATAAACCCTATAGATTTAATTTCTCTTCATTATTTTTAAATAATAATCCATCTTCTGATGAATTTGATTTGTTATTGATCCTGCTCAGTCAATTCCATGGCTATGTTTTTAATAGCAATTTTTAAAATCCTAGTTACTCTATTCTTTACTGCTAAACTCAGGTTTTAATTTTTTATTTCAATCTCTATTAAATTTTCCATTTCTCATTAGCATAGTCTTCCTGCTTTATTTAATTGTTTCTCTGTGTTATCTTGAAATTTTCCAAGTTACATAATTAATTGCTTAGAATTCTTTGTAGAGCAATTTATAGATCTTCATTTGGGGAGTGGGGGGTCAGCCATTGTTTTGTGGGATTCTTTTGATATCTCGAGTTAGCTTCAAACTTGTGGTGGTCTTTCTGATTCAGGCTTCCAAGAATGGGAATTGCGTGTATGTATGTTTAGTGCTGTCTGTCTTGCTGGTTTGTCATGCTTTTTTTTTTTTTTTTTTTTTTTGCCTACATTGATATTCATACATATGTGGAAGCAGCCCCTTCTTTCTAGGCTGGTTTTAATCACTGTTTTGGTTGTGAGCCTTTGACAGCAGAGCCATGTTTTCAGGCCTTGGTTGCTTTTTTTTATTTCCCAAGGGATTTGTTTGTTTTCTTGCATGCAGGGGTGGAACCCAGTATCTTACCTGTGATAAACAAGCATTCTACCACAAAGTTACATTTCTGGCCCCATGAGATGGCTTTGATAGGAAAGGGGTTTCTCTTGGGAGTGAATTCAAAGACTGACTAAATGCGATTAGAGCTTCTAACAGCAGCAAGAGCCCAACAAGACTCTCTGCAGAGCTGCCAGCTGAGGTCCTGTTGTTGAAGTTTGTTGGAATTCTGAGTGGTAAGGCATCTTTTGGGGATGAAGAGTGCTAAAACCCAAACTCTGTGACCCCTTTTACTCTCACCAGGGCAGTTGTGGCTGGGGTACTATTTCTGTTTTTTTTTTTTTTTTACAAGTTTTAAAAAATTGTGATTTGATCAAATCCACATCTCTGAAGAAAACCGATTCTTCCCTCAGCTGCCATGCATTGCCAGCAGCTCTTCAGTGGGTGGCTGTCCCTTCTAGCTAGGTTTTAAGAGCTCCTGACTAATGCTCTCTCTCACACACACTTCTTTCAGCAGAGATTAATTTTAGTCCTTCAGAGGCTGCAGGACCTAGCCTATAGATGCCTGTATACAACCAAACAGGTCTCATAAGATGGGACAAGGGAGACACAAACAGGCCTGGAGCTATTTTGCCTTCGACTGGTCCTTCCCCAGACTCTGCCCAGGAGATGGAGTGAGTGATGACCTAGAGTGGTGGGCTGAGGCAGTAGTCAACTACAAGGACTAAACTACTTGGACTTGCTCCCAGTCGGTTAACAAAGGCGCCTTCAAATATTCCACCACGCGGGTCTGTATTTGATGTCCTCCATGTGTAGGAGACTGAGGCTCAGGGCTTGCTATGCGTGGTACGGATAGCAGCAGAAAGCATTCACTAGTGGTCAACAGCCTTTCTGAGCTGTTCTGTGGCTCTGGGGGAGGTGGAGATACATCAGCTGCAGGTTATGCTGGGTGTGAGGGCCAGAGAGGGCAGGGACTGGACTCATCCCAAGCTGCAGTGTGGTGAGGAGAGGGACCGTGAGGTCATCTCCTAGGCAAGCCCCTCAAAGCACATGGCTGAGGAGGAAGATGACGCCAGTGCTCTGGTTCTCCTCCCACACAGCCTGAGAGGACCTGGATTAGATACAACAGGTGGGTACCTCAGGTTGGGCAGGCTCTACCATGACAGTAAGAGTTGACGTTGGCTGGAGGTGTTGAAGGACAGCAGCCTGGAAGGTAGGGACAGAGACAAAGATACTAAGGTGTAGAAGAGCCTGCTGGGTGTGCAAGCACCTCACTGGACTTCGGGATGAACCCCATAGGCCAAAATGTGACATAAAGAGGTTTCAGCAGAACCTGTAGCTCTCTAGGCTTGTGGCTTCTCCCCTGCCAGTCTCTCTCCTAGCTCAGCTCATTTGGGGGAGACATTACTTTCAGTCCTTACAACCCCTGGTTGTCTCTGTTAATTGTCTCTTGTCCAGAAGAAGTGGCCTCAAATAACCCATGGTAGCTCTCTTGATAGCTGGCACTTCAGGGAGAATCACTGGACAACAAGCCAGAACCATCTGGGGACCATAGGCTCAGAGCCCAGGACAGTGTGGGTGGGGTGCAATGAAGATTCCAGTGCTGGGGAGCCATCAGTTCCACCTGAGGTCACTTACACCACCTGGCTGTGGCCCAAGGTCAGGCCACCCACATGGTGATGCAGCCAGACCACAGACCAAGACACCATGTGTCTGCTTACATCCCACGGCCCATCTGTGTGTCCAGAGCCCAAGAGAACATGGTTCCCAATAAGCATTTCACATTCCTCATGCCATGGATGGCCTGAGGAGGCTGCTCTACTGGTCCTCCCGCTAAAGCCCTTGTGCTGACCACAGCTCCTCCTGAACCTTGTACTGAGCTGCCTGGTCTTCAGAGGGATCCCGAGGGTCCTGAACCCTCATTATGCAGAACATAATGGGACAGCTACCTGATCATGGCCTTGAACAGTGTATGCCTCAGTTTCTCTGCCTGGAAGGTGGGGTTGGCCAATCATGAGACACTGAGGGAGTAAGGAGGGGATGATGTGACAGCACCTGTAGCTTGTGTTTTCTGGTTTCCTGGATTTTTACACAGCATAGTCAGTGGCCTCTGAGGACCCAGCTCTGTGGTCTCCCATCCTTGGCAGCTGGCCCATGCCAGTGTCCAGATTGTCTCTGAAGTCTAAACATATTTTCTAATATCCATAAACCTATTTGCATTGTGGGGGATACTCAATCCATATGTTCCCAATTTGTTTGCATCCTAATGACCAAATATTTACTTGGTCATCACTGTAAAGCACCAGCCTCCTGTATGACTAGAAAGTTAAGATTCAGTCTTTTATGGAAGGAACCAATTTAACCCAAAATTAACCTAAAGGGTTGGGTGACTCGGTATTTCTGAGTGACGAGAGTCCAAGGTGAGCCCACCAGGGTATTACCAGCAGTCATCAGGTACGCACGGAAGAGCATGTGGACCCCATGGATAAGAGGGAGCTAGGGCGGGAGTGCAGAATGAGGCTGGGATCTGAGGCTATAGCATCAGGAGCGTGAGCAGCCTATGAACATGGGAAGGTCTGAGTAGGGGTAGCATGGTAGAAGGTAGATCCAGGCAATGGAGTCAGATTCAGCTCTGTACTCCCAGCCCACTGAAACCTCAGATGTCCTTCCTTCTTCCCATGTGTGTCTTATGAACATGTTTGAGTGAACATATATATATTTGCATGTGAGTATATGCACATATCTGTGTGGAGGCTAAGGGCTGACAGCCTCCTCGGTCTCTCTACTTCATTTTTTGAGATGGAGGTCTCTCACTAAACCCGAGACTCATCAGTTTGGCTAAAGCTGTCTGGCTGGTAACCTCCAGGGATCACTTTTCCTATTCCCCAGTGCTAGAGTTATAGACATATCATTCTGCTTACATGTTAGACACATATCATTGTGTTCATGTGTTATAGACATATATTACCATTCTCATGTGTTATATACATGTATCACTCTGCTCATGTGTTCATTTTATGGGTGCTGGGGATCTGAATTCATGTCTGTACATTTGCACAATATGCGTTCCCTCACTAAGCCATCTCTCCAGCCCCAGATCTCAGAGAGTCTTGCCAACCTGAGAAATGGGATGCCGGGAGCCCAGAGTGCACCCAAGAGTTCAACTTTTGGAAGCAACTTCAGGACTGAGAGAAGGGCTGGGTAGGGGCAGCCAGAGGTCTTCAGTATAGCCTCAGGCCCTCCCTGAACAACACTCTCAAACAACGAATTAGACACAGGACTGGACAGTCTATTCTAGAAGCTTTAGCCAAAGAAACTAGGCAAGAAAAATTGGGAAAGAGTAGACACCCAAATAGGATAGGGACAAGTGACACTTCTGCTCATGGTAAACGTTATCATGTAGGAGAAAAAAACCATAAGAACTATACACACACACACACACACACACACACACACACATACACTAAACAAATGCAGTAAACTCACTCACAGACTGTAAAATCAACATGCATAGGTCAGTTATGTTTTTCTTTCTAATTAGAAACCTATCAACTCCAATTTGTGCTATCAATATATTCCTGGATATGGCCACCCCTCAGAGGCCATCATTTGTCCACAGGGCCTCAGATAGGGGTTCATGACTCCTTCCTATGTCATAAATATTTACTGGCTTGATCTTGTGCAGGACTTATGTAGACAACTATAGTTGCTCTGAGTTCATGGGTGCTGTATCCCTGTTCTGTCCAGAAAACAGGTTTACTCTGGTCCTCCCTGACCTCTGACTTCTGGCTTTTTCAGTATTTCCACCCCCCCCCCAACAATCTGTTGGCCCTGGGGGCGGAGAGAGAGAGAGAGAGAGAGAGATAGAGAGAGAGTATGAATGTGTGTGTGTGTTGTAGGTGTGGCTCAGCAGTCTACTTACACATTGTTTTATTTGACCTGTTCCGAGTGTCTACGTCACCCATCATCAGCTGCACAAAGACACTCCTTTGATGAGGTCTGAGAGCAACACTCGGTATGAGTAGAGAGAGACTATCTAGAGAAAAATTTGATACTTGTCCATTTAGCAGATTGAGCTTCCCAACCATGAGTTCTTGGTCAGGTTTGCAGTATCAGGTACGTGTTTTCTCCTGTGGAGCTGTTCTTAAATCCAGCCACAAAGCAGTTGATTACCCTATAACATACCTACCACTATGGACAGTATTACAACTCACAGGGTTCACAACTGGTAAGACTGTTGATGTCCCCCTGATTCCAGGAAGCCTGCACAGCATCTTCTGGTAATACAAAAGCTAGCTATCTAGCAGGGAAGAAATTCCTGGTCAGTATTGACTTCATATCACTATGTCCTATGGCCATCCTATGTGGGTCTTCAGCAATAGGGTCTTACTATCAAGTTGAGGCAGGCAACCAAAGTCAATAGCAATAGCCTATATTGTTTTGAGGGTCAGTGGAGAAAATCAGTTATGTTTATATATAGCAATAACAAATTATCTGAAAAGAAATTAAGAAAACAATCTCACTTGCAATCACTAAAGCCTACTAAGGAGAATATTTAACCAAGGAAGTGAAGGAAGCATGTGCTGAACTCTGTCGATCATTGATGAAAGAAACACAGCAAGACACCAATAAGTGGAAAGATAGCATGTGGTAACTTTCTGTGATTGGAAGAATTAATGTTGTTAAAATATCCAAATTACCCACTGTGATCTACAGATCAATGCACAGTTCTGATGTCATTTTTCACAGAACTAGGGGAAAAAATTGAGATTTGTATTGAACAATAAATAGCCCCAATTAGCCATAGCAATCTTGATCAAAGAGAACAAAGCTGGAGGAACCACAATACCTGAATTAAAAGTCTATTACACAGTGGTGATCAGAACACTATGGTACTGACATCCCAACTGGACACTTCAATCAATGAAACGGCACAGAGCATTCAAGGGTATAATCACACATCTCTGTGCCAAAAGTATACCCTAGGGAAAGGACAGAGGCTTGAATAATTTGTGTTGGGAAAACCAGATATTCACATTCAACACAGGAAACTGAACCATTATCTCACGCCATATACAAAGATCAACTTCCAAACAGTAAAACTTACTACATGTACATGGGCTTTGAAACTCTTCTCCTAGCTGTCTTGAAGACAGTCTTCCCCTGTTTGCCTTCAGAATAAGATGTAGAAACTCTCAGCTCCTCCTGCACCATGCCTGCCTGGACTCTGCCATGCCTCCTGCCTTGATGATAATGGACTGAAGTCTGAATCTGTAAGCCAGCCCCAATTAAATGTTGTCCCTTATGAGACTTGCCTTGGTCGTGGTGTCTCTTTTCAGCAGTAAAATCCTGAGGCATTACATAAGACCCCCAAACTGTACAATTACTAGGAGAAAACAAGAGGGAGCAGTTTCCAGGACATTGAGACATTGGCTTTGGCCTTATATAACTTAGAGAACTTTTTTTGAGGTAAGGACTCACTGTGTAGCCTTGACTAGCTTGTAACTAACTCACTATGAAGACCAGGCTAGCTTGAAGACATAGAGATCCACCCACCTCTACCTCCCAAGAGGAGAATTAAAGGGGCATGCCACCAGCAGGAATGGATCTCAAAGCAAAGAAAGGTTACATCATGCATCTTGACAGAGGCAAAATAACAGCTAAAAACCGGAGGAAACCAATTTTAAGCCATACATCATACAGTTACTATCTATCTATCATATAGTTACTATTTAAAGTACGTAAGGAACTGAAAACAACTCACCAAGAAGAAAACAAAATTCCAATTGTAGAATGAGTGAAGACCCCAAAAGAGACATTTTTTTTCTTTAAGAACATTTATTTAGTAATTTCATACATGAATACTATGTGTTAGGTCATACCCACCCCTACCCGACTTCCGGCTTTCCTTCTTCAACTTGTTCAAGGCTCCCTCCACATTCCCCTCCCATCTTCGTGTCTTCTACACTTTTTAAAAATAACCCACTGGTCCGGTTAATAATGTCTGTATGTCCA
Source organism: Mastomys natalensis (assembly GCA_021653895.1). Classification (NCBI taxonomy): domain Eukaryota; kingdom Metazoa; phylum Chordata; class Mammalia; order Rodentia; family Muridae; genus Mastomys; species Mastomys natalensis. The sequence continues at coordinate 1,229,017 of JAJTUV010000094.1, forward strand.
TGGGTACAGGGCACCACCCACTGAGCATGGGCCACCTGGGATAAAACTTGATTCTCCTTCTTCCTACAATGGCCATCAAACGCCAGTAGGTCCTCGGTGTCTATCCTCTGGTAAATGAGTAAGAGTGTTGTACCCGTACACAGTAGGATATTATTCAAACTTTGAAAAGAATGGAATTCAGTCACTTAGGACAGACAGGGCGAGTCCACAGGAAGACAGAAACCACAAGATCTCATTGCAAGTGACAACTAAGAACATTAACCTTGGGTCTGGGCAGATGATGATTCAGTGTGCAAGCTGCTGGGACCCCCGCACCATGTGCTAGGGTAAGACTCTTCATCTCTGAATGGGAGTTGCTTTCATCTAAGTGAAGCCATTAGAGACCATCCCCGCTCCACCCCTTTGATGCTCTATCAGAGTTCTCTTCACACCATGGGTCCAGGGATACCCAAGTAGATCAAGATAGATCTCCTGCCCTGCCATACCCTGCCAGATCCGGGGTGTCCTCAGTTCTGCTTCTACTCACTGAGCACATTTAGATCATGACTCTCACTACAGAGCCAGCAGTCCATTGGGCACCAGAAGCCGGGCGTTTGGCAAGCCCAAGTCAGCTCTGGGCCGTAAACACTTCCCACTGGCAGGAGGGGAAAGAGGCTCTGGTCTCAAGGGTCTTTGGTCTCTGCTTCTCTTTGCTGCTCCAAGTAGCCATTGAGGAATCTGGCCACCAAGAGTGGGAACTCCCAAGCTGGCAGGACACACCGTCCAGGGGACCCTGGGCTCTCCAGTAAGGTACACAGGCCTTGCTTCACAGTTGGGTAATGCTTCGTGGTTATGACCAGGATTTTGCAAGAAGCGATGTTTATGTGATGTTTTACCACTGGCAATTTGCTCGTGGTTTTTGGTTGGTGCCAAACCCAGTCTCCAAAGACTGGAGTTCTGGAAACACACTGGGGTGGAGGGGGGTGGCATGCGAAACTGAGCCTGCTGCCTTCAGAGCTCAGACTTGAAGCAGAACTCAGTTCACACTGCCTCCTAGGGCATTACTCAGGCATCAAAGACGTGCAGCAGGGCTCTGGTGCCTCCATCATAAGCAGACACTCTCCACTCTGTCCTCCAGCCCAGGCTCAGGCCGTTTGGCTACTGTTGCACCTCCCACTTGACATCCTAATCCCAGGGAACTGAGCTAGTTTGCAGAGGCAAGCCCAAAGCAGGGCACCGTCTCTACTCAGCCAGATCATTCCTCACCACCTAGCTTTCCTCTAGGTCCCCCTATGGCCAGCATCTCTAGGCTGTACTTAGGAATTCTTCCAGATACTACCAGTCTTCTCTGGGTTCTTTCCCTAATATCCCAAGCTCCCACCGGCTTGATCCCTCTTCTTGAAATGATATCCATTGCCATTGAGACCCTAAGCTACGCTTCATCCCCAGGTCCAAGTCCCTCTGCCTCTACATGGACCACGGCAAAAGTTCCTGCCTAGAATTTTTGTGTCCCTGTATCTTCTTCCACTACACTCAGAGTAGTCTGGACACTGCCTAATAGTGTCCAGAGTAGATGCCTTCACAGAAAGCCCAGAGCATGTTGCAAGCCTCCGTGGGTCCTATACTCTCTCAGCCCTTTCTCTCATGACTATACCTCCGTGGACCCCAACACCTTAGCTAGTCCCTCAGGCCTCTAGTGATATGCTCCAGAGCCTTGTGTCCAGCCAAGCTTGCCACTCCAGCTGTGAGCAGGTTTTGCTTCTTTCACTGGAGTGGGTAGCACAGTTCTAGGTCCCCACCAAATGCTATGGAGTCCCCTTGACCAGGAAATGACTGCTTCCATTTCATGGCGATCACTGTGATGATTTGAATCCAAATTGGCTCCTATAGTCTCAGGCATGCAAACACTTGCTATGCAGTTTGTGGTGCTGTATGGGGAGCTTCAGGGCTACAACCTTGCTGGAGGTGCATCACTAGGGTTGGATTTTGAGAGTTCTTAACCTTACACTACCACCAGCTTATTCTGTTTCATGGCCATTAAAAATGCAATCTTTCCGCTTTCTGATCTGTCTGTCTGCTGTCTCTACCAATATGGGGTCTACCTCTCTGAAACTTAAAGCCAAAATAAAGTCTTCAGTAAGATACCTTTGATCTTGGTGTTTTATTACAGGAGCAGAAAAGTAATTAATACAACCATCCAGCCTCATAAACACGCTGAAAAGAAATTAGGGAAATGATACCCTTTACAATAGCCATAAATACTGTAAAATATCTTGGTATAATTCTAACCATTGCAAGTGAAAGACATGTGTGACAAGAACTTCAAGTCTCTGTAGAAAGAAATTGAGGAAGATATCAGAAGATGGAAAGATTTCCTATGATCATGCATTGGTAAAATTAACATAGTAAAAATGGCCATCTCAACAAAGCCATCTACAGATTCAAGGAAAATCAAGTCAAAATCCCTTTATAGATGTTGAAAGAGCAATTTTCTACTTCATATGAATAAATAAAAACCCAGGATAGGCAAAACTATCCTGTACAATAAATGAACTTCCAGAGGAATCACTATCCCTGATTTCAGGCTATACTACAGAGCAATAGTCATAAAAACCACATGATACTGGCATAAAACAAACAGGTTGATCAATGGAATCAAATTGAAGACCCAGAAATAAACCCATATACCTATGGACTTTTGACAAAGAATCCAAAACCATACAATGGAACAAAGAAAACATCTTCAACAAATGGTGCTGCTCTACCTGGACGTCTGTGTGTAGAAGAATGCAAATAGACCCACATTTATTACCCTACATAAAACTCAAGTCCAAGTAGATCAAAAACCTCAACATAAAACTGGACACACTAGTCTAATAGAAGAGAAAGTGAGGAATATCCTTGAATGCACTGTGAGAGTAGACAAATTCCTGAACTAAGATGAATGGGACCTCATAGAACCCAAAAGCTTCTGCAAAGTTAAGGACACTGTCATTAGGACAAAATGGCAGCCTACAGAATGGGAAAGGATCTTCACCCACTCTATATCTGGCAGAGGGCTGACATCCAAAATATACAACAAACTCAAGAATTAGACACCATCAAACCAAATAACCCAATTTAAAATGTGGTATAGAGCTAAACAGAATTCTCAAAATCTCTAGTGGTCAAAAAGCACTTAAAGATTGTTCAACATCCTTAGTCATTAGGGAAATGCAAATCAAAATGACCCTGAGATTCTACCTTACATCCATCAGAATGGCTAAGATCAAAAACTCAAGGGAGAGCACATGCTGTCAAGGATACAGAGCAAGGGGAACATTCCTCCACTACTGGTGGAGTGCAAACTTGTACAACCACTTTGGATATCAATTTGGCAGTTTCTTAGAAAATTGGGATTCGTTCGCTATACCACTCCTGGGCATATATATCCAAAAGATGCCCCACTATACCACAAGGACACTTGTTCAACTATGTCCATAGCACCTTTATTTGAAATAGCTAGAAACTGGAAACAACCTGGATCTCCCTCAACTGAAGAATGGATAAAGAAAATGTTGTATGTCTACACCATGAAATACTATTCAGCTATTTAAAAAAAAGACACGATGAAACTTGCAGGCAAATGGATGGAACTAGAAAAATATCACCCGAGTGAGGTAGTCCAGACCCAGAAAGATATACATGGTATGTACTCAATTATAAGTGGATATTAGCCATAAAGCAGAGGATAAAGATATTACAACCCACAGATGCAAGGAAGCTAAGTGACAAGGAGGGCTCAAGGGAGGATGCTTGAATCTCACTCAGAAGGGGAAATTAAATAGATAACAGAGGTGGAGGGAGGGCGGGAACTATATGGGAAAGGAGGTGGAGAGGGAAACTGGGATGGGAATCTGGTATGAGGAGAGGAGACATGGGAGAAGGCTGGAAAAGAAAATAGAAATTGGTGGGGGGCATCTCTGGGAACAGCCTGAGGCCTGGGACAGGGGAAGCTCCCTGGAGTCTATGGGGCCGACCCTAGCTGTGATTCCTAGCAGCAGACCAAACTAGCCACCTTTTATAGCCAAGTGGAACATCCAGTGGAAGGAGGGAAATATCCACCAACCCACAAACATTTTCCATCCAAATCTGTCCTACCTACAAGATGCACAGGGGTAAAGATGGAACGGAGATTGAGAGAAGGGCCAACCACTGCCTGGCCCAACTTGAGACCCAGCTCATGGGAGAAAGTCAGTCCCTGACACTATTAATGATAAGTTGCTATGCTTGCAGACAGGAGCCTAGCATAACTGTCTCCTGAGAGGCTTCATTCAGCAGAGGAAACTGATGGGGAGACCCAAAGCCAGACATCAGGTGGAGCTCGGGAAGTCTTGTGAAAGAGTGGGAAATAGGATTGAATGAGCTGGAGAAGCCAAAGACACCACAACCAAGACCTACAGAGTCAACTAACCTGTGCCCATGGGAAAAAAAATAGACAATGCACATGAATACCCATTTCTCTGAAAAACACTAGAAACGGCCAACATCAATTTAATAAGAGGATATAACAATTGTAAATGTGTACTTCCATGCCAGTACTAGATTTGTAAGAAATATTGAATATGAAACTTTTTGGTCAAACATTGCAAAAAACTTTTGGTTATGACAAAGAATTCAAATCTTCTTCCCTTCTATGTAGACATTTTATACAAATCTTTTTATTTCCTCTACCTTGTAAAACCGCTGTATCTTTGCATGGCTTGGGTCCTGGAACCCTGGCTAATAGGAAGCTGGAGGGAAGAAATGTCAGCTGGAGACACAGAAAAGCTGAGATTGTGTGGGCTGGGCTCTCTGATCAAGAAGCCCCATAGCCCAGAAGCTCAGTCTATATTATATACAGTGGAACTGGGAGATGGGATCATTGCACACGGCTGAACATCAGGGAGGTGGGGTCATTGCACACAGCTGAACAGGGAGACGGGGGTCACTGCATGAAGTGGGACCCGGAGGAGGGGTCACTGCATACCTGCATTGCCATGGAACAGGAAGGAGGGGGCAGCATGAGCATCTGAACAAAAAGATGGGTTTAGTCAATCTTGTAGGAACCATCTCTGTATGGCAGCAATCTTTAGACTGTAAACATCCGGGGGAGGGGGAAGAAGTTATAGTAGATGTTTTCTGCACACTGTAAATATTTACACTCTGACCTGAGGAAGGCTTTGCCATTCCTCTGAACCTCATCTGTGGAAGGCGTCACCATCGTCTTGGTTCATGACGCGGCTGTGCACATGTCAAACAGTACTCTTTCACTCAGGACTGCACACGCTCCTTACATAAAACCTTTATACAAAAGTTTTAATTCCTTCTCACCCTGCAAAAGTTTTGATTGCACAGAGGTTGGACTCCATTCTTTCCGAACTTAAGAACCGCCCCCTTTCCTTCACCACGAAACTAGCCAACCACGAAAGACTTCCAGGTCAAACTCCAGCCAATGGGAAAAACCCAGTCACCCCCTGTATTAGAATAAAAACAGTGTGTACTTTCTGTCCCAGTGCACGCTCCTCTGCGTTTAGAAAAGTGATCAGAAGTTAAGTTTTGACTTGTTGAGATACTTTAATTGGAAGGATGGTCTTTTTGTGACCCTAAACTGATTTCTAACGGAGCCCAGAGAAGAGGGCATTACAGTAACAGTGGAAGACTCCATCACCCCACCATCGCAATGAACAAATCCTCCTAACGGGAAACCAGCAAAGAGCCAGATTGAAACTGCACCTAGCAGACACAGGCAGAGTTCCCTCCCTTAGCTGCACAGGGGTGCTCGCCAGGACATCTCACATTAGTGGCAAACAAGATGTTCAGAAAGCAGAGTTCGTACATATCATGTGTCTTTTCAGATCATTGTGTTATGAAGCCAAAAATCAAAAGCCATACCAGCACAGGAATTTCACAGTTCATGTATATGAGATAACATACTACTAACTAATGAGTTAATAAAAAACACTGAAAGAGGAAGTTAAACATATCTTAATATTAAAAAAAAAAAAGGAAGAAAGAGAAGGAAAGCAAGAAAGAAAAAACCACCACGCAGTACACTAAGACTCATTATATGCACAAAGGCAACAATAAAAGGGGAGTTTATGGAAATAAATGCCTGCCTCAGAAAAGAAGAAAGACTGGCAGTAAAGAAGCTAGCATTACACCTCAAGGAACTAGAAAATAAAAGACAAATCCCTGAGTGACTAAAGGAAGCAGGTAATAAAGATCAGAGTAGAAAAAAATGAAATAGAAACTAGGAAAACATTCCAAATAATGAACAAAATAGTTGAGCTTATTTTTTTTTAATTGACAAACAGTTATCTAAACTCATTAAGGAGAGGAAACTCAAATAAATAATAAAATCAGAAATGTGAGATTGGTTATAACTAATATCCCAGGAATACAAACAACTCTGAGAGCACATTCATGCATTGCAAATTGGACAGCCTAGAAGAAAAGATGAATTGCTGGGGACACGGGTACTGAAAATGAATCAGGAAGAAGGAGATCCTGAATGGATCAATAATAAGTAAAGAGATGAAGTCAGTACAAAGAAGACACCTCCCCCGCAAAAAAAAAAAAAAAAAAAATGCTCTCCCAATATATGAGAGTTGCTTCTGAGCTCTATCAAACTTTTACTAAATAATATCATGTTGTCAGACATTTACAGAAAGTTAAAAAGGAGAGAAAATGCTTATCATCATTCTTTAGGCCATCATTTTGCTAAGAACAAAGCCAGGCAAGGAGAGAGTGAGGAAAGAAATGGGGGAGGAGGGCTGCATACCAATATCCCTGATGACCTTAGACACTAGCGTTTGAATTCAGCCACACACTCAGGAGACCATCTACTATGGTCAACTGAGACTTATCCCAGAGTTACAAAGATGATAAAATATGCAAATAAATGCAGATGATACATCACGTTAGCAGAAAGAAGGACAAAGCCATAGATCATTAAAACAGATACAGTAAAGGTATTGAGGAAATTCAATGCCCCTTTATGACAAAAACTTTAATGTATCAAGTATAGGATGTATACACCTCAAAATGTATCTCAAATACCATACTTCATGTTAAGGTCACAGCTAACGTGGACTAGGAGGAAGCTGAAACCTTTTCCTCTGATTTGGAACAAGGCATGGCTGCCCACTGTCACCACTCCTGTTCAACATAGTCCCTGAAATCCTGACTATGGTAATAAAGAAGCCAAAGGCATCCAAACTAGTAGGAAAGAAGCCAAATTCTCCCTGCATTCCGATGACATAATTTTACATGTAGACAAAACCCAAGATGGAAGGCAATGAGACTGCTCAGTAGATGAAGCACTTGCTACCCAAGTCCAGGGATGTGAGTTGGATCCCTGATGCCTACGGTGGAAGGAAAAAACGAGTCCTCTGTCTTTGTTACTTTGCACTTGTTGAGTAAAGACATGGTGACCAAGGTAACTCATAAAAGTAACAGTTCAATGGGCTTGCTGATCCAGAGAGATAGGGTCCTTCACTATCACAGTGGGGAAACTGGAGCTGGATGCTGAAAGCTGAGCGATCACATATGGAATCATAAACAGCAAGCCGGGAGCTCACTGGCAATGGCAGGAGGCTTTTGAAACCTCAAAGCCACCAGTGACATACTTCCAAGGCTATATACCTCCTAAACCTCCAAAACAGCACTACAAACTGGGAACCAAGATATCAGATACTTGTACATCACAGACTCAGCAACAGCATGGTCCACAGGAAAGTCAAGAGTTGACAAGTTCAACCATTAGCCCAGGCACAGAGATCAACAATTAATAAATGGTACCTCATGAAACTGAGACGCTTCTGCAGGGCAAAGGACTCTGTCATTTGACAAATTGGCAGTCTATAGAATGGGAAGAGAATTCTGCCAGCTACACATCCAATAGAAGGCTATTATCTAAAACATTTAAAGAATTCAAGAAACTACATATCAAGAAAACAATAACCCTATTAAAAATCGTGGTACAGATCTAAAAGAAGAATTCTCAATAGAGGAAGCTCAGATGGCTGAGAAACAAAGAAACAAACAAAGCTCCAAATAACAGGGAGACAGAGTTCCAGTTGAGCATCTCTTATCACCAAATGAAGCTTCCAGTATCCATTTTGGTTATATATAATTGAATTGTTGGCCAAAGGGGTTGCACAGGAGTCCCCAAACAACCCACTCTGTTTCCAAGACTATAGGTTTCTCTTCACAGACCGACAGCAAGTCCACATTGCTGAGGACAGCTCTACATGAGACATCGAACACAGAGATGCAGAACTGTGCCTACATAGTGTCTTTGTCCATATGTTCTACATCTTTGGTACAGGAAGTTTCTCTGCAGACTATCACCAAGCCACCCACAATCCCTTTATCCACAGTGGTGTACTGTCTGAAAGTCACTCTAGGGCAGTGATGCCGCAAAGTTTCGGGAGTAACCAACCAATAGCTCTGACTTAAGACCCACTCCACAAGATGGAGCCCACAGCTAGCACTGCTTAGTTCACCAAAATCCTGAGACTCAGTAGTCCAGGAACCTAGGTCAAAACCAAATAATACTGGCCTACAAAAAGGGGTGGCGTGTGGAAGAATAGAGTGATAAAAACAACTAAAAATATTGTGCTCTACTCCTAGATCAGGGCCTTGTTCAGTAATCATGAGAGAAGCTTCCTCCCGCAGCAGATGGGAACAAATACAGAGACCACAGCCAGACATTATGCAGTGAGTAAGAGACCGTGAAATCGAATGTCTCCATCAAATCCTTTCCCTCAGAGCTCACGGAACCCTTCAGGAGAGGAGGTAAAAAGAATGTAAGAGCCATCAAGGAAGGAGGACACCAAGAAAATTAGGCTCTTTAAATAAACGAGCAAAATCATATGAACTCTCAGAGACTGAAGCAGTGTGCACAGGGCCTGCACAGGTCTGCACCAGGTCCTCTGAGCATATATTATGGCTTCAGTTTAGTGTTTTTTATGGAATTCTTGAGCATGGGAGTGGGTGGGTCCCTCATTTTTATGCCCTCTCTTGGGTTCTTTTCCTGTTGGTTTGTCTTGTCCAAAAAGTATCAATGTGGTAGCTCTTGTCTGATCTTATTATATTTTATTTTGTTATATTTTTAAATGAATGAATGAACAGATAAATGAATGAATGAATACCTAGCCACTAAGGTAAAGGTTAAGAACTGAACTATCATTGATACCTGTTGGGAAACAGAAAAATCAGGTTTCTGATAGAATCAGGTTGCCAATAGAATGACACTAGGTATATCAACCACGTCAGGGGAGGTTTGCATGTTTAGGAGTAGTTGACCAACAAATAATGAACTCCACAGTGTGTGTGTGTGTGTGTGTGTGTGTCTGTGTCTGGTGTGTGTGTGTAATTGATTACAGTTTGGTGCTTTTTGGTGTCTGTTTTTCTTTCTGGGTATTGTTGTATTTTGTTTTGTAGGTTTTGGGGGGTTGTTTTTTATTGAGGTTTTGGGTTGTTTGTTGAGGAAGACTTAAAGTTGGGCCTGTAGGGAGGAGAAGATAGGGACAAACTAGGGGTATGGGAAGAGTAGGATCAAAATATAATGAAATTAAAAAATGGTTTTAAATAATAAAAATGACAGAGGGGGGTGAGGGTCGGAGGGAGGGAGAATCCACAAGTGCAAATGCCCACTCCTCTGCAAAGACAACTGGCAGTCTACAGTCTTCAATGATCCGGACTGAAGATGCTCTAACATCTCATTTTATTTCCTTTCCCCCGTGATTCCTTTGTTCCCATACATGTAGCAGATTATTTGCTTGCCGTTTTAAAGATTTAATATTTCTAATTGTCATTTCTCCTCCTCTGTTCATCTCATTTTCTTAGTTTGTATGTTTCCTTGGGGAACAGTATCTTTTCTTTGCCTTAGTTTTACACACCATACCCCATGTTTCATCCCTTGTCTTCAGTTTACACACAGTATTTCACTTTATCTTATTGGTCTTTCCCCCTAATACTCAAGTATTTTTAGTATCCTTGATTATACTCCTTGATTATACTTTTATGATTTTGTTTTTGAACTTTTTCATTGTTAGGAAATCTTCATTGATTCTCTTTTGTCTAACCTGCAATCCCATTCTCTGTCCTTCCTAACATTATTCTCGTCTCACCTTTTTCTTTCTCCTCTCATGTGTCTACCTTGGCGTTCCACCTTTCATCATCTTCTCCCTGGACCTCAATAAGTTTCTATTTCCACAGTTACCTTCAGGAATTTTTAACTCCTGTCCTAGGCTGATGTCTATTGCTGTAACACCACAGCACAAAGCAATTTGTGGAGGAAAAGAGCTTATTTCATGAAGGAAACTCAAGGCAGGAATTTGAGGCAGAACCTTCGAGAAGGTGAAGCAGAGGCCAGGGAGGCAGTGGTTACAACTGCCTTGATCCCCATGGTTTGCTCTTATACCATCTAGAACTGCATGCTCAGGGGTGGCATCACGCATAGGAGGCTGCTTCTTCCACATCAAATACTAATTTAAAAGAAATGACTCATCCCATCCCCCTGGGCTCCATTTCCCAGCCCGCAAATCTGTCTGCTTTCCTGGAGGCCATGTTGACATCAGGGACACCAGGTAAGACATCATCCTACCCTATGCCTGCCACACACCCCTTAAAACATGCCCAATGTCTGTAAACTGCACCCCATGCCCCTGGGCTTTATAGTCTAGCCAACAACTTTGGTAGAAAATCTCTGCTTTCCTGGATGCCATGCCAGTTCTAGGGACCCCAGAGGCAACACTGGCACCCAAAATCCCAGAGGTCACACAGGTCCAGTGGAGACACCCTACTACACATGAAGACTCGCTGGTTGCTAGAAGACTAGAGACAAACAGAAACCAAGGGAAACAACATCGGGGAAAAAAATCCAAGCAACCAACCAAAACGACAACAACAAAACATACCCATCTAACAAAGATAAACTCAGAAATCAGCTCTTAAATCTATAATAACCCCAAAGCCCAGATGACTAGAGGCCAGAATAAAAACAGAATCAACTATAGCCAGGGCAATATGGTATGCCAGAGCTCAGCTATCCTACTACATCAAGCCCTTGATAGTCCAGTACAGCTGAAGCACTAGGAAGTTACCTTATATCCAATCTTATGAAAATAATAAAGGTTTTTAATGAGAAAAATGAGTAAATCCTTTTTTTAAAAATCAAGGAAAATACAACCAAAAAGGTGAAGAAAATGCATAAAATAGTTCAATATCTGAACATGGGAATAGGATCAATAAGAGAGGAATCCTGGAAATGGAAAATCTATGTAAGTGAATAAAAATTACAGCCACAAGCTTCACCAACAGAATATAAGAGATGAAAGACAGAATTTCAGGCACAGAAGTTATGATAGAAGGAATTGATATATTGGTCAAAGAAGATATTAAATCTTTAGATTAATTAATTAAAAGTTCCTAACGCAAAATATCCAGGAAATCTGTGACACTATGAAAAGACCAAACTTAAGAATAATAGGAATAGAAGGAGATTCCAGGTACAGAGGCCCCAAAAATATTTTCAACAAAATCATAGAAGAAAATGTCCCTAACCTAAAAAAAAAAAAAAAAAAAAAGGAGAGATGCCTATAGACATACAAGAAGCTTACAGAACACCAAATAGATTGGACCAGAAAAAAAAAATGCCCTGCCACATAATAACCAAATTCTTAATGTTTGGAACAAAGAAAGAGTATTAAAAGCCACAGGGGAAAATGACAAGTAACTTATAAAGGCAGATCTAGCAGAATTACACCTGACTTCTCAGCAGAGACTTTAAAAGCCAGAAGGGCTGGGCAGATAGATGTCTTGCAGACTCCAAGAGACCTCAGATGTCATTCCAGACTACTATACCCAACAACACTGTCAATCACCATAGATGGAGAAACCAAACCAAGATATTCCATGACAAGATCAAATTTAAGCAATATCTATGCACAAGTCCAGCCCTAGAGGAGATACTAGAAGGAAATTCCAACCTAAAGAGACTAACTACACCCAAGAAAACACAGGAAAAAAATTCACACTAACAAAACCAAAAGAAGGGAAGCATGTGTACACAGACACACACACACACACACACACACACACCACTCTCTCTTCCACCACCAAGATAAAAATAACAGGAATTAACGATCATTGTCCATTAATATCTCCCAACATCAATGGATTCAGTTCCCCCAATAAAAAGGCATAGGTTAAAAGAGTTGATGTGAAAACATGATCCATCATTCTGCTGCATACAGGAAACATACCTCAACACCGATGATAGATATTACATCAGAGAAAAGGGGCTGGAAAAATATTTTGCAAGCAAACAAACCCAAGAAGCAAGCTGGTACAGCCATTCTAGTATCTAACAAAATAGACTTTCAACCAAAATTAATCAAAAGAGATGGGGAAGGATACTTCATACTCATCAAAGGAAAACTCCACCAAGATAACCTCTCCATTCTGACCATCTATACCCCAATGCAAGGGCACCCCCATTTGTAAAAGAAATATTACTAATGTTTAAATCACACAACAAACTCCAAACATTAATAATGGAAGACTTCAATGCCCCACTCTCACCAATAGACAGAACACCCAGACAGAACTGAACAGAAAAATAATGAACTACTAGACATGACTCAAACTGACCTAACATATCTACAGAACATTTCACCTAAACACAAAGAATGTACCTTCTTCTCACGACCTCATTGAACCCACTTCAAAATTGGAGGTATACTCAGTCTCAAAGCAAGTATCAAAAGATACAAGAAAATTAGAATCACTCCCTGTATCATATCAGACTACCATGGATTGAAACTGGAGTTCAGAAACAACAGAAAGCCTAAAAATTCATGGAAACTGAACAACTCTCTACTCAATTACCTCTAGTCAAGGGACAAAGAAATAACTAAATGACTTTCTAGAATTCAATGAAAATGAATGCATAATGTACTTAAATTTAAAATGAAAACAGTGATAAGAGAAAAGTTCACAGCACTAAGTGCCTTCATAAAGAAATTAGGGAGATCTCATATTAGCAAACTTAAAAGCACACCCAAATGCTCTATGACAAAAAGAAGCAAATACATCCAAGAGAAGTAGGTAGCAGGAAATAATCAAACTCAGGGCTGAAATCAATAAATTAGAAACAAAAAGAGCAATGTAAAGAGTTAACAAAGCAAAGAGTTGGTTCTTTGAGAAAGTAACAAGATAGACAAACTCATAGCAAAACTAACTAAAAGGAAGAGAGAGGATGTCCAAATTAACAAAACCCAAAATGAAAGAGGGACATAACAACAGACACTGAGGAAATCCAAGGATTCATCAGGTCTCACTTCAAAAGCTCCTACTCCACAGAACTGGAAAATCTAAATGGGTGATTTTCTTCATAGATACCATTTATCAACGTTAAATCAAGATCAGATAAACAATCCGACTAGACCTATAACCCCTAAGGAAATAGAAATAGTCATTAAAAGTTTTTCAACCGAGCTGGAGAGATGGCTCAGCAGTTAAAAGTATTCACTGCTCTTCCAGAGGTCCTGAGTTCAATTCTCAGCAACCACATGGTGGCTCACAACCATCTATAATGGGATCCGATGCCTTTTTCTGGTGTGTCTGAAGACAGCAATAGTGTACACATGTATTAAATGAATAAATAAATCTTTTAAAAAAAAGTTTCCCAACAACAACAACAAAAAGCTCAGGGCAAGATGGCTTTAGTTCAGAATTCTACCAGACTTTCAAAGAAGAGCTAATCCCAATACTCTCGAAATTATTCCACAAAATATAAAGAGAAGGAACACTGCCAAATTCATTTTACAAGGCCAGATCACCCTGATACCTAAACTACCCAAAGATTCAACTAAGAAAGAAAATTTCAGACCAATTTCCCTCATAAACGTTGATGCAAAAGTACTCAATAAAATATTTGTAAAACGAATCCAAGAACACATCAAAGACATCATCCACCATGATTAAGTAGGCTGCACCTCAGGGATTCAGGGATGGTTCAATATACAAAAATCCATAAATGTATTATACCATATAAACAAACTGAAAGAAAACAATAAGATGATCATCTCATTAGATACTGAAAAGTCCTTTTATAAAATCCCACACCCCTTCACATTAAAAAGTATTGGAGAGATCAGGGATACAAGGTTCATATAGCCAACATCAAATTAAATGGAAAGAAGATTAAAGCAATTCCACTAAAATAAGAGACAAAACAAAGCTCTCCACTCTCTCCATATCTATTCAATATAGTTACTTGAAGTTTTAGCTGGATCAGTAAGACAACTAAAGAAAATCAGGGGGATACAAAGGAAAGGAAGACACCAAAGTATCACTATTTGTAGATGTTACGATAGTATACATAAGTGACCCCAAGAAATCTACCAAGAAACTCCTACAGCTGATAAACATTTTCAGTAAAGTAGCATGATACAAAATTAACTGAAAAAGAGAAAAGAAAAGCAAAATTTTCAGTAGCTCTCCTTTTTATTAAAGATAAAATACTCTGAGAAAGAAATTGGGGAAAATAACACCCTTTGTAATAACCACAAATAGTACAAAAAAATCTTAGCATAACTCTGACCAAACAATTGAAAGACCTATATATGACAAGAACTTCAAGTCACTGAAGAAATAAATTGAGGAAGATATCAGAAAATGGAAAGATCCCTCATACTCATGAATCAGTAGGATAAACATATTGAAAATGGTCATCTTACCAAAATCAATCTACAGATCAAGGCAATTCCAACACAATTTTTATAGACCTTGGAAGAACAATACTCAACTTCACTTAGAAAAAAATTAGGATAGCTAAAATAATCCTATACAATAAAAGAACTTCTGAAGCTATCACTATCCCTGATTTCAAGCTGTACTACAGAGCAATACTAATAAAAACTGCATGGTATTGGCATAAAAACAGACAAATTGATCAATCAAATCCAACTGGAGACCCAGGAATAAATCCACACACCTATGGTCAATTGATTTTTTGACAAAGAAGGCAAAACCATGGGGTGAGGGGAGTATCTCCAAAAAAAGTGGTGTTGACCTAAATAGATGTTTACTTGTAGATGAATGCAAATCCATACTATCACCCAGCATAAGACTAAAATCCATGTGGACCAAAGACCTCAACATAAAACTGAATACAGTAAAACTAATAGAAGTAAAGATGGGAATGCACTGGCACAGGAGAAAACTTCTTGAACAGAACACCAATATCTCAGGCACTAAGACCAAGAATTGATCAATGGTATTTCATAAAACTGAAAAGCTTCTGAGAGTCAAAGGACAGGATCAAAACAACAAAACGGTAGCCGACAGCATGGGAAAAAAAATTCTTCACCAATCTCACATACAATGTAAGGCTGATATCCAAAATATAAAAAGAATTCAAGGAGCTAGATAATCAACAAACCAAATAATTGAAAACCAGGGTGCAGATCTAAACAGAATTCTCAACAGAGGAATCTGTAGTGGCTGAGAGGCACTTAAAGACATGTTCAGTATCCTTAGCCATCAGGGAAATGCAAACCAAAAAGACTCTGAGGTTCCATTTTATACCTGTCAGAATGGCAAAGTTCAAAAACTCAAGTGACAGCTCATGCTGGCGAGGATGTGGAGCAAGGGGAAACACTCCTCCCTTTGTGGGAGTGAAACTTGTACATCTGCTTTAGAAATCAGGATGGCAGTTCCTCAGAAAGTTGAAAATTGATCTACCTCAAGACCCAGCCATAACACTCCTAGACATATACCCAAAGAATGCTCCACTATACCACAAGAACATTTGCTCAACTATGTTCATAGCAGCTTTTTTCATAATAGTCAGAAACTGGAAACAATGTAGATGTTCCGCAACTGAAGAATGGATAAAGAAATGTGGTACAGGTACACCATGGAATACAACTCAGCTATTAAAACGAAGACATGATGAAATCTGCAGGCAAATGGATGAAACTAGAAAATGTCATCCGAGTGAGGTAACCCAGACCCAGAAAGACTCTCATGGGATGTACACACTTATAAGTGGTCATCTCTGAGATGAGCTAGAAACTAAGGGCAAGGCAAACTCTCAAGAATCTATATGGGTGACCCTAGCCAAGACTCCAAACAATGGTGGTTATAGAGCCTGAACCATCCATTTCCTGTAACCAGACCAGTGTTCCAACAAAGGAATTGGAACACCAATCCAGCCACAAAAACTTCAACCTACAAATTTTCCTGCCTACAAGATGTGCAGGGGTAAAGATGGACCAGAAATCTAGAGAATGGCCAACCAATAACTGGTCCAGCCTGAGACCCATGCCATGAGAGGAAGTCTACCCCAACACTGTTAATAATATTCTGCTATACTTGCAGACAGGAGCCTAGCATAATGGTCATCAGAGAGGCTTCACCCAACAACTGATGGAAACAGATACAGAGATCCATGGGCAAACATTAAGTGGAACTTGGGGAATCCAGCAGAAGATGGGGAGGAAGGATTGTAAGAGCCAGAGAGATCAAGGACACAAGAAAACCTACAGAATCAACTAACCTGGACCCATAGGGGACCATGATCTGAACTGCCAATCAGGGAGCATGCATGGGACTGACCGAGGCCTTCTGCACATATGTAACAGTTGTATAGCCTGGTCTTAATGTGGGGCCCCTAACAGCAGGAGCAGGGGCTGTCTCTGACTACATGGCCTGCTTTTGTTATCCTTTCACCCTATTAGGCTGCCTCATCTAGCCTCAATAGGAGAAGATGCCCCTAGTCTTACTGCCAATTGATAAGCCAAGGCTACTCGGTGTCCATTGCAGACCTCCCCTCTTCTGAAGAGAAAGGGAGGAGGAGGGGATGCAGAAAAGGGTAGATGGCTTACCTACAAGCCAACCTGATGAAGGTAATTTCTCAGCTGATGTTTCCTCTTCCTGATGTATCTAGTTTGAGTCAAGCTTGCAAAAAAAAAAATAATAATAATAACCAGAACAACTTCATAGCATGTTCTACAACAGTTTTTCCATTTCCAAGGCCATGGTCATTGGTGACATACTAATGGGCTGCAGTTTATTTTGAAGTGAGTGGTACCGGGGATTAAGTTTTCAAGAGTAGACTGATCAATAAGACACACACACACACACACACACACACACACGAGATTGCAACAGTGGGATGAAAGAAGCAAGCAGTAGGACCACATAATCCCTTCCAAAGCCTGTACTTCCTCAACTACTGAACTCAAGGATATTAATGTAAATAAAATACCAGGTGATTTCAAATGTTTTCTGGCAAAAATGATCAATGACCTGCAAGGTGGTAAATAGGCAAGTGAATTCAGTGCAGGATCTGGAGAGAAAAGTCAGCGTTTAGAGAAAAACATCCTCAAAATGTATGATAAAATCATCAAAGTGGAAGAAAAAAGTTAGCAAGGCAATTGAGACTTTTGAAAAAATGTCAAATAGATTGGAAATGAAAAACTCAATGAAGCAAATAATAAATATAGTAGAGAGAGCCACAAATGGCTCAACCAAGCAGAAGAAAGGGTGTCAAGAGAGAACAAGGTTACTGAAATATTTCCTTCAAATATTAACAGGAAAAATAAGGATGGTCACAATGGCCATGATATGGTCAAGAGACAAAGTGCCAGAATCTATGAAATCGAACAAAGATGCTAAACCATAGAGAATCTATCCAATTATGGCTGGAATTTCCCCAAATATAAAGAAAAGGGCATTAAAATAAATAGACATGTAGAACCTGAAATAAAGATGATCAGATAAGAATCCCTGCAGGATGTATCATAGTGAAGGTATCAAAACCACAAAGCAAAGAGAATATTAAAAAGCATAAGGGAAAATATAATTCCTTTATAAAGACAAAACCATTGGAATAATATAGCACGTTGCATCAGCAATCCTCAAAACCAGAGACGGATGAGATAATCTACTCAGGGTGTGAAAATAAATATGGTCATTGCAGAAGAAGCTGTTGGAAGATTGTCAGGGCCAGAGGGAGTGAATAACTACAAGGAAATAATGGTTTCTAGACACAGCCACAGTGTTGCACATATGAACCCACGGTGTTTGTGAAAGCACGCACACAATCAAGATCCCAGCATGCAGTGGGAGGCAGTCATGAAGTCTTACTCCTAGCTGAGGAACTGTGGGTAATTCATGTCTTCTGGGGAGGGAGAGTCAGTTTTCTTCAGGGATATGAGAGGCTACCCATACTCAAGTCAATGGTCCTAAACCCATGAATTTATAAAGAACACTGAGTGGATTCTCTATCTTATTTTAAAAAAATAACACATAAAGTTGGGGGCAGGGGAGAGTGTGAGGGCTTTAGGGGAGGGAATGATGGGTTGGATTTGATCAAAGCATATCGTATGTGTCTTAGTGTTCTATTGCTGAGAGGAGACATCACGACCATGGTAGTTCTCACGCAGGAAAGCATTTATCTGTGCCTTGTTTACGGTTTCTGAGGTGTAGTACATTATCAGCATGGCAGGAAGCATGGTGATAGACAGACAGATATGGCACAAGGACGGAGCTAAGAGGTCTACATCCAGATCTGCAAGCAGAAGGAAGAGACACTGAGCCTGGCCTGAGGTTTTGAAACCCTAAAGCTCATCCCCAGTGACACATTTTCCCCCAACAAGGTCACACTTACTCTAACAAGCCCACACTTCTTAATTCCTGTCACCACTCCCTAGTGACCAAGCATTTAAATACCTGAGGCTATGCGGGGGCCATTCCCATCCACACCAATGCAGTCCACTCACTGGCCCCCATAGGCTCACAGTCATATCATAACTGAGAGAAATGCATTCAGTCTAACTTCAAAAGTCGTCATAGTTTTTAACAGTCTCAATACTATTAAAAAGTCCAAAGTCTTTTCTGAGACTCACAGCAATCTCTTAATTGTAATCCCCTATTAAAAAACAAAACAAAATCAAAAGGTAGACACATACTTCCAACATACAACGGCACAGAATATACACTACCATTCCAAAATGGAGGAACAAGAGCACAATGAGAAAATGCTAGGCCAAAGCAAAACTGAAAACCAGCAGGGCAAAATCTCCATCTCTGTGTCTGTTGTCAAAGAGCTCTGCAGATCTCCATCTACTTTCAGCTTTGTAAATTGCAAAACTTTTCTTTCTTTGGACTAGTTCCACACCCAGTCTGCAGCTTTCCTCAGCAGACATCTTTGTATATGTATGTGTATGTATATGTATGTATGTGTGTGTGTGTGTGTGTGTGTGTGTGTGTGTTTGTGTCAGCATGTTCCTTTTCATTATAGCTCTACATAAGTGCAGCAACCACCAATAACAACATGATAGTCAATACTAGGCTGCCTTGAAATCTCTGCCAATGCCATTAATCCAAAACTCTTCAATTTAGTCTCAGGCAGATTTTGGGACAAGGACAAAAAGCAGCCACATTTTGTGCCAAAATATCCCAAGAATGGTCTCCAGGCCACTTATTAATATTCCCCTCTAAAAGCTCTTGAGCTGAGCTGTCATAATCTACATTGCTCTCAGCACCACTGTCTTTCCTGCTGCTACAAGTATGCCCATTAATCCTTACTTAAATCACTCAACTGCTTTCCTGATCCAAAGTTCCAAGGTCTACATTCTGTCAACAAGAAGAATGGTCATGCCTGTCACAGCAATACCCCACTCCTGGAACCAACTCCTCTTTTAGTCAGTGTTCTATTGCTGTGAAGAGACACCATGATTATGACAAATCTTATAAGAGAAAGCATTTCACTGTGGTTTGCTTACATTTCAAGGTTTAGTGCATGGCAGGAAGCATGGAAGCAGGCAGGCAGACATGGTGCTGGAGGAGCTGAGAGTTCTGCATCTCAGTCTCCAGGCAGAAGGAAGAGAAAGACACTGGACCTTGAGTTTTAGAAACCCCAAAGCCCACTTCCCAGTGACTCCTCCAATAAAGCCATACCTCCTAAACCTTGTCAAGTAGCATCATTCCCTAAGGACCAAGCATTCAAATATATGAGCCTATGGGGGCTATTCTTTGCAAACCACCACAGTACGCATGTATGAAGTTCTCTAAAAATAAAAAGGGGAGAAAGGTAAATTAAAAGAAAAGGCCAGATCCAAGTATCTGTTGTTTCCAAAAAATATATCTTACTGAGAAAGACATCCACAGACTAAGAGTCAAAGAATAGAAAACAGTAAAGCAAACAGAAACTTAAAACAAACAGGTATAACTATTCTGATATCCAGTGACGTAGACCTGAACCAGAAATTAGAAGCAATAAAGAAATCCTACTACATATTAATAAGGAAAGCAACTCAACAAGAAGAAATATCTACCGTAAATACACATGCCGGTCTTGTGCATATCACAAACACTGTGGGTTCATATGTGCAATGGCCCTGCTATACACCAAACATCTGCCCACCCCTAGTTTTATAAAATCAAGCACTATTTTCTACTAACAATAAAAGATCAGATAAGCACAGATAAAACAATAGTGAGTGATTTCAATACTCTTCTCTCTCTTTTCCAGAGAAGTTATCCAAACTCAAAATCAACAAAGAAATATCAGATTAGAAAGAGGGGTAATATCCTGGCATGATCTTCTGGTGTTTCTAGAAAACTAATGGGAAAATTGAATACCATACGATGTAGGTGATGCCCAGATACTTTATTTAGTCTTTAATAGCCAAGTAAATTATGAAAACTTTGCAGAGCAAAATAGTCCAGAATCCTCTGCAGGGAGACTGTCCTGTGGGAGGAGACACGGACTAGCTGAGAGCCACAGCTTAAGACAGAGAAGGTCCAAAAATTTGCCAGGAAATTCCAGTAATAGAAACTTCGAGTGAGCAAAAACAATGGAAGACCCAGGGTGGCAAAGTGACGACCAAAGAAGATGCCGGGAAGCTCTTTCTTCTCAACACTGAGAAGTTGGCTGGAGTAGAGGCAGGCTGCCATTTCTGAAAGACCCCTGCAGCATTCAAGGCTCAGCAACCGAAGATCTGCGCAGTGTACTCTAGAGAACCTCAGAGAGAGTGTCACTGGAAGGTATGTGCTGAAACATAGCCTATAGAGAAGTTCTATACTGAACGAGAAAAGGTTTGGATCGGAAACACGCCTGACACCAGCAAGACAGAAACCTGATCAAAGCCAGAGTCTGCAGGGGAACTTGGACACAAGCTCCAAGCAGCGCACTGGATGGTACGGGATAAAATGAAGCCAGCGTTCACAGCAAGACTCCTAAATGTTGTTCACGGGTGAGAGCAGCAAGCGATTCCACATGTGAGGCATTGCTCACAGTGTAGATCGGGCTGTATAACTAATCTATCAATGGAAGACCCGGAGGCAAGAATAGAACTGCCCAAGGGTACAGTCAGCAGCTGGGAGGAAAGGAAGTGCCCAGAGATGTGACAGGGAGCTGAAGAAATAACAGAGAGACTGAAGACAGAACTCAGCAATTAACGACAGATAGGTCCATACACCCCGACCCCCAGTCTCTTCCCTTCATACTTATTCCTTATTTAATGCCAAATTCAATTGAGCAAGCTAGACCTCCTTACTGTTATTGCCCTGTATCTATTTTTTCATCTTAATTTTTCTTTTTGCATTCCTTTCTCCCAAAATATCCACCAAGCAAGCAGCAACCGCAGGTTAGTCTGAGTTGCAAGATCTCTGTGCATCAGACCCCAGGAGCCTAGATCTTTCTACATACCTGATTCCATGTCTATATCTCTCTTCTTGATCCACCTTTAGACAAAATGGCCTCGACTTCCCCTCTTCTGTCTCTATGACTATTCATTCATTTCTCCCCTCCACCATCTCCCTATCAACCCAAGAACAGCCACTGATCTTAATCCACTTTCTTTTCTATTTCTGTTCAGACTCACTAACTTGCTAAAATGATTTTTGCTTGAGGGGTGATTGTTTTTTAATTTAACTATTTCTACAGTCTTAAGTGGGCTTGCCTTTTGGTAGTGCCTGTTACATGTATCCAACTTGTATTAAACCTGGCACCTTCAACACCTGTCTCACAGAGGAAAAATGGCACCAAGCTCTACATTGGAGTCCCTCTTGACCACTAGAGGAATAAAGATGGTTTCAGTAAGATTAGAATTTATCATCAGATGTGTAAGCCTCTGTGCAAAAACACAAGAAATGTGAAAAACCAAGAATCTGTGAGTCCTCCAAGAATTACTCATAGAAATGATCCTGCAGTAAGAGTAAACTTTTTAAAGTTCTTTTCTCATATATTACATCCTGACCACAATTACCCCTCCCCTAGTCTCTCCCCACCTTTCCCCCAGATCCACCTCCCTTTTGCCTCCCCTCAAAAAAAAAACAGAACATCAACCAAATATAGCATAACTGAAGCTACAATAAGACCAGGCATGTACCATCTCTTCAAGGCTGGATGAGGCAATCCAGTAGGAGGAAAAGGGTCCTACAAGTAGGGAGTCAGGGATAGCCCCTGCCCCTACTGCTAGGATTCCCTCGAGAACACAAGCTACTCAGCCATATCACATATACAGAGGTCAGAGGTCAGACCCCTACAGGCTCCCTGATCTCTGAGAGTTCCCATGAGTCCTGGTCAGTTGATTCTGTGGTCTGTGTTCTCCTGGTGTGTCTCCCTGACCCCTCTCCTCACTTCCACAGGACTTCCTAAGCTCCACCTAATGTTTGGCTGTGGGACCCTGCATCTGCTCCCATCACTTGCTGGATGAAGTCTCTCTGGTCTGTTTGATGACAATTCTGTTAGGTTCCAGTCCCAGGGTACTCTTCAGGCAGGACAAACTGTAGGTCAAAAGTTTTATGGTTGGGTTTTAAAAAACAAAACAAAACAGGGCAATAAAACAAGAACCACTTGTATAATGCTAGCACTCAGAAGTCTGAGCCAAGGAAACTGTGAGTTCAAAGTTAGCCTGAGCTGCTTAAAGCTTGCCATCAGGATGGAGAAAACTAATTATAGTACTGTTACTAGAATCGCATGCCCATCTCTGTTTCATGCCCAGGAAAACTAACAAAAATTTGCAACTTATATTATTTTTCCCCCTGGCATTTATCAACATATTTCCAAATAATAGATGCATATCCTATTTCTCAGTATCTTATTTCTCAATTTCTGTTAGTACTAATATCCTATTACGGTAAATAAGGAGTTGTATCTGTTTTAAATTAATTAATTAATTTTTATTTTATTTTATATTCATTGGTGTTTTGACTGCAAGGATGTCTGTTGGATCCCCTGAAACGGGAACTGAAGACAGTTGAGGGTTGCCATGTGGGTGCTGGGAATTGAACCCAAACCCTCTAGAAAAGCAGCCAGTGCTGTTAACTGCTGAGCCATCACTCCAGCCCCTAGGTATATCTTTTATACCATCAATCCTACTGTCCTCGTGCCTTCTGAGACAGATGTATCACAATTTTTAGTTAAGTAAACATGCAGTATTGATACTTAAAAAAGTGATCTTATCTAGATGAAATCCCAGATAAAGAATTCAAAGAATTGAGTATACATATATTTAAAGAAACCAGAGTCTACGAACTCCAGAAGGAATTTCAAGAGAATACACACAATACCTGAATGAAACATAGACGTCAAAATGGAATATAAAAACAGAATGCAGTAAAGAGATAGACTTGTTCAAGAAGAACCAAATCGAAATGCTTCCAGAAATGAAAACTTCACAAAGGTAAACTTAAAACTCCATGGAAAGCCTCTCCAATAAAGTGGATCACAGACTATCAGGGGTCATACATGAGGCAGAACTAAAACAGACAAGGACTAAGATTTAAAAGTATGAGCAGGACCTGTAAGATTTATAGGCCACCGTGGAAAGAATAAAGCAAAAATCATGGGAATAGATGGAAAAAGGATTTCATGCCAAAGGTAGAGACATTTTCAACAAAATCGTGACAGAAATCTCTCCAAAGTTAAGGGGAGAGATACTCACCCAGGTACAGGTGTCATTCAGAACATCAAGGGGAGAAGACCAGAGAATAACATTTTTGCATCATATTATAGTTAAAACACTAACTATGGAAAACCAGGGAACTATATTAAAAGCTACAAGAGAGAAATACTCAATTACATTTAAAGGCAAGCCCATCAGAATAACAGCAGATTTCTCCACAGGAGGGCTCAGAGTAAGGCATCTTAATGTGTGAAAGCACAGCTGTTGTCCCAGACGACTACATTCAGCAAAGCTACACTCGAAGGGGAAGAAGAAACTTTCTATTGTTAAAAAAAGGCTAAAAGAGTTTTATAGGAAACCCTAGAAGGAACCCTTGGGTCTGAGGAGAAAGACAAACATATCCATGAGGATCTAGAAAAGAAAAAAAAAATCACTGTAGAAAAAAGTGATTAAACAAATAAGTAGAAAATTCCAAACACTACAAAATAAGCAAAATTACATATATTATTGATTATGTATATATGTATTATTTAATTATACATGCATACATATATATCATTAACTGACTGTTAAATCAAATTCTCAATCAAAAGATAGACTAACTAACTGGATTTGGAAGTAGGATTCATCTATCTGTTGTCTCCAAGAAAGACATTTCATCATAAAAGAAAGATGCTACCTTGGGGTAAAAGAAGTTTTGTTGTTGTTGTTGTTTTAATGTATTCCAAGCTAATGGACCTAGAAAGCAAGCAGGTGTCACTGTTATAATATCTGACAAAAAGTAGACTTCAAACAAAACTTAAGTCAGAAGCAATAAAGGTCATTTCATACTGAAAAAGGAAGCAACTCACCAAGAGGGCATCACAATTCAAACATAAATGCACCCAATTTCATAAAACAAATGCTACTCCAGGTAAGGTCACAGGTCAACCCACACACAATAATAGCAGGTGACTTCAATATCCTATCCATCCAAATAGACAGGTCATCCTGTGGGAAAAAAATAAACAGAAAAATCTCAGTTAAATGGCATCATTGATCAAATGGACCAAAGACACATATAAAGAACATCACATCCACACACTCCGGAATGAATATCTGGGCGAGGGGTGGGGGGCGGTGTCTCTGCCAGAGGGAAGCACACCACACAGAGAGATAGGAAAGAAAATCCAGTGCAGACTGACTTTGTCAGCTAGGATTATACTTTGTGAAGTCTAATGCCGGAGGTCGTCTGTCAACATATTTAAAACACAGCACAGTTTGGGAAAACGTTTCCAGGCAAAGATCAGTCCAATTCCAGGTGCACAGTAAGGTATGACCACACAGAAACTCCTTTACAAAATGCATGTGACTGTGAGGGTGGGTTCTCTAGCTAAAAGGCCTAGAATCTTGTGTGATCTCTGACCAAGACAGTACAGAGGTCAGCAGGCCATAAAGTATATGTGACATCTCCCCAAAGGACAGGTAATAGTCTAGGGAGGGAAGAGTCTGGAATAATCATTCTGAGGAATTAGGGTGAGGTCTGCATTGATATAGCAAAATGTGGGTGAAGTTTGTCTCCATGGATAGCAAAAAGGTCACTAGGTGGTGAACAAAATCCACTCTCAGGTGTCTGGATAGAACATAGAGTTTTGAGTTTTTTTTTCTCTTCCGTCAAGAAGACACACCAGAGTGATTGACATTCCTTGTTCTTCTGGTTCTCTGAGTACAGGGATCTCTGAACCCCCAATCATATCCATTTTTCTCGGGAGCTCATGGAACTGTCTTTGAAATGGATACATCATAGGCTACAAATCGAATCACAACAAATATTGGAAAACGAAAATAAACATTTGATTACATTAGGGGAAAGCTAGAATCAACAATAAGAAAAATTAGAATGTACGCCAACCCCTGGGTATTAAACCACACTCTACTGCATGATGAATAGGTCGCTTAAGAAATCAAGAAGAAAGGAATTAAAAGCTTTCGAGAGTTTAAATGAAAAGGAAAGCCCAACACGCCAAACCTATGCAAAACAGTGAAAGCAGGTCGACAGGCGGCTGTACTTTCTGGCTTCAATAGGATCCGAGATGTCAAACTCCAGATCAGGAAATGAAAACATGATCTAACCATTGAACCATCTTACCAGTCCTCTGTCAACTTTTTATTTCCCTCTCTGACTTCTTCAGTGAAACCGTGGGTCATTTGGGAGTATATTGTTCCATAGCCATGTATCTGCATAATTTCTGTAGTCTTTCTTGCTATTGATTTCTAGGTTTCTGTAAAGATTTATTTTATACCTCCCACACCCTGTGTGTGTTTCTGTTCTGCAAAAAGTAAACAGCCCGGAGCCAAATCATCTGATCAACAAATGGGCCAGTGAACTGAGGAGAGTTCTCAAGGATGGAATGCAAATGGCCAAAGACACATGAAAGGAACTGACTAACTTCATTGCCTATTAAAGAAGCACAAATTAGAAGCGCACTACGATTCCGTCTCATTCAACCAGGATAACAGTCATTAAAAAAAAAAAAACAGGGCTGCAGAGATGGCTCAGTGGTTATACCATCCTTGTAGAGGACCTGAGCTCAGCCAGATTCTGGCACAGGAGCTGAGTGACTCATAACTGCCTGTAACTCCAACTCCAGAGGATCTGATGCCTCTGTCCTCCACAGGGACCAGTACACACACAAGGCACCACCAGCACACACACAGGTACCAGCATACACATCCACCCACAGACACACACGCACACACACACACACTCACACACATGCTTGCGCACATGCACATACGTGGTCACATATGTACACATGCACACACTCACATGCACACACACACAATATCAAATATAATACTTATTTAAAAAAAAAAAAAAAAGAAAGCAAATAACCGATGCTGGAGAGGATGTGTTAAAAAAGGAAGCCTTTGATCACTGCTGGTGAAAAAGCTGACTAGCCTAGCCACTGCGGAAATCAGTACTTGGTTCCTCCAAAGAGTCCCCGTGCCACAGAGACCGACATCCATCCATGCTTCTGCAGCACTGTTTACAGTAGCTGGGAAATTGAACCAGCCGACATTCCCATCAACAGACGGCTGGATAAAGAAATTATAGAGCATATAGACAGTGGAATTTTCTGTGGCCAAAAAAGAAAATGATATAATGATGTCTGCAGGAAATAGATGCAGCTGGGATGTGTGTTAAGTAAAATAAGACAAATTACGTATGTATATACAGACAAATTATATACAGTATGTGTGTACAATTTATATATATATATATATATATATATATATATATATATATATACACAAATTATAAGCTGCTTCGGTAGTTACTGGTTCTTAATCATTTGTTTTCATTTGCTGGGATTTGACATCTCTTACTTTATTGCAGCCTGAAAGTGCATTATTATTTATGTGGTCCCTCTGGTTTTAGGTAGGTAGGTAGGTAGATAGATAGATAGATAGATAGATAGATAGATAGATAGATAGATAAGTACAGATAGAGACAGAGACAGAGGTAGAGATAGAGACAGAGATATATATTAAGAGGGCTTGCTGCCTTTCCAGAGTATCTTAGTTAGGGTTTTATTTTTGTGAAGGAACAACATGACCATGACAACTCTTACGAAGGAAACCGTTTAATTGGCCTACAGTTCCAGAGGTTTAGTTCATTACCATCATGGCAGGCAGATACAGTGCTGGAGGTGCCAAGAGTTCTACATCTTAGTCTGCAGGCAGCAGCAGGAGATTTTGTGTGATTAAGTGTAGCTTGTGCATATATATATATATATATATATATATATATATATATATATATCCATCCTCAAAGCCCACCTTCACAGTGACAAACTTCCACCAACAAGGCCACACCTACTCCAACAAGGCCACATATCCAAGTAGTATCATCTCTGTGGCCACACATTCAAACATCTATGGGGCCATACCTATTCAAACCACCACACAGAGGACCTCAGTTCAGTTCCCAGCACCCATGTTGGGTAGCTCACAACCACCTTCGCTCCAGCTCCAGGGATCCAATACTCTCAACACTCTCTTCTGGCATCTGTGGGCACCAGTGCATAGGCAACACACACACACACACACACACACCAAGACCATTTATTATGCATTTATTATATATTCTCTGTGTGTGTGTGTGCACGTCATTAAACTAAAAGTGAATAACAGCAGGAAGGAGCAGATACTAAGTGGATAGGAAATAGAGGGAAAGAAATGTTGAGACTAACTGGGGGAGAAAGGGAAGCACCTAGAAGGGCAGGGACCGGATGAGAATAAAGTACAACAACAGTCACATGTGTAAAGATGCCATGGTGAACACATTACTTTGTGTGCTAACCTAAAAAATAATTAAAAACACTAATAACAATATTCATGGGGCTAGAGAACTCAGTGGTTAAGAGATCTTACTTCTCTTACGGAAGACCTGGATTCAGTTTCAAAAGCTTGTGTCAGGTAGCTCACAATGGTCTGTCACTCCAGTTCCAGTTAACCCAGTCTCTCTGGTTTCTACAGGCATTGCACTCGTGTGTCCTTCACAAAGACACACACACACCTACACACCTATACAACCACATACATACACAACCACACACCTACACATCTACATATCTATACACCTACACAACCAAACCACACACCTACACAACCACACACCTACATAACCACACACCTACACATCTACACACCTACACAACCACATGCCTACATAACCACACATTTACACAACCACACACCTACACAACCACACACCTACATAACCACACACCTACACAGCCACACACCTACACAACCACACACCTACACACAATTCACACAACTAAAAGAGAATTAAAACACATCCTAAAAAATTATAGTGGAATTTTTAATTTCTCTGAAAAACACAGAAATGTTATGAGAGTATGTTTGCACTTTAATCCTAGGTGTGAGATACGAGGCTGCTTTGGATTGTCTGCAACAGCTGACTATGATTTGCCTCGTGCTCTAGCAGGGCCATGATTTTGCCAGCTGCAGATAGTTTCTGTGATTGTGGGACATGTGGAATTCTGGGGACTTTTGAGAAGGTATATAAATGCTAGGGTTAGTAATTTGTTGTTTGTTTTTGGTCATGGTTTGGTAAGTAGTTGCACATAAAGGAGAAACAACAACCAGAAGACATTAGAATATCCTGGTGGCTAAGATCAAAATTTCTTCAAGGAACTCAATGCCCCTAATCAACAGAAAGTAGCCCAACAATAATGTCACCCCCTTTCCAACCAGACTTTATTCAGGGATCTCTTTCCTTTTCTATCAGTTTTTCTTCTCTTATCTAGTGTTAAGGTGTCGAAAGGATAGAAGAGAGAAGAACCAGCGAAGTAGCCAAAGACTGGCTAATTCCAGTTCCAGGGGATCTGACCTGATAGGCATCCATCCTTCATAAGCACTTTCCACAGACTTGAATGCATACACACAGATAAAAGAAAATAAATATTTTTAAAGTAATAGTCACAGAAATAGAAAAATTTGCAAAGATCACATGGAAGTACGTCGATGCACACATCACCAAACAAAACAAACAGAAGTCAAAACAATAACTCAAATCTTTAAATAATCAAAGCAATCTTGAGCATGAAGATCTAGCCTGAGTGGATCGTGCTACCTAACTTTAAAACATACAGCAAAGTTATAACAATCAAAAGGGTATAGCATGGGGGGGACAAAACAGAACTCATAGCCCGGTAAACCAGTAAAGAAAGTCTAGAAAGTAATCCATGAGTGTACAGCCAATCAGTGTTGGAGGTTGCCAAGAGCATTGGAGAATACATCAGGGAATAGGTGATCTTGTCAACAATATTGCTAAGAAATGGATGTAAAAATTATGTCACATGGCTCCCAGGATACCATCTACCCCTGTTTCTGTGACATTGAGTTGAGGACCAAGGGAGAAAAGCTCCGATAGGACCTTCTTTAGTGGAGAGGCATTATTTCCTGAGGACCTTCCATAGTCCTCAGCCAGGACCTCTAGCTGAAACCCAGTGTCTTTGGTCCCGCCTCCCTGATCCCCGTTACTACAGGATAGGTACAGTGTTGGTCTCTGGCAAGCCAGGCTCTCCCTGAAGGTCACTTTCAGCTTACATGTCCTAGATCATCCCCAAACATCTATCTTTCATCCTCCATCACTCCTTTCTCTGGTGATCCTCCTTGCTACCCAACCCCAGTTGAGCATTCAGTAGTCCTGGGCCAAGAGAACACTCATGAAACCCTGCTGCATTTCCCTGAGTATCAGTAGTTACCTTGGCAAGACTTCTGGTCCACCCAAATTCGCGGTCCTTACTCACCCAGGGAAAGCCCTCAAGCTGGAGAAAACCCCATCAGTCCCTTCCTGACTCCAAGTGCTCTGTCCAACAACCCCAGGTCTGAGCAGCTCTTTCCCAGGCCAGCTGCTGAGCCAGACTGAGGTCTTTGAAGGGTCTTGTGACTTGACCTTTGCACCATCCCAGTCCAGGGCAGCACCCAACCATCACCCCTGCTGGCTGTGGGCAGGTAGCTCCATGTAGAATTGACTTCCTTTAGAAAAGGTGACAGCAGACTGTTGCTAGATGCCAGGGATAAGGAACCAAAAGATTGTCTTACAGGTAGGTCTGTCTGGGGTGGTGCACAGCCATTTCCTCACTACCCCAAGCTAGACGTGGCGTCCCACTGCCAGAAGGCTGCTGAGGCTCACTCCTGCTGTTTCACAGCCTGGTGTTCTGCTGGGGAGCAACACATTCTTGTCATTGTGGGGTTCGGGGGAGAGTGGGGAGTGGGGTACCTGTGAGAGGAGAGGAGTCCACTAGCTCTACAGCTGGTGTGTGGATCACACGAATGTGTTTGGTGCATAGAACCTAGCAACTGTGCTGAGGCCCCATATGGAGTCATGTAACGGAATGAGATGGGGACCAAAAAAAAAAAAAAAAGGCACCATTAAAAGACTTATAAATGCACAGGGACTGAAAATTAATGGAAACTCAAATCCACAATAATTCAACCTGTTTCTGGCAGCGCTCACCCATGTTGTCCCCCTTGACTTCACTGAACCCTTGATCTGAACACACCCCAAGCTTGTTCTCACTATAAGCCATCTTACCACGCAACATCAACAAAAGCCTCCCCTAAGCCCCGGCTCAAGACTATTACATGCAGCGACCCGCAGTGTTTGGCTGCACATACAGAGCGCCCTGCTTTTATGGAAATGTAATGGCTTAATTACAGAAATCGAAGACTTGGAGTATTTTCCTTGCAATGTTTCTCAGTGTGTGTCAAATTAGCGAGCCTTTGGAGTCTATTGTGTTACAATATTTGATTTTTAAAACTGCCATTTGAATGGCTCACTTGATTTTTATTTTATTTTATTTTAATTTTTTAAAAAAAAATCTTTAAATGGATTTTGGCCTGGGATTAGGATAGAACTTGCAACAGTTTCTGAAATGGCTCTAAATACATGTCTGCCATTCTGTGTCATGTATTCATGTCAAGTGGTAGTCTCAGCTTTGATGGTTCTGAGATCAAAACATCCACCAGCTCCACAGATTGAGCCACCAACCAAAGAACGAACATGGACTAGATCTAGGCCTCCCTATCATATGTAGCAGATGTTGCAGCTTGGTCTTCATGTGGGTTCTGAACAATAGAAGCAGGGGCTATCCCAAAAGCTGTTGCCTGTATGTGAGATATGGTCTTCTAGCTGGGCTGCCTTGTCTAGCCTCAGTGGGGGAGGATGTGTCTAGCTTTGCAGAGGCTTGAAGTGCCAGGGTGAGGGGATACCCAGGGGGTGCCCCATCTGCTCAAAGGAGAAGGGGATAGGGAATGGGGGAGGGGTTGTGGGAGTGACTGGGAGAGGGGCAGTGAATGGGATGTAAAGTGAATAAGTAAAAAATTAATTAATTAATTAATTAATAAAAAAATTCACCAACTCTGTTGAAGAGTTTCTTTGTTCTGAAGGATCAAATATTCAGCCAAATATTTATATAAAAATATCTGTCTCATGGATATGCAAATTTGTCATAATATTTAATGAACTGACAAAATATGCTCACCAAAGATTTTTTTTTTAAAGTTTATGATTTACCTGGGCATGGTGGCACATGCCTTTAATTCCACCATTTAAAAAGTGGAGACAGGGATAGCTCTGTGACTTGGAGACCAGCCTGGTACATTGTGAGTACATTCTGTATACCTGTTCTAGATGACATGAAACATTTTCAGGTGAAGGTTGAGGAGCGGGCTCAGTGAGTAAAGTGTTTGCTGTGCAAGTGTGAGGACCTGAGTTCAAATCCCAGTGTCTACGTAATTGCTAGGCAAGGCAGCACACAACTGAAGCTCCAGCACTGAGAGACTGGACAAAGGAGGACAGCTAGGGCTTGCTGGCCAGCCCACATGACTGAAGTCAGGGAACAAGGCAATAGAGTGACAGAGCAGACACCTGACCTCCTTGAGGTTCTACATGGACATGCATAGGCAACATACATGCATGCACAAATAATATGTGTGTATATGTATGTATGTATGTATGTGTATGCATATATGTGTGTATGTATATATATATGTGTGTATGCATATACATATGTGTATGTATATGTGTATGCATATATATACATGTGTGTATGTATATGTGTGTGCATTTATATGTGTGTGTACATATATGTGTGTGTGCATATATATGTATGTATATGTGTGCACATACACATATATATGTGTATGTATGTATATATGCATGTGTATATGCATATGTATATTGTGTACATATGCATATAGTTGTGTATATATGTGTATGTATATTGTGTATGTGTATATCTGTATATGTATGTATACATGTGTATATGTGTATATACACATATATACGCATATGTATATATAAATGTGTGTATGCATATATGTGTAGATATGTGTGTATGCATAAATGTATATGTATATATATGTGTGTGTGCATATACATGTGTATATATGTGTATGTATATGTGTATGTATATATGTGTGTATGTATATATGTGTGTATGTATATTGTGTATGTGTATATATGTATATGTAAATATACATATAAGCATATATACAAACATATATGTGTGTATGTATGTATATGTATACATGTGTATATGTATACACACATATATATGTATATGATGTATATATAAATGTGTGTATGCATATATGTGTAGATATGTGTGTATGCATAAATGTATATGTATATATATGTGTGTGTGCATATACATGTGTATATATGTGTATGTATATGTGTATGTATATATATGTGTGTATGTATATATGTGTGTATGTATATTGTGTATGTGTATATATGTATATGTAAATATACATATAAGCATATATACAAACATATATGTGTGTATGTATGTATATGTATACATGTGTATATGTATACACACATATATATGTATATGATGTATATATAAATGTGTGTATGCATATATGTGTGTGTATGTATATATGTGTGTATGCATGTACATGTGTGTATATATGTATGTGTATACATATATATGTGTGTGTGTGTATGTATGTATGTATATGTGGGTGCTGTGCACACATAAGACCAGCAAGAGGAAAGTGATTAATTTCCCTGAAACAGATACTGAGGGGTGGGCTGCACCATCTTTGCCCCAAGCCCAGGGAAGCAGTAGCCTGAAATCCCAAGCATGCCCCCACTGTGGGATGAGGGTTACCTCTTCCTTTTAGACCTGCCAAGGAAATTGTCAACATAGAAGGAAACTGCAAGGGAATATGGCAATAAGAAGGGGAGAGATAACAGCTCCCTTAGTGGTCAGACCCTGGGGACTCCATGCCCCTTAACCTGAGATTGCCCACTCCCATGCCTCTTAACCTGAGATGGTCTACTCCACACTTAAGGTTGTGTTAACAATCCTCTTCTTCCATAAGAAAATGTCCGTGGCTGCACTCTGACCCTATCTCTGTTCCAGGCACAGTGTTGCTGGTGTCTGTACCAGGCATAGGATAAGTCAGGAAAGCAAAAGAAGGCTAAGAGACCTAGGGGTGATGGAGCATCTTCTGCTCACTGGACACCACACTCAACATGGTCTTGGGTCCCAAGAACCCAGGTCATTTGACAAAGGCAGCATTCAGAGGATTCAAGGCATGGCCCAAAGGTCACAAAGCAGGTATGTGGAAAAGCTAGGTTGGGTGTTCAGGTGTGTCAGAGTATGTGCCACCTTTAAACAGTCCCATCTTGGATTTAGAGCCCAATTGGGGTCACCTAGACTGGCTGGCATCAATACGTTACTCCTTGGTCCCTTCCTAAGCCCGGGAGGACACTGACTACTGGAATATAAACATTCTTTGTGTGGGGGAATCCCACTGTTGTGCTTAGGCAGTGTGTAGTCCCCTCACTCTGTGATCCACTCACAGGGTGGCCTCTCTGACAGCCATCACAGCAGGGGCATGGCCAGTTGAACATCCTCAGAGAAGGGTAGGTCCTCTGAGCACTGAGAACAAACAAGTGTGAGCATCAGGAAACCGAGATGCTAGAGGAAGAGATAAGAGACAAACTATCTGTGTGAACAGGGCCTTATCACCATAAGGTCAAAGTTGGGGCAGCCTCATTAGCCAGGAGGGGAAAATGGGAGAGACCTTCGGCTTAGTGGCATCATGCAAAATGACCCAGAGACAGCTGCCCAGAGTATTTCTTGTTTTGGTCTCAGAAGGAGCTAGTGAAAGCCATGATTCATAGAGATCTATCTATCTATCTATCTATCCATCCATCCATCCATCATCTATTTATCAATCAATCAATCAATCAATCATCTATATCTATCTATCATCTATACTTATCTATCTGTCTGTCTGTCTTATCTATCATCTATCTAGTTTTTCCAGCGAGGGTTTCCTATAACAGCGGCTGGCCTTGAGCTGTCTCTGCAGCCATGATGAATCTGGCCTTTCTTCTTTTAGCTTTCAGAGTTCTGGAATTCTATGTGTTAGCCACACTCCCATTTTATGTGGTGTTAAGGATTGAACCTAGAGTTGCCTGCATGCCAGGCAAGCACTCTAACCACTGATCCACATCCCTAACCCCTTCACTTGAACCCTGTTCCTTTCTTCTAGCCCAGTTTCTGACACAGCACACACTTGTCTCCATTTTATAGCTCCTCCCCATTCTTGTCATCACATGTTCTGTCTACATCCTGGGCCCCTCATTACCCTCCGACCTCATCTAGGGTCCTCCTAGAAATCCTGGTCCTCAGGTCCACAGCAGCCCTTTTATAAAAGAAATCATGGTTTTGGGGGTTGAACTCAGGGTATTAGGAAGCACTCGGGAGATGTTCTACCAGTGGGCCATCTTTCTATCTGCCTGGGAGTGTCTCTTGATGGCTCAGGTCTACCCCTCCTCTGCTCCTCCAGAACCCATCAAGGAGGTTTTCTTGGAACTCAGATACTAATTGGAGCATAACGTCTTTTCTGTTTGAGAGTTTCTGTCAGTTGCTAGGGTACTCTGGAAGGGCATCTTGGGAAGAAGGCTTGGGAGTGCATAGTCCCTGGATATGGGCAAGCTTCAAAAATGTGACTCATGTGTCCATGAGGAGTCAGGGGACACTGTTGTATGATTCTGGACTGAGGGGAGGGAGGGATTGTCACAGTATATGAATTAACCTGAAAGAGGGTATCTTAAAACTCAATGAGAGATTTGGATGGAACTGCCAAGTCAGTAAGAGCTTTGGAGGGAGCCACAATTCATTGAGAAGCTTAAAGGGAGCCCCTAACTCAAGAAGAGCCTTGGAGGGGGGCCTCAAGTCAAAGAAAGCCTAAAGCACTGCCGATAAAAAAAAATTCCCCTTGTTTATCTTGCTTAGGAGGATGGAGTTGATCCTAACGTGTACCTAAGGAAACTGAAGCTGAGAAGAGAAAGCCAGAAATACCTGTAGACAGTAACACAGACAGGATCCAAAACAAAACCCTTAGACTATGGAGCCTATACAGTCAGGTTTCACTTTTTTATTCGTTTAGTTTTAAAGCTGCATTTTTTTATTTTGTTTATTTTATTTTTATTTATGTCCTTCTGCTGCTCGGGTTATTTTTATTTTATGTGGGTACTGGGAATCAAACCTGGGTCTTCTGAAATAAGGTATGAGTGTAACCACTGAGCCGTCTATCCAGCCTCAGACACTATTTTCTTATCCAATTGAGTATGTGTGAGTGTGTTTGTGCCTGCGTGTGCACGTGGAGGTCAGAGGTCGACATGAGGTATCTTCCATCATCCTCAGCTTTCAAAGATCGTCGTTTTGCATTTGTTTATTTTCTTGTGTACACTCATGTCAAAGCAAGCATACTGAGGAGGTCAGAGGACAGTGTGCTAGAATTGGTTCTGTATTTCTACCATGTGGGTTTTGAGAATCAGACTCTTGCTTAGACACAGGCACTTATACTTTTGGGTTTTTTTTTTTTTTTTTTTTTTTTTTGGTTATTTTATTTATTTACATTTCAAATGTTATCCTCCTTCTCGGTTTCCCCTCCACAAACTCCCTATCCCATTGCCCATCCCCCCTGCCTCTATGAGGAAGCTCCCCCCACCCACTCACCCACTCCTGCCTCAGCTCCCTGGCATTCACCAACATTGGGTCATCGAGTCTCCACAGGACCAAGGGCCTCCCCTCCCACTGATGTCAGATAAGGCCATCCAATGCTACATATGCAGCTGGAACCATGTTACCCTGGTTGATGGTTTAGTCCCTGGGAGCTCTGGGGGTGGGGGTTCTGGTTGGTTGATATTGTTGTTCTTTCTATGGGGTTGCAACCCCCTTCAGCTCCTTCATTTTTTCTCCTCCACTGGGGTCCCCATGCTCAATCTGATGGTTGGCTGCGAACATCAGACCATCAATCTGCATCTGCATTGGTCAGGCTCTGGCAAAACCTCTCAGGGGACAACTATACCTGGACAGTCAGCAAGCTGTTCTACACTCTATTTTATTTAGCGTGTGTGTGTGTGTGTGTGTGTGTGTGTGTGTGTGTGTGACATTTTTCTCTCACACAACCTAGAGCTTCCTTCCAGGTTTGGCTAGCTGGCTTCCCAGCATGCTGAAGTTATAGACATTTCACTGTGCAGGTCCAGACTACTGTGACTGACATTTTGCATGGGTACTGGGGCTCTGAGCTCAGGTCCTTGCATGGAATGCACCTTACTGGTTGAGCTATTTCTCCTAGCTACTGGTGTCCTTCTGCTGGGGAGCCCCCCACCCCCACCCATGTGGGTTGGAAAGGCCACCTTCTGCCTGTCAAGTGCACCATCATTTTTGCACTGTTTTTCAAAGATGAATTTAGTTTCTACCTAAGGGACTCTGGGGAAAGGGCTAGAAGTCTTTTTTTTTTCCTCCTTTTTTAAAAAAAAATGGGTATTTTCTTTATTTACATTTCAAACATTATCCCCTTTGCTGGTTTCTCCCCCTCTAAATAAATCCCCTATCCCATCCCCCCTGTCCTACTTCTATGAGAGTGTTCTCCCACCCACCCACCCACCCACTCACTCCTGCCACCCCACCCTCGAATTTCCCTACACTGGGGGAATGTGGGTAGCGGGAGACTTCAAGGTTCTCTCTGCTGGTCTGATCAGCTATAACCAAAGCCAGCATACAGGAAGGACAGGCGACAGACTGCCTCCCAAGCCTCAGTTTCCTCCTGTGTCACAAGCAGCCATCTATAAGAAGTACCACCAGGGGGCTGCAGAGGGACGCTAGAGGGGCAGGTGCCCCCACCTAAGCCGAGACGGGGGCTGCCTGCCTGCCTGCCTTTGTCTTGACAGGAAGAGGGGGGATGAAGTCCAGGTCCCCCTCCTCCTGCCCATCTAGCCCAGATGAGGTGGCTGTGTGGGTGGGCGGGCAGAGGCTCTGGGGAAAACAGTGAGTCACTACCGGCCAGAGCCTGTGCTGAGCGCGTGTCCCTCCCGGCTGGAGAGAGCGGTGGCGGCAGGTTTCATGGGTAATTATGTAATTTATGAGTCTCCTGCTCCGGGCTCTGTCTGAGTCAACCCTGCTGAGTCGTGACCAAGCTGAGGCCCAGCGATGAGGCGCGTGGGCACAGGCTGTATCCCAGGATCTGGCCTCTGCCCTAGGGGGTTCAGCTTGTTCAGATGGAGCTGGAAGGGGGCGGGGCTTATGTGAGACCCCCAGAAGGATAGGAAAGGGTATCTTTTCATGTCCCTGGTTCTTGAATCAGACTATGGGGCTGGTACTGGGGTAGAGGGGGCAGGAATCCAGGTGTGAACCCCTGCTTTGTTCTGGATGTTGCTCTCAGCAAAGGGCTTTCAGGACAGAGACCAGAGACATCCCAAGAGGTCCCTCTTGAAAGAGACCAGACCATACTGTTAACCCCCATTCCCCACTTAACGAAAGTCCCTCTGAATACAGACACACAAGCATATTTACATTTTATGATATATGTTTATTATTCAAAGGGATACATACACTGAGACTTTGAAAGCCAAGAGCAGAAATCCCTCCTCCTCCTCCCTGCTCAGTCCCCTGGGTCTGCGTACCCACCCCCACCTCAGGTTCTTAAGCAAGGGCTGCTCAGATCTGAAATGCAAGGCTTGGGGTGGGGACATGAGGGATGGGTGAGAAGTAGGGGCTATGGCTTGGGGACTCAGTGGATAGCACAGGGTGCATTGGGGGCGGGGGGGGGATGTATTGGATCCCACTGGGTTGTGGCTAGTCTTCTCAGGTGGGCAGTGAAGAGCATCTTCTGGGGTCAAACATCTTTGTTGTCAGTTGTCGTAAGCAGGAGATCCAGGGAGAAGAAAAGGCAACAAACTCAGGCAGAATTGCTACTGTGAAACAGAAGCAAAGAGACATTAGAGGGAGCCTCGAGTTTCTGAGTCACCCCAAAACCCTAGAATCCCTGAGCTACCTGTGTCCCTCTCTCTGTAAGTGGCCCTGACACGCCTTCTAGTATAGTCCTTCCATCTGCAAGAAGCCACCCACCGCCCAGGACAGAAAACAGAGGAAGACCCCAGGCTTTATGTGGCAAGCCCATCTCCCCGGTCCCCTCCCTGCCAGCATTCTCAGTCTCAACTGGCTCATCCCACCAAGCCCTCCCCGTTTCTATTTTTCCTGGCTAAAACCCTCCACAGACACCACCACACCCGGAAAGAGATAAATAAATAAAAGTAAAACAATCTCAACTGTGAAAAGCAGTCCAAATCAGAATTCTTTTCCGGCCTGAGTTAATTACACTTTAAACTGCCATGTTTACTGATGGGGATTTTAAGTTAACAGAGACGCACTCCCCCCCACCCCCCGGCCCCAACTGTTTGTACAGTAAACTTTGCAGGCTGGCGGCTCCCCCAGGCCTTGGCAGCCCCACAGCTCTGGCTACCCTGCCTGCCAAGGAGAGCGTAGCAGAACCATGTATTTTTGAGTGTTAGCGAAAACGAAGCTGTCACAGATGGCAGGATTGGGGCGGGGGGGGGGGGGGGGCTGGGAAGGGGGAGTGCGCAGGGCTGGGACGTGTGCCTTCAACCCCATTCTGTGCATCTTCTACACAACTTCTGCACCCCTCGTGCCCTGGGAAAACCTCAGCCCTGCTCCAAGCTATAATGGAGCCAAGTATAGATCCTGAAGGCATACACTCACCTGGGCCATTGATGGCTTCAGGTCAGGCCTTGGGGCTTGTTAATAGCCACAGTTCTCTCATGGATGCCCCCCAATGGAATGTCCCAACTTAGGACGAGCAGCTGGGAGAGAGTGTAGGCAGAGTTCCTGAACATCCGCTCCGGAGGACCAATTCAGCGTCACCTGCCTAAAAAACGAAAAGATAAGGCCAGCAAGCATTGACAGTGTCTCCAATACACCAAACCCAGGCAAGCAAAGGGACACGTGGGAACAAGTTATCAAGGGCCCCTCCACAGTTGCGTTGAGAAAAGATCACACGACGAACATCCGAGGACAAGTGAGATCGTGTGTTGGGCTGGAGCAAGAAGGCTTCCTGGAGGGGGCAGGGCCTGGGGCAGCCTGCCCTCCCTCGGGGTCCCTCGCACTCACAGCCCTGCTGCCTCTAGCTGTTCTGTGATCCGCTAGCTGCCCTCCACGTCGCAGGGATAATGAGAAAATGACAGACGAGCCTCCAGCAGGGCCTGTGTCCCAGCCCTTAAGCCTGTCCTCGCCCATGACAAATGACCCCACCACCTCCACAGGGTCTTTTCAGCAAGCCCAGCTGTGGCATTGGTAACGTTGCTAGAGATTTATATTGTCTGCGCTTTCCCTGTTTCTTAATTTCCTCAAAATAGGGTGTGTTTTTTTATTTATTCATTCCACAAACAGTCTCTGAGCTTCCCCACAGCTATCTGTCTGTCCCTCACCTCCTTGGTGCTGGTGCCTAAGGCCATTTGATGACATTTGTGAGCATCTACTCTGAGCAGCTCAAGGGGTACACAGGTTGCCACAGTCCTTTAAGCCTTGACAAAGAAACTTTACTGACTCCAGGCTACACACACACACACACACACACACACACACACACACACACACACGGTTTTCTGATGGAGCAGGCAGCCCCTCCTCAGGCGACACGTGAAAGAAAGCATCTTAGTTAACTTAGGTGAATTAAGATGGAAAAACAACAATTCTGACCATTCTGGCAAGCATGGGGACAGTGAGTCTGCCTTCACTGTACAGCAAGACTATGGAGAGCAAGTCAATGAGCTGCCTGTCACCTATGGCACATGGGGTCTTCTCTAGAGACACGTAAGCCAACACAAGCAAGGATGCTAAGAACAAACAGCCTGGAGCCTTGTCTACAGCTGTGTGATCTTGGGAAGACAACTCAACCTCTCTGAGTAAAATTTCCTTCCCTCACCTTCCACACATGCTTGCTAGGGACAGCCAGTACATACACTCTCTCTCTCTCTCTCACACACACACACAGACACACACACTCCCCTCTCTCCTATCTCTCTCTCTCTCTCTCTCTCTCTCTCTCTCTCTCTCTCTCTCTCTCACACACACACACACACACACACACACAAAATCTCCTTGAAAATAGTAAGGGAATAGACCATTGGCTTAGTCTGACCACATCCCAAGAAACGATGGGATAGGCAAACTGGCTTGCTCACCTGCCAGGCACAGAGAAATAGCATGTGTTCTGTGACCATGGCACACTGGGTTAACACGCTATCTTGGAGATGGTGAATTCTGTGACCCCTGAAGGTGCCCCCCCCCCGGAGGCTTTCCTCTTGTCTACCTGGGGGACAGACATTTTCACTTGACTCACTGGATGAGAAGAGTCCTTTATTTGTCTTTTCTTCTCCTCAAACAATAGATAAATCTAGTAATTTTGCTTTTAATAAAAGTCTGCACCTAGCAGGAGGGATCATCCTCTTTGGGTCTCCAAAGAGTCTGGAGTGTGTGTGTGTCGGTGATTGCTTGGCACGCCAGCTGACATTCCATCTTGCACATAATACTCCCTTGGTGGGTGAGGTACCTGGGGCTTTCCCCATCAGTGGTGAAGAGACTTGGGTAGCCTATCTGCGGTTGCTGTGCTGTGGCTGCGCTTACATTGGAGCAATTAAATGGAGAGATCGGCAGCCTTCTTGCGCGCGTTTAATATATTCCAAAGATGTGTCATTAACAGCAATTTCCATCTCCAAATGTTCCCATTTACTTAGGTCCATGCATAAAATATTAGCCCTGACAGCAGCTCAGGCCTGCTGCACAAGGGCCTCCAAGGGGCCTCTGGCTCAGTGCCACAGAGGTAGGGAGGGTGGGGGTTGCGCTCAGCTGAATTTGAGGCCTAGCATGAGACCCTAGCTACAAAAGTAAAGAAAAGCCCACAGACCTAGCTGACCTGTCCATCCCCTATTGCAGAAAGTCTCAGAAATCAGCGACATACTGGGGCGGGAGGCCTCTAACAAATGCAAAGGCTATGCGAAGAAGCCAGCTTCCATATTTATGGAATCAGTCACCACATCTTACGGAATTCCTGCTTCAAGCTCACCACTTTCCTGGGGATTAACTTAATATGGTTTCTGCCTTTGGGACTCTATTAGTCAATCAGCACGCTCCATTATTCTGTCACTATAGACCTGGCCTGGATCCTAAGGCTTAGAATACAGCAGAGGATAAGTCAAGGAAGTAAGATAGGAGGGAGGGAAGGGAAGACACCAGGAAAGGAGGGAGGGGGAGGGAGGAAGTGAAAGGGAGGAAGGGAAAAAGATGTATAGGAAAGGTCCAACCCCTGCCTTGGGAAATTTTATAGTTTTTTTGGGTGGGGGACAGGAAGAGGCTGGGACATTTAGCCAGTATTAGGCAGTTTGGGATAGCAGGCACCTGGGGAGCTATAGCTAACAAGTAGTCTGATGGTGTATCACAAAGGCAGTTGCTGAACTGTGGTGTCAAGCTGCCTGCAATGGCACTGCTGAGCAGGGGACACTATCCCCTTTGGAGTCCTGAACTCCTATGATGGGGGATGCAAGCTTGAGGGCTAAGGAAAAGGGTAGGTTGTGGGAAGACAGCAACCAGGACCACCTCCCAAAGGGAGGGCGTGGGCAAACTATCCCAAACATGAGGAAGAAACCTAAGGGAGACCATGTGCTAGGTCCAAGCCAGGGTGTGCACAGCCACTATCTCTGTTGGAAGAGCATTTTGCTGCTGAGGAGGCTGAGAAGAGGAGAGAAAGCATGCAGGGTGGAGTTGTCAGGGTGAGGGTGAGACTTGCTCCAGTGGGGAGCAGGGGTGAGGCCCTGGGAGCAAGCTTAATCAGAAGGAACTCTTTGGCACCATGGGGAGCCTTGCTAAATACCCAAAATCTCTAGCCTGTCTTTCAAAGGCTCCTACTGGGCCTGATCAGCTACTTTCTGGAGTCTCTGAGTCTCCCCGTCAAGCCTCTATGGTAAGCTCACAGGAGTCTGATAGAGCCAGAGTGTAAAGTTGGAGAAAGGATGAAGGAGTATGGACCAACCCCTGCTGGGACCCCTGTGTGCTTGAAGCAGGGACAGAGGTTGGGTATCACTGCCTCATAGACTCAGGAGGACATTCTGTGCGGTTTCCAACAGGGTGGAACTGGGGACATGACAGGCCAAGGGATAGTCTCACATACAGACTACAGAGTCAACCTACACAAAGGCTTCTGTTGCTGGTGGCAATGCCTCAAAGTCATCAAATAGAAAGCAAACATCCCAGAGACAACCTATTTCAGGTACCACTGGCATGGACTCTATATAGGATGCTTCTTTCTCTAAGATGCCCTCCTAGACTTCCCAACCCCCACCTCAGGAGATTTGATGCTCTAGGCCAGGATGAATCTGCTACATGCCTGACCATCAGCTGTCAGCAAAGTATGTCCCACCCATGACACCCAGGCTCACATGGTAAGAGCCAATTATAGAGAGAGGTGACCATGCACTGTACTGTCCTTAAGAATGGAAACTCATCACGGGCCATCTCGCCTCAGATACTAGAAACTGTAGCGGACTGACCTGGTTCTTCCCTAAGTATTATGTCATCGCTCCAAGCCCTCATGATACTGGGAGGCACCCAGGGTACAGGGCATGCAGGCATGCAGCCCTCAGTGGAATGCCTTAGACAGGGACAAACAGCCACTCTTGTGGCGGGCGAGAGGCATGGAAAGTGGAAAGACCCCAGTCATCCATCGCAATCAGGCCAATGCTTCGAGGCCCAGTCTACAAGGTTGGTGTGATCCTAGGGAGCTCCTCAGGATGGAGGTGGAGCTGAGGTTCAGTGAAGAGGGGTGACAAAGCGTCATACAGAGTCCATGCATTTACCTACCGGGCAGTGGTGTGACACCTGGTATGTACTGCCGAGTGACCGGAGTGGCAGGTGGTATTGAAAACAGGCCATCTGTGTTATATTCGTCATTAATAAAGCGAACTCATCACAGACAACCTCTCCTCAAGTACCCAGTGTTGACCACAGCAACCCTGGAGCTGGAATCACCACCTGAAGCTGTCCTGGGGGGAAGGGGGGGATTGCATATGAATGGTGAGAAGAGCTGAACACAGACAGTACACAGCCTGTCCCACCCAGCCCAGTTCCCCTACTTAGGCCGCAACCTAGAAGCACCATGCTGCCCCCACCCCCCCACGAGGGCTGCAACTCCAAGAGCTTCTCCAAGCTGAGCGTTGATACTGAGAAAAGATCAACCATGTATTATTCGAAGTCAGCCAAGCGAATATAACACGGTCGATCTCCCTTCAAGTACCAGCAGAGGTGTTGAGCTGAGGCAGTGACATCCTGGGCGCGGGCTGCAGCGGGCACCGACGGCTAGTGGACCAGGTGAAGTACATTAGAAACAATTACTTTCCAGCTGGTCGACCATCCGTCCCATACCCCAGAGCAGAGATGAGTCCATGTTCTTCCCTGAGGTGTTGGGCCTCCTATCGGCCTCCCTGGAGGGGATTTGATACCGAAAAGGGGTTCACCGAGCAACATTCGTCCTCCAGATGCAAAGTTGCTCGGGTAACCTCTCTCCAAGT
Source organism: Mastomys natalensis (assembly GCA_021653895.1). Classification (NCBI taxonomy): domain Eukaryota; kingdom Metazoa; phylum Chordata; class Mammalia; order Rodentia; family Muridae; genus Mastomys; species Mastomys natalensis. The sequence goes on from JAJTUV010000094.1 coordinate 1,273,420, forward strand.
ACCATGGAGAGGCTCGAGTGCTCAGAACAAGGCCAATGGCTGCGTTTCCAGAAGAACCATCCCGGAGCCCCTCAGAGTTTATACCTCCCCACTGAGCAAGGAACCACCCTCTACTACATGAGAGCAATTATCCCATCACCTCCCCAGTGCAATCTACCATACTTTCACCTCCCCAGACATCAACCCTGAGACCCAGGTAGAGAGGAGCTGACTCGGAGCAGAAGAGGGCACAGAACTCTACCCACTCTAACTCTCCCTTGTAAGTCGGAGAGAGGGATGCTCTAAGATCCTGTGCACATATCACCCTCCCAGAGATGATGCCTTCCAGAAGCAAGAAGGCAATGACTGCATCATCTAGAGATGCTCCTCCTTGGGGCCAACCACTGCAGTCTCATAACCCTGACATTCCCGCCCTATTGCCCGCCCCGCCCCATAACAGTGATGTCATAGCAAGAACGACTTGACCATTCGGCCCCATAAACCAAGCAAATAAAGCTTCAAAGATAAACATGGAGGGAGGCGAGAAAGAACAATCGAAGGAAATCCCACACGGTTCCCTCTTGACAATATGTAGGGCAGCCCCGCACAAGCACGTCACAGAGAGGGTTATCCAGTAAGGGTCAGGATCCATTGACTTAGGCCATAAGCAGAGTATGGATTCTGTGTTCGCCACTCGTTTTAAAAATCTTGGAGTGTGACCAACATCAGAATCCCTTCTCTGATTTTGGCAAGAGTTCACACAGGCTTCTAGCCTTGCTGCAGGGCAGCAAGAGACCGGTCACATGCAGTGTGTCATTCGGGGAAAAGACGCCACGGGCAGCTTCATCTAGGCGTTCTGGAAACTAACCTGTGGAACAGAGGCTCCTCCCCCAGCTGACATCACCTCCTGGCAATGTTCCTAAGAACCGTACAGTGGCAATGATGATAGCTAGCAGTAGATACAAGATCCAGTCAACAGCATGTGGAAGCTTGTTTAGGTTCTTCCTTCAAGTACCTGTCCTGGAGAGAGCTCCAGCCACTGACTAGCTCAAGACAATGATGTAGCCTCTGAGGTTCTTGGAGGTAAAGATCCGAGAGCCACCATGAAACCCCAGGTGCCTAGGACACCCCAGACAGTGTATTAGATCCTGGATACATCAACTCTATGGTGACCTCCCGTATGAGGCCAGCCTCCAGGACAAAGTGACATCCAGCACCAACAATGGGCATGTCTTAAAGCCTAGCACTAGAAGTTGGCAGCATGGAAACCCAAGGAAGGGCAGGCCCTAAAGTGTTCCAGGTACCAACTGCTCTGGAAGAGCAGACTCCATTGACCATGGCGTATACACCCCACCCCAGAGCCAGTGTCTTACCTAGAATGTTTCATGAGGACACAGGAAAGCGAAGAAGACTGCTCATCAGGTACATGCTCTGGCATTGGTACCCAGTCACATTCTCCAGACGACCAATACTCCAGTCAGCACATCTGTCTAGGAAGCTCTCTATAAAGGTTTGGGATAGAAAAATAAAGTTTAGGCACATAAAGAACCTGCCCTGTGACCAGGTCTTCCTTCTACTCTACGAGCTCTAGTCTAAAGTCATGGAGGTCCCCATCTGACCAAAAACTGTACCCTCATTGATTTTCATAAAAAACATGCTTTTCTTTTCTTTCTTTCTTTTTTTTTTTTTTTTAAAGTAAATTCCATTAAACTAATCCAATTCCCTGCTTAGCTTCCTTGACTGTGCTGTTGGGCCATTTTCATTTCTTTTATTTCCCTTGTTATTTCCTCAAATCATTTTCATTAGGATCAATTCTTTCCCATTTAAAAATCTGAACGAAGATTTGATTCCTCAATGTGCGTTCATCTACCACAAATATTACTGCTCACAGCATCCGCCACTATTGAAGCTGCCCCTTGCGGCTGCCATGTCTACAGAGTACTGTTTCCCCAGGTCAAATGTCATAGCTAAAATGTTGTCAAGAAAATTGGATTCTTCTGCCAATTTGTAGTCAATTGAACACATTTTCCTCCGAGCCATTCTGGTAGTTTGTGGTGTTATTTTGTGATTATTTTATCACTATTATTTAATGTAAACGGGGATGAAATGCTAGTTGCCTCTATTCATTTCCTAACCCATCCAAAAATGGAGAACAAGGTTTGGTGAACGAGGAGGAAGAAAGAGAAGCAGATAGAAGTGGGTTGAGGGGGTAGGGCAAGGGGAGAAAACAGATTCGATGTGAATGCTTCTGACCCAGTAAGGTGGGGAGAGGAAGGGGATGGGGAGGGAAGGCTACCATTACTCTTGACACTGTCAAAGGAGAGAGTTTGTTTAGTCAAGGTGTCTTCAGAGTAGAGATAGAACAGCTACTGTGTCTGCAACTAGGAGGCCTAAAGGATTCGGGCTAAGAAGAGCTAAGGAGCAGAGACATCTCTCCATTGGTTCCTGGGACTACACGTCTGGTCACATGGTATTCTCTTAGCCACACCCTTTCCTGTCCATACCCGTATCCACACCGTCCATTCTAGCACATGACATACACGGAGACCCAGAACTTTGTATCTTATCCCCAATGCCACCCAAGCAGGCTTTGATACTCAAACAAAAGTTGCCTTTGTGTGATTCAACATCAATAAAAGCGAATTCACCAAGGGCAACCTCTGCTCAAGAATCAAACGTCAGCACAGGCCGAGAGTAGTGCAGGGCGCCTCTTCCCCAGGCAGCACTGCCTCCCTCAGCTCTGGCTCCCTGACTCCCACCCTTTAGGGAGGCTGACGTTACCTCCAATAAGCCCCCATGGACTGGTTTGCCGAGCTCTCTCCTGCCTACAGGTGGATAGAGACTTATACCGATGTCCAGGCTTTGGCCAGAAACTGGTCACTCACCCAGAAGCACATGGACACCAAGTCTGAATCCAAAATTGTTTCTCTCCCAGAGAAGTCCTGAGGTAGGTTTGACATAGAAGAAACTATGACTCTCTGTGTAGTAGCATCCATCCTGCCCACCAATGAAGGCTGACCTAAAAGTGGATGACTCCCTTTCCAAGGCAGCATCCTGAGAGGACAGCAAGACCCCCACAGACAAACCAGCAGCATCAGGGCACAAGGCTTCTGGACTGTCCTCCATTCTCTCCGGCTTCCAAGAGGCCTCAAAGAGGGTTCAACAAAGAAAGCATGTCAAACTGCCATTCATTCAGCGCCATTCGTACTGTGTGCACCGACAAGCATTAGACAAGGCTTCTGAGCTCAGGGAGCCTGTGTTCCAGAGAGTGGGAAGAGATCCACAGAGTAACTACATTCATGCAACAACCATCATTATAAAAGCCAATGGTTTTCCAACTTTTTCTGGGGGAAACCAGGCACATTCAGCGTATATACATACCTTATTAAGTAGCCATTAACACTCTCAGACAGACAGACGGAGGCACAGACAGATGACAGGCTGACTCATTCAAGGTCACACCATTAGCAAGCATCAGGTGGTAATGAATGCTGCTGAGTCCTCTCCTTCCCAAGGGACACTGGAGCAGGGAAAGGACATCAGCATTCTCATGTCACTAAATGTCACAGTGAGACATCTCTCCCCATTCACCAGCCTGAGAGTTGGTTCTACTTCCTTGAGATCACCCCTGGACTGGTGAAACTGGTAATGAATGAGTAACTGAGTGGCTTGTAGTTAACCCCACCCCATGGGTGAACGAAATCTGTCCTTATCTACGGTATTCCTAAATCTTCCATGTTTTCTCATCTAAATACAGTGCTTGACACAATGTACTCTACTCTTTATAACCATGCCAGACAACCACAGAGTCACCAAAATAGTCACTGTTCATTTCTGGGAAGTCTTACTTTGACAACCAGGTGACATAAGTCCCAGGAAAAGCACTTAGTCCAGGGGACAATTTATTTCCTTAACCTGCACAGTCGGAGAAGCTCTCCCAGGAAGATTTTAGTGCCGAAAGGAGATTGGCCATGTAATACTCATCGTAAAGAAAATGAACACACCATGGACAACCTCCATTCGAACACTTGATTTCGAGAGCTTGTGTTGGTACATCTCAGGCAGTAGGCCTGAAGATGGGGTCCCTGAGAGTTGGGCAGATGGTTATATATTCTAGCCATATGACACATGCCCTGTGGCCTAGGGCCACTTCTTGTCACCTGCCTGTGGTTAGTGAGTGTCACTGTCCAGAAGTCATCTGGAGGGGCTTGCCACGCCCACATGGGTGTGTCCTAGAGTGGGAAGGTTTCTTTTCAGAACTACACCAGGGAATGCAACTGCCTCTTCTAGTGAGCCCAGACTGCATGGCCAGAGGGGCTGAGGTAAACATCAGAGTAGATACTGTGAACACAATTCCTAATTCCAACCTTGACCTTTCCCTAAGGTGTTTGAGGGCCACATTTTATACCTTAGAAGGTGGACTATATGTGATTTGTCAAAGAAAGAAAGTGAATGACTACAGAACACTTAACCTCATTCCAAAGTAGGTACCACCCTCCCTGAGTCCACCAGAGAACCAGGGACACACTGGGTGTGGATGGCATTCCTCTTACTAGATCTACCCATGGTGAATGATCCCTTCACTTACCCTGGAGAGACGCTAACACCACAGTCCCACCCCAGAAATTCCTCCAAGGCGGGATTTGGTACTGAAAAATAGGTCAACCGTGTATGATTCGTCACGAATAAAGCGAAGGCAACACGGATAACCTATCTTCAAGCACCGCACATGGGTACCAGCATCTCTTCTCTGAAGCTGGCTTCCTCCAGGAAGTCCCCCAAGCACAGTGAACACAGCAGGTTACTGCGTTGACTGAGAGAGGGCTTGAGAAGGCATCACACACCCCACGTCCAACCCATTCCACTTGAAGCCCATGGTCACCTATAGCCTTGGCCCCATTGACCAGGCTACAGTGTCTAAGGGTCCTTTCGGAGTCTGGTGATGGAGGCCCTAGATGTACATCCTGGTCATCATAGGAGTGGAAAGTCCCTGGCTTCACACTGGCATTGCAACAAAGAGCCATGACCCTCACCTTATGTCAGCTTTGTGTCTAGGAATTCCCTACAGGGCTCACAGAGGGACCAACTCTGCAAACCTCATCATAAAAATAAGGTCAGCACTAAATGGCAGTGACCCTTGAATCATAACCGCATCCCTCAGGATAGGCAAGCTTTCAGGGTGTCTTCCTAACGATAGATTGTACTTCTTAGCTAATGGTTCACTGAATGTGAGATAACAAAGAAATGAAGGAACAAAACTTGCTTGGTTGACAGTAAATTCACATAGCTACCCAATGACAGTGGGCCCATGTCCATCCCAGAACTTGCCTGATGATGGTGGGTCCAAGTCCATTCCAGAACCTTCCTGATAATGGTGGGTTCATGTCCATCCTAGACCATGCCTGATGGCAATGAGTCTCCATTCACCCCAGAAGCTGGCATTTCAATGAGGCATCCTGTCAAGGTGGAAAGTAGCAATGAGAAAGGGGACCTGATGCCTTTAACTAAACAAATTCATGATGCAAATGGCACCAGAGAGGGCCACAGTGAAGATGGCAGCAGGGGGTGGGCAGAGGACTAACTAAAGAACAGTACAGAAAACTTGGATTTTTCTAAGCCAAGAAGAACTCAAGAGAGCTTCTTTTAAATGATACAACTAACTCTAATAAAGAAGGAATAAAAATTACAACTGAGGAAAAAAAAACATACAGGAAAATACTGGCAGGGTTATCATCTGGTAAAGTTACCAATGTTCAATAGGAAAGTCTTAGAACACAAAAAAAATGAGGAAGAAATGTAGTTTGGATATCAGGTATCAAGCAGGCTATCCTAAGGCTATGGCCAGCAGACAGCAAAGGGGAAAGAACCCATGGATGTTTCCCATGTTAATCTGCTGTTCAGCTAAAGGCCCAGCCTGGTAACAAGAATACATAGGAGAACCTCCACAAATGTGTAAAACTCCTGGGGAGACATTCACCCACAGCTCAAGTCAGTTGGTGTATAATGCACAGCTACAGATGGAAAAAAAAGGAAGACCCTTGTGTGTTATGGAAGAGAGAACTTAACTCCAAACATGCTTTCACCCTGTCCTGCAGGGACCTATGTGTGAACCACGTTGGAAGCTATGCTTGTTGCAGGTTCCCAGGATATAGAGTCAAAAGGTCAAAGATGCCATCAAGAACAGAGGCTGGCTTGGTTATGCCTCAGGGAGTGAGTTTTCTCTGTGCATGTGTGAAGGGTTCCACCTCCCCATTTTGGAGAAAAGAAAAAAGAAGAGGAGAGGGAACATCAGGGATGGGATGGAAAGCGAGGAAGGGTAGTGTCTGGGAGCCACTCTTGGAGAAATGACAAAAATCCTCCTTGCATTGAGAGCTGAGAAATAGAAGCTCCCTTTTCAAGAAAACAAGTGGCCAAGGGTGAAGCTATCTGTAATACTGAGGACCCATCTTAAACACTTGCAAGACTTACATTCACACTTTTCTTCAATAGAAAAATTAAAATGCATTACAATGGTAAAGAAAGCAAAGTGGGGGCATTTCATGTCTGCAGCAGTCAGAAGCAGCAAAGAGTCTGGTCCCAACTGCTTAAGGCTTTCAACTTCACATTTCTTCGCTGTGTTGGGATCTTTTAGGAGACATCTATTAAGTCTTCCTGTCACTGTTCCTTAGGTTAAGCACAAGTGAAATGATAATTTATATTTTAAATGAAATGACTAGACACAGGGTAGATTTATCCTGTGAAATATTTTTCTCTTTACCTCCCATTCCATTTGTATATAAGTCTCAGAAAGGAGTTTGAAAATTCTTGAAGTTAGTTATGTATGGGTAGAAACTTTTCTAATTTCTTTAATTTAATTGCTTCATATTGCTTTTATTTTTATCGCAAGCATACATCTTTTTAATAAATATAGTAATAAGTAGAATAAATTCTCTTTTGACAAAGAAAATGAAGAAACGGAAAATAGTTCTTCCACTGTCCTCAATTTTTTTTTTTTTTTTTTTTTGATATCTCAGACGACAGGCATGGAAAAATCACCCACTCACTTACATACCCACCCCTAAAAAGGCTGACCCTGGACCCCATTCCAGAATGTCTCAACAGGTCTTAAGAAGTCCTCCCTCTAAAACAAGATTTGCTAGTGGAGGGGGGGATGGGGCAAAATTTGTTATTTTTCTTTACAAATAGATAAAAAAAAGCCAGAGGTACCGTGAGCGCCACCACATCCACGCCTTTAGTTTGTTACATGGGTATCTTCCTCTGTGCTGGCAATGTCCTTTATGAAGGGACTCGACGGAGTCAGGAAACTCTGGAGGTAACTACATGTTCAAGGATGATGGTACAAAGCCCAATATGAACATGGCTTCCTCACGATTGGTATCAGGTTCAAGGAAACACCTGGTGAGATGTGATACAGAAAAGAGGTCCGCCCTATAATGGACATTATTAAATAATGCAAACTCACTCTGGACAACCTCCCTCCAAGTACCAGGGGATGGCATTTCTCATAGCACTCTTGCATCTTCTTTTCAGTGGGACACCTAGGGAGTAGCCTCTGAGAGTGGACAGGACCCTGAGTGGCTTAAGTACCAATCAGACCCATGCTCTCTGACCAACCTCTGGTTTATCGGCCCAAATAAGTGCCAAGAGGAAGGTGATTTTGACTTGTCATGCAATGGTTACTAAGTCAAAGGTGGCAGAGCCATACCCACAGCAAACCACAAGTTTGCAAAGAAGGTTGTCTTGGGGGATACTGGGCTCATGAGCTCATCTTCAAAGACTTCACTTCAGGGTATGGAATGGCTACAGATAACTCAACATAGTCTCGCAATGTCCTGGTTCCCATTCTATTCTGTATCCTAACCAAGGCTGCTTCTAGTTGTTTTTCCATGGTAGAATTAGGTACTAATAAAAACAGAAGCTAGCCAGTGTATTTCAACATTTAAACAGAATCTCCCAACGGAGTCTCTGGTCTTTCTAAAAATCAGAAATGTCCTAGGAAGTCATATGACGGTTAGCTTAGACACTGGGGTTAATCTGTGAAATATGCAATTGGATGAAGGCACTTGTCACAGGGTCAGCCATCCAGAAACCCACCTTAAGAATAGTACTGGCTCAAGAAGACATCTGAGGCAGAGTTTGACACTAGAAGAGAGGAGAGCCGTGTATGACTCGTTTAGATGAATCGAATTCATCACGGCCAGCCTCTCTCCAAGTATCACACATGATCACTGGCGAAGAACACTGGCGAAGAACACATCGACTCTCTTGAAAAGGTGAACGCTTCCACTGTCCTGTGAAGAAGGGGTGGGACAGCATTGGGTAGTGGGCCGAGCCGAGTGACATACACCTACATTAAGTGCATGCTCACCCGAGGCACACTTACCTGAAAGGGGGATGCTGATGGCATTGAATCTGGCTAGTCCTCCTGGATCAGAGGGGGGTGCCATTCCACAGTTTCCATGAAGGGAAGGTATTCTGGGAGCTCCTGTGGTAGTGTGGTGATGTCAGGACAAGCAGGACTGCTTCTCAAGGGGTTGGTTTCATCTCACAGACTCTTCTGCAAGAGAGACAGGATATTGAGGTTAGACAACTGGAAGATAGATCCATCAGATAAGTAAGGCACATGCTTAGTGAAGTACAATTCAGTCACACACCCAGGAGAGAAGGGACTTCAGGTCCCTCATGGGAAGTCAACATCATGTCCACATCTGAAGTCAACATTTCAAGTAGGCTGTGATAGTGATGCAGCGGCTACCATAGATGCCCCATGGCATCTTATGTAAACATACACCCCTAAGACCACAGTTCATCCTGGTCCACTGAGCAGGCATAGCCATCAAGTCCATTGACACATCCCCAAACTTGGCTGGATCTCTGGAAAGTCTTCTTTTGAGTGGAATTGATGCTGAGGGTTGGTGACTAGGTGGCCCACAGGGTGAACAGAGTGCACGCCCCTCTGGTCAACCAGTCACACACCCTGAATGGTGCTGGCACCAACATCTCTTCCGGAAGATGACCTCTTTTCCAAGTCTTGTAAGCTGATACTGGGGGCAGAGCCACAGCTGCCTTACCAAGGTTGGCACGGGCCACTGATGAGAGGCCAATAGGTGGATCAGTTGCTCAGGTAACCCGACCAGGTGACTTACAGCTAGCACAAGCATACTGTCCGTGGCCAAACATCCATACTTGGCTTCTCTACCAGCTTGACTGAACCGCCATCTTTCTGCAAGTTGCCATCATGTCCGGGAAAATCCTTAGAGGTAGCATTTGGTACTGAAAAAAGTGTTGTCCGTGAATGATTCGTCACAAGTAAAGCGAATCCACCACGAACAACTTCTCTTCAAGTACCACAGAAAAGCAGAGACAAGACAGACAAAGGGCCCCTTCCATTTCTCCAAGGGCTATGGTTTCCAACCACCAACCTGCAGGCAGATTGGATGCTGAGTGTTAGTGAGGTGGGGGACAAGTGCTCTAGAAACACTGGAGTGGGGCAGGGGTGGCCACTCACCTCCCTTGCAATGATGCTGACATTGTCCCCTTTCTCTGTCTTCCTTGAGGTTTTCAGGATGAGAAGGGGAACCCACTTGCTGCAGGTCAGGAGTCCGCTGCAGGTATATAGACCCTGGGGTGTGTGAATGGGGACTTGGATTTCTCAATGGTGCACATATGGTTGGCCACCAACCACATCAAGCTCCGGAGGGGACTACAAAAGTCCCACTGCAGAACAGCCCAACCGAGGCTACTAGAATCCTCATATGGATCAAGAGAAGGTTCACGGAGCTTGTCATGATCCCAGGAGATCCTCCATTCCCACTTCTAGTGTGCCACCACTTTTTCATCTCTGAGAAGTCATTTTTTCAAGAAGAACACTATCACAAATGGCTTACCCAACTCCTAGAAGCAACCTTGTACAAGTAGGACCAGGTACCATTTCCAGACTCTAGGGGCTAGCTTCTGGGAAGCTAACTATTCCTTAGGGTAGCTTTCCAAAGTTCTAGTAAGAACCTATGTCCCACCCTTCCATGCCCCACCTGCCCCCGGGGTTCCATCAGACATATACACAAGCAAAGTCCCTGGAGGCATCACTTCTTTTCCCTAGCTCCACCTTCCACCCTGATGGGAACCTGGCTCTCTCCTGATGGCATGGAAATTGTTCATCTTATTTCCTACAGTTCTAGCTAGGAGTGGGTGGTGCCCCACCTCATTTTGGCTTCCCAGTGTAACAACCCACTTGTTGATGTGTTATCAAGCTCACTGGTAACAGTGGTCTTAGGACTTGCTCACTTTCTGATACCCTCGCCTCCATCTTAACCAGCCTTTCAGACCTCCCAGGGTCATTGCATTAGCTGAGATAGCCATGATGCCAGCAAGGATACTCCCTGCAGCCCACTGAGTCCCTTGAGGACCTTGGTTCTACAACATCATGCTTGTACTACCTTTGGCCCCTCCTCTTCCTACATGCTTAAATCTGATGTTGGCTCATCCAATCCCTAGGTACACCTGCTAGCCCTACTTTGAAGGTATCCCAGAGTCTCCACATTGGGAAGATCTCTCATCCTGGTGGTATCTTTATCAGCTCTCTAGAATCTGCACAACAGTCCACATGGACTCTCTTGTCACTGTCCTTGACCAATTTGTGGAGCATGAAGATGGGATATTAATGAAAATTTAACTTAAAAAAAAATCAAAATACCCAAAGAGGGTCATGGGAAGGCATCAGCCTTTTCCCAGCATCAGTCAGGATAACAACCCTCCCATAGATAAGCAAGGCAAGTGCTAGGTAACAGAAACAAAACTCAGCTATTTCCCAGCGAAACTCCCACTATGAAGCAGGACAGCCAGAAAGCCTTTTTCAGCAAGATATATCAGTTCAAGAATCTTCTCTGGAGCAAAAGCAATAAGAATGAGCACTGAAGTACCAGCTGATATGGCTCTACCAGGGAAACACTAGGACATCCTCACACTGGCCTGTCTCCATAGACTTTTCAAATCACTGAAGAGCAAGGTTCACCAAAATCAGGAAACAGACATTATCTGCGCTGTGAGTCTCTCCCTCCCCTGATGGTTGGTACTGATACCAGCACCCTCTAGAATGTCACAACCCTTTCCTCAGTGCTTAGACTCTTGTCAGGAAGCACAGGTACTGCTATACATCACAATGGAAGTGTGTGACTGTCATTGTACATACCTGGACTAGCTACTGAAGCTAAGTTCTCCTCATGGAAGGTGCCATGCAGTCCGGAGAGGCTACAGCAGCAGTGAGAACTGGTTTATCATTGTATGACCAGCGTAAATAAAGCTAAAAGCATAGGGATTACCGCTCTGCAAGCACCAAGCGTGACCAATCTGTGGGCTCCACCTTCTCAGGGCCATCCATCATCCAGGAAATCTTCCTAAGAATGGATGGAGGACCAAGTGTTAGGAGAATTGGTCACGCTCCTTGCTTTTCCCTCTAGGCAAGTGAACAACTGTCCCTTAGCTGGCTGAGGTCAGCAGCCCTTCCTCAATAAAGTCAACATTCCCTTAAAGGACTCAGTATCAAGATAGCTAACCATGGATTTGGGGGTGGGAGGCTGGGAGTGCTGAATAGATGGTTCAGGAGTTAATGCTCTTTCGGAAGAACTGGGTTCGGTTCCCAGAACCCACAAGGCTGCCTTACAACCATCTATGAGTCTAGTTCCAGAGGACTGAATGTCCTCCTCTGATTCCGTGGGCTCCCCCATATACATGTTATACATATATGCTCAGGTATACATACAAAAACAAAATAAAATGATTCAAAGGGAAAGAGAGCAAACTCTAAGCTCAGCATAGCCCATTCCCAAAGTCTGAGGCAGGGGGATTGTCATGTGTCCAATTCTGGGGGCCCTACTAGGGTAGCTTGGGTGCTGAGAGACTGGAACAAAGAAGCCTGTGACCTTCACCAGCATGCCCGGTGGCTTCTCGTCATCATTTCTTCCTGGACTCTGGGATTCCTTCTGAGAATCTCTTACACAGACAGGCCATTTAGTATGCACTTTTGGTAGCTGATAGCACTTCTCTCTGGCAAAGAGAAGAAGCAAGAGTAAGAGAGCTGAAGCATCCTGGCCTCAGAAATGACCTAAAGATGGAGCGTATAGGCTACAGGCTGTCAGATATCCCTAGCACCTGGGTTTACTTGGGCCCAATATACTCTCACATACCTCAAGACAAGCCCGCTAGGGCTCTAGCATGCAGCTGGCATCCATCTTGAACTGATTCCATCCAGGACTGGTCATCACAAAGGGAAGAATCATCCAGGGGACAGGATGTGGACTTCCTGTCCCCCACCACCACCATCCCTGAAGGTGAGAGACCCAGAGAACAGCATCTTTCCTTATAGTGGGGATATAAGGCAACGTTCCTCTTCCAGAATCCAAAAAGGCTAGGTTCTCCTTACCTTTTTTGTGGGATCTCCACCATCACCAAAAGGAAAGAATCAAGTCTCTTCCAGAGCCAAACAGCAGGACAAGAAGCTTCATCAGGGTAGTCACTGCACCTTGATGGTGTCTGTCAGAGGAGGAAGTGGATGCCAAGGACAGGACCTCAGTGAGAACAAAGGAACAGGGTCAAGTTGGCTTGTCTTTTACAAGCCTGAATTGCAAGAGTATTTTTGAATGGTTGTAACCCCGAAAACCAGACTGTCCCCAGGGGAGATATGACTATTTCTCAAGCATCTCATGGCTTCTTCCCATTGCCTAGCCATCCAGAAAGGATTTGGCCCCCACCCTCTGGCTGGGGAAAGCTGTAGTCCTGCCATCAGCTCACCCTTCAAGCGCATCCTGGCACTGAAAACTGATAGAAGAAACGAAGGGTATTTGGAAAAGCACAGCGAGTTCACGGCATGCAGGACCAAGCTTCTCTGGGGTCTTCTCTATCAGCAGTATCCAAATAGCATCCTAAAGGAGCTGAAGGGCTCCTTTGAGGCTCACACATGGCACACAGTCTCACATCTCTTGTACAGAAAGCCCTTCAAAAAAAGCAGAGTTTGATATTCAAAAGGAGGCTAACTGTGTCTCATTCACAATAAGCAAACAGAACATGAATGACCTCAAATATCTTCAGAGAGCTCCAAAAGAAAAACCAGGGCCTCTTGTCTACTGTCATCTTTGCCTCCAGAAACTTCTCCTCAGGACAAATTGAATTCCTTGTCTAAGAGGTGAATACCCATGGTCTGTAAGAAAGCACATGAGCTGACATCAACCACTCACAGCTACACATTGGTCTTAGGGCGAAGATAGGGTCTTACAGAAAAACCCATACCCACAAGAGCCAGGTTCAGGAATCGTCCTAAAGTAGATAAATTTAGAAAAGAAAGGGAAATCTATTCTGGTCCTCCCTGAGAGGTAAGCTGGATGACAAGAAGCCAGCAGCTGGTGGAATATCATAGAAGGGCAATGGTATCATGGGTATTACCTCTTTCGATGACATGGAGTGTCGCTGGTAGATACAACAGATAGGAATCTTCCTGCCTCAGAAGCTGTGGTTCCAGGCACTGCTCCTTAGAATTGACTGGAAATGGAGGGTTACAGAGTTAGATTGCCTCAGTCATCAATAACCTGGCGCTGACAAGTCCTGCAGGGAGCTGACATAGGCTGCCCCTCCTTGAAGTAGCTCTTGTATCTGGGAAGCCCATGGAGGCATGATTTGATTTGAAAGAATAATCGCATGTTGTTTGTACAGAAGGTAGCCTTTCACAACTGACCACAGTTCGATCATCAAAAGGTAGCATATTGACTCAATGCTCACTCATGATGGATAATGCAGGGTGGATGGAGGAGATGGCGCACACACACTACAAGTAACATGCAACATCACCTCCAGCCCCCAGTGGCTACACGTGTTGTCCACAGACTGGCAGCATTAGCATCACTTGAGAGCTTGCTAAAAATGCAGAATCTTGGTCCCTCAATCAGAATCTGCTTTTTAACAAGATCCCTAGGTGACGAATATCTTAGCAGCACTGAGCAGTTTGAGAGCCCCTACTCTAACCAACAATTTGTACAAGCATGCATGCATGTACACATACACACACATACACACACACACACACCAGGTTATGGAATGAGATGAAATGGTATGCTATTGACCAGATATGTCTAAGAATAGGTCAGCCCAAAAGAAGCCATACCGTGCCTAACATGAATAAGACATAGGAACATATAGAGAGTGACGTAAAGCAGTGGCGGCGGCAGGAAGTATCCTTATTAACACCTGTATTAACCACAGGAAGTCCATGCTCAGAATGGATGCTGAGGAGAGTGGGTGCTGGACCTAGAAGACCCTGGCTACGTTCTGTCTACCTAAAGAGATGCTTGACCCAGGAGTTCCTCTGGACTAAGACTTAACAGCAACAACAGACAGGTGAGTTACTCTCAGTGTCCTCCAGATCAAGCACAAAGAACCAAGTCACCAAAGCTGTTGCCACCTCAAAGCTGTAAGTGTGAGAGCACATGGGGGGGGGGGCGGGTGCATTCTGAGGTCACTGCATATGTTAAGAGGAAGTCTCAATAAATTCTTCCTCTTCTGAAGTAGGTACCAATATCCATTAGCTGAAGTCACCACTGTGCTCTAGAACCTTCTGAAGCAAATTCAGATATGGGACAAACGACGGTTGCCCCATATTGATCATCGTAAGTATGGAGAGCACACTACGGACAGCCATTCTTTAAGTGTCAGAGAACCATAGCATCGAGGAAACTTCAGTATCTTCTCCAAAGGCAGGGGCTCCTCTAGATCTCTCATGGTCCAGACCACATGATTAGCAGGCCGGTGTCATTCAGGAAGAGTCAAGCACATGCTTGTGGAGCCTGTCACACCCGGGGGTCTGACCCCAGTGACTATCTCTGAGACTGGCTTCCGTTCAAAAAGCATGGATTTGCTTGAATCATGAAAACTGTGCTATCTAACCATGACCAAGCCATACAGGAACCCTGGACCCCTTAGACAAGGTCCTGAGGTGAGATCAGAGTGCACCTCCTACACATCACCCCTGTGCTCTCTTGCCTTGTGTCCAGCTAAGGTTCATCCATGCACCATGCAGCATGCCCCTCTTTCCACAACTGTCTTGTCATCCGGGAAGTTCACCAGGGTAGTATTTGATACTCAAAAAGAAATTATCCTTGTATGATTCATCCGAAAGAGCAAACACACCAAGGATAATTTCTCCTCAAGTATGAAACAGTAGCACAGCAGGAATACCAGCATCCATAGGCCTCTTGGGAGTGACCACCACTCCTCACACCTGGCTGCACCCAACACATACATGCACCATGCATGCACTACTACTAGTGGCTATTCTAAGCACCAGGGAGGTGGAATGCTATAGAAATGACTCCCCATTCAGCATGGCAACCTCACATTAGCATCTTCTAAGGGTGATGGTGGCTAGAGTCAGGAAGCAAGACCATTTCCATCTTAAGTGGAGCAAGCATTGTGGGTAGTCTTGCTGACCCCACTGCATGGGATCTCCTGTTCTAGAAGCCACTACAGAAATGAGCACCACAAGCGTCACTAGTCTCCTTGTAAGTCCAGCACAAACTCTAAGCTCCAACACCCACTCGCATATCTGACAGAGAATGTCTGTCTCAACGTTGACTCCCAAATCCAAGGAGAGGTTGCCACCACCACAGCTGCCAGCAGTCAGCTCACAGCCCACAAGAGTCTGGGCTGGCGCCTGGTCAGTGATGAGCCTAGTCCCTAGGGAAGCCTGATCACTCCCAGCCCCAGGAGACGTCTCCATAGAACCCCAATATGACCCCTCTGTGACACACAAGACAGGGAACATAACACGGCGACACCCTTGTCCAAGGATGCGTGATGGGAAGTGGCAGTGGCAGGATCCAGGCGCGGGAAGCCAGGCTGTAGCGTCTGCGCACTTGATACTGAAAAAGTGGATGACCCTGTACGATTCGGCATGAGTGAAGCGAAGAGAACAGGGGTAACCACTCTCCAAGTACCAAAGCTCGGCCTGGAAAGGAAAGCCACTGCCTCAGGTAGATGTGCTATGTCTTCCAGGTGGGGTCCTGGGGACGAATTAGATGCTGAGCGTTAGCGGACCAGGTCACACACACACACACACCGAGCAAGAACATGCACACTTGGGTACCACGTCACAACAGAACATCAAAAAACCATGGCCCACACCAGCACAGACCTGACCACTGGCCTGGGAAAGCAGGGACCCAGGCTACACACAGCGCATGCTTTGGGACCCACCCATACAGAACAAAGAGAGGGGATGTACCCAAAGGTCTTTCCTGAAGTCATCTTGCACCCATAAAGCCAGTGGTGCATAAAGAAAAACCCAGGAAGCAGTTTGTCACACACAAGATGGGCACACACGGTCATGCACACACATACCACATCCCTCGCTGAGTGTGGACAGGATCCAAGATAAGGTTTGATACTCACAGAGAGCTTGCCCTTGTATATTCCATGTCAATAAACCGAATATACAAAGGGCAACCTCGCTTTAAGTACCAGACAATAGCATGGGGCAGGCTCCGCTCTAAGCATTCACTTGGTCAGCCTCCTCGCCTGGGACTTAGCCTGGGGAGGGATGGGAGATTTGGAATCAGCCAAACTTGGTGGCAAACACTACCTGCCAGATGTGTGCCCATGGTCAGCTCTCCATCTAAGGAGCTTGGGCTGGGACAGATACTGAGTGGGTGGGTGGGGACCTTTTCTCTGATATTACTGGCAGGTGTTACAATAGATTGAGATTTTTCACTCTCTCAGGAAATACAGAACTAAGATTTGTGCTTTCTGCAGGGAGACCCAGGCTAGGACCACAATCTTTTCCTTAACGCTTCCTCCATGATGCCCACTTGGTTATACACAGCACACAGAGGGTGAGAGGACCCAATTAATTCATAGAAAAGAAAGCGCCAATCCTTCTGGTCACCCTAAGAGTCATGGATATCATGTCATTCCCAGGACCGGACCCTGCCCCGCTAATTCTGCCAGATACTGGAATGGGACAAAACTAGAAGAAAAATCGATGCTGTACAGGGGTCAGACTCCACACGCCACTGAATGATGGAACCATCTCCCCTTTTTGGGACCATTTCCCCAGAAAAGAGCAGGCAGGGGTGGCCACAGGTGAGCAGTGAATCGTGGCAAAGAGAAACACTCACCTTTTTCGACAGGATGGTTTGCCTCCTTAGGTGTAGCCTGTTAAAAATGTCTCCTGATCTCGGCACAGCTACAGAACACCCGATAAGCGGCAGGTAACAGCAAACTCCAGCCTTCTTCCAAAGACACCACTTCCAGGAAGTCCTCACTTGCAGATTGGTGGACCGGGCCTGAAATCATTATAAATAAAGATGTATAAACCATTACCCGTATCAAAGTCTAACATCACAGTTTCTCTTCTAAGGTTAACGCTGTGAGCAACAAGGCTCTGGAGATGGCTTGGTACAAACAGACGGCAGGTCTGAGGGCCATTGTACTTTAAGAAGCAAGCCACTGTTGCGTGATTATATTCAAGGCAAGTGCAACAGGCACTACAGTAACCAACCCACCACAAATGAAAAAAAAAAAATCGGGCACCAAGGGGACAAGGAAGACCAGAGACTAGTAGCTTAGCCAGAGGTCCCATCCAAGAATTGGTACATACCTGAGAAGGTCTGAAGTCACATTGTAGCTGGAGACCTGTCCCAAAGATGGAGTAGGGCTGGAGTGCCTCCCAGATAGAGTTAGATGTGAGGACAAGTATCTTTCACTGTACAACACCATCAATAAAGAGAACATACTGAGGCTATCCTTTTTACATGCACCAAAAGTCAGAGCAGGTCATAGTGAAGCACCTGCGGGCCTTAGGCTGGTGGAGCAAGCCTCAGCTGATTGGCTCTGGAATTTGCCGGACACTGGTACCCAGCCCTGAAGTTAAGTATCCCTCTAAAATAGGATGATCTTCCAAAGGACAAGGGGGTAAGAAGGTGGGGGTGGGGTGGGAGTGAGGTGAGGAGGTAGGGGGTAAATCCTGTGTGGCTTAAGAAAAAGTGACAGAGAGTGGTTGGCATTCCTTTTGAGCCTGTAAAGCCACCCTGGCAAGAAAAACCTCAACCTGTGGCCACAGCTGCAGCCTCCAGGAAGTCTTCCAGATGGTCATAGAAAGAGCAGGATTAGAACCAACAGCAACATGCATCATTCAAGAAAGAAGAAAAACCAGAAAACTAACTCTCTGAGAGCCCCCAACCTCCTCCCCCAAAATGGAGCAGTATGGAGACCCCTGGCCCTTTCTTCCACAATTCCCGGGGAGTTCAGAGGACTACAGGGGCAGTGACTTATATAAACATTCACCCAGTGCAAAGCTCACCAAAGGGAGGTGAGATACCCCACCCCCAACCCCCAGAACTGACGTTCTTTAGATAATCATATCAGTAATTCATGCGTGACACAAAAGATATCAAGGGACAGAGGCTTAATGGTCTTGGTAGCCTCTGGGGCCATCTTTACTTTGGGTATCAACCAACCCCCTTTCCCTTAAGTAGATGGGAAGCCTTAAGGTGATTGTAAGGACAGATTGACTATGGAGGGCAGAAAACCCACATCTAAATGGGCACTGGCTTGCTGCTGACACTCTTTTGGCCTTAGAAGATGAACTGACATGCACATCACACTGTGAAGAGCTATCAGAAGGGGAGGCACAGTTTCCTTGGCACTGCCAAGAAGAGCCCAAGTCAGTATCTTTTTTAGAAAGTTCTCAGAAACATGCATGAGATCTGGAGGGTCAGACGCAGGAGGAGCTTGTGCTCAGTGGCCCATCATGCATTTACTTACCCTGGCACGACCACACCATTCTCCTAGGCCCAGGCCACCAGCCTTGCTTCCAGGCAGCATTTGCTCCTCGAAGAGAGCTTGCCCTTGCATATTAATTTCGCGTAAAGCAAACACACAAAGGATAACCTCTCTTCAAGTAGCAAACGATAAGGAGCGCTGGGGAGAGCTGGTCCGGTGAGATGACGGGTGCGATGACAGTCCGGAGGTGAGCCTGAGAGGGACACATTTGGAGGTTACACTTCCAGATGACTCACATGACCCTTCTCCCCACACCCCCCAAGGGATCACCCAAGGCACCCTTACCCAACCTTAGCCTACCATGATGGTGGTCTCCAAGACATATCGCTACAGAAAAAGAAGCTGATTCCAGAAAACATATCATACACATGGTGAACACACAGAGAAACAACTTCATTTGAGGTCAGGGAAGGGATACTAAGAACACAGTGGTCTCAGAACACATCACTGGGAGAGGCTAGCATATAGGTACACATCACACAAATCACAAATCTATCTATCCCCACCAAACCCAGGAAAACGACGGATAGCATGCTTTCTTCTGTGATGACATCAGGTCCTCGGTGGTTTCCCAAGCAGCATTTGATACTGAAAACGTGGATTTTCCTCTACGATTAGTCATTAATATTGTACTCATAGAAGGAGAATCTACCTTTTAAATATCAAAGAACAACTCGATCCAGGAGACCGCGAACTTGTGCTTGCGTTGATAGAAATAGAAGCATGCAGGCTGCCCCAAGAGGCAGTATATCAGACCCACATCATACTAACAACACACACTTAGAGAGTGGGGCTTCTTAGGACCATTTCTGGCCACGCCCCACTCATTATAACATGAACCTCCCCCACCCCCAGACCCTACAGAATCTTCCAGAAATAGTTCCAGAGCGACATTTGATACTGAAAAAGTGGATGTTCCTCTATGATTATCCAGGAAGCACGTAACCATAGAAGGAATATCCACCTTTTAAATACCAAAGAAGGACTGAGTTCCGGAAGGACCAGTCTTGCTGCTTGGCTCATCTGAAACAGATTACAAGACAGAAGAATCTCCCTCCCCTTCTCAGGCCCAGATCCCACTGTCGAAAGGTGCCCCGGCCTCTGTGCCAGGCTGGCTGCGGAGGCAGAGACCCTTAAAGGTGATGGTCAGCAGACACATGACATGAGAAACACACATGGTCTGCAGCTCACCATCTTTCCACTTACCTTGGAGGGTGCTGAGCCCAGCCTCATCTCCCTGGTGGATCATGGCTCCCATGGGGCACGTGAGACTGAAAACACAGATGAACCTCTCTGATTAACCAGCAAGATACAACCATAGAAGGCAAATCTATCTTTTAGATTTCAAATGAGACTTACTCTTGGAAAGCCCAATAGGACAGTCCTATCTGAGACAAAAGGGACACAATGGCAAAGACTGGTTATGGATTCCAGAATGAGACCCCTAGCCTCTTGATGAGCTGGCAGCTCATCAGAGAATGTCTTCAAGATCTCTCAGTGGTCCTCAGGCACCTGTGAGCCTGGCACATGCTCTGTGGATCAGTGACCACCCACTTACCCAAGAGGGGGCAACTGTCCTGTCACTGCCCTGACGTTGGCTTCAGTTCAGGCCCATTTCCCAGTTGCATTTGACACTGAAAACGTGAAATTTCCTCTATGTTTAATCATAAATACCATAAACATAGAAGGAATATCCACCTTTTAAATACCAAAAGATTTAGTCCTGAAGAGAAATAGCCGAGGCCTAATCCGTCAGAATTGAAGAAGACAGCGGACAGGCGCCCTCGGCACAGCCCCCAGAGGACACAGATTCCAGGCGCAACCTTGCTGTGGAAAGCACAGGTTGTGGGATCCATCTCACCCTTGTTCCCTGGGTAGGGGAAGAGGGGATAACCTGTTTTTTCCTAGGGTGCTCTTCACATTCAGAAACATCCCAGAACAACTTGAGATATTGAAAATGTGGGTGATACCTCTATGATTAATCAGAAGCATAGAAGAACACTCACCTTTTGAATATCAAAAACTGTTGCAGTACAACAACAACAGAATTGTATCTAGAGCCCACCTTACAGTTAAACATGCTCTCTGGTTGTCACACAGCCTAGTAGGGAGTCACTGTAACCCCTATAACCCTGCCCCCCTTAAGAGTTCATGACAAGGAATCTGTCCCCTTGTGGTTCATTTCCATCATACAGCCCAACTTGGACACCCTTGGGAGAGATGCCATCAAGGTGTCTGCTGGAGCATCTATGTACGTGCCATGGAGCACTGGAGACATCAAGGAAGTTTTCTAGGAAATGGAAAAAGCCCTGAAGGTTGCAACACACACGTCCAACGCATCAGTGTGACAGACTGTTGGTGACAGATACAAAGGACACCTTCAAACACGACTGAGCAGGACATTCATCACTCACTGTCACCACACTACCAGGTCCTTCCAAGATTAGTTCAACTTCCTGAAAAAAATATTTTGGGGATAGGTCAGACACAGAGGCATACCAATAGAGCCACTGTAAATCTTTGATTCAATAAAACCATGCCTCCCCAAAGCAAAGAAGAAGGGCTAAGAACCTTAATTCAGCTAATCACCTCCAACATCTTCCTCAGCTTAGCCTCAACACTAAGGACAAGTGGGCCAGGTGACGGTCCCCACACTTAGAACATGTGCTCCATTAACCAGCCTACCCATATCTGTCCAGATAGAGGCGCTTTCATGGGTCACATTTTAATAAAGTAGGAACTGGCCCCAGAGTTTGCCTCTTGAAAACAGTTGTTGCTCATAAAAAAATAAAGAGGTCACGGTTCCAAAAAGATGGGTAACCAAGGGCAAGAGGGCTAGAGAGCTGAGGCCCCTCCCCCTAAGAGTGAGCCCCCTAGCAGGCCCCCTCCCCCCCCTAAGAGCTGAGGCCCCACCCCTGTATCTACAGCATGTTAAAGAAAAAACAGACACTTTCAAGCACATGGACAGGTCACTTACCAGTGGATTAAAGCTGCATCCCTTCATAGCACTCCCCCTATGAAGCCAGGAGACCCTAGGAAGAAGCATGATAGAATTGGTTAGGGGACCTGAGAGTTGGTTACTAGATCAAATGTGTTCATCTCTCCTGACCCCAGGAGCAGCCGCTACAAATATAGCTGTGTGTGAGCTGAGTGTGCTCGAGGAATAATTTCCAGGTAGGTTTAGGTTCCTGTGTGTGTGCATATGCATGTGTGTTTTTATCAGTGTACTTTGTGCTTGTGTGTTGAGGTAGGAGATCAATGTCTGTGGTCTTCTGTAGTGTCTCGTGTGTGTGTGTGTGCGTGTGTGTGTGTGTGTGTGTATGTGTGTGCGCAAGCGTGTGCATGCACAAGCATGCACACACACTCAAGGAAGCTTGAAGAGTACATCAGATTCCCAAAAACTAAACTTGTAGGCAACTGTGAGTTATCCAATATAGGTGCTGGGAACTGAACTCGGGTCCTCTGTAAGAACAACAAACAGTTTTGAATTGGTTATGGTAACATACCTTTGACGGCAGCATTTGGAAGGCAGAGGCAGGCAGGAGTTCATAGTCAGACTCAGCTACACAGTAAATTCAAAGCTAGCCTGGGTTACAATGAGAACTTGCTGTAAAAGAAAAAAAAAGAGTTATAGAAAAAATGTTATATTAAATGAGTTGTACAATAAACAACAGTATGAGTGCCACATACGCATAAAGATTCCTGCCTTCATCTTGTTCTCGTTGTTGTCATTTTTCATTGGGCATTCGTGCTTATCCGTTTGTACAGATCTAGGCGAACCTGGGAAGGGCAGAGTATATATATTCTTTAAAATTCTCAAAATCTGAAATGCATGCTGGACATGGTTTTGCTCACATCTGTCAATCAATTAAGAAGGAAGGGATGTGATAGAAACTAGAGTTTTATGTACAGATTTGCCTTGGGAAATTGGATTATAGGATGATTCACTCAATAAACTCTCAAGTCTCAGAATAAGAAAATAAATAAACAAAAACACTTGCCATCTGGCCAGCCATCTGCTCACATACCGTCAGCAAGGGGCTGACACCCGCATCCTGTTCCTGAACCTGACACTGGGTACGGAGAGCCCTTCAACGAGGGATTTCTGTACTCAGAAGAAGTCAGTGGTTAATATCTTTGATGAACAACACCATGATGTGGACACTGTCCCTTGGAGTCTCTCGGGACAGCTGCGGCGGTCCTCACCAGGCCTCTCCTTGAAAAAGACAGCGAGTGAGGTATTGTGCCCCGAAAATATTCTACCCTCAGATATGGAAGGCCCCTCTGGGCCTATACGTACCTGGGATGTAGTGGTGAGTACCAGCACTTAGAAGCCTGTCGATAAAGCACAAAGCTAAATGTGACATGGAACTGAACGAGTCGGGTTACCTTGGATGACAACCAGAGGCATTTCTGGTCAAGGGTCCTTTTGCATTCCTTCGGTGAATCAGAGGCAAACTCCCCTCCAGAAGTATGTGGGCCTAGGGGCCTTGGGCTGGGTGGCAGGTGTCACAGATATAATGTATGGCGTGCTCACTGCTCCTCCAGCACCGAGGCCAGTACCCACTAGGTGGAAAGGGATTTTCAACCTAGGAAAATAGGCTGGCCATGCCTGTCCCATGCCCCATAGCCTTTCTCCATGGGTATAAAGGGAGAGTAGTTGCATTTCTCAAAGGTTTCCATCCTTTGCAGGACAGACCCCCCCCCCAAAAAAAAAAAAACCCAACAGGAAAAGCCTCAGCCCAAGGGAATCATTCAGCCAATAGAAACTAAAGAGCTGACTGTGTGGCTAATACTGGTATGTCTTTGATGAAGTCAGTGCTGGGTTTTGATGAGCTATGACAGCAGTCATGTAAGTGTACCCAAAGCTTTTATTATAACTTGAGCAAAGAAAGACATAGCTTGTATCCTAGCAAAGGTTGGCCCAAGAGCGATCCCATATCTCGTACTGACTCGCTTCAGGAAAACATCCAGGGGAGATGGACAGATGAGGTATTCACACACACTCTGGATAGTATCCTCTCTCCACTCTCACAAGAGAGTCACCAAGGGTCCCTGCTTAAACAGCCACACTCAAAGGCAAATTTGATGCTATGAGGAGGTTACCAGAGGACATTAGCCATAAAGAGAAGTCCACTGGGAAGAAGGGGTTTTGAAAGTGCCTCAGACCCACTCAGGGGAAAGCCTGGGGCGGGGACTAAATGTGAGGATCAGAGACAGATATAGCCAGTACCCACAGACCTCAAGGCCTTGCTGATGGCATCAAAACCCATGGAGACCTAACAAGCTGGAAAAACAGCTGCTCTGGGGGCCCAGTCTTTTCTAGGGTCATAGTGTATGTGACACTCACCAACTGACATGTCTTGGTGAAGACACCTGCAGCTGAACATCTAGACACTTGTCTCCAGAACGAATTGGTGGTTGGCTTGTATTGGCTGCTTGATTAAATTGCTCTTGTTTGAATTTTATAATTTTCTGGGCTTCTCTTATCTGAACTCCATCCTACAAGAGAGCCTAGAAGTGTGCTTCCTGTTTTCCCGTACTGACTATGCCTGTCCCAGGAGGTGGGCATTCTGGACCTAGCAACACATAGAGCTAAGAGGGGCAGGGGAAATTGTGCATCTTTGAGGAAAATGTTCCCGTGCACATGGAGAAAAGTAACAGGTGACCCAACCACCTTGACCCAGTCCCTCCCTCTGGTTTCACGGGGAGCTCTCCAAGGTGAGATTTGATATCGAAAAAGAAGTGCACCATGTTTGTTTCGTCACAAATAAAAGCGAAAAATAACATGGGCAACTTCTTTTCAGGTACCACGGGTGAGCTCTTGCTTGTTCCAGCCGTGTGCCTGAGTGTGAAGGGATGCTGAGGGGTGGGGAGGAGGGGTGAGGGGTGAGGCAGATACTTGGCTGGGAGGAAGACAGGAAAAGGGGGTCCCAAGGAAAGAGGAATGGTTCAGTACTCATTACTGCCATAGTAATAATCCAGCCCAAACCCCCTCTACCTCAGGAAGTCCTGGTGCGGAGAACTTGGTCATCAAGGTTGAAGATTCTGGGATGTTGGTTACCATCCTTGCCAGTATTCCTAGAATGTCACCGGGGGGAATAGGATGGTGCCTGACTCCAAGACAGAATCTCCTTCCTCAGATCCAGGGTCCTCTATTGGAACTGAGGAAAAAAAAAAAAAAAAAGACAAAGAACTAGGTGACAAAATCCAGGACAGCCTAAAACAGCTGTGATTGCCTGGTGGCATTCTGAGTCCCAGGTTACCCCACTAAGGTGACCCCCTCCCTGGGTCCCCTGTAGGTAAGCTTCCCCCGCCCAGAAGTGACTTGTTGACTTGTGACTTGGACAAACACAACAAACAGCTCACAAGAGTCCTGGGAAGCAGCAGATCAGGCTGAAACAGCAGATTCCAAGATTTTGAAGGTGTGTGAGGGGTCTGGGGATGTAATGCCCATCCATCATACCGAACAGGACATATGACCCTTCCCTGAAAACAAAACACATTGATTAGTGTATGTTACAGCCATTGGCTTGTTAGAACATTACAGCAATGTATCTGAACCATAGCCAGTAATTCCACAAAAGAAAGTGACTTGGTACCAACAACCTACCTTAGACTGGACAATGAGAATAGTCAGCCAGGGAACATACCACCCAAACAATGCCAGTTACACTCATTGGTGACTCAATGAGGAGCCATCCATTCCTCTCACAGCAGTGAAATGCCCACCTCAAGCTAACTTACACGGAAAGGAAGCTTCCAGGCTAACATAACTTAAAGGCACAGAGATGTGTTGAGCTTCAAGGAGCGTTGGATGCAGATCCCAGGTTGCACTGTTACCCAAATGTCTCTTGGTTTCTTGCTACCTCTCCAGTCTGTTCCCCATGACAGGTGCCTCCCCCTCTGTGTCTACAGAGCCCTGGGTACTGTCCTTTTGAATTCTAGTTGGCCTTCGAATTCACATTCACTACCCCATCGAGTGGGTGAAGGGAACAGTGAGATCGACTCAGGTATCTCTCACAGAAATGAAGACCCATTCGCTCTACTAGAAGCCTCAGTTAACATTCCCCTGTGGGATAAGGTCTTATCTAGGGATCAGTAGCAGCTGGTATACCAGTCCCTTTGAAGTTGTATTGTGGAGGAGAAGGGAGGGGACAACCCACCCAAACCCATTCTCGATAAGAAAGGTCAGAGGACCATTCAAGAAGGAAGATAAACTCTCAACCCAGGCTTACTACATAGACTACCTTCCTAGACTAACATGGCTTCCCTGAAGTCAGTAGTTGAACCCCCGAAGTCTTCAACGTAGAATAGGATGCTGAAAAAGAAGTGCACCGCGAATGTTTCGTCACATATAAAGCGAAAAACACGCGGGCAACTTCTCACTAAGCACCGTAGGTCAGCAGCATGGAACCCTGTGGCTTGTGTACCGCTGTCGTCACTTCCTGTGCGTGAGCAGGCGATCACGCTGCAGCCCCGCTGTACCTAGGGGGCTCTCACAGCTGTGCCCGCTCCACGCAGGCAGAATCACGATCTTGTAGACAGGCTTTGGACTGGTCATCCTTTGGGGAGGTCTTTGGAATCCCCTCAAACATCAGAGAATGATGATACAGTAATACTGACATTGCTTCCCAAAGTCCACCCGTGGATCCATGACAAGAGAGGAGGCATGCCCCTTAACCTCTCAGTTGAGGTCGCCACACTTCTGCTAGAGGGGAGGACACCAACCTTTGTACCATGGTGGAGCCCCTAAGTCAAAGAGCTCTTCACGAAATGGGAAACAAGAAGATATCTGAGCTTTTGTCAGAACCAGGCAATATCTCCTGGACAAAAATATATGTAAATGGGATGTGGGGTTCTGAGAACAGATTCTGTTGAGCCTCAGCTTACCAGGGATGAATAGGAATCAAACATTTAGGTATCAAAGGACATGAAGGATAGACTTCTTAGGTGTTCCAGGTAGATGTTTGGTTGCCTATGCCTGTCCACATGCTCCCTCATGATGTCATGGGTGCAAGACACCACCCCACCCTTCATTGGTTAGACCAAAGAAACATAAGCAGAATCACAATAGTCCCCAGTCTCAGTCTGAGAGTTCTACTTACTTTCTATGTCTCAGACTGCCATGGCTATAAGAACCACTTGCCAGGAGCCTGGGGGAGGTGCAAGGAAGCCACCTTCACCCCCAGGGGAGGGATACATCAGGAGGTCCTCCTAGGTATGGAAGGCATACTCAGCATTAGTAGAGAAGGACACACATGAAAATACAATAATATTCTTTCAGACAAAACACCTTGACATACCTTTTCCATTTATGGGGACTCTGGTGTCCTTCCCTAAGGAAGATGTCACATCTGAAATACATCTCCTAGGCAGGAACTTGTGCTGGGAAGCAGTCAATGGGTGGAATCCTCAGAAGACAAGCAAAATTGAACAGACATGAAGATGAGCAAGAACAACAAAGCCTGTGCCACAAGTGACAGATGTGGGCTTGATGCTAGGCTAGAAAGACCTGTCACTCACCCGCAGGGAGTAATGCACGCTTGCTTGGGTTATAGCTTCACATTCAGGAGACCCTGCAGGATGGTGTTCTTTACTGTAAAGATATGGATCATAAAATGCCAGTCACACCCATGGTAAGCTTACAACATGGTACCAAAGAGCTGGAGTGGCATCGGGTACACAGGGGCTGGCTCACACCACCCAGGGCCCAACCAAGGATTCAATGAACTCAAGCAGGTACCTCACACATTGTACGTTAGCATAGATTAAGACATGGTCTTCCTAGGGATGCTGAGATGAGCAGCCCTTCTCATAATCCCTCTGTGGTCGGCCTCACACTCACCTATGGCAGGATGCGACATTACAGATTAAAAAGTGGGAGGAAGGGGAGTTAAGGAGAAGAGATGGCTCTTGCCACACAAGCATGAGGATGTGGATTGAACATACAAAGGACAAGCACTGTGTACATACCTGTAATCCAAGAACAAGCATATCCCAGAGCTTCACTGGCCACCCAGTAAATTGGTGCGCTCCAGGTTCAACAAGACAAGAGACCCTATCTCCAAAAAAGAACAACAACAACAACAAAAAAAAAAACCCAAAAACCAACAACAACAACAAAAAACCAGGATGGGGGACACCTGACACCTCTGCACGCAAATGCTCACACACGCATACACTCAAAAAAAAAAAGATCCCCTTAAAAGCTAATCCCGATTGAAATATTTTAGATTCACATTAGCCTCAACCCCACCGATATCTTCTTCATAGCTGCGGTGTGCACCAAGACGTCATCCCACAGATGTTCTGGGTGCTGGTGGATAGTAAAACGGGTGACCTACAGCATAAATGAAGTGTACGTCACCGGTCTACCATCCACACAGTTACCCTGAGAGCAGTGGGCACTACTGTCCCTTCAGTCACGTTGTCGGCATGTCCTTATAGCTACTGTGAGGAGGACCTTGCTGAAAAGTCATCACACACCAAGAGTCACCTCACAGTCCAAAGCCATAGGGAGCAGCCTCGGGCCACCACAGAGACCCCAGCCCTTCTTCAAATGACTTTCCTTGTGGGTCCGAGTCCTGAGGTCATACCCCCATGGTCCATGTCACAGAGTCCAGGGAACAGCAGTCCAGGTCCCTTCCCTGAAGACTTCATCAGGGACAGGGAGTGCCTCCCAGGTAGGATTTGATACTAAAAAAGAGGTTTCCCGTGTATGTTTCATCATAAATAAAGAGAAGACAACACGGACAACCTCTCCTTCAAGTATCAATTAGCACTGGTCAGAAAGCAAACAAAGCCTTGTCAGGAGGATCTGCCTTAAGTGTCTGGTTCAGTGGGCCCTGGAGATCAACCAATACCCCCTTTAAAATTTGACAGTCAACATAATTGCCTGAGAATATTTTCTCACCAACACAGACCATTTGCATAGCTTATCTCTCCAGGTTTAGGGGGTCACTGAAGGGAACCAGGGCCCCCAGAAATTGTGCCTCAGGAGATACCCTGGGAATAGCAGCTTGGTACATTGTGGGTGTTCAGGAATGATCCTTAGATTCTGGGTCCAAGAGGTGGGTCGATGCTCAGAAGTAAGCCAGCCCTCTGGGTGTGAGTCTGGGGAGTTTCCAGGGAAGGTAAGATTCTAAAACCAGACACATTACAAAGTTAGTAGGAAGGGTCGTGTGTTCCAGCATACCCTGCAGTGTGAAGAAGCAGCAGGCAGGAACTACCCCTAGGCTAGTGGTTCTCAACCTTTCTAGTGCTGTGACCCTTTAACAGAGTTCCTTAGGTTGGGAAACTCCCAAGTGTAAAACTACTTTCAATGCTACTTTATAACTGTGATTTTGCAACTGTTATAAATCGTAATGTAAATATCTGATATGCAACCCCTGTGAAAGGGTAGTTTGACACCCCCAAATGGGTCAAGATCCACAGGTTGAGAAACACCGTCCTAGCTGGAACACCACAGAAAGCTCTACTGCTGACCACAGAACTAGATGAAATTAAGGATTAAAACAAATTTCATGTCCTAAAGCTCACTGGGCAAATGTGTGTACCAACTTCAAGTTGGCTTTTCTATTGTTAGGACACTGTTGATCACAAGTTTCTTATTGCAAGGGTGTCAGGGTGTGTAAAAGGCACGGATCTAGGCACCATTTGACACAGTGGTTGTTCTGTACAATAGACAGTCCTGTGGCAGGGATTGGCTGACTGAAAGAAAGCCTGTCACCATGCCTTCAAAGCATGCTGGGTATGTGTGGGGGTGGCTGTGTCTAACCTGTTAGAAGCAAGGTGGGTGTAACGTACCTCTGAGATCTGGAGTAGAGTTGTCTTAGTGGCTGCCATCTTCCCCAGCTTTGGAACACCACGTTGGTTGAGAAGTCCTCCTGAGAATGGACAAGATATTGAAGGTTAGCGGCACAGGAAACCAAAATCTGATATATGGGATGGGTTTTGTCCGTCACTCACTTGTTCATGTCTATTAGTCTGTCCTCAGCTGAGGCTGAGGTATGGACCAGAAGGCCTCCAGAGTGTGTTTCAAACACAGAAAACCCCTCTTCCACTTCCTCAGTTAACAATAACAATGACACTTTCCCAAATGGGGCCTTCAGACCTGGCAGGCCTGGGAGGCTTAGGAGAACATAAGACACCATTCATCCGCTCGCTGGCTTTGTGGCGAACCAGTTATTCCTGTCCCCTGGCTGGATTCTGACAGGACATCCTTCCCTGAGACTGGGATCTGGACCACGAAGCCTCCAAGATGGGATTTGATACTGAAAAAAAGGTTAGCTGGGTGTGTTTCATTCTCATCAAAGAAACAGAGACCCAGAAAACCTCTCTTCCAGTACCAGACAGAAGTGAACACTGACAAGACTACCTCGGAACTTCCCCAACGTGACCTTCAGACCTGGCAGGCCTGTTGAATGCAGGGTTGCACACTGGATGTTAGTCAAAGTACTCAAGCAAGCCATTAGTTGATGTATATCTCACAGCAATAATCCCTTCACATGCCCCAGTACAGCAGACCTCCATGGCATGATCCTGAAGTTATCTCACAACCAGAGAACAGTGGTACCATAGAGACTGGCCATAGGACTTGTCACCATTTTGCGCAACCACAGAAAAGGCACAGATGTCCCCAAACCAAAGCTGATTCCTCCCACAGATTTAGCATGCAAGTGTGCTAGGTGACCTGCAACCAGTGCCATATGTAAATAGCATACACACACACTCTGGTCAACTGACAACAGGGTACTTTAACTTGGATGACCCCATATCAAGGAAGGCATCCAAGTAAATAGACAGTATTGGATGCTCGTCCAGCAAAACCATGTCAGGCATGTGTGTCTCAAGTGCTGAGGATGCTGTCTCCAAGCCTAGCAGAGTGCAGCTGGCTCATTGTCTCTGTCCCCAAAAAGTTATAATCTCTTCCAGGAAGTTCTCTAAGGGAAGGTTAGATACTGAGGGTTAGTGGACCAGGTCACAAACGGCACAAATACAACGTGTGCTCTCTGGTCAACCACCTCATACACCAACACGTGTGTTACATGTCGATGCCATTTTCCTGGTCTGCAAGTCACCCTGCCCACGAAGCTGACAAGCCAGAGAAGTTTGCTGAGAAGAAGGCTACCACACAAGAGTTATTGTCAGACACAAGAAAAGACAAACCCGCTGGGTTATGCTAGCACAGACTTAGTCTCCCCACCCCACAGCTGGTGTTAGCTTCAGGAAAGCTCGCAAGGCGGGATTAGATACCGCAAAGAGGTCGACCGTGTAATGTGCGCCATAAAAGAAGCGAACGCGCCACGGACCACCTCTCTCCAAGTACCAAGCAGCAGCAGTAGGGAGACCGGGACACTGGCTCTTCCTCAAAGCAGATGTCACCTCCTGGAAGTCTTCCAAGGCGAGATGTGATATTGAGAAGAAGTAGACCATGTGTCCTACGTCATAAATAAAGCGTACACACCATGGCCAACCGCATTTTCGAATACAATGAGGTAACTAATGCTGGCTGATCCCAGCTCTCTTTACTTAATTTGGTGTTACCTCCAAAAGGCACTCACAATGTGTGTCACAAACTACCAGCAATCGGCATGTGTGACAATGGCCACAAACTCATGTTTAATGCCGCTATGACTTCCAGGATGCCTTGTAAGGCTGGGCTGGGTGCCAAGTATTGGCTTTGGATCAAATGGCCAGGGTCGTAGATAATGAACATGGCTTGTAGCCAAGCACTGGGTAATCTGTGCTGGATAGGGTCTGCTGCCTGAGTCCTGCTATCAATTGGCATGGCGTTCAGAAAGCCCCCTGCTGACTGGCTGATGCTGAGATGTGGTGGACCATGCTGTACATGCTGAAAGTAACGCACACACTTGACAATCTACCATGTCCCCAAGTACTGTGCTGATGCCAGGACAGGATATCTCCCATGAAGTTGGCTCGGCCTCTGGAAAACCCTCCACGAATGACATTGATAACGAGAAGATGTGGACCATACTACATACGACACAGAAGTAGCGCATGTTCTATGGTCAACCATCTTTTCGGGTACCATGGAGAGAGGGTGGCGCAGGAGCTGGCTTCTTTCCTCATGAATATCACTTCCAGGAAACCCTAGATGCAATGTTGAAAAGAGACCACCATGCATTGCCTGCTGCAGATGCAGAGAACATAGCAAAGAGAAAGTTTGCAAGGACGCAGAGAGAAGATCCCGTAACTAGCACTATGCCTTTAAGGAAATATTGCCCACAGGAAGCCCCCAAGGCACATTCACTGTTATGGGAAAGGGGACCAAATTAACATGCACAGTAAGTAAAGCAAGAAGCATGGTCAACTTCTACCCCAAGGCATTTGTCCTGCTGCCTTGTCCCCACAAGGTTAATGTGACCTCTTTGGAAAACTTCAACGCTGAAGTTGATATTGAAAAGAATAGGCCAGGTTACACACGGTGTTAATAATACACATGCAGTTTGGCTGATCCCTCTTCAGGTACCGTGAGGTCATTGCTGATGCAAGAACCAGAACCCTGTCTCTGAGGCTGGCAGCATCTTCAGTAAGTTCTCCAAGGCTGAGCTGGAGGTAAGGAGAAGTAAGCCAAGAAGCAATTTTGATCTCTAAGCTTCCATTGTAAGCCCAGTAGGTTATTCATGGAGGAGCCAGGCTGGGTCATCTTCCTCTAGAAGGCTAGACTTGATAAGGTACTGTACACGAAGCAACAGTGGAAACAGTGAATGTGTCTTCTACAGCTTGGCACTGTATCATGCGGCCCTATCATGGGCATAATGTCTTGAAGGCATCTGAGGATAGCTTTGCAGATGATGGAGACATGCAGCATCCCTTGATTACGAGCATCTGTGGAGGCTAAGTGCCACATCTTCAAGTCCTGTGGAGGGAGGAGGCATGCCCAGGTAGGATGTAGGACACCTTACTCGAGGTTGTCATCTTCCTGAAGAAGCCCTTAGAGGGTGCATTGAAGCCGAGAGGGACACCATGCCGCATGAATTAACAGAGAAAGCACACAAAAAGCAGGGATGTTTGGCCAAGCAGCCCGATGTAGGGAGCAAGCCACAGCAGCGTCTCTTCTCTCACTTTAGGCTTGCTCCAGGATGGTATGGACTGGATGGCTGGGCTGGATACCAAGAAGCGGTTTACCATCCCACATACATACTCGAAATGTATGTGGGACGGTAAACCATTTCTTAAGTACCGCATGACAGCAGGGACAGCTGCAAGAAGGCTCATGTCTGCCAGGTTGCCTCAGGACACCTCTTCAGGAATGATGTTGAAAAGAAGTAGCTCATGGAGTCTACTAACCAAGAGTTGCCTAGACACCCATGTCACTGAGGTCATGAAGAGCATCGATCCCAGAAAGCATTATGGTCTCCTCCCCAGAGATGGCAAGAGTTCCCAAGGCAGAGCTCAGCAGAGGAAGAGGGAGATTTCCCATCATGCAGCAAAAAAAAAACACATGCCATATTGAAAACCATCTCTTCCAGTGTCATGAAGAAGCCCTGATGATGAGTCTACTGGCATCTCCCCGAAGACAGCATCTTCTCCAAGGGCCTCGGGGATGGATTTGATACTGAGGGTTAGTGGACCGTGTTACATACGTCACAGATAAAGCGTACGCTATACGGTCTACTATCTCTCCGAGTACCACACAGAGACGCCGAGGACAAAGGCCGAGGGCACGTCCAGGAAGCCCTCTGGGCCATTGAGCTGGTGGAATCTTGAGTCTGGCTGGGCACAAAGCATGCATCATGCGGCAGGCACACAAAAAGCCAAGAGTCTCATCTTCATGTCAGGTTTGACACCAGCAATTAATTCATCCCCGAAATGGGCAACTCTTCGAAAAACCTCATAAAGGTTGCAGACAAACGATGCTGTGGGTGTCGCTACTCCACAAGTGCCCACTGTGTGCTGAAGGTTAAGTGCCCACTGTGCACTGAAGGAATGGGCATTCGGGTACAGTAGGCATTAGGGCATGCACGGCAGAGGGCTAACAGGGAGGAGTGGTACAAAATTAGGAAAGCCAAATGGCCTGTATGCAAAAAACAAAGATGGCCTGGCTAGTTAAAGCAGGCCAAGGAAATGTATTAGGGCAGTTGAAGCCCTGTCCTGTCTCCTCGTGAGACCCAATCATAACCATAGGAAAAAAGATGGCACCAGAAAAAGACGACGGCACATCTGTTCCAATCCAAGGCAGTTCCAGGAGGTCTTCTAAGGCATAGTGAACTTTTTATAAAAAAGTATTATTTGGGTAAACTATCTTTATAAACTCAAAACCACTATTTCATCCCCACTTGGTACTGCCACTAAGAACCACACAGAGGCTGGACTTGAACTTGAGAAGACGTGGACATTAGCACAAAGTAACAGCTTCACCAGGCAAAGGAAGCATTTCCTCAATGCTCAGAGCAAGGTAGATGCTAAACAGGTAGGGAGAATGGGCTCCACGAAGCCTCCAGAGCTGGCTGGTTTGGAGATGTCCCACAGACATCTCATACATTTCACATGAAGAACCATGTCTTCTGGTTCTAGGACTGAAGCTCCCAAAAGTCTCCCAGAGGGTTCACTGGGGGCCCAGAAGATGGTGGTCTTGCTGTAGGTCAGATATCAGCCATAGCAACTGAAATGACACGGAGCGGTGTGAGGATGAATCGATTCTCTTCCTCGATGTTGGTAACACCTCCGGGGTGCCCTCCGAGGATGGATTGGATACTGAGAGTTAGTGGACCATGTTACATAGGTCAAAAACATAACGCCTACGTTCCATAGTCTACCATCTCTTCAGGAACCATGGAACGGTGTTGACCCCTAGAAACCCAGGCCTCGTCCCTGAAGCTGGCGTCACTTCCAGAAAGCTTTTCTGAGGCCTGATTTGGCAGTGGGAAGCAGATGTGGTGAACCAAAACACCCTCCTTGAATGCTCACACAGTGCTGATAGAGAGGCAGCACCTCCCCCCTGAGGTAGTGCATCAGATGAAGGGCAAACCAACTCGGAAAGGTGAACCACTGTGCTGACTATATCCTGAGCTTCATCATCTTAGCCTCTGGTCCAACTGAAGGCTAATGGTCATCTTGTCTGACCAAAGGAGACACCACAACAGCACAGATCATCATGTGAAAGACCTCTAGTTGGTACCTGCCAGGCCCACCCACACTGTGGTCATTATTGCCATGCACCATCCATCTTGACACAAAATTAAGGCTCGGAGGACAAGTACTTCCCCAGTTCATAGTGAAAACCTTCCCCTATGATGGTACCTCTGTCTATACAACACCCCATAATAGGTATAAGACCATGAGACTTAATATTCTAAAGGGAAGGCCAAGGGAGGTTTCTGGGTTTGCCTGATGAAGAGTATGAACATCTATCCAGGTCCTGGAGGCCACTGTCTACTGGGCCACATTCCTGCATTTTTAGAATGAACCATTTACAAGGCACACAGTTGGAGCAAAGAGTTACTGAGCTATGCCTTCCAGTAGACTCCAATTTAGCAGGGAAAACCCACTTGAAAATGACTTCTACAGAAGATGAACTTCAAGAGACAGAGACCGAAGAAGTCCAAAAGTACAAAGTGTATTTGCAAGATCTGGGAAACTTCTTCCAAGTTTGAGAAGAGGAGGAATTAAAGGATTCAGAGAATTAGGGAAGATGAGAGTAAGCAGTGTCCTGAGAGAAGAGGAGAGGAGAGGAGAGGAGGGAGGGGAGGGAGAGGAGAGGAGAGGAGAGGAGAGGAGAGGAGAGGAGAGGAGAGGAGAGGAGAGGAGAGGAGAGGAGAGGAGAGGGAGAGGAGAGGAGACGAGAGGAGACGAGAGGAGACGAGAGGAAGAACGAGAGGAGACGAGAGGAGACGAGAGGAGACAAGAAGGAAGAGGAGGGGAGGGGAGGGGAGAGGAAGGGAGAAAGAAGGGGCAGGGGAGGGGCACGGGAGGGGAGAGCAGAGAAAAGTCTGGGTAGAGTGTGGGGATTATGACTGTCAAGAACATTTCTGGGATACAAATGAAAAAGGTGGAACCAGAAGTCACGCTGGGGGAGCCCAGGTCACACAAGGCCTTGTAACAATGGTGAAAGACCTTAGACTTTACCTTGAGATCAAAGGGAAGATATTACCAGTTGATAAAGTCCACAGTGAGTTGCATTTCAGGAGTAAGCATAGGTGCAGAGAACAAGAGCTCAAGAAGGAAAAATGAAGCCCAGGTAGCAAAGAGGTCTCAGCGTTAGAGCAGAGAGGACAGGCTTCAGAGCCCAGGAGCAACAGTCAGAGAGAACTTGGTGGTACCCCAATGTTGGTGTCAGATGGCAGGCAGTAATTAAGTGTTCAGGGAAACACACACACACACACGGGGTGGGGTGGGCTGGGAGGGAAAGAGAGAGAGGGAGGGAAGAAGGAGGGAGAGAGGGAGGGAGGAAGGAAGGTATATTTGGCATAAGGCTACTGGAGAAGCATCATGTTGAGGGAGCACTTGGTAGCTAGCTAAGTCAAGTTGAGATTGACTTCACAGTGGTGGAGTTTAAAGCACAGGTGAGCATTCAGAAGAGTTGCTAGGCTGCTCCCAGGCAGAGGGGTCCATTTAATGGAAGTGGTGGCAGGAAGCCAGATACCTGAGTTCTGCAAAGCTGCCAAGAGGGAAGGGAGCTAGAACAGGTGGTTGAAAGATCTAAGTGTGAAGGCACTCACTAGATTACTGTAAGAAGTGAAGGGTAGTTGACACCAGAATAGAGAAGTGGACAACAGTGTGTAAGATTCTAGAAAAGATAGATGGGTGGGGTGCCATTGGGGAAAGGAGGGCACAAAGTATCACCAGGACCAAGGGAACAATGGGATAAGGCTGAGGTAGAAAGACCCTGTTCAGAAAGCATTAGAGGACATGTCACTGGAATTTCTTCCCCTTGCTTTTGGAACTTCTTTCTCTAGGGGCAGAAAGGGCATCTATGGTCCTCAGATCTGCAGTGTTGTGCTACGCACAGGGCACGCATGGCACAGTGTAAGATAAAAGGAAGAGCCAACTCCAAATGATGAAGCCAGACTCCTGAGAGTGTCCTTGTTCTCACAGACAGAGTGCCACTCGCTTTCAGAGTGCCTAGAGAGCTAAGCATTCCACCTTTCTGGCTACAGCCCTATACCCTGTAGCCAGCTTGGTCCTGAACATCTCCGTCCAGTCTGGCTTTTCTAATCTCCCCAGGTTAGTCTCTCCTCCGCCTCTTTTTCTGGTCTTCTAGTGAGTCTTCTATTCCCCCTAGGTATTCCCCTACCTTAAGAATCCACTCTTACACGTGGTCACTGGCTTGAGCTGTCCGTGTGTATAGATTCTTAACCTCTTTAGATTCTCGACATGCGAATACATGTGTCTAACTTAGGTCAAAGTGGCTGTCCCTGTGGTCCCATCTTTCAGCATACAATGTAGATGAATAAGAAATGGGAGAGATGGACATTCCCCATAGGACAAAACATCAGAAAGCTTGCAAAGGCAGCACAGGATCTAGAGACAGGAAAGAAGCCCAGCCCCTACAGTAGGGCCAAGCCTCAGAAGGCAGACGGCCATTCACGTCTCCCCAAAAGCAGGTCAGAGGGGTGAAGAAAGGCAAGTGGAGAAGCAGTGAGAGTCCCCAGAGGACCCCATCCTGAGAGAGGTGATGGGAGGAGTGGCACTGGATTAATAATCATCCCACACAGGAACCAGTCAGATTGACTACATTTTAAATCTAAGGGCAGGTATGGTTTTGAAGATGTCGAACTATAAGCCGACATAGACGCTGGAAGTTGGCTGAATGCTTTCCAAATCAGCAGAGCAAAAGAAAATAAAAATGTGGTTCTGGCGGTATAACAAAAGACAGCAGAGGAAAATCGGGCAAAGGGAACGAAGCATAATTTAAAAAAAAAAAAAAAAAAAAACACCCTTAAACATGACAATCAAGGGAAAAATGTAAATGGCTTATACACCCTCAAAGAGAAAAGATTTTCAATTTGGGTCAAAAGCCTCAAATCCAAACTATATGTTGTCAATTTAAGATAGATTATAAATAAACTTTAAAGATTGCAAAGCCAAGAGATGGCCCAGAAAAATAGGAAAGGCCTCAATTTTCCTGCATTCAGCTCTGAGGCAGCCCACACAGCATGTATCTCAAACACCAGGCAATTTAGACAGCAGTTGACAGCCAGAAGGCACTCTCTTCCAACGATGCTCTGGCTTGTCATACACAGCAATGGGTTCAATTTGCTTGTGCGGTTGATAAAATATCTAATCACTGAGCTTTTCCAAAAATGTAGAGGGATTGACTCCCATTACACTGAGAAGAGTGCCTAGCACCTAGCCCTCAGGGACGTGCCCACCTCCAACCAAAACAGGGTAGCTTTAACTTGTGTCTTCTTCAGTTATTAAGCTGTTGGAATAACATCTGGTCCAAATAAAGAGTTTAGCAGCCCTTGTAAACTGTTACTTAATCATATTTTGCTTCTTGTTCTAATAAATAAGTGGAGATGGAAAAATAAAATGGTTGATAACTGCTGAGAACACAGTCTTGTAATTTATATGAAATAGACGAGTACAAAAGTCATTGGGTGGATTCAAAGCGAGTCTCTGACTTTCATTTGAGACAGTCAATTGTGTGTTTGAAGAAGATAATAAAGAAGCATCATGGACACCAGAAAGTGTGTTTGGGGGTTTGGGAGAGCAAGTCCCCAGTTCAAATAACACGTGGGCTGCATTAGATGCTTCCAGAAGCAATTATAGAAAAAAGGTCACCTGACTTGGAGATGAAAAAGCTAAGTAAATATGCTTCTGCAATTCCAGGTCAGGTGGAGACATGGTAAGGACACCTGTGAAAGATGGAGGGGGAATCCGTGAGGGGAACACAGCATTTGCTAACATCACGCAAGGAAACACAAGACATCAAAACACGGAGAACGAAATAATAGGAACGGCGTGTTCATAGTTTCTCAGTTCTACAAAAGCATCAAATATGCAAAAAACAAGAACAAGAACAAAAAGACCAAACGGTAAACAGACCTCAAATCTAGAGTCAACGTCATATTTAACAGAAACTGAGAAATAGTGTTCATTTCATGAGTATTGGGTTTCCCGAATTCAAGTGCTACACAATATAGTAGAATATTGCAAACTCCTAAATTAAGACTAAAATGCTGGTTATTTGTAAACTTTAAATATATTCTAAGAAAATCCAAAAGGAACAAATGAAAACTAAAGAGAATTGATTTCTTTACATCAAAACCCATGTCCTATAAAGAAGTAGACATCTCACTTTAAAGGACCGTGAAACATTTACAAAATTGATTATATTATACTTTAGAAAGCCATCGACGAATTCCCCACCCCCAGAAAAGAATTTATGTCCACATTCTCTAGCCACAGTAAAATATAATTCCATTTGAACAGACGGCATCGAGGACAACAAAGAACACAAATCAAGCAGAAGTGAGACTGAAAGTGAGTAATAATTTTCACATTTCATTGAGATAACCATCTAAGAAGAAGAACAACAACAAAAATCGCAATTACAAACGTTCAAAATTACAAGAAGACGACATATCGAATCGTAGGATGCCAAGTCAAAGTTGCAACGAGAGGCAAATTCATACCATGACATATTTCAATCATCAAAGAAGAACGACAATTGGTGGTACATAGACAGACTGAGCAAACATGAGGGAGGCAGGAGGCAGGAACCACAAGGAGAAAGTCAGGCATTAGTGAACATGCTCACACAAAATGTTGAGTTGAGAAATTATTCCAAGAACTGAATTTTTGAAGGAAAAAAAAAAAAGCACAGACTTTAGATCATGTATTAAAGAGATAAAGTATGCATATATAAAATAAAGAGGTGATATCATCACCGGAACATAACAGTACTTGTAAGTCTTTATCAATAGCATTTTAAATCCCAGGCTGAACTATCCCCGAGGACTAGGAATACCAAAAGGGAATTATTGGGAGGTTACTGTGTTGGACACAGGATGATATACTTTATCTCTTTATCTTCTCAGTGGACCTTCATAGGTTCTCATTTTAACCACTTGGCAAATGAAGAAACTAAGCATTGGAAAGAGACAGTGTTTCCAAGAGTCCCATGAGAAAGGATTTAAGCTCAGTATATCTAAAGATTTAACT
Source organism: Mastomys natalensis (assembly GCA_021653895.1). Classification (NCBI taxonomy): domain Eukaryota; kingdom Metazoa; phylum Chordata; class Mammalia; order Rodentia; family Muridae; genus Mastomys; species Mastomys natalensis. The sequence goes on from JAJTUV010000094.1 coordinate 1,313,356, forward strand.
ACTATGATATATTAGAAAGAGAGGCAGAACGTTTAAAGATACAGAAAATTAAAAGATTCCGGTAAATACAAAAGACACAGAAGCATTGTGAAAGACTTCCCAGAAGGTAAATGTTAGCAAATTCAAGTTTTCTTGGAACTTTCCATTTAAATGCTAATTATATGGTACAGAATATAGAAAAAAGATGAAGTGACACCTAATTCATTTTACAGAGCCAACATAACTTTGACACTGAAAGCTGACAACAAACACATTTGAAAAATCCTGAGTTAAACACTTGGAAAGGAAATCTTATTAAAGGACAACATACCACAATCAAATAGAATTTGACCGAAAAACAATTCAAAGTTATGAAACATTATTAGCATTCATTGTGCTGACAGAAACAACACAGACATCTCGCAAACATCAAAAAAGCATTTCAGAGAATTCTAAGTCCATTCCTCAACCATAAGTACTAGAAGTCCTACATTATTAAAAAAATAAAGTCTAGTGGGAAAAATAATTTGTGAATAACAATGAAACAGAAGGCAGATTTCAATTACTAACAATATATTTTAGAGTTTGTAGCCAATACAGTAAGATAAGAAAAAGCAAGCAGCAAGACAACATGGAAGAGATAAAACTTAGGGACATGAGAGACTATACCTCGAGACTCTAAATTATTCAATGAAAAGCTTGAAGCATAAACAAATTCAGTGAGACAGATTAACACTAGAAATATATAAAAGTTCTCCACGCACTACTGACATGGAGTTCAAAAATCTGAAAAAAAACGGGGGCCCAGATTCACAACAGAGGTGACACTTAATTCTTGGGAATAATCCTAGTGACAAATTGAATATGCCAAACTTGACAAGTGATTTATATATAAATTTATAACTGCGAAATAGCATGTAACAAGTTTCATAGTTTTGTTGTTGTTCTTATTTGTTTTTATTTGTTTGTTTGTGAGACAGTGTTTCCCTGTGTTGCCAGTCTGGCCTTGAACTCATAATCCCTCCCAAGTGCTGGGATTACAGGCATGCACCACCATGCCTAGCTTTGACTGATAACTTTATAAAAGCCCACAGACAATCTAGAAAGTTTTAAAATTCACAGTATCATTAAAATTCACCAATTTTCAGACAAAAAAGGAAAAAAAAATTAAAGAAAAAATAAAGGGAGGCTATTGCCACTAAACAATGATTCAATGTAACATAATGTATGAAAGCAAAGTACAGCTGCCCTAAAAATTTAGTAAGCCAATAGAACAGAGGAAAGTCAACATAGGAATCCAACAGTATAGGTATATATGGGGGACTGGAGACTTGGCTCAGTACTTAAGAGCATTAGCTGGTCTTGCAGAAGATACAGGTTGGTTACCAAATGGTGGTTCATAGGCACCAGTAACTCTACTTTCGGGGGACTAATACCTCTTCAGTCACCATCAACATTGCACACACATAGTGCACAGAAACACACACAGCCAAAACACTCCCCCACATTTTTAAAAATGATACACAATGCAATAAAGGTAGAAATTAGATATTTTATAATGAATTAATGGTATAAATATCAAAATACAAGACAGAAAATTATAGAAGTCTAGAAAAAAAAGGACGATATGAGATATTTAGGGAAATACATTTTTATCCAAACCCAAAAAAACCCAAAAATGCACATGAAGAAACTATAAGGAAAAAGTGAATAATCTCTTCCTATAACCTGACAATTTTTAAATATTAAGAGATACTTAGATATTTAGGTGTGTGTGTGTATGTATGAGGGGGGAAACGGTGTTTGTGTGTATGTGTTCACGGACATACATGTGCACACACATGCATGCATGAAGGTACAACCAAGGCCAGAAAAGACAGTCAGATCTCCTGTAGCTCAAGATAAAAGTGATTTCAAGCCACCGAACATGTGTACTGGGAACCAAACCCTGGTCCTCTTTAAGAGCAGTCCAAGATCTTTACTGGTAATCCATCTCACAAGCACCATGATTTTTGAGTAAAAGCGTCCAGGGAAAATAATTAAATATATAGTGGGGGCGGGGGGTGGAGAAAGGAAATGCTGGTGGCATATGACTGAAAATTAAGAGAGCAAAATTGGAGGGAAGACTGAGTACCACTATACAACCAGTCAAAGTGATCCCATATACAATTGAGGTGCTGAGGGGAGGAAAGAAAGCGAATAAGAAATTAGCTTCAAGAAAGGAAAGAGAAAGAAAGTTTCAGATCAAAAAGAGAGAAAATGGATGAGCATATATGCAAATCAACATAGAAGCAATGAAATTCTCATACAATAGGAGAAAACAGGAAAATCCTAGACATTCCCATGAGATTGAAGAAGGACAAGGGGTCACATCTTTTCCTGAGAGTTTCTAACCTGTTTTCTTTGACATGTTTTTTTTTTTTTTTTTTTTTTTAATTTCCAAGTCTATGTATCTCTGAAAATCTGAGGGAAAAATGCTGTAACTTAGAATTTTATACCTAGCTGATTTATCAATGTTGATGTGGACATTTTTCGTATTCAAATGACAATGGTCTCCAAAATTTTACCTTCTATCAACTTTTTCTCTTGAAATTCCAGCAAAACAGGAATCCCCTCCCCCAACCCCTGCCCAAGGAATTCCATCTCAGGGAGAGAAAACCAAAGGAACCTATCCTCAGGAGGAGATGGGAAGATGGTGGCAGCCTACAAATGAGATGGTCCATGAGATGATTAGAAGCTGACTTCAGAAAGATATTTCTTCAACATGTTATACATATGTCTTAAACACCTCATGTCTTCGTATATATGGGAAGGCTGTGAGTTAGCCTGAGCTGCACAAAACAAAACAAAACTGAACAATACACACGCACACACACACACACACACACACACACACTCCAGAAGAAAAAAAAAATACTAGGGAGAAGATAAATACTCAAATACTCAGGTCCATGTTGTGAAGCTTTGTGAGTGTTCATATTCAACAAGGGGTGTAACCTCTTAAGTATTGATCAAGCCAGCATTTCAAGATAATCTACTGGGAGGATAGTACAGGGGTTTGTGTGTGCGGGGTGACGACGGGGGCACATGTAAAAGAGAGGTAAATGCTTGTCTTCAACAATAGAGCAATCAAAATGATGCCGAAGCTTTTAAAAAAAAAAAATATCACACACAATGGAGGAAAATCAGGGAGCAGAAAAACAAGAATGTTACTTAGCGTTACGATGTAAATGTCAAGAGAATCAGTTAAGGCAGTTACAGGTAACTGCATAATATTCGGGTGGAGCTGGGAGGAGGGTGGGAGGACTGATGCTCCCCTGACAATCTTGTAGAAGGATCTGGCTCTTAAAATGATGTGTATGGATGAGTTTGACATAAAAGAAAAAAGAAAAAAAAACATAAAAACTAAAGAAATAATGAAAAGTGCGAAGAGCCCGAGCTAGCGACTGAGATACAAATAACCCACCCAGAGGGTGGGGAGTGCTCTGTGCCTCCCTCCGCGATAAAAGCTGTGGGGATGGAAATGGTGAAATGTCATGTTTTGACAAATAGGCAAAGGTTAAAAACTCTGATAATTTTCAGAGCAGCAGGCACGTTCTCAAACAAATTCTGAAAATGTAATGGGCAAAAAGTTTTCAGAGTGAAAATTTGGCCTTGTACTCCTGCCTCCTGACAGAGCCACACACGCTTGTAAAAAGAACAGCAAGACACTACACCAAATTGCGGAGGGGAGCATGCAGAGAAGCCCCTTAACAAATGCCACCTAGCTTTTGCACCTGTCTGCAGATGGATACACATAGACTAATTGTTAATTATAGACACTGGCTAGTCTCTTTTGTGACCATTTAAAAAAACCAAAGATGATAAATTACTGAATGGCATGGGGTAGAGTTTAGGATACAAAGGCAGATAAGAAAAAAATAGCAATGATAAGCTCAATTAAACACACACACACACACACACACACACACACACACACACAAGTGCCCGTGCACGAGTACACTTTATAGAAATAAACCAGAAACCAAAATTTATTAGCCCAACATTGGCAGTGGTCATCTTTGAGTGGTGTGACTACACTTCCTATGCTTTCCCATAGAACAGGAACTTATGAATAAGAAAGCATTATTTTTTAAGTATTACATGACAGATGTGACTTTTGAACTTAGTATCTTTTAGAGGACAGCCCCCTGGCCATCTGTAGTTTAAAAAAAAAATGCAACTGCCTAAAGACCAGGCTAGCTGGCAATTCTCCTGCCTCAGTCTCTCCAGAGATGGGGATCATACCATGACACCTGGCTTATTTGCATCATTTTTACAAATACCACAACCAGAGGAACAGATGTTATCCCAAGGCCCAGCTCAGGCTGCCAGGAAGGATACTGGATATTTGTCAAGATCCAAGATGTGGAAATGGAAGACTTGTCTGACCATTCTTGCCCTCCACTCAGAAAAGCCACTGCCAGAAGTAGCTAATGCTTCTCTCCAGAAGCCAGTGTCCCTGGCCTTCCCATAGGCTGCACTGACAGACACTCCAGCTCAGTTGGAAAGTTCATCTTTCAGTGCTTACAATCTAAGCATCCACCAGACTACGTATGCTCTTGTCCCAGACACACAGCATTGAGATTAACAGAAAAACAAAGGAACTTACCCAGTAAAGCTGGCAAGGTACCACTGCCATTTTCTTCACTGGAAGCTGCATCAGGCAACCAAGTCTCTGAAGGTTCTGTGTCAGGGGACCTTCCAAGACAAAAATGGACAAGTCACAAAACAAAATCCAGCAAAGCAGGTTCCCAAAACCTTTCTGCTCAGTAGACCCAGAGGAACCTTGCATATTTTGAGAGAAGGAACTTTAAGAATGGGGAGTTGGGTCAGGCCTAGGTCCAATCCTCTAGCAGTGTAAGAGGGCTTCAAGGCTAACTCAGGAAGAGAACACACGAGCTACAAATGGGAAGACTGAGCCTTCCTCTGCCAATGGATTTGAGCACAACCTGGGACCTGTCCCTACCTAGCCAAGTTCTGAAAAAGAGGATGAAAGGAGGAAGAGCCCCAAGAGAAGCCAGAAGACCTGCTCTGAAAAGATATCTAAGCCAGGGTTACAGGTGGGCCTGGATGTTTGGGAAGGAAAATAATATGCACCTAAGTATGGGCCAGGAGAAACAAATCTTATCTCTGTCTAACCCTAAAACACTGATGGAGAACTCATGTTAACATGGTGACCCTTTCACATATGGAAAACTGAGGCTAGGCTGGGCAGTCACAAGCCTCAGATCACATATGAGATGGAAGTAAGAAAAAAAGGGACCCCTTTATCAAGGTCAAAGAAATAATTGGGAGGCAGGTGGAGGGAGCTGGACTAGAGAGGCCAGCCTGTTCCCCTCCATCTGGAGGTAGAGACTTCTTATATGAGCACACATAATCACACAGGTGGGCCTTGAAGGCTTGGAAGAGATGGGATGGGCAAGCACCCTGTCTGTCTGGGAAAATGGGGAACCTATGTCTGCTTCCAGCAATCAACCAGACACAGCATGCCCATACAGAACAAGAAAACCGCAACTAATTTCTATCTTAGAGATGAGTTCTAGTGCTTTTCCAAGGATACACAAGGGTACAAGGGTGAGGAAAGAAAACAGCACCAGGTCTCCTGATTATCCTCGCCTGTGGAATAGTGAGGCTGTGGGGGGGCAGAGTTCACACTCGTCTCACCAGACAACCCACCCAACCTGGGACAGAACTCCATACCCACCCATGCTCAAGCACTGCTCAGTGATTTCGAGACCAAATTCCTACTGGCTTGGGGAGGATTTAAGTTTTTGCCAAAATCTTGAAAACAGAACTAATGGAGGGGACCCGAACTCTTTCCGCTACCATCGGAAAAGCAAAACTAAACCACAAGGTCAGCCTGGTGAGTTGTCTATGGGCTCAGTGACAGGAGGACTTGTATCCAGCCTTATTCTCCATCTTCCTTGGGAGGGGTCACAGCACATACACTCTCCCAACTCTCAAGTCAAACTCAGCTCTGGATTGTGACCATAAGTTTCAAATTTTCAAAGAGAACTTTTGTAAAATAATTGGTTCCCACCCCTAGTCTAATTGCCCACATCCTGTCCAAACTTCATGGGGAGGGAGATTTATTTAAGTAGGGAATAAAATTCATGCCAGGCATTTCAAGGTTTAGGGTTACACATCTCCTAATGAGGCACAGGCAAAAACAGGTAGAGCTGGAAGAGGAGGGTAGGTCTCAGCAGTGAGTAGGGACCATCTCTGCTTGGGGGATACAGGAGCTGAGCCAGACACAAGCTCTGAACTTAGGATGGGCATACAGCTATGTGTGTTGGCCCTTATTCATCTTTACCTTTTCCCTAGAAATTTCTATGCTGAAATATTATACCAACTTCCATCCTGAGCAGTAGAGATCAGGGTCATCAAGTTTAAGCATCCCTTCCATGGATCCCATCCATCCAAGCGTTGCTTGGAGTAATGTAGGTCATGGACTCTCTGAAGATGTGTCAAATCCAAGGCCAAGTAAAAGACAGAATATGGGTGATGTATCTTAGGACAAAAGGAGGGAAAAGTCATGCTGCTGGCGACAGTGGCCAGGTTAATGATGGCGGTGATGGTGACGATGTTATTTTTGGTGGTGACCATGGTTTGCTACTCTTGGTGGTGATGGTTGTGATTATGGTAGCCGGGATGAACCTGATGGTTGTATGGGGAGTACCTCTGTTGTTGCTGTTGATGGTGGTCATGGTGGTAGTGGTGGCTGTATTAATGATGGTAGTAACACTGCTACCTAAGGGTGATAGCATTGATGGCCATGAAGTTGGTGGTGATGACCGTGCTCATGGAGGTGATTGTGGTAGTGATAAGGGTGTTGATGATGGTGGTGGCAGTGGTGATAATGACAGAGTAGTAAGGCCAGAGAAACTATGGCTTTGATGATGTTGAGTGCTATAAGAATGGTTGCTTTGCATAGCAGACAATTCTGGGCAACGTGGGGGAACTTATCTCTCATCTCCTCTATGTATGTACCACCCTCAAAGCAAAGCTTTAGAGTCTAGCCAATAGTTCTCGATGCTTACCAAGCCTCAACACTCAAGAGTCACTGATACAAAAACAGTTTGAGCTCTTTTCCTACAGATTGAGAGCAGGCTCGGATGGTGAACAATCAAATGAGAGAGTCGGGAAAGGGAGAAATTACCTGAGTTGGTATAAAGAGGGTAGATTGTGGGAACTGAGATGAATCCTCAGGGCTAAACCATATCCTGTATCATCACTCAGTCAGAAGGGAGGATGGAGAACAAGGAATGAGGGCTGGAGTCCATGGTGAGGAACCACCGTGGAAAGGAAGGAAGAATACACAGTGTCAGCCATATAGTGCGGTTAGACATACACTCTACATGCAGAGAGAGGAGGGAGGAAGTGAAGAAGGAAGGAGTGAATCATGGATGCTGGATCTTAGGCAAGTACCCCTTATAGAATAAAGTGCTGGCAATGTACTTTTTAAATCTTCTGTACTCTGATAGGAGGGCATGTTGTGCTTTTTCTGGATAGGCTTGCCTCATGTGCTATCGCTCTTAGAACTTGGTTGACCCTTCCAGTCTTCTAGGTATAACCATAGTTTCAGTGAAACACAACAAAAATGGCCAAATAAATATAACCACGTTGGGTGGACAGGGGAAGAGAAGAACACTTCTTAACTTTTTGAAAGGTATAGCCTCTCCCAGGTGTGATACTACACATAAGAAAACCATGAATATCCTACAATAAGATCCTGCGGAACACATAAATCCTTCAGGAAGGTAGCACTGTCCTGTAGCTGAGGCTTACTGCCGGCCAGTGCTTCTCATTAAACTCAAAGTCCCACAGTTAGAAGTGAGAGGAATTTGGTTTGCTTGGAAAGGCAAAGCATGCGCCCACTCAGCAGAGGCATAAAAACAAGACTCGGTTATTTTTGATCTCCCATTTTGGCAGAGGCTAGGATAGCTTTCGGGAAGACCCAGGGCTTCCATTCCACCATGCCAAGCCAGAGTTACCCAAGGATGGGCCAGTGTCCCGGGCTGTAAGAACTGCCAGTATCCTGTCTCATTATCTGGCACAGGAAAGCCTGGCCCTGGCAAGAAGCTGGTCTTGTAGGGAGGATGCCATGGACCATCTGACACATCCTCCAAAAAACAGCTACCAGGCCATACTGGTTCCACAAAAGCACATGTATTTTTAGTCATTTGCTCATTCATTCAGCAATAATTTACTGGGCGCCTACCAGGCTCAAGGCTGGGCAGGGGCTAGGGATAGAGAGAAGAATTTGACCCAGTTCCTGGCCCTCGAGGCTCTTTAGTTTAGTGCTGACATGTAAACAAACGCCCATGATAGAGAAAGGCGGGAGCTCTGGCTCAAGTAGTTACAACTGGTGTGGAGCTGGGCGTGGCCATCTCCTTGGAACAGAGAAGGAGTAGCTGAGAGTTCATTCAGTGCCTCACGCCCAGACAGCTGACTCACTCATTCATACATCAACTCATTCACTAGTTCAGCCATTCATTTGCCAGAACACAACTTATTCTTTAATTGCATACTTGCTGATGAATTTGCTACCTAATCAATTCTTTTATTCATTAACTACGATATGCTTATTTATCCATCTATTGGCCTTTCATTCACATATTCCTTTATCATTTCTTTCAGTTCCATGTTTATTATGCAGTTGTGATAGTGATTTTCTTCCTCTAATTGATTCATTCATCCTTGAGTGGGTCATTCATTCATTCATTCATGCATTCATTCATTTGGGCCAACAGTGACTCTTCTCATTAACAGACCCAAACGCTGACTCACTACTTCCATCAATCCTTCATTAGAAATGAAGACCTACTTACCCTTCCATTCATAAACCCATTCAGGAATTCACAGAATGACCAATGCACTCAAGAGTGTACACTCACTTCTCCTAGGCTGACCTACTAGTGCATTCATTCACTCACAAGCTTCACTTTGATCGCTCACTTCTGCTGTGCAGGCCTGCTAATTCATGTGTCCACTCACAAAGTTTCCTTGTATTCATTCGCTTTGTAACTTAGTCATTGGTTAGTGCATTACTGCCCTGGGATTGGCAAAGACCTCCATGTTATCATGACTTCATTCCTTCATTTTTTTTTCCCTCCTCAAGGGATCTTTAGTTTAGGCACTGTTCTATTTATTCCTTCTTTTAGTCATCGTTCATCCCTTGAATCACTCAACAAACATCACATGTGCTTCTGGCATTAAGTTGAAGTTGTGAAAGACCTCACAGCACAGTAATGCCACCCCTCATAAAGCATCTAAACCTTAAAGCTGAGCAGAGAACGCCAACTCCTTATTTCTGGGCCACACATACACTTGTCCTGTTACATTGTTTGTAATTGATATTATCTAAAGACATAGAGTTACAGGGTCAGGCTCCGATGTGAACTCCATATTTGACACAAGGTCAGACAAGGATGAAAGGCAATAGCTATTAGCAGAAATGGATACTTTTATGTCAAATATTTTACCATTCTCAGATACTGAGTACAAGAAAATAAAACTCGGGAGTATTTGAGCCTACTAATCAACCTGTAAACAAGTAAGAATTTGTGTTTGATATAGGCGACAATAACTCATGTAAGTGCCATGGGAGAATATAAATACACCTTATTAGCAAATAGAAAGTGGCCGTGTGCACCTGTTCTGTAAAAACAAAGACAGGAGGGACAAAGTTCCTTTCATAGACATGAGTGGCTAAGATCTAGAATCATACTACTTATCGAAAAACATTTAAATTATTGACCCACACCTGCTCTATTTCCAATTAACTTTTTAAAAGATTTGTTTACTAAATGATAATAATATCAATTTCATGAACTCATCAAAGTACAAAATAATTTAAGAAGAATGAGTATTTAATGCGGTTTTGGGGTGGGTTCTTTATACACAAATGCAACAGATTAAATCTTATTGGTTAAATGGGTTTATGAGGAAAAAAAAATAGAGTTGATCATTAATCTTAATCTTCATGGCCAGTGTTCTCATGGGGACAATCTCCATTATTTCAAATTTCTGGGCATTGATTTTTCCTGATTAATTTAGTCACTCATTTTCAAAAAATTAAATCAACAGAAAAGATTCTGCAGCCAAACACAGCAGGGGGAATTGGTTTTCTACATTTTTCTATAGACCCCTTTAGTGGAGCACACTACATGACCCTATTTAAAACAAATCTTCCTTGTATGGAGCAGTTCCAGGACAGGTGCAGTGTGGATCCTTTTTTCTATTTCCTTGTCATAAAAATGGCATAGCCTTTGCCTTCATTTAAGAGAGTTTGCGTGATCTTGATTCTAGAATGTAGTCCAAACCTACTGTGAATAGGTCTCATTTATGCAAACAGACAGACTGCGGCTTCCCAGGACCCCCTGAGAACTGATCTATGTGTAGTTGTCTTTGACTATATGTCACATAATGCCAATTTCATATAGACAGTGATCACCATAACAAAAAGAGCAAACAGGAAGCTTACTCACTGAGATCTGTACTGAACGTCTATACAGTCAGTGTTGTGACCTTCATACTGAAGTCTCCATGATGAGAGGATCGGCGTGTATCCACTCTATTGAGTACAAAGTTAAACAAAGAAACACGGGTCAGCCTCAGCGCCAATTTCCACGCTGCACTGATTTGTTTGATTCCCCTCACTCGTTTGCTTAACATTTTCCCATAATGAGTTAAATCCAAAGGAAGCCTTAGTATTCCTACCGGAATGGACCAAGACATTTCAGAACTGAATTAATACTTCTTGCTTTAAAAATGGACCCCATACTGGGCTCATTTTCCTTCCTCGTGAATATCTTTATTGACTGAGACATTTATTCAGTCTCTGAGCAAAATCAATATGCAAGAGCTCTCAGTAACTCCACAGGTAGATTTTTTTTCAACTTTCCTAAAGTCATTGTCACCACATAGCTCACTGATTCTTTCATGTGACGAGCCTCGGCTGTTTAAAGTGATCATGGATTCCCCCTCAGATGCATTCCATTCTCATCATCAGCCCATACACATGTTGGTCCGTGCTGTCACCGTGAACAAGCACCGTGTCAGGATGCAGGGCCACAAGCCTAACTCCCTAAGCAGCAGCCGCCATCTGTCACAGGTGTTTGATTCAATTGTTGAAAATTAAGGAAAAAACTGTTTTGTTCTTGTACTTCATTCGTATTAAATTGAATTAATTTGCGTTCAGAGAAGATTAGCATCATCACAGACCATAGGGCTTACTGATACCCAGTTATCTTCTGTGATGGCCCAAAAGAAACCATGAGCTAATGGCTCACACTGGAAACTTTATGCTTACATTCCATGATATTCTCTCTCTCCAGAGGGCAAAGGCCTTCAGGATTAGTTCTAATTGGGTGTGGTAAGGCTTCCTGCAGGAAAGAGAGAACATTTGCATATGGTAAGGCCTAGGTGTAGGGATGGATTGATGTAAATACAGTATAGATATATGAAAATAAAAATTAAAAGACACAGTAAATTATCAGAAAATTTATTTGTAACTAAAAATTTAAACTAGAATTTTAAACTAGAATTGGGGAAAATGGATAAACCATAACTTATTTAAAGAAATGCTATTACCTGCCCATTTTTTCCTCATGAGTAATTGATTTTTATCCTTTCTCATTAATTCTTTGCCATGATAAACTCACTATTTTTACAATGTAAGACACTGGCAAAGATAATAGAGCCATAGGCACATTGCTCATTACCAAGGTGACAGATACCTTTGTGATGGTGTCTAGTGAGCACTTGGGGGTCATTCATGATAAGGATGGGGTATTTGCCATAGGATAAAATGAGTTCTGAACTCAAGGTGAACACGGAGTAATACTCTCATCTAGCCAACACCAGCTATTGACCCCTCGAAACAAAGCAAAGCTTCTTAGTCCATTTATCATCTATCACATGCTATCATTGTTCTTCCAGTGAATCATGAGCTTGGGGATGGAGTATGGCCTCCTCTGTCATATTTATCTCTTTCAATCTATGCCTCAATTCTCAAGAACTTGTTTCTAGTCAACCCAAACACAGAATCTATGGATAGTTCTCATGACCCTTCTACAGACTTTCAACTCTGAAAGAGCAACTAGATTCCTATTGTGTTGGAAGTCCATGTTCCAGACACAATTTTTTTTTTTTTTCATGCAGAGGAGTGGGAGGAACACGGGATTCGAACAGGCGACAGACACAGAGAGGGCGACTCCAGAGCGCGGAGCCTAGAGAGCAGTGCCACCGCGGGACGGCTCCAGACACAATTCCTAGTCTGCAACTCCAACATTGCCAGCACCGCCATCGTGAGCTCAGACTGATCCTTGTGTTCTTCATTCATGTCTTCATGGTTTTATAGACCATGTACCTGTACTGATCATCTACAATAAATAATCACAGCTCTAATATCCTTCTCCATAATTACTATCCTATTACTATCTAATATCCTTCTCCATAATTACTATCAGAATAACACCTCTACTCTGAATTAACCTCAGTGTTCTATGCATGCACAGATCAATCTAATAATGGTTTATATTAAGCAGATTTTTATAGGTAGGTCAAAGTGTCTTCTAAATGATTCTAAGTCACACTTTAAAAATTAATTTTGTGTGAATGACTTCTAAAAACAACATCAACACTACAATCTTAACTGACAGTATTCAGAGGGCTCTCCATACTCATAATACACATATCCATCTGCAGATTGGACCAAAAAGAAATGAGTCAGAACAACTCTGTTCTTTCAGGAATACAGAGAAAAAGAGATCATTACCAAGAGTGAGACCTCATTTGCATTGGTCTCTCTCTGTATTCGATCTTTCATTAGTCAGTCATTTAAGCAATTTGGGATGTCTTTTATTTGATTTCTCTTGTATAAACAAACAGTATCAGTTGTGCCACTCTGTCATTGGTCTTCTACCTCATGCACAGCAGTGGTTTTAGTGCCTAGAAATTTCTTCTTGCCCTGCAAAACATTCTTATAGTTGAATAAGTTTCGTTTCTATCCAGTAATAACTATATATTTGGTTACTGGTTCTTTCCTTGAAATGATTGTAGTGTTAGCTTCAAAATGCATTTTAAACAAACAAAAATGAAACCCTCTATCTTCCTAGACTCTGTCTACAAAATAACTTTCTGGATAGTGGTGGTGCATTTTGTCTATGGTAGACCTAAGCTCCAGATGCATACAAATCCATTTTGAGGAAGGCAGGATGAACACTGGTCTCTTTTCATTACTACCCTGTTTAGTTATTAACTCTATAATTCACCACTGTCAACTTTTAAATAGTATGGCTCACAGAAACCCAGGAGGATCCTTGGGTCTGTCATTGATAATTGCCTTTTCTCTTGCTATAATCAGCTATAGACGTATTCTCACAATTCTGCCTCACTATCACAGGGGTCATCTTTCCATATATGTGCTTGCACATATGTCAATATGAATGTTGCATATCCATCACACATTAGAAACCGGCCTGCACGCGGTCTTCTGCCATTACATAATGACGTGGAATGATATCATGAGATAGATATTATATTTGAATAAAGCTTTAAAAAACTACACAAATAAAGACAAGCAAATATTACTTACCTTGGTCTCTAGGTGTGAGTAAGGAACTCTCCTCCCTTTATTCTACTGTAAGGGGCAAAGAACAGAAAGCATGACAAAGAACCTGTTCTTTTTCTTCTCCACCTCTGATTAACAATCATTAATTGAGAAAGTACTTAACTCATATTTAATTAAAAGAAAAATGAAAAATTTTGAACTCCCTCTTAGCACAGGAGTAGAAAAGTTTGATAATTTGTACAGTGATAATTCATAGCCAAACAAGTATCAGGACATACTCATTTTAATATCTACTGGTGGTATTTTTGCTTTATCAAGAATTTTAATGTTGACATTGTATCATTTATGTTTTTTGTTTATTTGTTTACTACTTCTCACAATGGACCAATTATAAAAGTATAATAAAATGCATAAAAACAAATTCTAAAATGTAATGTGTTCCAAACCGTGACCTTTATCAAGAGGGTCCTATGAACAAAGAATGCACTGCTAATCATTGGAGTTGGACCACATATGCATTCATTTATGACACCTACACCACCAGAGTCATCATTGATCAAAGTCTAATGTTTATTTCTTTATTCATGTGTCTGTTGAGTAAGTTATCATCTACCTTCCGATGTCAGCTCCACAAATTGCAAGAGACCATATGCATACCTTTAATTTGCATACAGAGCTACTAGATAACTGTTTTGTCTATCAATTATCTTCCATTTCTTATGTATGCTTTATTAATAGAGCACTTTGTATCACCTCCTTAACAGCCACTGTCAGAATGCTGGCCATCTGTTTGGTATGCTACACCCTTTGTAATAGAGTAGTTATTCTCTTATGTAAACCAGACAAACCAAGATAAGAATATTGGCGTTAACTCACATTCAATATGTACTTCTTCTTGGCAAAGTGCAGAGCCCTTGAACATGGCAGACTCCTCAGTCACATTGTTCCTTCACTCGGAGACAAGCGTCACATAGAATATGAGAAAAGTATGACAAGCTCACGATTCATTCAACCTTAGCAGCTTTTTTTGACTCAGAAAAATCACTAGTTGGAGTCTTTTATTTTATAAGATAAAAAATTTCAAACTAGCTACTATAACAATTTGAACACCCTCTTAATAATATTGTCTATGCATAATTAGCCACAGAGGTAAGAAGAGTGACTTTTCTCTTTAGATTTTACTTTCACTGTAAATTTGAAATTCTCTGACTTCCTCATACACTTTTATAAATAGACAATGCCTAACTATAGTAAATTCTTTTTGTATATGTTTATTTTGTATATGTGTGTGTTTTATATGTTTATTTATTCCCACGTTGACCAGTCATGAAAATGTATGAACATAAAACCAAAAAAGAACTATATTGTTCTTTCTGTACTGCATTTCTGGTATCTAGGTATGTGATCATTTCAAACACTGTCAATGGGCTATGCAATGCATGTAATGGACCTCAGAGTATGTAAATATATCCATTGTACATACTCATATTCTATCAGCAGTGGTCATTCATCCAAGGTTGACCATTGCTTTCATTGATTTATAGATTGGCTACTTAGGGCCACTGATATGGTAGACATAAGTGAAAACTCCTTTGATTCATAAAATGCCAAGAACACACTTGATATCCCTAATTTATATTGAGAGATTTCTTATATTGATAATAATTTATTCAGGTTTTCATAAGTGTATAATCAATACAAGACCCAATATCCATCTATGATTAGCCAGTGGGATGCAGGTGGTCTTCATTAATCACATACTTTTAAATAAAGCACTGAGTATTCTGTCTGTCTGTTTTGACTTTTATTTTTGAAACAGGGTGTCTCTGTGTAGCACTGGCTGTCATGGAATTTGTTCTGTAGCTCAGGCTAGCCTTGAACTCAGAGACCTCCCTCTAGAGGCCTCTGCCCATTAAAGGGGGTGGGGGATTAAAGGCATGTACCTCGTGTTAGCATAAGGGCAGTGAGTATTCTTAAGCAGATCATTCAAAACAGAATTTTGAATCAGTTTTTTTGAACTTGAGCAAAACAATTCAAAACTGATTCAGAATCAGTGCAGCGGAAAGAGAGGACACTGACCATGGACGATGCACCCCTCACAGAGTGCGTCCGTCCTAGGGACAACTGAACAGAGAAGTTAACAAAATGAAAACTTTCCCTGTAATGGCCTTCAATTTTCAACTACCACTGGCCATTAGGCCAACCATGTTTGAAGTATATTTAATGCTCTTATTGCTTAAAAAGATGAAATTTTCAAATTTTCTCAGAATTGTAGACATCGTAATTTACATCGTTAATGTCATCATTGGCAAAAGAAGTTTTTAAGGGGGCATAGGATCCTGTACATACTAATTTATGTCTTGGCTCTCTTCATCTTTTTGACAATTGGATAACGCTTTACCCATTCCATTTTCACTGATTGCTTGATTCATGCACTGATACAATTATAAGAACTGAATAGAATTTATAACGGGAAAATGAACATATTCTATGGTCCTGTAGTCTTTCTACATGAAAACTATAAAAGAAGAGAATGGACTATATTACTTCTTTAGTAGATCTCAAAGTTCAAGACACGTAGTCAGTCATGTGACTCATGTGTCGCCAATGATCATTATCAATCATGGCTATTTATCTCTTTTTCCAATCACTCATCTATTATTGATAATTAATTCAATAATCAGCTAATAATAATTTGAGAACCTATTATTCCAACAATCCTAATCTGTGTGGTATTGTTCTAGCCTTAATTAATCATCCTCAGTGTTTTATAAATAATTTGACAACTTGAACTCATGTCTGTGGCTCTCACTGTATGGAGCACGCATCCTTAATGCCATGTTATACTTTTCAGTCACCTACTGAGTTCCGCACAATAAACCACCATATCTGAATAAAAGGTGCAAGCCATTACTCACAGTGGTCTGCGCAGCACCACCCATGACATCAGCAGAGCTCCTCGCCAAAGAGTTATCCTCAAGTCAGCAAAGACCTAAGGAATGCAAAGCAGAAACCATCAAGGCAAAATTAACACAGTGCTATTGACCTCTGATGATGGTCTTCAGTAACGCAGCCCTAGGTAATCCTTTATACACAGAAAGTATCTATTTAATTAGCTCTTAAATAATGGCCAGTATAGCAATGATTCAGATATTCAAACAGCAATGTTTTATGTTGTAACTGAAATCACTGGCTGAAAAGTATAATCCTATTTGACCTAAAAAGTATTTCTTGTTCATCATTTATTTTTATAATTAGACCATTCTTAATCTTATATATCTTATTTGTAGATTTCTTGTTTCCTGAACTCATACAACTATAAACAGCAAGAAATGGGCACATACATACATACATACATCATGCCAGAGTCAACTCCCCCTCTATTGTTGACACCTGGACTTTATGATGGACCTGAGTGACTTAGTCACTATTTGTAGATCATATGTGCCACCAATGGCCATCATAAATCAAAGACTGGCCTTATTTTTCTCCAATCATTACTATATTGTATGCCCTTCAATCACTGCCCTCCTTTTAACATATAAGCATAATCTAATAATTTTACACTAACTACATATATGTATCTCCATATATATAATCTGTTACCCTTTGACCTAGTGTGAATATATTTCACCTCTCATTAACACAGGGACTAACCTTCTACAAACCATCAAAACTATGAGAAGAAGTGTGGGCAGATTTCACATCATCACAAGCAACGGATGGTCTGGAAGCCATTGAAGGTGAATAGATGCCATGGAAAAGTCCATTCTAAGAAACACAGAGCAAAGAAGAGGACAAAACAATGACACCATTGCTGTCAACTACATGGAGCCACGTCTCTTCTCTATTAATCTTGGTGTTTCAGACGTGGAGTCATCATGTATGAGTCAATTGCCACCGTGTTCATCATCAACCAAGATTAGACCTCCTCTTCTATAATTAGTTCTACTTTCCCCATTAATGACTTAATTATGAACATTATGATTAGAAACCCCCACCCCCAACAAAGATTAAATTGAAGAGTCTAATAATTCCTATCTGTACACGGCATTTCTATAATACGTTCATCATACATCAATTCACACTAGTTAACATAGTTGAATTGCAAAGATACAATTCATATAGTCCCCTTAACTGTCATTGGTATTCAAAATGGTCATCACTAACTCCACTAAACACTATTTAAACACTATATTGAAGCACTCAAACCAACACAAGGAGAATCCTGTAACTCACGCTGGTGTTGTTCGCCTCCTTAACATGGTGCAAACAGAGCCGTTGACCTTTGGAGGATCCTCTAACCACAAGGTCCACCCTGAGTACAGAGAAGAGAGAGGAAGAAAAGAGGGGAGAATAAAAAAGAATAAAAAAAGAAGGGGAGGGAGGGTAGAAGAGGGGAGGGGAGGGTAGAAGAGGGGAGGGGAAGGAAGAGAGAAGAGAAGAGAAGAAAAGATAATGAAATATTTACAGAGAAGGCAGCAAAGGAGAAAGCATTGGAATTCATTTGTCCCAGGCTCTACACAGATGAATAAACACATCAGTACACATGAGAGCATCAGCTCTGAGGAAAGCATACAAACAAAATTTTACTTGACAAAAATTTCTTGCTTTCTCTTTGATGATTATTTGTCATCTGAATCATTCATGCAAGCTACCATAATTTAAAAATATTTATACTATTGTCTTCTAAAATGAGTATCTTCAAACTTCCTGCAAAGCAAGAAAATGGTATCTGATATTGATACTATTTCCTCCATACACAAAAAGGATATTACTTGCTTCTTTTTCATATTTCATATTTTCATTGTACTAAGGGGATGGGTTTTTTTTTTTTTGCCTTGATACTCATGTTCATAAGTGAATAGAGATTTAGTCATTTATATTTATGTTTTTTGTATTTATTGGCTACTTAAGAAATTAAAAGAGTAGTATAAAATTGGTGAAGCCACAGAGCAGATCAGCTGGCAGGAGGGACCCAGAGAGAGGCCTATGGATACCATCCAGGATTCATACGACCTGTGCTCACCATCAATCCACCCTGCCTCTACTCACATTTATGTTGGCTCTTGATAGAATCATTAATTCCCTAATAAAAATAGAAAGTCTATTTATTCCACCAAAAACTGAAAGAGACTGAAAAGTACTGCTGTATAAAGATCCAGTTTACTTCAACCTATCTCCTTCAATGAGGAACCTATGTTTATCAAACATGGTCAATTCAATTTCCAGTTAAGTCTGTTGGTGTCATTGGTTATATTAGGCTTATGGTAACCATAGTTAGAACTTATTTTCATTGAATATACTCATTTGTGTTTATGAGCATACATGCCAAGGGCATGTGAATGGGGGCAAGGCCTTAATATACAGGAATCTGTTCTCTTTCTACCTCACCACCTCTCTATTAGGTACTTTTCAATAAGGAAGTAAGCAACTTTCAACAGACCACATAAAAACAGGGATAGTAACTAGTACTCACATTGCCCCACGCTCAATACAGACAAGTATCCATTCCACTGGTGATCACGAATAAAGCAGGAATCACCCCAGGAGAACAAATTCTGAGGAGTACAGAACAGAGTACAAAAGGAAAAAAAAATGCGATTTCCCTTCAAGGATCTTTGCTTAGCTACCTATCTTTTGGGTTGGACCTCTGAGCTTCAGACACAAGTGTTATTCGTCATCTCTTTCATACCTTGGTAACTATCATCATTGGTCCACAAATGGCTCACCCTTTCCTCATTCTCATAGATTCAACAGAAGCGCAGCTCTCTGATAAATTCAGATTGGTGCTCACAGCGATATGAACGTGTGCGCTATTATCCATTCTCAGACATCATACTTATTCAGTACACAAGCCCATCTTCACCCCAACTGAATTGTGGGAGTGAATCTATAGGATTCTAGTTCATGCCTTGTAAAAATACAGCGATACTGATCAAAAAACAGATAAATGTATGGCCTTTACCCATATTTACCTTGATGCAGTCATTCAACATAGGGAATTCTGTAATCAGCTCACAGAGGTCCTGTGTGGAAAGCAACAAACAAAATAAAGCAGGTGATAAATGACTTTGAAAAGCAGATAAAATACCAATAGTTTTCAACTTTGACTTACAGAGTGATATATCTAATTCTTAAGTAAATAATATAAGTGATTCCTTACTCTCCATAACTGTACTCTACCACGAGTGCAGTAACATGCAATTGTGGCTTCAAATTTAGAAGAATCTAATGGTTATTAACAGGAATTAGAACGTTAATACAAAATATAATATATATATAAGTAGTGATATGCTAAACACGATTTTAACGTATATAGCATAAATTTATTGGGTAAAAACAAAAAAAAATGAACCAAAAATGGAGATAATAAGCTTAGTTTGAAATAGAAAAGAAAATGAAAGACTATGTGAAAGTTGGACTCTGGTTTTTAATTTTGAAGTTAAAACTATTGCTATATTATTAATCTTACACATGCTACTTGAGGAAGAACTAGGTAATATTACCATTCAGTTTTACCAAGGTCTGCCTGAAATATCAAACTAAAGTGGACACCAGTTGTAGTGGAGTTGCAGTGACAGCAGAGGAAGTCTTTATGACAGAAAACTTCTGCGATGACATCAGTCAATCAGCCACTGTGGAAAAGCAGAAAAAAAGGAAAGACATAAGGGGAAGTCCTATTAGCAGGCAAAAATATTCCGAGAATTCACAAGCAGACTTTCAGTCTGTGAAACTGGCATACTGCGCCCATTTAAAGAACTGACTCTTATCAATGACAGTCCATGTACTGAAATACACTTTACTGATTTGGTTACACCATGCATGTGTGTGTAAAATTTACAATTACTAACAAATACCGGTCAAGACCTTGAACCAGACTCCATACCAGACAGAGATGGTAACTTGGAACATGCAGGAAGGGGGTGTTGGTTTTCCATCAACCAGATCAGCCTTTCTGATGAATACAGGGCAGAGAATGGAGAGACACTCTTGAGACCATGTTATCCTCATGTGAGGTAACCTAGGCTCATGGGCTTGCCTAGGCTGCACCTGTACCTTTTCCTCCCCCAAAAAGACTAATTTATTTCGATTTGTAGGGAAAATAGCAGGACCCTGTCTATACTATGGCACAACGCATGGGTGAGCATCTCAACACACCCATCTTTCAACATGACCACCCCTTGGGGTTTCCAAGCTGGGAGTTCCCCATGCAAGATTGTAGTTCTACACGATTTAACCCAACTTCATCTAGATGCCAGCCATAGTTCCTTGCTAATGGAATGGAAATACTTCCTAGCAATGGAGGGCCGCCCAGCTGAAGTTGCTCTGTCTCTGACCTCAGATTTCTGTTCACATGGCTGTCATTAAGAACCACTCAGATGCCACCAGATATCATTGTTCTAGGTTCATGTCTCTCAGGATTGGCTCATATCTTGGCAAGTGTGACATCACACTGCCTGGTCCTCAAGATAGCACTAAGTTAACTCTTTCTATCAGTACTCTGCTTAACTACACATGCTTTCATTAGACCCTCCATACCTACAAGCAGGTACCCACAGGTGAATCAGCGCTGCAGCTTTCAAGTCCTCATGGGCTCTGGCATGTTGTCATGGCATTCCAGGAACTGTCAAGCACTGCAAACCTCTACCATCATTAGAGCCACCTTCCTGGAGGGCAAAACGGAGAGAAAAGAACAGAAATATTGAGATTTAGTGCCTAGGTTGGCCTAGGATTTCTGCATTTCAAGGGTGCTGTCTCATAGGTTATCTAAGGAAGGGAATGTAGGGTCCCTCATATTAAGGTAGATCTTTGATGCTGAATCTCACAAATCAAGGGCAGACCTCAAACTGCCCAAGCCCGGATTCTGAGTAACATGATCAAAGAGCGCTAGAGCCCTCACCTCGCACCACAGGTCCACAAGGGACAGGCATATGCCTATGGGCCTCCATCCACAGCTTAGCTCTTAGCAAGGCATCGGGATTGACCTCAGATTTCTGGATGCTTGGCGTTCACAGAGTATATCACTCAAACGCCACCAGATCTCATCATGGTCCTGGATGGCGCCCCCCTCTCCCTAGCCAACGACCTTGCTTCTTACTGGTTCTCTGGGTGCTGACAGAGCTCTGATCTACACCATATTAGGGAATCTCCTGTGAGCCCCCTAAAGAGACCATAGATAGGAAACCCTATGACTAATGACTAACATTGCACTATGCTCAACACTCGAAACCTACTGCAATAGCAGAACCCTGAACTGGCCAACAGTACGAAGCTGGTGGCCATGAAGATCAAGATGTCATCTCTATCACAGAGCTCTGGGATGTCACAGCAACACAAGGTTGGTTCTAGATCTCACATGTTCTACGTCACGTTTTCTGAAGGGTACAGGGAGAGAAGGGAGAGAAATGTTGAGACCGAGGGTCGCACTTCATACCCTCTAGAGTTAGAGAGCCAATGCATAAGCTTTGCCTAGTCTGCACCTGAAACTTGCTTCCCAGGATAGACTAATTTCTTGCCAATGGCCTGGAAAAAGAATCGGACGAAGACAAGGCTATGGTGCCATGGCTGGGGTTAGGCCCGTCATTAACCCCATCTGACAAATGCCTCTTGGAGCCCCAAGCTGTGACTGTCCCCAACAAGACCTAGTCCAGTTCTACCCGCATTACCCATTTGCTCTACTAAAGCCATGTTTCCTTGCATAATGGAAACTGATCAAGTTTAGGAGCAAAGTTGACAAAAATAATCAATCAATTCAGCTATCTCTCTCAAGCCATTAGCTAGCACCACAAGCTAACCAGCTAAGTAACTCTGTGCCTGCCCAGATATCGTTCTCATGCTGTCTTCGAGAATGTCAGATGCCACCAGATCTCATCATGGATCCTGGGTTGGGCTCTTCTCTCTTAACCTTCTGGGAATGGCTCATTCCTTAGCTACTGTGGTAACTCCATGGACCACACTGTAGGAGACTACCCTGTACTGTGCTGGGGCATCACACTGCCGCATCCTTAAGCTAGTTAATTCCATAGTCTGCTTAACCACCCAGATTATGATTAGAACCTCCATACCTATAAGCAGGCGCCCACAGGAAGATAAGGTGCTGTCAAACCATCCTGAACTCTGGACTGTTGCCATGGCATCCCAGGAACTGTCCAGCACTGCAAACCTCGGCAATCACTTGGCTCACCTCTCTGGATGATAGAAGGCAGAGAAAATAGAAATATTGAAACTTGTTCCCAAGATGGGCCCAAGATTGCTACATTTCAAAGGTGCTGTCCTGCAAGCTTTCTTTCTAAGGAAGTGGGTGTGGCCTTCCCCCAAATACAAGTTGATTATAAAGCCCAGTCTGACCCAATCAAGGGCAGACCTCAAGCTGCCCAAGCCCGGATTCTGAGTAACATGATCAAAGAGCACTGAAGCCCTCACCTCGCACCACAGGTCCACAAGGGACAGGCATATGCCTATGGGCCCCCATCCACAGCTTAGCTCTTAGCGAGGCATCGGATTGACCTCAGATTTCTGGATGCTTGGCGTTCACAGAGTATATCACTCAAACGCCACCAGATCTCATCATCGGTCCTGGATGGCGCCCCCTCTCTCCCTAGCCAACTGCACAGCTTGCTTTCTTACTGCGTGCTGAGGGCAGAGCTCTGATCACACCATATTAGAATATTCTGTGTGGAGCCCCCTCAAGAGCAGCCATTAGAAGAACCCAGAGATCAGGACTAACTATTGCACTAATGCTCTAACACTCAAGCTACTGCACTAATGCAGAAACCCTCTCCTGCAACTACACGTACCTGGAAGCTGGTGGCCGAGGAAGATCAAGATGTCATCTCTCAGTCAGCAGAGCTCTGGGATGTCACAGCAAGGACACAAGGTTGGTTCTAGATCTCAGCATGTTGGTATCATCTGCCACGTCAGCTTTTCTGAAGGGTACAGGGCAGAGAAGGGAGAGACAACTGTTGAGACCCTGAGGGTCAGCACTTCATAACCTCTAGAGTTAGAGAGCCAATGATCATAAGCTTTGCCTAGTCTGCACCTGAAACTTGTCTTCCCAGGATAGACTAATTTCTTGCCAATGGCCTGGAAAAAGAATCGGACGAAGACAAGGCTATGGTGCCATGGCTGGGGTTAGAGTGTCATTTCCCCCATCTGTCAAAATGCCTCTCGGAGCCTCCAAGCTGTGCTGTTCCCCAACAAGACCTAGGTCATGGTCCTACCCGCTTTACCCCAACTTTCCCTCTCTGGAAGCCATATTTCCTTGCATAATGGAAACTGATCAAGTTTAGGAGCAAAGTTGAAAAATTAATCAATCCAGCTTTTTCTGCTCTCAGGCCATTAGCTAGCACCACAAGGCTAACCAGCTGAAGTAACTCTGTGCCTGACCCCAGATATCTGTTCTCATGGCTGTCATCGAGAAATAGTCAGATGCCACCAGATCTCGTCATTGCTCCTGGTTGGCTCTCTCTCTTAACCTTCTGGGAATGGCTCATTCCTTAGCTACTGTGGTATACTCCATGGACCACACTGTAGGAGACTACCCTGTGCTGTGCTGGGGCATCACACTGCCGCATCCTTAAGCTAGTTAATTCCATAGTCTGCTTAACCACCCAGATTATGATTAGACCCTCCATACCTATAAGCAGAGCCCACAGGAAGATAAGGAGCTGTCAAACCATCCTGAACTCTGGACTGTTGCCATGGCATCCCAGGAACTGTCCAGCACTGCAAACCTCGGCAATCACTTGGCTCACCTCTCTGGATGATAGAAGGCAGAGAAAATAGAAATATTGAAACTTGTTCCCACGATGGGCCCAAGATTGCTACATTTCAAAAGGTGCTGTCCTGCAAGCTTTCTTTCTAAGGAAGTGGGTGTGGCCTTCCCCCAAATACAAGTTGATTATAAAGCCCAGTCTGACCCAATCAAGGGCAGACCTCAAGCTGCCCAAGCCCGGATTCTGAGTAACATGATCAAAGAGCGCTCAAGCCCTCACCTCGCACCACAGGTCCACAAGGGACAGGCATATGCCTATGGGCCCCCATCCACAGCTTAGCTCTTAGCGAGGCATCGGGATTGACCTCAGATTTCTGGATGCTTGGCGTTCACAGAGTATGTCACTCAAACGCCACCAGATCTCATCATCGGTCCCGGATGGGCCCCCTCTCTCCCTAGCCAACTGCACAGCTTGCTTTCTTACTGGGTGCTGAGGGCAGAGCTCTGATCACACCATATTAGAATATTCTGTGTGGAGCCCCCTCAAGAGCAGCCATTAGAAGAACCCAGAGATCAGGACTAACTATTGCACTAATGCTCTAACACTCAAGCTACTGCACTAATGCAGAAACCCTCTCCTGCAACTACACGTACCTGGAAGCTGGTGGCCGAGGAAGATCAAGATGTCACTCTCAGTCAGCAGAGCTCTGGGATGTCACAGTGAAGTTTGAGGAAGGTTGTGGATCTAAGCATACTTGTACCATCAGTCAAGTCAGCTTTTCTGAGGAGTACAGGGTAGAGAAGGGGGAGATATCTTTGAGTCTCTGTGAGGTACCATTCTGTGCCCTCCATAGTTACAGAACCTAGGCTGATAAGCTTTAACTAGGCTATAATTTACTTTCTCTTCCCAGGGGAGAGTCATTTCTCGACATTCCCAGGAAAAATAGGCAAGCCTCTGTCTACAGTACACATCCTGCATGGGGTCAGTACCTCATCACTCCCATCACTCAACACATCCCCTGGAGGATTTAAGGTGTGCCACTGTGCCTGTAAGTACGGGCCATGGTGCCCCCCCCATACCATAACTTTCCTATCTGTTAGCCATGGTTTCTTACCTACTGAAAATAGGTCACCATCATGACAATGTTCAAAAGTATGTTACTTTTCTTAGCCATAGGCAAGCACCAAAATGCAGCCCAGTTGCATTTTCTCTGTGTCTGACCTCAGATATCTGTTCATATGGCTGTCATCGAGAAACACTCAGACGCCACCAGATCTCATCACAGGTCCTGGGTTGGGTTCCTCTGGAGCTTTCGGGAACATCTCACTCCATGGCTAGTCTGGTACACTTTGGAGACCAAACTGTAGAAGATGACCCGGTGCTGGGATACCTCACTGCCTAGTCTTTGAGCTAACACTAGATTAACTCTTTTCTTCATACTCTGCTTAACCTCCCAAGTTTGGTGTTTTGATTAGACCCTCCATACCTATCAAGATGTGATGACTGAAGGTTCAAAGCAGAAGCTGTCAAGTCACCATGAACTCTGAATTGTTGCTGTGGCACCCAGACTCTGTCCATCACTGCAAACCTTTGGGTCTTCTCAAGGGATGTACAAGACAAGGAAGGAAGTAGAAATATTGAGACTTGCTCTCAAGGATGGCAAACAATTTCTACATTTGAAGGGGGCTAGACAGGTTGTCTCTCTAAGGGAGTGTGGTATTCCTTCATATTCAAGTAGATTATCAAGTATTCTAGGGTGACCGTATTTCAAGCCAGACTGCCTGCACTAGCCTTTATCGTGAGTCGTATTATTACCAAATGTCTTCTCTAGTGTTTGCTACCATTTTTATTTACTTCTGTAACTTCATGTAGCTACCTAACTTCAATTCAGCTAGCTTATACCTCTAAATCCTCCTTGAGAACTTTATATAAACGCAAGTCGACGACCCAGAGTCACAAGATACAGACTGCATGCCTTGGGTTGTATCTACCACTTGGCAGTAAAGTCCTCAATGTCCTTGACCTCCATCATCTGTTTTCCTCATATTCACCAATCATCACTCAAATGATATCATATAATTATATCATCTCTTTCTTTTGGGCACTTCTGTCTGTCATCTACATTCAGACTTTAATTATTCATGTGGTGAACTCATAGATCACCAATATATTAAAATGTATGTTAATTACCCTCCAATTTCCATATATATATTTCATGAATCACAGATTCCAGGTCTTCAAGATTGTAAGCATTTGCTTTTGACAATCATGTTTTACAACATGAACTACTTCAACCTAACCAAGAATAGAGACATTATCTATAATTTACACTCTCTCATCTTCACACAAAATTATAAGATTCACATGGGCCTTGTTTCCCTGGGAGGATCCTTCCCTCTTTTATATATTTCTTTATAGTTTGATTGATATTCAGGGAATTAAAACATGAAATAGGTGATGATGGAGTGTAGGCCTGCTGGTGAATGTACCTGAGAAAGGAACTTGTGTCCTCTTGGACATACAGCCACTGTATTTCCAATAGATCTGGTATGGCTCTGGTCCCCTGCATTCACTATTCTATTGACTGATTATTGACTCACTTATTCACTCATAACAATGGAAATCTCTATCATTTTACTAAAACACTGAAACTAGCCAGAAACTCCTCTAATACAAAGAAAAAGCTCATTCTAATTCTGCTTCAGTGATGGATCTTGGTTTTACAGGCATGCCCAGGTCAAAGGTCTAATTTAATTTGTTTCATTGGTCACATTTGGCCTAATGCAATCATATTTCACATTAATTTTCATGATGCGTATTTCTCTGTGTTAAGTCATGGAAGCAATAAGGCAACTTTAGGGAACTTCGTGCTTCCTAACAGCCTGTGGTTCTAAGTATCAAACTAGGGTAATCAGGCCTTCCAGATTACCTGGAGCCATCTGTCGGCCCCTTACTTCTCTCTGCTAAATAATGCAAAATACTGAAATCACATCAACACTCTCCGCCAGGACTCACACTGCCTCTAAGCTCTAATCTGTTTAGTCAACTAGTAAGTAAGCTGGTGGCCATGGAAGATGGCTTGATCCTAGGAATGCCTGTTCTTGGGAGTGTGATAAAGCTGTGAGAGTGAACCATGACACTGAAACAGGACACATCCTTTCCTAACTCTGATTATCCACGTCTCTTTGGTGTTGGACCTCCATGTTTCAGACACCTGTTCCTTTCATCAGACCTGCACATGCAGTCAGCTGTCATCAACCATTACAGGTAGCGTCAACGTCACTTATTTTTATTGATCTGATTGTTTTGTACTAGAGGAACGTAAGATTTTTGAATTTTGCATTAATTGCTATTTAACTGGGAATATATAAATTGTAAAATGCAAGTTAAACACAGGCATATGAGGTATAGTAATGACAACATCATTGTAGGTACCCAGATTGTTTTGGCCAAAGCTTTTTGTGACATTTGTGGCCACCATGAAAGAAGTACCTGTATTACTATAGAATAGTTTATTTGCTGCATATAGCTAATGAAATGTGTGTGCTTATCACTCCTCTAAATAAGATATCACAAGTCCACGTGAACTACAGTCATTATTAACATATTAGTTCTCTAAAATCTAGATTCAAATAATGCCATCATGAGTGTCATCATAGTTGTGATATACACCCACAAGGACCACTAACACATGTCTGCTAAAAATTAAATTTTTCAATGACTTTCCTCAGTGCCAAATATATGGAACAATTACTAATGTGCTTCCAAAAAATTGACATTAAAGTTGGCAAGGTCACATGTGTGACTCTATATGCTATTTAATATGAATTGTAGATATAACATGTTGCTAGATTTTAAACTATTTGCTAATGCAAAGAATAACCTTCAATGCGATCAATACCATTAAAAATGTAACTATTATTTATATTTGTCCCAAGGTCAAGAGATACATAACCCAGAGATAACATTAGTAACTGTGAAATATGTAGATACCTCACTCCCTAGGAGAAGAAATTCTGGGGAGTAGAGAACAAAGCAGGGAATAAGAAATGCCTCCCCTTTCAGAGGTACTTGCTTACACATTTATCCTTTATGTTGGACCACAGAGTTTCAGATAAATGATATTTATTATCTAAGCTTCATATACTGACAGTTATGATCACTTATCCTGGGACAGCACAATCTCTCTTCACTTTTATTTACAATGTTTGGTTACTAATCTATTAATCCACTAGCAATACTTTGGAAGGTAATGATATATGTACATATATATATAATGTTAAATTACTTGTCTTGTAATACATATTGTATCTATCTATAATTTTAATAGTCTTGTTATGTAGATAAATAGATAGGATAGATAGATACAGATAAATAGATGACTGTAACAAGAATATAGTGTTGGGGATACAACCCCACTGCCTTTAATTATACCAATTACTCAGTTAAAATATTCATCATAGTCCCAAGATGAGTGCATAAGAACTTCTATCACTGCACATTTTTAAAACAGAGTTAAATTGCCTGAGGAAAACAAAATATGATCTGTGCCTCTTACTTACACTGATTTCCAGGTTCCAGTGAGAGATGCATCACGGAACCCCGAACACAGAGAATTCTAGCCCTGGCTGGATGGGAGAGCATTGGGAAGACCACAGAAGAGAGCAAGTGAAAAGTGGGGAGTCTTTCCCAGAACTTTGGATTTTAGCTTTGCTTTCTATATTGACTTATTCACTCATTAATTTAACAGTGGAAGTCTTATCTTAACAAAAGATATTGAAATGATTTAAATTAGAAACATAGACCACACCCAGATGATAAGGAAGGCTACAACACCTGCTATCTATAGTAGCTGAGGATGAATGTGTCGGACTTATGACCATCGCTCACTGTGCCTTAACGTTTGTATAAGATATCAATGTGCCCTGACATACTTCATATGTTTGTATTTGATTAATACAGTAGTAATTGGTTGAATTATAGTTTCACTGCTGAATTCTAATGACAGAATTAACATATATCAACACAGGTACCAGCCTCAAGGGCCTTGGATGTTCCTAAATATGTCTAGCACAGTGGTTCTCAAATTTCCTGAAGCTGCAACACTGAACACAACACAGTTCTTCGTATTGTGGTGACCCCCAACCGTAATATTATTTGGTTACAAATTCATAACTATAAATTTGCTACTATTATGAATCATAGTGTAAATATCTGATATGTGACACCCTGGAAAAGAGTCAAAAGTCCACGACCCCCATGTTGAGAACTGTGGGTCTTCAGGATGTTTTCTACCAAGAAAATGAACTATGTTGGCTATTAAGAGTTCAGATAGGTTTCAAGCAATGTACGAGACTCAACCTCCATTGTCACTGGTACATGTTTTAGCCTCTTGTTTTTAAAATTTGAATTTACTTTATTCTAAGTTACTAATTAATCAATAAAATAGTTCAGTTCGCAAAACTCTAAGAACATGATGCTTGACAGGTTAACATCTGTCTGTAGAATCTTATTCCTCCCGAGACTTTATCTTTTGTTAATTGGCCTCAGTGTGGCAGTGATCCATCAGGAAGCACAGACTGAAATCAATCTCTCATTAGGCTACAGTTAACTTTTATTTGGATGAGTAGTGTCCCAGGCATGCATGTATCTACCACATTCGCTACAGCATATCTACTCAATTCTGTCCAATCTTAGCCCTTTTAAACAGCAACTGCAGAGAACACAGAAGGGTAGATAGACGTTTGAGACAAAGGGACCACCATTTTCTGTACATGCAGGCTACAAGAGGGTTGTTGGATGTTAGACAATTCTGTTGGTTGAGGGCTTTTTTTAAGGACCCTCCATGCTGTTTTCTATAATGTTGAATTAATTTATACTCCATGAACAAAGGAAACCCGGTATCTACCACATTGCTAGACATGCTACCACTAGTCTTTCTTGAAAACAGTCTTCCTTATTGTTATTGTGTTGTCCTTGTTGTGATTTGGATTTCCATTTTTCTGGTGATTGATAACACTGAGCAATTTTCCACAGACTTCATAGTTATCTATATGCTTTTTTTTATGAGACATACATATATGTCTATTGAATGTAATTTGCTGTTTTGGGTTTGGGGTATTGAGTTTTTGGGCTCCCTATTTAGTCTAGATCAGTTCAGTGACTCTCAACCAGTATGTTGTGACTCCTTTTGGGGGGGGTTGTCAAATGACTCCTCACAGGGGTCATCTAACACTATCAGGAAACAGATATTTACATTATGATTTATGACAGTAGCAAAATTATGGTTGTGAAGTGGTAATTTTATGGCTGGGAGTCCGCCACAACACAGGAAACTGAAGAGAAGAATTGCAGTATTAGGAAGGTTAAGAAAAACTGCTTTAGATAGAAAGAAACATGTTAGGTTCTTTCAGCCATAAAGCAGAATGGTATTCTATAATTTTTAGTGATCTGATGCCACTGGAGATGATCATATCAGAGGAAATAGGGCAAGCGCAGAAAGACAAACACAATATGGTCTCACTCATGTGGGACACAAAAGAGTTCATTTACTGGGAGTTGACAGTGGAGTGATAGTTACCAGATGGTATAGTGAGAAGAGAGAAATGGAGAAAAGTTACTAAGTTACAGTTCGATGACCTTATTTTATGTATTGTGGAGCAACTAGGGATGATAGTTTCTTAATATCTTAAAGGACTAGGTGTTAGCATTCTGTTAAACTCCACCTCTACAGTTACCTGGCAACAGCTAGGTATGCTCCTCCCCGAAGCTACTTGGCAATGGCCAGGTAGCCCTGCCCACTATTATAAGAGGGGCTGTCTGGCCCCTCCTCTCTCTCTTGCTCTCTTGCTCTCCTGTTCTCTTGCCCCTTGACCAGCTTGCCTGCAGGTTTCCATCTCCCTTTCTCTCTCCCCCCCCCTGCTCCGCATGGTCATGGCTGACCACCTCTCTCTGCTCTCCCCTCTGCCCTAAATAAACTTCTCTTCCTGGAACCCTCTTTTTTTTAAAATAACAACACTAGGAAAGAAGATAGTGGACTTTCAGGATAATGAGGAAATAATGAGGGAATAGACATGCTTAACTTGACTGGAAACGCACACAAAGTAAGCATGAAAGAAGACATGCGCAGGCATCACTTTGCTCAAGATTATTTCTGTTTGGTGTGTGGTAGAATGAGGGAAAGAAAAGATGGTACTTTCAAGTTACTTCATGATTCTTCCGCTCCACAACCCAACCCCACTGTTAAAGCCATCAGTATATGATTTGAAAAACATAGTTAATACCATGGACACTTTTAATCAATTAAACAAGGAAAATAAGATTGTTGGCTGTTACTCACAGTGCATGAGGGGAGTATCGACCAAGGGTGCTTCCTTCTCTGCTCAGCTCAGCCCCACCATCTAGGAGTAAAAAGCAGGAGTTAGATATATTCTTTCTAGCAACTTATATTACTGTGATGCCTTATGCTCACCTTATACACTTTCACTGCAAAAATATCTGTTCATCTTCTTCTTAATGAGCTTCAAATATATAATGACATAGTTTAATGATTTACAATGACTTGTGTGCATCATCTTTAGTCCAGAACAATTACTGTTGTAACAGCCTTGGTGACTAATGAATAAAATTCCAGCACTTGACCAGCCTACACAGCATGGCTGAGAATTTGAGGCCAGCCTGGACTATATAGGGAGACTTCATTAGAAAAACACTCTAACACCTATAACCTACTTCTATATTTTAATAATGAGTAAATTTGTACCTTTGTCATCTCTATATGTACATTTGTTTATTCAAACCACCTTGATTCTTTTATAATAATATTTAAACTAATGAATACAAAGATATTAAATGAGATTCTTGAAATGGATACTTGAACTTAGGACCCAAGTTTAAATAAGGACCTGTCCATTTCTTTTAGATCTCAGAGTTCAAGAGATATGATGTTCAATGTATGTCTCACATGCCACAGACATCAGGGGGCATCAGATCCAGGATGGATCTCCATTCACAATACATTCTAGCCTTGTGGATTGATTCATTAACAGAGAAAAATATATAAACTACTTAATAGGTGAATAATGTACATGAAGGTCCCTAATATTTGTCTACAGATTAAACCTGTCAACCACCGCATATTTTGGTTACCGTCCTCATTTCTTCATGTATGGAATAATCACTAAACATTTCTATCAACCTATGGAAAAATACAGAAAAAAAAACTTGCTCACAATGAAGAGAAGGGATGTGAGCAAAAAGGACAGGACCAGAGAAGAATCCATCCTCTCTAGAACATCCATTCTGAAGAGTACAGATAAAGCAGAGGATGAAAAATTACACTCACCTCCAATCCTTGCTTACTACCATATCCATCCTGTTGGACCTCAGAATTGTAAACACATGGAATTATGCCCTGACAGTTGTCACCCAGGGAAGGCACAATACCCCTTCACTTCTTTCTATTGAGTAACTAATAATGTTTCTAAAAGCCTAGGATTGGAAAAACCCAACAAGAACATGGCTGGTTGTAATCCAGAATGATGTCTGGGTAAATATATCTCCAGTTAATTATCCTTAGCTCTTCATACATAATAGTAATCGGTATAATTATTCATTTTCATTTTTCACATATTCTAAAATGTAAAAATGACTTCAGTTTGTCTTACATGATTACACCATAAAAATTAAAAAATATGGTTCATTCTCCCTGAATAAACCACCCAAAGCAAAGTAGGAATTAGAAATATTACTTACATCATCGTGCAGGCTCCCAACAGAGACAGACTGTAGTGAATTCTTCGGTGGAGAATTCCATCAGCTCACATAGGACCAGGGGAACCGTAGGAGAAAGAACATATGATTTAAAAAGTATTGAGAGGAAGCATTGAGACCCTCTACTTGTATGTCTTTAACTTTATCTGTAGTTTAGGCAATGGTACTCAACTTTCCTAATGATGTGACCCTTTAATTCAGTTCCCCATGTTCTCGTGAACCCCTCCACCATAAAATTATTTTGTTGCTATTACTGTTATGAATTGTCATTTCAACATCTGCTGTGAAACCCCTGTGTTAAGGTCATATGATTCCCTCCTTAAAGGGGTCGCAAGACACAGATTGAGAACCAGTGACATAAGTGATTCATTTCTAAATTCATTAACTTAATAGTATACTGATTATTTTCTCACTCTACAGGAAAGAGAATTTTAAATTTTCCATATACCAAAAACACCATAGTTTACCATATAAAGTCTGTACTGTCTTTAGCCACAAAATGGGGAGTAATAGAGTGAGACAGCTAAACTGGACCGCACTGGTTTCCTGGCATTCTAATGTGCCTGTTCATATATTCTTAAAGTTGGACAATATTTCATTAATTGAATGACTGATACTCTCACTCATTGAATTTTGACACAAAGGCCAGGACCAAGATCCTTCGATATTGCCAAATCTTTCTTGAAGACACCTTCTCGTGAGGCAATGAACTGAATTTCTTTTGCATTTGACTCCAGAGTCCAGGCATATTTTATTCAAATTGACAGCAGCCACCATCATGGTTCCATGTTTGCCTTTTTAATTACAGGATTTCTATTTTTATTCTAAGCTATTAATTAAAGTATATCAATAAACATGATTCATAATCTCAGGATGATGCTTGACACATCTGACTTCACAGGCTTCCAAAGGGGCCCAGAGTCCACTTCGCATTCTAAATCAAACTACTGCTTCGGTTTCTGATGAGTGCATGAGTCCACTCCCACTGAAACTGATCTCAGGCAAGATGATAGAGAGCTGAAGGGTGGTTGCCAAGGAGACGCGAGGTGGGAGGGAGACATAGGTGGTAAAGGTGGACCATGGGTACTGAGTCACTGTTAGGTGGCTTAAGTGTAGTATACTTAGTAAGGGGACAAAGAATGGCCTTCTTTCTCTACTTCACATTAGTTTGTTGATTATTTCATAGCTCAAAAAAAATCATATATGAATGTAATTAAAAAGTAGACTCTTGAACAGCCACTGGGATGCTCCTATATAATTGCTTCCAGAGAGTCCAAATGCATTGTATAAACCAAGCTCAGTGGTTCATGCAAAGGATTCGGTGCAATTTATAATTCAAGTCTAATGTTTACCATAGGCACATTTCAGTTTCCTTAGTTAATTTTAATGCTTTTCGAAAGTTGAAACAGTCACAGTGGTTATTATTATGAAGCATTTCATACTTCTGACACATGCACGTAACCATGGAGCTGAAGACCAAGGAATGATGCGTCTCTTGGCATAGAGCATCTGTGTCCAGGACATCAAAGCAGAGCAGCTCATTAAAAGATGGGCTAATCTATTTTAGATTTGCTTATCATCCTTCCTTTCATTGACCATGTAAAAAGTCATTATTTGAAGGTCCTTTGTTGCTTTTGTCCATGACCCAGACATTGACTATTATCTATTAATTATACTGTCTACCTCATCTCTAACCAAAGAAGATATGAAAGTACAAAAGTTATTTCTATCCAGAGATCAATGCATTCAAACTAACAGGACGGAAATAAATGAACTAAAAACAAATACATTCCATCTAACTGACAGAATCATTTCAAACATAGAAAACTGGGTGAGAAGCTGGGCACAGAGGACTATTGGTGCCTTATAGAGCAAAATTGATCATCAATGGTTCACAATTGAGTCCTCTTTTCTATAATATTTTCTACTTTTCATATTGATCAATTAATTATAATTATAAGCTTTATGATCCCAAATAGTGGGGACTAATAATATTATAGCTATTATTGCTAATCTGTTCATGGACTCTCTTGCTAACATTGACCTACCATTGCATTAATTCCTGACAGTTTCCATGTTTTTGTTATGAATGAAAATTTTCATGCAGTGCCTATTTGTACCATTGGTATTCAGTTGGCCATCATTAGCTACCTTATAGACACTTGGCCAATGATACCCAAGTCACCCAAGACAAGAAGTCTTCAGCTCAAATGGGTATCACTGTCAAATGGGTATCAAATGGTAGAGAATTTCTGACCTTGGAGGATCTTCCACTCACTTACGGCTATTCTTGAGTATGGAGTAGAGATTAGATAAGGAAGCTGCGACGTTCCTACCATGCATCTATTTTTTTCAGCTTTCCCATATTATCATTTGGAGTACATTTCTCTCACTTTTATTAATATGAACAATTTTAAACTTTAGACTGATATAGAATATTGTCTATCTACGTGTGTGTGACATATAGGCCATCATTAACCATGTGGTCAAAAACACATTCCATCGATTTCCTTTTGGATTAGCCCATTTTCAGTTTATATCAATATAATTTCAATGAATACATTGGACTTGATGTAACTTCACCTATTTTATTTAATTGATTTTTCCCATTTATCCTATGGTTAAAAAAAAAAAGAATAAAATAATAATATGTAACTCTAAAGTAGTCCATGTTACAGAAGGCCTTCTACAGAAACACTTTAAAATGGAAGAAATAGACCAGGTTTCCCCTTGTGGATCTCGGTTTCAGACATGCATGCATTATAGGCCACCACTAGTGATCATGGATCTAGAACTGGTCCTTTTAGTTTTTGACTTTCTTCTATACTGTTTATTCGTTGAGACACTAACTTGTTAATGCTAAGCTCAAATGGTATATTCATGAATTTAAGAAAAAGCTTGTCATTCTCATTATGTTTCAAGAATCATCTCACATCCGTGTTTATGTTTAATTATCTTGTGTACATCTGCCTAGGAACCTAATAACCCATTGTTTTTACTTAACTACAAATGGTAGCTCTCAGCTCTGTGCTGAGACTGTGCAAGGCTATATTGAATACCAATCTCTTTGGCCATTAAAATTTTTTTTTTTTTGTAATAACAATCAAAATTCATGAAGCACAAAACTCCAAAGAACATGAGATTTGGGATAGCTGACGTCTCCACAGGATTAGTCCCAGCAAAGCTAATACAACCAATCTCTCTCTGAACTAAACCAGATTTTCTGCCATGAATTATTCATTACTCATGGTACTCAGCCATAGTCATCGTTCTGAGTCAGGATTTCATCCCTTACTCTCCTCTTCTATCTGTTACTTTTCCAAATGGTAAACAATAATAAATACCTGCCACTAAATACAGGAAAAAAAATTTGCCTTATTGCTGATTTTCATCTCTGTCTTCACAGCACCTTGGTTTCTGGGCCCTACTTCAGTTAACTCAGTACATTTATTCTGAAGTACATGTAACAGGATGCTAATAAAATATTAAGAGACATCAAGTGTACTGGAACTTACTTGCAACACCCAGGTGGATCTCTATGAGACCAACTTCGTCTGCATACTGAGTACCAGGCCACCAGAGCCACACAGTGAGACCCTCTCTGAAAGAAACAACAACAATCAAAACAAACAAGCAAGCAAGCAAACTCACCATTTATTGAGAATCATTCCATTAACACATGCCTTTCAAATGTCATTTTGTTAGTCATTTTTCCTTGTGATATGGTTTTTTTTTTTTTTTAGTTTGTTTGTTATTTTTTTCTTAAGCATACGAATACTTGAATTCTTTCTGGACCCTTATTATTCCATGTCGTTTCTCAAACCACTTATCCATACCCCAAAAGGCAGCCTACCCCACTTCACTGCATGCTTTTGAGTGTCCAGGGTCCTAAGACATATTAATAGTAATCCTCACTTCACGGTAGACTGCCATGTTTGCCCAAACCTTGTGCCCTTCATTTTATACACTGGCTCATTTCTTTCATCTTTTATTCGCTGATTTTTAATAACAAAATCAAACCTATGACGCAACAGAGATTGAGAAGATGAGCCTCGCATATTATCAAAATCTGTGTATTCATCCCCACAGAGACAAACATGCAAATCCCTGCTAGCCAGGAACCTCAGAAGGTCATGGAAACCTTGGTCATAAACACAGTTGGGTCCCTTGCCCTTCCCTGGGTGATCTGTGTTTTTCCTAATGACAGCAGGACGCAGCATCAGGTTTCTGACAATGACCAGTATGCCCACCTCTGTATTCTTGCTTCACAACAAAAGTATTTATCTTCCATAATATTTCACATATTAAACACATTTATCTCTTACAGAATATGTACAAGACATGTCAAATTTTTACACACAAGCACAAACATGTGCACTCAAGACATGAAAATAAAGGGGGAAGTGAGTGGGAGAAGGCAGGCGTTGGTGGGATGAGAAATGCTAATGGGGCACAAATGTGGTCTATTGTTCAGAAAGACTTAGTTTCTGGACATTGGCTCGATGTACAGTCGGACATTTTGAACTCATGCAGAGAATGTACATGAAAACTTGCATGGAGGAAAAGTGTTGGGTGTTCCCCTACCTCATCCAAGATCCATTCATTGTGCACAATATTGAAAAAAAAAAAGTTTCAAGATGTTATAAACTTATATTCTATCCAATATATATTAGGCTTTTCTCCTATGAATAATTATTTAAAGTCTTCTTTTTCATAATAAAACCAACAGCTTGAAATTCACAATTGACACAGGATAAAGGGCATATTCCTGATTACAGCAGTGAGTTTCACTAACAACTTAGTGCACACCTAAAGTAAACACCCCAGACAAAGGCAGGGACCTTACAGGTCCTTGCAATGGTTTGTGTCATCCTTGGAACTAACTAGGACAATTTCTATCACATTGCCAACAGGGACTATTGAATAGTAAAATGCAGAACATAGCCACCTCATTGCCTATACACTATCACTTTTAATTAGCTTTAGACACTTGTCTTTATGCATCATACTGTGCTTAGTATGTGTCTATTATAAACTTTAAATATCTGGGCCACAGATATGCTAATGCAGATAAATGTAGCAATTTAAACTGAAACAATGTACAGCTATATAACGAATGAGGAACCTTGATCTCTTTTTAACTTGTACTCTGGGGTAGCACAATGATTAATCTGTAACACATGGTATTAAACATACTCACATTTGGTACATAGCTAGGTAAATTTCCTTTCTTTAATTTTTTTTTTTTTAAAATGTGGACATTTATGTAACTTTCTGTAACTCACTAAAGGTCAAAATCATATGAATTCACAAGTACCTTGGACAGAGACACAGAGTACTCAAGCATCTGTGTATAAGCTGGCTGCTGACGTTGGTCACAGCCTTCTATTTTTATCCACAGACAGCAGTGGTAGAGACACAAAATAACAAACCCTGCTCCAGTAAACAAGCTCTTAATGAGGCTGCACTTTAGTCGGCTCATCTATCCTCATTCACAGCACTTGTGTTTATTGATTTGCTTATGACACATTAGCACTCAGCAACAAGCTATCAAGGCCCAAAACAAGTCTACCGAAGGCTCTTGTTATCTGACAATAGGTTCATTTCCAATAAAGGAAATAGGAAACGTTTGTTTGGGGGTTTTGGGGGTTCTTTTCTTTGTATTGTGCTATAAAACAGTGGGGAAATATAATGAATAAATAGTCAAGATAAGATTTCATTCCATCCATGACTTTGGGCTATATATATTGAGATTGTACATTCAATTATCATATATTAATAAATCAGAATAAAAACACTCCACCAAAACTAAAAGAATTAGATTTTTATATACTTGATCATTTGCAAATGATCCCAGTAAGTACATAGCATTTGCTGTTTCAAAAAACCCCATGGTTCTAGAAATACATAGTTAGACATCCTGTGTGACTTTGGATACCCCAAATTGTAATCACTGGGCCAAAACATTGGGATGTCTTTTTCTTTAAATAAAAATCTATAGTTGCTTACTAATTCATTTTTCACTTCTTTAATAGCATTGACCTAACACAATAGGCTATGAACCATAAGTCTCAAGAGAGGGAAAGATCTATGGAGATCTCAAAAATTTATCTACAGGTTTTGCATCTCTGTTATCAGTCATTTTCATATAAAACCAATTAATCAACCTAAGCTTGTCATCAATACAATGTTTCATAACAATCTATAATTTCATTGGCCACTGTTGACCTTCTTTGATTACAGTTGCAACTTACAAAACAGCAGTCATTGGTGGTCTTAAACAGAGGCACCCAGGACAGCACTGCCCCTGTTCCTTGAAAGGGTCCCACATATAGGAGATTGTAGCTTCTCATAGTAGTAAAAGGGTAGTCCTGTAAAGTACAAAGCAGAGAGGTGAAATCAACATTGAGATGACCTATATGGACCTCATTGTTACAGTTTATAGTGAACCAACAGTCACTGTTAATCTATGTTTAAGAGTCCCCTTCCCAATTTACTGTTGCATTAGAACTGAACAAATGATTTGCTTACAGATTTGACGGGAAATAAATACATGATTCATAAATCCCAAGGTTAAAACATGCAAATCCCTCGGATTCTGTGAACCCAGCTCAGTTCAAGCATCACAACATTTCAAATTCTATTGCTTTCTGGCAATAGAACTCTTCATATTTAATAGACATCAAAAGTATCATCAAGGGGTTAGAACAAGTACCCCAAATCAACCCAAAACCTTAGTTACTCACAGGAGTCTATCATATGATCTCAGTATCAACCGATGATGGTTCAGCAGTAGGTACATCCATTGTGAAGAGGGTGAAGTAAGAGAAGAAAAAGTAAAGAATAGTGTTTTTATTAATCTCTTTTATTCAGTCATGAGCATGTAGGTATCCATTAACATGCAATATACCAACATGATAAATAAGGCTGCGCCTGACACAAATCACTAACTGAGACTGGTAACTATTGATATCCTATTCAGCTGAAGAACAACATAACAACTATTGGCCATCCATCTCAATCATTATTATTTTTCTTATTATACATTGAAACAACACATAGTACCATACTTCTCATCTCCTTGTTAATTGATAGCTTTATTTAGTCAACAGCTGCTACTGGGGTGGGGGGGTACATAGTCACATGGCCCAGTGGATGCCCTCAATCCCATGTGCATACATGCCACGCTAATTAGACTCACTTTTTAAAAGGACAACTTTTTTAAAGAAAAGACATGAAGTTGGGAATAAGTTGTGTTTAAGGGACAGAGGGGAAACTAGAAGATGGGAGTTTGAGGTGGATATAACCTAGATGTATTATATACATGTATGACAAATTTGGTATTCATCAAAAGTGAGAATAATGTTCTTGTATGCTCTTGTATGTTCCTGAAAGCTGTCTACATTATCATGCCTTACAGACCCACACATAAATTCTTCATCTTTACTGACTCACATGTCACCGGTTTAAGAATGGTCTATATAAAATCAGCACAATGGTTAGGAACAGAGGCTCCTCAATGTACTTAGGCAACACAGGTTGTCGTATATTCCGCTTTGACTAATCATCATGTTACATATATTAAACAATTAATACAAAATGATAGGAAGACTTCACTGAGCTATCAAGGTACCTCTCATTTCCCTAGCATGGCCATTACTTGTGAGGTGGGGAAACACTTGCTAATTTTTTCTAAAAAAAAAAAAACACAGCACCACTGAATTGTCTCTTCTGCCTTTCTTAAAGGAAGACAACACTTGGATTATGTATATTTTCTAGTAAACTTCACGGTTTAATGTACATAAATGGATTTCAGCATGTCAGACACACTACTCTTCACACCTCATTAGCCCTATGCTGCCCACATCGATCCTGGCTAGGACTACTTCCGTTCACACTCATTTACATGTGTTTATTAAACAAGTAATTTATTCAATGGTCCTAATTTGAAAACAATGATTCATGAAACCTAAGAGCAATCAATAATCTTCATGCCTTAAGGATCATCTATGATACTCATATCATGTTCTAAAATTACCATCAATGAATTTATAAATGTAATATTTCAGAATAATTCCATATTCATCATTTTTCCCAGTTGGCCTTGTGGAGACTATATTACACTTATGATAATTTAATAAATGATTTAAAAAAATTTGCAAGGACATAAACATTAATTTTTACTCACCTTTGGATCTGTGGTCTCCACCCATGATGCAAACAGCATGGCAGGGTCCTCCCAAAGACGGGAGGACCTCCATCCATCCTCAAAGAAAAGACAAAGAAAGTGAGAAAGACCCTCACAAAAAGAGTCTTCTTTATAACACTTCAGTCATTGTTCATTCAGATATTGATTAAAAAATTTCAAGTCATAAATACCTATATCAAAATGACCATGTGTCTGTGTGTTTGCATCTGTGGCTCTGACACATGCTTCCAGCACTAAGCATTATTTTTCAGTACACTGCATGTATTATTGGATCTTTGTCTCACATTTGGTCTTAACACATATCGGTATTCACAGTTTACATTAACATTTCATGCTTCCTTGGATATACTCATGGTAGGGCAATGCTTTGGTTTATTTACTTCATTCGTACTGGTCTATAAACAACTTACATTGATAAAATTAAATATGTGCACACAAAAAAGCAGGGTCCTGGGTGTCCTTAGTCCAATCTCTGGGACCCAGATGCTGGAAGGAGAGAATGGGTTCCCAAAAGCTGTCCTCTGAACCCCCAAGTATATGCTATGGAATAAAATGTCACACGCCTTCCAAGACAAATAAGTAGATGTAATAATACAAAATCATTTTATATTCTTCACCTTACTTCATAGGATCAATAACAGAACAGGAATTGAGGAAGCTCTGTCTAGGCCTCAGTCATCCAGAGCCACATCATGAATAACAAAGGAGCCCTATGCCACTGTGTCACTATCGCTGGTTGGGGTGTGGGCCTATCTTCATTCTCATCTAACATTTTTATTGATTGGCTCATTGATTTACTAATAATAAATGAATTAATCACAAAAGCTCTACACTCCTGCCATTTGTCTTTGGAATTAGTCTCTAATTGAATAAGCCCCTCCCTATCAATTACTTTCACTGTTACCAATAACAGTGAATCAAGTTATTTCATAAAAAGCCTACTTATACCTTGGACCATGGTTGACTTTTAAAAAATTCTATCTATGCTCATTTAAAATGGTACAATGAGTAAACGTTTTAAAAAATTTAAACCAAGAACTGTTTTACATTGGACAAAATGTTCATACCATTCGGACCAATGGTTGGGGCCAGAAACTTGCAGGACACAGAAACCAGATGACATGTTCATCCTAGGAGATCAAAAGCAAAACATAGTTAAAAAGGAGATTAAGGCACAGTCCACGTTCATTCATGAAGTTACTTACATGTGTATAAATTTGAAGTAATGTATTGGCATACCTTTCTGACTACCCCATATGTTAAAGGCTTTACGCATTTTATCTGTATTTTTCTGTCTACTGTAGTAGTAACATTTATCTAATTACATTACAAGCATATAGCTGCATTCCTAGCATCCATAGGTAAGAGCCTTCAAACAGAAATGATACATTCTATCATGTTTTTACTGGACCTGACAGCTTCATACAGTGTGCACATTGTGGGATTAATATTGCAACATCAGCAGCACTGGGTTGGGTATAATTCTACTTATCCTCATCTAGTATGTAAATTAATTAGTTGATAAATCTCTCATAAGAATACAATATATATTAATGTTAAAGAATCAATTAAAAAACTTGATGCACTTTTCCATAGACTTTTTCTCATTTGTCTAGTGCAAATTCATGTTAACTGTCCTTAATTCTGCGCTCTATACATTAAGAACGGGCACAGACACAGTCCTTATTATTGTGTACATTGGCAGAAACTCATACCGCCCAGTGCAGCCTCAACCACTCACTCCCACACTGGAGCAAACACTGAGACAATAGACACATTTCTTATTGTGTCACGTGGATATATCTAATTTAGCTTAATGTATATTTCATAGTTATTAAGAATAACAAGACAACATTGAACTTCTATTAACAAAATGCAAGAGTACCAGCCATCACTGTTAGGCACAAGAAACATATCTGAACATTTATCCCTGAACTAATTACCACTATTTATTAGCATTAATAGTGTTAATAATTAGTGTTCTTTCTCATTTTATTATCATTAGATGATATTATGTTCCCTTATCTCTACAGACTTATAATTGTACATTGATTCTTTATATTTTAAAATGGCTCACGAGAAGAAAACGTACCTCTTTAATATGTCCAACAAAGTGTTTTGATTGTCCATTCTCTTATTGATTTCCTGACTACAAAATAATCAAAACCTGTGAAAAGCAAACTGAGACAAGATCCTTACAAAATGCCAAATCTATCTATCACATCTATTCTGGAGTGGGCGAAAGTAATAATTGTTTTTATCTCAGGCCTTCAGTGCTCCAGACCACCTGTGAGTCACACCAGCAGTCATATCGATCCAGAGTTCGGGTAAATTCACTTCTTATTATCCAGGCTTGTTTGCCAATTAACTCACTAGCTCCCTGTGAATAATCCAAAGTCTACAGACAACTGCACTTCAAACAGAAATGAACCTTAGCTACTTTTTCATGTCTAGGCCTTATCTGTTACAAAAACAGGTATCTCACTTATGACCCATAAGGCTTCAAAAATATTCACCATGGCTACTTTTCTTCGATTGTATTTAATATATTTTATTGATATGGTCATTAAAAAGAAACTATACTTTTAGTACTGGGGATGGAACCAGGGCCTTGGGATACACAGCAAGCTTCATCTACATGTGGCTAGAAATAAACATGTATACCGTGAACTCTTCTTCGCTACAAGATATCAAACTATCTTCCTTATTTTGATAGTAAAACAATTATTGCTACTTTTCTTTGCAAATTTGTTATTAAAAATTCACACATGCATATAACGTGTTTGGGTCGAATCCACCCCATCCCACACTGTCTTCTCTATTCTCAATATCTTTTATCTCACAAGCACTCACTCACCCATGCATTGATTTATATTTTCCATTGATCCTTCCGCTCTTTTAATAATTCTACTTCACACTTTTTTTAGTCATAGAGGAAATACGTTTTTATTAAATGTATTTTATACAATATATTTACCCGCTAGTTTCCCCTCCCAACACCTCCCATGGCCCCCCATTTCCCCACCCACCCAAATCCACACCAATTCACTCATTAGAACATAAAAACATACATAAAAAGTCATCTAAAATGAGGAAGAGGAGGAGGAGGTGGAGAAGGAGGAGGAGAAGGAGGAGGAGACAAAACAAGGAAAGTTGACAGGAGCTTGATATAGCTTTTTCTCCACGGCCTGACTATTAGAGAGAGGATGCTCCTGGTCAAAGGACTGAAAATGGGGACCACAATGGAGGAGTTATTGAAAGGACGAAAGGAGCTGAAGGGATTTGCAACCCCATAGGAAGAACAATGATTTCCCCACCCCCAGAGATCCTAAAGACTAAACTACCAAACAAAGAGTACACATGGGGAAACCCATGGCTCCAGCCGCATATGTAGCAGAGGACTGCCTTCCCAGGCATCAATGGGAGGAGAGGCCCTTGGTCCTGTGAAGTCACGATGTCCAAGTGTAGGGGAATGAATGCTAGG
This sequence comes from Mastomys natalensis, assembly GCA_021653895.1. Classification (NCBI taxonomy): domain Eukaryota; kingdom Metazoa; phylum Chordata; class Mammalia; order Rodentia; family Muridae; genus Mastomys; species Mastomys natalensis. The sequence goes on from JAJTUV010000094.1 coordinate 1,358,136, forward strand.
GCAGTGGGGCAGGAATGGGTTAGAGGGAGGGTGAGCACCATCACAGAATAGAGAGTAGGGAAGATTGGATAGGGGTTTCTGGAGGGTAAACCTGGGAAATGGGATAACATTTGAAACGTAAATAAATGAAATAACCAATTAAGAAAAAAGAAGTAAAGTAGAATAGGATAAAAAGAGTCAAAGAAAACTCATATACAGACACCAGGATGCATATAAGAAAATTCAAAAAATACAATCAGAATCCATAATATATAGAAACAAATATCTGTAGCGTAAAAAAAAAAAAAAGTACGCAGACAACGCATTGTGAGTGACAAAACCCTCCAAAAATGCCATTGAGTTCATCATGTGTTGGCCATCAGGGCCATGGAGCCTGCTCTTATATGTCCAGTGAGACGCCATTGGAGAAACCTAGTTTTGCCTTTGACAGAGTTTATCAACTGGAGAAAGCTTCTGGGTTATGAATATAGAATTGTGTCCAGTTCCCTCTTAGTGTTGAGAGTCCAGCTGGCTTAGAAATGTGCAGGTCCTGTGCATGCTGCCTCAGTCTCTGTGAGTTCAAAGGTATATCGGTCCTCTTGTGTCCAGAAGGCCTAGTTTCCTCCGAGTCTTCCATTGCAATTGGCTTTTACATTCTTTCCATCTCGTCTTCCATAGAGTTCCCTGAGCCCTGAAGGGAGGGATTTGATGGAGACATCTCAGTTAGGTCTGAGTGTTCCAAGGTTACAGGGAATACACTTAGAAAAGTGTCTATTCAGGCAAATGAGTCATTACTAATCTAATTGGTTTCAATGTGCCAAACACATTGAGGCAGCCACTGCCATCTTTGGCATTGATAAGGGACAAAAGCAAAAAAGAGGTTTGAAAATATGATATAGGGCTCTCACTGGTCTCACCTCAGTTCTCTCCATTGTTCGGATGTATATTAAGTTTCCAAACCAAAATGAAAACTGTATGTCTGTTGATTGTGATTATGATTGAATAAAAAAAATTCATAAATTGATATTCAGAGTTAGTACTTCAAGTACTACCTTTTTTAATCACTAGCCATAAACCTAACATTCTTAGATACTATCTTAATTATTTCTTTGATTTTGTGTTACTAAGGGTAGAACCCAGGGCCTCACACATCCAAGACAAGGGCTTTTCCACTGAACAATCAACTGCTCTTGTCCCAAGTCACTCTGAATTGGTTTCAATAGTTTTAATTTTTGTTGATAGATTGTCTTCCTTTGTGACATTTACATAATTGAATAACGATTAACTATTGATATTTATATTTGTTGGACTCTAATTTTAAATCACAAACTTGTAACAATAAAAGCAAACGCGTCAAGACCAAAATCAATGACACACATGCTTGTATCTTATCACCAATTTGCTACAAGACTATCACGAACAGAAGCAGTGACTCAAGTTCCCTTTGCTTTGGATATCCAAAACATCAGGTATTTATTGTGTATAAATTATAGGTAGTGGTAACTAGGTTGGTGACAACAGTCCTTTCCTGAACACATCAAATCTCTACATGAAATAGCCTCAAAAATTTACACTGTAATTATTACTCACAGTTGTAGCTGTGACACAAGCAACCTTAGAACTTAGGATGAGACGGGATCCACCCATTGATATTAAGTTGACCTTTCTGAAAGGGACAGAACAGATAAGAAAAAATGAGATGCCGGTCACTCATCAACTTACCCACGAATTCTTTAATCATGTTTACTTTCTCTTCAGAAAGAAAATAACACTGAATTTTTTCTAAGTCAAGATAAAAACATTGATCATGAAGTCCTTAAGGCATGTCATCAGACAAAAGGAATATACTGGAACTACTGATAAAAAACTAATACTTCCAATATATGGAAATTGCCTCCATCCTTATATCATACTTTTAGTAGCAGTGTAATTCTTCCTTATTTATGTGGTTTTTTTTCTTGTGAATCTCATTAACACTACCACAAGGCTATGATGGGGACTCTGTTGTCACTTCTAAGGGTCAAGGTGAACTTCTGAGGGCCAGATCTATAAACACACTGGTCAGCAGTGACACAAGCCAGTCTATTTCCATTCATTGCTACATTTGCTGATTGATTAATCTGCCATTTTCCTAATGCCATTGAGGCGACTATGAATCACAGGGTTCACGAAGGAGATCCTTAAGTTGTCCGCAGCATCTTTCACTACTTAGGTGAAATCTCTTTTTTTTTTCTTTGTTGTTCTCACTTTTGCAAGCATTAATTAATGAGAATAATGATGGATGGTCATGCTTATTTCTCAGTCAGCCATAGTTGGTGTTGAAGGATTCTGTGTGATACTTTTACCAATAGATTAAGCTTTAAAAACTTCCCAAATTAACTCAAGGGATTTGACTATACTCACATCAGTCTCTGTGTTCTCAGGAACCAGAAGGTGAATATCTCCAGGAAAGCATCTATGATGATAGTACAAAGAAGAAAAATTATATTATAGCCATTTATTCTTTCATTCCACCCTCTATTTTATTAGTTACTTGGGCAGGAACTAAATTCTCTTAGTTTAGTTTAACTGAGAAAACAATAATAAATACTCAAGCACTGAACAAGACAGGGACAGGCCCTTACTTTCAATAAATGCATTGTCTTTAGCTAGTAATACCATTAAGAAATTTATTTCTCTTGTTATTGTTTAATTTTATTGTATATTTTTTACCTATTTATTTGTAAACAAAAAGGCTTATTACCATTTCTCAATTGCCATGATTCTCATGTTAAACTATGCTGACCTGCTTTATCTTGATTTATATATTGGCATAAAGATACTTTCACTGACTGACTTATAAGACAAAAACGAAAATTAAAAAATTTGAAACATAACATACTTGACCACACCTCAGAGGAATGTCTAGAATCAGAGCATGCACACTAGATGCCTTTAAGGTATGGAACTCAGACTTCCAGACCTGTTGTCATGATCCACGGCTCATACTCAACAAGATGTCATCACTGATCCAACCTCGGCCTCTAGTTTCTCCGATGAACTTTTATTATTATTTATTAGCTGATTATTCATTAACTAATGAAAATTACATAATTATGAATTATTAAAAAAACATATCTTTAAGGATAATTTACATGTATATTTTAGCTCCTTTGCCAGAGGTTACTATGTCTGCTTAAATTAATCTTAACTTTAATAATATTAGTCAACCAAGCATTTCATGGCCACTTCTCACTGAACTTTGGATTCTATGCAATGCCTTTACAAAAACAGAGGAAAGAATTAAAACTAAGAACTCTGACTCACGTTGGTGACTATGCTCCTGACACATACAAGGGACCATGAACCTGGTGACCAGTGAGGAAGGCATCTGTTCTGAAACTACAAAATAACACACGTTATGCTTATATACATAGGACCTTTCATTTCATTAGTCATTCAAGAAAGGCCAACTCACTAAGAGCTCAGTGGTATATTTGGAAGTTTTAGTCTCATGCTATGTCTGCACATTTTCTTTAAACTTATTCGTGTATTACACACACACGATTTCTAATTTTGTGTTTTATGGGTTTTCTGTATCTGCATTTGTATCTGTGTATGAATGGGCTTCAGGTACTTAATATTTCTTTTTTCTATGTTTGTTCATTTTGTTCTATTTTAGTTTGTTTTGTTGTTGTTGTTTGCTTCTTAGTTTTCTAAAGAGACAAAGAAAAAGAAGGGATGACATTGCATGAGTGTGAAGAAAGGGAGGATCTGAGAGATAAAGGAGAAGAAACCTTAACCAGGCTATCCTATATGCAAAAGGTGAAATTTCAATTTTAGAAAGAAAGGATGCAAGGTCAAAGATAAAAACAAATAGGTAAGTGGTTTGTGATCTGAATATATTACACAACTATGCATTCTTTTTTTTTTTTTCACAAAAAGCCAGGTCATGGCTACAAGTCCACTAAGAACACTGAAAATGATTTTAATCATCTCATGTCTGAAGGTCTAGTATATTTGCTATATATAGAGTTAGCACTCTTCTTGTATATTGTGATTGTAAAACTCCCTCTAATATATATATTTATTGCTATTTTATCAAATTGTAGAAGTTGATTACTCTTACCACTGCCTTCTCTATTTCTTGATGTGTATTGAGAAACTGATCAGCTGTGATACTGAAATCATTATGAATCACAAAAATACAAAATAAGATTTTTAGTTTAATTTGGGGAACTTCAAATCATTAGCCCTGTGGCAAATTTCATTCCTGACACATTATTAATCTGACAAATTTTCTTAAACATTGTACAGCACCCAGATGCCTTATATATGATCAGGGAAAGGTAGCTCTTTCAGATGACAAGAAAACTTTCAATAATACTATAAACAGGCAGGGCAGACAAAAAACAAAACAAAATAAAAAATCCAACAACAACACAAGAGTATACTTACTCCGTGCTCACCCGAGGAATACAGAATGTGGAAAGTCAGCTGGGGAAAATCCATTCTGAGAGTTTAAAGTGGACGAGAATATTTGCATTCTTTTAATTTATCAATATATTTCCATGCTTGAAATTACCTCTCTTCTCATCACTCAGAGCTAAGTATATAATAACCTATGCTGAGTCCTTTTTCAGAAACCAAATATCTATGGCTCTGAACCTACCAAAAACATTGCCTACAATTTGAGCTCATGTGCCATGGCATCCTGAGCCATCAAGTGTGAAAGAGCTGTTGCTTGTAGATATTATTAGTGTGGAATATGTCTCTTGATTACAAAAAAACTTACAATTTTTTTTTTTTTTGGTTTTTTTTTTTCGAGACAGGGTTTCTCTGTGTAGCCCAGGCTGGCCTGAAGTCACTCTGTAGACCAGGCTGCCCTCAAACTCAGAGATCCGCCTGCCTCTGCCTCCCAAGTGCTGGGATTAAAGGCGTGCGCCACCACCGCCCGGCTCAAATTTATTTTTTTGATATTTTATCTAATTGCAGAAGTAGACTACTCTTGGCGTTGGCCACGAAGATGATGGGTGTATTCAAGATACTTTAGGATGTGGACCTCAGACTACTGATCCAAATACGTGATCATGATCCAAACTCACACGGCACCAGAAATCATCATAGATCCGACATCCACCCATCCTCTTCTCTAGTAGTTTCTGCATCTGTATTGAGCATTGATCACTACTACTATTGAAATAATTAGGACTCACAAAAACCTAAGAATAAGATCCTTAAGCATACTAAAGAGCTACTTAGGATATTGGCATGTTGAGTACCTGTTTTGTTACTAACTCTGAATTTGACAATTTGACACTGTCTTTAGGCACTGGCCTATTAGTCATTTGGCAATGGCTGCTCATCTCAAATGATAAGCCATCTTTACCAACATAGGACCAGCATTTCTGGATACCCCAAATCAACACAAGAACATGGACGATACTCACACTACGTATACATAATAAGCCTGACGTGCTGATCACAGAGCACAGGAGCAATTGAGGGTGTGCAAATCTCATTAAGGGCATCCATCCTGAGAGTACAAAGCAGATGAGATTACAAAGATGGAAATGATGTTTACTCATCAATGAATTCTCTCTGCTTATCTAGATTCTTTCTTCATAACCCTCAGCTATGTCTGCTTGATACTTCTACATGTTCTTGGCAAAACTATGGCCATACTTCTGTTACCCAAAGAACATGATTGCTTATAAGTTATGCTGAATAATGCTATCAGAATACATTTGACTTTAGTTTGGTATATATTAGCATTACTCTTTCTGTGGAGTTAGTCCTTAATTAGTAAAAGCTTTACCAAATTCACTTTTATTTATATTTTTATCTAATTGTAGAAGGACACTATCATACATGTCTGCTGTCCGGCTCATGGGTATATACATGTTATGCCAAAACTCAGACTTCTACCAACAGTGGTCATAATAAATCAAAAATCAGCCCTCCTCCTCTCTATTAATTACTTAATATTTATTGAGGAATAGATTTCCAGTAATATTTAAATAATTATGATTCACAAAAAAAAATCCATCAACAAAATTCTTGTTACTTCAGACCTTTACAGAATCTTTTGTCTTCTTTAGCATTTCTTTAATTATATATTTTTAATTTGGTTAAATGCTGTTAAATAGTTTTTCACACAAATGCCATATTTACTATTTCGACAAAGTTGATCTTCCAGATTAAAAAGCCAGGTTTTATTGATAACATAAAAGGTCTTTAGAAGTAACCCAAACAGAGACTTGGATATTTGCTATATTCAGAAGATGCTTTCTCCCTGTTTGCTTTTTCTTTATCTATCACTCATCTAACCATATAATACCCTATTGTGAATCATTTTTGAGAAAATAAGTGGCCATTCTCGAACCATGACAAGATTATCACCATGGATTTTAGTTGATGTGTCATCCAGTGTCAGTGAGTACGAATGTGGGACTCTGTTTGGTCTGTATTGGTAGTACTCTTGTTGTAGAAGGGATGTTTTGATTGGAAAGCAACTTAACTATTTACTTTGTTTATATTTTATCTTTTGTAAAACTGGACTGTTCCTAACATCTGTCACTAAGGTCATAAGGATATTAGATCTTTTATGATGTGAATCTCAGACTTCCAGACATGTACTCATGATCCACGACTCATACGCCACCCATTGTCATCACAGATCCAACATCAGACCTCTCTGTTTCTACTAATATCTTTATATTGTTATCAAGTTATCGATCAAGCGTACTATTAAGATGATCATGAATCACGAAAATATCTAAGGAAAATATAACTGAGTATAGGACCAACATCCATAGCATCTTTTATCCTGTAGTATTTAATTATATGTTGCATATATGGCAAAAATATTGTTAGACATTCCTATCTCACACAGATGCTTTACTTACCACTTGGATAAGATGATACTTCAACAGTAGTGTGTGTAGTTTTTCAAAGTACCCACAACCAAGGTGTGAACACTGACTACACAACTACATCTATCTTAGGACTACAACGACCAAAGCAGGAATCTTGCAACCAAGGAAGGGAATATATACATCAGCTTAGGGGTATCCGTTCTAAGTACAAAGCAAAAGAGAACATAAATAGATTGATAATTACTTCATAAATTACCGCTTTCCTTATTATTACTCTCTGGCTATAATACTCTACTCTGTTCTTGAAGAAGACGAAGGAGGAGGAGGAGGAGGACCATGGCACTAACCTTACTAAGAACATTGACTATAGTCTTACTTGATGTGGTATGACATTCTCAGATAACAAGTCCAAATGAATTACTGTTTGGTATACATTTAATACTCTTCTTATAAAATTACATCTTGATTAAAAAATGACTCCCAATTTTTATATTTTATTTAATTTATCTAAATATAACTTCATTCAAATTACTAATATTTTTAATTATAGAAGTAAACTACTCAACGTGTCACTTAAATGATGGGTATATATTTAGTATCTAGAGATATGAAAGATATGAATGTTAGACTCCCAGACCTATAGTCACAATCCACTATGCATGAATTCCCAGTGGCCATCATTAATCAGCCATCATCCTCCACTCCTCTATTGATTTATGAGCAATTAACCACAGTACTACTGAGATAATTGTAAATCACAAAAATCCTTGGGTATATTTCAGTGTTTCCAAATACCTTTTTCCATGATTAGTGCCTTTTTTATTATACATTATTAATTACCTAGAAAAAAACTTCTAAACATTGTATTTCACCAACTTTCTGTATTAACTATGTTGCAATGACTGTCCTCTCGAATGATTAGTGGTTTATTTAAAAAAAAAAATCAATATATACACAATAACATGAGCCAACATAGGAATGATGACTCTACTCCCACTTTCCAATCAAGGGTTTAATAGTATGAATCCAAAGAGCTGAATGGAGCTCACATCCAAGTGATCAACTTAGGGCAAGTCCATTCAGAGAGTACGAAGAACAGAGAATATAAAAAGATTGGCATTCCCTTCACTCAGCCATGCTCTCTGCTTGCTTGTCTTAATACCCTCATCTTATCACTCACTTACATATGCATTGCAGTACTATGTTCTTATTAAGAAAAACTAATGAGCACTACTCTGACTCTACCAGGAACATTGCCTATAAATTTAATTCATGTGACATCCTCAGTGACCACATCTGAAAAAATATTACATTTGGTATATATTTTACTAATCTTGTACAACTAAATCTTGAATAGAAAATGAGTTAGGGATTTATTTTATTGATATTTATCATCATGTGTTTATACTATTTAGTAATGTATACCTTAGACCTCCAGACCTGTAGCCATTATCCACAAATCATGTGTCACCAGAGGTCAAGACTGGTCATCAGCCCTACCCTTCCTAATGATTTTCAAATGGCTATTGAGATAATTATCAATCATAAAAAAAACAAAAATCAAGGAACAAGATTCTAAAGTATACATCAGACCTGTATAGGATTTTTTTCTCCTATTGACCATATCTTATATTATACATTTTTTATTTAGCAAAATTTTCTGAAACATTGTGTTTGCCTACACGTAATATTAACCAATGGGCGGGTTTCATCAATACAGTGAACTGTCTTTAAAAGCCATGCCAAGCAAGACATGAACACTGAGTACACTTATAAAGAATCTATCCGACAAACACAATGAGCAGATTGTAAAGTTCATGACCAAGGATGAATGCATGGGTCAGATTGGGGAATCCATTCTGAGAGCACAAGCACAAGACATTAAAAAAAAAAACCTAACTGGCACTTCCATTCCCTGCCCTATTCTTTTTGCCACTCATCTCAGTGTATGGAATACTATTATATGGTCTTTATGAGAAAAGAAATGGTTATGACTGTGGCCCTACCAAGTAACTTGGCAACCTGAATCAACCAGTATGAATTAACTACTGTGTTTGGTATGTAACTTGAGTACTCTTACTATAGAATGGTATCTTACTTGGAGAATGACTTAACAATTAATTTTTAAGGTGTTCAATTGAAATAAAATAGAATAACTTCCCATCCCCCTCTCACATCTATGTCTAAGAACATGGATACAAACTATACTCATAATCTGGACCTTAAACTCCCAGACAGCTAGTCATGCCTCATGACTCACATGCAAGCAGTGGTCTTCATTGACCCAACTTCATCCCTATCCTTCTCTACTGATTTATGAATGTTTGTTGAGCAATTGATCTCGCTAATGTCTCAAAGATGATATTGAATGGCAAGAGCTAAGGACAAGATCCTTCAGTGTACTCTGAAGGCCCTCTGGACCCTTTGGGAGGATGAGAATCTCTGCTGCTCTACATGCCTGGTCTGGGAAATATTGTTAAACACTGGGTTTCATCCAACTGCTATGTTAACCCTTGGAGCATGGTTGTTCTTCTCAGATAATAAGTGGACTTTCTTTTATCATTAAATGCACAAACATTTAAAAAACAGGATGAAGCAACTAAAGAATATTGGATACACTCACCTGGTATCTATAAAGAATCTAGAGTTGACTATGACAATTATGACGAAGAGAGAATTTCTAAATCGACATGGGGGGAATCCATCCTGAAAGTGTAAAGCAGAAGAGATAATGAAAAGATTTTTACTCTGTTCACTCACTCATCCAAGACTTCTACCTGCTTGTCTTGAAATTTTCTCCCTGACTCTTATCTAAATGTGTAACACACTAATAAGTGTGCATCTTGAGAAAACAAATACCCCTAGCACTGTCCATAAACATTGCCTTTAACTATGGTTCATATGGCATGGCACCCTAGGTCATACTTTGGTGTATATCATTAATGCCTATCCTATGAAGTAATATTTTAATTAAAGTATATGATACAAATTCATATTTATGTTTTAAAGTAATTATAAAAAATAGACTAGCACTCCTAACTGCTACCAGGGTATGAGGTATTATGCTAGCTATGAAGATGTGGAACTCAGACTCCCAGGCCTATAGTCATGATCCATGAATCATACGGCTACCACTGGTCATCATTGCTCCAACATCTGTCCTCCTCTTTTCTATAAATTTCTGTGTTTTTGAGTAATTACACACACTCCTGAGATGATTATGAATCACAAAACTCTTAAAAGCAAGATCCTTGAGTGTAATTTAGATCTCTAAAGTATCTTTTGTCCTACTGAGTATTTCTTATTTATATACACTTAGTTTGGCAAAATTAACTTGTTAAATGTGGTGCTTAACATACTGGCCACATTTACCATTTTGCCAAGATTGCTCTACCATATTATAATAAGATAAATCAAGGCGCAAACACTGATAATACTCACACAGTGTCTATCCACGAACACAAAGGCTAGATCACGAGGTTGATTTTCAGGCGAGACTGTATGAAGTCAGCTTGCAGGATAGCCATTCTTAAAGTATAGACAGAAGAGGATAGAAAACGATTGACATTCTGATGTCTCCTCCATGCATTCTACCCTTTTCTCTTCATTTCATCTTATCCATTACCTACATGGTCAACATTCTGTCACGTTTTCTTCTCGAGAAAACAAGTGGCCATAGCTACTATAATGTTTCTGGTATATATCATATATATGTGTGTATATATACATACATATATGTATATAGTCTTCTTGTGGATTACATTTTGCTTTGAAAATTACTTACTGGGTTTTTTTTTTTTTTACATTTACCTAATTACAAAAGTAGACTATTCCTTATATCTGCCACTAAGATCATAGTATGCACTAGATATATTATGATGTGGACCTCAGACTCAGATTTCTCGTCACCATCCATGACTCAAAAACCATTCCTTGTTTGGTCATCATTAATCCAACATCATCTCTACTCTTCTCTACTAAGTTATGTACATTTATTGAGCAATTGATCACTGTTGCTTTTACTAACTACAAGATCCTTGAGTGTACTTTAAAGCTGTAGAGGAGCCTCTCTCATTGTACACCCTTAATTTGATAAAACTTTATTAAACATTGTTTCATATACCTGCTGTATTAACCCTTTGACTACCATCTGCTCTTGCAAGGTCATAAACTGGTAATAGTACCAGTCATTAAAACCAAAAACCAATCAATCAATAAATAAAAATCCAACAAAAGAACACAAAACTATTACTCACACTATCTCAATTCTGCAGACACAAACAGGGAAATCTCAAACTTCAAGACTAAGGAAGAACATGTACATCAGCTTGAAGGTATACATTCTATGAGTAAAAGGCAGAAAAATTATGAAAAGATTAAGATTCTGTTTACTTATCGAGGCATTCTGTCTGCTTCTCTGGCTCATTCTCCATCTTATCCCTCATTTAGACTTCATTACTCTATGACTTGCTCTTTATTACATGTCCATGGCTCTCATATGAGCAAGAACGTTGCTCACTCGTGGGGAATCCTCAGTCATCATATCTGAGTGAAATGCTAATTAATTTATATGCTTAACATACTTGCTATGGAATTATGTCTTATTAGAAATGATTTCCAAATTTCTGTGTATTTTATCTATGTGTGAAAGTAGACAATCCCTAACATCTGTCACTAAGATCATAGTATGCACTACGTATATTACGATGTGAACCTCAGACTCCCAGACCTGTAGTCATAATCCATGACTCATACAGCACCCACAGTCATCATTGATCCAACATCAGCCCTCTTCTTCTCTACATTTTTTGTGCAACTGATGGCAAGTACTACTGAGATAGTTGTGACTCACACACAAAAGAAAACTAAGGACAAGATCCTTCAATATACCTCAGAGTTCCTCAGTTTCTTTTTCAATTATAAAGCCTTTGCAATATTTATCCTTAATTTGACACAATTTTATTAAGCCTTGTGTTTCAAACATGTCACACACAGCATTGGCATGGCTGCTCTTTCTAAATAGTTAGTGCCTTTATCAATACAGTAAATGGCCTTTAAATGCATCATGAAGCAACAACAGAACATGGACTGTACTTACACTGTGTCTATATTACAATCTGTAACAGCTTCTTATGGAGCTTATGATGAAATGATAGTGTGAAAATCATCGTGGTAGCAGAATGCATTCTGAAATTACAAAATGAGAAGAAATTACCAAAAGAAAATGAACATTTTGTTCCTTCATTCCTGCACTCTGTGTGCTTGCGTTACTATTTCTCCTTATCAAACATCTTTGCGTATATGACACTATTAAATGTTCTATTAAAAATAAAAACATGGGGGGGAGATAAAAACACTAGACACTAGACTAGTTCTGATGATACAAAGAAGGTTCTTATAATTTTACTTCACGTGGACTCCTCAGACATCTTATCTTCAGGAACTATTGTAGTTTTTAAAATATATTGGTGGTAATTACTAGGGAGTTATTTCCTCAAACATTTATTTTATTTTGATTTTATCTGTTTGAGTACTGTTATCTGCATGTATGTATTGTGACACATTTATGTGGTACCTTCAAAGAACAGATGATGGTTACAGGGAGTAGTAAGCTGCCATTTTGACCAACCTTGGGTAGTAACCCACCTTAGGTCTTACACAAGAACAGCAAGTTCTTCTAGCTACTGAGCTATCTCTCTAGCCTCTGGAATTTAGTTGAAAAGTACCTTACCAATTTAGTTCAGTTAATGTTTTTGTTTAAAGTAGATTATTCCTAGAATCTCTCACTAAGATCAGGGTTATAGATTAGTTATTTTATGCTATCCAGACCATAACTCACATGGAACCCATGGTAATCATTGATCAAATATCAGCCCTCATCTACGCTACTAATTTTAACATAAATGCATATATTTTGGAATGCATCAATTAGTGACATAAAAATTACTTTATGTTCTGGACACATGGACCTGGAAACCATAAAATCATGCAAACAACCCTTTGGAAATACCCGTTTTGTAGACATATTGTGGGATATTTGGATATATTTTGTAATGTACCTCGGAGGTAAGTGCTTGCTAGGATCTGGTGTGTGTTCAAAGTTCTTGGGAGCTATAAAAAAGAAGCTAAGAGGGCTGGAGAGATGGCTCAGTTGTTAAGAGCACTGTCTGCTCTTCCAGAGGTCCTGAGTTCAATTCCCAGCAACCACATGGTGGTTCACAACCATCTGTCATGGGCTCTGATGTCCTCTTCTGGTGTGTCTGAAGACAGGAACAGTGTACTCATGAACATAAAATGACTAAATAAATCTTTAAAATAAAAAAGAAGCTATGAAAATTATGAAGAACAAGCAGGGTTCTTCTATGGTCTCTGCTTCAGTAACTACCTCCAGGCTTATCCCTGACATTTATTTGATGATGGATAGGCTATGAGATTTGAACAAACTTGCTTTCCTCAACTTGCAGTTGGACATGACCAATCACATCAATAAATACTCAAAGTGAGGTATTTTGTGCAGATATGTAGAATTTCTCAAATATTTATTTTCCTGTCAACAAATAACAACACTGAACTTACTTTGTGGTCATTTGTGCAATGACTCCTACAGGTACGAAATATAGTAAAATTAATTGACACAAACATCTATCTAGCATCTGTAGCTGGAACCCCAAGCATGAACCAAAGGCTTTAAGATGTAAACCTCATAAGAACGCACCAGGAGTCATGGCCTTTGATTCATATGCAACAGGAGTTATAGTCTATCCAACATAAGCCCTACAAATGTATGTTAATCTTTACATTTATTTATTGAGATCCTTATTGGTTTGTACTAATTAGATAAACATGATTTATAAAAGCGTATAACTGAAACTCCTAAATATGCTTTAGAGCTATCTAAACGATCTTTGCTCATTCCATGTATCATCATATCCATCCTAATTTCACAAATATTAATAAAATCTGTCACATGCAATATCTGTCATTAAACACAGGTGTCATTTTTGAGTTATATGGAATTCATTTGACATTAAGGAGAATTGTTCATAGTAAGACAAGAACATGAACTGTATTTACACAGCCTACTGTGGTTTCAAGAAACAAGGCTAGTCACAAATTTCATGACTAGGAAAGAAAGGTAACTCAACTTGAGAATATCACATACAGATGACAAACAGAACAAATTAGGCACATAATTATACTCTTTCCAATGACAATTATATTGTTCTTTTGTATGCTTTTCAATCTAATTATGTGAAAGCATGGTACTTTCTTCTAGGGAAAATAAATACGAGAATTGAACTGCCAATGTAAGAATTCGACAATTTTTAAACTGCACACAGATCTGGTCTACTTATTTAAAATGGACTTCTAAATTTTGATGTGTGTACTGTTAATATATGCCCTGAAATTATTTTTGTAATTTGAGACTGCTATGCTCTTATTTCTTATATTTTAGCCTAGTTATAAAAACAAATTAAAATATAAAGATCAAGATAACATACATGTGTTATGGTGTGGACATGAGACTCCAAACTTATAGTCATGATCAATGGATCATACATCATCAGTGGTCATCACTGACGCACCACTGTTCCGCTCCTCTCATGCTCTCTGTATTTGTCTTGTGCAACTACTCATTTTCCTTGTAATAGTTACATAAATCTTAGCACAAGATCCTAATGTATTGAAGTTATTCAACAGATCTCATGCCATCCTGGCTCTCTTTTTTCTTAATTTTGGAAATCCACAAGAGTGTTCATGGTCATGTTGAATTGACCACACGGTCTCAATAGGTCGGATAGGAGCCTGTGCATGACTTTACGAATACAGGAGTGTTTTATCAAAGCTACTCAAACCAAGAGCATATTCACTTACATCACTTGCTGAGCTCCATCCGCATGGTGAGAGGTCAACCATAGACTTCCCAGGCAGGAAATCATGTGCCAGCCAGCACTCATCCGGGGAGTACAAAACAGCAGAGATAATAAAAAGATTGAGATTTGTCCATTTATTTCTACATTTCTCCTTTCACTATTTAAGAGTCAAATTGTTGTGGTAGTTTTCTTAAGAAATCAAGTTAAAAAAAAAAAAAGAAATAAAACAAATTTGAAACTTAAGGCCTTGACCATCAAAAAGATTTAAGCCATGGATGTTACTATATAAATCACCTTGGATAAAGATTATATAAATCTTTATGCAAGTCATTCTAAATAGATTTTCTGTGTCTATCAATATCAATCATTGATGGCCAGGATTGATCAATGCCTTAAATGAATTATGTGCATGTAGATTTATGTGTTGCTTCAATGATCCACTCTGAAATGATGAGAGTGTCTCATATGTGTTGCACACACGCCTGACAAGCAACCACTGCATGACAGGGTCACGAGGCATGTTATGCTGTGGACCTCAGATCTCTGCAACATCAGTCATCGTCTAAGAATGTGACTAAGAATCCCGAAACCTTGTCATCATCGGCCCGTGGTATACATCTTCTAATCCAATAATGCATGCATCCATTTGCCAATTAAAATGACAAAGGACAGTTGCATTTTGTTGGACAGAAGGACCGGCATCCCTGTACATTGTATACTCAATAGAGCATACCATTGATCAAAAGAAGACAGTATAATTTGGAATATTACTCACACAGGACTTGTGAGCACAGACCCATGTTTAAAGCAGCCTGGAGCCATTGGTTCTGTGGGATAAATACAGAGGATCATAACTAACTCATGACTTCACGTGAATGAGCTTTGTGTAGCTATTAATGTAGATACATATGAAATTGAAACTATGAGAATAGCAATGTATCTCCTTTTATCAAAATTAAGTCATTGGATCTGCTTCATTTTACTGTTTGGTGCTTTTACCCCCAATTTTATAATAAAGCTTCAAAAGTCAACAATTTCAACATTGATCAATATTGATAGTTACTTATATTCCCAACATCTAATGACCTATTAATGACCTCAGAGGGAGAGGTAAAACATGATCAAGCCATTAGGTATTTAAGAACTAATAGAATAAATTATGTAAACAAGGGTGCCTTTCTGAAATATATAAATTGATAGGTGGCCAATCCCCTTTTCATTTATTTATATATTTTCTTACTGACTAACTGATCAATGCATCACAACAAAATAAGTTCATTTACTCAAAATCCAGTCACAAATATCTTATTATTAGAAATGAGATTTCAAAAATTCTCAAACCTCGGTCTAGTTGTCCTGTGTCCACAGTAGAAACCTTTAGAACCTGTACCATTGGATACTGAGTGAGTCCCTTCTGGGGGGAAAAAAAAAACCAAGGTTATGAGAATGCAATCACTTTCTACAGACGTTAAGTCTTACTAAGTACACTGAGACATTAGAATGAACTTGTATATTGGATCACCATATTACTAAGATAGTGGAAGATAAATCAGCTTTCACTTAAAAATTGTTTTTGTCATTAATATTGCATACTTCACAATCAAACCTTTGCAAATTCAACCTAAGTATAAGTGTGTCTGTCTATCTGTCTGTATGTATGTATGTATGTGTGTGTGTATGTGTGTGTATCTGGGTGTAGATTCAAGTTCATGTGCATATGTATGTATGTAGAGGCCAGATATGAACTTCATGTGTTCATCAGGAGCCTTCAACCTTGTGTTTTTGAGAGTCTTTCAGCTTGTTACTTAAGCTAAGCAGGCTGACCACCATGTCCCAAGGACCCACCTGTCTCACATAGGACACATAGATCTCAGCAGGGGCCAGTGAAAACGAAATTAATATATGGAGCTGTCTGGTTGCATACTGGATTCGTTGTCCCTGCCATTTGAAGGAAACATAAGTAAATAACTTTTAAATAAGGGGCTCGGTTTATTTGCCTTTTCTAGACAGTCATGTTGGACTACATTAGCCATCCACTTATCTCTCAGGAAAAGGTGCTCAATGGACTACATTCTGGCTTCATTAACTGAAATGATAATGTGCTTTTTCTATATTTATGAAAGTGCCATTACTACTATCAATTCACAGATATTGTACAATACTAATAACAGATTATATCGTACATATAAAAGCTAACCGATTATGTTACTAAATATGTTTTAGAGCTGTCTAAGGGAACACTGATGATTCAGTGTGTCATCAGATTAATTTTAATCTTAAAGATATTAATGAAGCATGTCCATGACATGTTTGTATCTGTCATTAATCGTGGGTGTAATTCATAATTCATTTATCAATAAGCAGATGCAATAAGAACACAAGGAAATGAACTATACTTACATAGCCTACTGCACACACAAGACCCTAGACCATTGTCTCCAGGATCCAAATACATAGGTAATGCAGCTTGGAAAGACACAGAGATGAAAGAACAGAGTTTTATAAACATAATTAGATTCTATGCAATTATGACCCTTGTATTATTCCTTTTTTATTTTACCATCTACTTATATGAAGCTGTGATTATATTCTTCTCAATAAAAAAGAGACCTGGTTATCATCTTAACAAGAATTTTGGCCACACAAAAGCACACAAAGAGCACACAAAAGCCACAGCTAAGGGATTACACCTCTGGACATTTATTACTAGTGAATTTCTGAACTTTGATATAAATAGTGTTAGTATTATAACTTGCCATTATTTTCATAATTGGAGAATGCTTTGCCCTCTTTCATTTACTATAATTTAAGAGTAAATAGAATAAAGGCATGTGAACCTAAGGATTGTAACACACTCTGCTACACCCAATATCTATATCCCAGCTCCACACTCCATGAGTGTGGGTGTGGACCTCAGACTCCCAGACCTGTAGTCACGATCCCCAGATCATACATCGTGAGTGGTCATCATCGATCCAACCCTGTCCTTTTCTTTCTCTCACACTTTCTATTTTTATTAACAACTATATGTGTCACTTGTGACATTTGCGTAACTCTGTATCGTAAATCTTAGCACAAGACTGAAGTTATTCAACAGATCTTATATCACTCTGACTCTCTGCCTTGTCTATTAATTTTGGAAATCCTCAACAGGCCATTCATGGTCATGTTGAGTTGACCACTCAGACCATGTTGAGTTGACCTGATTGGAGCCTAAGCCTGACAAGACAGGAGCATCTGATGATGGCCACCCAGACAAAGAGAAGACTGTTGACTCCACTTACATCCGTTTATATGCTTGTTATACATGGGGATAGGGCATCAGGGACCTCCCAGCCGGGAAACAATGTTAGGCGGCATCCACGGAGAACAAAACAGCAAAAAGTAAAAAGATTGGTATTTTAACGATTATTTCTATATTTCTCCTTTCATTATTTATTTGTTATTTAAAATTCAAACTGTTATGAAAGTTTCTTAAGAAATCAAATAACATTTCAGATGAAGGCCTGGACGCTCACTAGAGCTTAAGCCATTAATTAAACCAGAGATGGCAACTCGCATAAAGGTTATATTCATGTTTATGCCAATGACTTCTTAACAGACTTTCAGATTTTCTGCATGGATTAGTAGCATTTGTGCTCAAATATTTATTTTCATAATTAATCGATGCCTCTATTGATTTATCTGCAGGTGCGTTTGGGTTTATATCGTGATTCACTGATCACGATATAAGAGTCCCTGAAGTGAGGGCACCGTATGTACTGCACATGTGTAACTGTTATCCTCTTTCCAAGAGAGGCACTTGAGACATCTATTGGTATGAACCTCAGAATCAAGGATGTTGTCATCGTCCATGACTTATAATATAGACAAGGTCATCATTGGTCCATATTTCCCTTCTTCTTCTCTCATAATATAGGCTTGTGTGTTCATTAACACAGCGATTCATTAACAATAAAAATTGTCTATGAATAGAAGCAGCCTAAGAACAATTTTGTTTTGTTCTTCAGAATAATGCAATCCCTTGCCGGGATGCACTCAATCAACAAACAATCAAAATAGTTTTGAATATTACTCACATGTCTTGGGGTGACATGTAAATACTGGGCGTAACTGTAGAGCTTGCAAGCCAGGCCCGATGTCTAAAGAAAACTGGCACCACTGGTTCTGAAGGATGAGCACACGAAATGAAAACTTGATGACATTACTTGTATCTGTTTTGTAAAACTTTGTGTGCAGATGTTTGTAAATCTGTGGTAATAGCTATGTATTGTCATTTAATAAAATTTATGTCTTTGGGTCTGGTTTATTTGAGTGTGTGATGATTTATTAGAGAAAAAATGTTGCAAAACAAGTTTAAGAAATTAAGAATGTCTTCTTTTTCCCCTTCTGATATTAGAACAGAGACCCACGGTGAACTGGGAAGTCAGCAGTTGTGAACACAGATTCCAGCACTGAGGACTCAGAAAGATTAACCATCCATTCATTCATAACCTGAGAACAATGGGTACTTGGATATGCATTCTGAGGACAAACCATTACAAAAATGAAAATTAATAGTTTAGTGTACAGATGGACAGATAGGAGGCTCAGTCTAAAAACAGCTTTTTATCGCCCAAAAAAAAAAAAAAAAAAATCTCGCATTATTATAACTCAACAAAAATAGATGGGACTAAATAATAAGCTCACAGGCGAAGCCCCCAACTCACTGACAGCTCAATAAGTAGTATCTTTCCTACAACAGCAGGCAAAAGCATGAACACCAAGGTCGGTTTTGCCAGGGAAGAGCATTGACTGAACCTAGGCTGACAGGAGTAGATCCAAGCCCAGTATATGCAAGTGCCTGTGTAATAGAAGTATATTTGGGGCTGTCTGGTTGTCTAAGGGATTCTTTGACCCTGAAATGTCAGGGTAACAGGACAAAAACTTTATAATATTATTGTGTGTCTAAATAAGTAAATAAAGTCACCATTGTAAAAAATGTGAGGGGTTCAGTTTATTAGCTTTCTCTAATTTAGGTGGTACTGTAACTATCCACTTTTCTCATTACGAAAGGTCCTGCAGGATGGCTTCATTAATTGAGACAGTAATGTCCTTTTTCTATGTGGGATAATGCCATTACAGCTGTGATTCCACAGAAATAGGACAATATATTAATGCCAGATTAACTTAAACATTCAGTCACGGAAAGATTAACGCATGTTTCTAACTATTTAAATTAAAGTGAGGGTTAGAATCGAAAAACAGTGGAAAGTGGAAGAGAAATTGTAATTGTTCATCTGGGGCATGCTGTCAGCCTAGATTCATGGGTAAGTCCTCTTCTTTTCAGATTTTATTTAGTTAATAATCGTCTTAAATAAATATTTTGTACTTCCCTTAAAAAACACACAATATATGTCAAAACAACAAACATTCATCCAAATGTTCCTTGCCCGGCAGCATCAGTCTTGATCAATACATTGCTAGAATGTCAAGCTTCATAAATACATTCGTAACGATTCTCATTGCATTAAATACTCATGTATTTGAAAGAGAAATGACGCATTTTGTTAGTGTTCACTTATAGGGTTCTTGGTTGATTCGTACACTGCTTTAGTGCACAGAAACCCAAGATTATAGCCCATCTTATTTCTGAATGGCAGACTAAGCACATATCCCAAAAACATAATAAATGAGATTTTTCTGCAATGAACCTCCGAGTGACGGGGCTTAGTCAGAGTCCTCCATTGAGACACCCCAGGATGCTTATCATTGATCCACATAAGCAACCTTTGACCTCTTTCTTTTCTTTTCAGAGACAGTTTTGTTTATTGACCCATTCATAGCCTCACTGGGGGCAATAAAATAAATATTCATGAACTGAAAAGAACTAGCCAAGAACAATGTGTTTGGAGCCGAAGTCTCCTTACAGGTTCTTTCTTTTCTCATTGCTTAGCTCTCTCCCAGCCTCTTGTGCCAGGGGGCTTTCAGTGAACCATGGATGGATCAATTCGCATGCCTGCCTCACAGCCATCACATCTGTCTCTCTTTCCTATTCCTGCGTGCAGCCTTCTCTGTGAAGAGCTGTCCAGTTGTACTTTGCAGGATAATGCAAATCTGATCCTCACTGCATCTCCAACACAGTGCCCCCAAGGCTCAGGTAGCTACTGAGTACACACAATGTGGCCATTGCAACAGAGAAATTGAATTTTACATTTCACTTCACTGTAATTACTTTATATATAAGCAGCCATGTGTGTATGGTGGCAGCCATATTGGACATGCAGCTTCAGATTTTTAACTAGATAACTTTTTAAGTAAACTGCAGGGCACAAGTAAAATGTTCTGTGAGTTAAATATGTCAAACAGATTCATAACAATTGTTTCATAATTCATTTGTATCATTGTTTCGTAGATGAGTAGACTTAAATAATTTAAGGAACACTACAAAGAAATCAGCCCTCACTGACAGGATTCTTTGATTATTATGGAGTCATAAAACCTCTTACCCACAATGGCAATAGCAAAATCCTCATCTCAGAGAGTAATTCAGTCTGCTACAGTCTTCATTCTGTCAAATACCAAGTTTTAAAACAATGAGCCATTTAGATTTAGATCACTTTAAACGATATTAGTTTGATTCTAAAATATTCATGAAGTCAATTGCCATTTTCTCATTGACCCAAGAATAGGCCAATGCTTTATTTGTCTAACTATTTGTCTAACTATTCATTTGTCATCACGTAGAGACAAGCATGATCAAGATTATGCCTGCCTATGTATGGATCTCACCAGAGTGGTGAAAGAATCCCTTTTCCAATTGACGATTTTTGAAAAGAAAAAGAATGAATTTGCAGTACACTCCTCAAGAATGTGCAATTGGCCCACAATAAATAAATAAATAATGAAAATGAAACCTGAATTTAAAGACAAAATATTCTAGATGCTTGGGTTTGCTTTTTAGTGTGAGGAGGGGTGGAGACCAAGTGTCACTATGTATCTGACTTTGGTCCTGAACTTGGTATCTACTGCTAACTACACACACTCTCAGTGGGATTCAATGTTATAAGAATTGTTATAAGAATTGGCAGTGATGGTCTATGCTATGCTTCTCTAATGCCTGCACCTAGTTCTCTCCATATTAACTTAAACAATTTCTCATTTAAAAAAAAAAAATCAGTCTATATGCATCAGATGTAAACATCCCTGGTCCAAATACCCAAGCTCTAGGTCCCTTTCTTTCTTGGACACAAGTGGCCACTTTTAAAACACAGACCCCAGACTCAGAGATTCTTCATAGACCTGGCATTTGGTGCTTTTAGTCAGTCATACTAGCCTTGACTTAGTCATTGATTCACTAATAATGTAATCAATATAAATGAATTAAGGGAAGAACGATACTTGGAAATAGAAATACAGTTTGACAGTGCATATCCCACAGAGCTAAAGCCTGCCCTTTCTGCTGTGAGCCTCGACATGGGAAATCTGAATGAATCCAGTTCTGTGCATCTTGTCACTGGCTTTCATTCACAGAGCTTCTCTCATTTAATATCTGTATAAAGACGGCACAATGAACTACCATCTGATGAGAAGATGCACTGTTTCATTCATTATATTCTCCCCTCAGTGAGGGGAAGATGAAGGCAGTCAATGGAGAAGTATCCAGATCCATTATGAACCAAATCACGTTAAAACATTCTGGAAATGGTTGAAACACACTCCTGAGGAATTTGGTGGGGCTGACGTGGATCCGTTCTGAGTATTAACTCACAAAATATTCTCATCACTGGTCAGCTCATGGCTACGTTTGAACCTTTTCCTCACGAACCATTCTATAGGCATGTTGGTGGCCCTCAGCAAGGACATGAAGTTTGAACCCCACTTACATCTGCGTCTTCCCTCCTTCTCTATCGATTAACAGGCAAGATCTCCCCAGAATGTAATCATAAAGCGACGCCAGGCACACTCATTCTGGGGAGTAAAAGGCAAACGTGCAAATGAATTGATGTCATTTAGTTTTAGGGGGAAACTTCAGTTGGGGGTGATCAATTAGCTGTACGCTTTGGTTTGCGTTCCGGTCAGAACACTTGGGAAGTCAGCAACTCCTTTATATTTATTACCTTGTGGGATTTAAGCGAGAACAGCACTTTATATTTATGAACCTGCACGCGTTTTATTTTAAATAATGTAATGAACACCACTGAACCCAACAGTAAGAAGAAGAAAAATAACCCTAATTATTAGCAACATCTGGTGTGTTTGTTTCCAACATACATTAAGAGCTAGGTTGTCTTTTAGGAGGGACTTTGTGCAAAATAGGAGATTTACCATATGGTATAAACTCTGTTAAGGTCCATGTTTAACTTTCCTGGGCAGATGTACATGCATGTGGGTTTGTGTTCACATGTGAGGCAAGAGGACAGCCTTGGGTGCCAGTCCTCAGAAGACAAGTTAAGTTTCTCACTGGTCTAGACCTGCTCAGCCAGCAATCCCTATAGATACACCCGACTCAACCCTCAGCACTAAGGCATACACCATCACACTCAACTGGCTTGTTTGTTTCTTAAATTTACATGGGCCTCCAGATTTCAAGGCAAGTACCTGACTGAGCTATCTCCTCAGCCCCTGTCAAACTCACTCACTAACTGATAAGCTTAATTTCTCATAGGACAATTTTTTTTCTAGCAGAATTTTAATGTTTACAGCCACCAAACTAAGCCTGGAACATTAATAAGGTAAATTCCTAAATTCACCACTGGAATGGTCCAGAAAATCTCTGCCTTCCTGTGCATTTCAGGAGTGACAGTTCTAATGCTCGATTGCTCAACTTAAAGACAAACAAACTAACTAACTGGTTGAGATACAAATTTGGGAATGTGTTCCTTCATAGACTGCAGTAGATTTGAGTCCCCCATTCTGGGTGAGTCCCCTAAGTGCGGCTATTTGGTTTGCTATACCACTCAAGAGTAGCAAACTTATTTGCATGTTTCAATAAAATCACCTAGATTTTATCAATCACATGGTGGAGTGTGTGGAAGTCTCGTTGTGGCTTGGTATGTAAGTGCCCTCTACTTAACCCTAGTTACAGAAATGTATCTTCTTTTCCTTGGCACTGGACAATTTGCCTCAACTTGTCTCCCATTTTAATAATCACACAGCTAGGCATCTTGACTAGGAATCTCAAAATTATTAACAACACACACTATATTAAATGCCTTAAAAGTACATGTATACAATCAGGTTTTTCTTCCTCTTTGTTTTATTTTATTTCGATCATTTATATCACGTGTGCATGTAGGTGTGTGTGCGTGTGCGTGTAGGTCAGAGGACAACATGTAGGACTCTGTTGCTCTCTATGAGATTTCAGAGGTGGAATTTGGGTCACCAGGCTTGCTCACAAAACCCTTTTCAAGTGGAGCCATCACATCTGCCCTATTTTGAGGGGCTTGTTTGTTTTGTTGCTTTATTTTGTTTTTGTTTGACTGTTTTGAGGCTATCTGTGCCAATTGTATCTTTTTTTATTTTTTTATTCATTAATACATTCTTTATTCCCAGCTAATTTTATTAAAGGAATGTGGGTTGTGCCAAGAATCCACAAAGATCGGGCTTTGGGGACTCGTCTCAACAGGATACAGACACCAGTTTGCAATAGTCCTCAGATTTCATAAGGGTTTAATCACTGTCCTCGGTCAGAAACCCATGCTCCTCATCATTGGCCTATGCTGGGTGTTCGCCTCATTCATTGACTGAATGATTCACAATTAACAACACACAGTCCCCAAAACGAGATCTTTGGGGCGGGGCTGCCTCTTCACATCGGGATATTCAAACCACATTGCTTTAATCAGGGGATGAGCTCAGAGGCACACTGTGAAGCTAATGCTTCTGTTTTGGATCAGATCTATCCACATCAAGTTTTTGTGTGGTTCTCGTTGATTTAACTCATCCATATGTCAAATATGGCTCCGTGAAATGTAACGAAGCTCTGCTGTCCCATCGTCCACCTTGGAAATGTTCACAGGCTCATGAGCTAGCGTTTATATGGGGGCCTTCTCAAAGAACTACTGTTGGGGAGATGACCTCAACCATAATCCATAATGCAGTGAGTTAACACTACAGTTCTGGGGGCAAGTTAAATAACTACTTTCTTCTTTTAAAATCACTTCTGCTATGCTACTTTGGATTAAACATGATTTTGTAAGCTAACAGTTTTAGGTAGGTGATGATCACTAATTTTGAAGTTGATCAGCTAGCCGCCATAAACAAAAGACTCCAGACAGAGACTAAGGGTCTTACCTTTATCCTCATCTATGCTGCTTACTCAGGACAATGAATGGTTCCATATTAAATAATTAAATCAGGGGTCCTATATTCACCACAGGAGGGAAAAGAAGATTTGGAATTTAGTGGGTCAAGCAGAACTATGTATAATAAACTTTAGATTTAATAGCAAAGCTCTGATTTTCAATGTGGTAAACGTGTATACCTACTACCTCTCCCAAGAGTAAGTACTACAGTGTTTACAACCATCTGAAATCAGGTGGATATTTAACAGATTGCTAGCCCATACAGTTTGCTTTTCTTAATGACCAATAAACACACAAGCAATTTGATTAACTACAGCTACTAATATACTCAATATAAAAGAGGGCTACAGACTCTTTCCTATGTTACTTTGGGATAATAAGTGCACTTGCTTTTTAGTAGGCAATAGCCTGAGTTATCTTTGGCTTCTCCTTTGCCTGCTGGAAAAATAGGTGTGTCTTCCTTATTTTATGTATCTACTTCCTGTCAATCTCTCACTGAGTAAATGACCTCAGACTTTTACCCAAGCTTTGCCAATGGTGTTGACTTAGACACCTCCACTAATAGGCATCCTAGGCACAGTCATGGCTGCCTATTCTTCAATAACACTGTCTTGAGTTGATGAGGCTATTCATGGATTTATAAGTAATGATTAGTCCATCAGCAGTCCTTTTCTTGTGGAAGGAATGGCATGTATTTTTTATCTCTGACAACCTCTAGTTAGAGAGGTAGATTAACCAACACACTGGCTTCTTGTCAAGCCTTGTCTCATGATGGGTCTGTGGAAGCCTAGTGGAAAGCCTACAGAGTAGGATTGACAAGACCGTACACACCTGACAGAACTGACACCTGCTGTCACCTAGAGTACAAGAGGAGTCCACAGTGAGCTCTTGGATAGTGATAGGCTCTGTGAAATAAACATAGCTGAAGGATTACAGGGCAGCTAAATGTGTGGAATGCCCACCATCTACTTATTATATCCTGGTTCAGATACACCATGGGACTCATCACCTGTCCAGACAAGTCTTCCTTTCTCCTACCTCTCCTCTCTTGTTAATTCAATAGTCCATATGACACAACACAATATCCCAGGGGCAAAATCTCCCTTTATTGAAGGTGCAAATCTTCCTTAACCATGGAACTCAGGGAGGGACACCTTCACCATCATCTAGGTCTCATCTCAGTCTGGTTTGATTACTGCTCTGCTGGACCTTGTACTGAGTGAATCTTGCCCCCCACCTCCCCTGTAAAGACGGCCTGATGGAAGATAATGAAGCCAGCATCTTCTGCCACTTGTGATGCCCTCCTTATCAGCCAGGGCCACACTGATAGGCTAATCTTTAAATCAGTGAGGTAGGAAATTACAAACAACAATGAGCAGTTCTCACAATATCCTGATTCAGATACTCCACGGTACGTACTCATCACTGGTCTAGACAAGCCTTCCTTCCTCCACATCCCCCTTCTCCAGCCAAGTCATTAGTCCATGTGACACAACACAATGTTCCAGGGGGCAAAATTTCCTTTACAGGATATTGCCATTAAAAAAAAAAAAAAATCACTGCCACTACACCATATTAGATGGGTTTTTTTGTTTTTTTGTTTTTTGTTTTGTTCCAGGATCTTCCTATCATGGGTCCATTCTTGGAGACCTTAATTTGTTTTTTTTAAAAACTTGTATCCCTTTGAGCTACTACTGAACAGACATAAACAGAGCATCCCAAGCAAGGCCACCAACCTGATGTCCCACCCACATTCTCCTCTCTCTTCCTTACTTGTAGAACTACCTGTCTGTGATTTTGTTTCTTAGCAAAACTCAGTAAGTCAGCTGTCTGTGAGCACTCTGTGGAAGAAAAATAGACTGAGCCAGACTTAGAAATTTAAAGAGAGCCTAGCTAGGTTGCTTTTGAATGAACAGGTACTTTTCTGAGACAATGTAAAAGACACTGTTAGCTCTAGTACCCCATAAACTCTGCCACTATTAAAAATGTAGCTATACAAAATACCCCCCCAATCCAGGTTCATACAGGCTATGACTCTCTTTTATTGAGCTGTCTTCAGACAGTATTAGATAAATGGTCATCAGTATTTAATGGTATATTCTAATTATGCAATCTCCGATATATAGCAAAATTCTACTGTACATCCTAAGAAACTCATTGGCAGTTACAAGTAGCTTGGGTACACAGGAGAAGAAATGAGAAGTTTCTTGATCAAAGAGAAGAAAGTTTCAGACAAGAAGAGAAGTGTTGGTACCTGGAGGAAACCAGACAAAGACAAGCAAATGTGACCAAAAGAAAAAAAGAGAAAGAAAATAACAGAAATTAGGGCGTAAATAAATAAATAAATAAATAAATAAATTGAAAATACAAAGCCATCTCCAGCCAGCAGTATAGGTGAACTAACTGCAAGCTTTCACCTCCCCCTCCTCTCCCTTCTTCCCTCCTTTGCTTCCCCCTCCTCCTCTGCTCTCCACCCCCTTCTCCAAATAATCACAGAAGATCCTCTCCTCCAACCTCCCTTCCCCCACTCATCCCAGGAGCCAATTCTGACAGGCTTTCCTTTGGAACCCACAGTCTACACTAGCCAGGGAGGCAGACAAGCTAACTGCAGACCTTCCCCTCCCCCTCCTCACTTCCAAATCCATTTCATAACTGAGCCACCCATGGCACTCCTTGATTTTTTTAATGTACTTACAGATTTTATTCCTTTATTCGTGTATTGACTTACATATAAAAAATATAATTTGAACTAAACCATCTCAATAGATGAGGAAAAAAAAATTAAAAAAAAAAAGGCCTACTGCTTCCCCCATTCACTTCCCATAACAATGGTGGCTGTTTATCCTCACAGTGGAACTCAGAACTTGAGACTTGCTGACCTGTCCCAAGATCACCAGCCTAGGTCTGAAGTCTTTTTTTTTTTTTTTCTTTAACCATCATTCATTCACTCACAAATAACAATGAAACGAACAGACAATCACAACCTCAACAATAACAAACACGATATTCTGAACATTAAAACTATAGCTGCCTCCAATGAATGTCAGTATCTCAGGGGTGAACCTTAGCAAACCTCTGCCCACTATATCAATGCTTATAACCTTTTACTGAACTTTTTGATATTTTACTAACAGTCAAAAAAATTTACCACTATCTGCTTGGTAATGAAAATCAATACCATCAGTGTCTTGGACTCTGATACCTTGGGACTCTGATTGCAAATAGATATCAATTGGATTGAATAAATTTATGTTGGAATTGACTACTTCAAATGTATCTATAATAGTATAAGGAGGCCCCATACAGCTATCTTTTTCTCCATGATCATTTAAATGTTTACTTATGTAAATATTTGCCTAGTTGTATTAGCTTACATACAAGGAGACAACACAGACTTATGGACCTAAGAAGCTTAAGAAAAAAATTTTTAAGTTTCTAATTTCCAATCACATTTACTAAAAATGTATTAATGAAGTCTATTCTTTTTACATATTTGCTTGGAGTGTGTGTGTGTGTGTGTGTGTGGTGTGTGTAGGTGTGTGTGTGTGTGTGTGTGTGTGTGTGTGTTGCACACAAGGGGATCAGAAGACAACTGCTCAAGTCAGTTCTCTTTGTCCACGAAGTGGGTCCAGGAGATTGAACTCAGGTACTCGGCTTGTCAGCAAGCCTTAAGGCACTGGTCCATCTCACTGGACTCTCTCTTATAATGGACCTCAGAGCCTTGCCGTTAATCAGAATCAATGATTAATGATTCAGACATCCAGACATCTCATCATTGGTCAGAGCTTGGATGTGTTTGGTTTAGTTAGTCCTAACTTTGTGTATCAGGTCATTTATTGACTACTAATCAAGTCAATAAACATGAAATATGAATCTGAGAGCAAGCTTCTTCCACTGTACTGAGATACATCTGATGGTTGACTTTGGGGAGAACTTTTTTACAAGAGTTCTGAGCACGTGTGATATAGCTCAGCTCTTTCAATTCAAGGAGCATCTAATTAAGTTTGTCTGAATCTTAAGGATAGCCCATGAGGTAGTCAGTCTCCAAGATGGTGCAAGTAGGGCCACACCTTGTGGCACACACAGTCGTGTGTTACCTCTACACACCTTGGATCATGACTGACCATGTGAGCCAGAGAGCCCTGAGGAAGTCTGTGCCTAAGGAAGATGGTTTGTGTGTTATACTAAGGAGCTACCTAACTCTGCCCTGCACTGACTTTCTAGGGAAATTAACTTCAATGTCCCAAGGACTTTCACTGAAGGAAACTCTTGCAGCAAGTTTGTGGTCCCCATCAGCAGCCAGCCATGAACATGAACCTTGCAGGCAGGTCTCCCATGCATACTCAAGCAACTACATCACATGACATCTCACCAGCAAACTGACAAGAGATCCCACACAGAAACTAATGAATTCTGGCTTTGTGGAAACTATGAGACAGGAACATCAACCATGACATCACTGGGTCACTACGACACAGCTAGAGGTCACAACAGTCACAGCTGATCCTGTTTCTCACATGCTTGACATGGTAAAAGTTTCAAATTTGGGTTTTTTTTTCACCCAACTTTTGTATATAATATTTTATTAAACACAATGAAATATCTTAAAAATAGGTTCTAGGAAGAGACAAAGTTCATCCCCTAGTCACCTTGTACATGTGACCAGAAAGTTTTTTTACATTATTTCAGTGTACCTGCATTTTGACTGTAACCCATCCTCCACATACTCCACATTCTGAGATTTAAGAATATTTCTGGTGTTTCAGGTTAGGGAGATAAACCTGTAACAACCACAAACCATCCTCCAGTCCCAACAAGGAAATTAACACTGCCTTCTCCCTCAGACTACATGCGCCCACTTCAATGAGTTCATGGGGCAGATATTTACCATTGATGAAATGTGTAAATTGCTAATGACATCAAACAAGTCCAAATACTGAGAGAACAAATAAATACCCAGAGAACAAATAAAAAGCCCTCCATGATTAGCAGATTTCAGCTCTGCAGAATCATAATAACCACAAAGTCTGTGCTGGTCCGACAAGCATTCTTTTCTTTTATTCATATCCAGGCATCTATCCCCTTGGTGTAATTTAGGAATAAATAAGCTACCTACAGAATAAAGATAATGAGGCAGTCAGCTAATGTGTGAATTAGGGGACCTGGGATCGCTGCTGCAAGGTAGACCCTCAGCAATGCACAGCGAGGACCCTTGAAAAGATAAATGAGATGAAGGTGTCTGTGGGTAGCAGCACAGACAGTCTTAATGGCTGCATTTATTTCTCTTGTGTGGGGTGGTGGATTGTAGTTTCTGTTGTATTAAAAATTAAAGAGTACATAAGTCATTACATAAGAAAGAGAGTTATTTTGGAGTCAATAATGGGAATGTAATAGC
This sequence comes from Mastomys natalensis, assembly GCA_021653895.1. NCBI lineage: Eukaryota > Metazoa > Chordata > Mammalia > Rodentia > Muridae > Mastomys > Mastomys natalensis. The sequence continues at coordinate 1,388,527 of JAJTUV010000094.1, forward strand.
AACCAAGTTAGGATTAGTTACCCAATCTCTCATGAGTCAGTCTATTAAAGGATTTAAGCCTGTGGGTTCCATTCTTCGTAGAGTGTGTGTTGTACTTCACAGAGCAAAACCACTTCGTATTCTTCATAGAGGGTGTTGTACCATACAGAGCGAGAATACCATGGTTCGTGTAATTGTTCAGTAAAGATGAAAATGCTGGTTTCTACCTGTGTGGTTAAGGGCCTTAAGCACTTTTGTACTTCTAAAGTTCTTATCTTTGGTGTAGGTGGTTTATCACTAACTTATGTCAAAGGCATGAATAACCAACATATGAAGAAAATGAGAAGATATGCGGTAGGACCAGCCATAGAAATTTACCAAAATTTCCGGTGAATACAATCCAATCCATCTTAAGTCTGTTAAAGATGGAGCGTTTTTATTAATCGTTAATGAGTTTAAATTAATCAGATCTCTGGGCTGGCATGATGACTCAGTAGTTAAAGGCACTGAGATACCCACAAGAATGAAGGTCTGCTATTATATTAACACCATGGAAAGAGGAAGAACAACTTCCAGAAACATTGTCTGTAGACTGCCACCCATGCAAGGTAGCATATGCACACACACTTGCAATGATAATAAAAGAAAATTTTCCCATGGACATTTCTGTCTCATAAAACTTGCTTCTAACTGCCCCTGGATCTGTATCCCTATAACTAGTTAACTAAGAGAGGAGCTCATTCTTTCATTCATCTTTAGGGGTACATCAAAAAAATTGAGATACTAGACCAAAATATTAACTACATACATAGGCCTAGGGATCACAGATACAACTGACAAAGTCCTTTTTAAAGAGAATATTGTTCTTGGTGGACAGAATTAGATTGATAATGCTTATTACGATGTGCACAGAAGTCATCCATGCTTGCCTTTCTTCCAATTAGACAATTATTCAAACAATCATTTTCATATAAATAATTTGTCTCTTGTCTAAATAAAACCAGCCGCCAGCTGCCCAACACAATTCAAACAGTAACACCACGGTTCATGACCCAGGACATGTCCTTCAGGAGAATGGTCAAAAAAGGTTTGATCTCTGTGGTGTATGGGGCTTTCTGTGTCAGAAAGTAACAACAGTGAATAATAATACTGGTTTATTTTCATTCCTTTTCTTTTCTTTTTAAAAATTGGCCATCTTTATTTGTTCTGGTATCCATCCCATTATAATCACAGATGGGGGGAGTTAAGACCAAGGTCTTTCACTATATCCACCTGACTAAGAAGCACAGCTTAAAACAGGAACAAGATGATTTCTTGTTCTGATATCCCTCCAAGTTTAGTCCAAACTCCGAGATCCACACATCTTAGAAAACTTTTAGCTCTGTATACCTATTGATATGCTTTCTCCCTGGGCTTGTTGCTTTGTTCACTGATGTGTGTGTGTGTGTGTGTGTGTGTGTGTGTGTGGTGTGTGTGTGTGTATGATATTTCATATCTCATATATATATAATAAATCATATATGATATATCATATATATATAATAAATCAAAAGGCCAAGAGCAACATCACTAAATAATACATCTATCTATCAAGTGTCCATTCCCCACAGAATTAATATATCATTTTTTCCCAATATCTATGTAGTTTTTCCACATCTAAATCAATCAGAATTTGAATCTCCTCTGTAGTCACTGTTGGTCAATCTTTTCCGTCTTTTGGCCTTAATGATGGCGCCATGGACTAGCAAAGAGTCATGATCTACACAACTAGAACATTATCCTGTATCCTTTCTCATTAAGAAATTAATAACCTCTAAGTGTTATCAGTGAAGAGGTACATAAAGAAATCACAGCATATATATAAAAATATTAAGCAACTCTTAAAAATGAATGAAAAACCACTTCCTTTGTTGGATTTTAGTAGTGCTAAATCATATTAATTATCAGTCCCAAGTCTGACCATATTCGCATCACTGCCGAACTGGCATTTGAAAGTTTTACTTGTGAATTATATCCATTTTATTACTTTAGAAAACTACAAGCATGCCCACCCATATGAGTCAACCTCCCAAACCAAGAACATAAAATTGAAGCTATTACTCACACAAATCTCTTCTTCCCTTACCCACACAGGTGATAGCCACGACCCTTGGCATGTCAGGGTGAGTCAGTTGCTAAGGCAGCGTCCACGGGATGACATCAAGCACAAACTCTTAAAAGAAAAAAAAAAAAGACTACAGTTAGATGGAGCAGCGCACTCATCTCACTAACAGTGGGGCTCAAAGGACTGTTCCATACATGAATATCAAGTACTCTAACAACAGTGTCTCCCCATTATTCCCATCCATCCCCCCTTACTCCCACATCTCTGCTGGTCTCTCGTTTTGTTTTGTTTTAGAGAGAAAAAAGCAAGCATGTCCAGCCTCCTTATAGACAGCATTCTGTCTGTTGGTCACACTTTCCTATTCCATTACATACTTATAAAATTGTTCATGTATGTAATTTGTCCTGTCTTCTTAGTACAAGCAACAGCTAGCTACCTCCAACCATGCCGAAACTGTCCATGGGGGATACTTTAATGCACTTATGCATGTGTGTCTGTATGTCTATGGGTCTTACATGCTGCAGAGGTGCAGCAGGTTTTATTGGTATAGCATACGGGAATGCAGAATTTAAAAAATGACTAACAACTACTGCTTCATATTTTGATGTCCTAACTGACCCATACGTAATAACCTACATATTCCTCACACAGTCCTGCAATCTAGCTACACTCAAGAGCCACTGGGGCCCACAAGCCAGAGGCCACACCAGCCTGCATTTCCCCAGCAAGAGCTGCCAATTATGTATATTTCTAATAGACTTCACTTTACAGTTTAATCAAAAGTATTGATGCGTAAGCCCCAGAACCATTCATTACGGATACACGCTCAATGCATTTCCCTCATTTATTTATCTGTATGTTACCGACTGTTTCTGCATAATTTATTGATTTTTTTTCCTTCATTCAGAGTTTCTCTGATTAAAAATCTTAGTGCCCATGAATCACAGAAATCAAAACAAGAAAATCTTTCACTATTTTCATGCTCAAGTGCACAATGCAGGTAAATAAGATTCGTATTAAGTGGACCTAAGAACTGGATGTATAAATTAACCATTCACACTGCTTCCTACCACTTTGCTCTGCATGATTCATTCAACTGCCTCCTAAAGAAAGACAATGGGGCGAGAGAGTGCACTGCAGATTCCACAGCTGGAGACCCACAGAACCCACTCAGAACCTTGCTACGTTCTCCCTGCAAAATGTTTAAACACTTACATCAGATCTCTACTGATGGGCCAGCACAACACAAAGACAGAATAGCACTTTAGAAGACTGCATGAATGTGACAGCCCTCAGCCTTATCGTTAAAGGACCTGGGTTATGCTAAAACCAGTCACTCTAAAAGCCACTAACAGCTGACACCTGGCAAGTTTATTCATTTTTTCTTGTTTTGCTTTTATAATTGGAAGATAAAATTGTGCACATTAAGTGTGCACATGATGTTTTCAAGGACTTAAACACCACAGAATGACTAATTTCTAGCTAGCTAATATCAGGACTATGTGATTGTCACATCTGTGCTAAAAACACTTCACATCGCCCCAATCATGGCATCCTTTTAATGTGGCTTTTGGTTTTTGTTTTGCTTTATCTGCTTTTGTGTAGCTATTTTGTTTTGGTTTGGGAACTGTTTTCTTTTTAAAGACAAGATCCCAATATATATCCCAGGATAGCTCTAAACTCATAGCAATCCTCTAGCCTCAGTTTCCCAGTTGCTAGAATACAAAGAGTGATCCAACATGCCTAGAAAACCTTTTCTTTAACGCCTGTTGGCAGATCTCATTCATCCATTTGAGGTGAACTCAACACAAGGTGACCACAAACATTGGACTTACCCGAGTCCTTTTAATTTTGCCCCAAAGAGCTTCAGTCTCAGACAGGAGCCTTCTACTAGGTACATGGCATTGAATCTGTGGGGTAAAAAAATCTTAGTAACTGGCAATACTCTTTATCCAAAGGTTGACGAACATTTTAATAAACAATTAACATGATTGGTATAGATTTTGGAAAATTGGAATTTTTAAAAATACAGGTTTTAGGAAATACAGGGGAATACAGCCTTGAGCCCTCATCCTGATACCTTAGACTCTAGAAATCAAATCTGGCAAAACCACAGCTTTTACACGTGCACATGATTAGCCAAAGAGTGGTTCATATCATATTTGTTGGCTTCTTCCATTAGTAACTTATATAATATAGTTTATAACTCCCTTATATGAAAATCCTATACTACAACATATACAGTGTGTATAAGTGTTATATATAATATTTTATATATGTGTGTACAGGCATAATCTAATATGAAGAAAAGAGGAAAAACTGAATAGTAAAAAAGATGAAGCCCATACTACTGAGTTCATGTAAGTAATTTGAATAGTCTCAATAGACTGTAGAGCTTCAATTCAAAAGAAGTCCTGAAAGGGGCAGTATCCACATAGAATTCCATGAGGGGCTGTTACCTTCCTGGAAGATCTGAATAGGAAATTAACTTACATTGTTTGGATATTCTTGTAAGCTGTAGCTCTTTGTAACTACAAGAAAATTTAATGTGTATTATTCTTTAAACATGCATTTTAGATGTATGTTTAAAATAATCATAATTTCAAAATTGCTGAGAATTTTGATTCATTGTCCTGAATCTCAAAGAATAACAAGCTAGGAATTTGAAAACAAAGAAAACAGCTTACTTTTTTTTTCCACTCTGTCACAATTCTAAAATCTATCATTGTGGTTGAGTAAATGATGTAATAAAGTACATAAATCTCTCCAATCTAGACACTTATTCAAGAATTGATAGCTATGTTGGAAATTTTAGATGTAGACTGCATTTCAGTTAAAATACAGTCAAACTGTTTAGTGTGGCTAGTAGTCACTGTATTGGACAGTGTGTGCCTGTGGGATAACTTCCCAAAGAAATAGGCATTTTTTTACATACTCTTCCCCCTCTCCCCAACTCCCACCTCCCCTTCTTTCCTCCCCCCCCTCATTCATTCCTATATTCTCTCTCATATTCTCTTGCTCTTTCTCATATTCAAATATATTCTCTCTCTTACTCTATTTCTCTCCCTCATTCCCTCCTTGCCTCTTTCTCCCTCCCTCCTCACCAGGCACTAAGTTTTTAGTCTACACTAAACTTCCTTCCACCTTAGTTTCCTTCCTGGTATTCCTAGTATATACACTATCTAATATCTTTTGTTTTGTTTTTATTTCTCTTTTATCTGTTTCTTTCTTTCGGTGGGCATGGAGAATCTCTCTCTTTGTAGCCCAGAATAACCTCAAAGTTGTTAGCCTCCTGCCTCAGTCTCAAAAGCCCTAGGATTACAGGCATCAGCCCATGCTTGGTTCACAGTATTGATGCTAAAGGCACCCCAAATTCGTTCCTAACTTATCTTCATCCCCCATTCCCTTCATTTGTTTAGGATTCAAAGCTGATATCACAAGATATTCCAAACATTTTCACTGGATTAAGTCAACAGGGATGTCAAAGTAATGTGAATGACTTACTGCTGACCAAAAAAGTAGCCTTACTATGTGTTACTGGAGGCGGGTCGTGCTGAAATGAACTGATGTCTTTCATTTCTGGATTACATTCTGTTAATCTGAATTAATCAGGAATTATCATATCATCATTGTGCTACAGGTAGACTATAGTATTTTATTTTGTGGGATTGGGGAGGAAATCTAGGACCTCACGCTTCCCAGACAAATATTCTCTCAGTGAACTATATTCAGAGCTCATTAGAATTCACTACTTATTTGTTGAGGCCATTTGATAATATAAAGAATACTTTCAAATGACAATTAACACGCTATCAACAAGTTTGACAATACCTTTTTGATCCTTGCCCACTAAGATACATAAATCTTCAATATTAGAGACAAGTTCACATAGACTATGGGGTATGAAATCAAGGAAATATTGAAAAGTTAAAACAAAATACATGAATTAGACACAAATTACAGCTGTGTAGAACTATATTAATTATAATTCTTTGTAGCAATTCAAGCATTAGCTTACAATTAACAATCATCCATTTAGATTATATATTTATTTATTCATATTTAGTATTTCTAAAGCTCCCATGAGACAATTACCTAATACAACTAGCAGAAAGCTATTAGCCATATACGGTTATTTAAATTTAAATTAATAAAAAAAAAAACTTAAGCAAAAGAAAATTTTCATTCCTTCCATCAAGTGTTCAATAGTTCTATGAAGCTAAATTCTACCACTTGAGGATGTCATCACAGACATTCTCCTCTCTGCACAAAGATGCAAGAGGATCTGCTCTTTATCTGTGTAATGGCGCAGTACTTTTCTTAATGAGCTTAGCTGGACTAGTCATGGGCTTGAGACATAACACCATCATCTGAAGCTCACACTGCACCTCCCATTTGATTTGATCATTTCTCTGTTTTAAAAGACTCATTTGGTCTTTATTATGTGTGCATGTGCATATATGCGTGAATTCTTGTGGTTCCCTTGGAGACCAAAAAAGGGATCTTGGCCCCTGGAACTGGAATTACAGGTAATTGTGAGCTGACTGCCACACGGGGGCTGGGATCTGCCACACTGACCCCCAAGCAATCTCTCTCCAGCCCTGAGATTTCAATATCTCTAAAGAACTGTTAGCAAGTAAGGCCGACCATTGCAAGCAGCATCTGAGACAACTTACTTGGCAGATGCCTTTCATTTCCTTCTTCTCACTCCTCACTCAAAGAATAAACAGCCTAGGACTTTAGTTATGGTCAAAAGTCTAAACAAATCATGCGATATAAGCAATACAACACAGAAGAGCTGGTGAAGAGAATGGGACAGGCAGGTGCTAAGGAACACATTACTCCTTTCATACTCAGCCCACACTCCTTACGAATCCATGTTTTGGGTTTTCAATTGTTTTATGCATTTATGTAATTATTTTCTTTGGGTACTAAAATTGACATCCATCACATCATTGTATTTGCACAGTTATAAATATATTGACTAATTCTTAATCAATATATTTTAAAGGATCTTTGATGTTCATAATTAGAACCATAATTCCAGTATTAAGTGGTTTATCTTCCTATAATTTGGTCTTCAGGGCTCCGTCAAGAGAATATCTATGAGATCTAGCCCTGCCATGATGGCATCTCATGGGGACAGTTTCTGGTGTGCCTTTCATGGGGCAATTGCACACCCTTGCAGACATTGGGATGTTCAATAGTATCACCTATGACTAAGTAATCTTCCTGAGATGTGGACAGATAGCCTACAGTCTTAGCTAGGACTTAGCTGTGTCTTGTGTTAATGTGTCTATGTTTCTATCTGGATCAGGCTTGTTCCTACCAAGGTAGCTGCTCTCTTGTTCAGGACCTTGAAATAAATGATATTCAACTGTACTGGTCAGGTAAGACCCAGAGGAGGTAAGTTTAAAAGAAAAAAAGGATTAACAGTTGTAGTTTATTACTAGCAGTCCCAAAGAGACAGAGATCAGACACTTTGTAGGACAAACAGGAAAAAAAGAAAAAAAAAATATCTTTACTAAAGTCTGTCATATGACCAAGACAATTATCAAAAGGGAGTTTAGGAAATAGATTTTAGGCAAGCCTGTGGACCTGTGAAGCAAGCAGTGCTTGTCCATTGAAAGGTGGTTACCAGAAGGTGAATAGGGAAGACATTTGGCTCTAATACCTTTAAGATCTGAATAATGCAACCTGCTTCTGGTCCAAGACAGAGAAACTCCTGTTCAAACTTGAAACTGAGGAAACAGAATTTTTTTTTAACTCTAGAATATTTTGTTGTCTTTGCTTTGATGCTATTTTTTTTGATTCATTTGCTTACTTGTTTATGAATTGTCTTGAACTCTCTAGCTAAAGATTGTGAAATATGAAGACAGGGGCTACAGGGGTTCCCAGGGTTAAGAGCACTTGTTGCTCTTGCAGAGGACCTGGATTCAGTTCCCAGCACCCAAGCAAAGGTTCACAAACATCAGTAACTCCATTTTAGGGGCCAGACACCCTCTTACTGACTTCCACGGGAACCAGGTAGCATGCGGCACAAATATATAGATTCAGGCAAAACACTCATGCAGAAATAATAAATTTTAAAATTGCTTATAAACATGAATACATCAACTCTACTTTATACTTTTATGCACCATTTGTCTCCAAATAAGAGTCATAATCCCCCACAATATTATAGGACTAATTAAATTACAATGTATGCACTCTATCTAACAGAAAGCAGTTATTAGGAACCTACAATCTGAGTCAATTTTCAGAGACTCATACTTGCATGGGATTAATTTGTAAGCTTAATCATTGTACAATATTAACCTCATTGGCCTATGGTTGGACCATTCAGCTTGTGTTTTTATATTAAGGAACTACCAATTGTGTCCTTGCATATACAAAGCTGTTCCATAACTGGAATGGCATGTTTCATACGCAAGCGCACGTCTAGATTGGAAGGTCAGGTCACAGTGTCATTAGTCCATTCATTTTGTTTTATAAATGTATCTATTTTTTAATATACCATAAAAATGCATGAACACCTTACCCTGAGAAAGATAAAAGAATATGGGACACGCAACACGTGGCACACATATGGCATGTGGGTATATGTACATAAGAAAATACATACTTCTTTTGGGATGTGTGCTCATTCTGTCCAGGTGCACATATACATACATGGTAAAGGCCCGAGAACACACTTGAGAATTGTTCCCTAGGCACTATCTGTGTCACAGGTTCTCACAGGCCTGGAACTCCCCATGTAGGGTAAGCTGATTGGCCAGGTCTTCCTGTCTCTGCGCCCAAAGACTGAGACCATAAGAATGCCTTCGTGACCACTTTCTTAGATATGGCCACGAGATCAACTGCCCGCATGCTTGTAAGGTAAGCACGTGACCAAGTAAGCTAAAATCCAAGCATGAGGAAGTCCCTTTTTCTTTGCTATTTTCACCATAAGAAACAGCCTGTTCTATTACTTCTAATTCGGTAATTATTATGCCTAATTGGATTAATTACCCTTGGTTCATGACGGTCTCCTCACTGACTGGTGCTTTGACCATCTTTGATTTTATTTACAAACTCAATCATGTTTAATAATGCAATAAACGCCCATCAGCCAACCACCCAAGTTCAAAATAACAAAACTAGCCATTACTCACGTTGTTGGCCCATGGCTCATTGCCCACGGCGGTCACTGCCAAGGTCTCCACCAGCAGGCTAGCCTCCATTCACAATAGGCCTTCCATTCTGTGGAACACAAGGCAGATATTAAAAGACGGACAAAACAAAGTAGGAACACTTTCTTCATAGCCAATAGTGGGCAGAGCAGATAATATTAATCTCAGATCATGGTACTAGCACAAGCACATTTCATTCATTCATTCATTCATTCATTCATTCTCATTATAATGAATATGAATGAATTCACTATCCAAAAAAACCCCAAAACCAATTTTTTTTTAAATAAACATTGACCCTACACTTCCTGTCCACAAAGGAAACAACAGATCCAAGTACAGAGTAGGAGACACAGCCATCTTTGTTTAATTCCTGATACAATGTCATCATCATCGCCTATTTGTTCTTCCCATTATTTTCATACATTTTAAATACAAATACACACAGATGAGCCGAGTTCGAATCTCGACACATCTCAGTACATCCAAACGATTCTTAACACATAGAGGAAAATATAGAACTTTTTTTTTTTTTTAAGTCTACAATTACACATCCGTGATTAAAAATTAACCTTTTGGTCAGAAGAGATTGTTAGTGGCCCACTCCTGGGTTCCTGTCACCTGGCCATTATTTACTGACTCATTTAATTCCTTGTTTTAACTGCAGACCAAATACAGTTGGTGTCTCCAACCAGCACCGGACCACTGACAGTTCCGCACACATCTTACTCACAGCCCATGGCTGCGATTGGTCTCTTAATAACTTCACACAAACTCAGAGTAGAAGGGCAGTGGAGGTCAGTAGGTGTGAAGCACAGGAGTGGGTCAGAGAATACAACTTGTATTTGTAAGAACATTAAGTTCTCGGTGGGAGACATACGTACAGAGCAACAACTCTGCATCACAGTGACGTATATTTAGAAATAATGCAAAATGTCCAAGATATTCTCCTCCCACATAAAAGCAGTACAGTGTGTGGTACTGGACACAAAACATCAGAGTTTTAATACGTACAATTTTTATTTGTCAATTAAACCAACAGGACAGAAAAAAAAAAACACTCATCACCAATCTACCTAGGATGTTCTTTAATTTTATGCACAATTAATTTAAATCACGCATAATTTCTTTTATAGATCACTTTATACCATTCCTAGGACTTACTGAGGAGAAACCCACCAGGCATGCTACCTGTCTAAAGTGGCCACGTAAGGGCACAGAATGGCAGGAAATAGCTTTTTCTCATAAATGTCAGGTTAGCAGACCTGGGTCCATCTTGTTACTTTATTTCAAGGTCTTATAGCTGATGGATCCAAGGCATGAGGACATTCCTTCTTGAATTAAAATGAACAGCCAAATCCCACTCTGAGCTCTCTTTCCATGTCATCCACTTGTATCGAGTTAACCCGTCCCATGATACACAGCCCAGGCGCGTCCTCGGGCTTTATCCATGTCTTATTTTAATTACTATCCAAACCTCTTAGGACTGACCACACATAGCTCCCACCCGCTTATTCCTACTGTCCTGCTGGCCACACATGTTTGTAACAATGGTCCATCCCTCCTCCTTTTATACACATAGCACTGAAACACACGTGTGTTCTTCAAATAGGTTTTTCAAGAGCCCATGGTCTGTTGAAAATACACAGCTTGATATTAAAACCTGTCCACTCAGATTTGGGGACAGGGGCTCGAACCCAGATCCTCACACACATGTACTGCTTCTATCTATGGTCACAGTCATGAGGAAAGCGTAGCCTACTAAATTATCCCACACTATGATACCCACCCCTAAATTCAGCCTTCACTTCTAACAGCTGGGTGACATCTATATCATTGAGAAGCCTCTCTGTGCTATATTCCTATCCACAAAATATCCACAGCTCTAGTCCCTTAGCAAAGTTAATCCTTTCTCTTCAAAGTCAGGCAGAAGCCCTCCCATGGTATCTCTGAGCTCCTTGCACAAATCTTTGCTCCCCCAGCAGCAGCAGCAGCAGCAGCAGCACAGCAGCAGCAGCGCCCGAGTGATGGTGACAGACAGACAGACAAACCAGGTTCCACCCCAGCAGGCACTCGTGAGCTGTGTAACTGCAGAGACGTGACCTGGTCTCTCTGTCTTAGGCCCCGAACTTGTAGCATTTGCAGACAGCACCTTCCTGGTCCAACAGGCTGAAAGGTTACTGACTAACCGATGGACCAGGCAGACAGAAGGATGGACTGACAGACCGATCCTCAAAGCCACACCCACCCTGTGCATACCCTGTCAGACAGACCCACCCCACACACCTATCTGCTCAACCAATCTCCTAAAACTTAAGACAGTCAAACTCGCTCTATGCTCAGACCTAGCCACAGATTTCAGAGAAAAAGGACCTTGGCTCAGACATCATTGGGAGCTGTTCCTTTGTGGTCAAGACAGCATAATTTTTTTAAAAAGGAATCCACTCATAGGGATTCACTTCTGAAAACGGAACCACACTGTAGGGAAGGCTGTGCTGTCGGTTGTTTTATTTTGGTTTTCTTTAAGAGGTCTCTTGAAACTCAGGCTAGCCTGAGGATGCTTTTGAACTCAGGAGTCTCTTGCTCCCACCTCTTGAGTGCGAGGTTTTGAGCACAACTATTATGCAGGGCTAGGGGTTTCAAACTGAATGCTTCCTGCACGCTAAGCAAGCACTCTAACCCCCGAGCGACGATCCCTCCATCCCCACACTGCCAAGAAATTCTGCAGCTTCTTCTTTCTCCCCTCAAAGCCGAAGGGGGCTCCCAGGAAACAAGTGAAGCCTAGTTTTACACCCTGCTCCCAGCACGGGGAGCCCCAGGTGTCGTGTGAGCCCCCTGTGAGGCCCCAGCATTGTTTGTCCTGCACCCTGGCGCTCACAGCACACGTTCCCATACATTATTTCGTTTCTTTCACACAACAGTCCTGTAAATTAGTCATAATTAGCCAATAGTTACTGAATGCAGACACTGTACCCGAGAGCACCGTGCAGCCCGCTGTGCACGCAGGGACATTCCTCGGGTGTGGATACGACAGGGCAGCAGACAGCCTCCCTCCCATTCTGATCCAGGCGATAGGTCTAGATGCGGAGAACAAGGGAAAATCTTCTGAGAACGATCAGCCAGCCCTGTGGGGAAAAGCCAGGGAAAAAAGAACACTCAGACTGAATAAGTACAAGGTATGGCCTGTTAACAAGATCCATTTGGGGCAGGGGAGGCGCTGCGGGGGGGCGGGAGGGGAGCAGCTATCTGGGGAGAAAGCCCCACTTAGGTGGTGAGATTTGTATGAAGATATCAGAGGTCCTAATTTATGCTTTGACAAGCTGCGACTCAGAGATGTTCAGTGACTTACTGGTGGTCACACAGCAGGGAATAGGCAGAACTAGGCAGTAAAATACACCATGTGGGTGAGGATTCTTAGCAAAGAGATTAAGCCCTATCCCAGTAGTTAGAATGATTTTATGGAAACTAAAATTATTATTTTTTAAAGCACCTTTTGGGGGTAGAAGCATTTCATGGACCCCCTAAGCTGGCTTTGAATTTGCTACATAGTCAGAAGGTGAACTTGAATATCTGTCCTTCCTGCTCCTGCCTCCTGAGTGTGGAGATCACAGTCCTGTCATGCCACCGTGCTGCTGGGGGTTAAATTCAGAGCTTGATGAATTCTAGGCAATCATTCCACCAACTGAACTACATCCTGGGCCCCTTTTATGTATTTTATGGGCTCTGTTCACTTAATTTTCATTGTTGTAAACTGCATGTATGTGGGTTTGCAGTAGCCTATAGATTACAGAGGGTGTGGGATACAGCTGATGTGAATCTTTGGAACTGAACTTGGGTCCACTGGAAAAGCAGGAAACGCTCTTAATTGTCTCTTCAAATCCCCTTAATGTGCCCAGGCATTGTGAATCATGTCTTTAATCCCAGCAGCCAGGCCGTAGAGGCAGGTGGAACTCTGGGCTATATAGTGAGACCCTCTTAATAGAATCTTTTCTTTTTTTCAATTTTAAAAAAGGTGTTTTTGGCATTTCAATATTAAAAACTGGATAAACGGAGGCACTCAGGTTAATGTGCATACAGAATTCTCACTGACAGAACCTGAAAGATCCTAGCCCATCCATTTGTTGCTTTTCAAACCCTAGCCTGCCAAATCGAAGCCAGTTCTATAGAGGGGCCATTCTAAGAGTCTCTCTGCTCCTTGTCTTGCATTCCCTCTGGCTGAGGAGACATTTTTTTTTATACCTGCTCCATTAGCATTCAGTCAGAATAGAAAATGCAGGAAAACTCACTTGCTCAATTCTCCCTGGGGATGCCAGAGAACGTGTGGCCCCTGCTTGTGTGATAATTACAGATAGAATGCACTTGAGAAGGTGTTGCTTAGAAAATAAGCTGAAATCAGATTGGAAAAGAAGTTTAGCCTCAAAGGATGCCCCTGATATGAGGGAATATTAAGGAATGCAGATTTTTTTTAGGTGTGGCCACAGAGGAAAGGAAATCTGTCAGAAGTGTGGGTTTAGAAGGAAAAACGGAGTCTGGGTGTGCCTCAGCCACTTATATGATTTGGGGGACAGTCTTTTTCATCTCTAAAGCTCAGTTCCGGCCCCCTTTTGATTGACAGTGGAAAATGCCATCATGGAGGGTTGCTGCGATGATCTAGCATAATAAAAGAACACGAAGTTCAAGAGGAGGGCTGAGCGTGAGGCCAGAGCTCTGGGCTTAGTCATCCAGGAGAGCTGTGGAGAGGCAGCAGCCTGCTGTTGCTCAGCACACACGTGAGAGCGGCAGGAGCTGAGAGCTGCCAGTGAGCTGCTCCAGAGTCAGAGCTGGGACTGGGTCTTAGTGATCGGGTCCCCAGGTCACCTGTTACCTCAGAAACACCTGAGATAACGATACAGTCGGAAAGTCAGCAGAAGGCAACTATTTTCCTAGCAAAAAACTAGGAAAAAAACCTTCTAGAAGAGCCAGGGAGCCTCTGATCTTGGTGAGAAACTGTCTATTTATTTTATTTCATCCATCTATCTTACTCCCATCCACAGGGAAGCTTGCTGACCTGTGCTAACCAATGTACCATCTCTCTAACATTTATCATCCATACAGTTGCCTCCCTGTGTACAGGGATGCTCCTGCATCCTTATCAGGAACCCATCCATCAGAACGACCCTCCATCCTTCCCCCGTCTCTATTTTGCAAAGGGATTAGACAAACCTGGGCTGCAGCCCCGGGCTCTGCTTACTAGCCGATCTTGAGAAAATACTTGACCCCTTCTCATCCCCTTGTCTGTAAAATAATGAGCAATCAGATGTAGCTGGGCTGAGAATTAAAAGAGGGTGGGCAGTCTAGTGTTTTTGGTCTCAGCAAATTGTTGTGAAATGTTCGTTGTCTGCGTTTCTGTGGCTGGGCTGGGTGGATGCGGGGAGAAAAGCCGCTGTGCTTTGCACAACATGTGCAGATGATGTTTTAGAATTACCTGGGATGGGATATTTCGGCTGTGGCCTGAGCATACTGGGGAGTGGTCTTTCCTGGGTATGGACATAGAGCAAAGAGTGCCATCTAGTGGAGCAGCACCCGGTGGGGGTCCCGGACCTAGCCCCCGGGACGGCAGGCGACCCTTTTGGAGAGGTGGCTAATCACTCAGGGGCAGTGGCCTGCCAGGCGTCTTTTGTTTTGTGGTCGATGGCCAGCTCTCTCTGTCTAGCCAGTCAACTCCTTTAGAGGTTTCCGGGAAAAAACAGATAATTCAAGTAACAGCTGTTGGCTGCTGTGTCTATTTTCCGTTTGAAATGAGGCAGGGGGATGCGTATGTACCTGTCTCTAATTTGCCTGGTGGTCCTGGGAGGCTCTCAGAATTGGCTCTCTTTTCAGCGAGAAAACGGAGGCTTACTGAGCTTGTATTTGGTATAAAACTCTGCATTTCGGGCTGCACTTACCTTTGAGAACCCCACAGTCCCCTTGAAAGTGCAGGAAGTACTTTGGACAGAGATCTGAATAAGCCAATCATAAAAGAAATTTATGAGTTCATCAGGAAGATTTGGACACTGCGTAGAAGTTAGATGGCAGAAAGGAAAAGCTGTTAATTTTTTAAATTGTGGTAATGGTGTCACACATATTTTTATTTTACAAATTGTGAATGGCTATCTTTATATTTTTATGAAGGAAAACGGCTCTGCTTAGACATAAATATTCTAAGATGCACAGAAGAGACGATATGATCTCTAGAAATAGCTTCAAAACAGTCCAAAAAAAAAAAAAATGAGGGCTTGGGCAGTGGGAGTGGAGGGGGATACAGGTCTCAGATGAAGCAGAGGGGTGGGTGAATTTGCTGGGCACTACATCTAGATGATGAAAAACTACAGGTTAAAACTGTGCTGTTTAAGAACACATCTTTTTCTCCGTTTGTGGTGTCTGAAAAAAATAAAAAAAAAAATCCATACTAAACTCTGACTTTCTTTTTAATCAACAAGTGAAAATGAAGTACAGAGGTGCGGATAGGGTCTAGGGAGACATTTAACAGCTCAGAGCGGGCTTTGGGTCCAAGGTAAGTAAACCCGTATGTCCTGAGGCTGGTTTACAAGGATCTGAAACGGGCGCGGGGGGCACTGAAGAAGCGCTCCCTGCAAACTGGGGGGGACTGAAGGGAAAGTGTTGGGGGCCCCTCGAGCACCAGACACCCACCATCTACACCCTGATGCTCTTCCAGCCCCGCCAGCCCCTCCCCCGCAGCTGTAAATACCCCACAGTATTTCTTCTTAAAGAAGCAGCAGCCTGTGCATCTTCCTGCTGGGACACTGTGCCAATTTAGTTAAGATAACAACACTGTCACCTGTCACACACATCGAGTAACCAGCTCAGCCACACTGTCTAGTTTTCGTTTTGTTTTGTTTTGTTTTTTTTATTTTTAATTAAGCCTTGCTGGAAAGGTAAGAATTGATGTTTTTTCCCCCACAAAGCTGTTTGCAGCCGCCTCAGCTGCTTTCAGCCCCCCTCGCTTTACTCTTAGTCATAGGACGGCAAACTGACTCACCTTGAGACCCCAAGACCTCCTGGTCCACTAACCCCTTATGACTCTCCATCGTTCCCAGAGCCCACACTTTTCTGGCCCTCCTGCAAAAGCCACAGGCTCTGGCCTCATCTTCACTCTTCCCTTGGGTTTCCTGGGCGCCTGGCCACTTCGCACTGCCTGCAAGCCCTCTCCTGCATCTTTCATTCCTCACTCTGGGAAGCAGACACCGGACAGCTCCGACCCTCAGCCGCTCGCCCGCCGCAGCTCCTGCTGCATTGCAGCACAGTCTCTGTGGGAGAGGTGCAGCCTGAAGCCACCCCGGGACACTGTCGCCCCCCGCCCGCCTGCCCACCCGCCCGCCCGCCCGCCTGCGACCTCTGCATTTGCTGCAATTAAAAGCGCTGCCGCAGAAAGCTAAAGCGTAGGTCCCTCTTCATGTCTCCCCCCTCCTCATTTGGGAACGCAAAAAACTGTAGCCCAGGCAGCCCCCTTGTGGCACTTGGGGGCGCCACAGACTCTTGGCTGCCATTTGAAGACTTCAGACCATTTCCACTGCACCGTGAGTTGGCACAAATCTTAAGTGGCCCAACTCCTATCCGATGCAGAACTCTGCTTTCTGCTTCTTTCTGAGAGTCCCCTTTCCCCTCCCCTCTCCCCCTCCACATCTCCCTCTAAAGGAAGGGAAGCTGCCCCGAGTTCTCCTGTTGAATACAGCTCTGACAAGCAGACAGGTGTCTGGCAGCCATAGCAATGACCAGGAAAGTTTGTGGGAGTGGGATGTCTCTTTGAATGATGTTTGGTTCCCCTCTCTTATCACACAGGAATGGAATTGTCTCTCAGAGGGCTTGCTTTTTCCATTTCTCTCTCACAGATGGCAACTTGAGATGAGAGGAAGCTGAGGGTCTAAGTTTTTGTCTTTATGTGGGGGGTTTCCCCACAATAAAGGAGTCAGTACTGGGAACATCCCTAGTGTGACAGGGCTGCCTTAGGAGGTCTCTGTTCCCAGGTTCAAGCCCCAGCCACTCAGACCTGACACTTTTCATCGGGAAGCTCACCAGATACCTGGAAAGTTCTGAGCTCTCTAGCTCACTGTCAAGATAGAGAAGCCCTAGCCCCCCACAATCCCTATTTATAATTTGATTGCAGATGACCAGGGCCCTCTCTGCATCAGGTTAATAATGTAGTTTTCATAAGCCTCCGCTAATTGGTCCCTACCCCTAATTGGGACCCTGCCCTTCAAAGGGATTGGGCCACAAAATGGCTGAGATCTCAAGGACTGCTGGGAGGTGCTTATAAATAGTCAATCCATTCTTTGCCCACCCACACCATTCAGCACAGCCTTGCTAGACAGTCTTCAGCAGCAGGGTGTGGTGGGAAGCCTCATAGAGCCTTGGGTTCCATCCTGGCCCAGCCTCACACCAGCTGAGAGACGGTGAGTATAGGACTAATTTTCCTTTCTGTGCCATGGTGTCTTTACCTATCCACTGTAGTCATGAGACTCTTCCTCTTTGTGAAATTTCCCATGTGAGTTCTGGAGAGACAGCAGACCACCCAGCTCAGGGCTTCGTCTAGGGTGACATAAATCCCAACTACCATTGCCCACCCATGATTGCATTGGTGTGTGGCAAAGTCTTTCCTGTTTGTTTTCTCATAAAAAATGATTGCAGTTTGAAGACAGGAAGCCGACTGACCGACCGACCGATCGACCGACCGACTGACTGACAGACCGAGCGATCGGCCGACCGGCCAACTGACATCATCATTTTAACCCTAACCTCACCCTAGTGACCTAGGAGATAAAAGTGTTGCAGTGTCTGGTGGTGTGAATGAGTGGAGAGTCAGCCGTTTCCCACAGGCAATGCCATGCTCTATGCATGCTGCCTTCCCTTCCAAAACCTCCCTATCTTAGCTGTCACTGCAAGGGAGTGACAGGGAGGGAATGTCTCACTCTGTGTGTTTTTCTGTTTTCCCCAAATGCTGTTATAAACCATGCAAATGCTAGTAAATGCAGATGTGGGCTCTGCAGGGCTTTCTGCTGCCTGCCGCATCTCCCGTGAGTTCCCCAGGCTAAGAGCTGCCTCTGGGCTTGCTTGATTTGTGTGATTAAGTCTGCAGAGGGGCCTCTGCCAGGAGATATTGGAGCGGTGTATGCAGCATGGGGTTTGAAAGGCCAGCCTGCTTTCTCTCTTATGACACTTGTTACATGTTGCCCTCCTCCTGAATCCCACTGTCGACTACACAAGCGTTTATGAAGTGTCTGGTGGAGGCGAAGCTACTCTTGTCTGCTTCAGTCCTCACTTCAAGCTGGAGAGAGGGGAAAACTCTCATCTCCATTTCACAGGGAAAGCCCAAGACTCTGAAAACTAAAGGGAATTGTGTGGCCTCCCGACTACAGAGGGAGAGTCAAGCTTAGCTGTGCAGCTTGAGAGCCCCCTGGCTCTGCTGCAGCTGCTCCTGCAGCTCCCTCTTCTACAGGTCAGACGGAGCTGGCCAGGCAGCCACTGCTCAGTCAGGAAGAAAAAAAAAAAAAAAAAGCAGGGGGCTTTGCATTCAGACGCTTCTCCCTAGCAACTGGTGAAGGGGCAGAGAGAGAAGAGAGAGAGAGAGAGGAGAGAGAGAGAGAGAGAGAGAGAAAAAGAGAGAGGGTCTCAGAGCTGATTAACAGCTAGAGACAGAGCAGCTGGCCCCCCCTCTCCTGAGGGGAGCACCACGCCCCCCCTGGGCTGCTGTAAGAACAGCAGGGCAAAAGGCTTGGTAACCAAGTGCAGAGGAGCAAAGGAAAAACACCCCCAGACAGGTGTAGAGGCCTCAAATTTGTTTTCAGGGTGGAGGGGGTTTAGCTATTGACGACAGCAGAGAGGACCCTGAAGAGAGAGAGAGAGGGAGCCTGCCTCCTATAAAACCTGAGGGCCGAGACATCAGCAGGCTGCTGTGGAGCTGCGGAAGCTGATTCACAAGACAGGGGAGGGCTGAGAGGAGCGTCTCAGTGCGTGAGTCCCCAAGCAGGCTGCTGTGGAGAAAGAACTCACTCCTACTGGAGGCACCTGAGCAGACAGGCAGGCCGGTATGTGATGGGGAGGCTGTAGCAGGTTTCTCTAGCTGGCTGGGAGCCCAAAGGGATAGGCTTTAAGTGAGAAGCTCCCTCGGAGTCCGGTCCGGAGCAAACAAGTGGGGCTGGTGGGAGAGGACCTGGCTGGGGTCAGGACAAGGGTGGGTGACCTTTGCTGTGACCTAGCCAGGGGTTAAATGGCAATGGCACCCTGAGTGGTGGCGTAGTACCACTGAGGCACGGAGGGAGAAGCACTGTGATTTGGGGTGAGGGCTTAGGGAGAGAGGAGGTTGGTGGGAGCTGTCCAAATCCTTGTGAAGGGAGGGCTACCTGGAGTGGCCAAGAGTCTTCTTGGCCTGATTTTAGGTCCAGGATTATCAGGCTGAGTCATCTCTAAGGTAACAGTCCGGTAAAGTGGGTGGGGGACAGAAAAGAGGGGTCTGTCTGGCTGAGGTATCAGCTGGTCATAGGAAAAGCAGACCACTTTTCTGGAGGCTAGACCCTAGCCACAGAGTCAGATGGCTGCTGCACCATGACCTGAATAGGCTTGGGTGGGGGGCTTGAAAAAGCAAATTACTCAGTGGTGGAACTAAGGGGCCTGCACACTGGTGTCTATAGCCGTGGGTGCTAGTCTATTAATGGGGGTTTTACCAAGGGCTTTTAGCAGATGTACCTCTCAGCCAGACACACCTGTGCTGTTTAGTTTCTATGGGAGACTCATGTCGTTGTTTGGGTGCTTGTACTCAGTATATGTGCATTATGTGTCAGTGTGAACATTCAAGGGTGGCTGAGGTTTCCTGTCTGTGAAATAATCAGGATGACCTGACTTGACTAAACCTTGAGGGTGGGGGGAACAAATCTCAACAGAGAAAAATATTTCAAAAAAACAGCAGGTAAAGAAATGCAAAATGACAGAATTGTTTGAGAAAAGTTCCCCTGGTTTCTGCTGACTGACTGTCCAGTTCCTGACAAGCTGATCTGGGGGCCTCAAGGTCGTTCAGCTGCTCTGACCCACCAAACGGGGGCAGCATCGTGTTGCAGGTTAGAGAGCCAGCGTCCACATAGACTGCCTGGCTGCTTCTGTGTGAAGGTTGCAAGACCTGGGGAGGCAGTCTGCACCCCCAGAGCTTTGGCGTTGGATTGTTTGATTGGTGGTATTGTTATGGTGTTTTTTCATGATTAAAGGATTAATTGAGAGGTCTGGATGTGGACATTTGACATGTGGCAATGTGACATTCACTGCCCTTGGAGTTTTATGTGGGGAGACGGCCCTGGGGGGTTCAGCTTGCATGTGTCTGTGCGTGGATACAGGCAGAAGTGCGTCAACACATATTCTCACAAGTTTGTGAATAAATATTTCTGGTTAGAGGTGACTGAAGACCCTGACAGAGCTCAGATGTGATTCCCTGTGAATTTGAAAAGTCACCCAAAGTCCAGTCCAGGAGCTGGGGTCACAGGGGCAGCAAGCCCTTTAGCCCCTGCTGGGTAGGGAGGGGACGCCTCCACCACTGATAACTCCTGTTGCTCAAGGCACGGGGATGTGACACGGGTTTGAGGAGGTGGAGAAATGGGTTTCTGTGGAAAACAGGGTCTCACACGGAGGAACCATCTGCCTGACCAGTGAAGAAAGAAAAAACATTGGAAAGACGCCTTTGTGCAGGCAACCAAGGAGGGTCTCTTCTGTGTAACGGGCGACAGGCAAGTCGCAGTTCCCCTGAACACCCAGCACACAGAAGGCTCAGTGAGTCAGCTGCTGGGCTTTTCTGTGCCACTGAGAAGCTAAGCTTTTTCGGGGGAGGGGGGTGCATCTGGAGACCACCCCCCACTATTTCTCGGGAGTCATTCTTGCTGAAAGGCAGTGAAATAAGAGCCTCCAAACGCTGCCTGTGAGCAATTTGATTTCTTTTATTTATTTATATGAAAATAAGATTCACTCCCTACCAAACTACAAGAGACCCCAATTAAAAGCAGTAGGGCAGCTGGGCTGACCCCAGGTGTTTGAGAAAGAACAGGGGTCCCTTGGGGGGTCTATAAGGGGTCAGAAGCTTGGGCAGGGGAGCCAGTGGGGGGCTTTATATATTCTAGAGGCTTTTTGCTTTGCGTCTATCTGTCAGTCATGTTCTCTGAAAAGGGAGAGCTGCCTTGAAGAGGGAGGGCATGGGAGGTGCCTGGCTGGGCCGGGCTGGGCTGAACTGGGCTGAACTGGGCTGAACTGGGCTGGGGAAGGATTTTACTGTGTACCCTGCACGTTTTCCTATGTCAGATGATTTATATGAATTATTTTCCTCAGTGACATCTCAATGGACCTCTGTGAGAGAGATGATGGATTTTTAAGGGAAAAATGAAAGGAAGGAACCAAAGCACAGAGACACTCCTGGGCTAGCCAAAGACACACAGCATGAGTCCATTCTGGACCTGAATAGGAGTTAAAATGGCTACTTATGATTGACAAGCCTACTCCCACACTAAAAAAGAAAGGGTACAGACACCATCAGACCCTACACACACAGGCCTTCGACCCTAGAGGCAAGGCTGACTCAAATGTCCACTCTCAGCCCTGTATATTTTATAGCTGATCTGTCGCTGAAGCCATCTTTCACCATCCTACATGCTGGAACTCGAGGGCAAGGAGCAGCGAGGAGGGTGAGAGATGATAGCCATAATGTGAAATTCATCAGGAGTATAAGGTGCATGTGTGTGCATGTGCGTGCACAGGAGTGTGCCAATCCATGTGCAGTATTGCGGCGACATGCAGACTCACCAGCACCACGCAGCAGGCGATATGGCCCTCTGCCTAGAGGGGGGTTCTCTGAAGCCAGTCTCAGGAAACACAAAAGGGTCTTCTGGAAAGGGCAAAAGAACATGGTGATTAACCCCCGACCCATTTTGTTAATTACGGGGGCGGGGGGGAGCCTTAGAATAAGAAATCCTGTAGGCAAGGCATCATAGTTCCAGACTCTAGTCTGGGAAATTTTGGACACAGGGTGGGGCACATGTCTAACCATGGAGATACTAGCAGAGAAGGGCGGGGGGGGGGGGGCAAGCCTATTCATTAGCATAAGCACAATGTCTCCTGTGGGGGAAAGGGGTGGGGGAAAACATCGGGAGGGTATAAACTGTTAACCCAGATACTCAAAGGACTTCTGTACTGGGTTTTTTTCCTCTACCCTTGGGCTACATATCCCGGAAGCTCTGGGAAGTCAGCTATAGGAGTGACTGGAAGGCTGATGGTAACAAAATGTTATTTTAGAAAGATAGCTTAATGAAAATAAATCTGTAGAAAGCATTTACTAAGCAATCTCACCGTGAAGGGGCTGGGGCAAACACAGTCAGGGATACGTTCACTTGGTTTAGCTACCAGAATGTTCTCTGTGGTACTATCAGCCATGGCATCAAATAAAAACAGCTTAGGCCGTTTTAATCGGCCGTCAGTTGAGCTGTACCACATTAATTAAAATGTGGGTGTGTGGCATGCCCTCCTCGCTGATCCTTGTAGATAACAGTTTTTATGGATGTATTCATGATTCTATTTTTTAAATACCATAATGAACAAACAGGAACCCATGACCTGCCCTGATGAGTAGGATGTTAACTAGGATTCTATCTGCACGCATTCTCCGGGAAGGGAACGGGACAGCTGGCATTTTCAATAACAGAACAGGGCGTTGCATACGTACACCGGAATATTAAACAGCTCTTAAAAAGAGGGAAACGCGTAAACCTATTGTCTTTTAATGGACATCTGGATTTTACAATGGACCAGATTAATCATGATCTTTTGTTCCAAGACAGTTTCCCATCGAGGGTCCGAGGCACACTGCCTTTTACTCTGCTAATGTATGCATTCATATATTCATTTGTAATAATGTCATAAGGACTCGTGAGCTCTCTCCCCAGATCCAAAGCGCTCAGAAATTACTTACACCTGCCAGAATAAAGGACCCCGGATTTCAGGGTGGCAGTAAGATGGTTAAATCAACTCCGGTGTATATGGAATCCGAGGTGCTGGGTGTCATCAGAAAGGCTATGGATCTTTGTTATTGTCAACCACATTCTGGAGGGGAGGAAAACAAGATGATACAAAATGCTAAAGGGACAGCACTAGCCCTGAAATAGCCTCTGTGCGAAGTCGTAGACTCTGGAAATGTGTGTTTAGACATGTGCAAATGTACAGAAAAACGCAGGAGCCCAGGAGGACCACAGCAGCTAAACTGAGGAGGGGGCTAGGGATGGGGGGGTGCCAAGTCCTGCAAGCTCTTTTTAGCAAACAGCAAATTAATTAGCAGAACATTTGCTCCACAATTACAATAAATATTTTGCATGGTGAGGTTTTTTTTTTTAGTGTCTTTTTGTTGTTGTTGTTGTTATTCTTTTGGATGGTTTTTACTGGCAAAACAAAAAGCAAATAAAATAAAATAAAAAATAAAATGCAAGGAGCAATTTAGCCAACAAAATCTGAGTAAGCTACGGGTACCCAAAGCAAGTTCTGAGCACAAAGGGACTCAGATTTATCTTTTTCTCTTCCTTTTTTTTTTATTTTTTTTTTCTGTGCTTCTGCACTGAAGCCCCAGCCCAGCTCAGCCTGTCAGTGACATGTAGCCAGCAGGTGTGAGCCTAAGGCAATGATTTCACTACCAATTCTACCCTCAGAGTCTGCAATGTACCCATGGGGGAACATTTTCCTCTTTGGTCCTTAAGAGGCCCAGAAAGCTAACGTGCTGGCCCATGTTCGAGGGGATTAGCTGTATGGAATGGGAACTCCAGGGGAATGTGACTTGAGATAGATGCTGGCAAAAGGGACATGGTCCTCTAGAGAAATAGACACAGCAGCCGCATGTGTCTCAACTGTGGAGCCTGCTTGCTGGCAAAGAGCCGGGGACTTGCTACGTGCCCTGACAGTTTGACTCTTAAGCAATTCACAACATTACCATGTACCTTTAGAGTCTAACGCAGAGGGTCCTGCCATCAGCATCACTAAACCATCTAGGTAGTGCACAGCACTCGGAATTCCTCAGAAGACCCCTTCTCTCCAAGGTACCCTCTCTCACATACTGAGCTTCAGATATAGCTAGTAAGGCCCTCTGCAGCTGTCAGGGGCTGTCAGGATCTCAGAATGCGCATCGGGCTGAGTGTGTGACAAAGATAATATGATTACACCCACATCTTCAGAGAAGCACTTGATACTCAGAGACCCCCCGGAAAAACAAAAAAAAATTAACCCTTTCTAAACTCAGCAGTCGGAAGGCACATCCACCTTTGTCTGCCCTTGCAAAGCCGCTGTTTCATTTACTGCCTCCTCTGAGGAAATGCAGACTAGTTTCCTGCCATGACTTTAGGCAGGGAAAAATAAAATCTCAGATACATTAAGTAGTGTTCTGCCTTTATGACCGGTCTGTAATCATTTGAGGTTTAGCTATTTAGTTCATATGATTTATGGAATGGGCTCTATACCTGTGAATACCTTGTGGTAATAGGCAAGGATTTCACAAATGCAAAATATTTTTATCATATATATATATAATATATATATATTTATATTTCATATAAATTATATAATCTTTTTTAAAAGACTGAAAAACAATATTCAGATGGAGACTCCCTATGCTTGTCCTGCAGTTCAGGGTTACATCCAGGGGGAAACAGCCTGAGGACAACTCCAGTAAAAGCTAAAGTTGCCTCCGGAAAACACCACCCACCCTGGGTGGGGGGGTGCAGGGAGGGGGCAACTTTCCCAACATTGCTTTCCTGTTTGGCCCTTTTCCTTTGTTTTACACTGAATTCCAAAATAATGAGAAGGGCTTATAAATGGTCGAGAGCATGAAGCCCCTCTAACAGTCACCTTTGCAAGGGGCAAGGACTCTCCACATCTACCAGGTATTTTCTCCTTTGCTCTATTTCAGATAGACCTGGGCATTGCTTCCCTGATCTTAAAGAGGGTATTAGTAGCTACAGTCAGGGTTCTAAAATCTTCTACCTCCTAAAAGGGCTTTCCCTGTGCCTCTAGCCCCCATCAGGGGCATCATAATGATCAGCATCCTCTCTGCAGGTAACTAAGCCTCCCTTAGTTACACAGAGAGACAAGGATACCAGCTTGTTAGGGCTGTGGGAACTCCACTCCTCTAGGAAGCCCCTTCCCCTTAAAAGAACCAAGTACAAGAGAGATGTGCTTACCAGCCTGGCAGGGCACTGAATCTCGGCTGCTGATTCTCCATGGTCACTTAGAACAAGTAACCCTGGAAGGGGCCAAGGCTCCCTCAGGAATCACTAGCCCCCTGCCCCCTAAGGGGCAGTGAGCCATAGCTGCAAAATGAAGAGCTCCAGTTAGTTCCATTCTGGGAAAAAAAAAACCTACAAATTTGCAAGTTCTCTAAATTAATATTTTAGAAGGTAAGAGAACATGCCACAGACCTTTTTCTGTGATCCTGGGCCAGGCACCTGTTCCTTTTCTGGGAGAAAGCAGCCATCTTGTCTCTGAGCTACCTAGAAGGAGGAGAAGAGAAATCACTCACTAAGAATGAGAGTCAGGAGTCCCCTGACTCCCTGAGCCCTTGACCCAAGCCTCACTGCTACCAGTAGACCTACTGTGTGCTAGAAACAAATGAGGCTAAGGCAACAATTGCTGATCAATCCTGGGATCTAAGAGGTCACTGTGGACTACTTTCAGCAAAAAGAGGGGATCATTCTAGAAATGGTTCAACAGTTGCCCCTGGCAGGGAAGGTCATAGGGAAAAGAGACTGGGGTGGCCAAATTCATATCAAATCTATATCTATGAGCTGGAGAACTAAAGGGATACCCCATGAACAGAGGGCATGCTGAGTGCCCATCTTAAGGCGAAAATCTTTTTCTTGGTTTTCAATAGGACTGGCAAGCCCACATGAGGTTGTGGCATGCCCCCAAGCCTCATAGTCCTGTTCTCCAGTGTGAGAATTTTAAAAAGTGACAACTACACAGATCATCCTGAGGAGCAGAAAAAAAAAAAACCTCAAGTCTATGATTTCTCACCAGTTATGCCTGGCACAAGGGAAATATATAAAGAATGGCAGAGATGTCTCAAAACAGTAATCCTGTTTTGGGGACTAGGCGGGGGGCGGGGTGGGGACTGGGGTGTTACAACTGGATAATGCTTCCATAACTAAGACAACATATTTATCCAACAGCTTTCAGCAAGAAGCGAGACTCCAGCAGGACCACCGGAGATCCACTTGGACACTTGCAGCCAAGGTAGGCAAGGGTAGAGGTCCCATGCTGGCCTCTGCCCAATGTAGAGGGAGTTACCTGGTCAGTGGAGAGGGTATGGCCATGCTTGGGACTAAAGGTTAAAGGTTAATTTGGGCATGTACTGGGGTACTCAAT
Source organism: Mastomys natalensis (assembly GCA_021653895.1). Classification (NCBI taxonomy): domain Eukaryota; kingdom Metazoa; phylum Chordata; class Mammalia; order Rodentia; family Muridae; genus Mastomys; species Mastomys natalensis. The sequence continues at coordinate 1,415,182 of JAJTUV010000094.1, forward strand.
ACCACCACTGTTCAAATACTTGAGCAGTTATAATTAGTGGAGCCTTGGCCAGCTGTCTTATCCCATCCTGTCCCTCTGTTGACACCATATAAGCCAAAATGAATCGGGTATGACAGCAGGAGCCTTTTGGGGCGATGGAAGCAGACACTAAGGCCCCCACCTCTCTGTCTGGCTGCCTGTCAGACTGACTGCATCAACAGCATGGAATGAAGGAATCCTTTGGTCACAAGGCCCTCCAGGTCCCCAAATGGCAAATGCCTGATCCCTCTTTGGGTACCTGTTTCTGCCTATGCCAACTACCAGAGGGCAGAAACCTGGTTCAGAGCTCTGCCCACCACTTCAGCATTACTGGGTGCTGGGAGTTAACACCAAAGCCCACGAATGTCAGTTTAATTCTGCAAAGTGGTGAGGAAACCCTCCAACCATGACATTAGAGGCTAAGAAATCAGTACTGGGCAGATTTCATTATGATTGGAAAATTCTAGTTAGCCCTGTCTGTGGCATAGAGGCTCCAGATATGACTGGATGCCTTAGGTCTTCTGCATGGCCCTACCCTGTCCTTTACAGAATAGTCATGAGCACTGTATGCAATGTCTAAGGTGGTTGTCACAGGAGGGAGTCTGTGATCTTGCTGCTGATAAACCAGAGTCTGGAGATGAGGTTCACCCTCTGGTTCTAGTGGAGTCTCTTTCAGTACAGAGCTTGCTCCCCTCACGGGGCTAATGGGAACATTGAAGTTGATACCACATGTGCAATGCTGTCTAAATCTTGACCCCTGCAATTAGAGTGAGTGATCTAAAAATCAATGATCAGATAACGCCTAATAACAAGAACAGTCCAAACTTCTACATTGTTTTTCACAGTTTACAAAGGGAATGCCTCCTTCCTATTCTAAATGGGCCAAGAGAGGGTTATAGCTGTACCTCTAGTGACCCTCAGGATGAGTTCTTCCTACCTTAAAGTCACCACCTCTAAGATCCAACATACTGTCAACCCTATACCTGCAGTCATTAAGGTGCGACCACGTTGCCAAAACCGTACCAGACGTAGCGAAGAGCTTGCCAGAACCAGGCAGAGCCGTAGATTCAAGGCAGGTGAAAGGAGATGCCAACCTAGAAATTTTCAATCATTAATTAGATTAGAGGACTTTGAATGAAATAAAAGCAGGACCCTGATTTCTAGGTGTGGCTATTAGAAGCAAGCAAGAAAAGGGGTCCCTGAGCCCCACCTGCTCCCTGAGGCCATGCCTTTGCTCCCCCATGGTCTGGGCAGCCTCGAGCATCACTCAGACACTCCAGAAGAAAGTAAGAAAGCCAAGGGGAAACTGAGGGGCTGAAAAAGAAACTCGTGTGCAAAGCCAAGGCTGCAGTGGGGCTAGCAGCTGCACAGACTCTATCTCAATCCAAGACTCATCTCTATTCACATGCCTTGAAAGGCAAGTTTAGGCTCAGGAGCAGCTGATTGGCTCTGCAACTGGGCAGCCCAAAGACGAAGGGTGTGCTCCTGCACAGCCCCACAGCCCCTCCCAGAGTGACACACTCACCCCCCCTCCACAGTTATTCTGGGAGAGTGATCCAGCTGCCCCCCAAGCTGCCAGTTGAACATGGATGGGCCAGGACACAAGGCTTCTGGGTCAAGGGTGGAGCTCTGCCTCTGGATGCAACAGGCAGAGGGTCTGCTGCTAGAGGCTTCCTACCCTAGTAGGAAGCCCAAGATTACAAGAGCCCTCCATCTACTTACTTTAATTCATTCTCTACCCTGAGTCATTAGATCCCCCCTTCAAAAAAAACCTTAGTTGCCTCATCCTAGGGAGGAAGGCATGATGACTGAAGATTTCTATCCAGGCCACAGAGCGGGGGAAAACAAGTTGGCTGTGTTTCCCTGAGCAGAAAACTGAAGGCTCTCTCCTCTAAGATGCCCAAGTCAGGGTAGAGTGGGTAGACTAGTGGGTAGCCCTGCAGACCATAGTGCCACTAGGACCATGGCATTTGACCAGAGCTCTTTGTTTGGGCTTTTAGGAAGCCCTGCTAAGGGTGTGGCTTTGTCCACCCAGCAAGCAGAAGAAGAAGAGGGACCAAAAACCAGCAGGGAAAGCAACAAGGATCCTAGAGCTCCCCGCCAAGGGCACATCTTGACCCTGGCATTTTTGAAAAACAAAATAAGTAAATAACATAATTTGTGTCCCTTAATGTCCTGGCACGCCCACCCCTGTTCTAGTGCTCCACATCCATCCATGCCTTCCGAAGGACGGAGCAGTGGAGTAATGACAGAAAAGTCTTTATTCTGAAAATACTTAGTCCTTAAGGCCTGAAGGCTTAAGTGCCACTTAGGTGCCACTGAGTGACTCGTAGAAGAAATCCAAAGTAACAGGGGTCCTCATCCCACAGACAAGACACCAGCAATGGCAAAAGAACGTCTTTGAGAGCCATGGCTGCCCTTAGCTCCTCTACGTGATTTCACTGTCCTCCTGAGCTCTTGGGGCCTCCCGCCCTCCTCCTCTGTCTTCACCTTTCCCCTAATTCCTCCGCCCTCCCCCTGCACACCCCCCAGCCCATGCTGAACACTCAACTCTGCTCCTAAATATCTTCTCATCTCCTCTTCCAAGCTCTATTTTTAAAACCAGATTTCCTTTACTGTACAGGGAAAGGTATTCGCTGAGGGATTTGCCCCCCCAGCCCCCCCCCCTCACTGAACCCTTCATAGATGCTCCGTGGCAGCCCTGACCCCATGGGCCACTTGCTCAGAGGCAAGCAAGGAGCAGAACTGACCAATTCTCGCTCGGGGCACTAACAGTGGTGAGACTGGGGTGTCTGTCTTGAATGTTATGGGGCAGAGGGTCTGACAAAGACCCAAAGGGTACCTTCCAACCCTAAGTGCTAGGTCTAGATCTTGATAGGAATTTTCAAATCAAAGACATTAGGTAAGGCTTGAGAACGTACATTGAGCCGCATCTGGAAGATGAGAAGAGTTCCGTCTGCAGAACATAGAGGCTAGCAGGGTGGGCTGGGGGAGAGCAGGAGCCAGGTGAAGCAAAGGTGATTGTCAAAAGACAGCAGAGAGCAAGGACAACATTCCGACATGTCCCAAGTGCACTCAGAGAAGCAGATCCTTGAGCTGGGCCACCTGGTGGGGGTAGCAGTTCCCTCCTCTTGTTCTCCCTCATCAGAGCCTTGATATCCACGGCGCAGTGTTGCCTCCTGGCTCCTGGTGGGCTACATGGTGGTACCATCTCAAGTTCTTTGGGGTCCAAGCAGGATTCCTAAGCCAAAAAAAAAAGAGAAAAAAGAAAAAAGACTGTTGGGTGAACTGTAGACTAAAAAATACAAAATACAAAAACTTTTTCATTGCAAAACAACAAAATCAATATTGGCTTAGAAAAGGGGACACAAAATTCAGTCTTTCAACAAGAATGCCTGTGGAGAAATAAGTTAGGAAGCTATACACAGTTAAAATTCATATTTTATGCAAAACAATTTAAGCTCTCAATCGCCCAAAACAGGGAAGCACCTATATATTTCAACAGGAGATATACTTGCTACAGGATCCACTGAGCGTTTATGTCAGGGGCAGGAAGTCTGAAAGGAAGTCTGAATGGAGAGGTGAAAGGAGGGAGGGTGTCCCCGCAAAGACGGTGGGATGTTTTAGTGTTACTGGAAATGTATGAAAAGATTTTAAGTAGGAATTTTGTGAATCAATTTGAGTTTCTGGGATAGAAATCTGGACCTTATTTTGAGAAATCAAAAATTTCTATCTCACTAAGGGCTTTGGTCTTCTGCCAAAAGGCAGAAAAAAAAAAAAAAACAAAAAACAAAAAACAAACAAAAAAAAACCTCAATGGTGAGATGGCTTGCTTGTTGGAGATAAGCTTGTAGAACGCATGATAAAACATATTTTATGGCTAACAGCTTTGGACTTTATTATTACAAGCAACAAGAAACACTGAGAAATCATAAATAGGAAAGCTAACAGGCACACATTTAAGATGGTGCCCAAACAATCTGACTTTATATGTTGAGAGAATGCCAAAGTTTGACTCTCGGGGCATGCCAAGGAGATATGATTAATGTTGACACCGAGGCAAGGTTTTAATTAGAGGAGTTACATGGCCGAGTTGGGGACTATGCAGAGAAGTTTGGAATTTATTTAGAGGCTCAGACGTGATGAAGTTTTTGCACATGCTTAAAAATTTGATTTATCCAACTCTAACAGAGTGACATGGTGAGTTTTCTGTATTTGATAGATATAACATAGCTCGGTTATGAAATCAAATTCTTGCTGTATGCCAAGAATCTAGACTTTTTATGTCCTGCACAATTAAAAGACATTGCCGAGTTTTTAAGGTGGGGTTGCAAGCTCAAATTTAATGAACTGTGCTAAGATGTGCGAATTTTATTCTAAGGGATGACGTATCAGATTATAATATCACTTGAATAAGTTTGGACTTGAGCCAGCAAACGGCTTCAAAGTGTGATGGGGGAAGATTTGTTGGTTGTTTTTTTTTTTTTTTTTTTTTTTTTTTTTTTTTTGTACGTGACATGATAAGAGATACTGTCTGTTGAGAATTTGGAGCTTTATGCTCCGTAGAAACTTTGCAACGTTTTAAATCTGGGAGTAACGCCTTACAGCTTGTGAATTCAGCAGAGAAGGGAGTGGACCTTGTAATATATTTAGGAGATTTGACCCATGTGCACATTGCAGGCACTACTGAGTCCTGTGTGAGGGGTGAGATATCATTTTTGATACTTTTGCATGGGGGGCTACGGGGCACTTGGAGTTTGGCCAAGGAAGGATTTTAAAGAGTGAAATGGTGAAAAGTTTTATCTCCAAAGGAATTTGATGATTTTAAAGTATGCTTTATATGTTAAGGTGTGTGGATTTGATGAAGTGTTTAAAGCATGGCTGACTGTCCACTGGCTCCTCAATACAAGGGCTCCAGTGAGGTTTCTGTGTTGAGAAGTGTGATCACCTACAGATGGGGCTGAGAACTTGTATGACATTTACATAGTATGTCAAGTTCGACACGGTGTTGAGGAATTCGAGGAGTCTACTGTCCTGCCATGCTAAGGAATTTGGATGCCAGCCACGATGAGATTTTAGGAGAATGATGTCATGAACTTTGCATGTTGCATAGGCTCAGTCTGCTGAGAAACGAATGGCTCTATGATCACACTTTAAGACTTGGTCTCATAGGTAAGGCAGAGAGTTTGTGAGTCGGTGAGCAGAATACCGGGCAAGTGCATGTATGTTACAAGAAGCGGACTTTTGTTACCATGTAAGGCTTTGGAATGAAGGCTGTCAGAGATTTCTAGAGTGGCCTGTGAAACTGTGGATTTTATATTGATTATGTTGATTAAATCGCATGGTTAAAAATAATTTATGCTAAGCCACTGGAACTTCATAGTACAGAAAAGAAATCTCTGTGTGTGTGTGTGTGTATGTGTTTGCATGCGCGCGTTAAATAGTTGTTTATCTCACTAAAAATTCATGCTGATATCCAGACACATTAAAATTTGTAGGACAAGAGATTTTTCGTTGAGGGCTGGAAATCAGAAATATTTAATCCCTTACATGATCAAATTTGTTAGTAAAACTTTAAGTATAGGCATTTTGTTAAGAATGGGTATCATTTTGCTTTAAAATCGGATTGCTACAAATTTGAAATTGAAACCATGAGCAACTTTTTAGGTGGAGGAGACCTGCTGAGATTTTTATGTCCAAGGAATGAACTTGTGGATGAATTAGTCAAATTTCACATTTCAATAATAGTGGACTTTTCCTGAAGAGGAAATGAGGTGATTTATGCAATATGCTATGCTTGTTTTCTGAGATGAATGTCTGTACAGGAGACTTAGGAACTGGGGTCTCTAACTCAATGAATGACAAGTCCGGCTTGTGCATTATGCTAAGGCCTTTCCATTTCAGCCAGAGATGGTTTTTTGTTTGTTTGTTTGTTTGTTTGTTTGTTTGGAGGGGGGGTAAGTTTACATGTCTGACATTGTTTATATAAAAGGTTTGGATTTAATATTACAGAGAGTAAATAAACAGTGAAAGGCTTTAATCAGAGGGATTGCGTGATCAAATTGAAGTGTCATGCTAACGAGGGTACGTCTAATTCTGAGAAACTCCAGACCCAATTGTATCCTGCTGGCCAATGGGAGTTTTACACGAATGACAACATAGAGATTTTTGTTTATTTGGTTGTGTGTGTGTTTTCGTTTTTGGATAGGTCAACTCAGTGGCCTTAAAAAAGAAAATTGAGAAGTAACAGAAGGTGTTGAATTCATAAAGACACTAGCTATATATCTGAGCTATTGAATAACTAGCTTAATTTGTTTTGCAAACCAATACATCCCTTTAAATTCAATTTCCGTGCATTAAACCCTCCATGGTTAGATTTTCAAAAATTACAGAACAATCAGATTTCAAAGGTCCCAGGCCCCCTTTTACCCAACTGTTAGATATACCACTGTACCAGACAAAATCACCAGTGACAGAGAAAGGGGGGCACTTTCGAGAACGAAAACCCTGGCCTTCCCTGAGCAGAGGAGAAACTTGGAAAGATAGCAACCATGAGACGTGCAAAAATGTTTGCATGAGCAGAATTGAGGCCAGATGTTTGAAGCTCCAGGAGCCCTGCAGACCAGGGCAATCCTGGGAGAATAATTTTTTGAAAAGCTGGGAAGGGAGGTTAAAAAGCTCCAGCTCAGCTCAGAGAAGCTCAGAGAAGTGGCTTTGCACAGAGACCAAACTGAGTAAGAGAAATGACACCCCCTGCAATCCTGCATGTGCACACAGTGTGACCCAGGATGGAGCAGTGAAAGTGCCAAGTTTTCAGCACACAGTAGGTATTTTATAAACATTTATGGGGAGCAAGATATAAAAAAACCAAAAGCTATGGCCCTCTACCACTTATTTCAGCTTGGAGCCTGGAGGAGGAAACAAGAGCTATTTTTGGCTGTTGACCCAACTGGCAGGATAGTGGCCAAGTGCCCGATTTCCCCTCTTTCCCCAGTTTGTGAACACCAAACATCTCCCTGCAGATTCCTGCCTTTAACTAAGCACACTGGGCTGGCTCTAGACCACCAAGCCTGCCAGCAGAGGCTTTGAGTGGCATTGAGATGTGACCCTTATGACTTTTGGGTGACTAGAGATGGGAAAGGAAACTGACCAGGCATCAGTGCCAGGGCAAAATGGGCCAGAAGTGTGGCCTGCCAGGTGCTTGCTTGCCACAGAGAATGCTCCGGGCCAGTTGCTCCACAAAATTTATGGGCTGTGAATTTCTCATTCCACTGGGGAAGTAGGCAGGCAGGGCAGTCAGACTCTGCCTGGAAGGCAGGTCAGGGGTTGACAGTCTTTTCCCTGGAGGTGCCCCAAGTGAGCATGAGAGGAGACTGCATTGAATGCAAGAAGGATTTCTGTTTTCTCTCTGATTCTAATAACTTGGGCATCTGCTTTGTCCTTAAGAACTGACTCTGACATCTTGAGACCCTAAATTGCTGCTTTTTTTTCTCCTGCTCCTTTTATCCCTTGGTCTCTAGGTTCTGGTCTCCACGGTCACGGTCTCTGACCGCACACATCACAATCTTACCAGTCTTCAGAGCACAGTCCTTTCCAACCGACGACATGATGGAACCCTCTGAAGACTCATTTGAGACGATGATGGAGCTTAAGAATCCATCATCAAAACAAATGGAGTCCTCCGAGGGCTCATCCAACACCGTTGAAGAAGCACCAGGCAGCAGCGGGGTGCAGGCGGAGGCACAGGCAGGCCCAGATAGTGGCCTGGCCCAGGAAGAAAAGGAGCCACCCAGTGGCCCCCTCCAGGAAATGCAAGAGCTGCCCAGTAATCTAACCCAAGGGGTCGACGAGCCACCCAGTGGCCCCCTCCAGGAAATGCAAGAGCTGCCCAGTAATCTAACCCAAGGGGTCGACGAGCCACCCAGTGGCCCCCTCCAGGAAATGCAAGAGCTGCCCACAAATCTAATTCAAGAGGTCGACGAGCCACCCAGTGGCCCCCTCCAGGAAATGCAAGAGCTGCCCAGTAATCTAACCCAAGGGGTCGACGAGCCACCCAGTGGCCCCCTCCAGGAAATGCAAGAGCTGCCTATTAGTCTACTCCAAGACATGGAGGACAGTGGCCCCCTCCTAGAAATTCAAGAGCTGCCCACTAATCTACTCCAAGACTTGGAGGAGCAATCGGAGGAGCCATCAGAGGAGCCGTCGGAGGAGCCATCCAGTGACCCCTATGAGGAAAGAGAAGACCAACCCAGTGACCTGCCCCAAGCCATGGAGGTATCAAGTGATGGTGGTACGAACCAAGAGTCGAGTGATGGTTCAAACCACGAATTAAGTAATGGTTCAAACCATGAGTCGAGCTTTGGTTCTAACCAAGAGTCAAGCGACGTTTCCAACCGGGTGTCCAGCGATGATTCGAACAAGGAGTCGAGCTATAGCTTGAACCAAGAGTCAAGCGATAGTTCAAACCTCGAATCAAGCGACGGTTCAAACCATGGCTTAAGCGTTGGTCCAAACCAGGGGTCAGGCGACAGTACAAACAAAGAGTCAAGTTATAGCACAAACCAGGAAAGGTCGGATCGACTCAGTGAGGCATCCGATTACAGCATGGATGAGAAAACCAACTCATCCGAGACCCAGTCAGATCAAGATGATACTGACCTGGGAAATGAAGAGGCGGAGGGAGGTGAAAATCCTGAAGAGGAAGTTCAGTCCAGGAGAGTCCCAGAAGCAGAAGAAGTCATGGCCTCAATGGGGTCCATCATCTCGATGTTCCTCAGGATGCAGGACCTCAAAGAATATCAGAGAGTGGCAGAAAGGATTATGATGCAAGCCATCGACGAAGGTCGCCTGCCCCCCCTCAGGCCCTTCTCTGGAGATCGCAGAAACTACCATGAGTTCGTAGTGCTCTGCCAGATGACCATGCAGAACTACCCAAGAATGTTAAACAATGATCAGCTGCGGGTGAGATTTGTCATCCGCCACCTGACTGACCTAGCCTTAGAATGGGCCAACAATCTAGTAGAACAGAACAGCCCCCTGATAAACAGCTTCTCAGCCTTCCTTCAGGCCATGTCAGAAATGTTCGAGTACCGGCAGACGCAGCGTGTGGCTGAAGACGCCATGTTCAACATCAGGCAGGGCTGCCGCTGTGTTGCTGATTACATCAGTGAGTTCCGGAGTCTGATACCCACCTTAGGCTGGCCAGATGAAGTCCTGCAGGCCCATCTGTGCCAGGGGCTCAATGAAGAAATCAGGCATTATCTCTTCCGGATCCCTCAGCCGGATTCCCTGGACAACCTGATTATACTTGTCCTGCAACTTGAAGAGAAGCTGGCAGAGAGAAGGGCATTACTCAGGCTGCCCATTGAGTCCCGCCCAAGAGGCCTAGCCTGGATGGACGCACCTGCCCCAGAGAAGTGGAGGGTAAGCACCTGGAGGCCCTATGAGCTCCACCCAAACATTCATCGCCATCACATGTTCTTGCTACTCTTGGTGAGAGTGAACCCCTACCACAGTATTGCAGTGCGTGCCCTGCTGGACTCAGCAGCAGAAGGGAACTACATGGATGAGGGGTTTGCCCAGGAACACTACGTGGAACTCTACGAGAAATCTTATCCACAGAGAATCCAACGTCTGGATGGCGTCATGATCGGCAATGAAACTGTCTGGCTGTACACTGCGCCCCTGCTGTGTGTCCAACAGAAGCACTACGAGTACCTTGAATTTGACATCCTACCTTCGCCCAACTTCTCCATCATCTTAGGCAGGAAGTGGCTCCGAACCCACGCACCTGAAGTTCAATGGGGCAGAGGCCGTTGTACCTTCCACTCTCCCTACTGTCTGAAGAATTGCTTTACCGCACCTCCACCATGCATCGCACTAGAGAGATTCGGCATGAGCCTACTACCCGGATTGCCACACAAATACTCAGACCTGGCCGACGTGTTTAACCCGAGGGAGGCAGATGATGAGACTTCCGACCAGCCAAGCTCAGACGGATCCGATGATCTTTCTGAATCAGAGCCCTCTGAGCTTCAGCAGGCTGGAGACAGTGATCAAAACGTCGTCCATCGCAGGGGTAGGACCAGAGCGACTGTGAAACCTGTGGATGCTGAGAAGCAAGAAAAAGCCAGGCAGCAAGAGGAATACTGGATACTGTGTGACATGCTGCAGAACAGAAAAGACATAACACAGATGATACCAGAACTGTTTAACCAGTTACATGGAGCTACATGGTTCACAAAACTGGAGCTGCTAAACATTCCAAAAAGCGAGATGAGGCATACCGTCACGCACACAGAAGACACATGGAAAGCATCGTTTGGTTTTACCGGTAGCCAGATGAAATGCTACAGGCCCTACACGATAAGCTCATTCTCTGATGAGGGTGAAGGCATTGTTCACGTTATTCTAAAAGACATCATAGGTTTATTTGTGATTTGCCATGGCAGAGAGGTCCTGGTCCACTCAATGAGCCAGGAGGAACACTCCCTGCACGTGCGCCAAGTCCTGGTCCGTTTACGGTATCACAACATCTACTGCTCACTGGACAATGCTCAGTTCAACCGTAAGACCGCAGAAATCTTGGGCTTCGCCATATCCCACAAAGGGGTGAAACTGAGCAAAAACCTCGTGAACCTCGTTGTGGGGTGCCCTGTCCCTGAAAGCAGGAGGTGTCTCCAAAGTGTGATTGAACTTGTCTATCCCTATCGACAGTTCATAGAGAACTTCTCTGAAATCGCAGCGCCCCTGGTGAGACAGATGCTGAGTTCAGAGCCCTACTTCTGGGGGGAAGAGGAGCACGAGGCCTTCGAATCCCTAAAGCAGGCTTTCCTCAAGTCACCTGGTCTACATCACCCTAAGCCTCAGAACCCATTCTATCTGGAAACAGGCATCAGTGGCTCATTCCTACATGCTTCCCTGGTCCAAACTGACTACGAGACCGGCAGAAAAGCTACCTGTGCTTTCTACTCAAGACCCCTGTCCAAGAGGGAGAAGAGGTGCAATCAAGTGGAGATGAGGATCCTTCCAATCCGGGCTGCCTTTATGGTGTGGTTTCGCTACCTGGAGAACACCGAGGAGCCCATCATGATCCTTCTCAACACAGAGGATCTAGCCTCTCTGAATTATGACAGGCTCACCGTACTTCTCCCGGGGCATTGGATCTTTTTCTTCTCACACTTCAATTTCCACGTCATGGAGGCACCTGATCCAGATGACATCTATGCCCTGTACCGCAGATGTTGGAACCAGAGATGCATCCCAGCAAGGATCCTAAGGTCATTGATGCTTACGGCCATGAGGGCAATTCAGAGGGACTCCTCCTCTGAGTCCCAGGGCGTGTCAGAGGGCCTGTCTGAGTACCATGGCGTGTCTGAGTTGGAGTACCAGGGCGTGTCTGACACAGAGTTCGAGGGGGAGTCCGAGGGCGAGGGCGAGTTTGAGGGCGAGTCTGAGGGGGACTCCGAGGGAGCGGCCAATGGAGACTCTGAGGGGACCTCCGATCGGGACTCTGAGGGGGCCTCCGAGGGGGACTCTGAGGGTGACTCCGAGGGGGGCTCCGAAGGGGGTTCTGAGGGGGGCTCCGAGGGTGACTCCGAGGGGAGCTCCGAGGGTGACTCCGATGGGGGCTCCGATGGTGACTCCGAGGGGGGCTCCGATGGTGACTCCGAGGGGGGCTCCGATGGTGACTCCGAGGGGGGCTCCGATAGTGACTCCGAGGGGGGCTCCGATGGTGACTCTGAGGGGGGCTCTGATGGTGACTCCGAGGGGGGCTCTGATAGTGACTCCGAGGGGGGCTCCGATGGTGACCCTGAGAGGGAGCCCCAGGGCACGTTCCAGGGGGTCTTCGAAGTTGAGTCCCAGGTTGAGTCTGAGTTCGAGTACCAGTCTGAGTACGAGGAGGACAGTGAAGAAGCACGGTTGCTTCGGCAGAACTTGGTGCGGGAACTGCTGGTTGCCATTCCGATGGACCAGATCTACCATGGATTCCTGGTCAACTTCAGCAGGACCCAGATCCGGGCTGTTGTCCTAAACTTCTTCCGTGGCATGTTCTATTGGAAGAGTGTCCTGGGTGTGGCAGCCCTCCTGGTGATGTTGAGAGCGAGGCAGCCCCTCATCCCACTGCCTGCCCCCTCTTTGGAAGTGGCCAGGCCTCATAACCGCCACACACTCCGACTCATCCTGGACTCGACCCTCATTGCAACGAGTGGCATGGCCACTGCCATCATTCAGTTGTTCAGCCAGATGCCCCCTCTAATGGGTGCCAACACCCTGCCAGCTCGAGAGCTGGCTGAGCTGTTCCTGGGTCCAAGGTGCTGGCGACGGAATGCTCTGCACGCCCGACATGGACGGGGGCTGCAATTCACCCCTGGGTTCTGGTTGACCCTGTGTGAGTTCTTCGGGGTCAGAGTCAACCCTGAGGATGACATCTTCCCTGACCCATACCAGCACCGGTACTTGGAACTGCACGTCGTTGGAGATGAAGATGTCGTCTTGCGAGAAGCCCTGCAAGACGACCTGCAACGTTACCGTCAGTGTGGCCTGCATGACGGCCTGCAAGACACCTCGCAGGACGCGCAGGACAACGACGTGCAAGAGGAACTGCTTGGTGACCAAGAAGCGGTCACCCTCCGCCCACGAAATCTGTTGGACCCAGAGGTCCTAGATTTCCTCAACAACCGGCTACTCTACACCCTTGGCGCTGATGGCCGCCTTACTCTGCTTAGCAGAGATCAGGTGGCCAGAGCACTCACACGATTCCTGACCATGGCCTCCAGAATGGCTGCACTGCCTTACCCAGCGATGGAAATGGCAAGGATAGACGAGATATCTGACTCGGATGATGAACTTGACTGAAAACACACTGATTCCCTGCCATTCTCCCTTGTGCCTCAGTCAGCTTTGCTCAAATCCAAGTGCCCCTTCTTGCTACTCCTAACCCAAGGGGAACCCACTTGTGAAGGACCCACAACTTCAACCCATCAACCAGCAACACTATCTGTGCTAAAGGACTAGCAAACTACCAGCGTCCCAGAACCAGCAAAGACTGTGCAACCCTAACTGTCCTAACTGTCTGGGCCCGGGGCCCACAAATAGGAGTGAGACCAATGAGGAAAAACAGTGATGAGCAGCAGTGATCCCGTGACCCCAAGCCAGATGCAGAGCACACACAGCAGCTACAGCCAAGCAAGCAGATGCCAGGGACCCCACCGCCACCACCACCCGAGTGACATGCGGCCACCTGTGCATCCTGGGACACTGACCTTGGGTGCTCCACTGACTTCTACCTCCGTACAGGTGCTCCGACTCCCCTGGGTCCTGCCCCACCCCCTCCAGCCTCCCGAGGTGCTGTGGTATCATGCTTTCCACAACCCCAGCCCACCCCACAAGCAAGCCCACCCCTCCCCACTACAGGTCTGGTTCAGCTCCATTGACACCTCATCTGTCCCTGAACTCTGATCTTACCTGGGCAGAATTGCTCCAAGGAGCCCTGGACATACCAGTGTGACTTACCAGATGGACTAATACACCTTGAAGGCCCCTGAGACTCAGGGGACCCAAGAAAGGGTGTGTGGGGCTCCCCTTTTCCTCCCAAAACTGACATATGGACAGTGCAGGGGCCAAGAGACTTTAGATAAAGGGAGCCCCCCAAGAGACACTGGTGAAGCCCCAGATACCCAGCCTACTGTGCCAAGGAGCCAAGAGTGCTCTGACTAGACCCGCTACTCACTGCCACAGGAAGGGGAGCCCTTCCCATGCTTTCCCAACCTACACCTGCTTTTGCCCCATGAATAAAGAGAATAAAAGAGTATCTGACTTTGTGGTTTGTTCTAAAAGGGACAAGGTGGCTAGCTGGAGACAGATCTGGAGAACGTGAAGCATGGGGTCAGAAAGGATAGAGGGTCAAGAGAGGGTTGGAGTGGGCAAGGGCAAGGGTGGGAGGGGGGGAGGAGGAGGAGGGGGAGGAAGAGGAGGGCTTGACTCTCCTGACACAGCTCATGAAGACATAGAGCAACAGGCCTCCTGTCTTCTCTCAAAGGGAGGGAAGTCACTACGCTCCTCAGTTCCCATAGGAAATGGACGCTCAGGGGTTCATGGGGCAAAGGGAGGGTACCCAGAAATACCAGTCCTCATCTGGTTCCAGCCTTCTAGACACAAGAGAAATGAGGAAGGGCCAGACTGTGCTCAATGCCCACAGTTCAGGAGGGACAACAGGCAGGATTTTTGAGCTTGGGTCGAGAATAACACTCCTTAGAACCCAAGGCTACATCCCTCCATGCCCTCTCCAGCACACACTAGGATCACTGTGCCCTTATGGGTCCTAAGGGGCAAATGGCTGCTGCCTAGCCTCATAACAAGGACTCTACCCCTGACGGTAGCACCATGAGATCATGGGTAGGATCCCAGGTTCAAGGTCAGGGGCTCAGCCTCACTCAGCACTTCCTCCTGGTTTTAAGGAAGGCCCAGTGCCCCCCCCCCAAGAGGAACTGTTTCCATAGTTGGTTCCAGTATAGATCCAGTAGAGATCCTTGCCTTAAAAATAGCTATCCTGAGGGATACTCTGGGGAGGGTATGGAGCTCCTGGGAGAATAGGGAACTGGGACAAATAGTCCCTTACTCACAAATTCTATACTCCCTACCCAGGAAATCTGCACACAAGCTAGGAATATAAAACCAAGGACCCCCTTATTGTGACCTCAAAGATAGTGGGGTGGTGTGAAGAGTAGAGCCCTCATACCCAAGGGCCCCTTACTACCTCTCCCTTTTACATTCTGCCTGGAAATCTGCCCCTGAGTTAACCCCAAGAGACCCTCCTGTGACCTGAGAATGTGTCAAGCCCCTGGATACCGGGCATGACATCCCATTACCCACCCGTTCCCAGCTCTTTGATCCCATCTACAGCAGGATCTCTGAGCTTTGGTTGAGAATAACACTCCTTAGAACCCAAGGCTACATCCCTCCATGCCCTCTCCAGCCCACACTGGGATCACTGTGCCCTTATAGGTCCTAAGGGGCAAATGGCTGCTGCCTAGACTCATAACAAGAACTGTACCCCTGAGAGAAGCACCATGAGATCATGGGTAAGATCCCAGGTTCAAGGTCAGGGGCTCAGCCTCACTCAGCACTTCCTCCTGTTCTTAAGGAAGGTCCAGTGCTACCCACAGGCTCCTGAATACAAGACAACCTACCCTACTCTGTTTCCCTATCTCTCTTGTAGAACTATGGCAGGGGAGAGGGGCTTCCGTAAGATCTCAAAGGGATCACAAATATAAAGTAATGAGAGGAACCAACACAAAGTCTCTAACCTCTAGCCCTTCTAAGGTCTTCCTGGTATCATGTATTCAGAAAATCATGGTCCAGGGATGACTGCAGAGAGCTATAGTCACAGACAGACCTGGGGAGCCTTTCTCATGGCTTTTAAACCCTCATCTTAACCACAAAACCTATAGTCTCAGAACCCAATGCCTGACCCCACACACAGCTGATATTACAGCCCCAGAGATACAGGGTACTAAGCTGTCTATTCATCTGTCTACAAAATGACATATTGTGGGTCAAGGTACAAGACTTAGCTGCAAGAATTCCAGGATCCCCTTAGTAAAGTGCTCACAGAGGTCCCTGGCTCAAAGGGGCAGGGTGACTATTTTCCCACTAACGTAAGAGGAGATAGTACAAGACCATCATCAGGGTCCTTGGTTCCTGAAGGACTCACTGCCTCATATAACACTCTGCTAGGAATTCCTAAGGAGGGTCCATAACCTTGAGGTGGGACTGGGATCCTAATGGGGGCGGGGAGGAGAACAAATGTTACCAGTCCTGTAATTTACACTTAATTTACCTGGGCACCTCCAACAAAGGCAGGCCAAAAAAAAAAAAAAAAAATTCTGTCCCTCCTTGGTGAGAACTTCTCTGATACAGTGCATGAACAGATGGCTGTTATATCCCTGCTACTGGCAGGGGACCCAAAGCCTTCCTTAGCAAGTGGGAGCAAAGGTGAAGTCACTCATCACTGATCCAGCAGACTGCCAAGAGGCTGCCAATGATGCTGATTGCAGAGGTGGGCGCATTTACCCATAGCCCACATATACACTGACCATAAATGACCAATAAAGGCCCGCTGGCCTGCCAATCTACCCACCAGGAACTTTGTCCCCATTAGCAGAAGAAGGAGGAGGTCCGGCTATGACGTGCTAAAACGGTAGGTTATCGTTATCGGCGGAGCCACTTATAGAGATTGAAAAAGCACAACACAAACCTTTTTTGTTCTCCTGTGGAAGAGAAAAGAAAAGAAAGAAATTGGTGTGAAAGTCCCTGCTAGGTGATGGTGATGTCACTTCCACCCCTGTAAAGGTGAAAACCAGAGGCCAGCCCCTGGCTGCAGACTCCACCCACTGAGGAGCTGTCCCCACTTGCTGGCTTCAGTCCCCACCAGAGAGCTCTGACAGCATTCAGGAACAAAGAGGAGCATAGGCCCTCCCTTGCCCACCCTCCCTGAGCCCTCCCTTGCCTCCCCTTATAAGATGCCCCTGCAGGCACCAGGCCAGGCACATTAACTCCATCCAGAGCCAGTGACAGCACATACACAGGACCCTGACCCAGACTTTTACTAGCCTAACCAGGTATGCCTGGGTAACCTGGGTTGGCCCCATAGAAAGAAAAGGAAGAGAAAATATCACCTATTCCCCAACTGCCCCGTACACTTTGAGCCCTGGTGCTGGACCCAGGGGACTACATCATTAGACAAGATCTGAGACCTGAGCAGCAAACCTCATGGACTTCTACCCACCTGTGTGAGCTCAGAGACCAGCAAGGCCATCCTGAAGCCATGACCGATGCAAGATGCACAGGTAAGGAGGAGGTGGGGTGGGGAGGAAGGGAATAGGGAAGGGAGTGAAAAGGAGTGGGGAGGGGATGGGTGGGACCCGGGTCCTCCCTGCCCTGCTCAAAAATCCTCTCACAGCTTCAAGGCTTTCTGTTCAGGGTACTCCTGTGTGCCGGGGCTGGCTGCCATAGCTGGTGAATACAGTTAACAGTGAAGGTATTGTGGGGATGGAGATAACCCCCTTATGCATGCAATGACCTATTTTGGGGGGGGTTACGGAACGCAGAACTCTATGCCACCTTCTCTTCGTGCTACTGAAGTGTCTATGGGCACCCAGCCTTGGAAGAGGATGACCAGGGATCTTCTGTAGTCCATAGGGAATCCAGAGTTTGAACTGAATGAGGTGAGACGTCTCCAGAAGGGCTCAAGGAGAGAGTAAGAGGCCGCCTGTAAGGGACCTCAGCCTCCTGGTCATAAAAAAATAATCCTGGATAGAGGCAGAGGCCCCTCAAGGAGACCCTGTTCTGGGAGCACTGGCAATGCTCAGCCCTGCCCTGTCTCAGCCCTACCCACTGCCCTAGAAACAAAGACACCGGCTCTTGAGGATCCACGCCTTTCTTCTATGAGCTTGGTCCCCTCAGAGGACTTCCAGGAGAGAACAGCTCCTGTAATCCCAGTGGGAAAAGCCCCAGAGTAGGCCCAGGATCGACCTCTGACCTGTCTACCCTTGGCCACAGAGTCAGAGGGTGACCCTTGGCCCAGCCCCAGGGAATGTCCCACCAGGGGTATAGCTCCCCCTCCAAGGAATGATCTCAGATATGGCCCAGCCCCAGGTATTCCCCTCCAGGAACTGTGGAGAATGGAAAGAAAGCATGCCAGGAAAGAGCAAGCAAGAAGACGCGTCCCTAAGCAGCCCAAGGTGCAGAGGAGGGTCTGGAGGCTACACGCGGTTGAAGGGGGTGAAGAAAGGCATCATATAGGAGCTGAATGGCTGTGCAATCAACTCCTGCATGACGCCGTTCCCACCCCCCAACTTCTCACTACACGAGGACCCTCCTCTCCTGAAAAAGCAATGCAAAAAGCACAGACAGCAGGTAGGACAGACTCCCATGGCTAGTGGTTAGAGGAAGGACAGCAAACAGCCAGCCCTAGGGCACTTGCAGCACAGTGGAACTATCCACCCTCCTTGCCCAACCTGACTTCTTATAAACTCATTGAGGGTCTGGAGCCAATCCAGGTGATGAGGAGAGGGGAGGGGGCACAGAGGGAGAATGGAGGAAGGGGAGAGGGAAGGATGGATGACTGTGGTCACAGGAGTGTCCTGCTAAGGTCCATTCTGCTGAGGCACAGCCCTTGAGGTGAGTATCCAGTGGGCTCCTCTGGAGACCTAGAAGGGACTCATGGGGACCAGCAGGAGCTTATGCAGCCCCAGATGGATCCCCAAAGACAATGTATGGGTTAAAACCTGTTCAGGGTGCTGAGGGAACAAAACAGATACAGCCAACGGCTCCCCAGATTCTTTGAGGGTGAAAGAAATGTTCTCAGATCAGCGTTAATCACACTCCTCCATGCATAAGTAAAAACACAAACTGCTTTTGCTTGCTTGCCTGTTTGGTTTTTTTTTGTTTTTGAAACAGGATCTGTGCAATCCAGAGTGATCTTGACTTTTCCATCTTCCTGCCTTGGGCTTCCAAGTGTTGCTACGACTGACAGGCCTGTGTCACCACGCCCAGCTTGAATGGCACAAGTGCATTACCTTACAGATGAATAAAGTAAAAAAAAAAAAAAAAAAAAAAAAAAAAAAAATGTCCTTCCTGATCTTGTGCTCGCTCTTGACTACCACACCCACCATCCCAGTTGCCAGTAAACACTTGTTCCATTATAGTTTAGGATAGCAGGGGTAATCAACAAAAGTTTCTGAATAATGATACAAAGGGGTAGTATGCGGGAGGTGGGGGGGATGGAAGAATGGGAGGCCCAAAGTCAGGTCAACACATATGGGGAAGGACCTGGTTTAAGTCAGGGAGGAAATGGGCTGCGCATGACACAGGGATGATAAACGGTTAAGGTACCTTGATGCTGTGGTAAGATGCTGCAGATGTCAGTGGAGCAGGGAAGAGAGAACAGGGGGCGCAATGAAACGTGTGGAACACAGGTGCATGACATAAGGGAGGGAAGAGGGTGACAAAGGGATACAAGGATGTATGGAAGCACATATATATGGCTCACGGGAGGCAGGAGGGTCTCAGGGTGATATATTTAGAAAAAGGGCTCCCTGGCACAAAGGACAGATGAAGGATTTGATATCCAAAACAATGAGGGGGTCTTCATGTCATGTTGGGGAGAGGAGCTCTCTCCACAGGACACATGGGTGGGGCTAGGCTAAGTATGACACATGTTGGGGAGAGGTGCTCTCTCTATAGGACACATGGGAGGGGCTAGGCTAAGCATGACACATGTTGGAAAGAGGTGCTCTCTATAGGACACATGGGTGAGGCTAGGCTAAGTATGACACATGTTGAGGAGAGGTGCTCTCTCTGTAGGACTCATGGGTGGGGCTAGGCTAAGTATGACACATGTTGGGGAGAGATATTCCCTCCAATAGGACACCTGGGTGTGGATAGACTTAAGCATAACACATATTGGGGAGAGGTACTCTCTCCAATAGGACACATGGGTGGGGCTAGGCTAAGCATGACACACATGAAGAGAGGTGCTCTCTCTATAGGACACATGGGTGGGGCTAGGCTAAGCATGACACATGTTGGAGAGAGGTATTCTCTCCAATAGGACACCTGGGTGGAGCTAGGCTAACATTGACACACATGAAGAGAGGAATTCTCTCCAATAGGACACATGGGTGGGGCTAGGCTAAGCATAACACACATGAAGAGAGGTATCTCTCCATAGGACACCTGGGTGGGCTGGCTAAGTATGATACATGTTGGGACAGGTGCTCTTCTATAGGATACCTGGGTGGGGCTAGGCTAAGAATGACACATGTTGGGGAGAAGTATTCTCTCCAATAGGACACATGGGTAGGGCTAGGCTAAGTATGACACATGTTGGGGACAGGTGCTCTCTCTATAGGACTCGTGGGTGGGGCTAGGCTAAGCATAACACATTTTGGGGAGAAGTATTCTCTCCAATAGGACACATGGGTGGGGCTAGGCTAAGTATGACACATGTTGGGGAGAGGTGCTCTCTCTATAGGATACATGGGTGGGGCTAGGCTAAGCATGACACACATGAAGAGAGATATTCTCTCCAATAGGACACCTGGGTGGGGCTAGGCTAAGCTTGACACAAGTTGGGGAGAGGTGCTCTCTCTATAGGACACATGGGTGGGGCTAGGCTAAGCATAACACATATTTGGGAGAGGTATTCCCTCCAATAGGACATATGGGTGGGGCTAGGCTAAGCATGACACATGTTGGAGAGAGGTGTTCTCACCAATAGGACACCTGGGTGGGGCTAAGGGAAGTATGACACATGTTGGGGAGAGGTGCTCTCTCCATAGGACACATGGGTGGGGCTAGGCTAAGCATAACACATATTGGGGAGAGGTATTCCCTCCAATAGGACACATAGGTGGGGTTAGGCTAAGCATGACACATGTTGGAGAGAGATGCTCTCTCTATAGGACACCTGGGTGGGGCTAGGCTAAGCATAACACATATTGGGGAGAGGGGCTCTCTCCAATAGGACACCTGGGTGGGGCTAGGGGAAGTATGACACATGTTGGGGAGAGGTGCTCTCTCTATAGGACACATGGGTGGAGCTAGGCTAAGCATGATACATGTTGGAGAGAGGTATTCTCTCCAATAGGACACCTGGGTGGGGCTAAGGGAAGTATGACACACATGAAGAGAGATATTCTCTCCAATAGGACACCTGTGTGGGGCTAGGATAAGCTTGACACATGTTGGGGAGAGGTGCTCTCTCTACAGGACTCATGGGTGGGGCTAGGCTAAGCATAACACATACTGGGGAAAGGTATTCCCTCCAATAGGACACCTGGGTGGGGCTAGGCTAAGAATGACACATGTTGGGGAGAGGTGCTCTCTCTATAGGACACCTGGGTGAGGCTAGGCCAAGCATAACACATATTGGGGAGAAGTATTCTGTCCAATAGGACACATGGGTGGGGCTAGGCTAAGTATGACACATGTTGGGGACAGGTGCTCTCTCTATAGGACTCGTGGGTGGGGCTAGGTTAAGTATAACACATATTGGGGACAGTGCTCTCTCTATAGGACTCGTGGGTGGGGCTAGGCTAAGCATGACACATGTTGGGGAGAGGTGTTCTCTCTATAGGACACATGGGAGGGGCTAGGCTAAGCATGAAACACATGAAGAGAGATATTCTCTCCAATAGGACACCTGGGTGGGGCTAGGCTAAGCTTGACACATGATGGAGAGAGGTGCTCTCTCTAAAGGACTCATGGGTGGGGCTAGGCTAAGCATAACACATACTGGGGAGAGGTATTCCCTCCAATAGGACACCTGGGTGGGGCTAAGCTAAGCTTGACACATGATGGAGAGAGGTGCTCTCTCTATAGGACTCATGGGTAGGGCTAGGCTAAGTATAACACATGTTGGGGACAGGTGCTCTCTCTATAGGACTCATGGGTAGGGCTAGGCTAAGTATAACACATGTTGGGGACAGGTGCTCTCTCTATAGGACACCTGGGTGGAGCTAGGCTAAGCATAACACATATTGGGGAGAGGGCTCTCTCCAATAGGGCACCTGGGTGGGGCTAGGGTAAGTATGACACATGTTGGGGAGAGTGCTCTCTCTATAGGACACATGGGTGGGGCTAGGCTAAGTATTACACATGTTGGGGAGTGGTGCTGTCTCTATAGGACACATGGGTGGGGCTAGGCTAAGCATGACACATGTTGGGGAGAGGTGCTCTCTCTATAGGACACATGGGTGGGGCTAGGCTAAGTATTACACATGTTGGGGAGTAGTGCTGTCTCTATAGGACACATGGGTGAGGCTAGGCTAAGCATGACACATGTTGGGGAGAAGTATTCTCTCCAATAGGACACATGGGTGGGGCTAGGCTAAGCATAACACATATTTGGGAGAGGTATTGCCTCCAATAGGACACATGGGTGGGGCTAGGCTAAGCATGACACATGTTGGGGAGAAGTGCTCTCTCTATAGGACACCTGGGTGGGGCTAGGCTAAGCATAACACATATTTGGGAGAGGTATTGCCTCCAATAGGACACATGGGTGGGGCTAGGCTAAGTATGACACCTGTTGGGGAGAGGTGCTCTCTCTTTAGGACACATGGGTGGGGCTAGGCTAAGTTTGACACATGTTAAGGACAGGTGTGTGCTCTTGCTATAGGACACATGTGTAGGACTCAGCTGACACATGTGGGAGGGAGCATACAAGACACAGGAAGGTTTAGGCTAAGCAAGACACATGTTAAGGAATGGTACTCTACAGGGTACATGGGTTGGGCTAGGCTAAGCATGACCCATCATGAAATTTTCTCTCTAAGACTCATGGCCGACAATAGCTTAACTTTAACCCATGATGGCAAGAGGAAGGAATTCCGTGTGACGCCAGCATAAGACATAAGAAGAAATGTTAACACATGAACACAGAGGATCTTGGGAGTGCAACCTGGTGGCAGGAGTCTATCTGAAAGGAAGTGGAGGGGTGTAGTGGGAAGCTTCATGTAAAAATATGGAAGAGAAACTTACTTTGACCCAGGGATGGGGTGGGGATGACTGTGATACCTAAGACGAGAGACACAGTGTGACTCAGGACCCTTGTGATTCATGGGTGGTAGGAGCAACTCTGTGACATAGATGTAGAAAGTTTTGACATGTAATGGGGTCTAGATGAGAAACACTGTTGGAAAAGAGATACAGATGTCTTGTGTGTGGGGGGGGAGAGCTCACAGCTCTGAGTGTCACTGTTAAAAAGAGACTTAGCAAGAGGAGGAATGAGGAACTGTGGGACACATGACCAAGGAAAGACTTAAGATGACATAGAGATGATCAGTTTGATACCTAGGTGGCATGTCCTATGTGATACACAGAAGGGGAGGTGCTCTGAGTGTAAAGTGAGCAGGTAAGAGAGGGGTTTGGTGCAATGCAGGAGAGCAGCCCAAGGTCAAAGTGTCACACAAAAGTAGAAGAGAGTTTCCCTGTGACACACAGTAAATATAGAGCTACCTGTGGCATATGTGGAATATATATAGAAGTGACACGTTAGCAGAAAAGGGATCTAGTGCTACATGGAGGAGTGGACAGAAGTCAGTGTGACAGGTGACCAAGGGGAGTCTGTGTGACTCAAGGGAGAAGAAAGGAATTCATGTGTCACGGGGAAAGGGTGTGTCATGTGATACAGGTGTGGAGAGACACGAGGAAGCAAGACTTCATGTGTCAGGAGAAGGGCGGGGTGTTAGTGGTTAATAGCACGGAGGATCTTTTCTGTTTGAGCTACACGGACTGGAGCACAGTATGAGAAATGGGAATGAGTTGTTCAAAGGGACACAGGGTGGAGGAGCTCTCTCTATAGGACACACAGGAAGGCAGTGCTTCATGTGACACATGGATACAAAAGAGGCTTGGCATGACACATGCGTGGGTGTGACACCTAGTGGCAGAGGGGGAATTGGTGTGAAACACCAAAATGGGGGGAATAGGGGGTACTATGTAATTCACACGCATGAGTTCAGCATGACCTATGAACATGAGAGGACCTCAAGATAGCAAGTGGGCTGTGCTTTAGGTAACTCAGGAGGGGTGGAGTTCTGTGTGCCAAAAAAGCAAAGTAGAGGCTCAGAGTGACCATTGAGGAGGACTCAGGGTCACAGGGGAGGGTAAAGGACTTGATGTAGCACACACATTAAGGAGCTCCATATGACATTACAGTCCAGGACTCAGTGTAAGTGACAAGAGAGATGCCAGGTGACAAGGGTGAAGGCAGGATTCAGTATCACTTAGATGTGGGGGCTATGGAATGAGACATCACACAAGTGGGCGTTTGGTGTGACACACAGGGGCTTGTGTGACACATGAACAGAGGAACTTTGTGTGACACATGTTTCTGGCTGAGAGGGAGGTGAGAGAAATTCCCCACATGGCCTGCCAGGAGTTTGCATTGGCAGCACAGAGGGGAGGGGCTACCTGTAACATGGGAAAGGGCGATGTGGTGAAGGAAGAGGGGTGTGTGCCCTGCATGCAAGGAGAGCAAGAGACTGGGGGGAGTGTGTGTGAGATGAGACAGTGCAGAGCTCAGATAAGGAAGGGCTGCATGAGCCTACATGGGACACTAAGGAGGGGAGTGGGTTTAGCATGACATTAGTGGACTCAGCCTGAAGCACTGAAACAGAAGACACAGAAGACACAGCTTGTACTGAGCCACTTGAGTGGTCGCTGTGGGGAAAGCTTTGTGTGCCCTCTGGATGCAGGAGGATCTCTACAGTCAAGTGGGGACCAACCTGGGGTGACATGGGGTTGGGAGAGAGACTAAAGGGGTAGGGAAGGAGTTCATCGTGGTATCAGGGAGGGAGGTGGGTCCATGTGACAAACAGTAGGGACCCAGTTTGTGACACATGACTAGATAGAGACCTATGGGTAAATAAATGGCTCTATATGATACTCAAATAGGTACCTGCATAGCTCATTGTGACCCAGGAATGAGGGCAGAGAACCCAAGTACTAATTCAGTAGAGGGGTGCTTGGTAGGACATAAAAGGGGGGCCTTAATATGATATACTAGATGAGATAGTCAGGATACATTAGAAGGACTTGATTTACATCTATAGGTTTGAGGGTTCATATGGTAACTGGAGGGAACTTCATGAGACACACAGGAGCATGCAACCGAGAGACAGGTTTGGTGAAGTGCCCGGCACTGTGTCTCAGTGAAGAAGACACAGTAGCCAGGAGGGTGGTCTGAGAAGAGGGAGAGGCTCATGACGTTCAGTTCACACATGAAGGGGGCTTGGCGTGAGACACAGCGGGATTCAGTGTAAGGAAAGGGAGGGGAGGGATTCATTGTGGTAGGAGGGAGCCTGTGATATGTGACCAGATACTGAGCCTAGTGTAACACAGAGGTGACAGAGACCACATGTGACACTGAGGGTCTGAACATCACACATGGGAGGCAGAAGGGACTGCACGTGATCTGTGAGTGGGGAGGCTTATCAGGCTGACAGAACCTTCATGTGACTCACGTGGGAGACTTAAGCAGGTGTGTGACATGGGTGTGACATGAGAGGTGGGGTCTTAGGGTGACATCACTGGTGGGGTTTGGTGTAACTTGTGAGCTAAGGAGGGGGTTCTCCTTTATAACCATCTAGAGATTGATGTCCCTGGAGAAACTGCATTGTTCTGGGTTGAAGAGTAGCCCAGCAGCTACCTCAGACCCCAAGGCATCAACATATCCAAGCATGTTCCAGTGCTGAATCCAAGAAAACATTCAAGGGAACATCCTGCAATGTATACACAGATTCCCCCCAACAGTACATTTCTGAGAAACCTGGAATAGCCCTGAGGACCACCACAGTACCCCAATGTCAAGTACAAGTACATGCCAACCAAACTTTAAGGGAACCTTTAAGTCCCATGACCCACCCTCACAAGAAAACCAAAAAGGTTTCTCGGACCTTGGAACCTCCAACATAGATGTTTAACAGCATATGATAAAGGAAAAAACGATTAATAACAGCAGACAGAGAGATCCCATCACACACACCCCCAAGAGCCCTAAAGTGCATAGAAAATAGCCCAGGGACCAACCCCCAACCAAGCAGACACCTAGGGGTGCTGACCCAGAGACTGGGTGCAGGCTATAAGAAAACAAAGCTGCTAGGGGACAGGCATCTGGGATCGAGCCATCTGGGAGGGTTTTAGCTTTAATGGACTGAGGACTTGGTACCACTTCTGGGACAGGCCACCCATGGGGTACAAAGAGGGCACCTAAGGCCTCTCCTTGCAGGTTCTTTTGGCAATACCGGGGCAGAGGCTTCATCGACACCCCCTAACTACATCCACGTCCCCGAGCAGCCTTGCCACAGGCTCTCTTGCCATCCAGCAGCTTTCATGTGTCTCCCCGAGGTATGGACTCCCAAGGGCAACGTCCATCTACACGATGCCTGGCACAGGGCCTGGCACACAGTAGACCTTCACCGAATGTGCAAACAATGAATGAAAGCCTACCATGTACAAGGCCCTGGCGGCCAGAATGAGCCCAGAAGCGAGGATGATGGAGGTGAGGAAGGTGATGGACTGGCCAGAGGTGAGATGCTGTGCCCAGGAAGATGACAGAGGCCAGGTAGAGGTGATGAAAGTCATGATGATGAAGTCCGTGGTGACAGACATGCATGAGATGGACCCTCCCCCCCCCCCCACCAAGAACAGAACAGAACAGGAAGAAAAAGCCAAGACCCAAGGCTTAGCCTGGAAAGCTCCCCCCCGCCAAGATCAATATGGGTCAGCTGTCTAGCTTGACCCCCCCATCTTGACCATTCAACATGACAGATCATTATCCCAGCATGATGTTCGGAGAATTTCTGAGCCTGGGCGACCCACCAGGTAGGAACAGCAGATGTCTTGAACAAGGCCCCGTTTTCAGATTGTGTTTACAAATACCCATATGGAATTCTGGCAAGCTATCGCTCCTCCTCTCCAAGTGGGTATTCAATGTAGCCTTCTCTCTCCTACAGCAGGTTCTGGGATTGAACTCAGATCTTCAGGCTTGCACAGAAAACCTTTTTACCTGCTGAGCCTTCTCGTTGATATTGTAAACCTTATTTACTTTTCCTTGAAATGTTTCCAATTTTAAAAAGGTCACCAAACTTCTTTGGCAAGTTGGAAAGTCAGCAAGCAATAAAGTGGCCTCCAGCATATTGTCCGATAGCTTTGCGACTGGTTTGCCAGAAATTTCCAGCTACACCTGAGTTTGTCTACGTCAATCCTCACTGGTATATCACCCAGCAAAGTGCTTTCTCAGAAAAACTCCGATGGCCATCAGTGACCTTCAGTTCAAATTACAGAGCTCAGAGCCATCAGGAAAACAAATATGTTGCTCATGGTTTCTCAATCTCTTTGCCTGAACAGTGAAGTGTTCAGGGAACTTACCTGGAGCCCAGTGGAAGATGTCATTTCTTGGTGGTCCCTCGGGGTAAGGGTGCAGCTGTCTCTCTGGAAGCTGGGGTGCAGCGGTGTAATCTGGAAAGCTCATCCAGTCTAGGGGTACCCAGACCAGCACCAAAGGGTGGCAGGTACCCCAGGGAGTGGCTGGGGAGGTTGGTCTAAGGAGGCAGACCAATTCTTGCCCAGCCAACTATCCCAGAAACTAGAGAGTGGGGTAGGGGACCGGGGTCTGGGGAGCTGATTAGAACCCCCAAACAAGGGGGCAGGAGCTGGAGGGTAGACAGGTTGTTCCATTCCACATAGGAAAGAGAAGCCCACTTAGGGAAGAGAAGGGGCTGTTGGCAGCTGATGGGGCAGGGGAGTACCCCATTTATGCATGCAGTGAGGGTCTGTCTCAGCCATATGGCCAGGAAGAAGGAGGAGTTGGGGAATGGGAACAAAGGTGGTAGGGTCTGACCACCAACTCTTAACCCTATAGTGACAGTAGCCACACAGATCGGCTGTTGGGCAAAGGGAGGAAGTTGGGTGCAGGACAGTGGAGTAAAAGTGTATGTAGAGTCGACACCTAGGGCATCTGGGGTTCAGGGGAAATCCACTCAGTCTCTTCTTACTCCCAAGCACTCGCTGTTATCCATCACACCCACATTCACACACACCACACAAACACACACTCAGGCAGGCACATAAGCTAACGTGCACAACACGCACACACACACACAACACACACACTTTCACAACTCACTCAGACTAGGGCTCCCTGCATGATGAGACTTCTGATGGGAGTGCAGTGGCTCCCCTGAACCTAACAGATGGACCAGTGGACATGGGGGATCATTTATGCCCTGCCAATCAGACACTACCTATTGCTGTGGCTGCCTATAGAACTGGGTAAAGTGGTGGTAGGGATATAGCCTCCATCTTAGGCTCCCAAGAAATAGCAAAAACCCTCTAGAAGAGGTACTTTTTATAAGCTACATGAGCACAGGGCTGTGTGAGAGACATAAGGCCCTGCTTTTTGGAGGGATGGTACTTGATTCTAAGTAGAAGCTGGTTAGGGGCATGAATCTGAAGTTTTGAATCGCATGGAATCTGGGCAAAGGATCTTGCTTCCTCTAGAGCCACCTAGGAATATATGGTTTGGCCTTCATGCCCTCTCAGAGCCCAGGGGCTATATCTATGATACACACACACAAACACACACACCTCCACTCATACTTTACACCATCAGCCAATACCATGCAAACAATAAAGTGCTTTGTAAAGTGCAGGTATATAGACAATCATCTCGAATACCACCAACTCCCTCCCCTCCTTCCACCAGCCCCCCTCCGTATCCAGTCCCCATCCCACCAACCTAGCTGACTGTTTCCTACCTAGTGGATCCACCTCACTAACTAGCCCCCCTCCAGAATGTCACCTGTACACAGACCCTATACACAGTAGATGTTAATACCTGCCAGGTTGAACTAATCTAATACCAAATTCCAATCCCCTTGCCCAATATGATTTAGGTCTGGGTCGAGAGAGTGTCACCTGTGAAACTTAGGGGTGTCTGGGACACTAACACCAGCCCTTGATCCTAAGCATTTTCTTCATAGGGCAATCAGGGGCCTCCCTCCCTTCTTGAATCCAACCTGTCTTCTGCTGACTGTCCTGTCCATCCACCTGACCACTAATGGTTCCAGACTCGTGAAAGGGCTTTCTAGACATCTACATCAGACTTCATCATCACCAAATAGGACACTGTGTGAGAGAGATGGGGTGTGGAATCCAGGGCTGGGTCCAGCGTGTCCTGTGAGAATGGGAGGAGGGTCAGTTAGCAGCATCTACTATGAAAATAGGCATGTGAAAACTGACGAGTGTTGGGGGGGATGTGGCGGGGGCAGGGGAGCTCCTCACTGCCTGCCTGTGCACCCTGGCACACTCCGGCTCAGCCTCCGTAATGGCAGCTGCCAGAGGACAAGAGGAAAATTATAGTCATCTGGAGAAAACTGTGGCCCAAGCATCACCAAGCCACAAGCCCTCCACGCTGAGCTGGGAGGATCAGGGAAGCTCGGACCCAGCTCAGCTTATCCTAAGAAGTACAAAGACTATGATTTTCCTCTCCAGAGTCATTATCCACCTCGCTGCCTCTGGTCTCTTTTGTCCAGTGGCTATCATTCAAGAAGCTAACCATCCCTTGGAGTTAATCGTCCCGACCACACCATTTGACTCTGAATGCTATCGGTTGTAGAATCAGGTGGATGGAGAGGATACAGACAGGTGACCCTGCAGCAGCCTGGCAAAGAATACACTGAGTAATGGGAAACTGAGGCTGGAGGGAGGGGGGTAGTCAGGGAGCAACTGAACCAGAGCAAATATCCAGGAGTATCTTGACAGGGAGAAAGACCACTACTCTGTTCTTTTACGTTCCTCTCTGACCCTCTC
Organism: Mastomys natalensis; assembly: GCA_021653895.1. Classification (NCBI taxonomy): domain Eukaryota; kingdom Metazoa; phylum Chordata; class Mammalia; order Rodentia; family Muridae; genus Mastomys; species Mastomys natalensis. Next base: position 1,444,582 of record JAJTUV010000094.1, read on the forward strand.
TCCCTCATTTGGTGAGGGGGTCAGAACTGGTGAAAGATCCCAGACCCTCACACATGCTAAGCAAACTCTCCATCACCGAAGCTACACCCTAACTATCGCCTCTACCTCAAGTCCGAAGCTGTGCCTGATGATCTTGAAGTCTATGCTGTGCTGGTCCCTGCCACATTCTGCCGAAGTCCTGTGCGTGCAGCTGAGAAGTGATGTCTCTGAAGAAGTGTGTGTTCCTCTTCACACCAGTCGGCTTCACCGGTCTTTCATTTGGCCTCAAAGTCTGTTGTAGAGACGTCTAGGAACTCAGCAATCACCAGTTCTTGGGAGTCTTCTGAAATATCTTGGCCAGATGAGAGAAGGGATGAGATGAGACAGTCCTCGACGATGGTCTTGTTCCTCTGTTCCATTCTGGGTCAAAAATTCCAGTTATTCATCAAAAGAAGTTCTTGTTTACACAGTCCAAATTCAACTGAATGTCCAGGCAATGTCACCAAAAGGATGGTGGCATCATCAGAGTGTTTTTGGGAACTCTTGCTAGCTGTTTCCTTTCCTCCACAGTCCAGCTAAATAAAGAGTCACTCGTGGAGATGGAACCATGTCACAATAGCATAACTAATGAGATCAAGTCCTCAGAAGCCCCCAGTATGTAGGTTGCACAGTTAGCTGGTCCAGAATGACATCATTCAATGCTCTCTCCCCTCCAAGTGGTTGCATTCTTTGTCACAGACTAAAACTCTCCATGATGCTCTTACAGTTTCTGAATAAGTCACTATTTTTTTTTCTTATTTCTTCAATTTTCACCTCTCAAGCTCAGTGGTCAGTATGAGGTCAACCATGTCCCAAGAGGGTAAAAGATGCTACCAAGAAGCACAAAGCGATCCTTCACTTCCAAACATAGCCTCATCTGGTATGTCAGTGTCCATGCCTCTAATGATTTGGGAGTGTCCTTTGTGGCTGCTTCAGTCTTAATAGTTATCACAATGGTCTTGACCTGTCCCCAGCCTCAAATTCAGTGAAGTTCTTCTATTGCTGGAAGGAGGCAGCGCTTTCTTACCAGCCCCGAGGTCGCAGCTTGACACCAGGCTTGTGAGTGGGCGTTTAGCACCCTTGCACTGGAAGAGGAGCTAAGCCGCAGAGACTAGGTTGGGTTACATTCCAGCCAACTTGACATTCCTGTAGGGTCAAGGTTGGTTGGTTTATGTCCAGCCATGAACCCAGCACGACTAAAAAGCATACAATGGTGCTTTGTTGTTAGCATTACATACAGTTGGGCAGGTATCATTGAAACGTCCTTCATGGATCTGCAATCCATGACATCAGATGTCATGTTCTTACATCACGTGGTACCACTACCAGGAGTCTCTTTTCCACAGTTCTTCTGAAAACTTGAAACTGTCTCTTTCTCTTTCATGTTTGAGTCACTGAATGCCATGGGCCACAGAAAAGCACTGCCATCTGTCCCCTCCAGTCTCAGGTCAAGTTTTGGATATATTCAGCCCTGTCCCAGGAAAGCCCATAGTCTTTAAGTTTTTTCTCAATTCCAGATATCTGAGGTTTTTGTCCAAAATTGGAGTTTGACTTTTAGCTCTAGAACACCAGAGGTCCCTTCTTCTGGACAGATCATTCAAAGTAGAACATCACAAAGGTCTCTCTTTCCGAACACTTGAACTTCATTGGAGGTTAAAAATGGGAACTCCACTCTAGAAAAACATCAGTCTCTCTTGCTGAACCTATTTGAGCTTCACCAAAGCTCTATCTTTAGGACAATATTGAAATAAAATTCTAGATCTAGAAAATGAAGTAAAGTCTCTATTTCCAGACATCTGAGCTTTATTGAAAATGGGCTGGATTCTTGGCATTAGCACATGAAAAAAATCCATTATTTCTGGACCTCTGATCATCACTGGAGACTACAAATGCAGACTTGTAGAACACTACAGAGTCTCTTTCTAGGTGTCTAAGTTTCAGCACCTGGAACTGGGATTCTAGCGCAAGAATGTTAAGGAGGACCCTCTTTCTAGACGTCTGTGCTTCTGGCTTCTGTGCTTCATCAACAAATGAAAGTACAGTCTTTATTCTAGAACATCATAAAGGTCCCTCTTTCTGGATAATTGGACATCAAAGATTAGAGGTGGAGCCAGGCTTCTGAACAGAGTGGAGGTCCCCTTTCTGGACATCTGGACATCAGAGGGTGGAGATGGAGTCCTGGTTCTAGTACATTGTGGAGGTTCTTCTTTATGGACATCTGAACATCATCAGTAGCTAGAGATAGTCCTGGTTCTAGAACATCATTGACAATGCTCTTTTCTGGACACCTAAGCTTCACTGGAGATATGGAGGCATAAAAGGCTGGAAGTAAAGTCTTTGCCCTAGAAATCCTGGAAGACCCTCTTTCTGGATATCTGGATATCACCAAAGGCTAGAGGTGGAGTCCTGGTTCTAGAACATCATGGAGGAGCCCCCCCTTTATGAACATTTGAGCTTTACCAAAAGCTAGAGGTAGAGTCTTAGGCCTGGGACATCAGAGAGATCCCTCTTTCTGGACATTTAAGCTTCATCAAAGGCTGGGGGGAGGTGTTCTAGGTCTGGAACATCAGAGAGGTCCTTCTTTCTGGACATTTGAGCTTTGGCAAAGGCTGGAGGGAGGTGTCCTAGGTCTGGAACATCAGAGAGGTCCTTCTTTCTGGACATTTGAGCTTTGGCAAAGGCTGTAGGGAGGTGTCTTAGGTCTGGAACATTAGAGAGGTCCCTCTTTCTGGACATTTGAGCTTTAGCAAAGGCTGGAGGGAGGTGTCCTAGGTCTGGAACATCAGAGAGGTCCCTCTTTCTGGAATTTGAGCTTTAGCAAAGGCTGGAGGGAGGGTCCCAGGTCTGGAACATTAGAGAGATCCCTCTTTCTGGACATTTGAGCTTTAGCAAAGGCTGGAGGGAGGTGTCCTAGGTCTGGAACATTAGAGAGGTCCCTCTTTCTGGACATTTGAGCTTTAGCAAAGGCTGGAGAGAGGTGTCCTAGGTCTGGAACATTAGAGAGATCCCTCTTTCTGGACATTTGAGCTTTAGCAAAGGCTGGAAGGAGGTGTCCTAGGTCTGGAACATCAGAGAGGTCCCTCTTTCTGGAATTTGAGCTTTAGCAAAGGCTGGAGGGAGGGTCCTAGGTCTGGAACATCAGAGAGATCCCTCTTTCTGGACATTTGAGCTTTAGCAAAGGCTGGAGGGAGGTGTCCTAGGTCTGGAACATCAGAGAGATCCCTCTTTCTGGACATCTGAGGCTAGAGGTACAGTTTTTTGTGAATATCTGAGCATCATTCAAGACTGGAACCAAAGTCTTAGCTTGAGAGTGACAAAAGAGTCAGTCTTTCTGGATATCTACAGATCATCAGAGGAGAGAGATGGAGTCTTAATTCTAGAAAGTCAAAGAGGTCCCTCTTTTTACACATGTAAACTTCACTGGAGACAAACAAGGCAGAGTCCTAGATCAAAGACAATCAAGGTGGTCTCTTTTTCTGAGCTTCTTCAAAAATCATCATTGAGTTATGGCTTTATATTGTCAATTTCTCTGGGACATTTGGGCTTTATGAGAGACTGGAGGTGGATTCCTGGCTCTATAAAAATTGAACAGTTTCCAGGTCCTTATGCTTCTCTGGTGACTGGTTTAGACTATGAAAGACTTTCTTTAGACATCTGAGCTCTCTTAGAGGCTATAGATGGAACTTGGCACTACAATTTCAAAGAACTGCCTCCTTCTGGGCTTCTGGGCTTCTGGGCTTGACTGAACTGAACGTAAGAGCTAGAATTAGAGGCTCATCTCTAGAACATCAAGGAAGTCCCTCTTTCTTGGTCCCTAAGGTCCATCAGAGACTGAAGCTGGGCTCTGCACTGACATACCAAAAGAAGAATTTATTCTGGATGTCCAAAGTCTGTCAGAGACTGGAGTTGATGTCCTGGCCCAAGGACACGAGCAGACTCCTTAAGCTGGGTATCTTAACTTCATCAGAGGCTGGGCTTGGGACTCGGGGCTGGACTATAAACACAGGACTCCGCTTAGAAACACTGACAACACATGAGGCTTGTTTGAAAGCTAGAGGTGATGTATGCTCTCAAAAATATCAAGAAAGTCTTTTTTCTGGACATTTGGGTTCCACCAGAAGCTGATGTGGAGGCCTTTTCAGTAAAACAGCATTAAAGCATTCACTCTGGAAGCCTGAGTTTCATAGGAAGGCTCTGCTTTCTACAGAAAGGTTTTTGTTGGACTCTTGGACTCTCTTGACAGGGCACAACTTCTGGAGGCATGTCTTCTCACTGTTGTCTACACTGCGACTCATCAACCACACATGCCAGAGTCCCCACCATGGCTGGTATTATTGGCTCTTCCAGGCTGGGTCACGTCTGGTTCTTCAAGATGGTGCTTTCAGTTGAGGTCGGTCCTGTGAACTTGCAGTTGCATTTGCCAGGTGCTTCTCTATGAGAATGAGGAAGTGGGGGAAGGAGGGAAGACAAAAAAGGGGAGAGAGAGGAGGAGGAAAAAAAGAAGGGAGAAAAGGGAGAGAAGAAAGGGGAAGACTAATCAAAAGAAAAGGAAAGATGTATAGGGAACAGGCAGGAGAAAGATGAAGGAGAAGAAAACAGATGAAAAGAGGGAAGAGGGAGGAGGGAGGAGGGAGGAGGGAGAGAAGGGGAGGTAGGGGTAATGGTGGCAGCAGCAAAGGCAGCAGTGATCTTAGTAGACGCTGGTCGTTGTGTAGCAACTGTGGTCGTGGTAGCCAAGTGGGAGCTGTGGTGGTTATCTTCTTCTTTGTTGGGATGATGTTCGTGTCATCTACTCTAGAAGAGCCAGGATCTACCAAAACTCAGCTCTGTTTCCCCTCCCCCTTGCTCCCAACTCCCTCCTCTCAGCTGCTCAGGCAGCCTGACTGTCCCCCCCAGCACCCTCAGAAGTCATGAGGGTAGGGCTCACCTCCCCAAGCTCAACCAGCATACCTGATGCCAGGCATCATGAATGTCTGAGCAGTCACTCAGACCCACTCAGGAATCACTTTTGTAGAAGCTGTGTTGGCCCAAGTCCAAGTCGGACCAACTCATCTGGGTCATGATGACTCCTCAGCTAGGGCCCTGGCGTAGCCCCGGGGAATGTGGAGGGCAAGGGGGGTGCACAGAACTCAGCCCCGGAGCAACATTTTCTCTGGAGCTCCAAGGACCGGAGCTGTGAGCCCCTCAGGCTCCAAAGCCAGACCTCCCACAGCTCTTTCGTAGCTTCATTTCATTTCACTGACTTCTTGAACGCGCGAGAAGAGGGTTCTTCTAAACCCACCTAGCACAGGCCCTTCATCAGACCCCAGTCCATCATCCCTTAAGCACACACAGGGTAGCACAAAGGTGACTACATGGGATTTGAGGCAACTCCTCTGCCCCAATACACTACAAAAGGAAGCCCCAGCAAGACACCCACCCTCCCTTGTATTAGTAGCACACCCATTACTGCTTTAGTTAAGACAAGAAACATTTATTGAAAGCACTAAGAGCCACCAGGCCCCATGCTTCTAAGCACACTGCAGCTGCCTCACAACAGCCCTGTGAGGTAGGAACCGGAGCCCATTTCACAGATGTGGACTCCAACAGTGAAGACTCCACAGCCTCCCCCAAGTCAAGTCTCAGGGTCCATGGAAAGGGATGGAGGCCACATGGCTGACCCTCGGGTCAGCACAGTTCATCAGTCAGTAGGTGGGTCTCTCTACTCAAAGGGAGGCCAGGGTCCAGAGTCTTGGGTCCAGCATGTCCCACAGGAAATGTGCAAGACGTCCCCGTGGCTGTGGAACCTGACAGAGACACAGCTGCAGATGAACATCTGCTTCCCATCCCTGGCGCTGATAAAGAGTTCTCATGCACCAGGCAGGGTAGGAACTAGAGGGGACAACCCACCCCTGTGCTCAAAGAGCCTGAGCTACATAGAAGGTCCAACTTCTGGGCAGCCATGGGGGTGGGGCAACACCTACCCACCAGCTCCTGCCCTCACTAACCTGTTCCAACAATTTTCCATCTTTCTCACACCATCCTCAAGACCTCTAGCCAATTCTCAGTCTATTAAACCTTGGTGGTTTTCCGAAAACTTTGGCCTAGCCCTCCTGGAAGGGTCTTCTAAATATTCTTCCTAGCCACGTATCTCAATATACCACTTGTACCTCATTGTCTCCCAACAAAACTGTTAAATCTTAACATTTAAAAGCAAGCCCCTTCCCACTATCTCTGTCCCTCCAGAGCTGGGTAGGTGTTACCCTCCTGCCCTCCACTCTGCCCAAGTCTCATCTCACATGGACCTGAGGTTTCAGAAACCAGGGTACATCTGTACCCAGGGCCCATGGCCACCTCCACAGCAGCCAGTATGAGTTAGCAGACATGAGCACCTGCATACCAAGCAACAAAACACTCATTTTCACACACAAAAAAAATCTCACTGAATCCCCCAATCAAACCAGGTTTGTTTAACTATTTCTAGGATATGGCCAACAGCCAAGGTCACACAGTCAGCAAGGGGCTAGGATAGACCAGAACCCAGACCTTGATTCTCATGAGTCACCATTGACACCTTTTGGTGCAGGAAGAGAAACTGAGGGTGGGGGTGGTTCAGGTAAGTTGTTCAAGGTTCATTTGGAAGAAAACAAACAAACAAAGACAGGTCCGATGCCCAAATGGGCAAGACCTTGGAACCCCTCCCCCCACCCATGTGCCCATGGAACATTCTGTAGAAAATAAGAATCCAAGGTCTGGGGTCCAATCTCCTCTATCCCCAGTCTGCTGGGTACTCAAGGCTGTACCCCAAACTTCACAAGTAACTTATAAGTCAATGCTGGTTGTCACCAATGGTGGGCACAAAGTCTGTTAGGTGAAATAATCTCCTTTCACCCAGAGAGGGGGGGCCTCAGAAATCATATGGGCACAGCCAAGTCCTCCCTAGAATTTGGGAATTACCAAACAATTCCTTTCAGGATCATCCAGGCCAAAACATCAATGAGGACATTTTAGCCCTCAGAAAGTTTTATTCTAGACATAAATATCTCCAAAGCTGTGTTTCTACCAGGAAGGAGGGCCCTCCTGTAGCTAACTAGATCTCTACTAGGGAAAGTTCTCAGGGTTTCTGTAGACTTTATGGAGGAGACCCCCTTCCAGTCATTCACCCATCCACATCCACCTAGCCTTCCCTGCTTCCTCCGTCATGGAGCAAGTATTAGGCGCCCACTACTACAAGAGGCAGGGTGACATTGAGTTGGAGCATGCCAAGGGCTTGCGGTTTAATTACAGCTTAGCCAAAATCAAAGTGATCCTATTTGCCAGGCCCCTGGCTTCCTTTTTGTTACTTCCAAGGGACATAAGCTACCTAACAGTCACCCATAAACCTGGCCTGCAAGGGGCCAAAGGCCCATCTGAAACCAGGCACCTAGACAGAGTCAAAATTACCTGAGCAAAGGGCCCTATCCACATGTGCCTACCACGAGACCCCAGAGCACAGAAGCAAACCTTCCAATAGGTTGTCAAAGACAGAGGACGAACAGTAGCAGCCACAGAGCAGGCCCTTAACACAGCCTGAGGGAGGCAGAATCAGGATCTTGGTAATGGGGTGTGATAAGGCAAAGACATGGCACCAGAGAGAACAATGGAAACACAGGCTCCTGAACCCGAGGACACAGTGACAACACCAAGGGCTTAAGGGCATCTAGGGCTGAGACAGGAGGTCTTTGAAAAACAGAGGCAACACAAGAAACTGAGAGGGGCGGGGCTTCTGTGGGGTGGGCAGGGCTTCTGTGGAGTGGGGTGGAGGCTTCTGTGGAGTGGGTGGGGCTTCTGTGGAGTGGGCACAGAGGGAAAATGAGAAAGTAGAAGGTTACTCTCCCAGATTCACAGGATGAGAACTGGGGATGGGAGTCAATGTCACAGAAAGACCTGGAAAGAGACAGTCTCCTTGTTCCTCCCTTTATGCTTTACCCCGCCAGGAAACTACTGGGTGGACAGTGGGACATAAAATGGAATGGAAACCATTGTGAGTGCATGCCAGGGTCAGGCAGGGGTGACCCTAAGAAACTTGGCTTGCTGAGGTTTTGTTTGGTGAAATGGAAAGAGTTATTCACACAGGAATGTGACTATTATATCTGGCTCTCAGTCTATCCATCAACAGAATGGGGCCATGCTGAGGACAGCAGAAAAGTGTGTGAGACCTAACCTCAGTCCAAAGCAGAGTTGGGTATAGGAAAAGCTAATTTTCTCATCTCCTGGCAGGGAAAGAAAGAGGGGTAAGGAGAACAACCATCCAGGCCTACCAGCTAAAAGTGGAGAGAGGCATAAGAAAGAACTGCCATTATTTGGAAGCCCCTCTACTGACCCTTGGTTCTTGCCACTGGCCCAGGGAGCATACATGCACACACATCACAAACACAGAAACACAAGCTTGAAAAAGCATCTCTCAGCTGACACCACCCTTTATAATACCCCAAAGCACAGTGGCCCAGCCAGCTTTGGCGTTCACATAACCAGCAGCCTCAGCCACCATGATGGAAGGACAGGGAGGGACAGGGAACCACAGAGGAACGTAGAAGCTAACATGCGTGAACCACACAAGCGTTTATCCTGCTCCACACAGCCAGCCGCTCACAGCCAGCTCCACATACCACATCAACTGCTGGAAATACAACCTCAGTGTCCACAGTGAGACTCTTTTTTCAGTGACCACTAATAAAGAAAGGCATAGATTGTGGTTTCGAGCCAACCCCATCATGGCGCCATCCCGGGTGACAGGCAGCATGTCCATCACACTGTTAGAGTGAATCAGCCCTTGCCCTCACAACAACCCTGTGAGGTAGGCTTGCCAGTGACACACACCTGAGAGAGAAGAAGGCTATGGGTCAGAGGGACAGAGGAACAGTTTAATGGCCCTGCCAGATCACATCTGGGTGAGTTCTAAAAGAAACAGACTCTCAGCAGAAAGCAAGAGTTCCTTTACTTAGCATGAAAGACCACAAGGCACTGTACAAAAGCCCACAACAACAGGGGCTGGTTAACAGCTTAGGGAAGAAAGAAATACAGTAAGATGGTTTGATAGGGGTTCAGATACATTCTCCATCACAGATCACTGTATGAGACCATAGGCATCTGCCCCTGGGGCCTGTTACAATTGTTAGCTGTCCATCTATCTACACAAATACAACAGAAGGTAACTGAAACCCTACCCTGGTCGGGCACTGTGGTAGGCACCAGATCTCAGGCAGTTTGGCTTGACTCTGTCAGTGGAAGAGAGGACATTGGGAAAGGGGCAATGGGGTCTGCCAGACCATGCCAAGTACTCCCCTGGGAAGAGCCTTTTGGAAAGGGATGTAACCGGGTGCCATACACAGGTCTGAGTCAGGGGCTTGGTCTTCAGTCAGAAAGCTAAAGGCATCCCCAACCTCTCCTAGAGGTAGGTGTGGATGTGTCCAAGGGGGGGTGGAGGGCAGAGGTACTACCTAAATAGCCCCCCAACCCATGGTGTTAAAGTCCCTACTTTATATGAAAATACACAAACTTAACAAACAGAAACTATTCCCCATTAGACCCAAGCAAGGCTGCCCCACCCCAGGGCTAGAGTTCCCAGTGCTCTGTCACACCCCCAGGGACACATACACTGCCTTCTAGAGTCACAATCAGAAGTGTCCAGTTACACCAATCCTCACAACAGCCTGGGAGGTGGGCACCATGGTCCCTACCACAAAAGACAGACTCAAGCTCTCAGATAAGATCTATCACACAATTTGTCCAGCTCCAGGACCTGGCCTTGCCAACCCTACTGCTTCCAGTGGGAGTATAACTCAGAAGAGACCTGTATCTCTTCCCTTTCACAGCAGAAAGCTGAAGGGAGGCCTCACCTAGCCTGGGACACCCACCCCCCCCCTCAAATACAGAGGGCTGAGCTCGGGGTTTGCAAAGTGCCATGTGTCTTTCTCGTCTGGGTCTGCGAATGGATTACGCAGAAAGGACACTGAGACATGATCCCTGTCACCTGTACAAGCAACCATCTCCTGTAATTTTCTCTAAAAAGGAGCCGAGCATTAGCTGAGCTCCAAAGTGGCCAGAACGACACTCAGATAATCCTTGTAGGAAGAACAAGGTGTCTCGCAGCCTTGAAAGCCTGCTCGCAGCCAGAGGCAGCTGCTTAATGCTTAGTCCACTCCCCATTTGGGCCTCTTAAGGATATGGGCTATGATTTCTGAGCACCCAGGGAACACAGTTTGCTGATTACTAATCAACCTAGTTTTGTGAGGAACAAAATTGGAGAGAGCAATCAAGCTTGCAATAGAACTCAGACCTGAAGTTTGAATTGAAATCAGGGAGCTCCTCTTATTGGCCACACAAACAGAGCTTCTTTACAAATGTCCCCATCTTTTCTTTCAAAGGGCAGTGGTGCAATGAGTTCTTGTGAGCCGGCTCTAGTATAGCACTAGCTAATTTTTTTTAAGATGCTTGCTGACTATAAGAGAATGAATGAAGGTGTGAAGGAATGGGCACATGAGTTACAACCACTGCCATCTGGTGGAGGAAGCTGCAAGGCTGAAGGCGAAGCTCATGACAGGGACCATGCACCAGGCAGGGTGAAGCCTGGGGAGGCAGCTCTGCTTATGGTGGGAGGGGCTGGCCCCAGGGCACTCTGGGAACCTGACCCTCCTGGATTACAGTAGAGGGGTGTGAGGTGTGGGAAGCCTTATGGAGAAAAAGCTATGTTGATGGGGTCCAGCTGGGACGTGCTCAGAGCCGTGACCTAGGAGGTGGAAGCTATGAAAGGGGGCCCTGCTTCATGACCACAGCCCATGGTGTCACACAGCTTGCCCAAGGTGAAGGGGTTTGCTTTCAGGAGAGGGAGAAAGGCCCAAAGCACCAGGTCAAATGATGGAGGCCCAATGCGTGTATGCGTGGATGGATGGATGGATGGATGGATGGGATGGATGGACAGACTGACAGATGACTGGATGGATAGCTGGATGGATGGGTGGATGAATTAAAGTCATGTTGAAGGCACCACTGGCTTCCCAAGCTTTGATGTCCAGATAAGCATGGAGTGAGAGGGCTGAACACAGGCAGACACGCTAAGTGCTATAGTAGAGGGTTGGGAGGGTGTTCTGGAAGGCAGGATAGGCTCTCCTGGACTACACTCCCTACCCAGATGGCAGTACCTACCCTGTGAGGAGGTTGGGAGGGGAAGAGCAGAGACCAGAGAATGGCCTTGCTCCTAGGACTAAAACCTGAGGGGGTCACATCAGTCCTGAACTGAATTTCCCATTCATTCCCTGAAAGTCCACAGCTGCCACTGAGGTACAAGGGCAGGCCAAGGCTAAGGAATATATGAACACAGATAATAGAACACTAAGAAGCCAATTCCTGTAAGAACTGTCTCCATTGTCTACACTCTGAGAAGAGGGGAGAGGCAGATGAATAGTCCATCACTCAGGAGGACAAGATGGAGGATGGCCACACCACAAGAGGTACAGAGGACAGGTCAGAGTCATAAACTAAAAAGGCACGGTGAACCCAGACACAAGCCTAAAAATGTTCTCTACCTCCTGGTGGCAAAGATATCACCCTCTCTATTTCCCAGGGTAAGTAAATTCTAATGCCAAACTACCTAGAAGTCAGCTGGGTCTCCCACATCACTTTGGAGATATCTGTGAAAGTCCCTTGCCTAGTCTAAGGACATCCTCAACCAAGATCCTTAAAAAGCCATGATCCACTGGACTTGGACAAACAGTTCACAGAAGATACAATTTTTTAAACAAACATGGGTGAAAAGTATTCAGCCTTCATTAGTAGTTAGAACAAGTTTTACACACACGAGAGCAATTTTTTAAGAGGGTGTGAGGGGAGCCAGCAGATATCTTAAATACTAGTACATCACCTTAAGTGCTAATACATCAGACAAAATACTATAGCCTTTCTTCAATCAACCAACAGCCACTCAAATACCCCTAACCTTTCATCCAAGAAGCTCATTCACAGAGAATCCATCCAGTCTCACTCACTAATTCACTCTCAGCCATTCATTCATCTATCCTCTCATCTGCCTGCCGATCTCTCAATCACTCTGTCACTCATACCTGTCCACTCTTCCACACACACTCAGTCAACACTCAGATACATCCTACAAGGAATCCAGAGCTCCTTGCCCTGAGTGGGCTCACAGTCTAGCAGAAGGAAGCAAGGTGAAAAAGAAAGGGACCATGGCAAGAGCTAGATGTGGGGGGAGTGCTAAGGATTTTGGGGAAGCTGGTTGTGCAAAGCCATTAGTTGTGATGTCATTGGTAATGTTAAACAAACAAACAAACAAACAAAAAAAAGATGGACCATGCACCAGCAACAATCAGATGGGTAGATCATGTCATAGCCATTCAGTGGTACCCAAGCAGATGAGAGAGACCATGGGGCAAAGAAAACATGGACAACAAGATGCTCATTGCGACAGACAGAAAACAACAACAGAAAAGTGAATAATACCAATGGAGATTTTTTTTAAAATAAATAATAAAAGATGCTGGTTCAATGAAAAAAAAAATCCAAAATAATTGCTCATAAGAATTTGGAAGGCAGAAAGAAAGATGGAGCACATGAGGTTGAGGGCATGTTTCCCTCTGCTCTCAGTTACAGATCTTTACATTAACAACTTCACCTCAGAAAACACCAGGGCTTCTGGCCCACCTGCCCCTAAGATGGGCTGAACATTGCAGGGGGAGCCGAGGAGAGCTGTAGATCTCAGTATTATCAGAGGAAGGAGATTGTGTTTTGCATATGAGTGTCCATCAAGAGACAGAATTTGCCTTCTTTTATAATATTGAAAGAAAAAACAAATATGTCTAAGATAGCCCTGAGCAGGCAGAAGTGCTGGGACCCCATCTTGGGAGCGCATGCAGACCGCCCTCCCCACACGTATCCTAGGTGATCCTAACATGACTCTCAGAACCCCAGAACTAGAGACACTTGCTATTCCAGATCTGATTAGGAGTCAAAGACTTTAAACAGCTGGATCTATCCTTATTTTTATTCCCAAGGTGACATGGCAAAGTCACCTACCCAAGCCCTCCTGCCCTCCAAGGTCTCATTGATCCAAGGTAACCCATGGCAACCCCCTCCAATCTCCTGGCATGAATGTTGAGACAAGGCCCACCTAGAGACCCACCCCATGCTGCCCCACGTCGCTGTCTTCCCACCAGTAGCCTACATGTAGTCCCAGCAATCTCCTCCTGACCCGATCCCACGTCTGCTCACTTGTCACCTTGCCTGCTCTCTAAACAGCTACATACGAGCCCCATGCAAAGATCCCTCTGGCACTTTTCTTCCCAGCATCTCCACCCGCCCCCTCACTCAGACTTGTGTGGACAATCTTCCAGAGCCAGGTCAGCCAGATGTCCCAAGGATGATAAACGCCGAGGCAGAGCCTGGAGCCCCAGATTCTGAAACAAGATGTCATCATACCCCTGCGGCCCCAGCTCCACGTCAGCCCACACGTGGCGTTGCTCACGTGGCCCAGACACGTGTGCTGGGGGCACAGAAGGTTAGGTAGGCTGTGTCTTCCACGATCGGCGGCTGTTGCCATCTATCCAGTGCCTACACTAAAAACCTCGAAGCTAAAACGGAGGAAGCGCCCATCTTCCTTCTTCAGTCATTTCAAAACGATTCTTCCAGGGTCCCCTCCTCCTTGCTGGTGTCTCAGACCCTCAACTCCTGCAACTCAGGTAGCAGCAGCCCCACCCACACCAACCTTCTGTGCCTCCTCTCTACTAAGCCTGCACCCAACTCTCACCCCTTGCCAGATAACCCATCTCTCTACCCTGTTCCCGGGTCTCCACATGCTCCTGGATCCAGCCAAAACTATTGTCCTCCTGCTTGGGCACTTAACAAGAATCTGTTATGTTTTGTTTGGTTTGTTTTATTTTGGTTTGGTTTGGTTTTTAATGCCCCCAATAGGAATTGAGAAGTCAAGGAGGGCTGTGACTTTTTTTTTTTTTTTAATGATCGGACACAAGCATACAACACACAACTCTACAAATCTAGTCCACAATAAAGAAAGAAAACTGGACAGAAGCAGAGAGTCCCAAGTGGGGACACTAGAATAAACAACTCTCCAAGTCTCCCCCAGCAGCCCGTGGGGGCCAGTAAGAAGACAGTTTCAATACACAGTACAAACGCGCATTTTACTGGTTACAAAAAAACATGTTTAAACATTCTGGAAGATGGGCCTTGAAACGGGCTCCAGGGGTGGCATATATGTCTAGGGTCTGGGACCCAGGATCATGTGTGGAAGCCTGTGTGGAGGGATACTTGCCTAGAGCTCTGAGCTGAGACAGCCTTGATCTCAGAGAGCATCATGAACAAAGATAACTTGCTTCACCTGGGGCTCTTGGGCCTCTGGGCTTCCAGGTCACACTTGCTTTGTCTGCACCAGACCCTGGGTGTAAGTCACACTCAAGATGGTATGCAGCAGGCAAAGCCTCCTAACTTCTGACCTCCTCCTGCCCTTTGGCTGGCTAAGCCAAAGGCTAAGTCACATCAGGATTAGAACAGATCCTTTCCTAGGGAGGAGTCAAGGTACCCACTGGGCATAACGTCCTTTATTCATGCATCTATCTAGCTACAGAGCCCCAGGTCTGAACCCTTTCCTCCTATCTACGTCTATGGAGAGGGCACTATGCAGGGATGTGTCTATGGACTGAATATGTGACAGACAGTGAGATGACACCGCAAGCAGGAAATGGCAATGGTGATCCAAGGCTAGGGTCTTCCTCAGCAAGTTGCTCCCAGTCAGTTAGGCTGTGTGGAAGCGGCTTCTGGTGGGCCAAGAGCTATCTATTTCCAATCCCAGTCAGTGTACAGTACATGCAAGCCCCTCCCTCTCTCCCTGCCTCCCTTTTGCATCTTTTCCTGCTATATTGTGGCTTTCTTCTCTTCCTTCACAAAAGCATTAAGATTTGATTCCTTTGGGGGCAACAGCTCAGCTTTAAATGAACCATAACCTCAAATCTTGGAGCCTTCACTTTGCAAATCCCTCTTCTACTTCCCCCATCTGCCCACCCCCCTGTCTTCCTGCCCTGACAATCTTACTTTTATAAGACCGGTGTGCAGAATAGAAAAAGGTGTGCTGAGCCCAGCCTGAATCTCTGCCCCATCTCTCAGATCTTGCTTCGCTTCCTTGTCTTTCCTCTGTCTTAGTTTGTATTTTTTTTTTTTAAATCTATTAATTTCCTGTGACCATAATTGTATTACACATGCAAACGAAACATCGCCTCCCTCATGTATCTGGGCTTGCAATCTTCTCTCTCTGTCTGGTCACCTTTTACATTTAAGTATTTACTGTTATTTATGGCCCTCCACTGCTTGTATTTTATTACAGCAGTGGAAGGTGCAGCCTTATTTGGGGGCCATGGTGTTCTTCGATTTTTCACGCATTCTTTGAAAGGTATAATGTATTTATCTATTTAAGGACTATGCACGGGAACTCATTACTATCTCTGTCTAGACAGCCTCTCTTAATTACCCATTTATCATGTTGCTTGTTTTATTATCTTTCTCTCCTTTTTTGCGTCTTTTTTTTTTTTTTAATTCTCTCCATTCTCCCTCCCTGTAAGAACCTGGGTCTGGATTACCTCATCGATCTTTAGGATTAATGAGAACCTCGTTATTAATCCTCGTGGATGTTCCTCTTCCGAGGCACCCACAGATCGCTTCCTCTCTTTGCTACTCTCCCCTTTCCTCCCCCCTCTTTCATTTTCTCTCACGCCTTTCCCTTCCCCTCTTCTCCCTGCGTCTTCTCATGAAGGGACCTCAGGTGCCCAGAATAAGATGAACAGAAGTCCCATGGGCCTCTCCTTCCTGGCTGCTCTGGCCATTTCCATTTCTAATTCAGTCATGTGTGCTCATTCATCCTTTCCGTCACTCTTTTATTTCAATATTTATTCTTTTATTTATGGACCTCAGGTGCACAGATTTAGATTAAGCATGATCTGAGGGTCCCAAGCCTTCTCCACATGAGTCTGCCTGCAGCTCTTTTGTTATTTAATCTCCTGTGCTGGTGCTTGGGCTCAGGAGATATTTAGCTATCTCAGGAGCCCAGTTTTGAATTGAACAGCAGAATTCTTGCTGTTCTCTCTCTCATCCCTATATGGTCTTCTCAGGCATATCTCTCCATGTATATTCATTATCACCTCAACCTTTTCGCTGTGTCTGTCTGTCCCGTCTCTTTTCGGTACTGCGTGTGTCTTCCTTTATCTCCTTTGTACATTTTATTTATCCCTGACACCGCTTGAGCGCCACAGTGATAAACTAATGTCACCGCTTCCCGCACATCCTTGTGTGGCCACTCCCAAACTTGTTCCTTTTTGCTATTTTCTCTTTTATGGGTAAAGTCTCCACGCATTTTTGACACACCCAACAGATGGGTATTCATCATATTTAAACGCTTATCTGAGAACTGCTGTTTCCTCTCGTGTTCATCTAAATCTTTCCAAACCTCTTCCTTTTTCTCTATCTTCCCACTGATCTAGCTCTTTGTCCCAACATGATCAACAACAACATTTACAGCCCCTAGGCTATAATTTTGTTTCCTGTGTTTGTCTTGCAAGGCGGAGATGGAACCCAGAACTTGGCAATAGCTTCATCCCTGAGCCCCAGCCCATCCCAGGGCCTCAATTTTGAATTAATATGGATGACTTGTGTTAAACAAGCGTCCGATCCTAGACTTAATTGTCCCCACTTATTATCTTCTGCGCTCCTTTTCATTTTTTCCCCCATCTTATTGTTACTTTCTATCACTCCCTCGCCTTTTTATTCTCCGGGAGATCAGATGACCCTGGGGCTCCGCAGTACCCTCCCTCTAAGAGTGAATGCAAATCTTTTTTTCCCATCCATTCATTTGTCCTCTCGCTTCCATTCAGTCTTTCTTTCCATTTCAATACTGGTTTCTGCACTTCCAGAGGGCAGGTGCACCTAATTGGATACATCATAATCTGCTATTAATGGGCCTCCCCCCCTCCAAGGCCCCATTGAAGCCCTCCCTGACATATTGATGCCTGAAAGGTCTCTTGGTCGGGTGGGTCATTGTCCATCTCAGAAGCACAGATGGGAATTAACCAGTCTGCTGACACAGCCCCTCGTCCCGTCCCTAGCAGGGCTCTGTCTTCCAGCTACATTCGTCTACCTATTTGTGAGTGTATTAATACCTTTCTTCTCTGTTGTCACTGGCTGCCTTTCTCAGCTGCACAGCCTGGTGAATCGAGTCACCTGCAAGCATCCCTATCGCCCTCTCTAGCCTATGCCTTTCACATCCACCATCCTTTCTTCCAGCTTTCCTTCCTTTTAGTATTTAACCCTCTGCTGATAGAATTGATCAGATTGTGAAGCCTAGTTTAACCCTCCCCTGAAGTTCCTCATCTGTCTGCTTTTTTTCTGTCTTTCTTATTTATTTCTTTATATCCTTATTTATTTATTTATTCATTTATTTATTCCTTCCTTCTATACTGCCTGTGTCTTGTTACAGTTTCCTATACGTCTTCCTCTTTCTCACTTGCTATCTCTCATCCCCTTGGAGCTGGGGTGCCCAGACAGGATTAACTATCCCTGATACTGACTTAGCTGGCCTCTCCTTGCATGCTCACACACCCCCGTCATGTTTTGTAAGCACCTTCTCTCTCTTTCCTGCTTCCTTCTCTCTCTGATCCTGCAGTCATCCCTCTGTTTATATTAAGAGGCCTCAAAAATCTCAGAGCTGGTTGAGACAGCTCTTCTTCTTCCTTCTGTTCTTTAGGATTCCTTCTTCAGTTAAAAAATTCCTTAGGTCCACGATGACACAATACCAGTGTGTACATGATCCTTTCTATACCTATCAGCTCTGCATTTTATTGATTTATATATCGATTGCCTGGGCACCAATGAGACAGAATGAGACTGTGTGCTCCCACCATGACTTGCTCTCTGTACCTATTTGTTTCTCTATCCCTCATGCTGCTTTCACTTGCCCAGCTAAACATGCATTATGTGATGTAACACACACCAGTGACCCAGCCTCCCAACAAGAAAACCAGAGTACCCATGCCCTCTTGGCCCTTCTTACTTCTACCCACCATGTTAACTACCAAAGTGTGCAAACCCATAGCACAGAAACACACACAAATGGCAGATGTGAGGCAAACACAGCATATGTTCTTTTAACACCAGATTCTCCCAGGGTTTACCCTAGACATACAAGGAACAAATCTGAGACTACCCTCCCTCCTTCCCCAGACCCCCTTGGCAGGGCAGACACTTCCCCTTCTGCCTCTCTGGGCCCCAGTGAATGGCCATCCCCATGAGAAACCTGTTTCAAGACCCCAGAATACATAGAGACACAAACATAGTACGGTCTTCCCGGTGGGAAACGACGGAACAGAGTTCATTTGTAAATAGGTGGCTTTGTCTACAGCAATATAAAAATATTTTGGCCTTTTAAGACAGATACAAAAGAAAGTCCCCATTACCGTCCCCAAATGTCTCAGTCCTAAACAAAAAAGAACTTGAAGAGGTTTCGATGGAAACTTTGAAGACAGAAAACCTGCCCATTATGTTTTCCAGACATTTCCAGGGGGTGAGCTCAGGTCATTGGAGGCTTGAAGCCTATTTGAGAAGCTGGTCTCTCGGCCTGCATTTTCTCCTCAGCCCTTTGAAGGCCCAGCTCACAAGGGCGCTTCCAATCCTAGTCAGTACAAGAGCCAGAGGGAGAGTCCGCAATGAAAGGCCCATTCATTTGGAAGAGTGAAAAAGAAGAAATTCTTTTGGGGTCCCACACTTGAAGCTGCCTATAGAATTCTTTTGAGACAGAGACAACACTAGGCGGATGGAGGCTCCCATCTTACAACAGAAGCGTCAGGTCAGCCCTCGACTTGGCTCACTGGGCAACACCCCCCCCCCCCATCTGCACAGGCTGCAGCTCGCCTCACAGGGTATTTGGAAGATCCACCCAATCAGCCATTACGTATGCTCACTATACTTTAGCCACTTACGATTTACAGTTGGAAGGTCCAAGGGCAGGTTTCTGTGTCCGTGTGTCCAGGGTCCCACGCAGGATTCCAGATGATGACTTTGGCTAAAAATCAGAAAGCTTGCAGTCACAGGATAGAATCCCACCCAGGAAAGCAAGTACCAGGAGGGGGGGCTGGCAAAGAAGTTCGCAAGGATGGCTTTAACCAGAGACTCTCTCAAGTTCAACAAATCTGAAATCCACGGAGACTAGACTCTCTGCTGAACCCACTCATTCCATGCTTACCCTGACCAGCTACCTATGAGGGGATGGGGCATGAGCCTTGGTACTAGCCTGCATGGTGGGCTAAGGGCTGCAAAGTGGGAAGCAAAGATCTAGGGATGCTGTACCTATAAAATGCATACTGATACCTACATGGGCAGCCCACTCCCAGGTAGACAGAGCTCTGAAAACACCCTGAAGGTAGGGCACAGGTTGTGCCCGGGGTCAAGTCAGTGGGCCAGCAAGACTCAGCATGGGCCAAACCGGGCAGAAGGCCACACAATGGAGGCCAAGATTCCAATATGTGGGCTATGCTAAGGCCATAGGATTTTCAGTGGTCAGTGAACAACCACTGCACACACGCATATACACACAGGATGACAGGTGACCCCTAGGTTACTGTGCAGCCACCTCTGCGCTAACCATGTCACAGCAATGCAACAGACCCAGCAGAACACCAGCACACCAAGTCTTTACAAGTCCAGGATTTATCTCCAACATGAAGTAGAACTGTTAGATGCACAATAAAGACTCACATGACTAGACAACTACCAAGGCCCACAAAAAGTACAATGTAGAGCCAGCCTCCTGGTACGGACTCCATTCTACTACAGGATTGTCCTTTGACAGGACAATAAATGAACGATGTGTCTACAACATGCTAATGTAGGGGCAAAGGTATTCTTGTATACTCTTCTATTTTAATTTTATTTTTGAGATAGTTTCTTATGTAGCCCAGAATGGCCTCAAGTTTGCTATGTCATACAGAATGAATCTGAACTTCTGACTGTCCTGCTTTTACCTTCCAAGTGCTGAGATTATAGAAATACACCACTGCACATGGCTTTCTTTGGTGCCGGGGACTGAACCCTAAGGCTTCTGACCTGCTGGGCAAGCATTCTGACAACGGAGGTACATCCCAATCCCCATAGCCACTGCCTTGATTTTTCTCCAAACTCAAATTGCTTGAGAAAAAAACAAAACAACTGGTCGAAAAACATGTTTTAAATGTGTTCATATTTAAAATGTGTTATTAGCGTCTGGTAAAGGTCAAAACCTGTGGCAAAGGGGAGATTGCTCTGTCTGGAAGTGGGGGGGTGGGTCTGGATGGGAGCAGGAAAATGCCAGGGTCAACTCTTTTAACCCTTTAAGTGACATGCAGGGAACCAGGAGACCCCGAGGAATGAATGAGGGATTGGGGGCACTACTGAGAAATAGACAATGAGAGGATTTGAGTGTGACAGGCTCTGGGATGTCACAGACTGGGATGCACAGAACCACAGGACCTGGCAAACACCTAGTGCAGGCTGCCAGATACCTGCCCTGCTGGCTCTCCAAGCAAGGACTCTCTTCCCTATCCTTACTTCAACCTCCATAGACAGGTTTCTCCACCCATACCCTCCATTCCTAGATGGCACTCTGGTTGAGGTACCCCAAACCCTGCCAGGGCACAGTGAGGACAAAGTCTCCTGCAAATCCCTTCTCTGGCCTGTGCTCCCCAAACCCAACTCTGCCATAATTGCTGGAATCTATGTCTTAAAAAATAAGTGTTCACAGGACAACCAGAAGATATGGGTGACTCAAGCACTATTGGTCATCTAACAGCTCAGGACCACATAACTACATACTGAATACCTGTCTCCCCATGATCCCTAAAGGCTGGGGTGGCCATTCATCATAGCCATGGTCCCTAGGTGACAACGAGACTCCAGACCAAGAACACACAGCAAGACCAAAGACGCTGCTGTTTTCTTGCAGGAACCTGAGATGGGGCCTTCACTCGACCACTTCTGTTTTCCTCTATTTTGTTTTTAATGGCAGGGAGGTAATCAGAAGCAGCCCAGGGCATCTGGGTTTTTTCCTGCCTCTCCTCCAGGCCCCTGTAGACCCTAGGCGTGCCTGACTGTCCTTAATGAACTCAGCATGCAGACCCCAGGCTGCTACGCTAGCACGTAACCCTGGCAAAGTCGTGCCTTGGTTTCAAAGCTGCGTGCACCAGCTCCAGGTCTACGTGATGTATTAATAACGCAGTGCGGGGCTGGAATCTTAACAAATGTCAGAAAAGCTGCAGCGATGAGTCACTGCAGTCGAAGGAAAAAACAAGATTTTATAGAGTCCACAGGAACCACTGTCACAGACGTTTGATGGAAGACCTTGTAAATGTATGCCCTGAGCTCATGCTACACATATAAAATGAGGGTGGGTACGGCAAGTGCAGCCCCCATGGCGCAACAGGATTACAACATTCTACCTCTGCATCTTGAGATAATGTTTTTTAAAAGTTTCTCTCTTCCGGAGGCACACAGGACCTAATTGATCTTGTTTTCGGTACAAATATCTCACTGATGTTTCAAACAGAGGAAAAAAACATCAAAGGACTATTTTTACTAAAATGTTGATTTCAAGAAATAGAGTCTGCAGTTACACGAATGATCAGCCTTTCCCGTTTCCTACCTGTTGAGAAAATACTACCCTCTTGCAAGTTCCCCTGACAACTGTAATCTCTTTGCAGAGCTCATTTCCTGTACCTTTGTTGAGACCCAGGCCCTGGACATTACAGGCCCATTTATGAAAATGGGAGCAGTAATTGGGACATCTTTTGAAACCATGTCCCCTTCCCACACCGGGCCCCCTCTAATTTTCGTTGGTCGGGTTTCAGAGGATGTTTATATACGCCTCTTCCTGGAATTTCACCTCTTCGCTTCAGGAGTGGGCAATTAGAGAGAATTAGGACCTATTTGGTACATGTTTACCCTTAATGGACAGAAAGGCTGAAGCAGCCTTGGGAACACAGTCTGCTAGTCTAATTGAAGCTGGCAATTTTTTGATTCCTCATTTCAGCTCATCGGTATTGTAGCAACCAAGGTCACAAAACAAAAGCTGCGGTCCCCCACGGTAATGACGGGCACAGACTGACAGAAAAGGTCTGCGAGCTCCTGATTACCTCGCTGAGGCCCGGAGTCAGATGGAGATGAGTATACAGGGGGGTGGAGGTGGGTGGGGACCACTCACTTTTTTACAAGTTGCTACCTTGGTGGCTTCAGCTAGAAATTCTTCCCTGAGTGGGCCAGGATGCCAACAAGGATGATGCCAAGGGTCTCTTGACCAATGAGTGCACAATGACCCCTTCTGGACAGCACCCTTGGGACACATCCTCCTGGCAAGGAAGTCATGGGTCTAGTCTCCTTATACAAGGGATGCATTCTGACCCAAAAAGGGTTTCCTAGCCTGGCCTGTGGGATGTTTGAATAATTCCCTGTAATAAATAATACCTATGCCAGAACACATGGGGCAGCAACGGCCTCTACAAAGACCTGTGATTTCTAAAACCTGTCAGTGAGGAACTAGCTGAGCTCTGAGACGCCCTGACCACACTTGTCACTTGGGAACCTGCAATCAGCAGCCCTCACCCAGGGCTGCAACCAGCTGGACTGACAATCTGACCCTCTGGAATCTCCAGCCCCCTCACCTTTAAAGCAGGGGGGCAATAGCAATAGAAACAAGACTGCCAAGGGACCTAGTGTGCCAAAGACCCAGCACTTACAGACTCAAACCCCAAAGGCTACGGATGTGTACAGATCTGTACAGATGTGTACAGATCTTTTTTTTTTTTTTTTTTTTTTTTTTTTTTTTTTTTGGTTTTTCGAGACAGGGTTTCTCTGTGTAGCCCTGGCTGTCCTGGAGCTCACTCTGTAGACCAGGCTGGCCTCGAACTCAGAAATCCGCCTGCCTCTGCCTCCCAAGTGTTGGGATTAAAGGCGTGCGCCACCACCGCCCGGCCGATGTGTACAGATCTTAAGGATGGAGAAAGGATGATCCTGAGGGCTGAAGACAGAAGCTGGGGTCACATCCATAGGCAGGGCTGACAAGGGGCTGGGTTCAGACACTAGAAGACAGCTCAAGACAGCTGCCTATCCTGGACCCATGTACCCATTCTGAGCTCTGTCTACTGACCACCTGACAGTTTCTAAGCTTAATGGAGGCTCAAAGTGTCCAGTCATGGACCTCTCCATGGCCATCTCTGGTTTCACAGGGGCTGTGTCTCATTACAGAATAGGCACAGTTGGGCTCTGGTCCCATTTTACAGACAGAGAAACTGAGGCTCAGAAATGGTCCGTCACAAAGACAGTGACCATGACTGAGAACCAGGACTCCTTCTCCTAGCAGGGACTTTTGCCTTGGGCCAGTTTAGGGTAGTAGTGGGACAACTCCTGGCAGGGGGGTGATCACCCTGACTTTTTCTGCTCTATGTCCCTAACCATACCTACTCACCACACCCTAACTTAATTTCAGACCCCTATCCCCACAGTTCCCTAACCTTGAAGAAACAGCTGCCTATCCACATACAGGATGACCCAGATGACCCAGAGAACATGCTGGAAGGCAAAAAAAAAAAAAAAAAAAAAAAAAAAAAAAGCCACACAGCTGTGGTCCCTGGTGGCCAGAAAAGACATGTACTCACTCTTTGGCCCTTGCATGATCCTCTTTCCCCAATTTTCCATTCTGGACTATTGCTTGGCCCCATTCTGTCTCTAAAGCATCTTTTGGGCTTTGGGCCCAATGTGATCGCATTCTTGCCTATAGTTACTTAATCCTATCGCTCTCCTCCTAGAGACTTACACAAATCTAGCCCTGGGAAGGACAAGCCCAAGGGTCCCCAGGGTCAGACAGTGGGTGGGTGACTATGTGGGTCATTATACAGCAGGGGTCTGCAACACACACACTCGTGCAGACACACACACAGAGCGAGGGGCCCCCACACAGCACCCTGGGAACACACACACACACCATGTCGAGTAGGTAATTGAGGTTTTCTTCCTTTCATCTGAAGAAAGGGCACCTTCCATTGACAGGAGCCATTCACAGGACCTGGGAAACTCATCGAAGCTAGCTCTCCCAATTATCCCCAGGTGGCTGTGCTTCACAGGGCTCCCCCACATTCCTTTCTGCCTGAGCCTTTGTTTCCAGCTGCAGCAGCCTCAGAGCTCCCAGGCTAAGAGTCTCCTCCTTAAGCCCCAGCCAAAGACCCTATTCACTGAGAGAAGAGAAGGCCAACTCTAGGTGGTGGGGAGCCAGGCTGTGGGGCCCCACTCCCAGGCTAGGGGAAGACCTCACCATCTGCAATTTTCTCTTAAGTCCAAAGAAACTAGAGAGCAATTAAGAAAGTCAAGACTGTACCGTACCCTCCACCCCTGTTCTCGCCTTAATTAATTCCTCTCCCACACACATCCTGCTTGGAGTTGGAGGGGTGGGGGCTACTGGCCTCGTCACCTGACACCTGCCCTATACACACACACACACACACACACACACTGGACTTGGGGATGGAGGAAGATGAAAAAAAAAAAATGGACAATGCCTCTGAGAAGCCTGGCTAAGGCCATTAGATTCCCAAAGGAAGAGGCAGGGGGCCCCCTACCACTGGTCTCAGGGCCAGACAATCCGAGAACACAGCAGACATTCACATCAAAGATGGAGGTCTAGGTCCCCTCTCCTAATACTGTTCTGTTCTGTAGCACTGCTGCTGTGTTTCTAGGTGCCCAAAAGGAAATACCATCAGAGGCTCCTAATAGTCCCCTAAAGTATCCCTAACCCACACCGGACTAATTTTTCTATGCCACAAAGACACCCTCACTCTGAAATACCCCTTTCCTCAGAAACCTAGAGAGTCGGAGGTGTCCATGAGTAGCCAAGATTCACTCAGAGCTACCCACCACCTACCCAGTGCCTCTCTCCTTTAAAGACCCCTGTGCTTAAAGTAGTCCCACT
This sequence comes from Mastomys natalensis, assembly GCA_021653895.1. Lineage (NCBI taxonomy): Eukaryota > Metazoa > Chordata > Mammalia > Rodentia > Muridae > Mastomys > Mastomys natalensis. The sequence continues at coordinate 1,469,612 of JAJTUV010000094.1, forward strand.
CAGAAAGACCCAATTCTCCTACAATTTTTCCATCTTCTCTAACTAGGGATGGTGGCCTAAACCTTACTTTCCTCCTCCTTTTGTCTGAGAGGGATGAGGCTCAAAGCAGCAGAAGAGAGGGGTAGCTCTTGGGACTCATTCACAAGCCTGTTAAATTCCAGTCTCTAGAGAAGAAAGGGCTCCCAGGGCAGCTGCCCCCACCCAGTTCCTCCAGCATGGCTTCTCCATTGTCCTTCCCTGTCCACTGCTCTGTGACCATTGAGGGCCTTAATTTGCCTCCCTCCACACCCCCTTGGTGTGACACCCCTTACCCTTCATTAACCAGCTCATTAAAAGATCAGTAGATTTTCTTTTCATTCTAAGTCAGATTGCTCATAAAAAAAAAAAAAAATGTAAGTTACTTCATGTAAATGAAGGAATAAGAAACATATGCATCCTGCTGCCCCGAAGTCTTGCCAGGTTTTGACATCATTTAGAGAAATGTACTTGCGAATACATTTGGGGTTTGAATCACACAAATCAGGGGCCCTGAGAACTGCAGCCAGCAGCTTGCAGGAGGGAATGAAAAAGTCAAGGCAGCCCCTCCACAAGTAACCTCAGCTTAGTTTCTGGCATCCCTTTCCTGCCCACCCCTGGGGCAGATGGACACACACTCCCATAAGAAACCGCTATCTTCTCCCCCAGTCTGACCTCCTCGTGAAGCACGAAGTTAGAATGGAGCTAAGTGCCTCCTATTACCGTGGCAAATGACCAAAGACCACTTCGCATCTTTCTACCAGGTGACAAGGTCCCTGTGCCTGCTGTCTTGGCAATTTGGGTCTCATTTGTACCCTTCGTGACTCAGGCCTTGTCCAAAGCATCAAAAAGAATTTTACAGAAAGCTATCATTTCTTTTGATTCTAACAAGTACCAGTATCTCGGCAGTTCCTAAGACTCTAACCCGAGAGGCTAGTGGATTGTATATTAGTTGAGAACCTAGTATGTTCCTCCTTCTTCTTTAACCTAATGTCACACAAAATCTACCAAAGATGTATCTATCTGCCTGAGATTTAGCTTCCACACCTCCTGAAACATCAATCAAACTGTACCTTCATGTAAAGCCTGTTCTTGAACCCTGGGAGGGAAGGTGGGACTGACTGCAGAGTGTGAGGAGTATTATGGGATAAGTGGGCATACTGGTCTCATAGTTGAGTCTGTTCGGTCTCCTCTTAACCTAGCCTAGCCCTTTGGCTCAATCCACCTCTCAAGTTCTCAGCTGTCCCTAATGAACAAGCTCAGAGCTGCAAGCCCTTGGCTCAGCTCAGACTACCTACCCAGTGGCTTTGTCTAGGCTCAGGATTTGATGCCCCTGGGAGCTAGTAGTATCCTGCCCTGGGCAAAGCTCCCCTCCCAGCCCTCCTCCCTAGCCACGTCACTGTGTTTGCAGGTTGCTCAGTAAATGCCAGCTACGGAATAAATGTCACAAGACAGAGCCTTCAGGTACCCCAGGAACACACTCCCTCCTCCTTACAGCCTGCCGGGCTCTCTAGAGAGGGAAAGCAGGGAGGCAAAGGCCAGGCCTGGGAGCTTGCTGCCCTCATGAATTAGGTGTTGTTTAATAATAAGACCCCATCCCATTTCCACTTCAGAGGGGAAAAGGCGGAGCTGTAGAGGAGCCATCTATAAATCTCGTTTAATGAGAGTATCATGGAAGCTGCATCCAAAAGCAGAGAGATATCATGGAAAAGGTAAGGCCTCCAAGCAGGCTGATATGTTGGAAGGAATCTTGAGGCAGTGGCATGGAGTTCAAGGTGTCAAAGGATAGTGACTAGGCCAAGGTCAGACCTGGACCCAGTCAAAGTACCCCAGTGTCTCACACTACCTCAAGTAGGGCAAAGCAGGAGGACCCTCCTCATTAAGTCACCTTGATGACTTCCCCACTCACCTGACCCTTCAACCCTTTGTGTAAAGCCTGGTCCTACCCCTCCCCTAACACACACAAGCCTCCAATGACTCTATGAATATATATCTTGAGTAAGTGAACCACTCTTTGTGGTTCAAAAAACACAAGCGAACACATGATGAAGTCTTCTGCGTCTTCTTCACCATAGTCCTGTCTCAAAGCAATGTCATCGGTGAGGAAAAGAAAGACGAACTCACTCAAAACCATCATTTCATTAGAGGACATTGTCAAAGCTCCATGTATGCAAGGCTGAAATTCTAAGTAAACAGCGTTGCCATGACTGGTGGGGAGAAATGTCTCCCCACCAAGGGTCCATATCTCTGAATGAGACAAGGCTGGAGCTGGTGGTGGGACAAGGCCAAAGGCCTGTCAATTCATATCATGAACATAGTCAGTCAGGTTAACTGTGTGCCTACTGTGTTTGAGTGTAGACTATATGTGCCCTACCCCCACTTACCGTCTCTGGTCCCTGCTAGACAGGGCCAGGATGGGCTCCCGCACGTGCTGTCTCGTGGCAACAGTCTCCGCTCCAGGCAGCGTCCAGGCATCCAGGTTCCAAGATGAAGGTGAGAAGCTTGGTGAGCTTCACCCTCCCCGTGTATCCCTCTTGAGTGAAGATGTAATGTCAGCGAATTCTAACAAAGTTGTGTTTATCGGCGCAAGAGACTTACCCCAATCCAGGAGGATCGCAACGTGCCGTGGGGTCCTCGCGCTGGGCGTCCTGGGGTCCTCGCGCTGGGCGTCCTGGGGTCCTCGCGCTGGGCGTCCTGGGGTCCTCCGCGCTGGGCGTCCTGGGGTCCTCGCGTTGGGCGTCCTGGGGTCCTCGCGCTGGGCGTCCTGGGGTCCTCAGTCTTCTCTTCTTCAGCCAGCATGGCCGGTGGGCAATGCCAGCTTTGAGGAAAAACAAAAAATTAGAATTCCTACAAGCGAACACCCTGAAAGAAAGAAAAACCACCTGTACTCACACGCATGAAGACACGCAGCGGCCTCACCTGCTCTTCTGTGGAGATGGGCAGCTCGTGGAACCTGAGCACAACAGGAAATGGCACAGGAAGACGCGACAGGCCTGGATAGTAGCCCCCAAAACAACACCAAATGGTCAGCAAGGGGCCTAGGAGGGCGGAGCCATGGACTCTCAAGGACACCGTGGTGGTTTAAGTGTGGTAAACACCCACCAGGGAAGGACGACGGACTACAGAGTTCAAGTTCGACGAAGACGATGACAGGATCTCCAGGACCAGCAAGTCAAGTCATATAAACCTGTTTTGAGACCCTGGTCACTCAGCCCCTGGAAACTAGGCCCACAGGAGAGGAAGAAACCAGCAAGGGAATTGTCCAACAGGCACCGGGGAGACTGTTGGCAACTGAGGTAAGTTTGGGGAGGCGGAAGGGGAGCAGGGGGTGGTGGGAGGCGGACCACAATGGGATGGGGACCTGGTAGCAAGGCTAAGGGCAGCAGGTGGACCAGGTTAACCACGGTGTGGACTTAGCAAGGGAAGCCAGACTGTAAAGCAGAGGGAGGAGTGGCTGAAACCCGAGGGAAAGGTTGGCATAGGATGCACCCAGGGACACTGAAGCAAAGGTAGGTGTTAGGGAGACACCATGAAAAAAAGGCTATGCAAGCAGATGCCACGTGGGTGATGAACCCCGGCACTGTAGAAGCAGGGGGAAACCAGCAGGTAGAGAAGAGCAGGTGGGCAGCCAGGCAGAGGCGGGGGCTGCACATGCTCTCTAAAGTCTCCTAGCATGGGACACAGTCATCAGCCATAATTGGGGGACAAAAAGGCTGGACTGAGTCCCAAAGGAAGGAACAAACTGTGGAAAGGGTCCAAAAGCCTCAGACCCCCATCCATCACCCTCAAGAGGGAGACCTGTGTGGCCAGGACAGGCACATCACAGCTGTTCCTTTGTACTAACCTCAGCTCTAAGCTGCAGGGCCAATAGCCCATACTCAGCCATGAATGGGGAGGGAGGCAGAGAGGGGGGCAAGGCCCTGGGGGTGGGCAGGCAAACCAGGCCCACCCCATGCCCTCTGAATGCCCTCTATGGAGCCAGAGACCACTGCTCTGGCTCCCAGACAACCCCCCAGCTTGCCCTCCCTGGGAAGCAGAGGCCATCAAGGGACAAGCTAGGTGGCAGGTGCCAAGCCCAGGGCCAGGACCATGGGCACGCTCAGTTAGGATCAACTGTGGATGACAGAGTAAACGCGCGGACGAATGCAGGGCGCAACCATAGAGCCCCTCAAAGGGGGCTGAGACTAGGGCAGGTCGCTATAGATTCCCAAGTACCTTGAACCACCCCACTCACCCTGGTCCTTAACTGCCCAGATGTGGCAGTTGAGCCCGTCCATTCGTCCGCCTGTCCCACCATACATCATCCCACATACTCTTACTGAGCCCCACTATTTACCGGGTTGGTGCTGGGACACCCAGAGGAGGAGGGGGTGGCCTAGGGGCACCCCCTTAAGGGGCCAGATCCAATTGGGAGAGGGAGGGAGACAAACAGAAGGAGGCTGAGACAGAGAATGGAGGGGGGAAATGGGCAATAAAGGCAGAAAAACAGTTGTTCTCAGAAGAATTGGGGGCTGGTGCTTTTCCTGCCTCTTCCCTCCCCCTCCTTGGCCTCATCTCTGTAGTTTCCCAATATGTCCTGATTGATCCCATAGATGCTGAGTACCCAAAATGCTCTGGACCTGTGGGCCAACTACTCTAAAGCCAGCCTAGATGCCTGGGCTGAAAGGGGAGGGGGACTTTTATACCCAGTGATGCACAGAAGCACCCTAGAGACTCCCAGGAAGTGGATTAAGGGGTGAAAAGCAAACTGTGCTTCAGGAAGCAGTTACCTGGAGTCCTACTTACAAGCTTCCTGCCTTTCAGAACATCAAGGACTGAGATGGTAGCAGAGGATGTGGGGGAACCTGTGAGGGAGGGGAGGGGGTCTTGTTTGAATTGCTCAAGGCTATTGGAGGCCTGATGACCTAAGACTGTAAAATACTGAACAAAGGACCTCTGCACTTTCCCTAGCTTTTTAAATATTCCAGACTCCTTGAGTATCAGAAGTGACTTCAGGGACCTATTATTTCTATGTAAATATTATTGATAGATATTTGAGACAAGGGACACTGCAGACAGTGGAAGCCTCTATAACTGACTGTGCACTGTAGGCAGGGAGCCTTGTGTGTACACCTTCTCCTTCCCTAGGCCTTGACTCTATCCTAGTGCCTTAACTTCAAGTCCAGCATGGTGCTGTACTGGATCCACTTTGGAAAGGGGGGGTGGGTGGGAGGAGGGAGTCCCCTTCACCTGGTTTGTTGATTGCTGGGGTGAGACTGGGGAACTAGTAGGAGTCTAGGTGACAAGGAATGACTGTGGCCCGTAGGAAGTTCTTGTAGTTCCTTGACTCAAGGCTACCTTCAGCTTGCAACCCCCGTTCAATGCATCTTGCACTGGGACTGACAGGGACTTAGTCTTTAAGGAGGAGGGAAATCTACAACACTGACATTAAAGAGGGCCTTAAGAACCTAAGCCCCCCCCCCCACCCCTCAGCCACCAGCTCAGCTCTCATTATGATAATCACTGTTTCTCCTTCGCAAACAAAGAGGGCTCCTTTATGAGATGACTACTGGAGCCCAGTAGCTACCTCATTAGCCCTGCAGCCTCTTCCTTCCACAAGGCCCAAGATTAGCCCGGTGTTCGTTAAGGAAAAAGGGCAACAAGCAGAATAGTACTGGAAAAAAAAGGGAAAAAAACAGCTGGGGGGGGGCAGGGGTGGCTGTCCCATGAGCTGGACATTCCTTGAGACCCTTCCTGTACCATCGGGACTTAATCACCAGTCCAGGGAGGCATTAGGGAAGGGGCAAGCGGTGCAGAGGTTAAACCTCAGGAGAGGAACTCAAAACCCTTCAACAGGGCTATGTGATATTGAGGCTTCCTGGGATGTGTCACTGGGTAATCAACTTAAAAGCTTCCTTCTGGTTTTTCTCCTCTAAGCCCAGGCTAACCTAGGAGGAAAGCTTTCCCTAGATGAGGTTTGGGTAGGGATTTTCTAAATCCCTTGCCTTGCCTTTGCTGTCTTTAATGTTCAGGCCCCCCCTCCAACCCAGCCTCCACCCCCACCCCTGCTCTTTGGTCTTCTCTGTGGGAACCTAACTTTGAGAAAACCTAATTGTGACCCAAATTACATTTGCTCAGGGACACCTAATTGATTTCCCTTCCAGTCCCTCAGCTAAGGAGTCTGCAATCTTACCTGATGGAACTCACCTGGCCTTCCAGGTGAAGACCATTAACCCTGTTTTAGCCAAGGTAGCTTGGAAGAACTGACTTACACCGTGGTCCCAGCTTTAAGTGCTTTTCCTAGAACCTGAACCCAGACCACCAACCCCAGAGTGCTCTAGGCAGTCCTGGAAGCTGGGTAGCCTGAGGCAGGTTTGGGAAACTCAGAGGACTAGGAATGTTAAGTTCCCAAGGAAAGTGAGAAGAGTTGTGTCCATGAAGCCAGTAATGTGGAAATAGAAGGGAACCAGAGCCGTGAAGCCATGGAGCAGCAGGAATGGAGAAGCATGTGTCCTTGTGTCCAGCCAGGCTGGAATCGTGCCAAGGGTCAAGCTACAGAAAAGTCTTTACCTGAGCGAGAGCCGTTCGATGGAGAAGAGCGAGTCAGGAAGCAGTGGGTTGGAGGGGAAATTGGAGGTGAGGAAGGAAAGCAGCGAGTGTAGACAGGCCTCGAGAAGCCGGGCTGTGAAGGAAAGACAGACACTGGAGTGGCAAGGAAGGAAGACAGGGGGAGGCGGGACTCCAGGTGAGCACAGTGGAGTCAGGAGTCCAGAGAGGAACTGGAGGTGCAGGCTGGAAACAGGTACATGTCCACTGCTGCTAAAACTGAAGAGGCCGTGAGGCTAACGATATGTGGGGGCCCCATCGGAAACCACTTGGCGACCTCTGCTTCCCTGCGTGATGGCAGGCCGGCCCTGGATCAGGACAGGAAGTTGTGAGCATCAAATGAATGGACAATTGCAAGAGAGGGACCAGGGTAGCTCCAGTCTCCATGTGCACAGAGCAGTACTGCGGATGGAGCAGGCAGCAGTGAGAGCACCTGGCCACTCTGCAAGACGGAAAGGGTCCCTCCGATTAGCCTGAATTAACTCAGGGCGGGGTCTCCGCCCATAGCATTTGTCTGCTCCTATGTGCTTCTTCTGCCTCCATTTGCTTCATAATCCAATCAGCTCTTTTCAGAGGCCTGGACACTATTGTCTACTCCAAGCCAGGCTTCCCTAAAGCAACCCAGTTGGGTTTTTTTTGTTTTTTTTTGTTTTTTTTTGTTTTTTGTTTTTGTCTTGTCTGGACAAAACTGGTTGGTTTTAAAAGGCCACCAAAGAAAGTGCTGGTAAAACTGAGCGTCCTAATTAGCTTCCCAAAGAGACTGTTCTCATTATCTTTGTACCTCAGCCATAGCCTGGTGCACCGGGCGCCTGGTCAGCGTCTCAGAAAATGTTTGTTGAATGAATTTTTTTTTTTTTTTTAAATTCTGGAAATTATTTATTGAGCACAAAGACAGACAGCACCTACTGGGTGCTCACTGTTATGAGAGACTAGGGCTGGTTGGTGGACAGTAGGGACAGCCTCATTGGTTAGTTAAGTATTTTTGCAATTTCACAGCGATTTACAAGGCACTTTCTTGTGAGTTACATCGTTTGGTCTTCAGAAACACTCTGTGGGGTAGATAAACTGGTTTCCTCCTCCCACCCATCCCCCGCCTCCCCCCACCCCCCACTTCATTTATTTCTCCTTTTTTTTTTTTAAAAAAAAAAAAAAATGCCTATTTAGGTGTGAAGGGAACTGAAACATGGAAGCTAAATGACTTGTTTGAGGTCACACCAGTACTAAGAGGTGAGGTCAGCACATGCTACCAGACTTGGGCCACACCCCCCCACCCCCAGAGACTCCCCAAGACCACCCTTGGGAAGCTAGGATTTCCCATTGTGACATGTTTGCTATGAATGAAGAACTTTAGGTGGAGGACAGGGGATTGGACCATCAGGGGTCGCCACAATGGCACCCGTGTCCATTTGACCCCTTCTCTTCTTACCCAATGTGGCAAAAGAGTTCAATGTCCTCCGTGTGAATTTAAGTCCAGCCTCACGAGTGAGTGAGGCTGAGTTATCCCAGTTCCCTTTCCCACCTACCACTTTAAAACTTATGGAAGAAAAAAAAAAAAAAACCCAGTGCCAATTCACCCCTCTCTAGACACTAGGCTACCCCCTTGACACACATGAATTACATAGGAATAACACGGTCACATTATGTAGAAAGTGCTCTGGAAATGGCCACACACGTTACTCATGTCCTTACTCAAAGTCTCCCCGATGGCCTGTTGTCTTTAGGAGCCCCTACCTGGAGCAAGAAGAGCCCTGGGCATAGGGGCTACAGGAGTCTGCAGGAGAATAGATGAGGCACATGAGACCGTGGGTTGGGGACTAGATCCACCTGCAAACCTTTCAACAAACATGTGCTGAGGTTTCTGCCCAGCCCTGCCTCAGGCTGCTGTAGTTCATTTAATCCTCACAACAGCCCTAGGAGGTTGCTCCTAATGTCCCCATTACCCCAAAAGGAAGGGACATCTCCAAGAAGGTGGGTGGAGGGGGAGGGGACATGCCTTTGGGGGTCAGCCACATGCTCATTCCAGAAGGAAGCACCCACCCCGCCCCACCCACAGAGTTGCCAGCAAGATGCTGGTCGCCCCTGGCCCAGGTCCCCCCTCCTGAGAGGTTCCCAAAGGGACCCTTCTGCTCAGGACATTGTTAGGACAACATGGTCAGTCACAAGGGACGACCCCCCTTCGGGGAGGGAAGCACTCCAGTTCACCAGCAGATGAACACAAGCACAGATGTACAGGAAAGGGCTCAGACTCAAGACACAAGCAGAGCAAAGGTCAAGGGTCATGGCCAGTGCCCCCTCACTAGGGCATTGGTTCAAGGTTTGAACCCTAGAGAGTGACTAGCTGGACTCTGGTGATCCTCTTTGTCACTTGTCCCTCGATGTCCTGATCCAGGGGGGTCCAAAAGACGTTGTTCTGTATGCTAGCAGGTTCCTGGAATCCATGCTCCTCCGCTCTACAAATAACCAAAGGTTAGAGAATTTATTAAATGCCCAGGTATAGGTATTAATTACAATTTAAGTTAATTAATTACAACTAATTACAATTACAGCTAATTATTTAACATTTTAAATTGTCTTTAATGGCTAATGGGTCTGGGGGTAATGATTGGGGAATGGGCACGAGGAGCCCACAGGCCATACAGCATGCAAGCAACTTCAGGGAGTGGCTATGGTACCAGGAGGCAGGTGCGCAGCAGGTACTTGAACATCCAGAAGGTGGTCCTGGAAGACTGGTGTGAGCCGATGATGTCATCCCTGAAGAGAGAGCCTGATATGGGAGGGGGTTGTTAGAAACCACATTGAGGACCTCTACCGGCCAGCACAAGAACAGCATGGAGAGGGAGGGGGCAAGTGAAAGAGAAGAGAAGGGAGGGGTAAGAGGAATGAGGGAAATGGGTAGGGGCGGGAGGAGAAAGGAGGAGAAAGGGAGGGGTAAGGGAATGAGGGAAATGGGTAGGGGCGGGGGGAGAAAGGAGGAAGAAGGGAGGGGTAAGAAGAATGAGGGAAATGGGTAGGGGCGGGGGGAGAAAGGAGGAGGGAGGAGAAGTGGGAGGAGAAGTGGGAGGAGAAGTGGGAGGAGAAAGGAGAAGAAAAATGGGAGGGGGAAGATAGGGGAGAAGTGGAGGGGAAAGAGGGAGAGATGAAATGGGAGGGGGAGGAGGGAGAAGAAATGGGAGGGGGAAGGAGGGAGAAGAGAAATGGGAGGGGGAGGAGGGAAAGGAGAAATGGGAGGGGAAGTAGGAGGAGAAATGGGAGGGGAGGACAGCAATGGGAGGGGTACAGATGAATTGATTGACAGGTCACAAGTGTTAGCTGTGTGCGCATGCGCAACTCTAGCGCTAGTCTAGAGGGCCAAGAACCATTTGCACATAAAGACCGCTAGGGGGCGCTCAGCCCGCACCAAGACTTCAGTAGCCCAACCACCTGAGGCACCCCACCAGTGCCAATACGCAGCTGCTAGAGCTAGATAGACTGACGTAGGAGGGGGAGGGTGCCCAACAGGTTTCAGGCTTAAGGGAAGGGGGGGCATAGCCCACGCCAGCCATCTTTAAGGGTCGCTATGCACCCCCATCGCCTCTCCCAGATACCACTAGCCAGAGCCATTTTCTAGACATGACGCAGCACACAAGCATCTAGGAGCCGCCTTGCACCAAAGCCACCAAGATAAAGACCCTGCAGTAAGGGGCTGCCCCCAGACCACAATTCTACTCCTGATAAGGAAAAGCAGAACGCTGCCCCCACCATTAGTAAATCCAATTAAATATAATTAAAATTTAAAGACTCATTTCTTAATACGCAACACTCATTTTTGAGGTCTTCAGCTATATGACAAAATAAAGGCAGACCACCCTGCCTCAACCCCCCTCAATCAACACCCTTCTCCCCAAAACCTTGACCCCCCTTTGCCACGTCAACTCTCAAGACCCTTAAGGATGACGCCTAATTAACATTTTTGCAATCTTCTTCATCAAAAAGCCACACCTTTCTAAGACCCCCCCCAAAACCAAAAATCAATGAAAATAAATTAATCTGCATCCACGACACCCTAAATCATGCAGCCACTGCAGATGACGCCATCTCTGACCTGTGTTAGTCCTGCAAGCGCACCTCGTGAATCCATGTATCTACTAACATTTGCCCTTAGGTAAATGGAAACCACGGTCCCGCAGCCCATCTCGCGCTCGACCCCCTCCTACAGAACAAAGGCCACCTCCTCTCCCCTCCCCACCCCGCCCCCCAAAATTCCGCAGTGCCACCAGCGCCCTCTTGCGGCCATCCATAGAACATTCTAGAAAACCTGCCCCCGTAGCAGCCCACAGGGCGCCCCCCCTCAACCAGCTAGCGCAGGATGAGGAAGGGGGCGGCCGGGGGGGCTTGACAGGGACAAAGGAAACGGCAAAAGGTGATTTTCCAAAAGTCAGAAGCCTTCAACACCTCAGAATTTTACCGCAGCCATAATGTGCAATGCTGAAAAGAACCCTGCCTCCAAATTCCCAATAGCTCACCCCCCCCCACCTCCACACACCCCCTTTTGCGCATTTCTCTTTTCCTTCCTCTGAGACGCAAGGACATGGGTTTTTTTTTCTACCCCAGCCCACCTCCCACATCTATTCTCCCTGCGCCCCCGATTCCTTGACCCTAGCGTCGACTGCAGCCTTTCCTATGTGATCTGGGGGTCTCCGGGCAGATTTGCCTTTGACATCATTTCTTTCCGCTTTTAAAGTGACTGCGTCAGGAATCGGATTGTAATGGTTAAATTTTTTTTTTCCCTATATTTTTCCTGAGGTCAGGTCTATACTAAACCCGCGTATCTGGATTCGGAATTGCTGGTGAACAGGAACCTCTAAATCTTACGCCCACGATCCACCGAGAACCTGGCTAAAGGCTGGGAGAAAAAAAAATGGCTCAAGACCCCTCTTTTCAGGTACTCCCCTCCCTATTTTATGGGGCTTGCAGGATGCATCGCCGCCATGTCTCCACCCTTAATATGGTTCTAAAGGGGGCTTTGAACAGCCAAAATCAGGTTTTTAGACCCAGAAACCAAAATACATTGGATTTGGGGGCGAAATATCTCATTATTGCCGTTTTTCTTAATTAGGGTCTCTGCTACGCAATCCCTCTCCTAGTGACCCCCCCCCCAAAAAAAAGGAAAATGTGCCTGAGGATTCTTTTCCTGACAGAATTTTGTTGGATGTGGGGACCCGGCTAAGTAAGGGGCTGCTTTGGGAGAAGGTCCCCAGCACTGGCTTTTCGGCATGTCCAGGAGGACAGAGCCGAAGCCAGAAGGAGATGTCGTCTTCTTTTTTGCGCATCCTTCTAGGCAAAGGATGGCCAACCACTCACCAGGTAAGAGCTTCTTCTGGGATGCCCCGGGTTTTGGAAGAGCTGCGAGCCAGGCCAGCAGAGCCGAGGCGAGCTCTATTCCAGCTCTTGTCTTCTGCGCTAGGGGTGCTGGGTGGGGTTATTAAAGGCGCAGAAGGGTGGTCTTGACGTCTGCGCTTCTGCTGCAATGCGCTCATTTCTCTAAAGTGATGGCCCGGAAAATGAGCCCCCGGATTCTATGAAAATTGCTGTAGCCACCCGATGCAGCAAAGAAGAAGGAAAAAAAAATCTGCCGCAGTGCCCTGGCCGCCATGACCAACCCCTATGGTCGCTGGTGATTTTTCCCTATATGAGCCACCAGGCGGCAGGGGCTACTCATTATGATATATCACTGTTTCTTCCTTCGCAAACAAAGTAGGCTCCTGTTTATGAGATACAATCTGAGGCCGCAGTAGCTAACCTCATAGCCCTGGGTGCAGCCTCTTTCCTTCTCACAGAGGACAAGGATTAGCCCGGGTTCGTTAAGAAAAAGGGCAACAACAGAATAGTACTGAAAACAAAAGGGAAAAAATCAGCTGGGAGGGGGGGTGCCAGGGTGGGCTTGTCGCCATGAGCTGGACATTATCTTGAGACGGCCGTTCCTGTAAGCCATCGGATCTTAATCATCGCAGTCCATGGGAGGCATTAGTTGAAGGGGCTTTAAGCGGTGGGCAGAGGTAACCCTCAAGAGAGGAACTCAAACCCTTTCAACAGGCTATGTGATATTGATGCTTCCTGGGATGTGTTCACTGGGTAATCACTTAAAGCTTCCTTCTGGTTTTTCTCCTCTAAGTCCGTCAGGCTCAGTCTAGAGTGGAAAGCTTTCCCTAGATGAGGTTTGGGTAGTATTTTACTAAATCCCGCTTGCCTTGCCTATTGGCTGTCTTTAATGTTCAGGTACCCCCTAGCCTCACTCCAGGCTGGGCCTCGCACCGACCCACTCATTCTTCACCCGCTGCTTGCTTTGTCTTCTCTTGTTGGAACCTAACATTGTAGAAACCTAATTGATGACCCAAATTACATTTGCTCAAGGACACCTAATGATTTCGCCTTCCAGTCCCATCAGAGCTAAGGCAGATCTGCCAATGCTACCTGATGGAACTCTACCTGGCGCTTCCAGTGAAGGACGCATTATAACCCTGTTTTAAGCCCAAGGTAGGCCTGGAAGTAACAACTTACACCGTGGTCCCAGCTTAATGCTTTTCCTAAACCTGAAAAACCCAGTACGCACCAACCCCAGATGACTCTCATATGCAGTCCTGAAGCTGTAGCCTGAGCAGGTTTGTGGAAACTCAGAGGACTAGGAATGATTAAGTTCCGCAAAGGAAAGTGATGAAGTTAGTTGTGTCCGATGAAGCCAGTAATGTGTGAAATAGAAGGAAGGCGCAGGGAGCCGTGAGCCGTGGATGAGCAGGGCAGAATAGGAGTAACATGTGTCCATTGGTGTCACAGACCCATCTGGAATCAGTGCCAAGGGTCAAGCTACAGAAGAAGATGTCTTTTACAACGCCTGCTGAGCGAAGAGCCGTTCGATGGAGATAGAGGCGAGTTCAGGAAGCAGTGGGTGGAGGGGAGATTGGAGGTGAGGAAGAAAGGGCAGCGAGTGTAGACAGGCCTCGAGAAGCCGGCTGTGAAGGAAAGACAGACACTGAGAGTGCAAGGAAGGAGACAGGGGAGGCGGACTCCAGGTGAGCAGCAGTGAGTCAGGAGTCCAGAGAGAATCTGAGAGGTAGCAGCTGGAAACAGTACATGTCCACTGCTGTCTAAAACTGAAGAGGCCAGTGAGCTAACGATATGTGGGGGGCCGCCATCGGAAACGCACTTGGCGGACCTCTGGCTTATATCCACCTGCGTGATGCATGGCGCAGGGCCGCTGGATCAGGACAGTGAATTGTGAGGCATCAAAGTGAATGGACAATTGCAAGAGAGGGATCGCTCGGGTGTAGGCTTGCTCCAGTCTGCCATGTGGCACAGAGACAGTACTGCGGATGAGGCAGGCATGGGCAGTGAGAGACACCTGGCCACAATCTGCAAGAACGGGAAAGGTTCGCCTCCGATTAGCTGAATTGAAGCTTCAGGGCTGGGGTCTCCGCCTGGGCATAGATTTGTTCTGCTCTATGTGCTTCTTCTGCCATCCCTTTGCTTCACAATCGGCAGAGATCAGACTCTTTTCAGAGGCACTGGACATCTATTGTACTACTCCAAGGCACTTCGCTAAAAGCAAATGTAACCCAGTTTGGGGTTTTTGTTTTTTTTTGTTTTTTTTGTTTTGTTTTTGTCTTGTCTGGACAAAACTAGGTTGTTTCAAAAAGGGCGACACCCAAACAAAGATAAAGTGCTGGTAAAACTGGAGGCGTCCCTAATTAGGCTCCAACAGAGACTGTTCTCAATTATCTTTGTAGCCGGTCAGCCTTAAGCCTTGGTGCACCGGGTCGCCTGGTCAGCGTCTCAGAAAATGTTTGTTGAATGAATTTTTTGTTTTTTGTTTAAATTCTGGAAATTATTTATTGAGCACAAATAGAAAAGACAGACAGCACGCTAGCTGTGTTGCTCACATGTTATGGAGAGACTAGCTGCTTTGGTGGACAGTATGGGACAGCCTCATTTGGTTAGTTAAGTATTTTTGGCAATTTCATCACGATTTACAAGGCCACCTTTTTCCCCTTGTGAGTTACATCGTTTGGGAGTGCTTCTAAACACACTGTGGGGTAGGATAACTGTTTTCCATCCCACCCCCGCATTCCGGACCCCGCCTCCCTACCTGCACCGCTCTCAGATAATATAAGCCCCACTTCATTTATTCTCCTTTTTTTTTTAAAAAAAAAAAAAAAATGCCTATTAGGTGTGAAGGGAACTGAAACATGGAAGCTAAATGACTTGATGAGGTCATACTACTGAGTACTAACAGTGAGTCAGTTCACATGCTACCAGACTTGGCCACACCCCCCCACCCCGAGAGACTCCCCAGCAAGGACGCACCGCCTTGGGAACTAGGATTTCCACATTGTGACATGTTTGCTTATGAATTGGAAGGAACTTTAGGTGGAGGACAGGATTACCATTCCACAGGGGGTGCGCCACAATGGCAAGCCCGTGTCCATTTGACGCCTTCTCTTCTTACCCAAGTGTGGCTAAAAGATTCGAATGTCTTTCTCACTGTGTGAATTAAGTTCCATCCTTCTTACGAGTAAGTGAGGGCTGAGTTATCCCAGTTCGCCTTCCGGCACTTACCACTTTTAATAAAAACTTATAAGAAAAAATAAAAAAAACCCCAGTCCCAATTCACACCTCTCTAAGACACCACTTAGGGCTAGCCCCCTTGAGCACACAAAGGAATTACATAGAATAACACGGTGCACATATGTAGAAAGTGCTCTAGGAAGTGCCGACACCACGTGACGTGGCTCATGTCTCTTACTCAAAGTCCTCGTTCCCGCGCGACGCCTGTTGTCTTTAGGAACCCCTACCTGGAGCAAGAAGAGGCCGGCTGAGCATAGGGGCTACAGAGTCCGTGCATAGAGAATTAGATGAGGCACATGAGAGCCGTGGTATGGGATCTCTAAGTTCCACCCTGCAAAGCCTTTCAACAACATGTGCTGAGTTTCTGCCCAGCCCTGCTGCAGGCATGCTGTATTCATTATATCGCTCACAACACGCCCTAGGTTGCTACGCTATGTGCCTCCATTATCCCAAGAAGGAAGGGAACATCTCGTCAAGAGGAGGTGGGTGGAGGGGGAGGGACATGCTTTGGGGGTCAGGCAGAGCCAACCATGCTCATAATATCGTTTGCCAGCAAGGAAGTCAGGCGCCATCACCCGCCCACCTTCACAGAGATTGGGCCACAAGACGGGTCGCACCTGGCCAAGGTGCCGTCGGCCGTCTCTCCTGAGAGGTTGCCGCTAAAGGGACGCCTTCTGCTCAGGACAATTGTTAGGACAACATGGTCGAATCACAAGGGATCGAACCCCACGTACTGTCGAGGGGGGGAGGGAAGCATCATCAGATTCCCCAGTTCAGATGAAGGCACAAGCCAGGGGCAGATGTACAGGGAAAGGGCTCATACTCAAGATCACAAATCAAGCAGAGGCAAAGGTCAAGGTCATGCGCATAGTGCCCCGCCTTCACTAGGGCATTGGTTTCAAGGTTGAACTCCTAGATAGTGACTGAGCTGGACTCAGGTGATCCCTTCTTTGTTCACTTGTCCCTCGATGTTCCTTATCGCAGGGGGGGGGGGGGGGGTCGCAAAAGACGTTGTTAGCTAGTATTGCAGGTCAGTTTCCGTATGGATATCTGCATGCTCCTCCGCTCTTAGGCAAATAAACGTCAAGGTTAGAGAATTTATTAATAAATGCCGCATCGTGATAGGTATTAATTAGCAAATTTAAGAGTTAATTAATTACAACTAATTACAATTACATAATTAATTAACAGTTAAATTGTCTTTAAGTGGCTAATATACTGGGTCTCAAGGGTAATGAATGGGAATGCGACGAGATTCCCACAGGTCATAACAGCATGGCAAGCATACTTCAGGAGTGGCATAGGGTTCCCGAGAGGCAGGTGCGTGGGCGGGGCAGGGGGAGGCAGGTACTTTGACATCTCAGAAAGGTGGTCGCTGGGAAGGACTGTGTGAGCCGATGAAGTCATTTGCACCTGAAGATGAGTAGCCTGAATGGAGGGGGTTGTTAGAAACCACATTGGGGGAGGGACCTCTACGGGCCTTAGTCGACAGAAGCAGTCATGGAGAGGGATGGTGGCATAGTGAAAGAGAAAGAAGGATAGGGTAAAAGAGGAATGAGAGGGGGGGGGGGGGGGGAAAAAGGGAGGGGGGAGGGAATGGTAGGGGCGAGAGTAGGGGGAAGAGAAAGGAGGGCTAAAGGGAATGAGGGAAATTGGGTAGGGGCGGGGGAAGAAAGAGGGAAGAAGGGAGGGGTAAGAAGGAATGAGGAAATGGGTAGGGTGGCGGGGGAGAGAGGAGGAGGGAGAGAAGTGGGAGGAGTAAGTGGAGGAAACGTGGAGGAGAAAGGATTAGAAAAATGGGAGGGGGAAGATAGGGGAGGAAAGTGGGATGGGGAAAGAGAGAGATGAATATGGGAGGGGGGAGAGGGAGAAGAAATGGGAGGGGAAGGAGGAAAAAAATGGGCGGGGGGAGAGAGGGACAGGAGAAATGAGGGGAAGTAGGAAGGAGAAATGGAGGGGAGGAATCAGGCAATGGAGGGGACAAGATGAATTGAATTGACAGGTCACAAGTGTTAGCTGTGTGCGGCATTGCGCAATCTCCTAGCGGCTAGTCTAGAGAGCCGAAGGAACCATTTGCAGCATAAAGACCAGCTGAGTGGGGCAGTGCTCCAGGCCTCGAGCACCAAGACTCAGATAGCCAACCATTGTCTGAGCACGCCCCATCCAGTGCCTAATACGCACCTGCTGGGGGAAGCTAGATAGACTGAGCGTAGTAGGGGGGAGGGTGGCCCAGACAGGTTTCAGGCGTTAAGGGAAGGGGGGGGCATAGCGCAATCTCCAGCCATCTTTAAAAGGTCGCTATGCACCCACCATGATTAAGATCGCCATCCTCCCTAGATACCACTAGCCTAAAGGAGCCATTTTCTAGCGCATTTGACTGCAGCACACAACATCTAGGAGGGGCCGCCTGCACCAAAGCCACCAAGATAAAGACGGCGCTGCAGTCAGGGCTGCGCGCCAGACCAGCAATTCTACTCCTGATAAGGGAAAGCAGAACTCTGGCCCCACCCACCATTAGTAAATCCTAATTAAATATTACTATTAAAAAATTTTAATAGACTCATTTCTTAATACGCAAGCACATCATTTTTGAGGTCTTGCAGCTATATGACAAAAAAAAGGCAGACGCACACCTGCGCTCAACCCCCCTCGAAAGCAATCGAACAACTGCGGCTTTTCTCCCCAAAAACTGACTCCTTCTTTGGCGCCCTGTTGCCACGTCCAACTCTCAATGACCTTAAGGATACGCCTAATTAACATTTTTGCAATCCTTACTTGTCATACAAAAAGCATTGTCACCTATTTCTAAGACCCCCCCCCAAAACCAAAAATCAATGAAATAATTAATCTGCATTCCTCACTGACATACCCTTAAATCATGGGCAGCCAGCTCGGCAGATGACGCCATCTCTGAACTGTGTTAGTCTGCACAGCGCAACCATCAGTGAATCCGATGTATCGTACTAACATTTGCCTCTTAGGTAAATGGAACCGCACGGTCCCGCAGCCCATCTCAGCTCCTACGACCCCCACCTAGGGGGGGGGGGGGTTGGGGGCGCCCCTCCCCCGCCGCCTCTCCGATGTAGCATCCAAAACCCAGACCACGCTCCGATGGTTCCTCCCTCCTATGCAGAACAAAGGCCACCTCCTGCATCGACCCTCGCATCAACCACCGCCCGCCCAAAATTTCCGCAGTGGCCAACGCCAGCTGCTCCTCAATTTGCGGCCAGCCATAGAAGCATTCTATAAAAAACACTGCCATGGTTTTTTTGGGGGGGGGGGGGGGGGGGGGGGGGGGGGGAGAGGGGGGGGGGGGGGGGGGGGGGGGGGGGGGGGGGTAGGGGCAGCCTACAGCGCCCCCTCCTCAACGCAGTCTAGCGCAGGATGAGGAGAGGTGGGGCGGCCGGGGGGGCTTGAACAGGGACAAAGGAAACCAAAAGGTGATTTTTCAAAAGTCAGAAGCCTCAACACTCCTCAGAATTTAACGCGCTAAGCCATAATGCGGTCAATGCTGAAAAGAACCCGTGGCTCTCGCAAAATCCCAATAGGCTCAGCAGCTCACCCCCCCCGCAGACACAATCTCACACAAATAGCGCACTCCTTTTGGCGCATTACTCTTATTATCCTTTCCGCTCTGAGTACGGTGGCAAGACATTGGTTTTTTTTCCTACGCTCGCAGACCGTGTTACAAGTTCAGCCGCGCACCTCCCACATCTTATTCATCTCTGCTGCCTCTGGTAAGCCACTCGATTCCTTGACCCGTAGCGTCGACTGCAGCCTTTCCTATGGGATCTGGGTCTCCGGGCAGATTTGCCTTTGACATCATTTCCTTTCTCCGCTTTTAAGAAAGTGACTTTGCGTCAGAATCATTGGTAATGGTTAGAATTTTTTTTTTTTTTTTTCGCCCTATATTTTTCCTGAGGTCAGCGTCAATACTAAACCCCGGGCGTTATCAGATCTGGATTCAGGAATGCTGTGAAGGGGCGAGTAGGAAGCCGTCTAATCTTACGCCCACGATTCGCACCGAGACCTGCGCTAAAGCTGGAGAAAAAAAATGGCTTCAAAGACCGCTCTTTGCAGGTATCCCCAGTTAGAATCCTTCCTCTTTTATCTGCATATTTTTATGGGGCTTGAGTGCAGTGATGGCTGATTCCCGGGGCTCGTGCCGGAAGAGGGATCTCGTCGTCACGGTGGAGGGGGGGGGGGGTCGTAGTGAGAATATAGTGTGGGAGGGATGTAGGGGGGTGTTTGTCGAGGGGAACTCTAATTATGGTGGTGGGGTGAGGGGTGGGGGGGGTGTTGGCGCGGGGTGTACAGAGAACACACTCTTCTAGTGATGTATTTAAAGTTTGGTTTGTTTTATAGCAATTTGAGATAATTTCCGCCCCAATCATTCATGCAGAAAACGCAAAGGTATGAGTTTGTCTTTACATGAGGGCGAACACTCCATATAGTGGGGGGGCTGTGGTTACAAAGAATAGAATTTTGTTAATATTTTTGGGAGGAAGATGGCGGAGATGCAGGGCAGGAAGCATCATTAAGTATAGGAGTGGGGGTAAAAGTTAAGTGGTAGGTGGAGGGGCAGGCTGGGAGAGTGGTGGGTGAATAAAGTGAATTTTGGAAAGGGTGAATAGTGGTTAGGGGTGGGGTTTGGGTGTGGGTAAGGGATAATAGGTTGGAAGTTGAATGTTAAAAACGGATCTAGTACACAATAGAACAGACACACAGAGTTATCTACACACTATCTACCAGTTTGAAGACAAGTCGGGCGAGGCTGCAGAAGAAGGATATGGTTAAATGAGTTTTAGGTGGGATATGATTTGAGAAAGTGTAATTGAATAAGTTTTGGAGATGGAGTCGCGAGGGGACTTGTTGAGGGAAAGTGAATAGATTGTGATGGGGCTGGGGTAGAAAATAAAACCCATGTCCTTGCGTCTCAGAGGAAGAAAAGAATAAGGCCGCAAAAGGGGGGGGTTGGTTGGTGGGGGTGAGCTATTGGAATTTGGAGGCTGGGTTCTTTTCAGCATTGGCGCATTATGGCTGCGGTAAAATTCTGAGGTGTTAAAGGCTTTCTCTGACTTTTTGGAAAAATCAACCTTTTGGGGGCCGTATTCCTTGGCCCCTGTCCAAGGATCCCACATTTCGCACTAGCGTTCTCACTTAGTCTGAGGGGCCCGTTCTTTCTCCCTACATACCTGTCACGTATGCTTGGCTTCTGGTGTGCAGCTACAGGGGGAATACAGCTAATGCGCAGGGTTTCTAGAATGTTCTATGGATGGCGCTCACACACTATAGGAAAGAGGGCGACTTGGTAGGCAGCTGGACGACGTTTGGGGGTGCGTCGGCTGGAGGGAAGAGGTGGCCTTCGTCGGTCTCTAGATGAAAAAAGCACACAAAGTATATCTCTATAGGGCCTTAGGATTATCGATCTTCTGGCGAGATAGGCCTGACAGAATTCTCTTGCTGTAGTGGATCTGGACGTCTTGAGGGCGTAGAAGGTGCGCGGTGTGCTGGCGGGGGCTTGTTGTGAAGAGACTGCCGAGTATGAGGGCGCGGGTAGGAGGGGGGGGGGAGAGGAAGTGTGGAGGTTATCGTCTTGAGTGTCAATGTCACACACACAGCACAGCACTGGCTTGTTTCGCATGAGTCCGTGCGAAGCAGCAGACAAGCGCGAAGTGCCACGAAGATGGGCGAGCGAGAGAACACGCTGTGTGTCGCAGTGTTCTAGTGTGGCTGTATGTCAGTTCTGACAATTAAACACACAAACACTCGATATTGCTTTGTTTTGGGGGGTCCGTAGATCTAGGGTGGGGCTTTATGAGTGAAGAGAGAGGATCTGCTAAACATACTGATCTATCACTGTAGCAGCAGTCTATAAGGGACTGTGCGAGTATGAGGCTATGGCTCAGAGGGGGGTCAAGGTTTTGGGAGTAGGGTGTTTGATTGGAGGGGGGGTTGAGGAAGGGTGGTCTGCCTTTAGTTTTCATAATAGATGTTGTAAGATTTTTGTGGGGGAGGTGGGATTTTTGGTCGGCACACAGCGCGTGATCTCTGGAGATCATGATTGGACTGTGCAGTAACGCGATGGTTAATAATTTGGGGGGGGGTAAGGTGTTTGCTGTTATGGAATGTGGTGTGAGCGGGAGTGTCTGGGGAAGACCCTTAATGATAGGTCGTTATTATTGGGGATTTGGTGAATGGGGCTATTGTTAATTGTGTGCTGCAGTATTTCATAGATAAAGGGATCTGGATTTGGTATATGAGTGGAGGGTGGGGGATGTATAAAGGATTGATTTAGTGGCCGGAAAGACAACCAGTACAGGCAACTGAATCGGTCTGGCAAAGGTTAAATGTTGGATAAAGAAAAAAGAATTAGTATGACGTATCGTGAGTTTTACTATACTGAAAAGTGGGGGCGGGGGTGGCGAGTTGGTGGTTTAATAAGGGCGAGAGTTCAGGAGAGGGGGGGAGACACGGACGATTGTGGGGGCGGGGACATAGGCTGAGTGGACAGAAGGAGATTCATCGAGATGCCTCTCTTAGACACAGGTACGTCTGGAGTGTGTGTCAATTTGGAGTCGGAAAGAGTACTTATTAGATAGATGGGGCAATGAATAGTATAATTAGTACTATGGAGAACAGCAATCAAGCAGTCTAGTACAGCATAGCCATGATGCATGATCTTCAACGTCCATGAAAAATGGACGTCCCACCACCTTTCCTCCAAAGCAACCTACAGGGGGGGGGGGGGGGGGGGGGGGGGGGGGGGGGGGGGGGGTAATTAATCCCTGGTAATTCGATCTCAGCTATACATTGCGGGCTGACACGGACATGGGGAATAACGTGCAGCCCAGACCTGAGCTAGCAAAGAACGAAAGGATAAAAAAAATCAATAGCCGATGATAGTGAGATTCCGAAGTACTATATATATATCTAGTGGTTACACGTTTCTAGAAGAGGGGTCATACACTTACCAGAGAGTGAGTAGAGTAGGAAGGGTGTGAGTGAGGGGTGAGTGAGGGAGAAGGTGTGATAGGGAGAGGTGTGAGGGTAGAGAGGTGAGTTCAGAGGTAGGGTAGGTGGAGGAGGAGGTGGTGTAGAGTGGTGGTGGGACGCACGAAACACAGGCTGCAGACTGAGTATGATTGTGGGGGTGGGGGGGTTTTGGGGGGGTGGGTGGGTATCGTCGCTGTGATTTTTTCACCTCATATATTGACAGGCACCGACATTGTGAATGGAAGGGTCGAAGTTGTAGACATACGCAGATACTGGGGAGTTAAGTCACAACACGCGTGCCCGTAACGTTTTAGTATGGTTATAGTGATTGGTGTATGTATGCCTCAGCATGGGGCAAGTCCGACGAATAAAGGTGCGAGTAGCGCGGGATACGATTTCAGATGGCCTTGCCTGGCTTTTCAGATAAAAAATTTTCATCAGTTCACAAGGCTGCGGTGCTAGGAAAGGAGACAGTGGTTTTTTCGGCTATTGTTCAGCTGGAGAAAGTTAAAACAAAAAAAAAAAAAAAAAAAAAACAGATAAAAAAAAAAATATTTGATTCCTAAAAGCGTTAGAAAGGCATTCGAGGCTGTCCAAGCTGCTCGCCACATAGATTAGCCCACGATCTGACGGCACTATTCTTAATATCAGGAAATTTGAACATCTTTGAATCAATAAGGAACCTGGATTTGAGTGGACCTGTGCTATTATGGAAGATACAACTCGTGTGGGCACGAAAAACGCATGGCGGTGCGTATTCATAGATAGTCTGGCTGTTTCCGTTAGTGGTGAGCAGCTGATAATAAGTTATCAACCCGGGTTTAAGGGGGTTACCTAGGGCAAGTTCTGTGCTCGGAGTGTTGTAGCTGTGAATAATGGAAGGCAACCTGTGGCTCCTCACCCACTTAAAAAAGAGACCTTTCTTAGTGAAAATAGGTCGCTTGTGTTAATGCTTGAGAGTAACAAGCGCCAGCGGGGCCGCTATTCATGCCCCCGGGGGGGGGGGGGGGGGGGGGGGGGGGGGCGATAGCCAAATCGGGTTGATTGCCCCCACACTTTTGAATAAAAGTGCCTACGCCGCCCTCTCCGCAGCCCATAAGCCTGACAAGACATGTGACACATGTTGTCTATTATGTGGGCGGGACATGAGCTGCTGGCTGGCGTAAGGCTTTGTGAGACCATTTGTGGGCATCAGGGGAGAAGAGGGAGGAACTAATCCTTAGAAAAAATAAAAAAAACAGAGTGGTATTCGTCCTACGGCGAGCTTGCCTCCTGTCCACTTAGCTCCCTAGAGTGGCAAAGTGAGGTCATAAGGCGAAAGTAGACTATGGTTGGTGTTATATATGGGGCGTATTTATTATACTGGTAATTCGTACAACTCCAAAAACATTCTTACATAATTTGCTCCACACCCCCCCTACCTTTCCCATCATCTGATCGCATTACCTCTCCTCTCTTCTACCCATGCACCACTAACCGCTCCTCACCACACATGTTCAGCTTACAGTCTCACAAATACACATAACAGCGCGCCCATTGCTACTAACTACACAGTCTCGAAGAATTCACGCACGACGCGCACCAAGCGGATTCTTACAATCTGAGTATGAATGGAGTGAGGGTAGACGAGATAGGATATCAGCTAGAGATGGTGCAGGACTAGGCTGAGTGAGTTTTCCACAACAGCAGAAGCGTCTGGTGAAAAATTTGTGGTTGGGAGATGTAGTGGTAGGGGTGGTATGATAGCGATAGAAGATGGAGAAAGGTAAAAAGTGCGGTGTGGGAATCAGTAACTGACTAGAGCAACACGGCGCAAGAATTAGCAGTGTGAGGCACCCTACACAAAAAGAGGACAAATAGTGTCGCAGGAGAGCTTCTAGCATTAGGGAGCGACGAGGGAGGAGCTGCGACATACAGAGGCCCCACCCACTGGACACTTTTGTTCGTGGGGTTGATACTAGCCGTCATCACTGGGTGAATTGGTGTGGGCCTTCTCAGGTATATTACGGGAGTGCTATGTTCGGGGCAGGCAGAGGTTTGTGGCGGGGTTTTATTTTGGCTCGCCTTCGGGACAAGATAGTTTCGTGTTACTTCTTGATCACGATAAGGGGAACTATCTGTAGCTTCGAGTGATGGAGGGGGGGGTGGGGGAGGGTAATTTGTTTGGGTGGGGGGGGTAGTACTTATGCTGGGTCCACGATGTGGATACACTCGCTGAGTCTTAATGAATGAGCTCGGCAGTATGAGTAACCACACACAGGACACATGGGACTGTATGGGGTTCAATGCTCTAGAGTCAGAGCGGAGAATAATTGCAATCGATATGATTCACAGGCGAGGCTCGCAGATTTTCACTAGATGACTTGCACGACATAGTGGCGTCGGACTAGGCTGGAATGGGTAAATGCGGGGTCGGGACCCGGGTAGGATGTGGTGTGTAGAATGTGGAAATTTAATGTTATTATGTGGATGGTGTGGAGATCTCACACCTTGGTAGTATCTGGTAAGGGGCGGTGTGCGGCAGGCGGAAATTGGGGGGGAAGGAAAGGGGTAGGTAGGTTGGTGTGGTGTGAGAGCGTGAGAAAGGGGGCAGATGGCGTTTAGAGTCATGGGTCGACGCCTTTACGGGGGTCACACACACTCATAGGAGGGAAGGGTGGGGGGGATTTAGTAAGTTTATACACAGAAACAGGTACTATACTCTCTATATATATATAATATAGGGGGTGAGAATATGCATGAGTGGGTCCTGGCCAGCTGGTGGGAGGTAACACTTGCATTAACCGCAGCAATAGCGAACTGATGGAAATGCGCGGGGAGTAGGTGTATGGAGAAAAGTATAAGAGGGTGGGGTATCTGGGGTATTATATAGGTGACTTTCTGCCTGCGCGGTTGCGACTAGATATGAGAGCTATCGTGAATGTGTCAGATACTGGGATGAGAAAGAAAAAACTCCATTTTAAGCCACCCCAAAAGAGAAGGCGCCCCTGACAAGCTAGAAAGGCCCTTCACCAGGCAACAAGACTCATCAATGCGAGGCGAAGAAAAAAAAACATGGCTCCCAGCACCCATAGTCAACAGGAGACATTTTATTAACTGCCACAGTACTAATGCTATGAAACAGCCAGAGCTTGGCTGGGGCCGAATTCAATTCAGCAAGGAGACGTCCTGTCGCCAAGGTCGCCGGGCTAGAAGCTGTGCCCGCAATCAGACACCAGAAGGCCCAGTTTCTAGTGGCCCTGGGGGCGAAGAGGAAAAGGGGTGCGGGGGCATTGTCATGGAGGCTTCATGTTCGTGGCCTGCACGCGAGGGATTCAAAACGGCCACAGAGAGGCAAGCAGTAGCCATATACTAGGGTCCCTGGAAGGCTGTGCAGGGCATTGCAGCCCCAAAAGAAAAGAGAGCTGATGCAACTGGTGGGCAAGTCCGCTGGGCGAGCACTCGACAGGATTCTCAGATACCACGCGACACGGCCATACTTTGTGTGCTCTCGCAGCGCCTGTGTGTCCCATGAGGAATTGAGGAGCTCTCCACAGCAAAAAGTTCCAGACCTGCTGCATTTTTTTTTTTTTTTATTCCTAGGGCCGCCTCATTCCGCTAAAGTAACCTGTTCCATGGCAGCAAAGGCGTATCCCTTCTCTTCAAAAAGCCTTTATCGCTGACCAAGGCCAAGGTAACTAGATCTCTGGAAGCTTATGTTGTGTTTCTGACGAAAAGGGCTGTGGTTGAATCTTCCAGGCTCTAAATTCTGCTCTTTCGCTCACCGACCTGTAATAGGGCCAAATGTGTCGCCAGGCCTCTGTTATCCGCGGCCAATTTCTTTGGGCCTATCTGGGCCCCAAATTCCCCTTACCCCTCAATCTGGAAAAAGGGTAGGCGAAAGAGAGATTGGAGGCTAGGAGGAGTCCCGTCAGGGAGGTCCTTTAGTCTCTGTCTTTGCTTGATATTATGAATGTATATGGAGGGCAACCCAAAAGGGGGGGGGGGGGGGGGGGGAAATACAGAGTGTAAAATTATTACAAACATTCTTCATGACAGTAAGTAGTATCCAGGTGTATTGTCTGCTAGTCCATGTGGTTACTTCATCGCTGGGCTTGTCTTTCGCCATTGTATTTTATTTTATTTTAAACAGAGACTCTTATGGTCACATGGTTGTCCACTCGGCTTCCCCTAGGGAAAAAAAGGGGGAAATAAGGCAAGATGGGGTAAACGGGGGGGCAGGTCAAAGTAAAGACTGTAAACGAATACTCTAGCAGTAGGGGCCTTTGTGGTTTAGGCCATCAATTAAAAAAAATCTATATGTCATGAATGTTTTTGTCAGCTTCTCTGGACGCATGAACTTTTGAAATATGTATCTCATTATATGGAAGACCTGTGTCGCAAAGCAATGGGAGAGATTCTGGAAGAAGCGCAAACCATATGCTACTGTTTAGGAGATAGAGAAACTGTTGTCTCTCCTCTGGACAATGTCTATATGTATCCTGCTCAAAAGGATATGTGAAAGGCTCTAGATTGGTATCTATGAAGGTATATAGCAGAGGAGCAGGATGCATCATTTGAAAAGAGTACTTTCTCTCATGAGTGTTACAGTAATAACTGTGGCTCCTCCTGGCAAGGGCAGGCTGGAGAACAGCCAAAGGCAATTTCCAAGACATGGAGGCTTACCCCTAGCCTTCTCCTTCTTCCTCGCTCCCTTCCGCTGTAGATCTAACAGGTGGTATATTAGATTTTCCGCTTCTTCATAATTCTTTTCATTAAAGACAGGGTAGTCGCTGGGCAAACCAAGGCCAGCCTCAAATTCAATAGAGTTCAGGCTAACTGCTCTTCCTTTACAATTCTCTCAGCATCTTGCTTTTGAATTCAGCTTGGTTGTCCATTTATGAATATCTATTCATTTTTAAGTTTTTAATTTTTTTTAGATTTCATATTTAGGAACTCAGAACAGCTTAATGGTGGAGGCTGGATTGTGTGTAGCCTGAGTCTTTTAATCCCGGGAGCTAGCAGATAGTACAGATAATCTATAAAGATCAAGGCCTAGCCAAGACATAATAAGGAGGCGCTTGTCCCGGCACAATATAAAATTTAAAAGAAAAGACTACTTGAGGGGCCAGGCCTCGTTACAACCAATGTACCTTATTGTAGGTCAAAAATAGCAGATGTCTGCAGTATTCAGCTAGGAAGTGAAGCGCAAGTCCTTTTTTCTCGCCTTTCGCGCAAGGCATAGGTTAAATAATGGCAGCTTCTTGTAACACCATGGGCTGATGGCTATTAGTAAAATAGCATATAAGTGCTGCCTGGGCTCTAGAATAGCGCCTTCCAGAGTTCATCCCTAGTACGTCACTGTCCTCGGGGGCAGATGGGCCTCAAGATATCTCTGAGCCAGCATGCTTCTCCGAATCCCCTTCCAACACATAGAGAAAGGGGGAAGGGAAGAGGGAAGAGAGAAATAATACCCTTGTAGAAAACATGTTGAGGGCTATTGTAAAATAGGCAATTAAAATGGGCCATTACCCGGAACAAACGCATTGCCCGAGTTCGCTTTAAAAAAAAACGTCACGTCCTCGGAGAGAGCCAGATTGCCCAGATAACTCTGGGGGCCACATGCTTCCCAACTTCCCTGCATCCTAGCACATAACAAGAGAAGAATGTTACTTGTAAAAGATCATGGCTGAGGGATATGATGTAAAATAGGCTA